>CM069524.1:115471888-117871888 GCA_035773235.1 Eospalax fontanierii
CCCCGACTGGCATACTTTCTCTAGCAAGGCCACACAACCTGAACCGCCACAAACACCAACAACTGACCAAGTAGTCACACTTGAGACACTGCATTCAAACTACCACACAACTTATGGTAGGAAGGATTTCTTTTGGTGCACCGTTTCATAGGGTTCAGTCCCTAGTTCTTAATTCTAGACCCATGATGCAGTGGGATATCACAAAAATAAGAGCATATGGCAAACAGAAAGCAGAGGAAGGAAACAGAGAAAGAGACCAACCCAGGATGTAGTCCCTAAGGACACACCCTCAATGACTTAATTCCTCCAGCTAGACCCTACCTTGTGTTACTCTTGTTGCTACCACCCAGTGATGTCATCATATTGAGCCCTCAGGGTTCTGAAGACCCAGCTCCCCAAAGCCTTTCAGACAGCAACCAAGCCTCCAACATATGCCTGTAGGGGATGCTCTATATTCAAACTTTAATTGACCCAGTTCCTGGGGCATCTCCCAACAGTGCGCTCTCTAGGAACAGGAGTTTCTCCCATATTGAGTGTATGTCCGTGTGTGTGTGTGTGTGTGTATGTGTGTGTATGTGTGTGGTGTGCACACGTTTGTGCATGTAAGCATGAATGTGTGTTTGTGGAGGCCAGAGGTCAATGTCAGGTATCTTCCTCAATCATTCTTATTTTCTGAAGCAGGGTCTTTCACTGAAACTAGAGTTTATTAATTTGCTAGACTTACTGAACAGCAAGGCCCAGGGATTTGACTGACTATGCTTCCTTAACACTGAGATTACAGGTATTTGTCTGCATCAAGCTTTCACCTGGGTGCTTGGAATCTGAACTCAAGTTCTCACACTTGCATAGCACTTTACCAACTGAGCCATCTCCTCAGCCTGAATTTCACCCATCTTACCTGCTACTCTGTCTTCTGCATTCTTTTGTTTCCAAATTTGGAGTCACAGTCGGTACCCTAAGAAGTCAAGTTTGGCCACCTGTCCTCAAAAAGCCAATAAAACAGCCATTAAGAATAAAAATCAGAGCTGGAGAGATGACTCAGTGGTTAAGAGCACTGGCTGCTCTTGCAGGGGACTTCAGTTCAATTCCCAGTACCTGCGTGGTTGCTAACAACTTTCTGTAACTCCACTTCCAGGAGATCCAATGCTCTCTTTGGACCTCCACAGACAATGCATGACATGGGTTCACTGACACACATGCAAGCAATACACTCATACACATAAAATAAAAATAATAAATATTTTTTAAAAGAATAAGAAACAGAAAAGGGAGATTATTCAAGGTGGCCATATGGAAGAGGGACAAGATTCAATGACTCCCCCCTAGTCCATTTTAGGGATACTGAAGTAAGATTAAAGTTTAAATACAGAACAAGGGATATGTACCCCCCTCTGATCCACCATTGTCTGGGCTTCAGTTTCATCATGTAATGTGATCTGAAGAGTCATAAATCTCTTTTTCTTCTCTCAGCATGAGATTCTTGGGGAAAGTTCCATTTGGGGGTCCACTGTTTTCAATAGTCTGATAATCATACTGAGAGACAAGCATCTCTTTAGAATGTCTTCCTCTCTGCCAGGCCAGTGCAATTCTCTCTCTCTCTCTTCTCTCCTTTCTTCCTTCTCAAAGGACCTAAAATAAATGCTTCCCATTGTCTTTTAGAGCAACTCAAAAATCTGTTTGTGCATTTATCATCCTTAAGGGCCTCACCTACTTCCTTAGTCATTTAAGATCTTGTCCCAAAGACAACTCCCAACGACAGCTGAAATAACTGCTGCCTCTGTCCTGGGACCAGGCATAGCAAGACCCAGAGACACCCCCACCCCAGGCTCATTCCATCACCACTTCTCCACTCCCGCAATACCCTGAGAGAGCACAACTCAGATCCAAGGCTGCACGTTCTCAGCCTTCCTTTAAACCTGTGTCCAAGTAGCTACTCCTAACTCTTTATCCTGGTCCCTCCCTGATATAAAGCTCACTGAACCAACCCACATCTGTTACACAAACAAACCATCATCTCTCTCTCTCTGTTCATGACCACCCTCTCCCTCAAAGGATCAGGCCCCTTAACTTCAACTATCACCCACTTGACTTACATAGTTTCCTCCTTTTGAGATAGGAAAATATAGGACAAAGAGGGAAAATCCAAAGTCATCAAGATTAACAAAAGAAAGAAGCCAGTCACAGCGGGAGACTGGAAACTCCTCTGAGTACTGGCTACGTGAAACAAAACAGCATGCAAGAAAAGAACGCATAATATGTAAGTGACCCAGGAAGGTCCCAGGGTCCCCAATTGGACTTTTGTTGGGGCCTGGATCTGGCTCCAGGTCTGGCCCACTTCCAAGCTCTACTTCCTTTCTTTTAATTATCCATGTGTCTCTGTCCAAATCACTGTTCCAAGACCACTGGAACCTGGAAGTGTCTGTGCTCATAACACTCTGCCCTGCAGATTCCTCTGCACTCTCCTTGGAATTCAAAAGTCACACTCCTGGGCCTGTGAGACAGTTAGTAAAAGCATTTACTGCACAAGCCAGAGTTCAATCCCTGGAATTCACATAAATAAAGGTGGAAGGAGAGAACTGACTCCACAAAGTTGTCCTCTGACTTACACACACACACACACACACACACACACACACACACACACACCATGGTACATGTGAGCACATGCGCACACACACATACACATTATAAACAAATATATTTAAGTCAAGATCCACAGAACAGGAAGAAGCTTCTGTAAGGGCTAAGCTGAGCCCCAAGGCAAAAGGGTTAGAACAACAACCCATCAACAAGACAGCAACACAGTGGCCTGTGAGACCAGGACAGTTGGGCCACTGACAGCAGACCCTTTCAGGACCTGGAGGCTCCAACCAGGTGCTGTACTTCAGTTTGTCAGAATCATCCTAATAGACTGTTAGCTTAAGATGCTCTACTGCCATCTGCTGGAAATATATGGTAAAGAATACCATTCAAATGAATGGGGCCTGCTCAGGTATGGAGCTGGTATGTTCTGCTTCTCAGGACATCAAAATGATAATGACCCACAACTTCCTAAGCCTCCATAACCTACCAGAGTAGTGCCACCTTCACAAGACCAAGCATTCAAGTCATGAGCAATGGGGGAGTGTTTCATAAACAAACTGTAACAGGGGTAATTATAGCAAAACCCACTTTATAGGTTAACATGAACATATTAAGAGCAGTACTAGGCACTAAATACCAGCTATAATTACTCAAGCTTCTACAGACTTCCATGCCCCAATCATTAACTGAAAAAAGAGAGAGAGAGATTTTGGTAATGTGGAAATGAAATGTCATGGCAGTTCAAGGTCAGTGCGTGATAAATCTAGCTGTCACGATTATTCTTGCCCATCCAATTCTCGCCCATCCTCAGGCACACCTCAGCTCCCACCCCGAAGGCCTCACAGCTCCTCTCCACCCCTTCTGAACAGCTGTGTACTGCTCCTCTTCCCTGCAGCTCTCTGCCTTCCATTTCTGGTTAGTACACATGTGCAGCTGTCTCTCCAGCTCTGTGCCTTTCCTTGGTCTTTGGCAAAAGATAGCTCAGGTCTGCATCCTCTGGCCATTCACAACTACCCACCACAGAAAACTGGAGACATCTATGATCACAAAGAAGAAATAATTGAGTCTTTTCAACTATGATTAAAGGCTTAAGGGAGAAAGCAATCAAGGTGACCATGTTTCCAGACTTGAAGATTATAGTCTGTGCCCCAAGAAGTCATTCACCTTCAATAAACCAATTAAAATGACCAAATTAATAGTGAAAAGGAAAAATATATTTATTCATTGTGGTCACATTGGGAAAGGGGACAAAGAGATCAGTGACTCCCCAAGTCTGTAGTCTTCAGGGGCCAGAGATAGTCAGACCTAAGCAGTCCCATTCAAGGTGCACTTGACCATTGACCCATCATTATCTCCTCTATAAGGTGTTCTAATAGGTTGAAATCTCTTTCCTGGAGAAAAATTTCCACTCTGACTGCTCCAGGCTTTCTCATCTTCCAGCACAAGATTTCTAGGGAAATCTCAATTTCTTAGGATCCATTGTTTAAATAGTCTGATAGCCAGGTTGAAAGACACAAGTGTCTCTTTAGAATATATCTTCATCCCTACCAGGCCGATTACACCCTACATGCTGGTGCTAGGACTTCACACAGGTTCTGCAAACCACTGACATTACAAGAACGCTATAGCATGTTTGTTTGGTTTGTTCAACCAGAATTTTCTTAGACAATAAATGTGAATTTTCATAGATACTTTTTGGCGTGCCACAGTCTCCTTAATATCTAAGATTCATTTCTGTGTCTTACCTGTCTGGCCACTGAAGCTTTGAGGTTTATGACTCTTTTTATATTCTGTTATTTTTATTGTATGTGTATGAGTGTATTGCCTGCATGTGTGTAAGTGTACCTGTGTCATGCAATGCACGTGGAGGTCAGAAGGCACAGGATTCCCGTGGAACTGGAGTTATGGACAGTTGTTAGCTGCCATGTGGGTGATGGGAATTGAACTGGGGTCCTCTGCAAGAGCAGCCAGTGCTCTTAATTACTGAGCCATTTCTCCAGCCCCCTGGTTTATGACTCTTACAAGTTGGTTTGAGTCCAGGAAAACTAGCTTTTGATGTCCAGTGGGATGAAATCCTGATATCCTAACTTCTTACAGTCATCTTATTATTATTACCCATTTTCCCTGGAGGCTCCAGGCGTGTGTGAGAGAGAGAGAGAAAGAGAGAGAGAGAGAGAGAGAGAGAGAAGCTTTTCCTTTCTTCAATAGTTTATTATTTTATTTTATGTATATGAGTAAATTACCTGCATGTCAGTGCTCCCGTGTTGTGCAATGCCCACAGAGGTCAGAAGAGGATGGTGGATCCCCTGGAACTGGACCTACAGACAGTTGTTAGCCACCATGTGGGTACTGGGAATTGAACCCAGGTCCTCCATAAGAGCAGCCAGTGCTAACTGCAGAGACATCTCTCCAGCCCTCCTTTCCTTTTTTTTATAGACCTCTTCCCAGCCAGTGGACAGCCAGTATGTCCATAGTATGTCCAGTCAACTGTGAAGCAATAATAAAGAGGAGCCCTGACCACAGGGTTCTTGCAAGTCAAGTTTTTTCAGAGGCCCCTGAGCATTGGTGCATATGAGGGGAATGGGGAGGATGTGGATGCATGCATGTGAAGGTCAGAAGAGGACCATGGGTGTTGTTCCTCAGCCACTGTCCACTTTTTTGCTTTCGAGCAAAGGTGGGCTAGCCTGGACGGCCCAAGAGATCCTCCAGTCCCCACCTTCTCAGAGCTGAAATTAAGTGCCACCATGCCCAACTATTTTTTCGTGGGTTCTGGGGATCAAACTTATGTCCCACTTCACTGACTGAGCTGTCTCCCCAGCCCAAGCTTACCGTTTTTCTAGAGCCTTATCTAATACTCGCTCCAGTCCCACAGGGAACACTGCCCAGCAATCCATCAAATAGAATGGGCAAAGACTATACCCACAGGAGATGGACAGGACGGGAAGCCACAGCACAAGCAGGTGTGTTTCTGATTAGAATCTCAGCCCTGAGCAACTGCTGTAATGGAAGTCACCACGGAGATGGAAAGGAAGAAGGCAGGCTATGGTCTGGTTCCTGCCCTGGGTATCTAATGAGAGAAGCCCAGGGTCCCCTCAACAATTCATTTTCCCTTGGGCTTCTAAAGTCTCTAAGACTCATCATAGCTAAGAGCCAAGGATTCCTAAGCCCTCGCCTCTAGCTGGAAAGTCTGGGCAGAGCCACATAAACTTTTTCTTACATACTCCTGGGTGATTCAGATCTACAGATAGATTTCAGAACCCTGCAACAAGAAAGAGCAAACAATAATCATGAGATTACCTCTTTCAAGTCTCTTGGATGTTTTCAAAGAGTTTTACAAAATTGTTCTATTTCCCCACATGGAAGTGAACAACTGTCTGTAACTCCAATTCCAGGGGTCTGATGCTCTTTTCTGGCCTCTGCAGGCATTGCACACATGTGGTGCCCTTACATGCATGTAGGCAAAACACTCATACACATAAAAATAAATAAATCTTTAAAAAGAAGAAGCAGCAACAGCTGGAGGCAGCAGCCCGCATCTATAACTCCAGTGCTGAGACAACGACAGGTGGATTCTGGGAGCCTACCAGCCAGTCTTTCAAAACAATGAGTTCCAGATTCAGTGAGAGACCCTGTCTCAAAGAATAAGATGGAGACACTACTGAGGAAGGCATTTTGAATGCCTCCTTATGCACATACATATACCACAGAGAGAAGATAAGAGGAAAGGGGAGGGAGAAGGGAGGGGAGGGGAGAGGAAGCAAGGGGAGGGGAGGGAGGGACGAGTTTTATAGTGTGGCCTAACTACAACTCAGGGACCCTCAAGATGGCAGGAGCCAGCTAACCATAATGCTTTTCTTATGCCTTGTCCTATGTTCCACGGGAGGGACAAAGATGAATAAGATACCATTACTAGCCAAAGAGAATTCACAGTACATTAGGGACAAATTACAGCAGAGTATTGGGGCACAGAAGATCTGTGATCAAATGAGGTTATCACCAGAGGAGGCAACTACCTGAGGAACTCAGGGAAGGCTTCAAGGGAGAATCTTTATTCCTTTATGTAGCCCAGGCTGGCCTTGACTTTGTAGCTGAGAATGACCTTTCATTTTTTTAATTGATTTTTTTATACATTTCATACAATAGTTCTTAATCAGATTTAAACACCCTCCCCATAAATTCTCCCCACCCAACCCCCATCGGACCTCATGTACTCCACCATACACGTTAAGTCTTATCTAGTCAAGCATTTGTACTCAGATGTCCTTTGGTGCAAATTCATCCACTGGAATCTAATCAGTCTATCTAGAGATCATAGGTAAGGCCTATGTAGTAGTAATCGGTCTCCCATAGTCCCAGACTAGAGCCAGCCTGTCACCCATTTTCCTCACTCCACCCTGGGCCCTTGTCTGGTGGAGTTGACATGACATGGGTCCTGCGAGTGATGCCACCATTGACCCAAGTTCACATGTGCAAGTTTCCAGTGGCCTGGAAGATTTGGTTTCACTATGTTCATGAACTGGCCCTGGCTTTTACAATCTTTCTACCACCTCTTCCGCCATGGTCTTTGAGCCAGGGGTAGGAGAGTTTTAATATAGGAGTCCTATCCAGGGATATACACTCTCTAGTGACTTATTTTTTAAAAGTTGGCTAGTCGTGGCCCTCTGTGTGCATCACCCTCTGTTGCATGAGGAAGCTTCGCTGGTGAGAGCTGAGGGATGCACTAGTTTTCTCTCTACTCCTGTTCCACTATGTTCCATGAGCCTTATGTATGAATTTGTGATCCTCCTGTCTCCACCTCTTAAGCCTCCGATTCCAAGCCTGTGCTATCGTGCCTGGTTTACGCAGTGCTGGGGATGGAGCCCGGACTCCAGACAAGCAGGCTGTCAGCCAAGCTGCTCTCACCTCTTGCTTTTCCCAGTTAGGTCTTACTTCTTCTGAGGTTATTTTTGTAGTTAATAAGAGTCTGGAATCTGATTTTTACTGTTTGCATTTACAACAAATGTCCCAACACCATTTATTGAATGATCCATCTTTTGTTATTGATTTGCAAGGCCAACTCTGTCCATCAAATGTCCCTAGGTTGCTACTGATAAGAATGGGGTCCTGTAGAGTCCAACAGAATGCCCAATGTGTCAGGCTGTGACTGCTTTCCTATCTACCTTACAGGATAGGGCAAGTGCTCTCTACTGGTCTGGTCTGCTCTGGTCTTGGGGATGGGGAGTGCATGTGTGAAGATGTGCTCACCCATGTAGGCATGATCATGCATGTGGGGGTGGAGGCCAAAGATTGGCATTGATCAAGAAAGATAGTGACTGCTTTTTTGGCAGTTTCACTTAATTTGGAGCTGACCATTTCAACTAGACTGACTGGTGAGCAAACCTCCTGTCTCTGCTCCCCAGTGCTAGGGTTAAAGGTTCAGGCCTCCAATTTTTACATGACTGTTGGTGATCCAAACTCAAGTCTTCATAATTATGCAGCAAACACTTTATCCACTGAGCCATCTTCCCAGGCCCTCTGCTGATATCTTTCTCCTCCCTTCTTCCTTCTCTCTCTTTGTCCTTCCTCCTGCCCTCTTTTGTTCTTTTCGTCTCCTCCTTTGTCCAAGGTGGGCTTGTGTTTCAGCCTTGAAATCTGTTTTTATGCATGACACAGTCATCAAAACACAGCTATCCTTCAAGGGAATATTTTGTCAAAAATATGGGTGGTTCTGCCACATTTCCTTTTCATGAGCAGTGTGGGCTGGAATGACCTCTATTCCATTTAGAAGAGACAGATAGTCTGGGCTATTAAAATCCACAGTGCTTTGCTTGGCTCCTGGTGATTCATGGCTGCTAATCCCTGAGGATATATTTTTATTTTCTTGGATATATTGGATGTGCAGGTGGTATATATTGGAAAAGTCTGTTGTTTATTGACATGAGCCCAGTAAAGACTCTGATTAATCTTAAAAATAAATAGAGAAAAGTGGAAGGTCGCACTCTGGATCAAGAGCTCCGATTATATCCTCGATCTCTGAGTTATTTATTTCCGCTTGAGAGAAACCCTCCCCAGCGGAGGTGGCCCGAGATGAATGAAGAATAACACATGAAGCATGTGCAGGCCTCTGCTTGCTCTGTCTTGGAAACCTGTGCTAGCTCTATGTAACCATCCTTAACAAGGACTGTTTCATTATGCATATCACTGGCCTTCTAGTTCAATCCAAACCTCAGATTAACACCCCAAAGATGGACTTGGGCAAGTGTGATTAGTTTTAAATGGCAACTTGCCACCACCAAGAATCACCTGGGAGAATTTCAACTAAGAAAATGTCTAGATCAGGTTGACCTGTGGGCATGTCTGTGGAGGGTCGTCTTGATTGTTAAATGAGGTGGGAGGACCCACCTTTGAATGTAGGTGGCATTATTCCTAGGTTAGGGGTTCTGAATAGTGTAAGAGAGGAAGGCAGTAGCCGAGAGGAAGACAGCAAGAATGCAGCACACGTACATCTCTTCCCCTCTGTTCTGTGGATGTGATGTGACTAGTGCTTGAGTTTCTACTTTGACTTCCCCAAAATGATGTGTAAACCAAATAAACCTTTTCCTCCTCTAAGCTGCTTTTAGTCAGGGTACAGCAACAGAAATTAAACTAGACTGAACCTCTTTGTTTCTCTTCTCAATGTGGCCCACGTTGAACAAATCTCCTTTCTCTGTTTTTCACAGTGTTTGTCTCTTTAATTGGCATATAAAAGAGTAGTGGCCAAGCTAGCTTGTTAGGGCTGCCAGGGCCCAGACTCTGACCCCAGCGATTCTAGTAATAAGGTAAGATAGAAAGGACTACCAAAGAACAACAAAATATACTACACAGGTGCATTTACTTAGTGCCTGTCATAGTTCTCAAAAGAACTGAACCAATGAGGTATAACATTACAATTTATCAATGCTGAGAGGTGAGTGATTATTCACTATCTACATTTCTCCCTGAATTACTTAAAAGTTTATGGAAATATTTTTACAAGACGAATAGTTTCCCACCCCCAGCTTAATGACAAATAATAAATGAAAATGATGCATGTTCAGGCAGGCTCAAGAGCAGAGCACTGGAGTGGCATGTGTAAGGCCCTGGGTTCCATCCCCAGCACAAGGAAGAGCACGTATTCCAAACAGAAGATGTGACAATTTGATATATGTATACCTTCATTGATTGGTGCAATCAAATTAACATATCTTTCCCACAGTGTTTGTGTGTATATATGTTTGTATATGTAGAACACTTAAATCTGCTTTCCTAATGCAATTTCAGTAAATAATCATATATATATGTATATATACATATATATATATATAGTTGCCATGAAAGATTGTGTTTTAACTGGCTTTCCCTAACATAGCTCAATTTAAAAGCTATTATTGGGTGAGAGAGCATAGCTCAGTGAGAAAGTATTTGTCATATAAGCATGAAGACCTGAGTTCCATTCCTAGAACCCATATAAAAATGCCAGGCCTGTGTGCCGTGGCATATCACGTCTGGAAGACTTTCGATGCAGACGTCCACTACCTCTGGCTCTTACAGTCTTCTGCCCTCTCTTCCAAAATGGGGGTGGGAGTGTGAATCAGCCGAGCTGAGCTCCACTCTGCATGTTGGCCATTTGTGGTGCTCGGCATTCATCTCCATCTACTGTAAAAAGGAGCTTCTCCTGGCAACTGTGACTGCAAACACAAGACCCACCAAGACCAAGCCAGCCAAAATCCCTGCATGGATGGGGGAGGTTCGTGAAGTCTCACCGTCAGCAGAAGAGTTACTGGTGATTGATGGCTGCTGGGGAAGGGAGAGTCTGCTTCCTGTAGAGATACGGGCCCTGGGAGGCTCCCTGTGACAACAGATGGCCCTACACCTATGCACACATAGGCAGCACTAAGTGGACTCCATGGGTTTAACACATGAAGTTGGGGAGTAACAGTGGTGGGAGGGTGGAGAAGAATTTGGAGGAGAGGCCAAGAGGGTAGATTTAACCAAAACACATTGTATTCACGCATACAATTCTCAAACAATAAAAACATCAGGCATACTTATAATCCCAGCTGTAGGGAAGCAGTGACAGAAAGATCCCTGAAATTCATTGGCCAGTCTAACATTCTTGGAGAGCTCCAGACCAATGAGAGACCCTGCCTCAAAGGAGGTGGACAGTGTTTCTGAGAATGATACCCAAGGTTGTCCCCTAGGCTCCACATGCTTATAAGTATTCTCTGAAAAGGACTCTATCATCGGAAATACTTGAAAAATATTACTGTCAAAGTTCTCTTTTCTTAAGGATTCACACACAGGTGAACATAGTAAGGGCTCTGAGAAATCCCTCAATAAAGAAATATAACTTTATGGATGAGCATTTCCTAAAATTATCTAAGCACATGACTCTTGACCTCTCAGCTCACCAACCCAGGGTTCCTCAGAAACACTGTGGCAGATGGGCTAAGAGTACTGATATTTCATGTTTATGTGAAATGCACTGGAGACTCTATGTGATAAGTGACTATTGCACTCTGAGAATCTAATCCAGATAAATGGGGAAGACTAAAAACAACACAAAACCGGGTCCTGTGTGTTAGAAAGGCTATCATGGCTACAGTGTGCTGCAGGGCACAGTGAAACAGACTCACCACAAGCCTTGCTTCTGATAACCTCTGCAGTACAGATGGTTGTTCTCTCTGGGTTCTCCTCATCTCTCTTCACTCATCCTCCAAACTACCTCCTTTTAGTGGCTGACACTCCCCAGTCCTATGTGAGTCCCTTCTCTGAGCAACCCCTGCATCCATCTGTCTCTGATCTTTACATGTGCCCGCCCAGGTGCCAATCAGCAGCCTGGATGGGATTCCCAGGCTCCCAAGGATCCTCTTGACTCACCTTCCTCCATCAGCCCTTCTATAACTCTTCTTTCTAGGACCCAATGACGACAGCACTAAACCCTTGGAGCTAAGGAAAAGGAACCGTAGTTAAGAGTGCTTGATGCCCTTCCAGAGGACCCAAGTTTAGTTACAAGCACCCACATGGCATGGTTCACAGTTACCGATAACGCCAGCTCCAAGGAATCCATAGTCCTCTTCTGGCCTCCAAAAGTAGACACACACACGCACCAAGAGAGAGAAATAAAAATAAATCTTGAGGAGTTGGAGAGATAGTTCTGTTCTCAATACCCACACGGCAGCTAACCCCAGTTCCAGGAAATCTGATGGCCTCTTCTGGCCTCTGCAGGCACTGCATAGACATGGTGCATTTACATGCACACGGGTAAAACACACATATAAAATAAAAATAACATCAGAAAATAAATGAATATCCAAGTGTAGCAGCAAACACCTTTAATCCCAGCACTCTGGAGGCAGAGGCAAGCAGAGCTCCCTGAGATTGAAACCAGTCTGTTCTATACAGTGAGTTCCAGGCAGCTGGATCTACAGGGGAACCCTGTCTCAAACAAACAAACAAATAAATAATTTTTAAACTAGCCCTCTTTGCACAGTCTGAGCCCTGCTCCACTCCCATTTGCTGCTGCCTGTTCCCCACCTCTTTTGGGGGTCTTGGTACCGGGCTCTACCCCTCATTCAGCAGGGGTTGTCTTCTCTGCCTAGAACATATCAGTTGCCTGCTCACCCCAGCTGCCAGACAACATCCCAACAGCTTTTCCAGCCCCTTGAAGGTGACCTTCTCATTCAGGAACACCTTAGAATGAATTAGGAATGAGTCAGAACTTTCTTCTCCCATGGCATACACACCTGCAAAGAAGTTGGGAGCAAGCAAGGGAGGCCTGTGGGTAAACTGAGATTTCATTCGTGGCCCACTTAAGATTGTGGTGGATTTTAAGTATTCTAAATGTATATGACATGTAAAACAAGTTAGCTTTCATTATGGGATACTGGGTTTCCTTTGGGCCTCATGGGTACAGTAAAGTATTAGAAAATTTTAAAGGTCATGAAATTAAAGATTTTTCTCTTCTTCTTCTCCAAAATGTTATCATCCCTTTTTTGTTCTTAATATAACTCACCCATCATATAAAAATGATTGTGAGGGGCTAGAGAGGTGGCTCAGTCAGCAAAGTACTTTTCATTAAAGTATGAGGACCTGAGTTCAAATCCCCAATACCCACATAAAAAGCCAAGTGTCGTATCATGCATCTTTAATCCTAGTGCTTTGGAGGGGGAGACAGGAGGATCCCTGGGGCTCTCTGGTCAGTCAGTCCAGCTGAATCAGTAATCTTTAGGTTCGGTGAGAGTCTCTATCTCAAAATGTTAGGTGAGAAGCAATTCAGGAAGACACCTGACGTCAACCTCTGGCTTCCACATACACTTGTTCATATACTCACAAGAACATGAGTAAATGAAACACACAAAAACAGAAATAAAAATGACCAATCATCATGAGACTGTGTGTTCAGGGCCATTAAGTGCTATTCAAATAAATAACTGAAAATACAAATATTAAGGCACCCAAAGCTAAGGGCTTAAAGTCATCCTCCAAAGTTAATTTTGATATTTTTATTTATTTTCTGACACATGATCCGACTGTGTCACTTAGAATGGTCTTGAATTTGGGAGCCTCTGTCTCCTGAGTGCTGGGATTACAGGTGCTATACCAACCCTGCTTCTGAAATCAATTTATGTCTCTCTCTCCAGCCTCAGAAGAAAAGCCATTAAAGTGCAGACATTAAAATCTTGAGCCATGGGCCAACTACTGTGGCACACATATTTAATTCCAGCACTCAGGAGGCAGAAGCAGGCAGATCTCTGTGAGATGAAGTCCAGCCTGGTCTACATGGCAAGTTCCAGGTCAGCTGGGGCTACAGGGCGACCCTGTCTCAAAAAGGCAAAAACATCAACAACAACAAATTTTAACATAGCTTCAATGATATACCTCAGGAAAATACTAAACACAGAATCAGAAGAAGTCAAAATGCCAGCTACAATTCTTCTGTCCCTCTCCCAAATATCAAAATAACAACTCTAACCTCATATCATCTGTGTCTTCCTCAACTTAGAAGTTAGTCTCATCTCACGTCCCTCTCTGCCCTCAGATATATCTCTATTACTGTGCCAGTAAAGTTAGGTATGAAGGGAAAATTCAGCCTACAAATACTGAATCTGAGCTTCACAAATAGAGTACTAATGGAAAAGTCAGACGGAAAGCCTTTGTAATAATAGATATGGGTGAAAATAAAGCCCAGAAATCAGCCAGAACAATGAAGTCTAAAATGTCTATGGAATCCGTTATGCTCTTTGAGTTTTGGAGCCATGTGACTTTTGAGTTGTGCTCTTGTCTGTGTGCAAATGTGGATCATCAGGTTCTTGTTTTCTTGTTTGAATTTTATTCATTTATCTTTGTGTGTGTGCGTGCAGGTGTTAAGGGGGGTGTGTGTGTGTGTGCAAGCACCCCTCCCCCACTCATGCAAGTCCATAAGTGTGGAGACCAGAAGTCAACCTTGGGTGATTTTCACCTTATTTTTTGATACAAGTCTCTCATTGAGTGTAATTCTCCAAGTAGGCTGGCTGACTAGGAATCCATCTGTCTCTACCTCCTCAGCATTGGGATTTTAAACACACACTGCCATGCCTAGCTTTTTTATGTGGGTACTGGGGATGGATCTTACTATGGCAAGCAATTTACCAACTGAGCCATCTCCCCAGCCTGAATTGTTTGTTTTTGAAGGCCACTGCCAAAAATGAAATTTTGCCTGCAGCTGATCTATACACCTCTGTGTCACACTAACCCCCTGGCAAGAATCATGTGAGGGGGCATTGTACCCCAGTGCTCAATGAAGGCTCCCAAGTCTGGTGACCTGAGGGCTAAGAGGTGACCTAAAAGATGGAAAATAAATATGTTTTGGGAATATGGTCCATTACACACAATAATCTTGACAAATTAGGAGGACTCATGCATTTGTTTGAAGCATGGCCGTGCCTTCCTCAATGTGATGAACTCTATGCTGCCGTAATTATAAACCAAAACAAACCTTTTCTTCCCAAAGTTGCTTTTTGGTCACAGTATTCTATTACAGCAACAGAAAAATAACCAATATACTCCCTCACAGACATCCAGAGATTTGTCTTCTAAGATATTTTAGATCCAATCAAGCTGACCATCAATATTAACCATCACACCTAGCAAGTGCAAAGCCCTGCATTCCATCTCGAGCACAGAAAGCAAAAAAGTGGGAGAAAGCTTATAAACTACACACATTTTACTCCAGAGTCATCTTCTGGGGGTGAAGAGAGAATGATAAATCATAATTTAACAGAGATATATATTGTTAAGGAAGACTTTACCCAAGTACCCTGGCGCACAGTAATCTCAAATGGACCCACAGTCAGGCAAGTCCTGAGGAATTCCTCAGTGAGTCTATGTACAATACTTACTACCTTTCAAACTTCGGAGAATGGGGAAAGGACACGGGGCCCTAACCCTCCCTGCTAAACTCTTTGGATACTAGTGGACTCTGGAGAAGAGGTAGTCGTTATCTTTAATTGGGTTCCCATCGGCTTCAGTGCTTAGTTCCAAACCCATGGTCACGAAGAGTCCTGGTTAAACTCAGTGGGTCATAACACGAAACCAAAAGACGTGGATTCTAGAAAGGGGCTGGTAGAGAAGAAGGGGTTGACGGGGTGATGCAGTGGGATGGGGACTAACCAGAGTGCTTTATATGCATGTATAAAATTGTCAAAGAACAACTTCAGTTAACTTAAAAATAATTAAGAGGGTGATCCCTCATCTGCAATGTTCCCTGAGCCTTAGGTGTAGAGGTTGCATTACAGATGTATCACTTAGGGCCAGGTACCTCACAGTCACTTATTATCTGTGTTTGACCAGTTGTGGAACTTTGTAATAGTCTCCCTATTGCAAAAATAAATTTCTTTGATGAGTGGTGAGAGGCACATTTGTCTGTAAATGTAAGGATGCATCCTTAGAATACGTTAGGAAATTACTCTGGTCTAGAGACATGACAAAATAGGTTTTACTCTAGGATCTATGACCTCTCTAGACATATGTACTTGGCTATATTTACATTATTACACATTATTTCCCTTCCAGTGAGAGAGCTTTAAGTCCAATTACACAGCTATTGATTACCCTCAAGATAAAAGTGCCACCACTGAACTATAGATAGTTTGCTGGGCCAGTCATTGCTGTAGTTCATAGACTTTATAACTGGTTGGGTCATTGATTGATTTTTCTCCTTTGGCATCTTACATAGTGTCTTCTGATATTATGAGAGCTAGTCCTCAGGGAGGATGCTTCCAGACCTGTTCCATCTAAATTGCTCCAAGTCCTGTGTCCAAAGTATGCCCTGTCTTCAGCAATAGAGTCTTACCTTCAGGTTCTGGGAGACAATCAAGGACTTTGCAATAGGCTCTATTATTTAGAGAGTCTCTTGGACTACCCTGGCCAGTAACTCAAAGAGAGGTTTCCCATGCCTGGCACTGTGATTTTTGTTACATAGTCATTAGTTCTACACATGCATTCACATTTACATTGTATGTGTATTTTTCAGTAGACATGTTAAATCCAGCATTTCCCTTTGGTTTGTCATGTCACTTAAGCATTATTTGTTAAAGTACCCTCTGCGTTGCCCTCGATAACACCTGTCTCTCAAGTTCCTTCTTCCTCTTTCCCCCCTTGGTTTTTATCCATTTTCCTGAATCTTGTGGTTGTATCAGAACATATACTCACATGTAAAGATTTGGAGCTAGAATACAAAAATGAGAGAGAACATGTGTCATTTGTTTTTCTGAGTCTGGGTTTCCTCACTTGGTATAAGTTTTTCATTCCGTCCATTTACCTGAAAATTGCATCGTTTCATTATTCTTTACCACTGAGTAGAACTCCACTACCACATGTTTTAACTTTCTCTTTTGGCTCACAGAATATCCTAGAAAAGATGCAGGGTCCTCTCTGCACCAGTACTGCAGGCTTCACTTCACTGCCAACCGACCCAATGGGACCATGGCAGCAGGCAATCAAGGACGTCCAGGCTGCTAACCCAGAAGGAAAAGAGCCGGCTCCACCTCAACAGCTCAAACTTCTTTCTGCCATTCTGATGTGTACTTAAGAGCATACAGGAAAACAATAACTGTATCACCCAGCATGGTCCAGGTACTCAGGCATTTGAAATGGCTGTTGCATGGAACCAGTTCCAAAGGAATTTGCATACTTTCTCTTTTATTTTGACAACACTGTGACTAATAGCTTTGCTTTTGAAGTTTCTGGATCATCGAGTAAAATTTAGGCTCATCAGTGCAGGAGATGTTATCAAGATCCACACAAGCATCCTTGACAAGGTACATGATGCCATTCGGGTGGCATAGTCACCACGGAATGAGAGACACAGCAATGGCAAGGCATGGATCACCCCAGCCATCACTCAGTCTGTCTACCACCACATGACAGTGATGCCTTCCTGAGCCTCTCCCCACAGTACCTGTCTACAGGGCTAGAAGATGATTCAGTGGATAAAGAACTTGCAGAACAAGTTTGAGGACTAGATCTGAATCAGATCCCCAGCATCCTTGTAAATGTCAGGTGGGTGTGACAGCTTGCCTATAATTCCAGCACTCTGAAAGTGGAGATGGGAACCCCAGAGCAAGCTGGCTAGCTAGACTAGTCAAATCCCAGTTCAACCAAAAGACCCTGACTCAATGAATAAGGTAGAGAGTGATCAAGGAAGACACCTGATATCAACATCAGGCCTCCATACTCACACAGACATGCACACACACACACATGCAAAATGCATACACCCACATACACACTAAAAATAAAAATAAAAACCACTTCCTCCAGAAATACACTTGTACAAGTCTTGCTGAGAAGCCACAAGCCAAACCAAAGGATTTTATTCTCCAGACAGAGCAAATTAAGCCTGGAGCCACTGCCAGACACAAGTTCTGGTCCCATTCCAGCCACTGGCAAGCCAGCAACTAAAGTTGTATTCTACATAATTTCTGAAGGGAGGGAGGGACGCAGCTCTGCATGTCTGTGGTGGGTAGGGAACAATTATCGTGTGGCATACATTCAGGATGGGCTGGGAGTACCTGGGCGATATGCAAAGGGAGGGGCCTACAGAAGCTGAAGTAGGAGCTGTCTATTCAAAACCAGGAGACAGAGGAAGGGCCGCCCACACATTACCCACCACCAAGACCTGGACCATCAGATCCTCTGAAGGAAGCAAGAATTACTACCACCTGGAAATCCCCAGACACTCCCCCATTATAGGCCCTTCTGACATCTGGGAAAACTAAGGCCAGAGAAGGAAATGACTGATCAGGCTATGCAAGGTGTCACTGCTGGATTAAATCAGACAGCCACCTTGAGCAGGTCATAGCACCCAGTTGTTCAAACATGAGCCCAGATACCAGTGCAAAAGCACTTCTTAGATGTCATTAACAGTTAAGTACATTGACTTGAAGTAAAGCAGACTCCCTCTTTTAATGTGCATTGACCTCGTCTAATCAGCTGAAGACCTCAAAAGCAAATAGTAGTTTCTCAAGAAAGAAATCCAGTTTCTAGACTGCCTCACAGAAACCTATGTTGTACATATTTCCAGCCTGCTGGCACACCTGCAGGTCTCAAACTCAAGACGGCAACAGGTACTCTTACTTGAGTTTCCAAGCCACTTTACAGATTTCAGACTCATCCCCTGAACCCACCACCCTGCCTTCCACCTGACACCAATCACTTCAGCCCATTTCTCCAAACAAATAAACAAACATGAACACTTTTTAAAACCACACCATGTTTGCTGTTTCTCTGGAGAACTCTTAACTCATTTGTAAACCTTAGGTAATATGCTGGTTTTCTGAAAGAGGAATCTACAGAAGAAAGATTTCTTTGTGTCAGTGAAAACAGAGTTGGGAAGATGATGTAGTCTCTAAAGAGCTTACTGTACAAGCATGAGGACCTGAGTTCTATCCCCAGAACCTGCATTAAAAGCTGGGTGTGGCAGCACATGCCTGTAATCTCTGTGCTGAAGGCTGGGAGACAGGCAGATCCCTGGGACTCACCAGCCAGCAATGAAGACTCCTTGCTGAGCTACAAGCCAGTGAGAGGCCTTATCTCAAGAGAAAAATAAAAGGATAGCCTTCTCCTGAAAAACACCTGAGGCTATCCTGTACTCTCCACACACATGTACGCACACACATGCACATATACATCCAATAAATAAATAGATAATAAATAGATAATACTCTCCAACAATATTCTGCACGACACAGCTCATCTGCACAGTAGCCAGTCATTTTCTCATCTGCTAGGAGGAATGGTAACAGTTCCTGCCACTCAGGAGACTCCAGGTGTGCAAAACACTTGGAAAAGGGGCTGGACAGATGGTTCGGCAGTTAAGAGCACTAACTACTCTTACAGAGGACCCAGCTTCAATTCCCAGCACCCACACGGCACTGACAAGCATCTGTAGCTCCAGTTCCAGGGGATCGAACACCCTCTTCTGACCTCTATGGGCGTTGCACGACATGGGCGCACTCACATAATGCAGACAATATACTCATACACATAAAATAGAAAAAAAATTAAAATAATTTTTTAAAAAATCACTTGGAGAAAGGCCTGACACATTGTCTGCACTCAATGAAAGCTGGTGTTACTGATGCTGACAGTAATGACTGAAAGCACATCAAAACGTCTCCATAGTTCATACTGAGCACTGAAAGGATCAAGTGGCTTTCTACCACAAGTGGCAGACCCTCCAAAAGACCACATTTATCATCCCCTGTAGCATAGAAGGGCAGAGATGTGCCTTGCTGTCCCATAGCTGAACCATGGCTCTGAGAATGCCACCAGACTGTCTCCTCGTTGCTTCCCTCCTGTGAGTCTGCTTTTCTCTACCAAGGTAGGCCAGCAGCACTGCCAGCAACTCTGGGTCGGTTTCCTTCTCCCAGTGGAGAGAGATCAGTTACTAATCTCGTTGCTGTGACCAAATACCTGAAAAAAGCAACTTATGGGAAGAAGGGCTTATCTGGGCTCACAGCTGGAGGTATCATTCCATGACTGTGGGGAGGCACGGCAGCAGGGGCAGGAGGCTGACTGGTCACAGCAGTCAGGAAGTACAGAGAGAGCAAGAAGTGGGGATCAACTATACAACCCCAACGCCCACGCCCAGTGACATACTTCCTCCTGTTATGATCCACCTCATAAGGAGTACACAGTCTTCCACAACACCACCACCCGCTAGGACCAACTGCTCAAACATGCAAGCCAGTAGAGGAACATTCACATTCAAGCCACGATATCTGGCCCTTCCAGGAAGTCCTAGAATTGAGTTCTATTTGATTGGCATTGAGTTACACGTACATATTGAACCAGATTTAATGATTCTTACTGGCCAACCCAGATCAAGTACCTCTCAGTGAGTGGGTGAGTAGGACTTCCAAAGGGGGGTTAGAGTTGTGTCCAACTTTTTAACATTATCATGGGATATTATGCTCTACAAATGTACTTGTCCACATTCATAGCTATCCTGGGATGTATGTGGCCTTCAAGCCACAATTGAACACAATTGGCAGAAGGGAGGAGGATGCTGAGCAGACAGATACTGCCAGTGTCCACTGCAGTCACCTTCCACAAACCAGGACTGCCCTCAGCTACATGTCCCCAAACCAATCAGTCTCCAAGATATCCCCTGTTGTATGAATGACCATTGTACAGACAAACTGAAACTTAGAGGAGCTGAATTCACCCCCTACATTCACACAGCAAGTTTCAGGTAAGCAGGATTCAAGTTCAAGTCTCTTTTTATTGTATTTATCATTTTTATTTTGTGTATGATTATATTGTCTGCATGTATGTAAGTGCTTCTATGTCATGCAATGCTCATGGAGGCCAAAGAGGGCATTGGACTCCCCTGGGATTTGAGTTAAGGATGGTTATTAGCTACCATGTAGGTACTGAGAATTGAAGCCAGATCCTCTGCAAGAGCAGCCAGTGCTCAACCACTGAGCCATCTCTCCAGCCCCTCAAGGTAAATTGTATTTACCCAAACAGGAAAAGTTCCACTGGGTTGCCACCTTAGAGCTGCTCCATAGGCAACAGTACAGCTCTCTCAGCATGAAGCAGTTATGCACTGTCTGCTAAAGGCAGGACTGACTCAAATACACACACGCACACACACACGCACGCACACACGCACGCACACACACGCACACACACACACACACACACACACAGAGCTAGGATTGAGCTTATTCATCTCCCTCAAGAGTCTTATTAGCTGAAAAGGGATTCCTTGCCAGAAATCAAAGTCACTAAGACCCCTTCAGAGCCAAAGGGACTTCAAACTCTCTACTTCCTCATCCCCTACCCAGCCCACTTTGTCTTACACAGATTCCTGGTGCCTTCAAAGTGAGGCAGAGAACAAACCAGGGAAAGGACAATCAGTGTGGCTGTCAGGATACAAAGTCCACCCTCTGACCCTGAAGAACTAACACGACTCTTCTTCCCAATTTGTAGATTGCACGTGTTCCAGCTGGCCAGGTTCTGTCTTCCACATGAGGACTAGTCTGCTGCTGGACTCCCTCTGAGCCAGACCAGAGTCTGCCCCATGGGAAAGTGCTTCTTTGTGAGACCACCTGTAGCCGATCACCACTTCTCGGCTACACTGAAGCTCATGAGAGGTTCACACGTTTAATATTTACTGAGTATCTAGAATGGCCCACTAGCTGTCCTAGAAGGAGACAGCAACAGGAAGCAAGACAAGTAAAATATCATAACCACAAATATGAAAGTTGATGGGCAGATAGATTACTGTAGAAGATGGATATATTCAAACAAAGTATTATGAGGATGCCATAAGGAAAACTACTATAACAAAACGCTTGGAGCTGGGTCCTTCCTTAGCTTGCAGTTTTGAAAGTTGGAAGTCTAAGCTTGGATAACCCAATCTGTTCTGCCTCTGGTGAGGGCCACATAGCTGAATCACCACATGGCAGATAACATCATGACAGGAACATATATGAGAAAGACAATTCAGAATGTTTGTTCGTTTTTTTATCCTGAGAACATAAGAAATGTGAAGAAATGTTCCCTGGTGCCTGAACATCAGTCATCAGAGCTGGAGAGGTCTGAATGAGAAATGTCTCCCATGGGCCCATGTGTCTGAACGCTTGGTCCCAGTTGCTGGTGTTGTGTGGAGAGGTTATGGAACCTTTAGGAGATGGAGACCTGTTGAAGGAAGCCCATGGCCAGAGGCAAGTTTCGAGGGTTTATAGACTCGCCTCACTTGTTTTCCCTCTTTCTTCTTGTGTGTGGATGAAAATGTGACCCGCCATTTCCAGCACCTGTCACCATGTCATGCCTTCCCCACCATGAAGGACGCCAGCCCTTTGGAATTGCAAGAGAAAGTAAAACCTTTCTTCCTTAAGTTGCTCTTGGTCATGGTATTTTGTCACAGCAACAAAAAAGCAACTAATATAAGAGCAAATGGTTAAACCAGTGCTAAGCTCCAAAGCAAGGAGAATGAAAGGTACCTATGTCAGAAGGTGAGGAAAATTTGTATCTGAAGCCCTGCAGACTTTAGAGATGAAGTATGTTTTTAAAAAGGAAAAGGGAATATTTGAGTTGCAGAAGGACCCAAGGTAAAAGAAAAGATAAACTAATTAAGTTGTCAGATTTCTCTTGAAGAGAGACTAACTAGATTGACAAACTGTCTCAGATTATACAAATATAGCAGACTCCTGAAAAGCATCATTTTTGCACTATTGCAAGTATCCGACACCCTTCTCCTTTCATACTCCAACTGGAGGCACAGGTTCAACATCTGTAATCTGAAAATCCAAAATCTGAAATAGGAGACACTGCCTTGGAAGGGATTAGCATAGGACTCAAAGGATCCCGGTCAGTTCCCACAAGCACATGCCTGGCCCCTGAATCTTCTTCATACACACACTACTTGACTGTCCCTCTTGCATGTGCTCCTGTCATAGTACCACCTTCTTCCATGTTTCAATGCAGCCACATGGTTCTTACCAGAACAGACACATGAACATATGCAGAATCATGTGCAAACAACACATACCATTTTACTAGGAAGCAATTAAAGACATCACTGGAAAAAGAAAAAGAAGAAAGAAAGAAAGAAAGAAAGAAAGAAAGAAAGAAAGAAAGAAAGAAAGAAAGAAAGAAAGAGAGAGAGAAAGCAGAAAGCAGGGGCTAAGGAAATACCTCCATAAGCATAGTACTTGCCATGCAAACAGCAGGACTTGAATCAGATCCCCAGAACCTACATAACAAAGCCAGGCGTTGTTCACTCACTTGGGGAGGCAGAGGCAGAGGATCTCTGGAACTCATTGGCCAGACTGCACAGCTTAACCAGTGAATAGCAGGTCCCAGTGAGACCGTATCTAAAAAAATCAAGGTGGGTGGTGCCTCAGAACAACATCTGAGGTTGACCTTTAGCCTATACACACACACACACACACACACACACACACACACACACACACACACAGTGGAGGGGAAGGGAACTCATACATTAAGATGAATATTCTACTGCTCATTAGTTCCAGTGAGTAGTTTTCCCAGAATTAAACTTGAGGCTTTGTCCTTTTGATGTTAAACAATGTTGCTTGGAGGAAGAAGATGGTCCTGGTGCAGCAGAAATAATCACTACAATAATCTCAGGTCCATGTAGAACCTTCAGTTGATACAGAGTCTGTCATAGCCTTTCCTTGTTCTTCCCATTCTGATTATTGCCAAGTTTGCTCGCTGCAGCTAGAGGTGTCAGAAGCACCATCAGCTAGCATTCCGGTCATTACTCACCATTAATTCCTTGAGCACTCCATCGCCATGTGAGTTATTAACCATCTGCTGTGTCCTGTCACTCCTGCAGCTACTCACTGCTGGCACTATCCCAAGTTAGTGTGGTCATTTAGACAACCAGGTTTCTACACCTTTTGAAAACTCGCCAGCATTTTATCAATATTAAAGTGGTTGGTCCCTGCCAGCCTTCGTTTTCACATTTGTAACCTCTCGCTCTCTAGAGTGTGGCTTATTGTTCCAAAGCAGAAGAAAGTAAGAAGACAATGGACTGGAAAGTCAGACATTGCAAAATAGGGAAAGAATTTGCCAAGTTCCTTTAGAATCTTCTTTATGAGTTAAGGACCTGGATCAAAATACTAGAGTCTCAGGCCTTTTTTGGAAGGGAGGGAGATCCAAGTAGAAAGGGAAGAAAGATCAACTCCTCCAGTCCAGGGAATGATGGGAAGAAGAGGGAGCTAGGCCGTAATGGGGCAAAAGCATTGTGGGCCAGCTGAAGGGCCGCGCATACGGCAAGGGACACCTAGAAGGAGCCACATCAAATGCCTTTTGAAGAATCTGCCCTTCCTAAGGCTGGGGATGCAGCTCAGCTGATAGGGTGCTGGCCCAGCATGCAAGAAGTACAAGGTTAAAATCCCATCATCGCATAATCCATAAACCAAACCTGGGGGTGCACACATATAATCCCAGGACACAGGAGGCAGAGGCAGGAAGACAGGACTTTCAAGGTTACTGTTCTTCTAACATCCGGCACAGGCCCACCTGTGCTCTTGGCACCCCAGATCTCTGAACCACCCTCTTAGTCCAGACCCACCCATTGCACCCTGACCCCCAGTACTCAGACCAGCTCAATTTTTCAATCTAGTTTGTTAGAGCTTCACAGGCTGTCCCCGCCCCCAATTTGCCTTTGCATTCCTGGGACCAGCCTTCTACTCTGACAGTCACAACCACCAACTTGCCTTGGATTCTGGAGACCAGCCCTCTTCCCTGATAAATCTGATCCTGCCCACTCCCCTACTGCTGCAGCAATGCCAAACTCCCGCACTCTACATCCTGTCCTACTTCTAGCCTCGGACACAGGCACACATTTACTCTTAGATCCCAGATCTCTGGACTGCCCTCTTACCTCTGCCTGGCTGTGAGCTCTTCAGATCGTGCCATGCCCTCCCGCTACATTGCAGCCTCTCCCACTGCTGCAGGGCTAGGCTCTGTGCCCTTTAGTAGGGGCCCAGACTTTTGTAGACTGTTGGAGAAAACATGAATTCAGCTTCTGCCTAGCAGTATTCTCAGATTGTGCAGTGCTTGCACACTTCAGGGACAAACACCTTAAGAGAGAGCCTGAGAGCATCAAATCTCCCTTGACCCGTGCCTCCAAGGGGACTCCTGTGCACCAGGACTAGACCCATCTGGTCCCTCCAATATAAAGTTAAAAGTGGAAACCCGAAGCCTTGACCAACCAGGTTTTCATACCCAATAAGAAAACAACTAAGTCAGATGAGGTATACAAACAGAATCAGACTACAACTGAACAAAGGAAGGTTTGAGTTTCACATCAGAATCACAAACAAACAAAAAAAGAAAATATGCCAAGATCACAAGGAAAAAAATAATAAAAAGAAAACCCCAAATAATGTGTCCCAACCAAACATCACCAATCATAGAGAAGAGTTTTACAATGAGAATGCCATAGAGATAAGCCATTGACACAGAGTTTAAAAGAACAATCATAAAAATGATCAAAGAAGTTAATGAATTCAAAGAACACAAACAATCAAAGAACTAAAAGAAGATAGGGATAAACTTCTGAATGAATTCACAAAAGAGATAAAAATAGTGAAGAAAACTCAGGCTGAAATGAAGAAGGAAGTGAAACACTCAATAAGTCATTTGAAACAATGGGAGAAAACCTCAGAAGTAGAATGAATGACATGTAAGAGTGGATGGTAAAGCTGAAGAATCTGAGCACTCAGGCAAAGATTATGAATTTTTTTAATTTTTAAAAAATACAGGAATGGAAAATGCAGTAAAGATGGGATACCATGAAACAACCAAATTTACACATCATAGGAACAGAGGAAGGAGAAGAATCTCAGGATAATGGTGTTGACAAGATCTTCAACAGGATTGTGGAAGAAAATTTCCCCAAAATAAAGAAAGACATGCCCATACAAATACAAGAAGCACATAGAACTTCAAATAGACAGGACCAGAAAAGAAACTCCCCATGAAAGACCATAGTAAAAACATTGAATGTACATAGCAAAAGAGAGAATTCTGAAATCTGCAAAAGAAAAACAACTCACATATGAAGGAAACCCCACCAGAATAACAGCTGACCTGTCAATGCAAACTATGAAAGCCAGAAGAGCCTGGACCAAAGTATTCCCAGTTCTAAATGACCATAGATATCAACCCAGAATGCTTTGCCCATAAAAAAATATCTATTATATTTGAAGGGAAAGAAAAATTCCCCACAACATAAATACACTGAAAGAATTCATGTCCAGAAAGCCCTTCGGAGAATACTTGAAGCAATGCTAAGAGCTGAAAAGAGGAATGACTCTACCCAAGCAGCAACAGAAAGAAACTAAATGAAGGTAGAACTATGGAACCACAAAGTAAGATGAAGAATGCAAACAGAAATTAAAATGACAGGGACCAGTATAGATCTTCCAATAATATCTTTAAATATTAATGGACTGAAGTTCCCCATCAAAAGACACAGACTAGTTGAATGGATCAAGAAACAAAATCCATCTTCTTATTGTCTGCAAGAAACCCATCTCAACTTCAAGGAAAGACATTACCTTAAGCTGAAAGAATGGAAAAGAATATTCCAAGCAAATGTCTCTAAGAAACAAGCAGGAGCTGCTATTCTAATATCTGACAAAACAGACTTCAAACTAAAACTAGAAGATATTATAATCATGAACACATATGCACCAAACTCTGGTGTACCCAACTACCTAAAAACAATACTACAGGACTTTCAGACACAGATTAATCCCAAATCACTAATAGTAGGAGACTTCGATACACCACGAGACAGAATAGAGAGACATCTGAATTAAGCAATGACACACATCAAATGGAGCTAACAGTCATCTATGGAATATTCCAATCAAACACCAAAAAATACACATTCTATTCAGCACCCCATGGAACTTTTTCCAAAACTGACCATGTACTGGGGCATAGAACAAACCTCAAGAGATACAAAAAAATGAAATAATTCCATGCATTCAATCAGACCATGATGCAATAAAGCTTAAACTCAACACTGGAAGAATCCCTAGTAACTTCATGAACTCATGGAGATTAAACTACACACTCCTGAATGATGAATGAGTCAAAGGAGAAATTAAGAAAGAAATAAAAGTATTCCTGGAATTAAATTAAAAGGACAATACAACCGAACAAAACCTCTGGGACACTTTAAAAGCTGTCCTGAGAAGGACGTTTATAGCTCTAAGTGCCTACATTAAAAAAATCACAAGGAACACAAATAAATGATTTAACATTGCAACTCAAGAATCTTGAAAGCTGAGAACAAGTGAAACCCAAACCCAGCAGACAAAAAGAAGCAACAAAAATCAGAACGGAACATAATGAAATACAAACAAAGAAAGCAATACAAAAAATCAGTTAACCCAAGAGCTGGTTCTTTGAAAGATAAACAAGATAGACAGACCACTGACCCAGTTAACCCAAATAAAGAAATAGAAACTCCAAATCAACGAAATCAGAAATGAAAGGGGAAACATCAAAACAGACAACAAAAAGATCCAGAACTTTATAAAGGACTACTTTAAAAACCTATATGCTATTAAATTTGAAAACATTAAATGGATATATATATCTAAAATCATGGGAATCGCCAAAGCTAAAACAAGAAGAGATCAACAGCTTAAACAGATCCATAATGTATAAGGAAACTGAAAGAGTGATACAAAACCTACCAGGGAGGTAAAGGGAAGGAGGAACCTGAGAGAGAAAAGTACAAGACAGGTGTTTCTAAGGCAGAAATAGATAAAATGGGAGCATTTTAATTGGAGGAGGGAGGGAGGACTATACAAGGAACTATGGGGATAAAAGGAAAGGAGCTCAAGAGAGGTGGGGTCATAGGAGACTGGTATTATCAAGTATCCCAGTCACCACTCATCAAAGAAGCCTCCTTTTGTAACAGATGAAGACTACAACAGAGTACCACAACCTGTCACACAGACATTGTCTGTGAATTGCCCATGTGGCACATCAACAATGCAACCTCTACACCTAAGGCTCATGCAACATAGAATAAGGGGTAGAGAGGACACTAATGAATCTCATTACTAATCAACTCTAGTTAATGAAGAGCACTGCACTCATTCAACAGAGGACCAGCAGCACAAAAGGTTGCAAATGGCCTAAGTATGGAGGTTAGGAGCCTGCACAGTATGGGTCTCTAGACAGGTTTCCTATATTAATTTTCACTTACCCTGGGCTCTGGACCATTGCAGAAGAGGGGCGGAAAGATTGTAAGAGCCATGAAGGTGCATGACCATGTGGAAACAGACTCCCACAAGCTCCTGGACCCTGCTCACCAGCAACGGTACAGGTATGCTGAAGACCCATGCAAACTCAAGCAGACAAAACCCTAGTGTTGAACTGGGGAAATGTGCAGCAGACCCCAATCTTAGATGAGGAAATATTAGCAACTGATTATTGTTGAGTGAGGATGAGCTGCTCTTTTAAAGTGAGGGTCTCTCGATTGGCTGACTAGACCTCAGTGGATGAACTTGCAGTGACGAACATTTGGGGATACTAACTTGACACCATGGATCTTAACACAGATGAACAAATGTATGGATTCCAGCTGGGGGACTGGGGCGGGGGTGCCCCAGGATGTAAAGGGATGTAAAGATGATTAAGATTGACTGAGGTGTTCTATGTGAAATACACAATGATTCAATATTTTTAAAAGTTCAAGGTCATCCTTGGTTATGTTTGAGTTCCAGGCCAGCTTGAAACATACGAGACCCTGTCTCAAAGGAAAAGAAGAGAAAAGAAAAGAAAAAGCCCCCTTCTTCCTCAACAGATGTCACCTTGGAACATAGGACGGGAAAAAGAGTGGAAACAAAAATGTCTGGCTAGTTTTTTTCTGAACTATTTAAACTAAATGTTTAGATACAAATTCATCAAGTTGATTTTAAGGATATTAGGTTACTGACAACATAGAGAAACTATGCTTTAGCTATGAGTATTTGAAACCTTCAACATAGAGTATATTTCATCTATTCCAATTTTCTTCACTTACTCTGAATCCAGGTACATAAAATCAATGCCTCCATCTAGGGACAACACAACTTACTGCACTCATCTTAAAGAGTAAGTCAAATTATAAGAGCAATATTTACCTACTTTAGAGAAGAAAATGATTAAACATCTTAGGAGCACAATTTGCCTACAAAGAATGTAATTTCAGTTAAAGAAGCAGGATATGATGCTCAGGCTAGTGTTTGATATGCTAATTATGCCCGTCATCTAATATGAATTTATTATTAATGTCAGCTAACATTTACTGAGCCTTTATTATGTCTGGCCTATGTGCTAAGCACTGGCATCAGCTGAAGCTCTGTGAGAGAGGCAGTTATCTACCTTCACAAACAAGGACCAGGACTAGAGGAAATACCCACTCTGTTTATTAAAGTTAACGTACAAAATTATTGCATTTTATAGAGATGTTACTGCAGTCAAAAGAATCAAACCCACATTATAACAAAAGGCATATAATGGAATTAAACAGTAGTAGACTGGTTGCGGCAATGGCTCAGTTGGTAAAGTGCTTGCCATTCAAGCAGGAAGATCAGACATGGTGACACATGTCTGTAATCCCAGGCCCTAGATGGGCAGAGACTAGCAGGGGATTCCTCCTAGGGGAGGATTCCTAGGGCTTTCTGGCTAACCAATATCACCAAATCAATGAACTCTAGGGTAAAATAAGAGACCCTGTCTGAAAAAAAAGGGACAACTAAGGAATAATAACTGAAGTTGTTTGGCTAAGGTTGTTTACCAGTCAAAACATATATGCACATGCACACACATGTGCACCTGCATACACACTAACATGCACATGTACAACTTTTTGTACTTGTAAAGATGTCAGATGACATCAAAAGAGTCAAATTCATGTCATAACAAAGGACCCATAATATAGCTCAAGAGTATGAGTGGGCCTTCCTTGGGGAAATAAAATGACCACAGAAGCAAGTTTTTTTTTGGCCGAACAACTTAAAAGACTTTAATAGCATGTATCCCATCACTGAAATGTCATTACTTCTGGGGCACAGAAAAATGGGCTCTTGACCCATCCACAGTAACCCCAGCATCTGGCTTTGCCAAAACCTTACATGACCAAATTTACAGATATTACTGTTCACTTTCATTGGCAAGTTTTTCATTCTCAATAAGAAACAACTCCGTCTTCATCAGGTCCAAAGTCTGGAAGGAAACCTCCCAAGAATCCCATCAGAGGCCCCAGTTTCATGCTGCCTATTTCACGTTCCCATAAGAAGTTGTCTACAAACCTAGAAAGAACTTTGGATTGGTATTTGACTTTCAATGAGATAAACCTAGAGTCCCTGGTTGTAACACACACTCTATATGATCTGTGAGCTTCAGTTGTTTTGCCAGTATAATGGGTCTAGGGATGGGGCAGGAGGAAACTTGTATTCCTAAAATAGATTTCTCACAGTTCTGACAACTTGTCAGAAAACCTTGCAGAAAAGACTAGAGCTGAGACAATGCTGGGTCAATGATGGACAGGACCATATCTGGACCAGGAATGCTTAGTTACATATGCTTCTTGCCTTCTATTGAAACCTAAACCCCATGTCAGGACCCTGAAGACTGACTTATGGGGGTCACTAGATCTCTTTCCAATGTGGTCACATTGAATAAATCTCCTTTTTCTGATTTTCATTATTAATCTGTCTCTTGACTTAGTGAGGATGGGTGGCTGAGCCTGGCTTGTTTCCACTGCCAGGGCTCAGGCTCTGACCCTAATAACTCTAGTAATAGTTATGTGCACAAATGCATATAAAGCCTTTGGCAGGAACCTGGCACCAGCAGAACAGTCAGCACTCATAACTATTTTTCCCATTACAAGTAATCACTCCTCGAGTAAGAACAGTCGCTGAACCAAATACTTTTCTAAATACCAGTCATGTGGGAATAATCGGGCATAGCTAACTTCTCCTTGACTTTCACACTAAAAGACTAAAAGAGTAAGAAGATCCTCTTAAAAGCCTTGCATTGATGGGTGGCAGATCAATTTGTTCAGGTCTATTCTTGAGATGGGCTGGTAAAAAATGGATCCTAGTAACTTAAGGAGAAATACAATACTGTATCTCACCCCAGGTAAAGAGAGGTGAAGCCTCCACGGAGAAGTGTCTACCCACTCCCTTCCAGCTCAGGAACTAAGCTGACTGAAGGGATTAGCTGGCAAGCACGATGCTACCTCTACTGTTGGTTTTATAACTTGTTTGTTCAATATTAACACATTTATTATAGGAAACTGATCTTTTTAAGTCACAACAAAATTTCTTTTAAAGAATATTCATAATCCCAGGGGTTCAGCTGTTGACATTCTGGAGTATTGGCTAATTGTAATTCTATCTTCATATTTCTTGGCTTCCCTTTGCAGGAAAAATCTCAGAACAACTGCAATATATATTGTCTCCAACTTCTTTTATCTTAAGATTTATTTGTATTTCTGCGTATGTGGGTACAAAGAGTTTAATGCCTGTGGAAGGCAGAAAGGGGCACCAGACCAGTTTGTGAGCTACCTGGCGTGGGTGCTCGGAACCAAGCTCCACAGGAGCAGCAAGTAGGTACCTACAACTGAGCCATCTCTCCAGCTCTATCTGTTCTTGATGACTAGTCATTCCTATCAGGTATCCGCCACTACAGCCTGCCAAAAAGCATCCTGTCAAGTTTATTCATGGGTTCCACATTTCTTGCTCTAAACACAAATTCTGGGGCTTTTTGTAGTTTTGTGTGTGTGTGTGTGTGTGTGTGTGTGTGTGTGTGTGTGTGTGTACAAGCCAGAGGACAACATTGGCTATTGCTCCTTGGGCACCATCCACTTTCTTTTTGAGACAGGGTCTCTCATTAGCCTGGAACTCAGGAACTCTAGCCATAGAGCCCCAGAGGTCCACTCATCTCTTCCTCAGCATTGACATTATAGACATGCACCACCATGCCAGGTGTTCTGCTTGTTTGTTGTTGAACATGGATTCCGTAGATTGAACTCGGGTCCTCATGCTTTCAGGGCAAGTGCTTTACTGACTGAGAGAGCACCCCAACTGTGCCCATACCATAGCTCTGGATTCAGCTTCCCTCTCCTGCCTCCTGTAAACTCTTCCTCTGTTCCACTTCTAAGATGTCAGTCACTCCAGCTTTCTCTTGCCTCATCGATCCTCTCCCACCTTTCTTGGCAGTTTTTCCTCTTCTCTCAACCTCTTAAAGTTGGAGGCTCAGCTCTCAGGCCTCAGTCCTCTTTGTTTTCATTTGGACTCATGACTTGAAATAGTGTGTCTATGCTTATATGTTGTATCCTTGTGATAGTTAGTATTGTCACCTTGACAGAATCTAAAATCACCTGGGAGATGGGCCTCTGGGCATGCCTGTAAGGAATTATCTTGATTACACACAATGATACAGGAAGGCCCGTCTTATTTGTGGGTGGGACCATTCCCTAGGCAAGGGATCTCGGGCGGCGTAAGTAGAGGACGGGAGCTGAGCAGCAGTAATGCCAGAATCCATTGCTCTCCTGGCTATGGACACAATGTGACCAGCTGCTTCAAGACCCTGCAGCTTTTTTTCCCCATCCTGATGGGCTACACCTTGAACTGTGAGATAAAACAAACTCTCTCTTAAGTTACTTTTGTCAGGGTATTTCACTACAGCAACAGGAAAATAAACTAGACAGTCCCTATCCCTGACCACTAGCCCCATGAGAAGGAAAAATAAACTGTCTTTCCTCCTCTAGTCTCATTCGAAAATCAGCACAGAATGTTTCTGTACTTGGGGTCTCTTTCCATCAGCAAGCCACGACTGACTGATTCTGCAGCGAACACCAGCTGAGCTCCCTTCCAGTTCAAATCAGCTCGGGTACAGTCTCCCTGGAGACAATGGCAGATCCCTCAGACTGAGGACTTGGTCCCTATGACTGCAAACACCTTCAGACACCAGTTACTGGTGGGGATGGGGAGGAGAGGAAGAGAGAAACAAGGGGAGATGGGGAGAGAGAAAGGAGAGAAGGAGCGGGAGAGATGTGTCTGCCTAGAATGTTTGGGAGAAACAGCCAGGCATTAGAGGTGACTGCATACACCACCTGGAAATGCCTCTGTGGATAAATTACTTAACTCCTCTCAAGATAAGACAGAAAGATAGAAAAACTCGTGGGGACACAGGAAGGGTAGAGTGCCTCACCCAGGAGACTGCTGAAACCTCTCACCAGCGGAGAAGCAAGAATTCCATTGTGATTACCATTTGGTTAAGGCCTTTCTCCCTTCCCAGCTAAAAGCCTGAAATTTTTTAGAACTCTCATTAGAAACCCTTCTGTAACCCTAGGAGCTCCTGGTTTTTACCTTATCAGATTGTAATTCCATCCAAGTCACCAGTGGATCCATCCTATAATCTCAGTAATCAAAAGGGGACTGAAGATAAAGGAGGTGGAGGTCCCTTAGAAACCCACTAAGCAATGAAATTCCAAAAGTTTCCAAAATCCTGCATTCAGTCATCAGTAGAACACCTACGCATGTGACTTCTTTGAGAAGTCTGCACTCATGGTCTTGTATGTGACTTACTTTCTCTCTGAACACACCTCTTTCTCTTAACCCTCATGCTTAAAATCTAGATCAAAATGTCTTTTCATAAGCTCCAGCTCTGCTTCATACTGGCTCATCCTGAAATTCTTTTCTATGTTGAAGCTAAAGATCCGGTCTCACCTAAGTGGAGGTCTCCAAACTACTAAGAGAGCTCCTAAGGCTGCTTTGGGTGACAGCATGGAACAACACCTCTGTCCCTACCGTCCCGACACAGCACCTCTGTCCCTTCCATCCCCGACACAGCACCTCTGTCCCTACCGTCCCGACACAGCACCTCTGTCCCTTCCATCCCTGACACAGCACCTCTGTCCCTTCCATCCCTGACACAGCACCTCTGTCCCTTCCATCCCTGACACAGCACCTCTGTCCCTACCGTCCCGACACAGCACCTCTGTCCCTTCCATCCCCGACACAGCACCTCTGTCCCTTCCATCCCTGACATTCTCTCCTCTACTTCTCCATCTCTAAGTATCTGCTATGGTTTGGCCATGGTTTCTCCCCCACAAAGACACATGTGTTGGAAACTTGGTGCCCCATGTGAGAGGTGACAGAACTTTCAAAAAGTGGGTCCTAATGGGAGGCAGTTGGATTTAAGGAGCACTGCCCTTAGAAGGGACAAGAGATGTCTTGTGGAAATCCAGTTAGTTCCCTCAAGAGTGAATTGTTATAGGGCCGTAAGATGGTTCAGTGGGTAGAGGCACATACCACCAAGCCTCATGGCCTGAGTCCGATCCCCACTGCCTATATGGTAGAAAGAGAGAACTAATTCTTGAAAGTTGTCTTCTGACCTCCATGTATGTGCTGTGGCACAGGCAATACCTACACAGATACACAAATAAATAAAAATAAAAATTGTATTTTTTTTCCTTTTTTAATTGAAATTTTGCAAACTTCATACAATATGTTTGATCCTATTTAGATCTCCTCATATATCTGCACCCGCATTACCAATCCCCCACCAAATTTCCTGTACTCTAACATATAAATATTATGTGTGTGTGTGTGTGTGTGTGTGTGTATATATATATGGAGGGAGAGAGAGAGTGGGGGGTCTGTGTCTCCAGATGCTGTAACTTCCAAGCTGTCTAAAAATTCTGTTTCCTGTGGACATCCACCTCCTCTCGCATTAACAATCCACCCCCTCGTCTGCAATGATTCCTGAACTTTAAGAGGCAGAAGTTTCATACAGGCGCTCTTTTCAGGGATAAGCAGTCTGTAGCCTCTTAATCTCTGCATATTGGCCAGCTGTTATACAAGAGCAAGACAGACCAGGCCTTAGTCTTCTTCTAGTTACCTGTCTTTAATCACCTTGTTCACAGCAACATACTATCTGCCATGCTGTGATGTACCGGGGGGAGCCCTCTCAATCGGGCCGTACAATATTGGACTTTCAGCCTACAATATTGTGAGCTAAATAAACCTCTTTTCCTTGAGGGTACCCAGACTTGGGTTTTTTGTTAACAACAAGAAAAATAGGTGAGGATTATATATATATATATATGCTATATATGGCTACAAAAAATAGCATGCTATGAGAATTAATTAATACATGTAAAGTACTTGTAACAGAGTCCAACACAGAGTAAGCACTACATAGGAAGCCTGTGTTAGCTACACATTTCCTATGAATAAGTACCCTCATCTTTATCACTTTCCATCTATATATCTGTCACTTCAACTAGAGAAGGCCCCAACCCAGGCATGTCAACCTTTTGATATTGCCATACAATGTTGTCATCTACAAAGTTCCATCTAAAGGTCTCATAACCGTTAAATCATGGTCCTCTCTCCATAAGATGCTGGTCACTCTAAGAGGTCAGATGCCAGAGACTGAAGAAGTCAGGCCATGTCCCCTTCAGTAGCTCTCTCCCTCGGACAGTTAAGACGCTGTCCCACTATAGGTTTCATAGATCCTAATCTGTGGTCCTACCCAGTCAGTGCCTGGCTCCTGCATGCTCCTTGTCACTAGACTACCTGGACTAAGTCACATGGTGTGGAACTTCCTGCCAGCTCCTGAAAGATAAAACTTTTTATAATTTTCTTTGTATTTTCCTTTACTCAGGGATTTCTCTTGTGGCTATCCTCTGGACCTCTGCGCATCATATTCATATTCTCTCTCTCTCTCTCAGCTGTGCCTCTTAACAAAGCTCATCTACAGGTTTTAAAGGGAAACCTGTCCTTCCTTTAAGGCCCAACTTTGCTGTTTCTGATATATTGTTTTTATGGTCTTGAGGCCCTTGTAGTAATAACAAACCTCATTCCTGAAGGGCAATTTTGTGTCCTCTCCTTTCACAGATAAACAACCATGCTTCTCCTTTTCCCTGATCTAACAATAATGCTAAAGTAGGTTTACAGTTTGTGTCAGAATACGTTGATAGCTATCCTCTGCTGTTTGTTGAACATGCCTGCATGCATTTGTGCAGGAATCAGAGAGGGAACTAAAACTCACATGCATTTTATGTATCAAGCATGGATATATAGAAAGTACATTCAGCATGCTTATGTTTTTAAAGTCTCATTGGGCTTCAGGACAATTAGAAAACAAAACAAAGCTAAAGAAAATCCTGTAAGGAATAACAATGATCACAAGGTTGAGAAACTGTCTGAACTATGAAACCAGAGAGCTTACCTGATACTCTTGAAGAGTCCAGCCCCAAGCACAGCCCCACAGAAAGTGCAGAGCCCATAAATAAGCTCAATGAGTCCCAGAGATTCCTCAGGATCCTATTCTTCTCCCTCCCTCAGTGTGCCTACAAGAGATATTTCTCTCTGTATTGTAATCTCAGGAAGGAAGAAATGAAGGGTGACTCAGAGGCGATTTGCCAGTAACTGATGTCTGATTGTTTCAGAGGCTGTAGCCCAGGCCACCTGCCTAGACTCTTCCCACCTGATACACAGCCTTTCATGCCAGTTCTGAGGGAAATTCTAGCCAGGTAAATGGGGTCTACAAAGCCACGGTTTCCCCTTCAGGTCCTAGAATTGCCTCAGGAACTGGGGTTCAGCCCCAACTTAACTTCCATGTTGATCAGGGGTTGCCACAGGGTCCACCACCCATAGCGTTACTAGTCAAAACAAAACCCAGAAAAGACTAAAACACACATACTGATGCCTGATACTGATTTACTGATCCTGTTCTCCAAATCTGAATGAAAATATAATAATAATAATAATAATAATAATAATAATAATAATATCTGCTTCTTTAGGTTAAAAAAAGAAGGGTAGTATTAAGTCATGAATGGGGCTTTTGAGGAACTTTATACCTTTATGTCATGGGTGGGGGTACTTTCTGGGAAGACATGTGCCTTTCTTTGTGCCCTAAATGACTAAATCTTCACACACAGCTAGGACACTGGATTGCTTGAATACAGGGCTGGCCTCAGTAAACACCTCATGGTTGGAAACTGCTAATATCAAACAAGAATACAGAAAAGGCTTGGGAGCTTTGGAGACCGTCCATTCAGTGCAATGTTTGCATCTAAGCATGAGAACCTGAGTTCAGTCCCCAGAACACACATAATGAAAGCCAGGTGTGGTGGCACACACTTGGAATCCCTGCTATGGGGAAATAGAGACAGACTGGTCCTTGTGTCTGCTGGCCAACCAACCTAGCCTACTTTCAGACCAGCAAAAATCCCTATCCCAAGACACAAGGTGGATACTGCCTGAGGAGCAACAGCCAAAGTTGACCTCTGGCCTCCATGTATACACACACATGCACTCACATATATATAAACAAGAGAGAGAGAGAAAGCTGAGGAGAATTTAGTCAACAGATGTTTGTTGGTTGTATGTTAAGCACATTTTTAAAAGTCTTGATCGAGGCACTTAGCTTTAATTTTACAATAAGAAAAATAACCCAGAAGAACTCTATGCCTGTATTACTCAGCAGGCACATTCAGTTATCACCATGTGTCCTAGAGACCTCAGGAATGGGAGCTCATGCCACACTACCATGCAGGCCAGTACAGAGTACCAGGCAGAACCTTGGCAGGGATCCACAAACATGCAGGGAGTATCATCCACAGCAGCCTGTCCATGGACCATGTCACCAACCTGCCTTCAGATGAATGGATAGACACAAGGCACCTTGAGAGCCATTATAAACAGGGACACAGAGAACAGGCCAAGAGGCCCAGGCACAGGGAGGTTTTTCAGCCTAACTGTGGGAGCAGGCAGTGAGATGTACAGTTGTAATTACAAAGAGCGGGATTTTTTATTTACACTTTCCCTTTGCTCATATCTTTAATGAGCACTCACTAATGGCACATGCAAAATGAAAAGGCCTTAACTGTGCTTTCTACACCTTGTCATTCTTATGAGCCAATTACAAGGCACCACTTACTGCCGATTGCTACAAACTCCAGACTCATTATGCAGAGCAGGTGTTTCACCAATAATAATGATCATTCTAATCTCCCACAGACAAGAGGGAGGAGGAAGTTTAAAGACAATGGAAGGACAATTCTGTGTCCTGCTAGGAGCAGCAGGTGGCTGTGTGGTGTCCTGTCATCTGAATGATCCACCTTCCCCCATACAAATGCTTTCCTTCTTCTTCCAGCCTTTTATTACTGTATTCCAGATTCTGTTCCAATAAAAGAAAATCGTGCGGGCTACAGAGATGGCTCAGCACTTAACAGTGATTCTGCACAAGCTTGAGGACCAGAGTTTATTCCCCAGCACCCAAGTAATAAGCCAGATGTGGCCTTGAACACACTGTAACCCTAACACTGAGGGGGCGGGGGAGGGAACACAAGAGGATCACTAGAGCTGCTGACTGCCAGCCTAGCAGAAGTCATGAGTTCAAGTTTCAGAGAGAGACCCCTTCCTGCCTCAAAGAAATAAGAAAGAAAGAGGACACTGATGCCCTACTCTGGCCTCTGAATGTGTAGGTACATGAACTAGCATACACATATGTGCATACACCACACATGCATTCACCACACTCCCACACATACACACAAATGCACGAAAGGAAACAAAAGGAAATACAACGATGTTCTACACTTTTGTCTCCTGGAGAGACACCAACAAACATCTATTTAACCCAGATAAAACACCAATGGCAGAACCAAGTATGAGTCCACTGAAGTCCCACCTGGTGAGGCCAATGAGCTTGTTGGTCTTTCTTAGAGAGCACGGATGAGGGGTGCTTAGAGTGGTAGGAGGAAGCCCAAATAGTTGCCTCACTGCAAAGTCCCACCCCATCATGAATGATGAAGCTGCGTCATGGATTCCTCTTTCAGTGAAGCTTCCACTTTCTGTGTACTCTAGCATCTCCCCAAACCACTTGCAACTGGGGAGGGCAGGAGGAGCAAAGGGTTCTGGGGGAACGTCCTGTGACCGCCCCCTCTCTTTTCAGTTAGGAAGTGTCTACAGTTCCATTATCATTGCCGGAGACCTGCCTATCATTGTATTGTTCTGCTCGTTAGTTACCATGGTTACACGGCCAAGTTGGCAAGATGGCAATGGGGTAAACATGTTATACCCAGAGAAAAAAGGACCATGCTACAGTGCACACATCCTCCAGAGACACAGAGGGAGGGAAACAGACCACATTTTTTCTCCCCTTGCTCAGTCTTTATATTGGTTGTATGTCTCACAGCTGTGACAAAATACCTGAGAAGAGGCAAACTTAAGAGAGAAGACTGTATTTTGCCTCACAGTGTGAAGGTACAACGCACCACAGTGCAGAAAGCATGGCGGCAGAGACATGAGGGATTTGTTCACATTAGGTCCATGCTGAGGAAGCAGAGAGGTGAAAGCTGGAGCTCAGCTCACTTTTTCCTTTTTACTCAATCTAGAACCCCAACCCAAGGGAATGGTGCTCCCCATGTTCACCACGGGTCTTCTCCGTTAACCTAAAGTAGAAAATTCCTCACAGACATACCTAGAGGCTTGTCTTCTAGATTGTTCAACCTGTCAAGCTGACAGTATTAACTCACACACCTCACTCCATACCCCTCTCATTTTACAGAGGAGGTTCAGGCCATTTATCTGCTGTAGTAATCCTCAAGTTTTAGGTAGATCAAAATCAACTAGAGAGATGGTAGTAGAAAAGTAGGATGCACAGAAGGAGGTGGGGGAATCAGGACTAACATAAGAAAGAAATCTAGCTGGTAGAAAGACTGGAAAGCCTCTTGCAATATCACTAAGCCACATTACAGTTACACCTGGATAAACAGCCTGATTCTTTAAGAGTGGACTCAAACTCAAAGGGTACCTGCTCCTCCAGACGTCTCCTGGAACTGTGCTCCCAAGCCCAGCTTCATTCAGACCATTTCTCCAGCATCAGCTGGGAAACTACAAGCTTGGATCCACCCGTATCTTATCAGACAATCTTGACCTCTGATCTGTGGGTCTAAAATATCTCATCTACACAATGGCCAGCATTCTTGGTGCTCATTGCTTCCCATGAGGCACAAATAGGCATATGCTGCCTTTAGTACTTTGATTTAAGCACGCCCACATCCACTCACTATCTGGGATGAAGGGGGCAAACTGGGATTCCGAGGGATCAGGCTCAGGTACCCAGATCACAAGAGCACACAGTTCAGTGAGCTTCTTTGAATTATAAACAGCTTTTTGGCTGCAAGGTTAAGTAAAACTCGTTAGTCCACATTCTGTTCATTTTGTAAAAGTTATTTCTATAGCCTTCCCCACTGAAGCTACATGCAACAAAACAAAGCATGTGCAAGGAAAGTCCATGGTCACAGTAGAAGGTGGACACTATGTAAATGGCCTGTGACTGGATCAGAACTCATGTGGCCTAGAGCTTTTGGAGCTCGGACCTGTCCCCAGCAGTCTAGCCACTTCCATTCTCAATAGTGCCTTTCTTTCTTTTTTTAATAAAATAGATTTCTTTCACTACCCATGTGTCCCTGGTCCAGTTCTCTGTTCCAGAACACAAGAATCTGGAACACTCATCAGATACCCTCTGAATACAGATCCACACATATTAGTTGAATCATTGACGCAGATCCTGGCCCGCTTTCAGACATTCTAACTCAGTAAATTTCAGATTGAGATGGAGAGTTGCATTTCTAACAAGTTCCCATTATTGGTCTTTAGTGACGAAATGTTTCCCCCCAAAATCCATGAATTGGAAACTTAAGCCCTAAATTCATATAGGTTGATGATATTCAAGAGTGGAACATTTAAAAGATTGATACAATTGTGAGGTTGGAGCCCACCCCCACGAATGGCACTAATGGCTTTGACAGTATTGAAAAACACACCTCTTAGGCTGAGAGATGGCTCAGCAGTTAAGAGCACTTTGTTATTGCTTTTCCAGAAGACCTGAGTTTAATTCCCAGCAACCATGTCAGGTTGCTGACAACTGCTTACAATTCCAGGTCCTGGGGGATTCCATACCTCGGGCTTCACAAACACCTGCACTCATGTGCACATACCCACACACAAACACATGTATATACATATAATTTAAAATTTAAGAATAATAGTAAAATACAAAAACACAACCCTTGGGACCAGTGAGATGGCTCAGCTAATAAAGGTGCTTGCCACCAAGCCTGACAACCTGAGTTCAATTCCAGGACCCGCATGGTGGAAGAAGAGAATCAACTCCTGAAAGTTATCCTCTAGTCTCCACACATGCTCTGTGACACACACACACACATACACACACACTAAATGTACAAAATTTTATTTGCAAAAAACAGTTATTACCTTAAAGGGGACAAAAGATAGTTTATTCTGGAGCTAAATATGAGTGACCATAGCCTTGGAACACACAGTTGGGATACTCTAAATTCCACATTTCAAATATAGCAACAGCTTCATGAAGCTCTTATAGTAACAGAACAAAGGAAGTCAGAGACATCACACTTCAAACACATTGGTGGAGACATCAAGTAGGTGGGTCCAGCAAAGCAGGGACCTCTCTGCTGTCAGCGTAGATGCTATCTGATGACATGTGTAGATGCTGGCTTGGTGGAAATGGGGCCCTTTTACACATTCCATGGGATTCACCTAATAGTTACAAGGATAGGTCAGCATACAGAGGTTAACAATACATAGCCATTTAAGAGAGATAAAGATAACCTAATATAATTAGTAATGAGGCTTTGGACCTGCAGCATTCCAACTATCATAAAATCGTTGAAATTTTGATCAATCAACCTTTGTAGGCACAGCTTCTTTCTGAGAACTTTTATTCAAAGCTTAATATAAGAGAAGAGAGGCATGACCCCAGTACACTTGCATATTCACTTGCGCAGCCCTCTCAAGGGGCTGGAGATGGCTCAGTGGTTAAGAGCATTTGCTGCTCTTTCAGAGGACCCAAGTTCAGTCCCCAGAACCTATATTGGGCTACTCACAACTACCTGTAACTCCAGCTCCAGGGAATTCAATGCCCTCTTCTGACCTCCATGGCACCTGCCCTCACATGCACATACCCATACACAGACACACACTCATACACATAATTTAAAAACAAAAATAGATCTTTAAAAGATGAGGGCTCTTGCTACATGCTGGCATCTTGTTCTTGGACTTCCCCAAGTATAGGAGGATAAGATATCAGACTGTTACTTATAAACACTGAATCTCGGCCATTCTGTTTTGACAACAGAGAGTAGACCAAGATAGGGTCCTAATTCACTTTTTTACAACCACTGGAATAAACATGAACAGAGATTTGGCATAAGATCTGGTTCAAGTATAAATTCAGCATACATATGTTAATTGGTAGGCCACTAAGTTAGGCAGGCCCTGACATAGAGCCATCAGTATCTACTTCTAGTCTTGCTCAGAGCATTTGCAATGTATATAAACATCTAAGAAAGACCCAGAGAGCAGACAGTCTTCAAGGCATTACTGCTGGGAGTGAGCATCCCATAAAAATACTCTATCAGTAAAGCATGAAGGCCCAAGTGGGAACCCAAATCTTTCTACAAAACTCCAATCTTTTCCTCCTAAGGCCTTGTTATTCACACACACTGTCCCCACCCTCAAAGTGCTGATCTACTCGTAGACTGTACAACACTCAGTTCTAAATAATCAATCAACTAGTATGTCTCCTGCATGCATTTTATTCCTCAACCAAGTATATGTCCCTTGGGAACAAAACTCTAAGGTTTTATTGCCTCTACACCCATCACACACACAAAGGTCCCAAATGGTCTTGAAGCAGGGAGACCTGTCCTCCCTATCCCACTCAACCCCATCTCTCAGAGAGCCTATAAGCCTATATTATTATCACTTACATCTCAGACACTCTTCCCCAACTAACCAAACACACTAATTACTAAGTGCCACAAAGTCAAACACAAGAGCCTTGTTAACCCCTATATCTCTGAATGAAGTCCTCAGAGGACATCTGTTATAAGAATTAAACCCCTAGGAGAGCCCATAAAAAAATTCTTTATTCTAGATTTGCTAATAGAAAGTTCTAGAAATATAGAGTAAATCTGAAGGCCACTTCCAGGGTGTCTGCAGTTCCCAGTTCACCCGGGACAGGCTAGAGCTTTGTTTCTTGTCCAATGTATCTAGACAGTTCCACTCTGAAAGCAATCTGTGTATGAAGAATAGATTCTATCGATACTCTATCACTGATCTAGAGGAGCTGATACTGTGTGACACGATTCCCAGGAGATATGAACAAACGTCTACTAATCCTGGATAGACAACCAACAACAGACCAAAGTAACAGTATCACCAAAGTCCAACTTGGTGAACCAATGAGTTCACTTTGAGGAACATGGATGAGTGTCCAGGTGGAGTTACACGCCTGGCCTCACTGCTAGAGAAGAATTCATAAGACACAGTGGCGTAACCAAGCAGGACCAACTGACAAAAGGAGAATGCTTCTGGGAAAAGGAGTTATGTGGCTGCCATTAATGTGGGGACCAGCAAAAGAAAGAGTGTGGGCAAAGGAAATTTTGACATGATGGACTATCCTCATAGAACTGGTGTGTGTGGGATAGTGTGGTTTATATTGAAATATGTAACTAAGGTGAAATTGCCTAATGATGAGATTGGTGGGGAAAATACTGGGGTGGCAATCTCAGGCTGAGGTTGTAGCCCAGAGAGAGATTCAAAGTGTGAGAGATGAATTAGATCAAGAGAAAGATATGAAGCTTGCTTCTTCAATACTAGCCTCTGACCTTGCTAGCAAATTGGATAAAAGAGAAAAGGACATAGAAGTTTTAGCCTGCTGCTTTCTACAGCTAGGAGGTTGAAAAGGGATGAAAACCCAGGTCAGGTTGATAATACAAAACACATCCTGGGTCGCTAGGACTTGGAACTCCTGGGCAGAATCAGGCAGCAATAAGGGAGGGAGCAACCCAGAAGAAACTAAAAGTGCCCCTCAGGTTCAACCTGTAATACAAAGAAAGGAAAAATCCAGATGTCAGCATGCTGATAGAGGCCTTAACGAGCATGAGAATTTAGTGAATAAAGGGTTCTCAGCCCTAGAGCTGCTGGAGCTAGAAAAGACATTCAAACAAACCATGAAGGAGCCCTTAGCTACCTGGCTTGTAAGGCTGTGGAACAAGGGAGTAGATGGGATTATTTGAAGAGCTGCAGAGGCAGGACAGCTGAGAAATATAACCACTCACCCCTCCTTGAGATTTAAGTTGTGTAACTTGAGGCAGTACCAGGGGAAGCAGTCTCTGATGGACTGGCTTGTGCAAGCCATTAGAGAAACCTGCTTATCACCAGTGGAGGTTCCCATGAATGTCAGGAGCTGGAGAACAACAAAAGGGGAACAGGCACTGCTCAGAGAACTGGGTGTGAGCAAAGCCACATATGGTGCCCCTTTCACAGGACCAGATAGGACTGTGTTCACTAGAGATTTAATGAAGGACTTCACTGAACAAGGACCTCAATATTGGTATGGAGGTTTAGCATCCCTGCTAGATCCCCTAGTGCGACAAGAGCTTTACAAGGCACGTGAGGCTTTGACAGATTTAAGCAACCTAGATCAGCATGTAAAGTATGTCTGTAGAAGAATAGAACAACCTAAAGGATATATAAGAGAGGCAAAATAGAAAAGGAGGTCTGCTTGGGTTACTCGTAGGCAAATGTGTCTAGACTTGTGTTTAACTCAAATTCCTAAAGAAAAGATTGATAAAAAGCCAAATTCTGTGCTAAAGCACCTCTGGGAAGCTTTAAGCCATGAAAAACAGTTCACAAAAGGTACACAGAGGATAAAAATTATCCCAGGGGTGGATAATAACCCCCCCCAGAGTAAACGGGGTACATTTCTTCCCTGTGAATGGCTATTCGAGGGGTAGAGACAGTTTGCCCAGCCAGGGCCCCTCCCAACAGCCAGGTGTGGTCAATGGAGAGACCACAGGTGTTGCAAGAGCCAGGAATCAGATCCAGAGTCTACCTGTTCCTGGGAAATAACAGGTGCAACATGGTCAAGAGAAGCCTTATTCCTCCTTGGCCCTATGTAGAACCAAGCAGTTTGGACCAGCCCCAACGAGGTTAGCAAGAATAAAGGGATGCATGGAGGCTCCAGGTGAGAACTCCAGGACACTAAATGGATTCCAGACAATAACTAAAGATAGTAAAGGACTAATTTACATGCCACTGTACCCAACATGGATCTGTTGAAAAAACAGCTGATAAAAATAAAAAGGAATTTTCCATGCTATGTTAGACCTTGTGTATGTGTATAATGTTAACTTCCGAGTGTTTTACAGATGTGAAACCCAGTTGAGAGACGTCAACTACATCTGATAAAACAGGGATGGAATGTAACTCATACAGGGTACAAGGGTGAAGTATAGCTGTGAGATTCTGGGGAGCTCTGTGGGCCTAGGCCTTTAGATGCCAAAGAGTAAAGGGATACTTTATATAATTGTTAACTTGCAATTCCAGTACCAGGCATGAGTTGCTCCCCCTGTGAGCTGTTAGCCAGGGGAGCCTTGGAAGCCCCCTTTTACAAAAAATGCAGTTGCCACTTATAATGCTGGTTGCACATTGGAAGTGGATGGTAAGGCCCTATTACTGAAGATGTGACATGGTTCGAGAATGGAAAGAGAGATCTAACTAGGACCGAGTTGGAAACTCCCCACAAATGGATGGATGGCCTTCAGAGTGCTAGAGGGTACTATGTAGGTCGCTATGGGAAGACAGTCCAGAAAAGCTCTGCTTAATAACAGATCTTGTGTGCTTCAATGTCAGATGTCTCTACAGGTATAATAGGGCTCATCTGGTATGTGCACCCCAGCATATTTATAATTGGATTTAGTGCCCACTCTTCAGGGAGGGAACACACATTTGATATTAGGAAAAGATGTCAGCCCCCAGTGGTGATAGGGAGAGTTATAAGCCCCCGTAAAAAAGCTACTGTAATTGTTTGCAAGATACATATGATGCTCCTACTTAGGTATTGCCTACACATTTGTGTTTACACCCATAGGTTAGATCATTCAGTATTTGCGTGGATGTTACTTTTGCTGTTGCTGTTGTTTTACAATTGCTGTGCTTTTACAGTAGAAGGAGTATCACTGAAGCAGGATGATAGTCCATGCCAGGCGGAAAGAACATCATCCTGTATCTGTTATTCCCTCCCAAAACTCTTTGCTCCTGTGGCTCAGGGACTATTGTGGAAGAGGATGGCGGAAGGTTTTGTAAGAGCCAGAGAGAAAAGGGGTGGGGTATCAGGGTAAATTTACAGAGTTACTTTCTGCCTCGAGGAACATGCCTCCAAGAATGTGATTGACACAGATGAAGCCAATAGAGTCATCTACTTTCCAACCAACCAGTGACTTGTGGGGGAGGGTCCAGCAGGAAAGTAGAAAAGACTGGGTAGGAGATGGTGGGGGCACAGGTGTGTGCCAGAGGCTGGCTTCCCCCATATGAAATTTCTGTCTCTCTCCACGGGCATGAATCTTTTGTAAGTAACCTGAAATAAACCGGTTTCTCCAATTGGAGAGCATTCTCCATTTGCCCAATCAGTTCAAACCTGAGGGTGGGGTAGGGCTGAATGCCTGGCCTCACTGCAAGAGGAGAATTCATAAGACAATGAGACAGGAGCAATAGAGGACTCAAAGGCAGTGACAACTCAAGAAAGCTGGAACCCTACAAGTGGGGCAGAGAGTTTGACAGGTCAGAGACTCCACTCCTCAGCAGTCTTACTGCCTATATAACCTTAGAGAGGAAGTGGCCTTGTGCCTCTAATCAGTTGCAGGTACTTCCTAAGACTTCTGAGTTGACTGAATATTTCAATATTTCAATTCAGAGAAAAGTGCTAAACAACAGCTGACAACAGGGGTCTGGGACCAAAAATCCAGTCATCCAGAGCTTCAAGGTCCCAGGAAGGAAAGGTTCTCTGGGCAATAGGTGAATCCATGGAGGCAAAGACTCTTGTCCCTGCTCTGAACCCTGTGCCCTCTGCATTTTCAAAAGCAAATGTAAGACCTGTTGGCTTGCTCACTTATTGTCCCCAAGCAAGGAGGGCCATTTTGTGAAGTGACAGGCTGCTCCCAACATGTTAGTGTGGGCCATAGGCTTGGAAAGGGGCTTCCTTGTTCTATAACAGACTCTGCAAGGAGGTAAGGTACATTCGTTATTGTTTTTACTTTCCCTCGCCTCCTTCCCTATGCACAGGCTGTAAAGTAAAGACTAAAAGGGAGGATGAAGAAAAGGACATAGAACTGTAATTTACCAAGACCAAGGTCACCCCACCCCGCTCTGAACATGTCTTTGAGCAAAATGATTTAAGGTAGCTGCACACACAGCTCAGCTCTGCCAGTATACAGCTTTGTCCTCGTGGCCAACCTGACCCCAGGCATGGCATTCACACATCCTAAGTGTTCAGGGGTTTTCCAATATGATATCAGGAGTTGAGGGAAGGCCGGTGAGATAATTCAGTCCATAACATGCTTGCTGTGTAAAACCGAGGACCCAAGTGGTCCAGAGCTGGAAAAACATTAGACACTAAAGGGATCAAGGCACCAGAGTCCTAACATGTTATGAGTCATTTAGATAGCATCGACTTTCTCCCATACTTGTATGTCACAGGCTCTTCTTAAATATGTTCTGTCTTTACATACTTCATGGGGAAGGGTCTCCATTCTTTCCATCAATGTGCTTCATTTGTATGCTGTGTTCTCTCTCTCTCTCTCTCTCTCTCTCTCTCTCTCTCTCTCTCTCTCTCCCCTCAGCTGAGGCTGAAGAGAAGTATAAATGAGTTGGGAAAGTGTGTTTTTTAATCTTTTATCTTTTGGAAGTAGAATAAGAGAAAAGAGGGAATCAGCAAACAGAAAGAAAATTAACATGTAAACTTCTGGGGTGATCATACATTTTAGTATAAAACTTGGGACTCTTTGGAGAGTGACAGAAAAAACAATGATAATTTCAAAAGAATCATAGGCTGAACCTATTCTGGACATGACAGGATGAATGATTACCTGATTGACAACTGTCACACGGCTGAACATTGATGTATAACATTTAGTAATAGATTTGGTAGACCATGCCATTAATCAACAGAAGGTACATTTCCTTTGCAAGAATTGAACATTTATTCTTGAAAAAAACATGAAAACTTTCAAGCAAATATGGAAATAGTAAAAGGTATCTGGCTACTATAATTTTTAAACATTTAGTTACTATTCCAGTTTAAATGATCATCTTATTTTCTCTTTTGTCCTTGATGTAAGGCTTTTTGATTTCTTGAGGAGAAATGGGGATATTTTCTCTCATCAATGGTATGAATATTTTAAGTAGACAGAGTAGAAAATATCTTTCAAGCTTCAATAAAAAGGCTACTCAACTAACCAGACTCCCTTTATATCCTGGTCATCATTAAAATTTTATCTACTAATTTCACCTTGCAAATAATATTAGAGCAAGTACTATCTTTCTTTAGGGGATATATAGATATAGATATAGATATAGATATATATCCAAGATTGAACACAACCAGGAATTCCAAATAAAAGAATATAAGGGCTGGAAGATAGCTCAATTGGTAAAGTACTTGCCCCTCAAGCATAAGAACCTGAGTCAGATTCCCAGCACCCACATAAAAAGACAGACATAGTGATACGTGCTTTTAATCTCAGTGCTGAGGAGGCAGAGACAGGAAGGTCCCCAGCGCTCATTTAGCCAGACAGCTTAGCTTAATTTGGCGAAGATCAAGCCACAATGAGATACCCTATCTCAAAACATAAGGTGGGCAGTGACTGAGTAACAGCAGCTAAGAGTGACCTCTGGCCTCCATGTGCACACTTATGCACATGTACACACAGGAACACGCCCACAGAAACTAAGTGTCTAACAATAAAAAAGAGCTAAATGTATTTCATATAAGAAAAAATGTGCAACCATCAAATGATCTTCTAGAGTTAGGTTAAAACAGAAATACGATAATGTTATATTTAAAAACAAGACATAGGGGCTAAAGAGGTGGTTCAGAGTTAAGATCACTTACTGGTCTTGCAAAGAATCTAAGTTTGATTCCAGCACCCATGTCAGGCAGCTCACAACCTCCTGCAACTCCAGCTCCAGAGGATCAAATGCCCTCAACTGGATTCCACAGGTACCTCCACTTTATACACACACCCACACACATACACACACAAATAACAATAAAATAATTAAAACAAGGTATATTAAAACATGCCAAATATGCTAAATATGTGATTTCATAATTATATTTAAAAATAAAATGTTTGCGGGACAGGGACTCAGTGGTTAAGAGCACTGCCTGCTCTTGTGGAGGACCTGGGTTCAATTCTCAGCACCCACATGTTGGCTAACCACCATTTGTAACTCCAGTTCCAGAGGATCTGACACCCTCTTCTGATCTCCGTAAGCACTGCATAACACAGGCGCACCTACCTACATGCAAGCAATACACTTGTACACATAAAATAAAAATAATAAAATGTTTTTTAAAACTTTAAAAAAAAACTAAAACATAAAATGTTTGCTTTCAGAGGATGAGGAGGAATCAACTCATTATTTTGAAAACCAAGGCATAGAAGAATCAAGGACTTATGTCTTCCTTCCAATGCAAATTATGCCTCTAGATAATATTTTAGAGAAATATTCTAGATTATATTTTACAGAAATATCTATATAGTAAACAAAATAGATGATAATTTTAGAGTATTGCCATTTTACCTTTTAATAAATAAATAAATCTGGGTCATAGATCTATGTAACATAAAAGAAACCAGACACCATGCCCCCTGGGGAGTGAAGATGATACTTCATTTATGGAATAAACTTGATTTAAAAAAATAGAACCTGAATATCATTGAGCTTTTAGATCTAAGAAGCAACTTATAAGAACTATAGGACAGAGGGGCATTAGAAACAGCACCACAGGGAAGCAATCAGAAAAATTCAAGCCAAGAAATTCTATGGTGTGGCTCACTTAATTTCCTCAAAAAATAAACTCTAAGGGGAGAAAATGACTTAAGAGACATGTTAACGAAAGGAACCAGTGATAAATATGTCAATAATAATAACAATCATGAGACAATTAGAGAAACTTTAACAGTAGATGTAAGGATATTAAGACATCGCTGTTAATTAGGTATCATAAGAATATTGTCTTTTTAAAGGTCTTTCTCTTTAATATATATTGGAATAGTTCCTGATGAAATATTGAAAATAGCTAAGATTGATTTTTTTAAATCTGAGTTGAGGATAAATCAGTATATGAACCAAGAACAGCCACAAAAAGAGGTTTGATATAAGATTTAGTTCATTTCAGTGTAAGTCTGAAAATTTTCAGGAAAAAGAGTTTTGAGCCTTTTACTTATTTTTGATAATTTCATACATGTAAACAATGTCTTGATTATATTCACCCCAATTCCTCTTCCCCTCTCCCCAAGCACCCCAACATCATGTTCCCTATCCCACTTCATGTTCTCTCTCCCCAACATCATGTTCCCTATCCCACTTTGTGTTCTCTCTCTCCCTCCTCTCTCTCTCTCTCTTCTCTCCTCTCCTCTCCCCACTGAGTCCAATCAGAGCTTCCTGCAGAAAGACTGATCAGTCTTTCGGCTTGCTCTTGCACAAGTCTTGTGTAGGTAACCATAGCTGCAGTGAGCTCATGAGTACAAAGGCCGTGTTCAGATGACAGTGCCCCTCCACATTCCTGGCTCTTACATTCTCTCCACTCCCTCTTCTTCAGTGCTGCCTGAGCCTTGTGGAGGTGGGACGGAACATAGATGCCTCATTTAGGGACGAGCACTCAATAGTAACTTATTCTGAGGGAAAAAAAAAACTGATTTTAAAACTGAAGCTACGGGATAGGACAGATTTAACTCAAACCCATTGTGGAGGAAGGTGAAGAGGCCATCCACGTGTATGTGAGGAAGAAGATAAAAGAACAACTCATGTAAAGTTCTGGACAGTAGAGCTTGGGGCGCTTTCTCAGATTTTACATCTTTCCTCACTGCTTATACTTTTTAATGCACATGTATTAGCTTCACTATTTAGGTAAAGCAGGGCTGAGCTTTACAGCTTAGTGGTAGAACACTTCCTAGGATGCACACACATATACACACAAAGGAAAGACAGCTACCTTCAAGTCTTAATCCAGTTTTAAATACAGGATCCAGTGAATGAACTTGTCCCAAGGGATATCTGGGTACATGAACTTGACTCTATAGGCTTAAGATTTATGACAGAATGCATCAAATCCAGTCGGAAGGCAATCATGGGGTGCAGATTTGGGAGGGGTTCTATTAAGATGTATAAAATGCACAAAAATTCAATAAAAATATTTTTAAAAGATTTCTGACTTTGAGTTCTTCAGGTACATACCCAAGTTTATGTATAGCTACGTCATGTAGTAATTCTATTTTTAGTTTTTTGAAAAACCTCTGTACTGATTTCCCCAGTGGCTGCACAAGTGTACATTCCTCTCTCCCCACACCCTCACCAGCATTTGTTGTCACAAAAATGATGAAATGGGCATTGAAACTTTATATGTTAACCATTTCAGAGTAAGTGTATTTTATAAGTACCTATTTAATCTTACTTTTGTAGTTAAATGTACTTTTTAAAAATGCAATTTGAAAATCTGTTACTATAGAAAATAAATTGTATGTTGACTCAATTTTAAAAACAAAAGTGACTTTTTAAACACAAGCCTGGTTTCAGAAGATTGCAGTCCAGTTGAGATCTTGCTCTCGCTGACTCTCTCTCTCTCTCTCTCGTTCTTTCTTATGTACACCCCCCACGCATACACAGGCATTCTCTCTCCCTCCCTCTCTCCCTCTCTGTTTTAGTTTCAACTCTAACAAGTAACAACTTGAGTAAGTTTACTTCAGCTTACAATTTTAGGTTTCATTCCATCAGAGGGAACTTCAAACAGCAAGTCACATCATATCCTCAGTCAAAAGCAGAAGGAAGGGCATACATGCGTGCCGGCATGTCACTTGCTCACTTGTCTCAGTTCAGTTTCTCTGCTCTTAGTCAGGACCCCTTGCCTAGAGAATGGTGCCACCCACACTGGGCTAGGTCTTGATACATCATTTAACTTAACACAGTTCCACACAGACATGCTCACAGGTCAACTAAATGTAGATAATCTCTCACTGTGACTCTATTCCCAGGTGATTCTAGGTTCTGTAAACTTGACAAAATCTCTGTGTGTCTGTCCCTCTCTCTGTGTCTCTCTCTCAATAAAGTCCATGTGATCCATGTGAGAACACAACCTGAAGACAGCCATCTCTAAGCCTGAAAGCAAGGCCCAGCTAGAGCCTTGCTCTCAAATTTCTAGTCTCCCGAACTGTGAGAAAATAAATGTCTGCTGTTTAAGTCGTCCAGTCTGTATTGGAATGGCCTGCCCAGGCTGAATCACCCACAATGCACACGTCTCTATGCCCTTGCGGGAGTACTGACATTCCTCACTGCCTCACACCATTTTCTTACTCTTCAGGAACTGTTCACAGGAAGTACAGAAACTCCCTTTGCATCTCCTCAGTCATTCATTCTTGGGATCCCTTTCCAAATGTACAGAGGTCACCAAGCTAGCCATGTGGAACATTTGTGTGCACTGAGGGACACAGTAAGGTACGCACCACAGAGCCTTTATGTTAATCAGAAAATGGTGCCCTTCCTCTGCACGAACTCAGCCCATGCTATTTCTCATAGATGTGTCATCCAGGTCCCATTTGCCGCTTAATTTGGCCTTATGCACAACCATATGGAGAGCCTGGCCTGCCTGTTCTATTAGCTGTGTCTCACCACAGTTCAGGGATGCATCCATGGGGGAAGACAGCGGTGATAGATACGGGGGTAGTTCCTGTGTTCCCTGAAGGTCCTCCTCGCCCCCCCACCCCCCAATACATGCACACACACCCTGGCCCCAACCTAGGCCATGCTGCACACTCACTCCCGACTCCGACTCCAGGACCTTAGCCTCCTCTAAACCACATTCCTGGGACTTTTGCCCCACATGTGGTCATCATTCCCTACCAGGCTAAGGGAAGATGACTTAAGGTCCCCAGGGGTCCTTAAGAGAGAAGTCTTAGGTGTTCTGTTTCCTAGTCATTGCCAGTAGGGAATCCCCAAGGTGGCTCCTAGATGATTGGGAAGTAGGAGGCTTGACTCTCAATGCCCAGTGAACCCACACCACTGAGGCTTCTCAGACCAAGTGAGGCTGTGAGCTCTGAGGAAGAGGAGGAGGAGAAGGTAGCTGAATCTCCATTTCCTTTTCTCTGTTTTAAGTTTCCGTGATACCGAACAGGAGTCCAGAGATCCACCCTAACTGGTGACAAACCCTAATCAAGGAGCATCCATTACCACACTCTAGCCTTAAGGTGGGGGACTCTATAGAGAGGCAAACAGCCACAGAGATGGGGGACCCAATCCCTGTACCAGAGGCTGAGAATAAGTGGGCATCTTAGGACCCAAAGAGGAGAAGGGAGTCACCAGGAAGGGGGTATTTGAACCAAAAAAAAACCCCAGTCCCCCTCAGAGTTGGCAGTGCCCAGATCCACAATTCCTACTCTATCAGAGAAATTGGTGACTTGGCAATAAACTTCAATTTCATTTCATTCTGAGTTGTTTTCTTTTAATTCTGTAAGTGATGGAGGGGCAGAAAGAACCCACCACCCCAGCCAGTATCACAAGCGAGATCCTTACAGTTCTTCCAGAAAGTCCCACCCAGTGCTAACTTCCATTTAAAACAATGGCCCATGTAAAGCCATGAAATGGCAAAACTGAATTTATTTTATTCTAGATGGCTTCTGCTTAGCCTGTGTCTCTGCTCAGCGTCTTCCCAGCGCTCACTAACTACAGCAGGCAGAAAGGTCCCATGGAGTCTGCTCCGGCATTTCAGTAAGTACATTGTTTCTACAATCCTGGGAAATTTACAGCCAGTCAGGCAGATTGCCCTCTTCCAGCTGTACCTGCAGGTCCAGGAAGCCCATTGTTTCTGCAAATCTGAGAAACTTGTTTTTCCTAACTGAAACTTAGAAACTTTTTTTCAATGTATGTTGTTACTTAACTTTTGTGCACTTCATACAATACACCTTATTAGATTCCCTCCCCTAATTGCACTCCCCCCCACGGCCCACCACAGGATTGTGCACATTCTGGCGTAGATGCTAAGGCCTATCATGTAACTTTGTGTTTACAGATGTCTCTTAAGATGAGTTTATCCACTGGAACCTGTTCAGCCTGTCTAGCATCACTCCCTTAAAGATCAACTCTCCCTCACACTTAGAAACTTTTCGTTAACTGAAAATTTTCTTTGTTACCCGACCTGCCCCTGCCCTGGTGTAGCTATGATGATGGGATGTAATATGGTTATTGGCTTTGCCTCTGGTGTTCTGGTTTGCCTTCAATTGCTATGACAAAACACTCTCACCAATACCAAGTTGGAGATGAAAGAGTTTATTTCACTTACATCTCCCAGGTCACACAGTTCGTGAGGGAGAGAAAGGTAGGAACTCAGGGCAGGAATCTGGAGGCAGACCATGGAGGATTGCTGCTTACTGGCTTGCTTCCCTGGTTCATGCTCAGCCTGCTTTCTTATACAATAGACAACAACCTGCCCAGGGATGGGACCGCCCACAGTGGGTGGGCCTCACACAGCGCTCAGCAATCAAGAAAATACCTCACAGACATGGCCACAGGCCAGACCAATGAAGGCAATTCCCCATTGAGGCTCCCTCAACCCAGGTGTGTCAAGTTAACACTAAAGCTATCTAGCATACCTCGCATGAAGTAATTATAGTATTAAGCTTTAGAAAGCCTGCTCTGCTTCTCGTCTGGGTCAAGAATTCTTTTGGGCATTAGGCCCCTCTGGACCACTGGCTAATTATTAAAGGGACTCTTAATTTGACCCTCAGTATATGGCATTCTTCTGTTCATCACACTTGCTATTATACCGAAATTAAAGAATCTGGCCCAATGCTGAATTTTAAAATGTATTATTAACTGTACAGCTTTATAGGATATTGGGTAATAATTTAATCAATGTATACAGTGTGTAATGCTCAAACCAGAGTAGTTTACATTTTCATCTTCTTTTAAATTTTTTATTAACTCATAATAATATTACATATTTCTGGGATAAAGTGTGTTGCTTCCATATTTCCATTTTTTGTATGCATACACGTGCATGTGGGTACAGAATACAAGTGTGTGTGCATAAGCCTATGAAGACCAGAGGTAGACATCAGATATCTTCCTTCATTGCTCTCCACCTTGCATTTTTGTTTTTGCTTTGTTTTGTTTTTAAACTTTTCTTTATTCCTGAGAATGTAATACATATATACAATGAAATATGATTGTATCAACTTTTCTCCCTCTCAGCTCCCCCCAGATCCCCCTAACAAGTACCCCTCCCACCTTCACTTCTTTGTGTTCTGTTTTGTTTTGGTTTTGATAACCTACTAAGTCCATTTAGTGCTGCCCATATGTGCATGGCTGTGGGTCCATCCACTCAAGCATGAGAGCCCTACCAGTGGCCATACCCTCACAGAAGGGTGATTCTCTCTCCCCAGCACCTATCAACTGCCAATAACTCATCAGTAAGGGAAAGAGCACCTCACCCACGAATGCTGGAATTTTGGCTCGCTTGGTCTTGTGCAGGTAGCCACAGATGCTGTCAGTTCATGAGTGCAGGAGCCGTGTCATGTCCAGAAGATAGCACTACACACACTCCTCCCATCCTCTGGTTTGCATTCTCTCCATTTTCTCTTCCAAGGTATTCCCTAATCCTCATGCACCTTACTTTTTAAGACAAGTTCTCTCACCGAAACTGGAGCTCACAATTCAACTAGATTGACTGTAGAGTGAGCTCTGGGCATCTTCCCAGCTCTGCCACTTCAGGGTTTGTGTGGTTGCTATGGACTGAACTCAGGTCCTAGTGTTTGTACAACAAGCACTTTGCCAACTCAACTATCTGCCTAGACCCACTGAAATTTTTTCTGAATGAAAATGCAACAACTCTGTCATGCAGAAAATTCAGAATAAAGCATGATGAGACTCCTCACTCTGTCCAGGTACTGCCCATGAAGAGCCCATGCTGGTCTCTGTCCCCTGCATCCCACATCTGAGGGTCAAGGCTGAGGAAGACACCCTTCCTCTTACATGTGATTGGGGTATGAGCTTTTCAATAAGCAACAGTTCATACCAAAATCTTGGTGTGATTTATAAGACAGCTTTATAAAACAGCTTTCAAACACTCTGGCCCAGGGACAGCATTATGGCTTTATTTCTTTTGGCCTGACTCTTGGCCCTTTTGAAATGTAACTACTTAGGAGCAATGTCACTAAGACCCCTAACTGTCATCCAGCATAGCAAGATGATTGCAAGGACAGGCCTGGTTGGTGCCAGTTTTGGGGATTCCAATCCTGATTCCACTATTTGCTGGTGAGTGACCTCAAGGTTATTTATCCTCTACATCCCTTTCCTCGGCTGAAAACTGCAAACAGTCTCAATACATTCCTCACTGGCTTGCCTGGCATGTTTGATGAGTAATATGTAAGTCAGTTAACACAGTGACTACTATGTAGTAAGCAATCAATAAATGTCAGCATAGCTGAGGATGGAACTCAGCAGGTAGAGTGTTTGCCTAGTACCCACAAATCCCTGGGTTCACTCCCTAACATCTCATGAATCAGGTATGTTTACTCAAGCCTGTAATTCCAGCACTGTGCAGGTAGAGAGAGGAAGATCAGAAGTTCAAGGCCATCCTTGCCTACATACTGTGAGTCCAACCTGGGCTAATGAGACCTTGTCTCAAAAAACAAAAATAAAATAAATGTTAACTAATATCTCAGTTCCGGTGTATTAATTAGTCTGTTGGCTCTATTCACAGAGAATGGGAGACATTTAAATATGGTTGGCTCTAAATTATAATGAATTGCAGCTTCCTCTAATTTGCCTGTCTTTTCTCTAGTGTCGTTCACTCAGGGTTGACACCAACCTCCCTCACATCAACGTCAGCCGCAGTGGTCACTTCAGTGCTACCACTTCCTTCCTCTTCCTGAGATGCCCACGTGCTGCCCAGACAGAAGAGGCTTGACTCAAAGTTTAGCTGAGGCCCACTCTTGGCTTTGACTGTAAACCGATATAAAAGTTGCTGAAAACCCAAGTCCAGGGCTCTCTGCTGAGGGCAAGGCAAATAGAGCTGAAATCCTGTCCCTCTCCAGTAGCTGTAAATTTGATTTAATCAAAAAAGCACTGGTTAAGGATTTAATAGAAGCTTGTCTCCAGCTTGGAGAGAAGAAGAGTAAAAGGAGAGCGCTTATTGACATTTTTACTGCCTCGCAGGAGATGCATGTCTGGCCTAGGGGAGTGAATCGGGGAATCTATCAGCATCGGAAAATGGATGAGGTGCCGATCAATCTCTCTCCTGGTAAAGTGGAGCTGGGCAGCCTCCCCGTCAAAATGTTTGCACTTGAGAGCCAGCTGTCTTCTCGGACCTACAGAGCCAATAAGGGCACAGCTGGCCTAGAGTTTGGTTGAAAGTCTATGAAAATCATTTATTCTACCACCCTCTGATATGGTCAGCTTTGGGGACTTGAAAGTTAGTCTCTCTATGATAATGGTTACTTCTCAGCAAACTTTCTGAAGGGAGCAGGAATCCCACCCCTCCAAAAAGCCTCCTCCACCATCTGAGAGCCACTGAGTGAGGTTTCAAGCAGGCTACCTCATACTCCTCTTTTTAAATTATAAACACAGTGAAAGTGATAATGAAAGGGGATGATATCAGACATGAAATGGCAGAGAACCACTGGTTTCTCCAATCTTAGCCAACAGTGGTGAGTTAAAAGTGTCTTCTCCTGGGCTGGAGAGATGGCTCAGCAGTTAAAAGCACCGGCTGCTCTTTCAGAGGACCTGAATTCGGTTGTTAGCTGCATGGTGGCTAACAACCATCTGTAAATTCAGTTCCAGGGGATTCTGACCTCTACAGGCATTGCATAATACGGATACATGCAGGCATTGCACTCATACACATAAAATAAAAATAAAGTGTGGAGCTAAAGAGATGGCTCAATGGTCGAGAGTACTGGCTGCTCTGCAGTGGGCCTGTGTTTGATTCCCAGCACCCACAAGACAGTTAACAATCATCCATAACGCCAGTTCCGGGGGATCCGATGTCCTGACCTCCATGGGCATTGCAGAACATGGTACACTTACATACATGCAGGCAATACAATCATACACATAAAATAAAAATAATAAATAATTTAAGGAATGAGACATTTATCCTGGCTTATACTCCAGGGGATATATTCCATTCTGGCGGGAAAGGCATGGTGGGAGGAGCAGGAGGCCTTGGTCACATTGTATCTGCACTCAAGAAGCAGAGAGTGGACAAGAAGTGTGGCCAGGCATAAAACCTCAAAACCTGCCTCAGTGACCACTTCCTCCAGTAAGAGTCCAGCTCCTAGAGGCTTCACAGCCTAAAGCCACCAGCTTGGGGGCGGGGGCATTTCATCTTCAAGCCACAGAACCTTCTTTTTCTGCAGTGTGCTATTTAGACTAATCAGCTGAAACCGATGTTGTAATCCATCCCTTTGTCTCTCAACATTTATTCACACTATTTTCTCCATATTTAAATTTTATAACCATTCCTAACAGTGCAACTATCCTTGAAAATATTCAAAGTCATAATTCTATGTTATCAGCTGCTCTATCTAGCTCTGAATCTAGGATTTTAGACCATATCACTCCACTTCTAGTTCCATGTTCTTGATATTCTGTGCTTTCCATAACAAATTATAAAATACCCATTGTAATCAATATAGACAATAAATATAGAAAGAGAAAGGAAATTCATTAAATATGTGAATGTATGTATACCTTTAAAAATACCTGAACAGAGAAAGCAGAAAGAATATAGCTTATAAGAACATAGTAGTTACTTTCCAGTCTCTGTATATGTGACATGCAAATTCCTGGGGGAGGCATGTATGTGTGCACATGCATGTCTGTATGTGTGTAGGCAGGTGTGCATGTGAAGGAAAATCTTGAGTGCCATTCTAGTTACTTTTTTCGAGACAAGTCTCTCAGTGGGCTGGATATTACCGATTAGGCTAGGCTGGCAGGCCAGCAAGCCCCATGGATCCACCTGTTTCCACCTCCCTAGCACCAGAATTAAAGGGGCATGCCTGGCTTTTTGACATAGGTTCTAGAGATCAAATTCAAGTGCTCACATTGCACAGCAAGCACTTTGGTAACTGGACTATCTCCCAAACCATGTCTTCATTGCTATTGCCTGCTCTCTTATATAATCTCTGGCACCTTCTATGCAAAATCTCTTCATGTCTACTCCAAAAATCAGAAAAGCAAATGGAAGCAAAAGTTTAAAAACCCAAAACATTCTGGTTTTACCTGATGAGGACAGCAATATTCACAGTACTTCTCTGAGGATATCTTAGCACCATCTCTCTGCCATTCTTTAGTCCCATGCAGGATGTTATCCCCACCATACTGATGGATATAGAAATTGTAAATCATATGACTGGGTGAGACAAAAAGAGTCAGAGAAAAACACCATGAAAATGCCTGAGCATGTCATCTCAGTGAAGTTTCTTTGGTCCAGTGGTCTACAACATTGATTTCCACTTATGTACAGATCATACTTTATCTGATACTTCATTCTTTTGGCAACCTAGCAAAGAATCACATTCCTTGTTTAATAGAGATCATTAAGTAACTTGTTCAAAGTCATACCACTATTTTGAAATTTTGGATCAGAATCAGAATAACAAGATATGTAGGTTCTATTGTTAATGTTCTTTCTACTTCAACTTTTTCCAGTCTAAAGAAAGAGGAATAAAAGGTGAAGGCTGGAGACTGGGAGGATAACTCAGTAAGTAAAGTCCTCCCCAAGCAAGCATGATGGCCTGAGTTCAGATCCCTAGCACCCACATTTAAAAAATAAAAAAAAAAAAAACTCGGTATTGTAACACGTGCCTGCAATCTGAGCACTAGGGAGGTGAAGACAGGTGAATCCCTGGGGCTCACTGGCCAGTGGATGAGCTCCAGGTTCAGTAAAAGACCCTGCTCAAAACTAAGATAGAAACTTGGCATGGTGGCACATACCTTTAATCCCAGCACTCAGGAGGCAGAGGCAGGTGGAGCTCTGTGAAACTGAAGCCACCCTGGTCTACATAGAAAGTTCTGGACTACAGGGAGATCCTGTCCCCCTCCCAAATTTGAAAAGGTGGAGAGCAATTAAGGAAAACACCTGACTTCAACCTCTGGATGTGCACACATCGTGCACACCCACAGGCACACATTCACAAAAACATGTACATACACCATACGAAAGAAAGAAAGAGAGAGAGAGAAAGAAAGTGAGAGAGAAAGCATGAAAGCTAACAAAAAGGGTTTTCATTAGAAAAATTCATTCTTGACAAGAAGAATTGTCCCTGGGACAGTTCAGGGGGTTATTGTCCATGGTTAGGTTGATTTGAGTGGTATGTACAGGAAAAGAGCTTAGTGTGGTGGTCACTGTCTTAGGCTCTGTCTAAAGCAGCACTGCCTGAACTCAAGTGTAGTTTGCTGCTCTTTCATGACCTTCAGCTGATTGTTTCTCCTCTCTGTGATCCCCTCTTATTCCCATCTGTAAAATGTAGAGAATAAGAACTCCTCCCTGGGATGACAAGATGGCTCAACATGTAAAGGCACTTGCCACACAATCCTGGAGACCGAGTTTGAGCTCTGGAACCCACATGAAGACAGAAGGAGAGAACTTACTCCATAAAGTTGTCTTCTGACCTCCACATGCATGCCATAGCATGCACACTCACCCACAATAAATAAATAAAAATGGTTCCTCTTCCAGGGGTTAGTGTGAGATATTAATTAATTCTATATCCAAAATATGTAGAACAGAGTTAGAAAGAAAGACTCAGTAATAAAGTGCTTGCTTTACAAGCATCAGGACCTGATACTGGCCATAGTGGTACATGCTGTAATCCCAGGGTTGGGAAGGCAGAGACAAGCAGATCCCAGAACTCACTGGTTAGTAAACCTAACCTACTTGGCTGGTTCTAAGCCAGTGAGAGATCCTGTCCCAAAAAAAAAGAAAAAAGGTAGGTGAGGGGGGACACTTGTTGTCAACCACAGGCTTCCATACGCATGTACATACATGTACGCACACCTAAACACACTAAACACACATATGTGCTTGCAATATATACACAGAGAGAGAGCGAGAACAAAGAATCTTAACCTTGAATAGAATATTCTAGTTATCGACAAGCTATGCTCTCCGTGGGTACTAGTTCTCCAGCAGAGAACACAGCCTGTTAGAATGATGGACATTTCAGGCATCAATAGTTAGGGAAGTCTGGAGGACAAAGGAGATGCATAGCCTAAGTCAGATCCCTCCATAAGCAAATCTTGCTGCCCAACCAAACTTATGCCATCCCCAGGCATCTCTTCTCTAAAGCTCAAGAGGTCATGGGGGTAATTGATGGGCTAAGGAGTTTGGTTGCCTCCTGGTCTGGGATGGGTGGAGTTGGGGAGGAACCCCAGACCTCTGGTACCCAGCACCACGTGGATACGCCTCACATTCCATTTAGCTTATAATAGCAGGTATGAAAATTTCATCAGATGTTCTGTTTTACTCTTGTGAAATATTAAACATCAATAAATTATTAAGCCCAATGTAAAATACAACAGCTGTTCTATTTTGCCAAGTGGTTCTTGAGCAGTGCATATTGTTACAGGACTATTTTGGGTGAAGCAAACCTGCTCCTACAAGGACTCTCTTTCATCTTCTCTCATTACCTGTCCTATTAAGGGAAATGTCTATTCTGGGATTCCAGCAGCAAATAAACACACAAAGAAGCCATTCTACGTAGGAAGCTGCTTTTACGCATTTGGAGATGTGTATGGGCAGGATCCAGAACCTGTCTGTGGCAAGAGAGAAGAGAGTTGCAGAAAATGGGCCCGAATTTTGCAAGAACTCAAACTGTGTGGGTTGTCTCCAGTGTGATCTTTTTTCCTGCCCTGGGAGCAGAGGTCCTGTTGAACTTGGGTTGTGACCACAGGGGCTAATGATGATCTAGGAACAGATGTCTGGTTAATGAAGAGTTATCATGACAGATCTGTTTTTGTAGGAAACTGAGGAGACTCGGGGGAGCAAGTCAGAATTCAGGGAACCCAGCCCACCTGAAGATCAGCTCCAGGGAAGATACCAGTTTGCTGAGGAGTTCATTGAATACAAAGACCTCTAAGAATGCACTTCTGACTGGACTTTGCTAACCTCGACCCCCACCCCTACAACCCAGCCTTACCCATGGCCCAGCCTACAGCTTGTACATCCAGATCAGAAAGAGAGGTAGATTCAAGATGTCCTGTAAAGTCAAGAGGATTTTCCCTGATTTTATGTTAACCACACGCTCAGCACACAAGGACAGTTGATCACAGGCATTTGGTCCCAGCAACAAAAGTAGCTCATACAGCTATCGTGGATCTTCCCTCTTCGATCTTGACCCCTCCTACATGTGAATCTCATAGGATGGAGGGACCCTGATGAGAACTGTGGGAGAACTGTCCCAAGAGAGGCAAGAGGTAGAGGCTTATAAGACCACACCAGGAACTGAGTGTAGAGTGTACCAGTGAAAAGCTCAGGGAACCCTTGAAAGCCCAAGCCACCCTTCTTGCTCCTCCTTACCAATGGGTGACCCAGGCCATGTGCCCAACCTCTCCAGTGCAGAATCTTGTGGGATACCTTCACACAAATCAAAAAGATCCTCCTTCATTCATTTCTTGCCATTTTCTGACTGTTATTGTGAAAATAGCCTTGATTTTTTTTCAGAATTATCAGAGTACAGTTATAAATCTATGGTGCTCTAGAATGATAAATCCTATGATGACCATTGTGCTCTTTAAGTGTGACACCCTTGGGCAGTGCACAGCCTATGTAACCATCCACAGAGAACTTGTCCAGCCTTCTGCCTTGAGTTTCACCCAGAAGCTTGACCTCTACACTCAGTTTCCATGTGTGTGTGTATCTACATGCCTGTGGAAGTGTTTGTGGAAGAGTGCACATGCATGTGTAGGTACAAAAATATAACCCAAAGCCAAATGAACACCTCAGGCATCCTTCTTCAGGGGTCATTCACCTTGTTTTTGAGGGAGAGTCTCTCACTGGCCTGGAACTCACTAAGTAGGATAAATGAACTGGCCAGTAAGCCCCAAGAATCCTCCTGTCTCCACCTCTTGAGCACTGGGTGTATTGGTTACTTTTCTGTTGCTTTGATAAAATGCCTGGCCAAGGCCACTTAGAGAAGGAAGAATTAATTTGGGCTTAGAGCTCCAGAGGGCTGAGTCCATCACCGTGGGGAGGTATGGCAGGACACAGCTGGAGCAGAAAGCTGAATACTCACATCTTCAAGTACTCACAGTTCTAGAAAGAACTTGAAATGGGGCAAGGCTTGAGAAGTTTCAAAGCACACTCCCAGTGACCTGCTTCTTCCAGCAAAGCTGCACCTCCTAAACCTTCACAAGCACTACCAACAATATTCAAATACTATGGGGGACATTCTCATTTAAACCACCATATTGGGGGTTACAAGTATATTCCACCATGCTCCCGTTTTTACATGGGTTCTTGTGGGTGGGTCTCCATCTCCAGCACAGCTGTTGCCATGCCAGAGAATGGAGGACGATGGAACAGGGCCTCAGGTGGCTCAGAGTTTGGTGGAAGGAGTTCCCTCCCTGGTGGAACTAACCTTCTTGGGTGTTTAACAACCATATTTAGAGGCCAATAATCTGGTCAGAAGGACTTAAAGGGACAATTTTTTGTCTCTTGGCCTCCAAGGTCAACTAAGTTCCAGGGGACTATGGGGCATCTTTCTAAATGTCCTGTACCTGTGATGAGTCACCTGTTCTCCTGTTCAGGGAGGTCGTGGAGACCCCACTAAAAGGACTTGAACCAGTGTCCAGTCTGCAAAGAAGAGGGTCAACACAGGAAAATGTTTCCTTGATTTGCTTCTAAGTGTAGCCATGGTCTAGCAAGACCTTCTGACTTATCTTCACATAAATGGAACTGGTAAAACAAAGGCCTATGGAACCAGGGGCTCCTCTCAAGCCCATGTGACACCCCCAAGGAACAGATACTCAACTGACCTTAAGAGTAAAATTAAGTTGGTTTATTTGGGTCAAATTATATGATCTTAAACACCCAAAAGGAAAGTATAACCAAAAAGATTAAGTGATTAGTATGTTTCTTTAAGATTATAAGGAATTACACTTCCCAGACATTAGGTTTAAGTTTATATAAGATGTTATTTACATAATTTCTCACTGATGATTTTGTTCTTAATAAGAAAATTCCACTCAGATGTAAGACTTCAATTCTTGGCCTACCTCAACACTGCAGTGCATACCTGTGGCCAAGAAAGGCAAGCCTAACATTGTTCTAACCCCAAAATCAAATGATTAATTTCTTTTCTCTCCCTGTCTAGAAGCCATTTGGGAGGGAACTCACCCTGATTCTAGCCACTCCAGGAAGCCTATTGAGGTGTCTGAAAACAAATCCTGACTTCAAGACTCTCAAGTTCAGCCTTGGCAGTCAAAAAGAAAAACAAAGAGGAACCCAAAAGATGGATGTCTTTGAAAGTCCTTAAGCAAGAAATTCTAATGGACTTTGAATTGGACATTTGAACTCTTCCCTGTTATGACTATTTTACCTCCAGGCACCAGTCAAGGACTTTCTTTTCTCCCTACAGCTAACGGTTATGCAATTCAGGGGTCTTTTAGACAGACTCACTGAAGGGGTACCCCAATTGCCACAACCTATGTCCCTATTCAGCCTGAAGCAGCCAAGAGCGGTCAGCACCCCAATTCCCTATTGGCAATTAGGGTGACCTCTTCAGAGGGTGATGTGATGAGAATAGGAGGTAGAAATGGGCTAAGCAGTTTAGGGTAAAAAGACCCCAAAGACCAGAAACTGTCCTTGTGCCCTTCAGCAGCCTACTCTATATCAAAGGCCAAATATATCTAAAGTATTTGGGGGCTCTTATCTAATTCCTATAAGATTTTAGGGTTACCTCTTCAAAAGGAGAATGTTAGAGAACAAATAGCTAACTGAGAAACTATAAATTCTCTCACTTATCTGTTGAGAGACCTTTCATAGACTCAAGAATGAACTTAAAACCCATTATCCCCCCTAGTTTGCCAATCCCCTCATGGCCTGGCTCCTCCCTTTACTGGGCCCTTATATACCTTCCCATCATATAAAAAAACAAAGGGGGTCTGGGTATTGAGCAAGGCAAGCAACCCCGGATACCCTGAAGGGATGGCAGGTGTCTGACCTGCTCTGTCTGATGTGATAACCTGGCCCCAGGAAATCACTGTAGATATGAATCTTCTTTTCCCCCACCCCAGACCAGAACCAGGTTTTGGGGTTTCATTTCCTCTTTCCTAATTTCCATGTCAGCCCTACAACCTTCCCTAAAGACCCACCTTTAACTTTCCCACCTTCTGTAACAGTCAGAAATGCCTCCCTATATAAACCCCTGCCTTGGTTTTGATAACCTACCCACCGACATAGTATCCTGAGAGCTCCTCCTCCCACTGCACTCTGAGCCACCTGAGGCCCTGTTTGATCATCCTCCATTCTCTGGCATGGCTGGAGCACAACAGCCATGCTGGAGATGGAGACCCACCCACAGGTTTTCAGGATTAAAATTAGGTTATCATGCTGGCAAACTCATGCTCTACAGATTGGTCTATCTCCCCCACCCTCTTGCCCTCAGTCAGAACCTATACACACACACACACACACACACACACACACATCTGCCTGTATTCCAGAACATCACAAGTCACTTACCCAGTCCAACCAATCATAGAATCTTAGAATCTCTCTACCCAACAGATAGGCCTTTTAGGTTCAGGATTATACCAAGTCTGACAGAGCTGACCCTAAGATGGATGGTTTGTCTTTGAACAATTAAGAATGCTTGTCTCACCCCATACCTACTTGGTTTAGCACATAGTGAGCCCAGGCCTAGGGGAAAGGTTCTCCTCCTCACATCCAAAGAGGAACACAAGGACACAGAGAAAGTATAGTTCTGAGGACCATTTTTAATGTGCTAGTGTTTGGAGACAGAACTCCATTGCTTTTAAGGCAAGAGGGTGATTTTTTGTTTCTCCTCAACTCTTGCTAAGGGAAGGGTCCTTGGGGTCTCTCAGCATCCTCCTGGTGAACAGGACTCCCATGTGTACAAGATCACAAGATTTGCTATTCCTTTTGGCTCTGTCTGCAAGGGCAGGGAAGGCATCCTTGCTTCCCCCGGGAGTAGAAGCTAATGGATGCCTAATTCAATAGCTCTCACATTGTAAAGTGCTGGCTAATAAAAAGCATTTATAGAAGATTCAGTGGAGAACTTTACATCTGCACTCCTCTGATAAAAGCTTAACCTGTTCCAATATTACACACTCATGGGCTTGTGGGTCAGAGTGGCTGGCTGGGTGCTATTCCACACTCAACCCAAACATCTCCACACAGTTAAGTGTTGTTCCACAAGCACCCGCCTGGCTGATTTCTTCCTCTAAGTGCCATGGGCTTTGGGCCATTCACCATGCCCTGGCCCACTCTTGGGGATGGAAATTGTATTTTCCATTTTGTTTCTGGTCTCTGTGGAGAGAGAGCACCCTTGCTGCTCCAGATCACATTTCTCTTAGCCAGCCCTCCATTAAACATCCACATTATCTGTGAAGGTTAAGGTTATCAACTTAACAGGATCTAGAATCACCTGGAACACAAATATCTGGGCATGCCTGGGAGGCACTTTCTGGGCTGGGTTAACAGGGATGGAAAGATCCACCTTGAATGTAGGTGGCACCATTCTATGGGCTGGGGTCTTGCACTGAATATATAGCAGTTAGCACCAGCGTTCACTTCTCTGCTTCCTGACTGAAGATGCAACACGACCAGCTGCCTCACGCCCCTGCTGACATTACTTCCTGCCCATGATTGACTGTACCTTGGAACTGTGAGCCAAAATAATTAAATGGCTCTTGTTGGGTATTTTGTTACAGTAATGAAAATAATAAACATTATAATACTTTGCTCAATAATTGGCCCCATCCTATGGAGTGATTCCTGTTGCCTCCATAACCTGGACAGCTAAGATTTATGTTACTAAAGCTATGTGCCCAAAGTCCCAAAGAGCCTGTCTTCAAAATCCATGCTCTTGAACACCACGGTTTTATCCACTGTCTAAACTGCTCTAACTGACTTGGGTAACCATGACTTGTTCTAGCTCTACCTCCTCCACAGTGGTCTCACTCCTCCCTCCTGCTGATCCTTCTGAGAGAACTGAGTTTCACTGAGCCCATCCAATCATTTGGCACTTAAGACTGAGGTATCCAGCCAGAGAACCATGTTCTAGGCTAGAAGAAGAGGTGACTTTGTCTGTGTGCACCTCAGGGGGCCCTGGCACCCTTGGCCCACTCCAGGAACGGACATGGTGTATGAAGCTACTTTCAAGGTGGTCTCTGTACCATCCCCACCACCTCTACTTCCACTTTTGCCTGGACATCAAGATGCAGACCAGTCATCTTGCTAAGCCCCAGACAAAGGCTCGCACCAAGCAGGAAGCAAGGAAGGGTGCAGGGAAGAGTAAAGAAATTGAGATTCAAAGGCTGCTTTTGATTTGCACAAAGCCTCAGAATTGCTTAGAAGCCCAGGCAGGACTAAAACTCCTATGAAAACTTCCCAGGCAATTCTTTTGTTTATTTTTCTCATCACTATGAGGAAATACCTGATAAGGAACACCCAAGGAAGGAAAGATTTATTAGAAGCACCCAAGGGAAGAAAGATTTGTTTTAGTTCATAGTGAAAGGAGACACAGCCCAACATGGCAGGTGTGATGGTTAGTGTTTCTCAACTTGCCCCAGCCTAGAATCACCTGAGAGCCTCAATTGAGGAATGTTTGAATCAGGGTAGCCTGTGGGCATGTCTATAAGGATTGTCTTGATTGGAAACTGAGCTGGGAAGACCCACTCTGAATGTGGGTAGCACCATTTCATGGACTTGGCCCTGAAGAACCCTAACTGAGATCAACCAGCAAGCAAGCCTCCACACATTTATTCTCTATGCTCTTGACTGTGGGCGTGACACTTTAAGTTGCTGCCTTGACTTCCCTGTAATGATAGACCATAACCTGGAATTGTGAGACAAAGAGACCCAAATGCATCTGTTGAAACCTAACCCCACTCCCACACACACCTCCACACCCTCCCCACACCCACCTCCACACCCTCCCCACACCCACCTCCATACCCTCCCCACACACACCTCCACACCCTCCCCACACACACCTCCATACCCTCCCCACACACACCTCCACACCTTCCCCACACACAGCTCCACACCCTCCCCACACATGATGGTTGAAGGGGTGGGGCCTGCGGGATGTGAAGAAGGCGTGTGAGACTTCTTCCTCTTTCCGCTCCCCCTTTCTCCTCTCTCCCTCTCTTCCTCTGATCTTTCTCTCTCTCCCTCCTCCTCTCCTCCTCTGTTCTTTGTGTCTCCTCTCATTACTCTGCTCCAAACGGTCTGGGTATCTGACTCTAAGGAGTCACAAGCTTGCTGCAGAGTCCCTTGGCTCTGCCTCAGCCTCTGTGGCTAAAGGCCTTGATAGGGTTTGATTTCTGATTAGGTGAACCCAATGGAGTGAAGAAAAAATCCTTGCTCTTCCAACAGCAGAGGCATTCCCGTCAGCAAGCCAACCTAGGTGAAGTCATTTCGTTTTTATTTAATCCATGCTGGAGAGGCCTTGTCTGAATCAGTGTCTTGTCCAATTAAAGACAACGCTCCGTGGCAATGGTTTCCGGCCAAACTCTCAGGAGGCAGATGGGACACTGGCTTTGTGTGAACACCGGGTGATGGTGCTGACATTTCAATTAGCTTCGTTCTACTTGGGGGAATTTATACCTTTCCATGGCCACATAATTACATCCTGAGCTGAGCTTGTCCCTAAAGTCCTCTGGCCCTTGAAAGTCACTCACTGGCTTTATTTCTTCCAACACTGGCAGGCATATCCAAGCCACAGCACACAGGCCAAGTGTGTCCTAGGATAACTATGAATGTGGCCCAACACAAAATCATAAACTTAAGAGTTTTTGTAACTAGACTATGCAGTTCTCAAGCATGAACTTTGTAAATGACAATGCTGTGTTGGAGTGTCAGAAGGTTGGCACACCTAGTGACAGGATGCCTTTCCTTGGGACAACGGACTTCTCTGACTCTGACTTTCTGTAGTACTTCCTGTTAATACCTCTCTTTAGGTCCCTAGTTACAGCTTTTCCCATGTCTCCCACGGTCTCTGGGACAAGCCAGCTTCGTGCCCATGCATTCACACAGGGTCATGGACATGAGCTCCTGTCTGCACTGCGCCGAGAAGCATCACTGCAGCAACCAGGCCTGCCAGCCTGCGGATCCCGGGGCCCTCATCTATGAGCAGACGCCTCACCAGCACCAGCTTGAACTCTTCATTCTCAGTGTAGGGCTGCGGTTCGAGAGGCCAGGGGAGACTGACCCAGTAGTGGACACTGACAGTGTGCCCCACAACCAGCCTAAGTAAAGGCCCCCGTAGGATTACATATGCCTAGATCCACCCCTGCCTGTTGGTCTCTCTGAGAAGTTGAACAAATCCTTTCACCCAAGAACCAGAGAAACTCAGACCCCCATCAGAGCCCCACCTGGAGTCACAGTCCTTTGGACAATACTGGTATTTTGCTATAATTCCTCCTTGAACTAAAATGAAAACAAATGACATTCACAACAGTGTTAATGCAACACTGAGATAAAAAATAAATTATTCATAGACATGAAAATACCATGAAGGTGCTAATGCTTTAATCACACACAATAATGCTTCTTTTTGCAGCAATGAAATCTCTGAGGAGGACTTGAAAATGTCTGGAGCCTGCACGAGGAGATGGTGCTGCAAGGCAGGCTGTTCACTCATAGGGGAAAGGAGAAGGTCTCTGGGCTCCACAGCCCTGGAGGCTTCTCTCCATCTGGAGCTAATGAGGGAGAGTCAGCAGGAAGCTTTTTCTACCTTGGCAGCCCATTAGTCTTCTGAAAAGGTTTTGTTAAATACCAATGTTCAAATCCCATCCTGGGAGGTTCTGTGGCTTCTGCCACTTGCTGTCCAGCCCTTCCCCACTCCTGGCCCTCTGTGAACCACTGTGCTCCTCCCAGGGGCCAACTCCCTCCTTTCCTCGCTTTCTATCTCCTCTACTCTTTCCCCCTGACTGCCATTAGCTCTGATGAAGGCTATTACAGGTAAAACAAATGTTAGGGTTATAACAGTGAGATTGATGGCGCTGGAAAGATGGTTCAGCAGTTAAGAGTGCTTACTGCTCTTGCAAAGGATCAGAGTTCGGTTCCCAGCACCCATGTTGGAAAGCTCACAACTGCCTGCAACTCCAGCTGCGAGGGGTCTAACACCGTCCTCTGAGCACATGTGCGCATATACACACAATTAAAAATAAACCTTAAAAAATGAAGTTGGGAACACCAGGGAAGATAAATAAGAGGGTTTCCATCAGGGTGTGCGAGAACCGAACCAAACAGATAAGACAGAAGACGGGGTTCTGGGAAAACCAACAATGCAAGCTCGAGGCAGCTCCCATGGAGCCCTTCCTGGAGGAACACAGGAAACTGACCATTGCCCTTTTCCCTCGTGAACATCTCAGCTTCATGGACTGTCACAGCTTTGTACGTATTCTTGCATCTGACGCATCTAATTATAAGACTAAATTGTGGGTATAGATGTCTTCTAGGAAAGCTTCCACTTACTCCAGGAAGGAAGCATCCAGAGCATCCCAGCAGTGCGCTGGGGAAGGAGAAATGGGAGATGGAGAACTCTAAGTGCAGATGCTTAAGAAGCCTTTTGCTGTCATTCCTCTGCCGGTCTGCCCTGTAACCCACAGTGTGTGCTCTCCGCTTCTACTTTCTCACCTGCTAAAAAATAACCTTGGATTCTTCTCCTTTCAGGGACAGAAGAATAGAGACCAATGTGATTGTGATCAGAAGGAATTCAGGAGGAGGTATCTCCTGGTCCGTCACAGGGGAGACTCAGGGCAACCACAGAAAGGGAACGATGGGTCTGGGGAGAGGGACCTCCCAGTGAGGCCCCAACCTGGAGGGCAAGATGTTGCTGTGAGAGAGGCCCAGTGTGATAGTCTGACCAAGGATCACCCATGGTACACACATACCATTACCTCAAGCCACCCTGACTTTCTCAAAGACAAGACCCTGCCCTTCATGTGGCCTTGCTTCAGGATAACACATAGACCACCCTACATCCAGCAGACATTAAGTGTGTTCTCTTAAGGGACACATTGACCCTGCCAAAGTCCTGGGGGTGCTGACCAGAGTAGGAGTACCGTCACTCTTGTAGCTCTTAAGAAAAGGCCAAACAAGTCACAGAAGTCAAGTCTGCCCACTCAGACTAGTCCCTGTCAAAATGGCTGCCTCAGGTCCCCATCAGTCACTTCACTCTCCTAGTGTGAGCGTTGGGTGGGACCCTGCATCCCTACCCTACACAGAAGTGTTCCCCTCTGCCCGCTCTCCAAGCTTGTTCATGGTGGGTAATATTGTGAGAGTCGTAGATAGCTATTCCCGTTTCCTTCCCACATCAAAGTGAGTGACTGAGTCAGTCTTCTGATGCTCCAGAAAAGTACCCCACAGGGAGGAGATCAGAAAAAGCAGCAAGTATCTGAATTCCATGTCCCAAAAGTTAAAGCTATCTGCCAGCTGCAGATACTGGGAGTCAAACCCGGGGTTGGCCCCATCAGCTGGACAGCCTTTCCCTCTTGGGTCCTTGAAGACTCTTCTAGGGGTAGGCAGTGAGGGTTGGAAGGGTGGAGGTGGAGTGGAGGGTGTTCGTATGTATTCATGTGTGTCAGGTACATATGCCCATATATGTGCCTATAGACTAGATGTCATCCTCCAGTATCTTCCTCAGTCACTTTCCACCTTATTTTCTGAGATGGTGTCTCGCACCGAACCCAGAGCTCACTGATTCTGCTAGACTGACTCGCCAGTGTGGCCCAGAGATCTGCCTGTCCCGGCCTCCCCCCCAGCACTGGGGACACACAGGCACACCACTGCACCTGGCTCTTCTTCAGGTGCTCAGCGTTCAAACTCGGGACCTCATGCTTGCACAGCAAGTACTTTACCAACTGAGCCATCTCTCCAGCCTCTCTAACAGATTTTCTACAGTTGCTGTCAGAGCAAGCCTCAGTTGGTTTGAAATCTCATCAAAGTATTCAAAAAGACCCTGACTGGGAATTCTCCCTTTTTCTTATTTTCAGTACAAAAGGAAGACAACATATGACCTAAATCTGTCAGACACCTTTGAAAAGAAGGAACTCTCCTCCTACTCAGGAGGAGCACATTAGCAATCCACATAGCCCACCTAGTTACTGTGAAAACACCCAAATTGGAAGTAGCTAGAAAATACTTTGAATAAGAAGTTGGGGATTACAGTTGCTGTTGTATTTTCCCCTACAGAGGTATGATAATTTCAGAACATACACACACACACTAAATAAATAAATAAATAAATAAATAAATAAATAAAAATGTGACATGCATACAGAATCCAAGATCACTTCAAGCAGGTGAGAGCTGACACCAATATATTAATACTTTTTATTATTGATTTTTCTAGGTTAGCATACAAAGTAATGGGTTTCATTATGCATTTTCATATATAAAATATTTTGAAGACATCATGTATGGCACCCCAAAAGGAAAGATAGGTACACTGTCTACAGCAGGACTTCCAACACATGCCTTCTGTTTGTAGATATTATGGAGTCTGTGTGTGCATGTTCATGTGGTGCAGGTACACATGTATGTGTGGATACACATGCACACATACGTACATGTGGAGGCCAAAGGACAGGCTCTGCTGTAATTCCTCAAATGCCATCCTTGATTTTGAGACAGGGTCTCTCACTAGCCTAGAGCTCATCAAGTAGGCTATGCTGGATGGCCAGGAGAGTCCCAGGGATCCACTTGTCACTTCCTCCCCAGTGCTGGGATTACAAGAGTGCACCACACCCAGCTCTTTTTATGTAGGCTCTGGGGGAGTCCAACTCAGGTCTTCAGAGTTGCAAAGCAAATACTTTACCAACTAAGCCATCTCCCCAGCCCAAGACTATGGAATCTTAAGGCAGAAAGCAGCTGTTTCAGTTCATCTGTAAACACATACGTGAGTTCTAGAATTTGGACTTAGCACATATTAAAGCCTGTGCTTGGATGAACTGACTGGTCGATCAAACGAGAGTGGCGACCAAAGAAAAATGCCTTCAGTTTTTTCCCTTCATTTAAGTGACTCTTGGTGATGGGCAAAAAGTCAACAGCACGCCGCTCTGCGTTTTGTGTCTACGTGTTTGTTCAGTACAGCTGTTAAATCATTGCTCTTTGCACAAATACATGCCCCACACAGTCCCAGGAGTTTTCCAAAAATAACTCCATTCAATTTACTTAACATTTAACAAAGCCAAGCAACCAATCTGGGCTATGCAGAAAGCTGTCTTCCACCCCCAACAGCCTGCTGCATTTACAAATGGAGAGTTTTTCTCTTGCTTTGCTCTGCCTGCCCCAGCCTCACCTCCCACTCACCTGTTACAGTGATATCCATGGCTCCACCCCCATAGTCACAAGGAATTAGACCATGGTTGGACAACTGATCTAAGATACATAATCAGAGTCCTTCTGTCTGCCATATTGTGGCCTGGGACACAAAGCAAGTGATTCACAGGGAGACAACGGAAAGGAGAGCAGGTGGGTAGTCTAAATGAGTTTAAATGGAGTCAGCAGCATAGGTCAGGAGATTGCTTACAGGAGCATGGGCAGCTTACAGGTGGCTACACCACCAAAGGAAAAATACACCTTCTCTCTCCAACCATTAACTACCTATATCAACTCAGAAAAAGACAGGGCTTCAGCTCCCTACTCCATGCCAGAATGTTAATAGGAGCAACTTCTGCAGGTGATCACAGCTGTTGACAGTTCAAGAACAAAACAGCCATGCCAAAACCAGAGGACAGTGTTGTTTAGCATGCACAGGAAAAATAACAAAAACGTGCCAAAAATAAGTAAATAAATAAATAAATATATAAATTCAAGCTTCCCTCCCCTCCAAAAACCAGCCATTATTATTGTCCTAACCCAAGTGTGTTCCCCAGTCCAGCAACAAAAATGTCATCTGGGAACTTGTTTCAGATGCAAATTCCACCTCAGACCTAAGGACTTGGGACCTGGAGAGAGGCCCCAGCCTGGTGTTGCTGAAGCTGCTGTCAGCTTCCGGTGATCCTGATCGACAGTGAAATCTGAGGACCACTGGCCAACCAGCTACCACATGCTTCCAGAGTAGGGAGGCCTCCAGTTTCCTCTGGTCTCTGCCTTATGCTCCTGAAAGTAAAGAATTCAAATGGGACACAGTAAAAGACACCCAGTCAAGGGTTTAGCTGATGGAAGCAAGCAAGGAAACACAAACACACTCTTCAGAGAAAGAGCACGCTGAGCTGCGCGGCAGTGGTCCCCACCAGGGAACGCGGGCTTTGTCTCCTGCTAGCCCTTCCCTGTGCTTCCTCTGGAGTGGGCACTCCCAGGAAAGAGCACGCCTTCTCAGAAGCCTTTTCCCCTAGAATCTAGTCTGTTACAAGATGAATAATCTGCAAGAACATGTACAGCCGTTTGAGGACTGCTGAGGTTGAAAAGTTCCCTAGGGAAGAGGGTATCGGTCCTCTGCAGGCTCCCCCAGCGAGGAAGTCTATGAAGTCGGTTTGAGCTGACCACTATCACCCATGGTTCTTTATATCCTATTTTGGGGTCTTTTGGTCAGTCCCTCCAGGAGCTAATCTCTTACCTAACATTTCGACATGGATCACTCCTGTATCTCTTCAAAGCAACCTCAGGAATATCTGACCCTCTCCACATCAAAGGAAGCTGAAGCTCTGACGAGTGACGTGCTGCAGTCATGTTAGTGGAAGATGGCTAGCTAGGCCTTTTGCACTAGCCATCCAGCCTAGCACTCTTCTCCCTTCTGTTCCAGCCTTCAGCTCCCAGGTCCTTACTCGTCCTACACATCCCGCTCTGCACCAGGAGGACATCTCCTTCCATACCTCCGTAACACAAGAACTATTTCTTCTTTTTTTCTTTAAATTTTATTTATTGTTTTTATTTTACGTGTATGAGTGGATTGTCTGCATGTAGGTAGGTGCACCCATGTCCTGCAGTGCCTGTGGAGGTCAGAAGAGGGCATGGATCCCCTGGAACTGGAGTTACGAATGATTGTTAGCTACCATGTGGGTGCTGGGAATGGAACCCAGGACCTCTCCAAAAGCAGCTAGTGCTCTTAACAGATGAGCTATCTCTCCAGCTCCATACTTTTTTTTTTCTTTTTTAATGAAATAAGGTCTCATGTAGCCCAGGTTGACCTTAAACTCATACTACAGCCAAGAACAACCTTGAACTTTTGATCCCCCTGAGCACTGGTATTCACAGTATATACCACACACCTGGCATTTTCAATGCTGTGGATCACATCTAAGGATTCATGCGTGCTAAGCAAGTGTTCCAACAACTGAGTTACATCACCAGCCCCCAAAATTGTCCTGACACTTTTAAAGATACTTAAAAAGAATTTATTCAAGAAAGGACTCCTGCAATACAGTTTTGCTGTGGGTAAGAAAGCCTGAGATCAAGGCCAAACTCAAGGACAAATGGAGATTTACAGCCAAGGAGCACCCTAAGAAGAAATGTCAGAGTAGCAGGGACTGTGGCCAAAACAACTTCACAGAATTCTTACTGAAGACAAACTAGGGTGGTCAGATACCCAGGGTAGCGAATTCTCACTAAACTACTCCAGCAGGATTCTTACTAAAACTTAACTAAGCAGACCAAGGACAGGACTAAGGTCAGAGCTAGTTTAGACAGATGATTCTAACTGAAATTTAGTCAAAGGAAGTCTTTATCTATGCATATAGATAGGCATACATAACGCATATACACCTGCACACACACATATTCAAGGATGCACACATACCTGCTAGGTTGGTTACTTTTCTCATTGCCATGACAAAATCCATGACAATAGCAATTTAAGAAGAAAAGGATTTATTCTGGCTCACACTTTGAGGGTACAGTCTATGGGAAATCATGGTGACAGGAGCCTGAGGCAGATGGTCACATTCATCTACAATCTGAAAGCAGAGAGAAATGAATTCAGGTTCTCAAGTTTTCTCCTTTATATTCAACCTGGGACCCCATCAACCTGGAATGGTGCCACCAACAGCTAAGGTGTGTCTTTCCATCATAATTAATCTAATCTACAAAATCTTTCGTGGACATGCACAGGGTTTTCTCTGTCCAGTGATTCTAGATCCTGTCAAGTTGATGATGAATATTAACCACTATACTTGCACATATATATATGGATGGAGATGTGCATATGTAATTATAATGAAGTGTGCACTGTGTCTTATAAAATGTAGTATATACTGTGTAAGGTGTACATATATTATATGTAAGATAGACGATAGATGATAAGTAGATAGATGATAGATGATTGATAGATCAATTATAGATGATAGATAGATAGATAATACATAGATAGACAACATAAGATACAAGATTCACATCTTTCCAGTATTGATGGGACAAGCTAAATTGGAAAGAAGGCCAATGACAAAAACTTTCCCTCCACACCAGATCACTGACATCATGTCTTCTGTAATAAAGTTTTGCTTCAGGGGAGAAAGCAAGATTAGCCTCTGGGTTCCCACCCTCTGTCTCCCTAACAGAAGCTGAAGATGATCTCAATGGTTCTGGATCCATCCTCTTCACCATTAGTGCTATCCAGAATCACCTGCAGCACTGGTCCAACCAGATCTACAAGCCCTATCCCTACAGTTCCTGCTAAACAGCTCTGCACTCGTGGTGTATGACTCTTTCTGTAGAGATGTGAAAACAAATATGTATTCACCCTAGAAAGGGCACTAACAATAAACCAAAGAAATGATTCCACCCAAGTCTAGCTTGCAAGCCACCAAGTTTACTGGATTAGAGGAGTATGGCAAGGGGCTACTCACAGAAGCATGGATGACTCAAAGGCAGCTGAGTCACTGCAAAGTCCTCCCCACCACGGGCTGCATCCCTGGAGTTCCCTGCACAACATACAAATGCCTAAGCTGGTCAGAATGTCCCTGTTTTACTGGAGCAACTCTTACTGCTTATACAAGCTTAGGAAGGAGCCTTGAGAATCTTCTAAGTTTCAGGAGCTTCCTGAGACTAGTGAGTTTTGTTTACTTCCTGAATCCTAATAAGCCTCTCTCTATAAGTGTGAGGATCTGAGTTTGAATCCCCAAAACCCATGCAAAGAGCCAGACGTGGAGCATATGCATCTACAGCTCCGGTGCTCCCACAGGGAGAAGAGAGGTGAACACAAGAGAATCTGATGTTCATGCAGGGCAGTGAGGAGTGGACAAGGAGATGATTCAGAGCACACACATAGCAGAAATGGAAATTGTTTTTATAGCTCTCTGAGAATGGGGGAACTTTCTGAGTACGAGCCTGCAGCCAGGCTCTCTGATTCCTAAGGAAGGGGCAGGGAGAGGAGCAGGGAACAGGATGTGTAACCAAAACCCCTTTGATGTAAACTCACTTCCCAGGCAAGAAATCCTGGCACAGGGAAGTCTGTTAGCTAGAAACTCACAATTTCTAGGTACAGTAATACCTTATCTGAGAGGACACTGCTTCAGATGTGGCCTGAGCAGTGTGGATTCTAGCATTACATTCTTTTCTTAATGTTTTGTTTATTATTTTTATTTTATGTGTATGAGTGTATTACCTGTTAACCCAATTCATGTAATGCCTGTATAGGTCAGAAGAGGACATGTTAGCTATTATGTGGGAGCTGGGAACAGAACCCAAGTCCTCTACAAGAGGAGCCAGTGATCATAACCTCTGAGCCATCTCTCCAGCCCCTAAGATTACATTCTTACAGTGTGGTTGTGTGATTCTTTTTCATAATTTTATTTTTTTAATTAACAAACATCTATTCATGAAATCTAGTTTGGTGAACCAATGAGCTTAACAAACATCTATCTAGTCACAAGACCTAGCTTGGTAAATGAGTTTATTGGGCTTACTTACAGAGCATGGGTTAGGGGTTACTTATAGGAGCATAAGTGACCCCAGAATCAACTGCATCATTACAAAGTCCCATCCCATTGTGGATCATGATGCCATGGAGTCCGCATCATGGAGTTTATTTTCAGTTTACTTTCCATTTCCTATGTACTCTAGCATCTCCCAAGACCACCTGGAGGTGGACAAGTGGGAGTAATGGCCACAATTCCAGGTGAAGGTCCTTTCCTCCCTCCTTCCACTGCAGAGTCATTAGCTCTATACCACTACCATGGATCTAGATATCATTGAATTGTTCAGCTCAGTGGGTTGCCATGGCTACCAAGCCAAGGAATCTCTACTCCAAAATGATCATGTTATGCTTGGAGGAAAAAAATCATAGTACCACAGGGTGCCATATGTTTGTATGCTTGTGTATATTGTGTAGTATTCAGATCAGGGTGAGGGAGAGCATACCCACCTTTTCCAGTGGTCATCGTTAGTGTGGTGAAAACACCCCAAATCCCTCTTTGAGGGATTTTGAGACACAAAATTCACTATGCCCATCTGTTGTCACATACTATGCAACAAAATCCCAGAACCCACTTCTCCTATCGAACTGCATCCTAGCACCTGGTGGCTTATCATTCCTTTTCTTCCTTCCCTGGCTCCTCTCCATCTGCTGACGACTGTTGAAACACAGGCCTGCCCCTTCAGGACACTGACCACCCTAAGGAGCCAGATCCCAGAGAAAGAAGAAGTCAGGCCACACCTCCCTGAAACTCTCTCAGGGATAGACAGCTAAGGAGTCTGTGCTGTGACTTGACAGCTCTTAACTTATAGTGCCTGAATCCCCCATGCTCTTTGTCAAGTACACGACAGTGAACTAAATCACATAATGTAAAACTTCCTGCCACTCCCTCAGGGGATTTTCTCTGAAGACCACTCTGGGGGACTCTAAAGAGGCTTCTCTGGCCTCCCCTGCCATTGCTTTTATGGAAACTCCCCGCACCCAGCTCTGTTATTCTCACCCTTTTGTTAATTGAAAAATTTTTTTCTTGGTCTTTTTGAGACAGGGTCTCCCTGTAGCCCAAGCAGCCTTGAACTCACAGAGATCCACCTGCCTCTGCTGGGATTGGAAAGAATTTTTTTAAGATTTATTTTGGAACTGGAGAAGTGCTCGGTGATTAAGAACAATTACTGCTCTTGCAGAGGACCCAGGTTTGAGTCCCAGCACCCACATGGAGGCTATCACCCATAACTCCAGTTTCAGGGGATACAATGCCCTCTTCTGGCTTCCATGGGCACTGCATGCACAGGGTGCAACTGCATATATGCAAGAAAAACACTCATATACATAACATAGAAATAAATAAAACCCTGGAACTAGAGTTATAGGCAGTTGTGAGCCACTTAGCATGGGTGTTGGAAATCAAACTCCAGTTCTCTGCAAGAGCAGCAAGCATTCTTAATCTCTGAGACCTCACCCTTTAAAAAAAAATTATGTGTGTATGGATAAGTATATGTCATTTGTACGCAGATCCCCATGGAGGCCAAAAGAGGATGTCAGATCCCCTGTCACTAGAGTTACAGACAGTCATGAGCCACCCAACATGGGTGCTAAGTACCAAACTCAGGTCCTCTGGAAGAGCAGTAAGTGCTATTAACCACAGTGATAGCAGCCAGTGCTCTTAACCACTGAGTCGTCTCTCCAGCCCCCTCTTTTTCTCACTCTTAATAAAGCCCCTCTCCAGCTTTTAAAGAAAATCCTTTCTTTCCTTTTAAGGTCCTTTTCACATATATTTCACAATTCTCTGCCTAATGCTCTCCCTCCCACCTCAAGGCCTGATCATGATCGTTTCTCACACTAAATCTTATTCCCAAAGGGTAATTATATGTCAACTTTCCTTTCCCAAACCAACCATTGGCGCTCCATTATTATACTTAACAGTGACCACTATTCCACTGTCAACTTCCAGGAGCTCAGCTTCTATGGATGGATGGCTGACTCACTGTGATATTTGGACTAGCAAGATGGTTCAGTGGATAAAGGCACTTGCCACCAAGCCTGAAAACCTGATTTCAAACCCTGGAACCCACATAGTTTGAGAACCAACTCTCACAAGTTGTCCACTGACCTCTACATGCTTAGTGTGGGGTGTGGGGTGTGTGTGTGTGTGTGTGCGTGTGTGCGTGTGTGTGTTTAAAACCCAGTGTTTTTCTCAAACTTTCCCTCCTCAGCTCTGACAAACAGATGCTATGATCAGTGAGTCCCAGGTCTCTGAGTGAAGAGGTCAGCACAACCCTCTGCCAACCTACTAGGATACATAACATGAGGAAGCAGTAAAGCTTGTTGACTTGCTGTTTACAACTCTAAAGATTCTTTTTGCAGTTACCTTGCCTCTGTGAATAAATCACCATGCCTTTCAGAATATTTAACCACCAGTAGACCCCACTCAAATATACACACACACACACACACACACACACACACACACACACACATATATATATATATATATATATATAATTTAAATTAACTCCCAGAGGTCATTTACAGCTTAAGCTAGCAAATTCAATTTCCCTGGGCTAACATATTTCATAATTCATTCCTGCCTTGGCTTCCCTCAATAACAGACCATGATTAGGGCATGTAAGCAAAATAAACCCTTTCCTCCCAAAGTTGCTTTTGGTCAGTGTTTTATCACAGCAACAGGAAGTAAACTAGGACAGAAATTGATATCAAAAGTGGAGTATTACTATGATAGACCTGACCATGTTGTTTTTGGAAGGACTGTAGAAGCCTTTGGAACTTTGGACTGGAAAAGATGTTGAGTGTTTGGAGCTCACCAAGCTGTTCTGTGGGAACTTGGAAGGTGATGCTGATAGAAATGGGGATGATGGAGGCCTGGCTTGTGATATCTCAGAGGAAGGTTTGAGAGTCCCTCAGTGACTCTATCAGAGATGTTCACATCATATGTTGAATGAAGAATCTGTGCTTTCTGGGGCTGAGGAATCAGATGCAATTAACAAGAAACCAGCACCACTGAAGCGAAACCTTTGCTTACCAGGACAACCGATGCTGGTGAGCTGGAGCTGAAAACCAGCGGCGGTTTAGAGGACCAGCAGCATGGAGGTGAAATCTGGGAAGTATTTCCTCATGGTTAGCACACAGAAGCTGTGGTCCGGCCATGGTCAAGGCTGCACTGCAAGCGGGGCCTAAATTTGATCATGTGTAAGAGTCTCCTACATGGTACTGGTTTTAGTGGCATGAAAGCTGCAGGACTGAAGGAATCACGGAGAGAAGCTAAGGCTTGGTACTGTGTGATGCCATTGAAGCCTCAGTTGCAGTAGAGACCCCAGCATATCAGAGATGCCAAGACCATGGAACATCCATCCGCCAAGGACAGCAGCAGGTATGGAATGATGCCAACATGAGCCTGAGACAAGCTATGTGTGTTGTGGATGACGAACCAGAGAAGTGGAACTTCCCAAGACCTTTGGAGCCAGCCAGATGATAAGCGAGTCCCAGATCTCCAACACTGACTTTTTGACACTGTTAGATTTTGGTTTTGCTTTGATCTGATTGTGACTGTGCCCTGGTTCTTCCCTTTTAGAATAAGAAAGTATGTAACTTATTAGGATTTTACAGAAGCCCCTAGTTATAAGAGTTTGGATTCTTAAAGAGATTGGATTTTTAAATCAGAATTTTTTTAAAGACTGTGGAACTTTTAGAGTTATATTATGACATTAAGGTGAGATCTAGGAGATAAGAGAGGAAAGGGGACAGTTTACTAGTGATGTGTTTGTGTGTCAAGTTGATAAGGGGTCAATTGTGCTGAGTAGTTTTTGTCAACTTGACACAAACTAGAGTTACCTGGGAATTCAGCTGAAGAGTTTCCCAGATCAGATTGGCCTGTCCCCATATCTGTGAGGCATTTTCTTGATTGCTGACTGATTCGGGAGAGTTCAGCCCACTGTGGGCGGTAGCAGGTGCACCTGGGCTGTACATAAGAAAGGTAGCTGAGCAAGCCAGGGGAGACAAGCCAGTAAGCAGCGTTCCTTCATGGTCTCTGTTTCAGTTTCTGCCCCAAGATCTCGCCTTGAGTTCCTGCCTTGGCTTTCCTGGATGCACGGTAAGCTGTGAGATGAAGTAGACCCTTTTCTCCACATGTTGCTTTTGGTCAGAGTGGTTTATCACAGAACAGAAAAAGTAATTAGGACATAGCTTAAATAAACCAATACTAACCTTCTGTAACAAACATGTTTGCAAACTTATGGAACTAGACTATTAAATTTACCAGTCCTAGTATTAAAGTGAGTCCCAGTGGCTTATCATTATGACCATTTATTATGCTCATTAATGTATCTTTCAACTTTCAGTAGAGAAACTTTCTTATGCAGAAGATGGTGATTAACACAGAAATTCACAACTAGCCAACATGCAGAGAACAAGAGACTGCATATTGCTTATCCATGAATTGGACATCTCTATCAAACTTTTGCTTCCGAAGGCTTAGAGATCGCTGGGGAAGAAAGATTTCAAGACCCAGAGGTGGTAGATGACCACAAGGAAACAGAGTTTCCACACAGCTCATCAGTTACTCGTATGAACTCACAGCAATGATGACAGCATGCACAAGTTCCACATAAGCTTAAGCCAGACAGAATTCCAGCACAGACATGGGGAAGTGAGAAAGAAACCCCATCTCTACCTGAGGAACTACTGGATCGGGGAGAGTCAGTCTGTTTTAATCTGTTTTAAGCATGTGACTCGGCCGGTTAACCAGTCTCCAGTGGATGGACCCACACTGAAGTATATTTGAGGACACAAATTTTACTCTGCATGCAAATATATGTATATATATGTATGTGTGTATATATAATAGAGTACATGAAATTAGGTGGTGATAGTAAGGGGTACAGTAAGAAAGGGGGTGCAGATAGGAGATGGTATCTAAATATTATCAAAATACAGTGTATGAAGTCTGAAAAAAATCAATTTAAAAAACGAAAAAGATTTACCAGTCCAGTTTCTTCTCATTAATTAATAGTGATGATTTGGGAAGGGTCTTATCACTGAAAAGCCTGTCACACACACCCCTTGATTTCTGATACTTTCATGGGAACCGAAGTGTGAATATCCCCCTGTCTTATTAAGGAAAATCAATACAACGCAGCAGCAAAAGTTCACAACTCTTCTTCGTACAGATAATTAAAGCTCACTTTCAATAACTAAAGTCATTCTGTGAAAACAAACCCTGCAGTATCTAATTTCCACAAGAATGTGACTGTGAGTTTTTTAAGACCTATACAATAAGAAAAAAAAAAGGAAATGCATTCAGTTATAGATAGTTGTCTTTAAGTGATGGGGAGATGAGTGATTTTATTGGTCTAATTTCTCCTTTTCCATATTTCCAATTTTGTGTTTGTTTTCTGAGACTGAGTCCCATGTAGACTAGGCTGGCCCTTGAACTCACTTAGCAGCTGAGAATGACCTTGAACTCCCAACCCTCCAGTCTCTTCTTCCCCGAAGCTGGAATGATAACATACAACCACACCCTGCTTAAAGGGGACCTCATCTTCCATGAGTTTTTTTTTTCCCTTTTTTCCAAGTGTTGGTGATCAAACCCAGGCCTGTTTATGCTAAGCAAGCATTCTACCTCAGAACCACACCTCCAGCCCTATATTACTTTTTTAAATTTTATGTGTGTGGAGCATATAAGTACACCCATGACGTGCAATGCTCATGAAGGTCAGAAGTGGGCATCAGATCCCTGGAACTTCAGTTATGAGTAGTTGTTAGCTGCCATGTGGGTACTGGGAACCAAACCGGGGTCCTCTGCCAGAGCAAACAGGGCTCTTAACTCTGTCAGCATCTCTCCATCCTCCCATATTACTATTATAAAGAGGAAATACATACCTACAATGGCCTCAGTTATGAAAGGTACACTCATCTAAAAACATATTTCTATCCAATATACACAGAGTTTGGTATTGTGTTATAATGTATCTCTAGCAGAAAAGCTGTTACCAGATGTAAAATTGGCCTTTAGAAGTGCAAAACCCACAAAGGATTGCAAAAGCAATGCTGTAGGTAGAAATAGAGTTAGACTAGAAAGCAGAGAAATCCAGTTAAAAGACAAGACTACAGCGGGGGAGATAACGCAGTTGGTAAAGTGATTCCCTTGAAAGCATGAAGGCTTCAGTCCCCAAAAGACACGTAAGAGTGCCTGATGTGGCGGCGTGCCGTTTGTAATCTCTGCTGCCAACAGGGGGATCAGAGGATCCCTGGGGCTCACTGGCCAATGAGTCTAGCCTAATTGGTGAGTTCCAAGCCGTTGAGAGACCCTTTCTCAAATTAGGCAGATGGAGTTCCTGAAGATGACACCCATATTGTTCTCTGGCCTACACACATACATGCACACATACACACAAATATGCAAACACACATGTATTTAAAGAAGACAAATATATGTAGTCAGGTTTCAAAATGTCAAAGACAGCGTGGAAAATTGCTAAGGAGCTGATTAAAGCTCAGATTCTTGAGTCTGATACCCAGGGACGAATTCAGAGATCCTGAATGAGACCCAGAGACCTGTGTGTTGGGGTCAGATTCCAGAAGATTCTATGGAAAGATTTCTGTAGCACATACCTTCCCAAGTGCAGAACAACTTGACCCAGTGGAGGAAGGGAAGAGAAGACCAGGAAGAAAGAGAATATCTCAGTGGTTCTCATTCCAGAGTGCATATCAGAATCTCCACATCGCTGTATGCGTGTGCATGCGTACATGTTACATTAGTGTGTGGTGTATGCATGTGTACATACTTATGTTCATGTGTCTATGTGATATATGTGTATATGTGTATGCATATTCATGTCCATATGTATGTGTGTACATATTCATGTGCCTATGTGTGCATATTCAAGTTTCTGTGTGCAGCATATGTATGTATATATACTTGGGTTCATGTACGTGTCTGTATGTGTGGGTGTTGTATATGTGGTGTACACAGTTGTACATATTCGTATTCATGTGTACATGCACGGGCATGTAAGTGTACAGATATGTGCATGCACACACATGCATACACCAGAAGTCAATGTCAGGTCCCTTCAATTGCTCTGACAAAACACTCTGACTGACACCAACTTGGGGAGGAAAGGGTTTATTTGGCTTACATCTCCCAGGTCACTTAGGGAGCCCAAGGTAGGAATTCAGAACAGGAACCTGGAAGCAGGAACTGAAGCACAGGCCATGGAGGATGGCTGCTTACTAGCTTGCTCCCCGGGCCCATGCTCAGTCTGCTTTCTTATACAATACAGAACAACTTGCCCACATCACTTAACAATCAAGAAAATACCCCACAGACATGGCCACAGGCCAATCCAATGGAGACAATCCCCCAACTGATATTCCCTCAACCCAAGTGTGTCAAGTGAGAACTAAAGCTATGCAGCACAGTGCCTTTATCTCTATGCACCTTATCTTTTAACATGCAGTCTCTCCCTGACCCTGGAGCTCATTAATTAAGTTATACTGGCTGGTGGATGAGCTCTAAAGACCCTCCTGTCCTACTTCTTTGGCACTGAGATTACATGCGTACACTGCCACTTCCTAGCTTTCTACATGGGTGTTAGGGATCCAAACTCAGGTCCTCATGTTTGCACAGCAAGCACTTTACCAACTGAACCATCTCCCTAGGCCTCTAGGTAGCTTAAAAAATACATGTCTAAAATACTAATGTATCTGAATCTTGTCAATTTTGAAAACTCCTCGGTGACTCTGAGGTAGACAAAGTTGAGGACTGAGACTGAAGAGAAAAAAGCTCACACCTTTCAAATAGCATCCCGGAGGTGGCTGTCTCTCTGCCCAGACCTGGCTGCTCCCTCCAGCTGTCCATCACAGTCCCCAGTGTCTTGGCTGGCGGCAAGCTGACCAGAACACAAGCTTTAAATCCTTCAAATGACAGAGAAAACTGCAAGCAGAGCCAATGCAGCAGAGCAGACATAAAGCTGGAGACTTTAAATGGATTCAAAGTGTAAGACAAGAAAATCCAAACCCTGAGAAATTCTACATAATTCTCTCTGTTCATTGAGGTTCTTGTTGTTACTGTTTTCTTCTTCTTACAAATGCAAATTCTAGTGAAAATACAGACAACTCCACCCACTCTAAAATAATCTACAAAGCTCCTTAGAACCTACTGCCCCAGACCACACCTTACCCAGAGATTGGAAGGCACGCTGTCTTCAAGATGCTTCCAACTAACCCCATTAGGCATTTACAGTGGCCCAAGTCATGGAGGAACAAACAGCAAAAATTTTCCTTTAGGACTTGAGAGCTCGCTCAGTCTGTAAAGTGCTTGCTCTGCAAGTACAAGGGCCTGAGTTCAAGCCCTAGAACCCACATAAAAGACCAGTGCATGGTGGTTCACACTTGTAATCCTTGTAATCCCATTGCTGGGGAAGCAGAGTGGGCGGCCCCCTGGGGTTTGCTGGCTAAGTCGCCTCACCTACTTGTCTAGAAGCTCCAATCAGTCTCAAAAAGCAAGATGGAGAATGCCTGAGGTATGAGACCTGAAACTGTCCTCTGTCCCATACATATTCATGCATGCCACACACACATGAATACATACACACACACAAACACACACGCACGCACACTTTATTTCTAATACACAGGAACAGATGAAAGAGAAAATTAAATCCTGAAAAAAATACTCAAAAACTTCTCAAGGGCAGATAAATTGTTACAAAACCACCCTAATTATCTTCAAATGCTACCAAAAATTGGGGCCAAAATGCTCTCCGTCAGCTGGCCCATTCCCACTCATCACTGCCTTTCACACAGGCCTGACACGCTCTGCAAGATCACTCACTCTGCCCTCCCCTCCCTGTTGGAAGGCCCTTTCTCCTCTCCACTGGTCCCTCTATCTCTCCCTGCCTCTGTATTTGCTCTGAACCCTCAATGTCTATTATTCTCCTGCCTGTGGCTCTGAATCAATTCCCATTCTGTGTGACCCAGACTCCCTATGCACTAATCTCTTATCCCCACTGAGAGTCTTACCTTTCCTTGGGATGAGTCCAGCTCACTGTCTTTTATGTCTCTCCCAGCATGGAGTATGATGCTGGGCACACAATGAACAATCAATAAATATTGAATGAAGCAGAGAGAATTCATAGAATTTTTTGAAAGGCATTCTATTCATCTGTAAAAGTCAGTGTGTCTGCACCTAACCCGGGTGAGGCAACGGAGGAGGACACTCCTAACCCGGGTGGGGCAACGGAGGAGTCCCTGTGGTAGAGAAGCAGGTCCCATGGGAGAGAGGGCTCTGTGCTCCAGAAGCCGCAGGGAGACCAGGCGGGGAGGAAGACAGCCACCTCTCTGCAGGTCCCCACACACACAAGCCATTCTAAGGCTTTCCCCACACAGTCTTCAAATCTACTGCAACAGGGAAGGGGGCGCTAGACAAGCTGCTGTCAGATGCCCAGCACTAGATGGATCAGTGGCTGGCTTAAAGGAGCACATTGATATTTAAGGGCAGAGAAACCCACAAGGGGCAAGGCCATCTAATTTCCACTGCTGGTGATCAGTGCAGTCAACCTGACAGTCTAGAATCACCCAGGAGATGGGTCTGTAGGGATTGTCTTGATTTCATTAATTAAGGTGGGGAGACTCACCTTAATCATGGGGTGGCATAATTAATGTGGGTGGCACCATTTCTGACTAGGATTCTGGACTCTATATTAGTAAAGAAACATAACTGAGCAACACCCTGTATCCTCTGCTGTCTGATCCCTGCTGTGGATGCGATGTGACTGGCTGTTTCAAGCTCGTGCTGCTTTGGCTTCCCCACCATGGAGGACTACACCCTAACTGTGAGCCAGAGTAAACCCTTTCCCCCCGAAGGTGCTTTTGTCAGGGTATTTTATCACAGCTACAGAAAAAGAAATGGAGACACCACCACAAGATAGAGTGGGCTGTGAAGGCCAAGTGATGATGGCCTTGAGAAGTACAGAGCTAGAATGGAAGACCTTAATAGGAGATCTGAGTGCCAGTCAAAGGAAGACAGCACCCACCCAGACACTGAACCAGAGATGCTTTATTCCATAGAAGAGCTCCGTAAGCTCACACAACTCAAGACAAGGGGGAAGCTAAGAAGATGAAATTCTCACTACAAAATTACAAGTACGGGGACTACGGAGATTGCTCAGTTGGTAGTATGCTGGCCATGCAAGGAGTTTATCCCCAGCACCCACACAAAAAAACAGGCATAGTGAAGAGTTTCTGCCGTCTCTGGACTGGGGAAGTAGACACAGGAGGATCCCTGGGGCTTGCCATCCATCATGCCTAACTAAATTGGTGAGTTCCGGGCTCAATGAGAGACCCTATCACACACAAACACACACACACACATTCTGAGTCTACCATGAAAGAAGAGAGACCACTGTTTCTCAGACACAAAAAGTTTACTGGGAAGGGTTTATGTGTCCGAGGTCAGAGAGTGAGTGTCCTCCAGGATACCCTAAAACACCTCCCTAGGAAGACTACAGGTGAGGCTAAGGTGGGACCTGCCAAAAACAAATGAATGAATGAATAAGGGAAGCATGACTAGCCTTTTAAATTTGTTATGTACATGTGTGTACAGGTGCCCAGGGAACCAGGAGAGGGTGTTGGGTTCCTGGAGCTGCAATTACAGTTGTGAACTGCCTGATGTGGATGTTGGGATCTGGACTTAAGTCCTCTGGAAGAGCAGCAAGTTCTTAACCTCTGAGCCATCTCTCCACCCCCAGAGTTAGCTTTTTAAAGAAGCAGGTACAAATTGCATCCACAGGAATTCTTTGTGGAGACTGCTCATTCACAAGAAATTCTAGAACAAGCCACTTGGAAGCTGTGGCTGTAGTAAATTGTTCAAAAGTCAATTCCAAGAAAGTTCTCCAAAACACAAATTATTGACTGTTTAATTCTTTGAATAACCAATTTACCAAAAACTCTCAGACAAATATTATAAAACTGATCCTTAGTTATTTGCCATGGCTATTTCAAGGCACCCTACCAAAGTTACATGTCTACAGCAGCTTTATCCCAGCCTTTGTGAATGAGAACTTAGCATTCTGGGTTTATAGGTATGCGCAATGCTTTCTGTGTCTGTGGGATAAGATTTCTGCCTCTGGCAGATAGCAGATCTTCATTTGATCCGCTGCCTACTCTCTACCACTTAGAGAAGTGTTAAGAAGCTGCATAGTGGCTCGATTGCCTCAAGTTCTAACTCAGCTTAGACTATATAGTGAACTCTAGGCCAGCCTAGGTCACCGAATGAGGGAGGAGGAGGAGGAGGAGAAGGAAGAGAAGGAGGAGGAAAAGGAGGAAGAGGAAGATGAAGATAAATAAAAGAAGACAAGAAAGAGGATGACGACGAGGAAGAAGAGGAAGAGGAGGAGAAGGAAGAGGACAAGGAAGAAGGTGGGGAGGAGAAGGATGCAGAAAAGAAATAAGACAACGAGGATGAAAAAGAGGAAAAGAGGGAGGAAGAAGAGAAGGAAGAGAGACAAGGAGAAGGCAGGGGAGAAGAGGAAGAGGAAAATACAACCAAGAAGGAGCTCTGCCAATTTTGTTTTTAATTTATGTGTGTATGTATGTGAGGAAAGTGGGCATGCGTGTGAAGGTCCAAGGACAACTTGCAGGCGTCCCTTCATTCCTTCTACCATGTGAGTCTGAGACTGAACTCAGTCAGGCAATGATTGCCTTTATTCTCTGAGGCATTTCACAGACTCATCAATAAATATTTTCATAACAATGCACTCTTTTTTTTAGATTTAGTTGTTTTTATTTTCTGTATGAGTGTTTTGCCTGCATGTATGTACGCGCATCACATGTATGCCCGGTGCCTGTGGGGGACAGAAAAGGCCACTAGATCTCCTGTATATAGATGGTTGTGAGCCACCATGTGGGTTCTGGGAACTAATCCTGGGTCTTCTGCAAGAGCTGCAGTGCTCTGAACCACTGAGCCATCTCTCCAGACCAACAACTCTTATAAGAACTCACTCCTTAAGACCAGCACTGATCCCTCTAAGGGTGCTGCCCTTCACTAGGCCCCACTTCAAGACTCTACCGCTCTGGGGCGACCCACCAACCTTTGGAGACCACACTCTTGCCAAATACAACCTACGGCACCACTCAGATCTGTCCTGTGCTCACTGGGAGTAAGCCCTGTTCTAGGATATGAAATATACTTGATATTGACACACAGCTCACCTACACAGACAGCATAGCAAAACCCAGTCGTGCTCTTCTATGAGTCTACACTGGGATCACTGGAACCTAAAGTCTATCGCCAGGATCCACGTTGTTTTGATTTTTTTTTTTTTTTTGAAGACTAGATTCAGTGGTCCAGTGCTAGGGAGACAGAGACAGGCTGATCACTGATCCCTGGCTCACTAGCCAGTCAATTTAGCCTGGCCTACTTGTTGAATTCCAGACTACTTACAGACTCTGTCTCAAAAAAATGGTGGACAGCACCTGAGAAACAGCATTCAGTGCTGTCTTCTGATCTCCACAGACACGTGCACACTGTACTCATGCTCCTACATACACACCTTCACACCCACACACACACACATGCACACTTCCCATATGGCCAAAACTATCATGTACAAGATAAATAGAGAGATGCCTCCATTACAGGGGACAATAGAGGAGACCGAAGAAGAAAATGAGGAAAACAAAGGAGACAAGACAGAAGACTGCCAACAAGATAGCCTCTTCTTGTGACACTATCCGCCAGTCACCAGTGGATGTCTACAGAATCCATGCACGGGCAGTGGGGACAGGGATTGCCAAGACAGAGAAATCATGATGTGCTGACAGCGGGGAGAGCCCTGTACTGTCACATCAGAGAAGCCGAGCTCTGTCAGGTTCAGCCTTGTCTCCCAAAGGAAGCACAGGTGCCAGCTGCTGTGTTGGTGCCCTTGTCATGGACGAGGGGAATCATATAGACCCCTTGTTTCATGAACAAAGTCCTGATTCTCGGGGATACTGTGAAGACCGTGCGGTGAAAGGAAACAACACACCTGGCCTGGCTTTCATCGTCCCTCTCTGAGAAAAGAGTGAACAAACCAGACACTTGATTTAACACGGAAGGGGAAGTATAATGAACACGAGGTAAGCAGATTAACAGCCCCCAGAGAAGTCTAAACGCCACTTATGGGGAAGCAATGCGCCATCGGCTATGATCCGGCTAGACCCGAGAATCTCAAGTGTTGCCCCATGAACAAAAGGCACAGACAATTCCCTAAGCAAAGAAGCTTCAGAGATCTCTGAACCAGTGAGTAAGAAGTGGTTATGAATGGATGGGTGCCAGATAGAGCTAACATCCAGGAAGAGGGGTATAGTCATGAAAGAAGTCCTTCAATACGTGTATTAGTATTTGTTACTTTTTTCCTTATTGGGATAGAACGCCTGACAAAAGCAACTGGGGGGAAGGGTTTATTTTGGCTCGGAGTCTGAAAGCACAGTCCATTGTGGTGAGGAAGATGTGGCGGCAGAAGCAGGAAGCAGCTGTTCACATTGCACTCACAGCTGGGAAGCAGAGAGAGAAGAATGCTGGTGCTCAGCTCACTTTCCCTTTCTTTATTCTGTCCAGGCCCCCAGTGCATGCAATGATGGTGCCCACAATTAGGGAGGGTCTTTCCACCACAATTAATCTAATCCAGAAACGTCCTCATAGACATACTCAGAGGCTTGCTTCTTTGGTGATTCTAAATCTTATTAACAATCAAGATTAGCCATCACAATATGCAAGATGTAGGTTCTTCTGGGACTTGTTTGAGAGTGGGGGTGGTTAAGGCTGAACACCTACTCTTACTTTACACTGCCATGGGGTCAAACCTGCAGTTGTGAGCCTGCTAAGGGAAGAGCTCTACCATTAGACTACATCGCCAGTCCTTGGCCCCATCTCTCACTTGACTTGGAATGTTTCCAGTGAACACTACACATAAATAGATTTGTGAACAGTGCTGAGCTCTAGCTTGTGCTAGGCACTGCTCTAGAAGTTGGGTGTACACAGTGAACAAACCACTCACAAACCCTTCTCTCACAGAGCATCTGTGCATGTCTGTCCAACCTTTTGACATTGTGACAAGATGTTGTCATCTACAAAGCTTACACTTGAGAACCATGCAATCAAATTACAAAACAAAAACCTTATATTTAGTTTAGTTTATGGTTTTGTGTTAAGCTGAATTCATAGCTATCCTTGACCACATGGAGCCCACTGGCCACAGATTAGACACTATTAGAATTGCAATCTATGGGCTGAAGAGATGGCTCAGTGCTTAAGGGTACTAGTTGCTCCTGCAGAGGACTTAAATTTGGTTCCCAGCACCCACATGGCAGCTAAACTGTCTGTAATTCCAGTTCCAAGGGATCTGACACCCTCTTTTGACCTCCGGGAGAAATTCACAAAATGGGTACACCTATATACATGCAGGCAATACAGTCATACACGTAGAATGAAAATAATAAATGAGGTTTCTGCAGATACTACTGTCCCCTGTAACCACGTGCCACTGGCCATGATCAACCACACTGCATTCTTTGACATCATGGTCAATGGCGAACCTTTGGGTTGTGCCTCCTTCAAGCTGTTTGCAAACAAATTTCCAAAGACCACAGAAAACTTTTGTGCACGGAGCACTGGAGAGAAAGGATTTGGCTATAAGGATTCCTTCTTTCACAGAATTATTCCAAGATTCATGTGCCAGGGTGGTGACTTCACATGTCATAATGGCATTGGTGGCAAGTCCATCTCTGGGGAGAAATTCAAGTACGAGAACGTCATCCTGAAGTGTACAGGTCCTGGTATCTTGTCCATGGCAAATGCTGAACCAAACACAAAATGCTCCCAGGTTTTCATCTGCACTGCCAGAACTGAGTGGTTACATGACAAACACGTGGTCTTCGGGAAGGTGAAAGAAGGCGTGAGCACCGAGCACGTTGGTCCAGGAATGACAAGAACAGCGAGAAGATCACCACTGCCGACTGTGGACAGTTCTAATATGTTGACTTGTGTATTTTCACCACCAGACCATCCTTTCTGTAGCTCAGAAGAGCACCCTCCGCCCCATCTGCTCACAGCATCCCATGATCTTTGTGTGCTCACTGTAGTTCTTTGGGTTCCATATTCTCCTTATTTCACTCCAAGTCTAGCAGGATTAAAGAGTTAAGTTTGTGATAATGAATAAAAAACTAAATAGGAAAAAATAACAAATGATTCTTATTTTTAAAAGTTGTAGACTAAAAGGATGAGACAGTCAAACAAGAAACCAAGTAACAAAATCTTGGGCCACGAGAAGTGGTAGAACAAGGAAAAAGAGCAATGTGACAGAGACTGGGAAGCCTGAAAGGTGTGAAGAGCGTCAGGGAAGCTGTCCTAGGGACAAGACCAAGAGGCCTTTCTACACAGGTGACCAGGCATGAGATGACCTAGTGACACAGTAATCTAACTAGAAAGAACCCTGGCACAGGGTTCTTGGAGGCTGGGTGTGGCACACGCCTTTAATCTCAACACTTGGGAGGCAGAAGCAGATGGATCTCCATGAGTTTCAGGCCATCCTGGTCTACATACTAAGTTCCAGGCCAGTCAGGGTTACAGGGAGACCCTGTCTCAAAAAAAGAAAAAAAGACAGAAAGAAAGGAAGGAGGAAGGGACGGGATGGAAGGAGGGAGGGAGGGAGGGAATGGAGAAAGAGGAAAAAGAAAGAAAGAAAGAAAGAAAGAAAGAAAGAAAGAGAGAGAGAGAGAGAAAAAGAAAAACAAAAAGCAACTTAGGAGAGAAAAGTTTTATTTTATTTTATAATTTCAGGTTGTAGTCGATCATTATGGAGAAGTCAAGGCAGGAACTTCAAACAGCTGGTGACATCACACCCACAGTCCAGAGCGGAAAGAAAAGAATGCACATGTTTGTGTGTTCAACCTGAACAGTTCAGTCTTCCTGCCTAGAGAACAGTGCCAAGGACTGTGAGCTGTCCTTCCCGCCTCTATTAACTTAACTAAGACAATCCCCACAGACGTACCCGCAGTCTGACACAATGCAGATGATCCCTCATTGAGCCTTTCTTCCCAAGTGAATCTAGATTGTGTCAGGTTGGCAATTAAAGTTAACCGCTGTGTGTAAGGGCAGAAAGAAAGGCAGTATAGCCGAGAGGGAAGGTGAGCAGGAAGAAACAGAGGTTGTCGGAAACTGAGGTGCAATTCATACCTGCATGAAAGTTTCAAAGAATAGGTGAAAATAAAAAATAAGTTTTTAAAGAGATCAAGGTACACAGAAGTTAGTGCCTCTGTGTAGATAACAGTGTAAGGAAACAGAAAAAGATTTGGACAGAGAGAAAATAATTGCATTGTTTAAGATTTTCTAGAGGAACCAAGCCAATAGAATGAACATGTATTATAAAAAGAAGTTGTATTATATTGGTTTGCACAATACAGGCTGGATGGTCCAACAATGGCTGTCTGCACCCTGGAGAGGCTGAGAACACTGTACTGCTCAGTCCCCGAGACTGGATGCCTCAAAATCCCAATCTGACACTGAAGGCCTGGAGGATTCTGACCAACTAATGTTCTTCAGCCTATTTCGGAACATTGAAGTTGGGTTCTGAGATAAGCAAAAGATGGTGCTGGAAGCAACAACAGGACAGATGTGCTCACCCACAAAAGGCAAAGGCAAGCAAGCAGTTCTGCTGTTCCCTCAGACCTCTTCATATCTGGGCCACCACTGAATCGGGCCTCCTACTCTGAGTCTTCTCCCCTCAGATAGTCCTTCCCAGAAGTGGTCTCACAGATCTGCCAGAGGTGTGTTTCTCAGTTGATTTTGTATCCAATCAGGTTAGCAATGAAGATTAACTGCCACAGTCAGGATCCCTCCCTGTCCTTCCATGCTTCACACCACGAGGAGTGGCCACGTGGAGCCACTGGGCAGGAGTGACAGTGTTCCACATGCGGGCCTCTCGGGGATGTTTAAGGGCCCTTTGCAAGCTCCTTCATGTCCTTTGCTGGGGCCATTGTGTCCTTCCTAATTCCACCTCGGAGTTGTCCCCACCCTGCTGTAATTTACCAAAGACAGAAGAGATCAATTGCCACAGAATCTCTGCTTCCACGGAGCAAGTGTGATTTCCCCTCTCTATGCTTTTTCTGCAGTGAGATTTGCTTGCTGCCCAGTCCTGAACCATCATTCTGAGAGATGTGATAAATGAGCCCATTTTCTTTGGAGACATTGGGCTTTCTAATCGGTTAAGAGTAAATTTTCAAGATGTTATTGGTGTTGCTGGCAGCCAGTTCTGCCCCATTTAATCACATTCGCTTGAGGGCAGAGAGGACAACAGGGTTTGGGGAAAGTTTTTTGGTTTGGGAACTCCGTTTCAGTTGAACTCACGTAGATGTCAACAGAAAAGCCTAAGTCTCAACTCAAAGAGGATAAAAGACAACTTATTCTGGAGCCAAATATAAGTGACTACGGCCCGAGAACACAGGTTGAGGTTACCACAAATTCCGTGTTCTGACATGGTAACAGTTTCATGAAGTTTAATGATAACAAAACAAAGAAAGTCATAAATCAAGACACTTTTCAAAATATCATGGAAGTGGGGGCTGGAGAGAGGTTGAGCTATTAAGAAGCACCAGCTATTCCTGCAGAGGACCCAGATTCAGTGCCCAGCACCCACATGGAGACTAACAACCATCTATAACTCCAGTTCTAGGGGATCCAATGCCTTCTTCTGGCCTCTAAAGGCATTGTACACATGTGACGCACTTACATGCAAGTAAAATACTCATACACATGATATAAAAATAAATAAATGAAAGTTTTTAATATGATAGAAACATACAGCAGGTTACAGCAAAGTAGGAGAAATCTCTGTTATAGGCCTCAGGTGCCAGCTGACCACATTTTCAGCTGGTGGAAGCTAGTGGTCTGTTGAGGTTTCATCTGTCAGTCACAAGGATGCCAGGTCAGATGCAGAATTGGTCAAGGAATGGCTATTAAGGGGACTAAAGAGAGCCTGAAATAAATTTTAAGTAGACTGTGGACCTGCATAATCAGTTAATAATCAGCCTCACAGAAGGTTCAGTGTAAGGTGCCACTCTTTATGAGAACTTTCGTTCACACAGACCAAGTAATGATAAGAAAAGAAAACACAAGCTCCCTTCAAAAGCTTCTTCTTCCCTCAGACTCCCAATTGTCCAGAGCCATGTCTGGGAGACTCATATCTTTCTGCCAAGCACCGGCTAGATAAGCCAGAGGTAAGCCTTAGACTGTGGCAGGAGAGTATGGCACAGAGAGAGAGAGAGGCATCAAGATTAACACAGGAAAGAAGCCAACTGGAAGAAAGACTGGAGACTCCTCCCCTGTGACAAAACAGCATGCTCCCGGAAAGCCCTGCAATCATGGGAAGAGAAGCGGGACTATCTAAATCACCTCATGGCCCAAGGCTTTTGAGCTTGAGACCTTTCCCACCTCTCTAGTCCACGTCCATTCTCAGGAGTGCCTTTGTTTCCCATAAGTTGTCTCTACTATCATTATCTGTATGTCCTGATCCACTTTTTCATTCCAGCACACAAGAACCTAGAAATCTCAGCAGCTGCCCCCTGGCCTCAAAGTCATGTCTACAAGTCATCCAGTGGGCAATCTACTTCGGAAAGGAAGTAGAGGCGGGGTGTAAGGGCAATCTGGCTGCAATATGTCACCTCTTCGATCAGCAGGGTTGGTTCAGCTGATTGGGCTGGTTAGGCAGTGACCCCTTCCTCCCTCACCACTTCATATGTATCCCTCCTGAACTGTGTGCTCAGCTGATGAGGACAACCTCTCCAATAGGGGAGGCCTAGTGTTCAGTCAAGGTACCTGAGTAGCTGTGCTCCCTGCTAGAACCCCCAAACAAGTTCTCACCATGGAGCACCACAGCATACTGCTTTCCTTCTTGATTGGAGAGTGGGAAGTGCATCTGCTGAGAAATGTGGTTTATGTCATGTTGGCTGTTATTGTGCTCATTTCCTCAGAGTTGAGGATGGCACAAGAGTCTAAGGGAAAATCAATTGTGTGGGCAGCTTGGGCATTCATAGGTTATTCACCGATAGCCATGTTCCCACCCAAGAGAAAATACTTCCAGTTACCTTCACAGCTTGTGAAGTAATCAGCATAGGGCTTTCCAGAGCCCTTTATGTTCGGTCTTCATGCACAGGGCTTTCCGGAGCCCTTTACAGTCAGTCTTCACGCACCATTCAGGATTCCCTTGGTGCTACCTGTTACTTACCGGTATAGGTTCTTATGCTCGTTGTGATTTTAAAAGATCTTTATTTTTTAAATACTCCTTCTAAAATATAACTGTGTGGTTGCAAGTCTGAAACTCTCTAGCTTCTAAACGCTCTTTCCCATTGATGCAATTATCTTTATAATGAAGTAGGTTTGTGACCTATTTTCACAGGGCTGTTGTAAGAAAAAGGAAAACTGTGGGAAAAGTGCACCGTAGACCCTGGTAAATGTTAGCTCTTCCCTCCACGTGCCCCTGACCTTTTTTGGAGAGTTTGAAATCATTCTAAAGTCATTTCTATGCCAACAGGATCTTCGAGGCAAGCACCTGCTGGATACTTCAACATTTAGCAGATAAAATGAAGCTTTCAAAGCCGACTAGACCTGGCAAGTCTTGGCCCCTGATCTTCCTAGCAGCAGTGTAAGCGTCTGAATCTCTGATAAGCAAACAGGATAACTGAGGAGCAGTAAAGAAGGCACACTTCCGTCTCCTTGGTCTGAAACAAAGGCCTTGAGGCTCCTGCTCTAGCCAGCAGCGAAGTTCTCTTTCCAGCTGACTAGTTCAAACCAATTTACATAAGACTGAGGCCGGACTTTGATACCTCATCATTTGAAGCCGCAAACCTATCAGGCTTTTCTTCTTTGTTTAAACTGACCAATCCAAAAATCAGGAAAGGAGGAGGGGCCTGCCCCATACCAGCAAGAACACTTCAAGAGGTCCAAGACCTCCTGGGCCTTTCGATTTTCAGTTTCTGAATTCTAATCTCCACTTGCGCAGAGCTTTCTCTCTGTGTGTATGTCTCTCTCTGTCTCTCTCTGTCTCTCTCTCTCTCTCTCTCTGTCTCTCTCTCTCTGCATGTGATTTCTTATCTTTCAGTAAACTCTGTTTGCTTCTGCCTTTTCATTCATTAATTGGCTGAGAAACCCAACTTCTAGATGGTGACCAACCTTACCCTTAGACTGATAACATGACCACAGCAGTAGGACTTTAAGCAAGACAGGATACAGTGACAAACTGGTTTCCTTGTAGTAAAATGAAAGAAATAATTATATTTTGAAGAATTTAGTCAGGACAAGGTAAAACATGTGTGTGTGTCAGACCTAGCCCAAGGAAGCTGTGATGATCTTGTCAACTTGCTTGGATGTAGAATCAACCAAGAGACATGCTTCTCGGTAGGTTTGCAAGGGCATTTCCAGAAAGGATTAACTGTCAGGGGCGGAATGTTTCCCTGACATGAGAACCCAGTTACTTCCACCGTGCAACCTGCACTGAAGACAGTGACTGTCCAGTTCTCCCGTCCTGCAGTGCCAGACTGGGGCTGCTGAGTCCTCCAGATGAACGGACTGAGCAGCTAGTGGGTTTCACCCTCTCCAGTGTTCAGATAGTCATTGTTGTACTGCCCAGCTCCTACTGTGTACGTCAGTCTAACAAATCCCCTTTTATGATTTGTATTCATTCTATCAGTTCTACTCCTGTAGAGAACGCAGACTAGCACAGGAGCCACCTATCAAAGAGCAGCCATTGTTATTTCTGTGTCTGCAGGTGAACGGATGGAGGCCAGCTCTAACCCAATGCTCTTCCCTCTAAGGCAGTTCTGCTGAATTGTCATTATTCTCTTTTTCCAAAAGCATTTGCCATTCCTGATCTCTAGGACAGTTCCTGAGCCAAAAGCAACCTTTCTCTTCTGAAAACAAGTGTACGCACTAGGGACATATAATGGAACAGTTAATGCTGTCATTTATGCATAGGGTCACTGAGTGCACAGCCATAAATGTGATTTATGGCCAAGGTTCAGCCTAGAGCCTCACAGGTAGTACATTTCACCGTTATGGGAAGGAGGTGAAGACATCTGCACAGATGTCCCTTTCACCTCAGAGCCCAGAAGTCAGTATCAGACCTCCCGAGGACTCTAAATTTCCACAGTGAGGCAGGAGGAAGCTGAAGTTGAGCAGTGTCCTGTGAGCTCCAGAAACTGACCTGGCCCTCTGAGCCTCGATTTCCTTCTCTGTGAAGTGGCTGGACCATCACTCGGTACATCACTCTGTACCATCACTCAGACAGCACTCATAGTGTGCACAGCACAGGGTAGGCCTTAAACAAGCCAAGCAGGTGACAGTGGGAAGGACAGGCGCGAAAGAGGAACAGGATTTCGAGGCTGGCTGAGAAGGCTCATTCAGTAAAGCGCTTACTATGCAAGCATAAGGACCTAGATTTGATCCCTAAAACCCACATTAAAAAATTTGGGGCATGCTAGTACAGGCTTGCTGGGGAGGTGGAGACAGGCAGCTCTCTAGGGCTCGCTGGCCAATCAGTTTAACCTAATTGGAAAGTTCCAAACCAGTGAATGACTCTGTCTCAAAAAAAGCAGGGGGGTGGACAACTGAGGAAGGCACCTAAGATTAGCCTCTGGTCTCCCCATGAATACCACACACACACACACACACACACACACACACACTCACACACACACGCTCACTGACATAGAAGAACAGCTAGTGTTATTTGGGGACTAATTCCTTACAAGACTAGAGAAGCCATTTGGCCTCAGTCCTCAGAACTCCAGCATACTGGCCCCATTATCTCTCAAGCTGAGCCCCAGCTCTGACCCTCAGGGTATATGGCAGCTCTCCCCTCCTCCTCTCTCTCCCATTGGAGAGAGGTCACTCTTATCAGAACATGGGGCAGGGGGCAATTTTCTAAGTGGGCTTTAATGAGAAGCACTGTCTCCATGACAGCCTCAGGATGACCTTAACTAAGGGAGGTTCTATTAGCCATTAGGCAGGTACTTTCGGGGACAAACAACACCTAAGCTTGCAGGGGAAAGCTACTGCTCCCTTTAAATGACTGTCAACCTACCTCTAAATTTGCTTTTTGTTTCAAATAATGTTACCAGAACTTCAGGGTCAGAGCACTAACAAACTGTGTTGAGTCAGCCATTCTCAAAAAGCCAATTAAACAAGTAAAAGTAAAAAGTAAAAAAAAAAAAAAAGAGAGATGTATTCAATGTGACTACATTAGAAAGAGGAACAAAGCAACCTAGCGACACCCTAAGTCCATCTTTGGGGTCCTGACTTGAGATTCAGGTTTAAATAAAGAGAAAGAGGTATACATATCTACGCAGTCCTGGTCACAGTGTGGTCCTGCCCATCATTGACCCATCATTGTCACTCCAGATACTCCATTGTATCTCCTGCAAGATGGTCTGACAACCTGTCAGAACTATGTGAAGTCTCTTCCCAGAAGACAACCTCCAGGCACCAGGATCCCAGCCTTTTCCTTCTCCCAGAATGACATTCCTGGGGAATTCCAGCTCCTTGGTGTTCTTTGTTTCCAGTCTGATAGACCAAGGGAGGGACACAAGTCTGTCTTCAGAACCTCTTCGCTCCTGCCAGAATGGCTACAGTAAGGTCAACTGGAGAAACTTAAAGAAGCCAGATAAAATTGCAGTTATTCTGACCCATTCTTTTTAGGCATCCTAATGTAAACTTGGTCCCTAGAATACTAAAATTTTCTGACGATGCAATGAATGAAGACTATGAAACTCAACACACTGAAGAACACGCCTGTAACAAGTACTTGGAAGCCGCTTTCACTGGAAAGCATCGTCTCATCCCTTGGTAACAGCAGAAATCCTGGAATCTCTAAGTGCATTTTGTGTGTCTGTCTCCTTTCCTTAGGGTCAGTTACTTGCTTGATTCTTCAGTCTTGATAATCACTGATTCAAGGCTGAAGTCACACAGATAAGAGTTCAGTCACTGTGCTAAGCGGAAGTTCACCTTGGATTCCAGGAAGAACAGAGCCACAGAGCCTCTGGGGCAGAACAGACCTCTCCCTCAGATGAAAGGACTGACCTGTAAGGATGAGGCTGTACCCTGGAGCAGGGATGACCATCCCATGGGCACCTGTTTGCTCCCCTCAAGCTGTGGCAATGATAACAACTTCTTTGAACCAGAACTGAGACAGTGACCTACCAGACCTCACCTACACCAGGGTTGCTTAATTATGCATTCCTCTTGCCCCTCTGCCCCAATTCTTTCTCTATCTAAACCTAAAACTCATGTCAGTGCTCTAAAGACAAGCATTGGATAACTGAACACTTTATCTGCTCCTCTTCCCGATATACTACAAGTGACTAACTCTTCTTTCTCCCCTTTAAAGATGGCATCCCACTGGGTAATCCTGGTTGCCCTGGAGCTCACTATGTAGACCAAGCTGACTGTGAAGTCGCCACACTCCTGCTTCTGCTTCTCAGGTGCTGAGACTGGAGGCATGGCCCACCATGGCTGACCTAACTCTCCTTTCTCTGCTTTTCATCATTACTTATCTTTAATTGGCACATTGGAACAGGTGGCCAAATCTAGTTCTTTGGGACTCCCAGAGTCAGAGGTTCTGTCCTATAAGTGTGGCAGCATGCCCACCTCTACATGTGACGATGAATCTATCCTGTATGACTATGCATATATATTTCCCCCATGGACATCTCCCTACTTTGGTTGCTCAGAGAGGCACTGCTTTGAGAACTGTCCCTGGGGCCTCCTCACTTGCTGCAAGTAGTAAGCCTCTCTTTGCTGCTACCTCCTGACTGTGCTTACAGTTTTGCACGCACCAAGGGGCAATCCATTTCTAAGACTGTAATGTTAGAATCTAGCTGCTGTTCAGGCCACAATCCCTGCAGCAGCCTCCCCTCTCACAGAAGCCTGAAGGTACCCTACTGAGACATCATCTGTGACTCTCTAGATTTCCAGGTGCAAGAGGGTTTCTCACCCTCGGAAGTGAGTTTGCGTCAAAGAGGATATAGGTGGCCACACATCCTGCCCCCAACTCTCTTCCCTGCCCTCTGCCTGAGAAACAGAGAGCTTGTGATAGGAAACCAACTTCATCCTCAGGAAAGTATAGGAAGAGGCTTCACTTCTACCACGTGGACTCTAGCTCTCTTCAGAGCCCTTCCGTGCTGTCTCTCTGGTGTTGGGGCCTGAACTTTCCTCAGCCCCTGACATGCTACTATCTTCTGTCTGTCTGTCCATGGAATTAATAATTCTTCTAATAACCTATGTACCCCACCCCAAATCCATCCATCTCAGTGTCCCTCTTATACCCAAATCTGAGACCTGTCACCATTGCCCTTGGTTCTAGTTCCTCCACTGCCCCCTCACAGGCACCTCCTCATAACTAGGAAACTGTTCTTCGTTCTCTTCAACACTGTGATGGTTAGTTCTGATTGTTGACACAATGTACAACCAACTGGAATGAGAGGCTCAATGAGGGATTGTCTAGATCAGGCTGACATTCAGGCATGATTGAGGGAGTAATCTTGATTACATTCATCGAAGCAGGAAGATCCATCCACAGTAGGTGACACCATTCCCTGCACAAAGGATTTCAGACTGTAAGAGTAGAAAAGGAGGGCTCGTCACAGGCATACATTCATTCTTTGCTCTGTGTTCCTCATGATGGATGAGATGTGGCCAGTTCCCTCAAGATCCTGCCACTATGACTTCCCTGCAAAAAGAACCATAACCTGGAACTATAGGCTAAAATAAACCGTTTCTCCCTGTCAACATGAAAGTACAACTCACACCTCAAAGGAATAAGAGATCATTTATTCTAGAGCCAAATATGAGTGATCATGGTCCCAGGAACACAGATTTATGTCACCCCGTATGTGGAAGCAGTTTAATCAAGGTTTTATAACAGAACAAAGAAAGTCATAAACCAAGACACTCTTCAGATACATTGGTGGAAACTCGAAGTAGGTGGTTTCAGCAAAGCAGAATTCTCAGCCATAGGCCTCAGATGCTATCTGATAACACTCGGCTTTTTGGTTGCTGGAAGCTGATAGTCTGCTAAGTTAGTATATTCCAAAAGGTTTTTATCTGTTAGTCACAGGATGTTAGGTCAAACACTGTTGGAAGTCATAAGTCAGAGAACAGTCAGCTTACAGCTTGACTCCATCTTAGAGAAACCAACCCTGGGAAAAATCCTCCCTGCAGCCACCTGCATGTATGACAAGCGTGTTTAGCCTTAGTAACAGGAACTGAGCTACACTGGACTGTCCTGCACCCACCTCCTTATCTCACCCGGGCCAAGCTAAGAAGGTCTGAGAGGCGTCACCTTTATCGCTCCTGCCCCTGCTTCTCTTTGTAGTGCCATCTCCCCTGACAAAACACATAGCTATTCATGGTGGGCTCTAAAGGTTAAAGATAGTGTTTCCTAAGCAACGGTTCTTGCTCTGTTAATTACCACATTCCTGTGTAAGTGCATGTTTACCCCCCACCTCCCCGAGCGCGTGTATAAAAACCCAGTAGAAAAAATAAAGTTTGCGGTTTGATGAGAGACCTCTCTTACCGCCCGGTCCGTGTGTTTGTTTTGTCCCAATTCATTCTAGGTATTTCAGAGTCCTTGCTCGCGTTGAATCCCCGCTGGCCGGGGCAAAACACAGAATAGGCAAGGAATGGCTCTTTAGGGGGCTAAAGATGGTCCAAGATAAGTTGTAATTAGGCTCTGGACCTGCAACATTCCAAACTCTCCACAATCACTCAAGTCCTAGTCAGTTGATCATCCTTGCAGAAGGTTCAGTTTCAAGATGTAGTTTTTCTGGGAACCTTTGTTCTCATCCTCACATTGCTTTTGTCATTTTATCACAGCCATAGAAACAAAACTAAGACAGTTACTCACGAAGAAAAGGTTGAGTAGCCCCAGAGCACCATGGGAACCTTGCAGAACATCCAGCAGGACAGAAATGTGGGCAGATGGGCATTTGCCCTATCCTTTGCTCCCTAGGACTGAGCTAGACAGGAGAAATGCAAATTTTTTACTCTACCCCTGAGAACTCTTTGTGCCTGGCTTCTACTTGATAGAATGATGTAAAGTTCTACCTCTCAGAGTTGCTGTGAGGTTTATCTGGGCTCCAGTTTATTCTACACCCCTGCCCCACCCTCATCATCTACCCACATGTACAGCTCTTGAGCCCCTAAATGGTCAGCCCTTCTTCAACCAGGTAGCCAGCCCCCGACAAGGCTAATGCTGGCCACTGCTGGCATCACCATCCTGACCTCTCCTCCATGGCCAGCTTGATTTTCTACCTTCCAGCCACTTTTACAAATGGCCTCAACCTGTGCCCTTTGCCAATCTCCTGGTTGCAGGCTGAAGATGCTCCCCAAATGTGATGTGTGGCTGACACCAAAATTCCTACTCTTCTGGGACTCTTGGTACTTCTCAGGATGATGTCTTCTCTCAATGGCTCTGGGCTCTTATTAGAGGAGACTTTGACGCTTATATTCTGCCAGGTCCCACTGTAACTCTCTAAAGACATAACCAGAAATTCTAAGTACAGATATTCTGCTGAGGGCCTCAGTATGATCTGAACTTTGAATGTGGACCTGGCTCCCCCAAGTGTTTAAGTGCCTGAAGCATTTGATTGCCCCCCAAGCACTTGGCTCCCCCAACCAAAGAGAACAGAGTTATATGTACCTCACAACACAGCCAACAATCAAGACAGAGTAATCTCAGGGGAACAGAATAGCTTGCATACTCCAAAGTCCTCCCTTCCTTGCTCACTGGTGCCTGAAATTACTTCAACGGAAAGCAACATGTTTTATTCCACAATTAAAAGTGGGCCTTTAAACATAGATTTCTCTGGTTGAGAAAACACAGTGATTACATTCGTACTGAATTATCAATCAATGATTCTCAAATAAATGGGAGAATGTCATGGGGACTGAGGGTATACCTGATCCTTCACAAAGCACATTCTAGAATAATCTAGATTCTGGCCTTAAGGAGGGTGATTTGGTAGCCTGTGCATGATGGCAAGTTTTAATTGTCAACTTGACTCAATCTAGAATCGCCTGAGAAGGATTTTCTGTATTAGGTTAGTTAGCCTGTTGGTATGTCGGCTAGGGATTGATTAATTATGTTACTTGATGTGTGTTAACTGTGAGTGGTCAAACTGAGCGTGTCTCATCCCTTTTCACTGTGAATCATACCATAATTCCTTAGGCAGAGAATCTTGGATTATTTAATGAGTGGAGGAGAATTGAGCACAAGTAAACATGCATTAATTCATTGCTCTCTGCTCTTGACTATGGATGTAATGTGACTAGCTGCTTCAAGTTCCTGCCACACTCACAAAACCATTCACATGCCCACCATATGGTGTTTCTGTACTACAGAACACAAGGTACTGGTTAAAAGGAAATGAGGTGAACATACCTGGACTGATGTGAAAGACCTTCAAGATATTTTTAAGTGAAAAAATAAAGCCTTAAGATAACACATAGAGAGTAACCACTCTCAGTAACTTTGACTTCCTTGCAATGATGGACTGTGATCTGGAATTGTAAGCCAAAAAACTCATTCTCCCTGAGTTTCTTTTGTCAAGATAATTTATCACAGCAACAGAAAATGAAACTAAGACACTTTGCTAAAATATCAAACACAAACTTTGACCCAATAGTTCCTCTTCTAACCTCTCTCTCTTTCTCTCTCTATCACTCACTCTCTCTCTGGTGTGTGTGTGTGTGTGTGTGTGTGTGTGTGTGTGTGTGTGTATGTAGAAAGTGATGTATACCAGTATTTTCCCTAAATCAAAGTTTATAATAAAAAATAAGGATCCAGGAGCTGGGGAGATGACTCAGTGGGTCAGAGACAAGAGCACTTTCTATGCAAGCATGAGGACCTGAGTTAGAATCCCCAGAACCAATGTAAAAATCTGTTCATGGCTGTTGGGAACCCTAGCAGTATGGGGAAGAGACAGAATAACTACTGGAGGACTTTCTGGCTGCTCCAGGTGAGAGACCCTCTCTCAAAGGAATAAAGCAGAGAGAGTGATAGAACAGCATGTCCCTGTGGTCTCCACATGCACACAAACAGGCATGTACCCCTAACACACACACCTACACCACATTCATACATATGCATATACAACACACATATATACACACATATCAACACTCATCTACACACACACACGTAAAAACAAAGGTCATTTACATGGCCACCAGGTGGTAAACTGTGGAATACAAGGTCCCACCTGAAAAGAAATGAGATAAACATACCTGGACTGACACAAAAGACCTTCAAGATATTTTAAGTAAAAAGATAAAGCTCCAAGACCATGCACAGAAAGTAACCACTCTCGGTGGATAAATGTTTGCTGTGCAAGCATGAGGACCAGACTTCAGATCCCGAGAACCCACATAAATGCCAGATGGGCATGGTGGCCTGCCTGTAAGTCTAGTGCTCATAAGGCAGAGAAAAGCCTGGCTACTTCTGGATTCAATGGAGAGACCCTGGCTCAATGAATAAGGTAGAGAATGACCAAGTATGCCTATCAGTGTCAACCTCCAGCCTCTCCATGTGTGTACAAATACACACACAATCACATATACCACACACATACACATGCAACAAATAGTTTAAAATAAAAAAGAGTAGAAAGATAATAAACCTTATTTAGATAGGTTCATATGAACAGGGTGGCAGAACCTTGTAGGATTCAATTTTGACATGGTCATGTACCTCCTCACTGGCTCTTGCAATCTTTCTACTCCCTCTTCTGCAATGGTCCTTGAGCCCTGGGAGAGTGAGACTTAATACAAACAATTAATATTAATTGGGGTGTCCTATACAAAACTCACAATGATTCAATAAAAAAATGTTAGAAAAAGAGCGGTTCCTTTTCAGAAGGTCTTGTAATGAGAGGTGATGTTTAAGAGGCACATTAAGATTGTAGAGATGGCTCAGTGGTTAAGTGCAGTGTCTGTTCTTGCAGAAGACCCAGGTTCAAACCGCAACACCCACATGGCAACTAACAACCATCCATAAACTACAGTTCCAGGAGATCTGATGCCCTCTTCTGTCCTCCAAGGGCACTGAATGACACAGGTGCACTTACATACATACAGGTAATACATTCATACACATAAAATAAAGTGAATAAATAAATTTAAGAGGCACATTAGCTTTATTTGAATCTTGGTTGCAATAATAATTCATTCACTACATATTTACATAACTTAAACTTTAGTAGTTTTTAATAACCTTATGTTTAGAAAAAAAACTTCTTTATCATCATGATAAAAATTATAATATTAAAGATAGAAAAAAAATTTTAGGAGCTAGGGAGGTGCTTCAGTAGGTAATGTGATTCCTACATAAGCATGGTGACCTGAGTTTAATCCCGTAAAATCTACATTAAAAAGCCAAGTGTGGTGGCTGTAATTCCAGTGCTTGGGAGGCAGAGACAGGAGGATCCTAGGGGCTTGCTGGCAGCCAGTCTAACAGAATCAATGAGCCTCAGGTTCAGTGAGAAACCTTGTCTCCAAAAATAAGGTGGAGGGGCTAAAGAGATGGTTCAGCAGTTAAGAACACTGGCTGCTCTTCCAGAGAACCTAGGTTCAGTTCCCAGCACCCACATGCAGCTAACAATAGTCTGTAACTCCAATTCTGGGGGATTTGATGCCCTCTTCTGGTCACCATGGTCATTGTACATAACATAATGCACTTACATATACGCAGGCTAAATACTCACACACATAAAGTAAAAATAAATATATCAAAACATCTAAAAACAAGGTGTAGAGGGACTGAGGAAGATGCCTACCCTGACACTTTTCCTAGGAAGATATGACAGGCATCTATTCACCCCAGACAAGGAACTAACAAGAGACCAAAGTAATGATTCTGAAAAATCCAATTTGGTGAAGAGATGAGTTTATTGAAGTCACTTACAGGAGTGTGGGTGATGGGTCACCTACAGGTACAGAGATGACTCACAGGCAGCTGTGTCTCTGGGAAGCCCACCCCAGTATGAGTGACAGATCATGGAGACTGCATCCCGGGAGCTGCCTGCCTCACTTGTCTCACAGGTCAGAGAGTCCCTTCTCCTGGCAACTCAGCTGGTCAATCTCCTCTCCCTGCAGCTGTTTACTGCTTGCATAATGTAGGAAAGGGGCCTTGTGAATCTCATTTTAGCGTTCCAGAATCTTCAAGGCTCTCAAGAGCATGAGTTTCTCTCCTCCTTTCAGGAAGGAATTTTCAGTTTACCACAGCTGACCAGATGTCAACCTCTGGCCTCCACATACACACACATATACTCACCAAAAATGTTTTTTAGGCAGAGGCTGGAGAGTCAGTTCAGTGACTAAGAGCACTTGCTGCTCTTCCAGAGGACATGGCTCAGTTCCAGCACCTACATCAGGCAAGCCACAACCACCTGCAACTACAGCTCCAGGGCATCCAACGCCCTAGTCAAGCCTCCACGGGCAAACATGCACATGGCATACCCACAGACACACACATTTTTAAAATATTTTTAATAGCCAAGTGTAGTAGTACATATCTTTAATCCCAGAACTCAGGAGGCAGAGGCAGGTAGATCTCTATGAGTTCAAGGAGTTCAAGACCAATCTGATCTATAAATCAAGTTCCAGATCAGTCAGGGCTACTTAATGAGACCCTGTCTCAAAAAAAGAAAAACTCTTAGGTAATGGGTAATGGCTAAAAACACTATAACAAACACTGAAATTCTAGCAATGAAATAGAAAAAAAGCATTTAAAATTATACATTTTCTCCTCTGCCTTCCTGATTATGTCATCTTTGTACCATCCAGTCAGATGGATTCATTCGTCTAGGATTCATATTTGTTGCAGAAAGAATACAAAGGAACACAGTGAAGGAGGTAATAGTCTGCTTCTAACATGCAGAATACGATCTGCTTGGATTTGGAAGAATGGGATTGGCTAGGGAGCAGAAGACTTCTAGTACCTTTAACTTTGTCTTAGTAAACAAAATTAAGTCCCAGAGAGCTCATAGCCTGGAGCCCCCATCACTCTATCTATGAGGGGAGATCGTCCTTCAGCATGTGACTGGGAGGTCTTGAAGATGACCATCCCATGGGGGAGCAGAAGGATTAAATGTCACCTTTCCCAGTGCAAGCATGGAGGAGGAGAGAGAAGAGCAAAGGTAAGGCACTCCTTCGCAACTTCTATCCCACAGGATGAAGCGTCAGTCAGCACAGCAGCCTTGGAGATCTGAGGTGCTCAGGAGGACACCCCACATGCAACTCTGTATGCTTTCCTGAAATAGTCAAAGACTTAGGGGGCCTGGGAACACATTTCCTGCAGGTAGACACTTACCCAGTCTTCCCAGGCTGTGACTACTGGTCAATTTGGACTTCTACAACAAAAATACCACAAGCTATGTGTCTTAGTTGTTTTCTATTGCTGTGACAAAATACCCTAGAAAATGAAACTTAAGGAAGGAAAGGTTTAATTTGGTTCATAGATCAAGTGAGGCAGGTAGATCTGTCTCCGTTTCCACTTACTTTCCCTTCTCCACTTGTTTCTCAAGCAGGCAGGAGCTTGAAGCAGCAGGTCACATCACATCCAAACTCAGAGAATAGAGAGCAATGAACGCCTGTGTTCAGCTAGTTTTATCCTTTTGCTGCAATCCAGGATCCAAACTCAAGGAATGGTACAATCCACTTTTAAGATGGGTCTTCCCACCTCAATTCACCTAATCAAAATACTCCCTCACAGGGGTGCCAGGAGGCTTGTCTGCTAGGTGAGCCCAGACCCTGTCAGATTGAGAGTTAACTTGACCATCACGCTGGGTGACTTCCAAACAATAGAAATTTATTTCTCACAGTTCTGGAGGCTAGAAAGCCCAACATCAAGACAGATATGGTGTCTGGAGAGAGACTGTCTCCTGGTTCAAACAGGGTATTTTTTATAAGCTCACAAAGGTAAGAGGAGCAAGGACTCTCTGGAGTCTTTTATTTCAGGGCACTGATCTTATTTGTGAGAACCCTCGTCTCTCATGACCTCATCACCCCAAGAGGCTCCACCTCCTAATTCTATCAGTTTGGGAATAAGGATTTTAACATGCAAACTTGGGGGGACACATTCAAACCATGACAATTGCCACCTTGGAGTTGGGCCAAAAACTAGAGAAACCTGAGACGCAGAGGATCACATCTGAGGAGAAAGAGCAAAGAGAGACAGTAACTGTCATATAGCGGATGAGGACAGGTCAGAAACCTCACGCATTGACGGTGGGACTGTAAACTGACCCAAGTACTTTGAGAAACAGCTTGACAGTCTCTCAGATATTAAGTACAGAGTTACCATATGACAAAACAATTCTAGTCCTGGATCTGGATCCAAAAGAAATGGAAACATAAAGCCACAGTAAAGATCACACTTCTCATTGTAACTCTAGCCACGGCTGTTTCATTTCCTATCCCTACTCAGTCCCCTTTCTTTTCTTTTCCTTTTTAAAAATATTTTCTCTTTATTGTTTTAAGTATGTGTATATGTATGTGTGCATGGGTATGTGCACATGAGTGCAGTGCCCACAGGAGAAGTCAGGGGTTTGGATCCCCTGGAGCTAGAGTTACAAGAGGTTGTGAGTTACCCAATATGGGCGCTGGGAACCAAACTCGGGTCTTCTGCAAGAACGATATGAGTTCTTGACCACTGAGCCAGCTCTCCAGTCTCCGATTCCACTTACTTTCCCTTCTCCACTTGTTTCTCTATCACTAGTCCTGCCCCACTTTTTCTCTTTCCACTCAGACCACAGTTGCTAATGTCTCTGTGTACAGAGTTCAGGCAGTGTTCTTTTGCATCTTAAAATGACTGAAGAGGTGATTAGGCGACTGTTACTGGATTTTCATAGAGCAAGGCTGAAATAATTTTATGTATTCTATCTGACCACAATGGAATAAAACTAGAAATCAATGAACTCATGAAGACCAAACAACACACTATTGAAGGATGAATGGGCCACTGAAGAAATCAAAAAGGAAGTGAAAAAAATCCCTGGAATCGCATGAAAATGAGAGCACAATATGCCAAAAGCTACGGACTAGAATAAAAGCTGCTCCAAGAGGGAAGTGATTAAAACAGTTCAGAGCAGGACTGGAGAGATGGCTCAGTGTGCAAGAGCACTGGCTCCATTCCCAGCACCTACATGGCAGCTAACAACTGTCCATCACTCCAGTTCTACAGAATTCAATGCCCTCTTCTGGCCTCCTTGGGCACTGAATGACACAAGTGTATTTACATGCAGGCATTACACTCAAACACATAAAATAAAAACAATAATTTTTTTTTAATCAGAGCAATCTCAAATAACTTCATTGTAGCAAGAACAAGAAAAACTCAAAATCAGTAGATTGAAAATAGGATTATGGCAGAAATTAATAAACTGGAAATGAAAAAACTACAAAGAATCAGTGAAATACAGAATTGGTTCTTTGAAAAGATAAGGTTGATAAACCCTTAACCAAAGTAACCAAAGAAAGAGCAGACCCAAATTAGCAACATTAGAAATAAAAGGGATGTATCGCAGGAGAAATAAATGAAATTCAGAAAATCACTAAGATATGCCTGAAAATTTATATTCCAATAAACTGGAAAATGTAAAAGAAATGTACAGATTTCTTGATATATAAGGCCTAACACAATTCAGCCAAAAGAAGACAAACAATTTAAAATAGCTATAATAAGTAATGAAGTTAAAGAGGTAACTTTTTAAATTTTCCCAACTAAAAAAAAAAAATCCAGGCCCAGATAGATAAACTGTTGGATTCTACCAGACATTTAAAGAACTAACCACATCAATTCTTCCCAAAGGATTCCATAAAATTTAAAGGTAGGAATGCTACCAAATTCTTTTTATGAAGTCATTATTTCCTTGATACCTGTTATAAATCAGAGACACATGTTTTGGAAAGGAGCTAACATGAGATTTCTCTTCAGAATAAGATTTATTAGGAGAGTAGGAGAAAGTAATGTGACCATGGTTTTGGGGGCATGATTAGGCCTTGAGGCAGGAGAGCATTAGAGAGACAGAGTATCACACAGAGCCAGCATGACAGGGGGTTCTGGGAGGGAGGGAGGGAAGGAAAGAAAGAGAGAAAGAGGGACTTCCCTTCAAAATCCAAGAAGGCCCTCAGGGGGAACACAGACCTTTAGGTCCAGAGAGCAGCTGCCACTGTGTACAGCAAGACATGAAACCTCAGGAGAAGAGCTTCAAGGCCCTCCAAAAACCTGAGATCAAAGGTTTCTGGGAGCTGGAGAGATGGCTCAGCAGTTACGAGCTCACACTGCTCTTGCAGAGGACAGAAGTTCAATTCCCAGCACCCACATCCAGGTTCATAACTGCTGTAACTTCAGCTCCAGGGAATCCAACTCCTCCTCTGGCCTCCATAAGCACTGTACTCACAAGTACAAAAACACACACAGGCACACACATTCATATCAGTAAGAATAAAATCTTTTGAAAAAGAAGTTTCTGGGTTTTGTAAACTTCAAGAGGGTAAAGGGAAGTTCTACATGCATGAGTTAGCCTGGCCTGGTCTGCCTGCCCCCGAGGCAGGGGGTCAGGCTCTAGATAATACTCCCATTCATGTTTCCTAGATTTTACACAGTTACATAAAATCATGTATGCCCATTACATGAAAGTGGAAGTGACAGTCTTCAGGGGAACAAAGGGAATTAATAGGAGGAAGAGGGGAGGAAGGGACGGGTAGGAAGATACGGGAACACGTTCAAGGTGCAGCATATATTGCATGGAAATGTCCTGATGCAACATAGTGCCATGTATAATGAGCATACACAATTACAACAAAAACTTTTTAAGTAAGAATAAAATTTTTTAAATGAACTGAGGGACAGGAAAGATGGCTCAGTGCTGAAGAGCACTTACTGCTCTGGTGGAGCATGAGAGTTCAGTTCCCAGCAGCCGCATCGGGTGGTTCACAAATGCCTATAACTCCAGCTTCAGGATTCAATGTGCCCTTCTGATGTCTGTGGATAGACACACACACACACACACACACATAAATTGAATTAAAATAATCCTTTTAAAAATGAAGCTTAAAACTCCGTATAGTCTGTAAGGCAAAAAAAAAAAAAAAGAAAAGAAGTACATTCCTTCCTTAACAGCAGGTTTTTTATGGGGGACAGAAAAGATCTCAGAATATAAAGTTCCAAAATAACAAGAACTTGCTTTAATGGAAATAGACAAATTGAGAGAAGCAGAATATAGGAGACCAGGTGCCTAGAAACATAGCAAAACAGCAGTGAAGTAAGACAGTCAGACTCCTTGCTCATCCCGAAGGTCTTTCCTAGCATCATCCAAGCATGTGTGACATACGGAGATCCAGGTCACCCTGACATCCAGCATAAAATGTAACAAAAGACCCAAACACTTGAAAAATCAAATGGGAATTCAATAGGAAAAGGGGCTCCAATCAAGCAGTAGAAAAGATGCCACAATCCAGGGCACAATTAATTGCAAATGAGTGCAGTGGCTGGAGGGGCTCAGGGCCAGGAGTGGGCATTTCAGAGCAGGTCAAAGACAACACTAGAAGGAGAGGCAGTTTGAACAAGACAATGCAAGAGCTTTAAGAATGCTGGTCTGAAAACATTTTGCCTTTTGATACTTTATTTTATTGATGTATTATCTTAATTTTATTTCTGCTACTGTGATAACATATCCTGACCTAAAGCAATTTGGAGGACATGGGGCTTATTTCAGCTCACAATTCTAGGTTACAATCCATCACTGTGGGAAAGTCACAATCACGGGAGTTTGAGGCAGCTGGTCACATCACATCCACAATCAGAGCAGAGAGAAATGAATGCATGCTCGCTCACTTGCTTCCTTGCTTGTTCTCAGCTTAGTTTCTCCACTCCTACAGTTCAGGACCCTCTGCCTAGAGAATGGTGCTGCCCACAGTGGGCTGAGTCTTCCCACATCAATTAAGACAATCCCCTACAAATGCCCACAGGCCAACACAATGCAAACAATCCCTTTTTTGAGGCCCTCTTCCCAGGTAATTGTAGAGTGTGTCAAGTTGACAAGTAAAGGTAACATATCCATTCATTGTACATTTCATTTAAGCACATCAAGCACGTTGATGCTTTCCTCCCCCTCTGCCTTCCCATTAGTCATCTTCCCTTCCCAGGCTGGCACTACCTCCACCAGATGTCTTTGTCACCCACTGCATTCATCACCTGCCAGCCGAGATGGAAAAACTTCTGTTTCCTGGTGCACTCCTGGAATTCCCTAGTGGCAGATCGATGAACTCATGGTACTCTCTATCAATCTTCACAAGATCAAGCAAAGCTAGTCTCACTGTATGATTCTTTGGCACATGAAGTAATAATAGCTTGATAGACACCGTGTTTCCCACAGAAATATGAGGACCTGAGTTCAATTCCCAGATGACAACAGATGCTGGCAACAAATGGCTGTGGGAAAAGGGAACCCTGTTAGCGGGAATACAAACTGGCATGGCCACTCTGGAAATCAGTGTGGAGGTTCCTCAAAAAGCTAGAAATCTGTCTAACAGCTATACCACTCTTGGGCACATTCCCAAAGGATTTTATATCCTACCACAGAGACACTTGCTCATTCATGTTCAGTGCTACTCTGTTCACATTATCCAGAAAATGTAAACAGCCTAGCCGACGAACAGATAATGAAAATGGAATACAATTACACAATAGAATATTGTTCAGCTGTTAGGAAAAATGAAATTTTTAGATAAGTGGATGCTACCAGAAATAATCACACTCAGTGAGATAACCTAGACCCAGAAAGACAAATCACATGTTCTCTCTCATAGTAGATGCTAACTTTGAATCTTTAGATATGTATGCTAAAACTGGGCTACCCGTAGAATTCAGGAAATTAACAAAGGGCCATGAGGGTGTGTTCAAGAGAAGGGAGGTAGAACACAGGGGAATGGGGACTAAATAATGGAGTAAGAAGGATGAAGTGTGGCAGGGTTGGGAGGGCAGAGTAAAGGAGGAAAGCTGAGAAGGGATAACTAACACGAAGACCTTTGAAAAAGTTGTATGGGAACCTGCTACTATAGAAGCTTCTTAAAATATATACATAATAAAATAAAAAGAGTTTGAAGGACTGTATAACAAGGGGACGTGCCTCTCCTAGACACCCACAGGCTATCAAATGAAAAGCCTGGGGCTGGGTATGAGTTTCCTCTTTTGGAATTGTTAGTCAGTGGGGTCCCAGAAACCTCCAAACATTATAAGCTATTGCCATTGCTCTTGGGTGCTCTCCAGAACTTGATGGTAAGACCCTAATCCTGAAGACTTGAGTCATAGAGCATGGAGACATCAAGGGTCCCGACTAGAAGCTTCATCCCTACTGGCTAGTTTTCATAGTGCTAAAAGGTGCTATGCATGCTGCCAGAGGAGAAAAGTAATTATCAGTCTTATTCAGCTGTGAATCTTGCAAACTGCAATAACAACTGCCCTGGCGAGATATGCCTACTGGTGCAATGGGAGTGACCAACCTCTTTGGCTTTAAGGATCACTCCACAAGATGGAACTCATACCTTCTACTATTAACACGGCCAAGAATTATGACTAGGTATATCATAGGCCCTGTGAGAGAACATACTACTAATCTGCTAAATGTACATTAAACCAGTTCTAATGATCTATCTTTATGTCCATAAATTATTGCATCTACTAACCCTCATCAGACAAACTTTTTGGAATACAAAGACCAATAACTGGTCAGCATACAGAGAGTAAAAGACTGTGGAGTGCTCAGCCTTAAATAGGACATTTATCTCTCTCTCTCTCTCTCTCTCTCTCTCTCTCTCTCTCTCTCTCTCTCACACACACACACACACACACAAATAAACACAAATTAGAATTTTTAAATAAAAAGTGAAAACAAGATGAAAGGCTCTTGAGGAACAACAGCCTAGATCTTTTGACCTCCACACACATGCATACACATGCACGCACAGTTACCCACATAAACCAATACACAAAAAAATTAATTAATTAGAAGCTGAAGAGATGGCTCAGCAATTAAGAGCATTGGCTGCTCTTCCAGAAGAACGAGGTTCAGTTCCCAGAACCCACATGGTAGCTAACAACAACCCATAACTTCAGTTTCAGGGGATCTAACCCTCTCTTCTGGTCTTCATGGACATTGCACAACATGGGTACACTTACATACATATGGGCAAAACACACATACACATAAAATAAAAATAAACAAATACAAAATAATTTTTAAAAATAAATTAAGCAGGATGTAGTGGGTGGCGCATGCCTTTAATCTCAGCATTCAGTAGGCAGAGGCTGGTGGATCTCTGTGAAATCGAGGTCAGTCTGGCCTAAACAGTGAGTTCCAGGCCAACTGAGGCTACAGAGAGACCCTGCCTCAAAAAAAAAAAACATTTTAATTAATTAATTGCAAGGTGGGCTTAACAGCATTGGTCCTTAGCTGAGCATTCCTGGAGGAAGGCTACTCCATGACAAACAAGGAGCCTGTAATCTGCTCTGAGGCAATCTCTTGTGTAAGCATGGAGGGAAGCCAAAGAAAAGGAATTAACTGTGGTCCCAGCCGCTTTATAGACCCTTCACAGACTCTTTTAATCTTCACATAAGCCTGGAAGTTAAATAAAATTACCCACATTTTATAGCTGTAGAAATAGATTTAACTTGATAAGACTGCACAAATTCACTTGGTGCTTTGCTGTTGAGTTGGGTTATGACCCCAGATCTTTGTGATCTTCAAAACTACCTTCTTCCCACGTTATTACATTGCCCTGCATCCATAGCCCAGCAAACATCATCTTCTGACTCTGCTAAAAAAAATCAATAAGAGTGATCGTTATTATAACATTAGTGTTATTGTTCTGGGTCAAATGCCATTCCAGATACTCCACTAGAGAGAGTTACTGTTAAATTTAAGAAAAGAAGCCTTACAGAGAATGATTAGCATTTCTAGTTTATCGTCATGAGAACTTGGGACTATATTAGTGAGATTATATTAGGCTCTGTTGCAGTAACAACAGATTCCCAAATCTCACTATCTGGACAAAAGTCAACATTTAGTCAGTCAAACACACTTATGCAAATGTCTAACCTAGGTCGACAGGGGGTTCACTCTACCACTCACATAAGACCACATTAATAGAGGCTTCACCACCTTGATTGGGGTCGCCATCTCAAACTCTGGCTTTGTCATCATCAAGATAGCAAAAGAGAAAAAATACAAATAAATGACAAAAGGCAGCATGGTTTGCTTTCAGCTATTCTCCTACAATTCATCGCAGAACTAACTCCCATCTAAATGTCGGAAAGCATACTGGGAAATGTTCAAGAACACGTAGGTGTTTGGATTTGTGTATGTATATGTGTGTGCCAAGTTCATTTGAGTGTGCATGTGCATATGAAAATCAGAGGACAACTTGCCTGTTGCTCGTCAGATGCCATTCATCTTGTTTGGCAAGACAGGGCCCCTAGTTGACCTGAAGTTCACCAAATCAGTCAGCCTGACTGTCCAGCCAAGTCAGGGATCCACTCTGCTTCCCCAGCACTGTGACTACAGACAATGCAACCACATTCAGAGTTTTAATGGGTTCTTGGGATCAAACTCAGGTCTTAGTGTGTTCTTCCCCATGCCAAGAACACTTGGATATTAGATGAGCAATAAATTCTCAGTTAGGTTCAGAACAATGTACTAAACCACCGAGCTGAGCCTTGAGCATTCTGTATTTGGAATTCCAAGGTTCCTATCTCATCATTCGATTCAGAAAAAGAATTCCTTTAAACCTATCAGAGATGCTGATCCATCCAAGTTAGGATTTAGTGTCTAGAAGGAACAATCAAGGTTGCAGGAAAATTCAAATACCCTTACTAACCTCCATTATTGAGTTTCATAACATCTCACAGCCATCTCAAATACCTACAACTACACTCTCTCCTTTATAGGTTTATCCCAGACTCTGTGAGCCACCATCTAATTCTAGCCTGTGCTGCCTTTACAGTTAAATGTGTTTATGTTGCTCCTCAATTTGTATGTTTATACATGAGCACATTCTAACAACAGTTTTCTGAGGCGCAACAAAAATAATGCATTGAAAGTAAGTTTGAGGAGCTAGAAAGATGGCTCAGTGGTTAAGAGCAATCACTGCACAAACATGAGGACCAGATTCAGATGCCAGCACCTACATAAGTCAGGAGTCCTTTCCATGCCTGCACCCCAGCTCTGAGAGGTTGGAGACAGGAGGATCAATGGAATTTACTGACTTCCAGCCTAGAGGGAAAAAAACATGAGCCTCAGGGTCAGGGAGGCACCCTGCCTCAAAGGAATAGATGGACAGTGGCAGACCCCTCTTCTGACCTCCATACATGTACCTGTATACACACAAATAGAATTAACTTAATAGATAAATATTTATTAAAAATAAAAGAAATCTAAAAGCAAAAGTGGGACTGGAGAGATGGCCCTGCAGTTAAGAGTACCGACTGCTCATGCAGAAGACCTGGGTTCATTTCTCAGCACCTCCATGACAACTAATCACCATCCATAACTCCAGTTCCAGCAGCTCTCATGCCCTATTCTGGTCTGAAGGTATTGAATACACATGGTGCCCTTCTGAACACACAGGCAAAATACTCATACACACAAAATAAAAATAAGTAACTTTTTAAGTAAATGTGGGCAAGCCTAGAAAAATATTACACAAAGTTGCACCCGTGCTGAGGGCTTCAGTGTTCTTGTTTGGGATAACGTCATCATGCTTTCTGATCTAACATATTTTTCCAGGAAGTTAATGAAGAGTGAAGCAGATGGTTCACAATCTGTAAGTATCCATAAGTCCATCCAAAAGACAAAAATTCAACTGAAGCTAAGCAGCATGGCATACACCTGTAATCCCAGCACTCAGGAGGATAGCAAGTTTGAGATAAACCTGGGTTATATGTCAACCCTGTCTCAAAGCAAACAAATAAAAATTCAGCCAAGTATTCAGAATGAGGCCAGCTACTCCTAAACCTATCCAAAGAGGGTACACCAGAGAAACGGAAAAACAACTTCAAGGCAACTCCAAAAGTGAATGGCATGTCAGAAATACTTAATGAACCTCTGAAGGGTTCTGGGGAGCAGCACATGGTTGGTTGGAGTTAGAAAGCCTCCTCTAAGGGCAGGAATGAACTACTTCCTCCAGAAGAGGAAAGTGTCTGGCAGGGGCTGGGAGATAGCTCAATCAATAAAGTGCTTATCTTGCAAGCATGAGGACCTGAGTTCAATCCCCGGAACACAGGTAAAAAATGTCAGGCATGGTAGCACACACATAAAATCCCAGCACTAGAAAGGTGACATCAGGAGGATCCCTGAGGCTTGTTGGCCAGCCAGACTAGCCTACTTTGTGAGTGGTAGACTCTGTCTCAAAAAACAAGGTGGTGCCCACTTCTACAGCACATGCACTAAACTGGAACGATACAGAGATGATTACCACGGCCCCTGGCAAGGATGACACACAAATTTGTGAAGTCTTTCATATTTTCAGCTTTAAAGGAAAAAGAGAAGGCTGATTGGAAAAGCCTGACCAGGGATAAGGCAGTCCAACTGCACCACATCCAATTAAATAAAAGCCCTGCTGAGATGAACAGAGGCATCAACGAGTGGACAACAGTTGTGGGCACAACCATGTTCTTCATTGACCTCATTGCCCTAGTTCTGATCTGGGAGAGGCACTATGTATACAGTCCTATCGCACACACCTTTGATGAAGATTGGGTGGCGATGCAAACCAAGAAGGTGCTTGACATGAAGGTCAGCACATCCTGGGCTTCTTCACCTAGTGGGACTATGACAAGAAACAGTGGGAGAAGTAAACCCACTGCTTGGGCAGCTTACTTCCTGCAACTTAGCGTATTTACTGGAAACTGCCATGGCTAATAGGCTAATAGTAATGATGTTAATAAAGATCAGTTTACATGGAAGTACCTGCAGAATGATCCACAGTTGACCTCTGGCCTACACACACACACAAACAAACACATAAATGAATACCTGCACCCACACACATGTGCCCCTGCACACATAGGAACACACACACACACACACACACATCAGAGGAAAAAGAAAACCCTGGACACCATGCACAGATACAAATAATTGGTATTCCCTTTAGTGGAATAGAATTGACTGTGGGCAAAACAATTTGGTGATCAGAAACTTGTTTGTCAACTTCAGAGTCAAAAATGGCAGAAAAGAGTCTGGGATGGTAGCACACACCTTTAATCCCAACACTCAGGAAGCAGAGATGAGCAGATCTTTGTGAGTCTGAGGCCAGCCTGGTCTACATAGGGAGTTCCAGCCCAGCCAGGACTACATAGTGAGATCCTGCCTCAAAAAAAAAAAAAAAAAAAAAAAGGCAGAAACGAAATTAACCCATAGTGACTGAGAAGTACCAGAGTTTAGAGCCCAAATCCAAATTCCACTCACATGCAAATACTGCAGGCAGCCCACAGGCGTCCATCCCATGACAGACACATTCACTTTAGGGAAAGAAGCCTGCCAAGTGTCATTTACCAACCACCAGGTGCACACTGCCTGCTTGTGAGGAAGCATGAACAAAATTCTGTGGGATGTCTGGTGCTAAAGCTGGTGTTCTCAGGAATAGCTGTAAAGAATAAATTTTTTTTAAAAACTTTGAAACATGGAAGGAAGGTAAAGCATCGTCACTTTTCCTCACTGCTGGGACAAAATACTAACAAAAGCAATTTAAGGGAGAAAGCTTCTTTTTACTCACAATGCAGTCCATCCCTGTGGGAAGGCTGGGCTTCAGGGGTGTGAGGCGGCCGGTCACAGTGCGTCTGCAGTCAGGAAGCCGAGAGGTGAGGGCTGGTGCTCAGCTCGCTTTCTTCTTACTCACCCCAGAGCCCCAGCCCATGGAACGGTGCTGCCCACATTCACAGTGGGCCTTCCCACCTCAGTTAACCCCGTCCAAAAAATCTCCCAGAGACGTGACAAGATACTGTGTTGTGAGTCTAACTCCTGTTAGGCTGACAACCAATCTAACCATCACAAGCATGTTATGCACACTATGTTTTATCTTCATCACACCGCCAAATGATAAGAAGTAGTACATTCCAATGACTTTGGCCTCAATGATTACTTTAAAGATACTTACTCAGGCCGAAGAACTCAAAGTAACTTGATCAATATCATATAGCCCTTAAGTGAACAATGAACAGCCCTAGTTAGTGCCAATATGCAATTGTGTGTATGTGTACATGTGTTTATATATATCTGCACATATGTATTGCAGATGTGAGTGCACATGTGTGTACATGGAAACCGGATGTTGATGTAGGGTATCTCTTCTTAATCACCATCCACCTTATATTTTCAGACAGGGTCCTCTCTGAACTTGGAGCTTACCAATTCAGCTAGACTGACTGGCCAGCAAGCCTCAGGGATACTTCTGTCTATGTCTTCCCAGAACTGGGAGCACTTTACCAACTGAGTCATCTCCCTGGCCCTACCTATATCTGTAAATAGTAATAATATTGCTTTGTGTGCCCACGTAATATGAAGAAATTAAAACTGATATAAAGGTAGAAAAATTATCTCCTTGAAACCTAGTGAAGGAGGCAGATGTGGTGGCATATGCCTTTAGTCCCAACACTAGGGAAACAGGCTAGTGGATCTATGTGAGCTCAAGGCTAGCCTGTTCTACAGAAACAGTTCCATCCCATGTCATCGAGGTTTATATCATAAGATCCTGTCTCCAAAAAAAGTGGTAAAGCATGCTTTTGCAAAAAGAATTTTGTTACTCACAGAGAGCTGTCAGCAGGGTACAGAAAATACCCTCAGTTAGTAAATGGGAAGGAAGGAAAGTCTTCTCCGAGGAAAAGCCCAAAGATGCCAGTATCACAGGATTCAAAACGGTTGTGGCTTGAATATGAAATGTTCTCCATAGGCTTGTGTGTTTGAATACTTGGCCCCCAGCTGGTGATACTATGTGGGAAGGATATGGAACCTTGAGAAGGTGGAGCCTTGCTGGAGGAAGTATGTCACTGGTCTAGGCTTTGAGAGTTTAGAGCTGGCACCACTTTCTGTTCTCTATTTGCTTCCAGACTGCTTGTGCTCCTGTGGTCATACACAATGGGCTGTGCTCCCTCTGGAACTGTGAGTCAAAAACAAGCCTTTTCTTCCTTAAACTGCCTTTGACAAGGCATTTAATCCCAGCAACAGAAAAGAAACTAAAATGGCAACAGAATAGTCTAGCCAGACCAGCCTCTGTAGAACCCCACACTGCCAACTGGTCTTATGGTTCCCACTGACTGTGGGTAAACAATAATGGTGATAAGGGCACCATTAAGATGTTACAAATGATTCAATGAACAAATCCAAGAGAAGACATAGTGGCTGGAGAGATGATGCAGCACTTAAGAGCACTGACTGCCCTTGTTTGGGATACAGGGTTCAGTTCCCGGTACCCATGTTTATAGCTCACAAACCTTTCTTGCTTGGGTTGCTTTTATCAGATATTTTATCACAGCAATAGGAAACATAACTGCTACAAAGAGACTCAGCCAAAAGCTATCATATTGCATGAACTAAGATTCTCATAAAGACATTTTATCATAAAATGTTAATCTCTGGGTAGAAAAAGTTTCTACAAACTTTCCTAAGATAAAACATTTTTCTCCAGGTCCTATGAAGACTCTGCATTCTATTCTACTCCTAATTCCTTCTTGAGTACAAACTGGGAAACCAGGAAAGTTCATTGGTTTAAGAAGTGCCGACTCCCAGTTAGGTAGTTATTGACTGCCCCCAAGATAAAAGTGCCACTACTGCACCAATGCCATGTACTGTGCTGGTCATCTATGTCTTTATTTGGTCTCGAAGCTTGAGTTGGACCATCCAATAGTGTTCTCCCTTAGCAGCTAGCCCAGTGCTCCCCAAAGCTATGAGAGCCAGTCTTCAGGAGAGGTGGCTTCTAGGTCAATTCCAACTCCATTGCTCCAAATCTTGTGCCCAAAGTATGTCCTGTCTTCAACAATAGGGTGTTACCTTCAAGTTCTGGAAGGCAATCAAGGGTTGTGGCAATAGCCTGTGTAATTTTGGGAGTCTCTTGGACTACCCTGGCCAAAAAACCAAAGGAAGTTTTCTCCTGACTGGCACTGTTTCTTGTTGTTTAACCTTCCGCTATGCACATGGGCTCATCTACAGGTATTATATGTGTAATTTGTCATTAGGTTGTTGGACTAATATGATTCTGTATGGCTTTTTATACTAGCTAGGCATTATTTATCTGTCCTCTCTCCTTGTCTAACCCCTCCTCCATGCCTTCCCCTTTTAAAGTGTCCCCATTTTCCCCATTTCTCCCTTGATAACACCAATCTCCTATGGTCCCACCTCTCTTCTGCTCCTTCTTTCCCTTTATCCCCAAAGTTCCTTAAATAGCCCTCCCTTGGGAGGAAACTCATGTTTGGTACAGTGAACATAGTCAAATAGCCCTGGCCGGAGAAGTCATAGATCTTAGAGAAAACCCCAAGATTGCCATATCCTTAGACTAATATAATTTCTTACTATGTGCAAAATATGTATCCTTATATTTACAGACAAATATCCTAGTCACTAATCCTCAATAAAAGCTTATTTTGCACCACATAGGGACTACTACAGAGTACCACAACTGGTCACACACAGACATTGCCTGTGAATTTCCCAAGCCTAAGTGGCACATCTACAGTGCAACCTCTACACCTACAGCTCACGGAACACAGAACACGTGGTAAAGAGGACACTAATGAATCTCTCAGTTCTCATTAATGAAGTCCTCTCATGCAACAGAGGGCCAGGCACTCAAATGACCAATGTGTAGAGATTAAAAGTCTACAGAATGCTGGTCCTTTATTATTAAACTTTACCCGTCCAGGGCTCAGGGACCATTTCAGAGGAGGGGGAAGAAAGATTGTAAGAGCCAAAGAGGAAGTACATGACCATATGGAAATAGAGCCCTACAAGCTCTTAGGACCCTGCTCATATGAACCTACAGCAATTGTATATTAGTTCATTTTTCTGTTGTTTTGATAGAAATACTGATTAAGGGAACTTATAAAAGGAAGAGTTTATTTAGATTATGGTTCCAAAGGGGCCCGTGTCCATCATGGTGGGGAGGCATGGCGGCAGAAGTGGCTGCAGTAGATGCCAAAGCTAAGCCCTCACATCTTGAAGCAAGCACAGGAAGCAGAACACGACTGGCACTCTCTAAGCCCAGCCCCAGGGACATGCTTCCTCCAGCATGGCCATACCTTCTAACATCTCCCAAAACAGCGTTACCAATTAGGGACAAAATCTTCAAAAACTTAAAGCCTATGGGGGACATTCTCATCAAACCACCACAAATGGTGTCGGCGTGCACAAGACCCATGCAAACTCAAACAGACAAAAACCCAGCATAGAACTGTGGAAATGAGCAGCAGGCCCCAATCTTAGATGAAAAAATATTGGTAAGTGATTACTGCTGAGTGAGGAAGGGCTGACCTTCCTAGGTAGGTTGACTAGGCCTCAGTAGATGAACTTGCAATGAGGAACATCTGGGGACACTAACTTGACACAATAGGCTTTAATACAAATAAAAGATGTATGAATTCCACTGGGGGTGGGGGTGGGGCTATGGGAAGGTGCCAGTGGGGGAGGGGTATTAAGATGTTTAAGATTGATTGAGATATGAAATGTTCTGTATTCAGAACTGTTTCAAAAAAAGAAATACCCACTCCCAAGAGAAGTAAAGCACGTGTTTGAAAAAAAAAAACTCTGCTACAAATGTGCAGATTCATAATAGCCCCAACCGATACCCATCCACTGATAACCATTGTGTGCATAAAGGAAACAGGAGATATTTGTGCAATGGAATATTATCTATCCATAAAAAAGAAGAAAATTTGGACATAAGTTACAACATGGATGAATCTTGAAAACATTTTTCTGGGTGAAAGAAGTCAGAATTCTTTATGTTGTATGACTCCATTTATATGAAATTTCCAGAACAGAAAAAACATAGAAACAGAAAGTACATAAGCAGTTGCCAGAGATGAGAAAGTTGGGGAGAAGGGAAAAGACAGTGATTGTTAATAGGTATGTGGTTTCTTTCTGATGAAATGTTCTGGAATTAGATACTTAGGCTGTTTGTACAAATTCAAGAAGGTATTAGAGGGGCTGGAGAGATGGTTCAGTGGTTAAGAGCACTGGCTGCCCTGGCAGAGGCCCTAGCCTTGGTTCCTAGCAGTGAACAAATGTCCATAACTCCAGACCCAGAGTATTGAATGCCATCTTCTGGCCTCCATGGATATTGCACACATGTGATGCACTTACAAACATGCAGGTAAACATGCCTACACATAAAATAAAAACAAATTTTTAAAAAATTAAAGAATGTGTTTTTAAAAATCTTGGAGTTATACTTTATAAAGTGATACATTTTATGGTATGTGATTCTAGCAATAGCAATAAAACAGCATTTACTGACTAAAAGATCTCTAGTAGGTGTTTTAATTTTTACTTCCATAAAAAGCAAAGGGACATGGGTGAAGAAGGATAATGCTTACCAAAATAAAGTCTGTGGGAGAAAGAGTTCTAAAGTTTTATAGTAAACTGGACTAGAGATCAAAATAAGTTTATTCCATGCTTAACAAGGAACTAGAAGAGAGATACTTGAAGTTTCCTGACTCACAGAAATGAACATTTAAAAAGGCAAAAATGGAAATTAACCTGATTTGATCATTGCATAGTATATATGTATCTAATCATCACATCATACTTGATAAATATGTAGATACATGCATATGCATATAGACACATTTATTTATATTTCAACAGCTGGATAAACATTCTTATAATTTTTTAAAATACTGCAAAATGGTTTCAAACTTTTTAAAAGGTAGAAAATAATAAAACAATGCTTCAAAATTATAAAGAACACTTCCTTCTTTTAAAATTTTATATTCATCCAAACCCCAATAAACACATACAAGCTCCTCCACCTAAAAAATGGTGCTTGCCATTTGCCATTTCCCAGAAGCTAATAGAACTTGAATTCCATCAAAATAGATATGCAGCCACAGAGACAATCCCTGGGTCTCAGTACAGGACAGAGCAAGGGGAACCCTCTGTGTGCTGTGACTGACAAACTTCACAGTGTATGTACACCACGTGATGGGAATGCAGAGTCCATAGGAGAGAGTCCATCCATAGTCCCCAAGGAATATTTCTGCTAGAAGTTAATGAGCTGCATCTCTGCATCTCAAGAATCTTAGCTCATTGGCCAAGGGTAAAAGATTTGAAACTATAAAGCAGACAGAAAACATAGCAAATAAATCCAAAACAAGATATTTCTTAACTTCAATAGAAAACAAAAATAATGTAGAAAAGTAAACATAATCTTAGAGGACTACTTGCTCAGCTAAAGATATATTTAGTGTGAATAATGAATAACAAGTGCAACTAAAATTCTGTTATTGGAGAAATGGAGGGCATTGAAGAGTATGTTTAAGGAGTAGCATGAGTCAAATTCTTGATTTGTCTTCCACAAAAACAACAGATACTTCCAAAACTGATGATCAAGAGGCTGGAGAGATGGCTCAGCAGTTAGGAGCACTGGCTGCTCCTGTAGAGGACCCAGGTTCAGTTCCCAGTTCCCACATAGCATCTCACAACCATCTACAGCTGCAGTTCCAGGGAATCCAACGCCCTCTTCTGACCTCTGAGGGCACTGCACAACATGAGTGCACCTACCTACATGCAGGCGATACACTCATACACATAAAACAAAACTAATAATAAATAAAATATTTTTAAAGCATTGTTCAAGAAGCAGTAATAGGGGCAAGAGAGATGGCTCGGTGGTTAAGAGGTTTTGCTCCTCTTCCAAAGGACCTGAGTTCAGTTCTCAGCATATCAGATGGCTCAAAATCACCTGTGACTCCAGCTCAAGGGGATCCAATACCCACCTTGATCCCTGATGACACACAGGCATACACATATACACATAAATAAGAAAAGAAAGCCTTTTTTAAAGAAGAGAAGCAGCAGTATAGTTTAAACCCATGTGGGGTGCCCCATCACACAGGTTCTGTGTCCAGTGTCCTTTGCAGGAAAGTTGCTTCAGGATTTGGCATGAACAATGCCACTGTTTCCACGGGTCCCAGTTACCTTCCCCAGATGAGCGGTTTTGTTCCGTTTGCTACCAGCATTGTTTATTGCTTTATACATGTAAGCACATCTCTTGCCTAAGCAGAATTTGGATTCATCTGAGAATAAAAATCTTCAGTTTTAGGAAGAACTATGTGCTCCCTTTGGCTCCGGAGATCTTGCTTACAGCCAGCAAGAGCGGTCTTGCACCCCAGCCTTCCAGGCATATCATCTAAAAGGTTTAAAAGTCTTCTTCCTAGGGGGTCTCCACAGTCGCCAAGACTGTGGAACATAGCCTTTATTAAAGGAATTGACTAAAGAGGATTGGAAGTGCTTATCTACGAAAAGAATAGAGTTGGGGCCTAGGGAGCACAGAGCACTGCCTTCCGCATAGATCTGCCTGTCTCTTTAAGTTATGTGCATGCACAAAATCCTAAGAATTCATTGACTAGGCTCATAAGTTTTCTAGGCTCAAAGAAAGTAAAATTTCCCGTTATTGATTCACAGTATCTATCTGCCAAGTTTCCAGGGGCCTCCATCTTAATGTTCCAAGGTCTCTCCAAGTCACCCCAGGTCTAAAGTTGTCATGTCCCAAACACAGACAAGAGTAACCCATTCTCTGAATTTTGTCTTTAATAGCACAAGACACAAACCCCTTTGGGTGGGAACAGGCTTGATGTGTGACTCGGAACATGAATATTTTATTTCTCATTCATCAATCATTCACTACCTGCTGGCAAGAAGCGCTTTCCAAGGGAGTGTGTCCAGGTCTCCCTCCAGAGCCAGGACATTAATATTTCATGTGTGGGAGATGAAGCTGCAGCACACACTTTATTCCCTGCCCAGCAGCACACAGAGAACGCACTCTCTCTTGCAGGCCGCACAGGGAGAACACAGCAGACCACACCCATTACACTGCTCTCCCTGGGGATCTTTGAATCCAAGCATCATGCTGCAAGAGAGAGAAGCACTTGCAGAGATGGACTTCTGCAGAGGGAAACTGAGGCAATATCTTTAGCACTGTTTCTTACTGTCCACTGTTCTCCGGCCAGAATCATCATCCTCTCCCTGATATCAGGGCCCAGCAGTCATATGAATTAAAGACTGGCTTAAGCCATGCATACTGGGAGATATTTGTAATCCCAACCCTAGCGGGCAGGGCAGAGCTCAGGGAGGAGGATCACAAATCTAGGGGTAGCTTGGGTTACACGATGAAACTGTCCCACAAATGATGAAGTCTGGGGAGATATGTCAGTTGTCAAAGTGCTTGCCATACAAGCATGAGGTCTTGAATGTGATCCCCAGAACTCAAATAAAAAGTTGAGACAGCAGCAGCACATACTTACAATTCCAGCGCTGGGGAGGTGGACAGGGGGATTCCCTGGGGCTCATTGGCCAACCAGTCTAGTCTACTTAGGAAGTTCTCAAAATGGAGACCCTGTCCCAAAAAAAAGCAAGGTGCAGGCTGGAGAGATCGCTCAGTGGTTAAGAGGAAGACCCCCAAGGTTTACCTCTGTCCTCTAAATACATACATGTTATAGGATGCCAAGCAGGAGTCACCACACGTAAAAGAAAGGCAAGGTAAATTTTTATTACAGCCGGGCTGACTTCCGAACTCTAGGTGGGCAAGTTCTGAGAAGCAGCCCCGATTCATTGTAGCATCCAGCGTTTATAGGCAAGTACAAGGTGTGTAAAGATTAGCTTCACAAATATCCAATCCCAAATTCCCATCTGAGTCCATAGATTCAGATGTTTACATTTTAGTCGTTGCCTTTGTTCCCAATTGAGACACATTCTGGCATTATATCCAATCCTGAAGACCACGAGAAAATGTCAAACTCAGAGTTCCCTTTCCTTAAAAAACAGGATGTCACTGCTGTAAGATGGAGTCTCTATGGTTTGGTTAGAGACCATTATCACTTCACAGACACAGGTGTGGTCATTGACAATGGTTATTTGCTTAGGATGTTCTGCATAAGATTAGATACTCCTCTTTCACACAAGATGTCCGCATAAGATTAGGTATCCTTCTTTCACACAAGATTAGATATCAAAGCGGGGGGGGCAGGGGGGGTCTTAAGTTTTTACACTGTCTGGTGGGAGGCAGGGAAAATGAGGTCACCCTGTTACAATACACACAAATATATGAACACACATACATTCACATAAAAGGTAAAAAAAAAAAAAAAAAGTCATTTGATACCACCTGAAATCGCCTTCATTCATCATAAAACATTAGTAGAAAATCAACAGTGTACTACACACTCAAGAGAAGTCCTAGGAACTCTTAGAACATGTTTGAAAACAAGTCATCTTGTATGATAGTAGCAGTAACACCTGTCATTTTCCTGTCACTTACACAATAGGGATTATCCTGGGTAAATGAAATGTACTATTCTTAACTATTTATTTATTTATTATGTGTATGTGTGTTATGCTTGTATGTATATAAGTGCATCCGTGTCATTCAGTTCCCTGGAGAGGACAGAAGAGGGCATCTGATACCCTGGAACTGGAGTTGGAATTGGAGTTGATGGTTGTTAGCCATCCCGTGGATGCTGAAATTGAACCCTGGTCTTCTGCAAGAACAGCCAGTGCTCTTAACTGCTGAGTCATCTCCCCAGCCCCTATTCTTAACTCTTAAACTAAGATTCTAGGGAAATAGCCATTTTGTGAGACTCAGCAAAGATTTGACTTATTTTTCCATATCAAGTTGACTGATGGAGAGTTTACAAGCAATAACTTCTATCCATTTAAGGAATATAATTCAAAACCTCATAATCCTCCCACAATCAAGATACAGGACAAAACTGGGAAAATTGCTCATTCAGTAAAATACTTGCTGTCAAAGCATGAGGGCCTGATTTCAAACCACAGCTCCCATATAAAGGCAGCATGAGTCTATAACCCCAGCACTGGGATGGTAGAGAGAGGCAGATCCCTGGAGCCTGCTGGCCAGCTAACTAGATGAATCAGTGAGCTACAGACTCAGTGAGAGACCCTGCCTCAAAAATAGAGTGGGCTGAGTAGGACACCCAACAACAACCTTGCCTCCACTTGCAGAAAGAGAGAGAGAGAGAGAGAGAGAGAGAGAGAGAGAGAGAGAGAGAAACAGAGACAGACACAGGCAGAAACAGCGACACAGAGATGTAGTGAGACACACACAGAGAAAGAAATACGGGGCATTTATTTCTGTTGTTCTATTGTTTCCAAAAGATTCCTTCTGCGCTTTTATAGCCCACGTCTCACTGACTCTGTTCCTAGACAACCACTAGTATGAGTTTTGTCACTATAAATTAGGTGGTATTTTAAATTTATTTAGGTTGTTTACTTTTATTTTATTTCAATGGCATGTATATGTGGGGAACTAGGAATGTGCTCTTGAGTGTAGGTGCCTACAGAGGGCAGGAAAAGATGTTAGAACTCCTGGAGCTGGAGTTACAAGCAGTTCTGAGTCACCCAAGGTGGGTGCTACAAACTCAAATTAGGTCCTCTGCAAGGACAGTGTGTGGTCTTAATCACTGAACCACTTATTCAGTCCTTAAATTTATTTATTATTATTGTGTGTATATAACATGTGTGGGGCACACATGAGTGTGGAGGTCAAAGGGCAACTTTGTGCACTCCGTTCTGTCCTTCTAGCTTTATACACGTTCTGGGGAATGAATTCAGGTCCTCGGGTTTTCTAAGCAAGTGCCTTTACACACTGAGCCATTTCACTAGTCCCAGGTGGTACTTTGTGTCGGGACTCATTTCATGCCTGCTCTTTTCACTCAGCACAATAAATCTAATATAACTATATTGTTGAGTATATAAGTAGTCCATTACCACTCAGTATTGGGTAGTTTCCCATTATATGGAGACATCACATTCTATACACTCATTCACCTAGCAATGGATATTTGAACTGTTTCCAGTTCTTAGTTATTGTGAATAAAGTTGCTGTGAACATTAATACTCAAGTCTTTATGTGGACAGAGGGTTTACATTTCCCTTTAGTAAGTATCCAGTCATAGAATGGTCAGGTCACATGGTGGATGTGTGTAGAACTTCCTTTGTGGTATTTGTTGTATGAGACTTTTCCTGAAGAAACAGGAAACACACATATTTACTCACCTCAGAAAGGGAACCCACAACAGACCAAAGTAATGACTGTACCAAAGTCCAGCTTGGTGAACCAATGACTTGATTGGGGTTACTAACAGGAGTATGCACAAGTGGTTACTTACAGCAGAGGACTGACCATCACCAAAAAGCATCACCAAAAGCTCACCTCAACACAGGTGATGACTCATGAAAGTCGCAGCCCTGGCGCTCTCTACACAACTTGCAGGCGGCTCCACTGCTTAACAGGTTGGACAGTCTCCTTTAGGCAGCTCAGCCGGACAGAGTGTCCCCCCTCAGCAATTGTTTTTTGCTTCTATAATCTTGGCTAGGGGCCCTCAGGAATCTTGAAAGTTTCGGCTTTCTCAGACATGTGAAATTTGTTTCTTTCCTGAGCAACCCCAGTCCTTCCTTGAGGGAATGTTTCAATTCAGAGAAAATTGCTATGCAAAGGTATTCATCATCAGACCTACAACGCTTTTGAAAACTACACTGAGACCAGCTGGGTCCCAATAATGTTTATCACAGATTGATAGGAAATAATAAATTGGGCACCAAGAATCAATAAATAAACAATTCTGTATATCTCTGAATGTTATTGATTATTACAATAATCCTTATTTTTCAAGAGCAGGAAATAAGTGAAACTATATAGGTAAATTTTCTAAAAATTAAAACTTATCCTTAAGAACTAGAGAGATGGCTTAGCAGTTAAGAGTGGCACATGCTGCTCTTGAAGAGGACCTGAGTTCAGTTCCCAGCACCCAGGTCACCCACAACTGCCTGTAATTCCAGCTCCAAGGGATCTGATGCCCTCTTCTGGACTCCATAGGCACCTGCATGCACATACTCACACACAGATAGACACATGTTCACATAATTTAAAAAAGAGAAAAAATATCCTTTCAATCTTTTACTTTAAAATTCTTTTAAATATTTTCTATTTCTAGTAATATCAGAAATGTACTAGCATTATTCATCCCCTAAAACTATTTATTGAAACTTTCAAGTCTTTATTTCTTTGTCATATTAAAATGAGTCCTGGCTCTGCAGCAATTGTTGGCAGATATGATACCCAGTATCATTCATGGAGAATGCGAGAATGCATAGGGAGCTGTCTTCCCTACAATGAGTCTCAGGTGACTGCTTAGCAATAGCCTACTTTCTGGCATGTCCCAGATCTTCAGTTCCCTCACTATCAGGTCACCTATCCAGTCTATTCACGGTGCAGGCACCCATGCTAAACCATTGGTGAAATTCTTCCCAAGCCCCCAAGTGAACTAAAAATGCAAATAGCCAGGGTTATTAGAATTGTGTGGAAATGGGGCTGAAGAGATGGCTCAGCAGTTAAGAGCACTGGCTGCTCGTGCAGAAGAGCTGGGTTTGGTTCTCAGCGTGTCTGTAACTTCAGTTCCAGGGGATCCAATGCCCTCTTCTGACCTCTGCAGGCATTGCATGACATGGGTGCACTTATATACATGCAGGCAACACACTTATACACATTAAAAAAAATAAAAAGTATTTTAAAAACAACAGGAGTTGGAGAGATGGCTCAGCGGTTAAGAGCATTGACTGCTCTTGCAGAGGGCCCTGGTTTAATTCCCAGCACCCACATGGTAGCTAACAACCATACTAACTCCAGTTCCAGGGGATCCAATACCCTCTTCTGACCTCTACAGGCACTGTGCAACACAGGTGCACGTACATACATGTAGGTGGCACACTCATAAACATAACATAAAAATAATAAATATATTTTTAAAAGCAATCAACACAAAAAACATTTATTAAAAAATAAAAAAGAATTGTGTGGAATTCATTCAAGATAAAGAGTTGCATTTATGCACAAGATACTTTTAAAGGATACTCATGGGAATGGTGTTTATATAACAAAGGGATGAATAGAGCAACCAAAATGCTCTCTATGTAACCAATCCAAAATGAGAAGTTTGAGCTGAGGTGCCAAGAGACAAAGGATATCACATACCCAGAAGAGTATGAAGAAGATTAAACAGAGACATCAAGGGCTAGAGAGATGACTCAGCAGTTAAGAGTGTATACTGTTCTTGCAGAGAACCCAAGTTCAATTCCCAGCATGCAAATCAGGCAGAACACAACTGCCTATAACTCCAGCTCCAGGAGCTCTGACGCCTTCTTCTGCCCTCCAAGGGCACTGTATTCATGTGCATATACTCATACATAAATCAAAGGAATCATCAAAGTACCTATCTGAACAGGCTCCTCGTCCAAAATCAATGGTGGATAAAGGGGTTGAAGGACTTTGTAAACCCCTCAAAGTCCATGAGACTGAAGCCCTTCCAGGGAAAGTGGGTACCATATCTTCCCCACAAGTCTAGAGAGCTGGGCTTTCCCTTATACCCCAGAGAGCTAAACATATGCCTCCGGAGCTCTGGATGCAGAATCCGAATGCTGGCTGATAAATGTGGAGGACAAGAGGAGATGATGCACAGCATTGACACAGGGGCTCTGGGAGTTAGCTGCATTGAGAGCTCCCCGGAAGTCATCAGGCAAGGATGAAAGAGGGCTTCATGTGGCCCAGACATGAACCATGTGAGAGACAGTCTGAGTACTCACCCAAATAGCAAAGGATCTCTAACAACCCAAGGGTTGAGAACTATGGTCCAAAGGGAACAGCAGCCAGAGGCATTCTCATGATACCACTTCAAGTCACGCTGTACAACACACTGGTTACTCATATTATCAAAATCCACAATTTGAGTTACCAGGCAATCATTTAAAAGAATAAGTCCTGACTTCAATGATCACTAAAACATAATATTATATACATACATATATATATATATATATATATATATATATATATATATATGTATGTATGTAAAACAATTGTCAAAGTATAATTATATTTAGGAAGTAAAGAAAAAAACTACATAGGTGTGTGTACACCCATACACTTATGTGTATATGACCAAGCAGGAGACTCAAGACATCATATCACAGAGATACTTGCACATCCATGTTTACTGAAGCACTATCCACAACGGCTAAATTATGAAACCAGCTTAGGTGTCTAACATCAGAGAAATGGAAAAGAAAATGTGATGGGGGCTGGAGAGATGGCTCAGCAGTTAAAAGCAGTGGTTGCAGAAGACCTGGATTCAGTTCTGAGCACCAGTATGGCAGCTAACAATCTGTAACTCCAGCGTCAGGAATTCAGTGCCCTCTTCTGGCCTTCAAAGGCATTGCATGCATGTGTGCACCTAACAATCATGCAGGCAAAACACACATACACATAAAACACAAATAAATAAAGTAATAATAAAGAAGAAAATGTAATATACACCGTGGACTTTTCCAGCCATAAAGGAGAATGAAGTTATATTGTTTGCTGGACAATGGATACAACTGGAAATAATCATGTTACGTGAAATAAGCCATTCTCCAAATGACAAATATTGTATGTTTTCTCTCATTTGTGGGTCCTAGATTTTATATAGATATGTAAAATCTTGTACAGTTATAGGTCATAAAAGCAAAAGCAAACTTTCTAGGGGAACTGTAAAGGGGATTAGTGGGATGGGCACAGGAGAGGAGAAGGTAGGGAATATGGAGTATTGTGCTCAATACACATTATCATACCTGTATGACTATGTCCTTATATGATACAGTATCAGGTACAATGAATATACACAATGAAAATTAAGACTTCATAAACAGGAGTCTCTGTTCTCTCCACTTTCTCTGTTCAGTTGAGCAGGAGAGGTTTGCTTGGCATGTGTTTATGTATCTTTCTCTGAAAGATATGAATGACAGAACTCACCGTGATAAGTGAAGGATGGAGGTGGCGGCAAGTCTTCCAGCCTTGGCCATAGATACGGACAAGACCTTCGGTGAATAGTAAAAAGGAAACAGAAAATAAAAGACATTATGGGCACCCCTGCTAGCTGGTTAAACTAAAAGACATCCCAATGAGGCTGGAGCGAGGGCTCATCAGTAAAGTGCTTGTCTTGCAAGCGCACAGTCATGAATTTGACCCCCCAGAATCCACATTTTTAAAAAGCCCAAATTGTGGCATGTGCTTGTAATCCCAGACAGGTGGATCTCTAGGGCTTGATGGCCAGTCAGCCTAGTAACTGGCAAGTTGCAGGCTACTGAGAGACCCTGTCTCAAAAAAACAAGATAGAGAGAGGGAGAGAATGAGGGAGGGGGGGAGAGAAAAAAAACCAACAGTAACATTAAGGAGGGATTTGGTATCACCTCCAGTCTTAAAATATATTGGGAATCAGCTAACAGCAATACAGTGTTCTTTCAGGCAATAAACTATATGGCACTCCCTTCTAAAACTAGGGATTACCTACCACCAGGTCCAAGGGAAAGGTCATTACCACTTTTCACTTTACTTCTGTGCCAGTTTGAAGTTTATAGAAAAAGAAAATGAGATCATATGTTACTACTGTAGCTTTATTGCAAGGCAAACCCAGATCAATAAACTGGAGGCAAGGGCTAGATAGATGGATCAATGGTTAAGTACACATACTGCTTTTCCATAGGTCTCGAGTTTGGTTCCCAGAACCCATGTCTGGCAGTACACAACCACCTATAATTCCAGCTCCAGGATATCTGACATCTCTGGCCTCCATGGGCATCTGCACTCATGGGTACAGATACACACACAGACACACACACACATAATTAAATAACTCATGCATAAACAAGTAACCACACTGGAGCCAGAAGGGCCTTTCCTCTGTGGCCTCTAGGGGTGTTACTGGCATTTCCACTCAAGTAAAGTTTGCATTTACATGCACCCCCAAGTTCACAGATGTTCCTGTGGACTGTATCTGAGAGAAGTCTGATTTTGTAGGAACTGGTGGTCGTGATGCAGGGTCAAAGTACCAGAAAGCATTTGCTCTATATCGCTGCTATGAAGGAGCGCTGAGCAAAGGTGCTACCACTGCGGCCACTTTGAATCCAGCCCTCTCATCACACCCAGAATTAGAGCGCATTTCACAAAGAGCATGGGAAAACTGAATCCCTTCTTCTTTGGAAAAGCCTGCCTCTCAACGAGCAGCTCTGTTCCCCTGGTGTTCTCACGATCCATAAGTAAGTGCTGTCAAGGCTGAAAGGCCTTCCCTGGTAAGGGCGCCCCTCTGCTTTCTCAATTAACATAGGCTCCCTGCATCTGGCTGAGAGTTCATTCCACACTGCTGAGTGGCAGGCCATTCAAATTCTTTGATTAAATTCCACTCAAAAGCCCCGCTTCTAGGAGCAATGGAGGCTGCTCTAAATTATATTAATTTTATAGAATCATATATTTAGTAAAGAGTAGAATTTAAAGGCCATTTAAGTCATAAGAGATCATTAGAATGGTGCAGCCACTTTGGAAAACAGTCTGACAGTCCCACCAAAAATTCAGTACACAGTCAGCATGTAAACTCAGCAGTTCCACTCCTTGTTCTGACTACATAAAAAATGAAAACAGGTGTTCACACAAAAATTTACCCGGGAGGAGAGATGTCTCAGCTGAAAAAGTGCTTCATTCACAAGCATGGGGACCTGAGTTGAGCCCCAGGACCCAGTGAAAGAGCCAAGCGTGGCCATTCACGCTTATAATCCCAGCACTGGGGAGCCAGAAAAAAGTAGGTTTCTTAGCAATAGCCAGCCACCCACTCTAACCAAACTTGTGACATCAAGGTTCAGTGAAAGACCATGTCTCAGAAAACAAGGTAGACACAGTGCCAGACAAGAGAAGCTTTCCTTCGAGTTCTTGGTCAGGGTGGTCCAAGAGACTACCGGAACTACACAGGCTATTGCCACAGCCCTTGATTTTCTCCCAGAACTTTAAGTTAAGACCCTATTGCTGAAGACAAGACATACTTCAGACACAGGACTTGGAGCAGTGGAGCTGGAACTGACCTGGAAGCCTCCTTCCTGAAGTCTAGCTCTCATAGATTTAGAGGACACTATGCAAGCTGCTAAGAGAGAAAATCAATCAATGGTCCAACCTCAGCTTTAAGGTTTAATAGCCACAGCAGTGACCAGTACAGCAAACTACAGCAGTGCAGTAATGGTAGTTTTAACTTGGGGGTAATCAACACCTACTTAATTGGACTAAAAGCCCTCTCAATGGGTGTGAACTCATGAGTGACACTGTAAATACAGCCAAATACACATGGCTGGAGAGGTCATGGATCCTAGAGAAAAGCCTACCTCGGTCAGATCCCTAGACAAATGTAATTTCTTACTGTATGCTCAATATGGATCCTTATCATTACAAATATACCATTCACCACTTATCACCATTCACCACAAAAAAGAAGCTTCTTTTTTGCAATGGATGGAGACTATTGCAGATTCCACAACTGGTCACACACAGAGAATAAATGTCTGAGAGACACCCAGCCCTAAGTGTCACATCTATAATGGAACCTCTGCACCTAAGGCTCATGAAACATAGCAGGACAGACGGTAGAGAAAATACTAATGCGTCTCTCAACTCACCAGCAAAGCTTCCTCATGCAAAAGAGCACAATGCACACAGAAAGTCTCAACTTTCCAAAGTGTAGAAAATAAGAGACTGCAGCATGTATGTCCCTGGATAGGACTCTTATATTAAATCTCACCCACCCATGGCTTAAGGATTATTGTGGAAGACCAGGCAGGAAGATTGTAAGAGCCATGGTTGGCACATGATCATAAGGAAACAGTCTTCCAGTGTGGGGTCTGGGTCTATCATAAAAGGTATTGAGCAAGCCAAGCAACCCTGGATACCCTGAAGGGATGGTAGGAGTCTGGCCTGCTCTGCTTGATGTGATAACCTAGGTCCCAGGAAGCCACTGCAGGCCTCAGCAGTTGCTTCATCTTTTCCCCCGACAAAGATCACCCCAGACCAGAACCAGGTTTTTGGGTTTCGTTTCCTCGTTCCTAGTTTCCACATCAGCACTACAACCTTCCCGCCTTTACCTAAAGACCCCACCTTTAACTTTCCCACCTTCTGTAATGGCCAGAAGGGCTTCCCTATATAAACCTCTGCCTTGGTTTTAAAACCTGAACTGCCCACTGCCGCAGTATCCTGCAACTCCTCCCACCTCACTCTGAGCCACCTGAGGCCCTGTTCGATAGTCCTCCGTTCTCTGGGACAGCTGGAGCACGACAGCTGTGCTGAAGATGGAGACCCACCCACATTCCAGGCTCCTAGAAACTTGTTCATATGAACTTACAGCAATGGTGACAGCATGCACAAGTCCCATGAAACTAAGTCAGACAAAACTCAGCATAAAACTAGGAAAACTGGAGGAAGGCCCCAACTTTAGCCCACAAACTATTGGCAACTGATTACTGTTGAGTGAGGGAGATCTGATCTTTAAGTGACTCTAAATAGACTGACTAGATCCCAGTGGATGAACTTGTGCTGAGGGACATCTGGATACACAAATCTGACTTGATATAAGACAGAATGCATGAAATCCTGTCGGGGGAAATCAATGGGGGAAAGGTTCTAAATATGATTAAGATGTATTATATGAAATGCACAAAAATTTAATTAAAAAATATATATTGAGAAAAATTAATAAATAAGATGGAAAGCAACTGAGGAAGACATCTGCCATTGACCTTTGGCCTCTGATGCATGTACACACATACACACACACAAATAAAATTTAAAAATTTTAAAGCCTGCTGTGTTACTATACTAACATCACAATTACCTGCACAAAAATAGCCTGACTCCTAAATCTGGTTTTTGAAGAGTGGGCCTGAACTCATGGCCTTGGATATTTGTTTCCTGGAATTGTGCTCCTGAAATCAGGCCTAACTCACATTGTTTCTTCAGACTGGTTTCCCCAGCTTCACTGTAGAAGTACAAGTTCACATCCACCATTACCTTAACAGACAATCCTGCCTTTTCATCCCTAGTTCCAGAATTTTCCATTCACCCAGTGTCAAGGTCCTTCCCATCTTTACTGCATTCAGTGAAGATGGGTGCACTCTCAATGCTTTGATATGTTAATTCTCAAGCATACCCATATTTGTTCACTGTCTTTTGGGGTGGAGCAACCAAACTGAGGCTCCCAGGAAATGACCCATCACAAGGCACAAGGTTCATTGAGTGTGTTCCAAGGTTAATTAAAAATCATTAGTCCAGATTCTGTTTTATAAAAGTCATTCCTACAAATCCCAATTGCTTTGATGAGTCTAAATTCTCACCTACTTGCTCCAGGCACCGATCCAAGTCAAACAAGCCTTAAGTTATCTCAGGTCAGGCTCCAAATGAAGATGTCAGTTGATTTAAGATTCTCGGCACCTGTGAATTCCTAGCTATCTTTGCAGTGCCCTCTTCAGATTCCTAAGCTGTGGAATCCTAGAGCATTGTTAAACAGGGATTGTTTAATGCCTATCGTTTAGAGTGTCTGTCCCAAAACAACAGTCACTGGAGTATCTAGTCACCATGATTCTCTGTGCAAATTTTATCTGTGGCATCTAGCTGTTCATACGGTAGCAAGGGCAGGGATGTTCTGGAAAGCTGACTGACTGAGGCCTTGAGGCTGACCCAGGATGTCTGAGATCATGCTGGATAGTCTGTGGGTGGCTCTCCATCTCCAGCAAGGCTGTTGTGCTCCAGCCATGCCAGAGAATGGAGGACGATGGAACGGGTCCTCAGGTGGCTCAGAGTGAGTTGGGAGGAGGAGCTCCCGGGATACTACTTCAGTGGGTAGTTCAGTTATTAGAGCCAATGCAGGGGTTTATATAGGGAGGCCTTCCTGACCATTACAGAAGGCAGGAAAGTTAAAGATAGGGTTTTGAGATGAAGGCGGGAAGGTTATAGGGCTGATGTGGAAGTTCAGAAACAGGGAAACGAAACCCCAAAACCTGGTTCTGGTCTGGGGTGGGGGAAAGGAAGATTCATATCTACAGTAGCTTCCTGGGGCCAGGTTATCACATCAGGCAGAGCAGGCCAGACACTTGCCATTCCTTCAGGGTATCTGGAGTTGCTTGTCTTGCTCAATAACCAGACCCCCAAACCTCCCCCTTTATATATATATATATATATATATATATATATATATATATATATATATGGACGGTATATAAGGGAGGAGTAAAGGGAGGAGCAAGGCCATGAGGGGATTGGCAAACCAGGGGGGATAATGGGTTTTAAGTTCATTCTTGAGTCTATGAAAGGTGTCTCAACAGATAAGTGAGAGAATTTATAGTCTCTCAGTTAGCTATTTGTTCTCTAACATTCTCCTTTTGAAGAGGTAACCCTAAAATCTTATAGGAATTAGATAAGAGCCCCCAAATACTTTAGACATATTTGGCCTTTGATATAGAGTAGGCTGCTGAAGGGCAAGGACAGTTTCTGGTCTTTGGGGTCTTTTTCCCTAAACTGCCTAGCCAAATTCTACCTCCTATTCTCATCACATCACCCTCTGAAGAGGCCACCCTAATTGCCAATAGGGAATTGGGGTGCTGGCCGCTCTTGACTGCTTCAGGCTGAACAGGGACGTAGGTTGTGGCAATTGGGGTACCCCTTCAGAGAGTCTATCTAAAAGACCCCTGAATTGCATAACGGTTAGCTGTAGGGGGAAAAGAAAGTCCTTGACTGGTGCCTGGAAGATGAAATTAAAATAGTCATAACAGGGAAGAGTTCAAATGTCCAATTCAAAGTCCATTAGAATTTCTTGCTTAAGGGCTTTCAAAGGCATCCATCTCTTGGGTTCCTCTTTGTTTTTCTTTTTGACTGCCAAGGCTGAACTTGAGAGTCTTGAAGTCAGGATTTGTTTTCAGGCACCTCAATAGGCTTCCTGGAGTGGCTAGAGTTAGGGTAAGTTCCCTCCCAAATGGCTTCTAGACAGGGAGAGAAAAGAAATCATTTAATTTTGGTGTTAGAACAATGGTGGGCTTGCCTTTCTTGGCCACAGGTATGCACTGCAGTGTTGAGGTAGGCCAAGAATTGAAGTCTTACATCTGAGTGGCATTTTCTTATTAAGAACAAAATCATTAGTGAGAAATTGTGTAAATAACATCTTATATAAACTTAAACCTAATGTCTGGGAAGTGTAATTTCTTATAATCTTAAAGAGGCATACTAATCACTTAATTTTTTTTGGTTGTACTTTCCTTTTGGGTGTTTAAGATCATATAATTTGGCCCAAATAAACCAACTTAATTTTACTCTTAAGGTCAGTTGAGTATTTGTTCCTCAGGGGTGTCACATGCCCCTGGCTCCATAGGCCTTTGTTTTACCAGTTCCATCTATGTGAAGATAAGTCAGAAGGTCTTGCTAGACCATAGCTTCACTCAGAAGCATCAAGGAAACGTTTTCCTGTGCTGACCCTCTTCTTTGCAGACTGGACACTAGCTTGAGTCCTTCTACTGGGGTCTCCACGACCTCCCTGGACAGGAGGACAGGTGACTCATCACAGTTACAGGACATTTTGAGAGATGTCCCATAGTTCCCTGGAACTTAGTTGACCTTGGAGGCCAAGAGACAAAAAATTGTCCCTTTAAGTCCCTCTGACCAAATTAGAGGCCTTTAAATATGGTTGTTAGACACCCAAGAAGGTTAGTTCCACCAATACTGACCTATTAATTACTGTATGTTATGTAGCTAAAGCTTGCGCAAAAGCCAAACATTTTTTAATAAGCCTTGACTAGACATATATTTTGTCCCTTAAAGTATTTGACTTAGCTATTACTTTAGAAACTTTAAGACTATGTATATATTATTTATCTAATGCTTCTTATATTATAACATATAAACTTAGATCTTTAATCACATGTATAGACAGTCTTATACAAAAACTCTTTTAATAAAATTTTTTTTCACCTTCTCATTTTTTTAAGGTCATGAGATGTAATAATATTAAGAAAATTCTCTTCATGGATGCATTAAGTAATGTTTATTCCCTTTCTAGGGTTTTAGTATCAAACCAGTGTTTGATCATATTAAAGTTCACCCTGGGGAATGAATGACTTTACACATACAGATGGGTGAGGTATTACTAACAGGTATATAGGTGACCTGAAAGTAGATGCACTGTAAAGTCTTTATCTAGCATGGATGTTGACTTTTTTCATAACCTCATGGATCAAGTCCTTTCTTTTAGCCTTCTCCAAATTTCCTCCCCAAATGCAGGAGACCATTTGTGATTAGGGCAAAATTACATACAGCTGGCTGGGAAGAGTAGCTGGATACTCAGGTGGGGATCAAGCTTACTCCTCCTTCAGTGGAAGAATACAACTGTTAGCAAACCCAACTGTGATGAACTTCTGTATGTAGGCACAGCTGAAACCATGAGCATGGCAGTTACTCGACTCAGGAGTGCTGTGCAGCAGCATCTTAATAAAGAACATGGGATGTAAATTACACACATAAGATAACGTACATTTTACTTTATGTTTCTAGTAAAACCTTATAGAAAACATAAAAACCATTAAAATCCTTTGTACTTTATCTATTTTAGAGAGTTGGTCTACCAAAACCTTGCTTTAAGTCTTAAGAGTGTAGATACTAGATAGAGAGAAGCAATTGTTACATAGTAATACATTATCAAATTGAAGTTCAGAATCTCCAGCATAATCACTGGCTGAGGAATTTTTAACAGAGGGTGCTATCTTTTTCAAGGACTGTGAATTGTCCCCTTTACTATACATTTGCATTAGTCTGTATTAGTGACCTTTATTGTTGTGAGAAAATAGAGAATTTTATGAGTTACTTTTGCTATAAATCATAATATGAATAACCACAACATTTATTGAAGTTAGTTTATCCCTTAATCTCAATAGCACAATGGCTTCACTCAGAGGCTGTATTGTTCTCCTTTCTCTTGTCACAGAGTCAGGGGGCCAGGCTGAAACTAGACAAAAAGTCATTGCACAGGAGAGCTGTTAAGTTTAATCACTACTAGCATAAATGAAAACACCTGTCCTTCTTATAACTTGTATACATTTATCTAGGCAGGAGAGTCTTTTCATCTGCTGGGTCCTTTATCTAGAACAGGGTTTGATTAATTAAAACAGAAGAATTATTATTAAGATATTACTTTACTTAATATTTTTAACTTTATAAAGCCATGAGTGTTTGGTGAGCACCCAGGATCAAGTATAACTAGCCTGACAAAAGGTTTTGCCTTTCCATTGTCAAACCTAAGATCCTCTCTGGCTACACTTGATGTGACCAGAGGCATGAAAATTATACCCATAATTAATTAGTTTGTCTATTCATGTTAATCACAACCTGAAAGATTTAATAAGTACTCTTTAAATATTTTTCACATCTTTTTTTTTAAGTTATGACTTATTTGTACAAACTTTTTTCTTAAATAACAGGAGGGAAGACTATGAACTCACAGGGTAGTTTCTTTTAAAGAGAGCTTTTAGTTTGTCTGGATCAGAAAAACCATATTATAATTTACCATGCAAACTTTGAACTAAATACCCATAATAAGGAACATAGAAAACAACGATACCTAAAGGAACCTTGAAAGAGTTGATACAAAAATGTTTTTCTCTTTTAGTTTGTGTAGGACATTGTAACTAGAAAGTGAAAAGCAGTGATGCTCAGGACATGGAAAAGCAAGCTTGGAGCAACTAAATATCAGAGACGGAAATACTCTATTTCAGAAAAACGGGCTTTGAGTCACAATGCAAAAAGGCAGGAATTAAGACCAGTGAAGGTTGCATCTTACACCTTCCACCCAAGACAGCCATTCCTCTTTACCTCCCATTGTTGTAGCTGTTTCCTGGTAGCTGCTTGTCTCCTGTAAAGTTTGGTACTGGAATATTGCAAATTCACATGAGCTTCCTAGGTTTAGCCATCACAAAATGTCAGCTCACTTTGTACCTAGCTAGTCTTAGAGGCCTATGGCTAGAAAAACCTTTTTAAGTTACTTTTAGAAACTGACAAATACATTATGTAAAACAATGTAAGATCTTAAATAGTTACATTTAGAAATCAGTAAATATACCATATAAAGATGTTAAAATCCAAAATAATTTCCTTTAAAAACAGATAAAGATGTTATATAGACAAATCAGAATTTAAAATAATTTCTTGTAAAAACCAGTAAATGCATAAGACAATGTAAAAATAGTCATTTTAAAAACCAGTAAATACCATACTAAAAGTTAAAATACTTTTCATTAGAAACAGACCAAAATGATATTAAAATGTTGACGTTGTCTCTTTTTAACTTGACATAGAAATGTATTAACCTTGTTACAAAAGCCCATGTGAGAATCTCTTGTTTTTCTATCATCCCATCAAGAATCTAAAATGAAAACCAAAACAAAAACATAGATTGTAATAGGATTAGGACATATGATTAACTACCTGTGGTCCAGGGAATTCCCAGATTATCATGATCTAGAACCAGTAAATTTCCAAGTGTAGCCATTTTGAACTATGTCATGTGGCTGGATTAAGATGGTAGCAAGGTTAAGCAGGCCAACACATTTTGAAAATTTTTGTCCAAGGTGGCAGTCAGGCCATGTGACTGTCACCATATTGATGAAATTACACACATAAGATATGGAGACAAGACCACATGGTTTCCTCTCTCCTAGTAAGAGCACCAGCCATGATCATGAACAAGCACATGGTATACAATAGAAACGTCTTTTTACTTTTAAAAGGAACCCAGTTAAATGTTCTATACTGCATGGTATATGACTTTCCTGTTCATGAAAACTTAAAATGCTTAGATCTAGTTAGAAAGGCAGCTGTCTTGGGACCATGGTGACTGAGTCCAAAGTTCAGGTCCTCTAATGGCTCTTTTCCCATCCATGAAGAGATCCATGGGGAGAAAAAGTCTAAGAAAAGAAATAACTTTTAAAACCGTTTTTATTTCTGTAGAGAGGTAATTGTATTTTCAGATAACAAGCTAGATAAAGGCATTTAGAAAAGTTGGTCAGTATACATTTAAAAGTAGCGACATTTTGACATTTTCAGACTCACTCTGGCCCACGACCGAAGCAATCACACTTAAGACAAAACAGACACAGACAAGTAACACAAGCTGGATTGTTGCCAAGTCACAAGAGACAGGATCCAAGACAGGAACAAAAGACAGACAGGAAAACTCTAGGCTAGCCATTTTTACATATGTTTGGTGCTTATAGGTGACTGAGGTTTGAATCTCAGGTCAATCTAACTGTTCTTTTCCATACTCTTGTAGGGGAATCATGGTGGCAAGAAGCCAAAGGAACGAAATGTCTTTTAAACCATTTTTTTTCCTTAACTCTTAGAGGCAAGGTATTTACAACTTTAACCTGCCCTGAGGCAATAACAAGCTCTAACTATTGGAGCTCAGTCCCTCACCTGTAGCTTGATGGAGCTGGTCCATTGTCCATGATAGGAAAGGAGAGAATCATGTAATACAGGAAGAACATTCCCTGGTCCATGGTCCCAGGGGGATTCAGTCCAGTATACACACGAAAGCCTCACCACAAGTTTAAGAGACTGGCAACTATTCTAATAGTCTTTAACTGGTCGTTGTGTTACCAGCTTTTGATCAGAGAGAGTAAGACAGAAGGTCATTGCCCACACCCAGTCGGGCAGTCGGGGTCTGGTCAGAGGACATGTGGGCCTTTGGCTAATACCAGAGAGTCACCCTGGTCAGAAAGCTTCAATTACCCCATGACACAACCAGTCCCTCGCGAGGGCTCAGACCGAAGGAAAAAGATGGAAGTTAGAAAGAAACCTTGCCTGTCCTCAGACTGGGATGGCGGGGTCAAAGCCGATGTCCCTCATGGGGAGCACTCACCTTTTTAAGTGCGTCCTAGAGTGTCCTTTGTTCAATCGCCATTGTTGGTCTCTATCCATCCACGTTGGGCGCCATTTGTGGGTGGATCTCCATCTCCATCACAGCTGTTGTGCTCCAGCCATGCCAGAGAATGGAGGACGATCGAACAGGTCCTCAGGTGGCTCAGAGTGCATCGGGAGGAGGAGCTCCCAGGATATTATGTCGCTGGGTAGTTCAGTTATTAGAGCCAATGCAGGGGTTTATATAGGGAGGCCTTCCTGACCATTACAGAAGGCAGGAAAGTTAAAGATAGGGTTTTGAGATGAAGGCGGGAAGGTTATAGGGCTGATGTGGAGTTCAGGAACAAGGAAACGAAACCCTAAAACCTGGTTCTGGTCTGGGGTGGGGAAAAGGAAGACTCATATCTACAGTAGCTTCCTGGGGCCAGGTTATCACATCAGGCAGAGCAGGCCAGACACCTGCCGTCCCTTCAGGGTATCCGGAGTTGCTTGCCTTGCTCAGTAACCAGACCCCCACAATAGTCTAAGACAGAATGCTGATCAGCCTATAGACAACCTATTCCCTTAGCAGGTACCAACGCTTTATTTGTTATGATTGATGGTCAATCTCAACTTGATGAGATCTAGAATTACATGGGAGATGGGACTTTGAATATGTCTACGTGGGATTATCTTGCTTACATTAATTGAGGTGGGAAGACCTTCCCATTGTGAGTGTCACCATTCCCTGGACTGGGATCCTGGACTATAGAAAAAGGAGAAAGTGAGCTGAGCACAAGCATTTATCTGTTTCCTGATTATGGATGCAATGCCATGAGCTACATCACACTCCCACTGCCTTGAGATCGCCACCATGACGGACTGCACCTTGAGCAACCCTTTCCTAAGTTGCTTCTGTCAGGTTATTTTATCATGGCAACCGGATAGTAATTAAGACATGCATATTTTGTTGAAAATTGCCTTCCGCTGGGGACCAGGGCACAAACACAATCTGTGCAACTTAAGAGGGGTTTAGTTTTTCCCATCAGTATGATGTTTCATGTGAGTTTTTATAAAAAGGCACTTATAAAATGTGTTACTTTTACAACTTTTACGACTTCTATTTCCAAAATATGGCAGGCATTTCAGAACATCCAACAAGAGTAGATATTTCAGAAAGGTGCCATTGTCAATTATATGTAAGTGATGAGGAGCAAAATATTATCGATGTGCAATTTGATGGATATAATATAAAAAAGTCTTCCCCATGTGACCAGTTTGCACAGATCCTTCTCCTCCTCTTCCTTCCTGTAACTACAAATAAATGGGGCAAGTTTTGCTCCCAGGGTCCTTCTAGAGGTGACCTAACAACTGCATTTCAAAAAGTCACATCCAGAAGACATGTCTATGACTAGGAAAAAAAGCACACACACGCAAAACAAAACCCACAATTCAATAAAAATGTTATTGTCTATTCATGTTAATGAATATCATTATTGATTATATTGATCATATTTGGTTGAAACCCGCCATCCCACCACCCTTCACCTCCCTGCTCCTGCTTTCCCCCTGGCCTCTGGCCCCAGTATTCCGCCTCTAACTTTGTTCTATTATCTTCCATGCCCCTCTGAAAACCTCGTTTTGCCCATCTCATGAGCCCTTTTCTAGTTTCCTAGATTTTACTCCCATTTACTCCCACCTGAATACACATATTTAACAATTAGAAGCTGGGATCCACATAGAGAAAAAACACAAGGTATTTGTTTTTCTTAGCCTAGGCTACCTCAATTGTAGTGCTTTACAGTTCCACCCATTTTCCTGCAAATTACACGATTTCGTTTTTTCTTACCGCTGAATACCTTCCATTATGTGCATGCACCACACTTTCATTATTCATCCACCTGCTAGCAGACATTTAGGCTGCTTCCATCTTCTTGCCATTTTGAAAAGGGCAGCAATAAACATGGATGTGCAAATATCACTGTGGTAGGATGTGACATCCTTTGACTATATGCCCAGGACTGTTCTAGCTGAGTCATATGAAAGTTCCTTTTTTGGTGGAGGGGAATACCTCCACACTAATTTCCATAGTGTCTGCACTAGTTTACACTCTCAACAACAGTGGGTAAGGGTTTCTCTTTCCCCACATCCTCACAATATTTGCTGTCATTTATTTTCCCCTATTTATTTATTTATTTTTAACTATGTATAAGGGAGTTAGATATGTGCACACGAGTGCAGGTGCCTGTGGAAGCCAGAAGAAGGCATCAGATGCTCCTAGAGTTGGAGTGGCAGGCAGTGGTGAGCCACCAGACATGGGTGCTGGTAACTGAACTCAAGTCCTCTTAAAGAGCAGCAAAAGCTCTTAACTGCTGAGTCATCTCTCCAGCCCTGTCATTTATTCTTCTCCTGATAGCCATTCTAACAAAAGTGCAATGCAATCTCAGAGTAGCTGTAATTTGAATTTCTCTGATAGCTAAAGATGTTGAGCACTTTTTAAAATATGTATTGCCCACTTATATTTCTTCTTTTGAGAACTATATGGTTGGCTCCTCTGTTAACTGGCAGTTCGAGGTAGGTGTGTGTGTGCATGCGTGTGTGTGTGTGTGTGTGTGTGTGTGTGTGTGTGTATGTTTAATTTTTACAGTTCTTTATATATTCTAAATATTAGCCCTCTGTCTTAACTGGTGCCAATCTCTTACCAGAGGAGGTTGCTAATACATTCTGTCACTATTTGTTAGCCCTTGGTGACATCAGTCATTCCTCACACATCCAAGAGTATCTCACTTCCTTCCACTCCTGAGTCTCTTTGGTGTGAAGGAGACAGCCACACAACAAAGGATCTCCAAGTCATCTCCTCCAGTGACTGTCTCTGTGGGTCAGAGATTGGGACAAAGAGATGAATCACAACAGCCTTGCCTTTGGCCAGCTCACAACCCAGCAGGAAGAACATAAAATCATCATAGTAACTACTTACCTACTTCTTCTCAGGATTTTACTCTCTGTCTTCCCCATAGGATTGTTATCTCCTTGGTTTTCCACGGTAGGCAGCAGATAAAAACATGGGTGAAAATGTCAAGTGATAACTTTGTCAATTTGGGTTGAAACAAGGCCCACAGCAGAATACAGATTATATTACTTCAAAAAGTAACCTAGGTAGGCACAGTGGCACTCTCCTGCAATCCCAGTACTCAGGAGGCTGAAGAAGGACAATGGTCACAAGTTTGAGGCTAGCCTGGGCTACTAAATTCCAGACCAGCCTGGGCTACAGAGGGAGACTCTGTCTCATGTAAATAATAATACATACAACCTAGGCCAGTGCAGAGGTGCACAGAGAAAAAATTAAACAACTAGACTGGTAGAAGAGACTCCCTCCCAGGACTCACCTGTCACTCATCTGCTTCAGCCCCCCTGAGATGGACTATAAGCTATCTGGACTCTGCTTCACCCTCCCCTGCCTTTCTGACCTAGAAATTGGATAAAACACACCTAGACATACGTAGTGCTAAAATAAGCAATTCTAGAACTGGAACAGAACTCCAAAACTATGAATTATCCCCTTTCTAGGATTTTATTCCCAGCAACTCCACATATTTCTTACCAAAGGTCAAAGACCTTTTCCCTTTTCTCTTCTCTCATTTTAAAATTCCAGCTGTTTCAAGTTTGATGGTAACCCTCCGGTACCAGTCTCCTTACACAAAGCCGCCTCATGCCAGCAGCCTGAACCTGCACCGCAAGCTAAGCTCACCTCTGCATCACTTCATTTTGTGGGCTGGATTTTACAGACATTGTCTATACAGAAATGAGACCTGCAGCCTAAGACGGCACAGAGAAAACATACATCTTTGGTCCTGTGAGCACACGGCTCGGCCAAAGCTGATGGTGGGCTATCTGAGGCAAGAAAGTCCGCGCTGAAGTGGATGTTAACCAGGTGGTCTGCAAACCCCAGTGGCAAAGATAAATGCTGCAGCGCCTTGCTTTTCCTTTGGTCTCAAGCTCAGTCTGTCTTCCCACTGTAATTAGATCACTGGAGACCTGGCCAATGAAACGGAGATTGATTCAGGCTTCCTCAGCCTCCTCTGCTGCCCTAAGGACTAAGTCTGACTGCTACATCCTGAGTCCTGGCTCCATTTTGTGCTGTTGAGGAAACAGGGCCAGGAGGTTATTTCCTTCCAAGGAGAGTTCATTTCACTCCTACTCTGTGTGAAAGGATACCCTTTACCTAGAGGGCAAAGTCTCTCCTATTTTGCCTTTTAAAAATCCTATCCTGGGGCTGGAGATGTAGCTCAGTTTATGAGTCCCGGCCTAGCACAAAAACCTGGCTTTAATTCCCAGCACCACACAAACCAGACACAGTGGTACAGGCCTAAAAACCCAGCAGGTGGAAGATGGAAGTAAGAAGATGAAAAGTTCAAGATCATCCTCAGCTAAACAGCAAGTTACCAGAGCCATGGTGAGCTGAGGGTCCCCAGGACAGATTTTGCTCTCAGTCCTGTAGAAATCTGGTCTTGTAGTTAGCTACTCACTGGCAGGGCCAGGCCTCAAGGTAGCAGTAAAGTCCCCCTCTGCCCCACAATCAAGACCTAATGGTGGTGGCTGCCTCAAGAATCTCCTGGTCCAGGGCTAGCAGACTCCATGCCAGGCCTTTGAGGACACAGCACCTTTGGGTGGCAGTAGATGTGGTGAGGTCAAAGGGATAACTGTCATTCGAAAGCCAGGATCAACCCGTAGGGGCTTCTCCACCCTGAGAAGGTTGGTCTGCACAGGAGAACTCAGCCATCGCTTTATGATCACCATCTGTGGACCAGATCCAAGGCCTGGGACCTGAGACCTCACCTCCCCCAAACACCATCAAGGCCTTAATGGTCCTGGAAGGTTAGCAGAGCCCAGGATGACGGTGGGTGGGATGAGTTTAGTGCATCATACAGATTACTAGTCTTCCTCCTGAGAGAAACAGTGGAGTGCTTACCACATGTGGGCAATTGGAAACATGCAAGGAAGATATGATTTGCAGAAGCCCTATGCATACAGTATGAAAAAAACCTTTTAAAAGAAAACTTTTGCTATATCTGAACATTCTAAATGCAAAGAGGTTGTCCATAAATGATGAAGAAAAGGTGGAAAGTCAATGGCCTGGGACTTGAGAGATGGCTCAGCAGTTAAGAGCATGTGGTGTTCTTACAGAGAATCTGAGTTGGTTTCGAGTACATATGAGGTGTGTGCATACACATACATACACTAATAATAATAATAATAAAGTTTTTTAAAAGAAAGAAAATCACTGGTCTATGTCCATTTTTACTGAATTATGGGTTTTGTTTTGCGTGTGTGCGCTTTTTTTCCTAGTCATAGACATGTCTTCTGGATGTGACTTTTTGAAATGCAGTTGTTAGGTCACCTCTAGAAGGACCCTGGGAGCAAAACTTGCCCCATTTATTTGTAGTTACAGGAAGGAAGAGGAGGAGAAGGATCTGTGCAAACTGGTCACATGGGGAAGACTTTTTTATATTATATCCATCAAATTGCACATCGATAATATTTTGCTCCTCATCACTTACATATAATTGACAATGGCACCTTTCTGAAATATCTACTCTTGCTGGATGTTCTGAAATGCCTGCCATATTTTGGAAATAGAAGTCGTAAAAGTAACACATTTTATAAGTGCCTTTTTATAAAAACTCACATGAAACATCATACTGATGGGAAAAACTAAACCCCTCTAAAGTTGCACAGACTGTGTTTGTGCCCTGGTCCCCAGCGGAAGGCAATGCACAGTGCCACACTACCTCCTCAGCCGAGAACAAGAGTCATTGTCCCAGTCTGCTTCGTTGTTGTGTATCAAAGGCCAAAGGAGTCCTAACAGAACATCTGGTCTTCCCAGATGTTAGAGAAGTTGCCAGTGTAGGACAAAGTACAATATGTAAAATAACATATTTACTGTGTGTACAAAGATTTATTTACTTGTATGTGAGAGTGTATGTGTACGCATACATGCGTGTACAGGTGTGTGCATCTGTGCACGTGTGTGAAGACCAAAAGAGGGCATCAAGTGTCCTCCACTATCACTCTGCCTATCCCTTTGAGGCAGGGTCTCTCTCCGAACCTGGAGCTTGCATTTTCTCAGCTAGGCCGGCAACCAGCAAGCCCAGTAATCCTCCTGTCTTAGCTCCCTGGGAGCTGGGATTACAGATGTATGTGGGATGCCTGGCTTCTTATATGGGTGCTGGGCTCCAAATTCCAGTCGTTGTAATTACACAGTAAGCACTCTTAACCACTCAGCCATCTTTCCATATCCACAGTTTGCAATTTTATCTCAAAAATCTAAGGAGGGGCCAGGGAGATGGCTCAGTGGGTAAAGATACCTGCCATCAAGCCTGATAATCTGAGTTTGCTCTCCAGAACCCACCTGGTAAAAAGAGAGACCTGACTTTCACAAGTTATCTCTTACCTTCACATTCACACAGTAGCACACGCACACACACACACACACACACAGAGAGAGAGAGAGAGAGAGAGAGAGAGAGAGAGAGAGACACGTGCACATGATAAATAAATTAAATTAAATAATTAAGGAAAGATTGCCTTCTGAACATTTTGAACACGGTAACCCACTGGACTGGTAGAGAACAGAAGGCCAGAATGCTCATATTAAGATAATTTTGTGGTTAATCTTGATCGTCAACTTGATAAGCTGTAATCAACCATACCAGATCTCTTGGTGGATCTGTGGTGGCATTTCCAGGAAAGGGGAGGGAGAGAAGACCCGGCCCCAGAGTGAGCAGCACATTCCTATGGCAACCTAGACATAAGGAGATCAAAGAGACACAGCGTGAAAGCCTTTGCTTCTTGCTCTTGAACGCGTCTACCTGACTGCTACTGGTGCTGCTGCTCACATTATTCTTCTTTGGCCTTTCAACATGGAGTGAAGACCAGAAAGTCTCCAGGAATCCTCCAGGCCTTCAGCACCATATTAGAGATGCTAAGGTATCTGAAGAGCTACCAGGTTCTCAGCCTCCCTAGTCCACACAGCCATTGTTAAGGGATCCCCTTTGTTATATAAATTGGATTTTTTATGTGTGTTCTGGGAACCAAACTCAGGTCCTCATGCTGACAAGGTGTGGTGTTTTGAATGAGAAGTTTCCCTCCTAGGCTGCAAGTGTTTGAACACTTGGTGATTGGTAACACTGTTTGGAAAGAGTCATGGAACTTTTAGGAGGTATGGTCTAGGTGGAGAAAGCATGTTCCTGAGGGTGGGCTTTGACCACTTCCAGTTTCCTTCTCTCTGCTTCCTGCAGGTGCTTGACGGTACAAGCACAAAGCTTTCTGCTTCGGCTGCCCCTGCCACCACGCCTCCCACCATGATGGGCTCTTACCCCTCTGGAACCATAAGCCAAATAAACTCTTCCTCCAATAAGTTCCTTTAGACATGGTGTTTTATCACAAGAGAAAAATACACAAGGCAAGCACTTTACCAACTGAGCCGTCTCCCCAGCCCCAACACTGAAATGTTTTTATTTTCCTCTTTTAGTCTTCAAGATCTGGTTTATATTTTACAAACATGATTCATCTCACTCTGAATGCTAATTTTTACTGGCAATAATTGACTTATATTTGAATTCCATAAAATTTAGTCTTAGAAAGCATAATCACATACCCGAGTTGTCCTAGCACACTGAAAAGATTTCCAAAACTGAATTGAATAACAAAGAAAATCATTTTCCTCCAACGGATGCAGTCACAGTGATGGATGGGTTTATCTTTTCTAAAATTGATTTACCCTGAAGCAAACATATGTCTGTTTCAAAAGCACATCAAGTTAAATAACTCACTCGCTCCTCTCTTCTTTATTTCTCCCCCTGTTCTTCCTTCTCTCCTTCCTTCATTCCTTCCTTCCCGGCGGGGTCTCACTGCATGCACCAGGCCGGCCTGGTGTCCTCCTCTCGCTCACGCCACCTGTGCCTGTCCACCCACCCAGCTTCCCCTAGTCCCGGTGATGTTTATTTGAGCAAACGGATGTCACCTCAGCTTCCACAAAGTTGTTTCTTCTCCTCCTACACCCTCGTGTCAACATGAGTGATGGGCCCACATCTGTCCTCTTGACACCCACCCCGGCGTAGATTACAAGTCACACTGAAAACCAGAGATGGAAAGAGACGGAAGGAGGGAGGGAAGAGATGTGTCACACAAAGGAGTCCTGGCAGCAGGTGAGACTCAGAGAAAAAGAAAAAATAGTGGAATTTGAGAGCTTGGTGGAGTCTGATGAGCTGGGGCCATGTGCTGAGTGTGAGTTACAACCTGCAGGAAACTGAGAGGAGCAGCTGGGAAGGTGGGTGGAGGTGGAGGCTCAGAAGGCCATGAGGACCTGTTCCAACAAATGTCCTTTCTCTCTAGAAATCATTCAACTTTTTAAAAAATGAACTAGGCACTTAATGCCACTGAATTCATTAAGGCAGTTTCACCACACACAGCAAGCTCCTTTAAAATATATGTATACTTTGACCCAGCATTTCACTTCCAAGATTTACCCCAGGCGTATGGTGCCGTCAAATGCACACCAGCTTCAAGCAGACTTGCTCTACAAACGCATTTCTGAGATGATTGGAAAGTCTGAATGATAGTTGGATACTATCAGAAATTAGCAATGCTTTTTATTAGGTAAAGTCTACATCTTGTTCAAATTGCCTGAGTCTTAAATTTATCATTTTTAATTTTTTATTATTTGTTTGAGTGTATGTATGTCTGTGTCTGTGTATGATGTGTGTGTGTGACTGGTATGGTGTGTGTGTGTGAGTGTGTGTATATGGGGTGTATGTATGAGTGGGGGATGTGGAGGAGGGGTGTCTGTGTATGATGTGCATGTGGGTGAGTGGGTATATATGCTGTCGGGGAGTGAGTGTGGGGAGTGTGTATGGGATGTGTGAGTGTGTGAGTGTGAACGTACACATATCAGAGGACAACTTGCTGGAGTTGGCTTTCTCCTTCCATCCTGGGTTCCAGGGATTGAACTTAGGTTTGTCAGGCTTTCACAGCAAGTGCTTTTGTCTTCTGAGCCATCTCACTGGTCTTTACATTTTCTTTTTTATTGAGTTTTTGCAAATTGCATACACTACATTTTGATCATATTTCGACCCTCCCCCTCTCTCCTGGCCTCTTATATCCCCTCACCGTCAGGTTTTGTGTATTTTCAAAGTTTTTATTTTATTGAAAGTTACAATAAACATCAAAAATGTTTTATTAACACATATTAGTTGTACATAATAATGGGTTTCATTGCGTCATTCTTATGCTCGTATATAACACATTCTGGTCGCAGTCGCATTGCCCTCCCCTGTCCCCGCCCTCCCCTGTCCCCGCCCTCCCCTGCTGGCCCTCGTTTCCCAACCACTCCTCCTTTCGTGTCTCCTTCTACTGTGTGAACTAGTGAGTTTCTTTAGGGTTGCTTACAGGAACATGGTGAAGGGCTATTTACAGGAGCATGGACAACTAGCAATGGCTACCCCACTGAAGAAAATGCCCCCCCAGGAACCCTCAGGGAGGAGAGGAGCATAACATGGCATAGTGACATCAGTGTTTAGTCCAGTACTGTGAAGTACTTCCATGTTATATAACCATTACTATCATCCATGCACAGAACTACCAACATTTTCTAAAACTGGAACTCTGTACCCGCTCCGTTTTAACACTCATTTTTCCTTTCTCCGGTTCCTGGTAACCTCTGCTTTCCCTTCTGACTCCGAATCTGACTAGGTCTCTCATATAAATGAAATCATTTCTCTTTCTGTGGCTGGCTCATTTCACTTAACATCTCCAAGGTTCATCCATGCTAACATGAATGTCAAAAGAGTGCACTGCTGCGTGGAGATAAGACATCATGCTTACCCCGTGTTCACCACGGGCCCTCTGTCACTGGGAAGGGTGCGGGCATGAAGACTGTGGACACATGTCTCTTTAAGACCCCATCTTCGGTTCTTCTGGATAACATCACGACTGATTTTTATAGGTTGCCAATTGAATTTAGTTATGTAACTTTAAAAAAAGGCGAGAGAGAGCTGAGCGTGGTAACATGGGCCTGTATTCCAGCGCTGAAAAGGCAGAGATAGGCAACTCTGTGAGATCGAGTCCAACCTGGTCTACATAGTGAGTTCCAGCCAAATGGGGGCTATAGAGAGACCTTGCCTCAAGACATAGAGAGAGAGAGAGAATCCCCTCCCAATATCTTCAGGATATCTCAGGGATACATACTAAAATATTTGTGGAAGATAAATAAGATCTTAGAGTTACACTAAATCCAACAGAGATGGAAAATACGAAATTCAGCAAAATAGGACATTTTATAATTAATTATTTTTCATTATTTTATTTTTATTTATATTTATGTCTGTGTCTGTGGGAATGTGTGCTGTATGGGTGCCCCCAGAGACCAGAAGAGGGCATTGGACCCCCTGGAGTTGGAGCTACAGATGGTTGTGAGTCACCCAGCATTATTACTGGGAACTGAACCTGCATCTTGTGCAAGAGCAAGTGCTCTTAAGCACTAAACCATCCCTCCAGCACCTTGATAATTACTGAAGCTGAGGAGTGGGCAAGTGAGAGTTTACCAGCTCATTCTCGACTAACGCATTTGCCTGAAATTCTTCATGTTAAAAAGTGAAAAATAGATACTGATAATGGATGCAGATATGCATATTCATAGCAAAATGAGAAACAAACTAAATGTATAATAGTGAGAATTTGTCAAATTATGGTACACTTATATTACAGCATATTTAAAGCAGCCTTTAAAAACTGTAACTGAAGAATATGTTATTTACAGGAAAAGATATACAATATTTGAAAGAAAGAAAGCTTCTAAATATTATATGAAATGGGTTGGAGAGATGGATGGCTCAACAGTTAAGAGAGCTTGCTGCTTTTCCAGAGGACCTGAGTTCAGTTCCACGTACCCACATCAGGAAGCCCACAACTGAGTCCTTTGCAAGAGCAGTGTACTCTTAACTGCTGAGCCAGGCCCCACCTTCTAAGTTTTCTATACTGAATATGAATCATTCAGTCACTAAAAAATAATTTTATTGTTTTTATTTATCGAAATGGAGCACACACATAGAAGTCAGAGGACAACATGCAGGAATTGGTTCTCTGCTTCTTCCATGTGAGTTCCAGGGACTGAACTCAGGTCCTCAGGCTCAGCAGTAGGCACCTTTACCCACTAGGCCATCTCACCAGTCCTGAAACTAGTTTTTGTTTTGTTTTGTTTTGTTTTGTTTTGTTTTGTGTTGCCTGCATGTATGTAAGTGCACCCGTGTCCTGCAATACCAGAGGAGGTCAGAAGGCGGTGTAGGATGTCCCTGGAACTAGAATTACAGACAGCTGACAGCTGTTAGCCACCATGTGAAAAGCAAGGCATTACACCTGTTTGCATTATAACCTCCTTGATCATTTCATTAGCTTCTCCATCTATAAACATGTATGTCTTTGTGTGTGTATATAAGTATGTACCTGTATACCTTTGTGTGTACCTGTCTGTCCATCTGTCTGTCTGCCTGACTGTGTAGACATGTATGTATTAAGGTTCCTTAAATGACTACCCATGTACTAAATGTCAGGAAATGAGAAGATGGTGTTTAGGGTGACAGCTACATTCCTTTATCCATAACTAATCTCATTGGAAACTGTCAGCAAATGAAGCTCTCTTTCTGAGGTTGACCTGTCAATCACTGTCTTAGATAATACCCTCTGGTTAGATTATAAGGCAATATCAGAGGAACCTAAGTCAGCGGTTCTGAAATGTGAGCGCAAAACTATGTTCATTACAATACCAAAATGCCATTCTTTCTCTCTCTCTCTCCCTCTCTCCCTCTCTCCCTCCCTCCCTTCCTCCTTCCCTCCCTCTGTCTCTTGAGGACACTGCAGTACATTTTACACAGAAACATAGGTAAGAATCCAGCCCTCCTTCCTCTCAGAAGTCAACATTAAAAAGATTTGAAAATGTTTAGAGTTAATTTTCTACAAATGAAGATTGTTTAAATTTTTCAATTTTAATTTTTTTTGGCAGTACTAGGAATTAAACTTCACACATACTAGGCAAGCCTTCTACCACTGAGCATATCACCAACCCTTCCTATTTTACTTTGTGACAGGATCCCACTAAGTCACCCAGTCTAGCCTTAAACTTATTCTATAATAGCCCAGGCTGACCTTAAATTTGCAGTCTTCCTACCTCAGCCTCACAAGTAGCTGGGATTATAGGTCTGAACCAAACACTTCCTGAGTGCTGGGATTATAAGTATATTCTACCATGCCTGGTCAATTATTACATGTGAATCAAACTTTTTTTAAAAAATCAATGTTTATGCTAACTATCCAGATTTGATCATTACACACTACATATACATATTGAATTATCAGACTATACAGCATAAATTTGTACAATTAAAGTAGTAATTTTTTTAATTCAGTTGACTGAGCCAATATGATTGTACAGTGGGAAATGCACTTGCTATGCAAGTCTGACAACCTAAGTTCAATGCCCAGAACCCACATGGTGGAGAGAACTGACTTCTGCAGGTTGTCCTCTGACCTCCACATACATGCAGTGACACATGTGCATCCACACAAAAAAAGTTTAAATTTTTAGTATTTTTTGAACTACTGGGAGCCCAGGAGGTACTAAAGAATTGGGAAGTTGGTGTGAACAAAATGTACATTTGGTATCAGAAGTGGGGTTGCTCCCTGCATGAGGAAACTACTCTTTGGGACCCTTTTAGTGGCCTCCCAACACATGGCCTGGAGTGATGGGAGAAAACTGCCCCCTGCTGTGGTAGACTCCAGGGCATAGTATTATACCTGGCCTTATGATGCCAGGTCCCACAATGCAGACAGGGCTCTTTGCCTCTGGGCCTCATGTGTATAGTGAAGTATTGAGACTCATAATCTCCTAGGCCTCTTCATGTCTAAAATACACCAGTTCCAGTCTATGATTTTATGAGGCTTTGGAATTCAGGTCATTGTTAATAACATCCTCTCTGCCATTGTATGTGATGAGCTTGTCTGTGTACACTGACTGAGGGGAGAAAGAAAATGACATTCAATTGATTTTTGGCAAAAACTAATTTTTGAAAAAAATTAATAGCAGTTTTCAAAACTATACAAACTTTCTAAAGAACTGAATCCAGCCAGGGGGAGGGGGGGTTCTCTTACCTAGGCACTGGGTCCATCACTGGACCTCTGTTGGGCTTTCTTGATCTCAGGAAAAGGTCTTGTTTTCTATTCATATATTTCCAGCATCCTGGTTTTGAGTATTCATTATTCAGCAATCCCTGCATAGCTCCCAAGGCTTCCCAGCTCAGACTCATCTGTGACTTTAATGAAGACATCATTGGTCTCTCAGTCTCAGATCATTAGTACAATGGTTTAGGGAAGTGGGGCCTCCACCGCTGCCCAGACATGATGAATGGCTGTTGCTCCTCGCCCTTTGCCTCCATTTCTTTCCATTTCTAAACTACACACTCTTTCGCCTCCTGCTGGAGCCTGGAGAAACCAGCATTCCTCGGGCAGCCTCAAGGAACCTTCACCTCCCAGCAACAACTGCTTCCTCCTCCCATCTGTCTTCACCAGATTCCATCTTCCATTCCACAGTCCCATATCTCCCTGTCCTTTCTAACTTGTGTGTGTGTGTGTGTATGTGTGTGTGTGTATGCATACATGTGTGTGTGCAGGCCAGAGGTTGATGCTGGGTGGTCTCCTTTATTGTTCGTGCTCTCCACCTTATTTTTTGAGGCAGGGTCTCTCACTGACCTGAGGCTGGTTCATCTGTACTGGAGTGAAAACCGGTAAATCGCTGGGGTTGGCCACCAAACTAGGCAAAAAATGGCAGGTTCCAAGTTCGGCGAGAGACCTTGTCTTAAGCAATTAAAGCAAAGAGCAGTAGAGGGATACCCAACATCCTCTTCAGGCCTCTGCACACACAAACACACACACACACATACAGGCTCATACAGAACACCTACACACACACATAAATAAAAATAAAAAGGCAGCTTGAGCTTTGAACGTCCACAAAACTGGATCAATCTCTACATGAGCTGCTGTTACTGATTCTCTGACCCTCCACTTTCCTAACTGTAATAGAAAATAGCATTACTACATAGGGTCATCTTGCAAGGTTCATAGAAGGCTAAATCTAGTTAGCACTGTGCCAAACTCAGCACCTGCACATGGTAAATTCTCAATGAGTGGTGTAACTTGCCTTGATTCCCTTGTGGAATACACTCCCTCCAGTTCCTATTCAGCCACCCAACCTACCACACACAACTCCATCCTCCTCCCTCTGACTGGCTACTTGAGAAACAAGTGACCCTACATATTCAGAAGGTATATGAAGCTCGAGGCTGCCGGATTTATTCAACAAATGTAGGATGCAGCCTGGGGAGATGACTCAGTTGAAAAGCACTTACCTTGCAAGCATGAGGACTGAATTCAGTCCCCAGAACCTATGTAAAAAAAGCTGGGTATGGTGGTGTATGCTTATAACATCAGCACTGAGGAGATAGGGACAAGTAGATCCTGAGGTTCACTGGCTGGCTAACTCAGCCTGCTCAGTGAGCTCCAGGTTCAGCAAGAGAACTTGTCTCCAAAGTTGAGATGGGAGAGTGCAGAAGACAGCTCATCAGGTAAAGACACTTGCCCGCAAGCCTGACAACCTGAGTTCAATCCCTGGAACTCACGTGGTGGAGAGAACTGACTCCTGAAAACTATCCTCTGACCTGCACAGGTGCACACACACTAAAATAATTATAAACACAGCAAACAAACAAAACGAGATGAATGGCACCAGAGAAAAAAACATCCAAAGTTGACCTCTGGCCTACACACACACACACACACACACACACACACACACACACACACAAACACACAAACACACGTAGGATGCCCAGTTCTATTTAAGTTTGCAGCCTTATACTTGCAACCTTAGGACATCCTTATACTGAGAAATTATTCATTGTCCACTTGAAATCCAATGAACCAGTAACAGGTGCCCCGCCTTTGATCTGACAACTCTCATGGAATTCTTCAGTGTAATGAGATCTGTCATTTGTTGGATCAATTGTTGTGGAGTTTCCAATCTATTCTGCACAGCAAGAGCATTCTGCAGCTCTGATGAAAGGCTCCCTAGCCCCTTGTAACTGACTTTGGGAGTCACTATGAAGTATCATTTTCCCAGGACCTTCCACCAGCCAGGCTCTCTCACAACCCTCCTCCCCATCTCCTGCTTGGAAATACCTTGCTAAATGGCTTCACAGTTGAATCCATACTATTGTGGTCATTTTCAGCTAATTAAAGCCATCTCATACAAGTTTTAAAGGCTTGGTCCTATTTATTTTCAAAGCACTGCATGCTCCCAGAATAGGCCCAGTTCATGAGCCTTAAGAAGAGGCAAGCAGGATTAAGTGCTGAATCTCCCTCTGATCCTTTCCAATGTTTGTCCCTCTAAGGTTGATATGGGATAAGAGAGTAGCATCCCCTTGTGTGACTGCTCCTCAGGTTCCGAGAGGCTTCTACTGGCTTCACGCTACTCTAGTTACAAGGTATGGGCCCCCGTGAAAAAGCAAAAGGTCTTCTGGCCGAACCCCAACTGTGGCTATATCCTCAAATTCCCATGATGACAACCCTCCAGTTTAATCTTCAGAGTGAGGTCCTGGCCAGTCAAGCTCATCTCATCAGTACCCTTGGATCCCACAGACATGAGCAAGATCCAGTTCCCTTGTCTTACATGGGCCTAAATAGGGGATCTTGGCCCCTACCCACCAGTTGCCACCCAATTTATATGTTTGACAGTTTCTGTGGTATGAATATTCCCATTTGCACCAACATACCAATGTGACACCTAGGGACACAAAACTGGGAAGAAATGCAGTGATGGCTAGTCTTTATTGTCAACCTGACTAATAGACTGGTGAGGCACGCCTCTGGTTGTGTCTGAAGGTGTTTTCAGAGACAATTAACTAAGTGGGGGAAGACCTGCCCTGAATATAGGAGGCAGCATCCTGGTACTGGGCCTGAGTAGAACAAAAGAGGGGAAGAAGCAAGCCACAAGCTCCAGCTCAAAACTCCAGCAATGTCCGCACTGTCATGAGTCAGGGCTTCCAGAATAAATTCTGCAATGAGGATTTCTGAGCAAGTGAATTGTGGAAAAGATACACCTGTTGGAGTAGAGGAAGAAAAAGAGGGTTGACAGTTAAGAAAAGGTCCCATTTCATCCAGAAAATTAGGGGTTAGTGGTCAGGGAACCAAGGCAACCACCTCCTGGTTTTTCTGTGGCCCATGACTTACGAATGTTTTTCCCCAGTGTAGTGATGATGCAGCCTTTGATCCCAGCACATGAAATCAAGGCCAGCCTGGTCCGCATACAGAGTTCCAGGCCAGCTTGAGCTACAGCGAGACTCTGTCTCAAAAAAGACTTTTTTGTTGTTGTTTTGTTTTGTTTATTTTATGTGTATGAGTGTTATGCCTGCATATGTGTAAGTGCACCCATGTTATACAATGCCCATGGAGGACAGAAGAGGGCATTAGATACCTTGGAACTGGAGCTAAAGACATGTGTTAGCTACCATGTGGGAGCCTATTTGAACCTGGGTCTTCTGCAGGAACTGCTACTGCTCTTTACCACTGAGCCATCTCTCCAGCCTGACCTTTTCTCAGTTTTACGTGTGAAAATCTAGCCACTCATGGTGACACACGACTGCAACCCTAGTACCCAGAAGACAGAAACAGGTGGAACTCTTTTAGTTCAGAGCTAGCCTCATCTACAGAGCAAGTTTCAAGACAGCCAGGGCTACATAGTGAGGCTGTCTCCAAAGTGGGGGGATCACTGTTTTTTTCAAAGCCCCTTTAATGTTGAATCTTGACCTGCGAAGCCTACAATTTACTCCCTTTAATAGAACAGAACCGCTGAGTAGTGGGGTGGAGAGAGAAATCAGTTGGTAAAGTGCTTGCCACGCAAGCAGAAGGGCCTGAGTTTGATTCCCCAGAGCCCAGGCAAAGAAGCTGGGCATAACACCATGAACTTGTAATCCCAGTACTGGGGAGGTGGAGACATTTGCATCCCTGGAGCTTGTTGGCCAGCTCGTCTTTCCAAATGCTCCAAACTCAGTGAGACCTGGCTCAAAAGGTAAGATCGAGGGCCTCACAAGATGGCTGGCTCAGCAAATAAAGGCGCTTGCCATCAAGCCTGACAACCTGAGTTTGGTTCCCCAGGACCCACAGTAGAAAGAGAGAAGCAAATTCCAAAAGTTCTTTGATCTCTTTGGCCTCCACACATGCATTATGGTATACACACACACACACACACACACACACACACACGTAATAAAAATCAAAATAAATAAAATAAGGTGGAAGGGTCAGCAAGATGGATTAGTGAGCAAAAGTACCAAGAAAATTTGACAACCGGAGTTCGATCCTCAGAATCCACAGTGGAAGAAGAGAACCAGCTTCCAAAAGTTGTCCTTTGACCTCCTGTACAGTGAATTGGTTCTCTGAGGGCCAAGCCTGACGAGCTGTGGACAAACACCCCTCCCAGGCAGAGTGGTATTTACCCAGGATGGCCTTGCTGGGAAAGAACGAGGATCTGGGAAAGTCCACTGGGCTTGGACGTGAGGAGGGGAGCAGCTAAAAGCATTTAACCTGAGGGTGCCAGGAGGCAGATTCTTTTCCTCCCCTTATGGCATTTTGGATCCGACCACCAGGAAGTCGCAAGATCCAAGCCTCGTTATGGATTTATTAATGTAACTTATAGAGGGGAGGGAGGGTGTCCGTGCTCTGTTAGTAAGCCCCACCCACTGCTCTGTTAGTAAGCGCAAGTAAACCAGCTAGAATTTGCCTAACTGTGAGTTGGGAAATTTGTGGGTTTGTTGTAGGACCTGGGGAGGGAGGGATTAAGCTTAGTTGGCCCCTTCCAAGAGGAATTTTAGCAACACTTCCACACGTGCACCATGTTAAACTGGCACCCACACTCAAACATACATATCATGCACACACACAGTCATAACAAAATATATGAAATTAATTTTAAATAATAAGGTAGAGAAGGATTGAGGAAGACATCTGACATTAACCTCTGGCCTCCAAATGTACGTGCACTTGTGTGCACACACATGCACATATAAAAAAAAAAAAAGAGAGAGAGAAAAATCAGGTAGGATAGACATGGAGTCTTTGTTTGGCCCAGGTTTGAATATTAGTAAAATATTTTGGAGATAATTTTTTGATACTGTGAAATGGTGTTGGCTACGTTAGATAATCTGTTAGAGATGTATGCTTAATTATTTAGGGTTGAAATGTCACAATGATTGTAATTTACTCTAAATGCTTCAATAAAGCAGATGAGACAAACACGGAAGAATGTTAATGATCGTTAAGTCTAGGTGATGGATCTTTTTATACCAGTCTCATTATCGTATGTGTGAAAATCTATAATTAAAATGATGAAATTAATGTTCGTCTTTCATTTTTCACCTTCCGTCCCTAATCCATCATTTAAGTCATGTCTGTCTTACTCTCTAAATTACTCCCCAAATCTCTCTTTTTCATTCCTCCTGCCACATTTTCAGCCCAAGTTCTCATCACAGACTGCTGCATAGTCATGGAGTTCTGTGGGAGTTATTTTGTCTTGTTTTGCTTTTTGAGACAGGGTTTCCCCATAGCCCCAGATGGCCTGGAACTTGCTATGTAGACCAGGCTGGCCTCGATCTCACAGAGATCACCTGCCTCTGCCTCCCCAGCGCTGGCCTAAGTGTATATGCTACCACACACACAGCAGAGATTTTTTTTAAGATTTATTTTATTTTCAATCATGTGTCCATGTGTAGCTATGTGCACACCCTGGATCCCCTGGAGCTGGAGTTACAGGTAGCTATAAGCTGCCTGATGGGGGCTGGGAACCAAACTCAGATCCTCTGCAAGGCAGTATGGGCTCTCAACTGCTGTGCCATCTCCCCAGCCCCATGCAGATCATTTCTATGAAGCTAAAATAAACAACATTTTCGTGTTTTCCAGCAGCTGTTCACAAATCACCAGCTATGTGTTAAGGACTCCGTGCAGTGGATCAACAGGACTACACCCTCAAAGTCCCTCCTCCACAGGCCCCACAGCACTACAATGGGAAGCTAGTCGAGTTTCACAAGCTGACTCTTTAGAATGGGCAGGGAAAGCCCCATCTTGTTGTTGTTGTTGTTGTTTTTCTTGGTGAAAAACAGAGAAAGAAGATTTAATCAATACACACCAGGAAGAGGAACAGAAAAGGAGTCCAGTGACCCTAAGATTGTCTTTCAACTACTCATGCAATAAAATCCTCTATATAGTTGACGGTTTCCATGGTGTAAATATTCCCATTTATACTCACTTACTGTGACATCGAGGTACCAAAACTGAGAAGAGATGCTGAGATGGTTAAGTCTTCTTTGTCAACTTGAGTGGATTTAGAATCACCCGAGAGACTGGTGCGAAACACCTCTGGGTGTGTCTAAGGACATTTATTTCCAGAGAGGATTAACTGCAAGGGAAAGGCCTGCTGTAAATGTGGCAGACACAGTCCTTTATGCTGGGGACTTAGGTACAATGCGAGGGGAAAAGGAAGAGGTCATGAATTCTCACTCTGCTTCCTGATCAGTCATAAAGTGGACAGCTCTCCTCCACTACAACCTCCCACTGCCACGATGTTCTCCCCAAGTTTAGGGCCCAAGGAACATGGACTGGACTCTCTGAAACCTTGATTCAAAATAGGTATTATCTCTATAAGTTGTTCCAACCAGGTATTTAGTCACAGCAATATAAAAAGTAACTACTTTATACCCGTAGACTAGTGCATCTCTCAACGCTAACCAGAGAAACTTCTTGCAGCTGATGGCAATTAACACAGAGACCCATAACTGGTCAACCTGCAGACAATAAGAGACTTTGGAGTGCTCTGCCCTAAATGGAACACTAGATACACCTATACCACATCCTCTCCTCCCAAAACTCAGGGATTATCACAGAATGGGGACAGACGTAGTGTAAGAACAAGAGGTGGTGACAGCCAAAAGGAAATCGTTTTCCAGACAGCACAGCAGTTGCACATATGAGCTCAAGCATTTGTGACAGCATGCACAAGCCCTACACAAATTCAAACCAAACAAAACCCCAGCATGGCAGAGTCGGGGAAAGAGGCCCCAACCCTAGCTGTGGAACTATTGGCAACTGATAGTTGATGGGAGAAGTGTCAATTCTCTTTATGAGTGTGACATCACATAGGTTGACCAGGCTCGAGGGGAAAGCTCCACACCCTAGAGCATTCAGGGGCACAGATTAGACTCAATAGGCCTTAAAAAAAGTAATAGTAGTAGACATGAAGTTGGGGCAGTGGGAGTAAGGTGAAGATGAGACAGAGAGGAGGTCTGAATATAATCAAAATACATTGTTTGAAATTATCAAAGACTTGATAAAGGGCTGGAGGCATGGCTCAGTGGTTAAGAGCACGAGTTACTCTTCCAGAGGACCCAGGTTCAGTTCCCAGCATCCACAAGATGGTGGCTAACAATCGTCTTTAACTCCAGTTCCAGGGGATCCAATGCCCTCTTCTTCTGGCCCCTGTGGGCATTGCATGTACATAGTGCCCTTACATGCATACAGGTAAAACACTTAAAAACATGAAATAAAAAGAACCAATAAAAATTTAAATTTAAAAAAGTAATTGATAAAGATGCCCACAGACTGGGGAGATCGCTCAGTCGGTAGTTTTTGCCATATACACCTGAAGACATGAATTCAATCCCCAGGACCCATCTAAAGAGCCAAGCAAGGTATTATGTGCTTATAATCCCAGCTCTAGGGAAGCAGAGATAGGTGTATCCCTGGGGCTCACTGGCTAGTCACCCTAGTTAAATTGGCAAGTTCTAGAAGAGTAAGAGATCCTCTCATACACACACACACACACACACACACACACACACACACACTAGCGCTTCACACATAAACTGGGCAACTACTCTACTACAGAACTACACGCTAGCTTTGTTTTTCTTTTTGAGACAAGGTGTGCTTGTTACTTTCTTAATTATTGTGACAAATACCTGATAAAAGCAACTTAAGGAAGGAACCGTTTCTTTTGCTCACAGTTTGAAGGTGCTGTCCATCATGGAAGGGAAGTCATGCATCAGAAACTGGAGGCCACTGTTCACACATCACCCTGCAATCAGGAAGCAGAAAGAGTCAAATCCCAAGAGATAATGCTTCCCACATTCAGGATGGGTCTTCCCACTTACACAGATGTCTAAAGGTTTATTTCTGAGGTAATTCTAGATCTGATCACATTTGACAATCATTAATCATTACACATTATCTCACTATGTAGCCAGCCAGACTGGTCGAGATCGCTGCCTCCTGCCTCTGCCTTTTGGATGCTGGAATTATGGATATATACCCTGTATCTGACTATATCACTTATTTGTATTAACAGCCAACTATAAGAACTGACTTACAAAATTCCTGAGCTTTTACTAATCAGCTCTCATGGGCTGGCCTGAGCTTACTCTAGTATTCTAATGGAGTACCATTGAGACACTGTGGAAATAGATTCATGGCATGGAGTTGGTGTGAGCTGTTGTCACTTTAACTAAGTGGTCCCAATGAGCACACCGTGGCCTCCAATCTGGATCAACTCCAATAGCCTGGGTCACTCACATCCTGAGCCACTTACTCAGATGAGTTGCTTAACATTCCCTCAGGCCTGTCATTTGTAGCACATTGGTTCAAATCACTCCTACGAGGGCTACTATAAAGACTAAGCTAGATAATATATGTTAGGCACTTGAGTCCTAACAAGGAGTATCTAGAATGACATCTAGGACCATGCAGATACAGTACCTATATCACTATGTGTTCTTAAAACAGGGGCACTGGGGCGGAGGGGGTTGCTGCTGGAAGTGGTTAAGAGCACCGGCTGTTCTTGCAGAAGACCTGGGTTCGAAACCCAGCACCCAAATGGTAGCTAACAACCAACTGTAATTCCAGTTCTAGGCAATCTGAGGCCCTCTTCTGTCCTCGGCAGGCATTGCACGACATGGGCACACTTACATACATACAAACATAACGCTCATATACATAAAATTAAAATAAATAAAGTAAAAATTTTAAATAAAAAAAAATGCAGAGGGACTGGGACTGGCAACATGTCTCAGTGATTAAGAGTATGTGTTGCTCTTACAGAAGACCAGAGTTCAGTTCCGAGCACCCATATCAGGCAGCTCACAACAGCCTGTAACTCCTGCTCCAAGGGATCCAACATTTCCTTCTGGTCTTCACAGGAACAGCACACCTACACAACCCCCACCATGTGCACACACACACACACAATTTCAAATAAAAATTTCAAACTTAAAAAGGACAATTGCACTCTGCAAAACTGCACATGAGAATCTTTTGTAAAGCCAAATTTGCCAGAAAAATAAGAGTTAGACCAGACAAACTAATCAAAACCTAGGAATTGTATACTGGATAAATGACTTGGTCGGTAAAATGCTTGCCATTAGGACCTAAGTTCTAAAATGAGCATAGAAATGCAGGGCAGGGAGGGGTAACACATTAATGCAAGGTGGCACGTTCTTGTAATCCCAGTGCTGTGGAAACACAGACTGGAGGATTCCTGGGGCTTGTTGACCAGTGAGCCAAGCCAAATGTTCAGTTCTAGGGAAAAGTGAGATCCTGTCTTAAACAAAGTGCAGGGCTGGAGAGATGGCTTAGCGGTTAAGAGTACTAGCTGCTCTTGCAGAGGACCCAGGTTCAATTCTCAGCACCTACATGATAGCTAACAACCATCAGTAACTCCAGTTCCAGGGGAATCTGATGCTCTCTTCTGACCTCTGCAGGCATTACATGACAAGGGTGTGCTTTCATACATGCAGGTAACACACCTATGCACAAAAAAATAAAAATAATAAACAAAATTTTTTAAAAAGCAAGGTGTACTGGACCTTAGAAATGACACATGAGGATATTCTCTAGTCTCCACACACACATGAATCCACATATACATGCACACCTATACGTACACAAGCACACACTTACCTATAAACACATACACACACATACACACACTCACACACACACACACACATAAACACACACCTAGGAAATACTATAACTAGACCACCAAGAAAATCAGTAACAGCCTAACAGGCATCCCAGCTGGTACTTGTGCATACAGTATCACTGGTGAGCCATCTCTCATACACTTAAACCCTGATACTTGTCTTCAAGAATTAGGTCTTATGCTATGCACACCTTTAATGCCAGCCCTCAGGAGGCAAAAACAGGTGAATCTGTGAGATCAAGGCTACCGTGGTCCACAGTGTGACTTCCAGGCAGGCTCGGACTAGGAAGGCCTGGTCAAAAAGAAAAAAGTAGGTCTTGCGAGCTTGGGCTATAGCTAGGTGGTAGAACAGCTCAGCCTATCCAAGGCCCTAGGTTCAACCTCCTGCACTGCTGAAAAGAAATAAAAAGATAAATAGTAAGAGAAGGAGGCAGGGAAGAAGAGGAAAGAGGAGGAGGAGAGGGAGGAAGGGAATAAGGGAGAAGAGGAGATAGAGAAGGGAAAGAGGGAGAAAGGGAGAATGGAGAGGAGAGGAGAAGGGGAGGAAAAAGAGGGGGAAGAAGAAGAAGAGAGGAAGGAAGAGGAGGAGGAGGGTGAGAAGGAGGAAAAGGAGGAAGAGGAGGAGGAGGAAAAGGAGGAAGAGGAGGAGGAGGAGGAGGAAGAGGAGGAGGAGGAAGAAGAGGAGGAGGAGGAAGAGGAGGAGGAGGAGGAAAAGGAGGTCTTGGGCCCGGGCTATAGCTCAGTAGTAGCACACTTGCCTACCAGTGTCTGTGAGGTCCAGGCATCGCCAGCCATACAAACCGTAGGCCTTTAAGACTGCTCCTTTGCAATGCAGATCAGCTGCATTGAAATTAAAACTTTGGTCCTGATCCAAGGCACCATCTGCCTTGCCTAACTTTTTTTCCTTAATAGGAACTGTCTTCCCAGTTTCCCTGCAGCTTATAACTTCAGGAGACCAACTGATGCTCTGGAAAGCATGTCCTGTAAGCCACCAAATACCTGACAAAATACCAGACTAAAGCAACTACCTCATTTTGAACCATATATGATCATCTATACCATTCCTAGGTATTTGCCCAAAGGAAGCTAAGCCAGCAGAGCACAGGGTACTTGCACACCCATCTTTATTGCTGCACTTTTCACAGTAACCAACACACAGAACCAGGCCAGTTTCCATCAGCAGGCAAATGGGTGAAGCCCCACATTGAAGCCCTTCCAGATTTCCAGCTCTTTAAAAAGCTTTTCCTACATTGCCGAGGCTTTCCTCGTCATTGTGGTATCGTAGATGTGATCCTCCAGCCACCATCCAGCCTGATCAGCTGTGCCTACTTGCAAGAGACCATCAGAAGAAGACCCATGGACTGCCGACATTCCCTCAAAGAAGAAAAGGATGGGGAAGGTCATAGGATCCTCACCCAAGATTCCAGATGCTCCTCTTGGTCATTTGCATTCAGTTCTGCCCTAACTGTACATGGCTTCAGTGTCTTTGGAAGGGTTAGGTTACACAGTCTGGGAAGGTTAACTGAAGAGGGATTTATCTATGGCACTATGGGGAAGCCATAGTCTATGCTGGACAAGGACTTTCCAGTGTGGCTGCTTTGTGGTCACCCACACTCCTAGCAGTAACCCCTCACCCATGCTTTATAAGTAAGTCGGGTAAGCTTGTCCTTGGGACCTTATAATGAGGGGTCAGGCATTGTTTTCATCTCCCCCTAGAAGGAATTCTCACAATGGTGGGAATGCTTGCCTCTCTTCCCCTCCAAACTGCTTCAAGACTCAACATCCAGAGAAAGAGCCAGCACCAGCCAGCATGTCTTCCTGACATTAGCCCCTATGTCAAGCTCATAGGAATTCATTTAATCACAGAAACAGGTGTGGGGCGAAGTTTGCTCCAAGAATGTCTTAGAAATAGTTGAGCAGAGTGAAAAATCACTCCTTCTTCCCCAGAGCCCCACAGTTCCTACAGGGTCCCTGTGGAGGAGGACTGGTAGAATTTAAAATGTAGCCTTCTTTACTTAGCAAGATTCATCCCTCATTAAACAAACCTATTTTTAGGGTTCCACATTCTTCACAGGAAACATGGTCTCTGCACCTGCTTGGCATTAAGAAAGAAATGAATCATTCCTTCCTAGAGAAGCCACTAGGTACCACTGAGAGAGAGACAGAGAGACAGAGGTACCACAGAGAGAGAGAGAGAGATTGATTTTCATCTGACCCATAAAAAGATCCCTGTGCTGAGGAGATGACTCAGTCTGCATGCACACATGAAGACCAGGCTTCAATTTCCAGAACCTAGTAAAGAAAAATCCAGCATAGTAGAGCACTTGTAACTCTAGCACTGGGGAGTAGACAGGCAGATCCCTGGGACTCAGTAGCCAATCAACCTAACATAACTGATGAGCCCCAGGTCTCAGTGAGAGATCATTTCTCAAAAAATAAAATGGATGGTACCTGAGAAATGACAAAGTTTGACCTACGGAACTCCATATGCAGACACACACACACAATTTTTTAATATTTTATTATTTTTATTTTATGTATATTTCCTGCATTTGTGTCATGCAATGTCCTCTGAGGCCAGAAGAGGGCACATTAAATTCCCCTGGAACTAGAATTACAGATGGTTGTTAGCCACCATGTAGGTGCAGGAAATCGAATCTGGTCCCTCAGCAAGACCAGTCAGTGTTCTTAAGTGCTGAGCCATCTCTCCAGCCCCATCACACACAAACTTTAAAAGTAAAATTAAAACCACTATTTGGGAAGAGAAAGGGGACAGAAACAGGACAGAGGAGAGAGTAAATGGGACGAAGGATGTTACCAATTAAACCCATTGCTTTACATTAAAAAAGTCTTAAAACCAGAATCAAAAGACCCAAAGGCATGAAAATTCTACTGCTCTTAATGTTCCTATATGCTTATTTCAAATTCTATTACACATTATTCCCACAAGAATCTTTAGGATCTGAGAGGTGGCTTAGTGGGTTAAGGGTTTGCTCTGCAAGCCAGAGGACACAGAGTTCAGGTCCTCAGCACCCACATAAAATGCTGGGTGAGCAGAGTGGCCCATCTGTAATACCTGTACTAGGCAGCTGACTAACCCATGTCAGCAAGCCTGGGTTCAACTGAGAGATCCTGCCTAATGCACAAGGAGAAGGGTGATCAAGAAAGACACCCAGTGTTGATCTCTGGTCTCCGTATACCCACATACACATGTGCATGCACACACACATATACTATACACATGTGAACACACATATATATGCATTCATGCCACACATACATACATGCCAAAAAAGAAGAATTTTTTTTTTTAAGACTTACTTATTCCTCTCTGAAGACTCTAATAGCTCTAATAGCTCTAGAGGATAGTATGCAAGCTGTTAAGGGAGAAAATCAATCAATGGTCCAATCCAGCTCTAACACCTAATAACCACAATGAATGGCACAGAAAACTATCTCTATTGGTGCAGTAGTGGCACTTTTACCTAGGGGTAATCAAAAGCTGTCTAATTGGACTTAAACCCTCTCAATGGGTGTGAACTTGTGAGTGACACTATAAATATAAATAAATATAGACTGGAGAGGTTATAGATCCTAAAAAAAAAACCTATCTCTGTCATATGTCCAGACAAATACAATTTCTTAGTGTATGCCAAACATGGATCCTTTTATTTACAGACAAGTATACCATATATCACTCATCAAAGAAGTTTCTTTTTGCAACAGATGGAGGCTATTACAGAGTTCCACAACTAGTCACACACAGAGAATAAGTGTTTGAGAGATGATCAGCCCTAAGTGATGCATCTACAGTGGAAACTACACCTAAGGCTGATGGAACATCACATAACATGGAGTAGAGAGAATACTAACGCATCCCTCAACTCTCACCAGCAAAGCTTCCTCATACAGCAGAGCACAATGCACAAGAAGGCCACAACTGGCCAAGTTTTAGAGAATAAGAAGTGCACGTCCCTGGACAGGACATATACTAAACCTCACAACCCAGGGCTCAAAGACCACTGCAGAAGAGGAGGCAGAAGGATTGTAAGAGCCAGGGCTGGTGCGTGAAAAGAAGGAGACGGTTCTCAGCACCCTGGGAACGCGCTCGTGTGAACTTGCGCAGTGGTGACAGTGTGCACGAGACCCGTGCTGAGTCAGTCAGAAAGGAAAACAGCATAGAACCGGGGGATTGCGCAGCAGGCCCAACCTTAGCCAAGGAACTATTAGCAGCTGTTACTGCTGGGTGAGGAAGAGCTGATCTTCTTTAAGGAAGTGACTCTACACAGGATGACTAAACTCCAGTGGATGAACTTGCACAGAGGGACATCTGGGTACAAATGGTTGACCAGATAGAACTTAACATACATGACAGAATGCATGAAATCTGGTGGGGGGCAAGGGAGCTGTGGGAGGGCATGGGTTAGGGAAGGGTCTAAATTTAATTAAGTCCTAGTGTATGAAATGCACAAAAACTCAGTAAAAAATATACATTAAAGATTTGCTTTTATTTTTGCACATGCGTGTATGTGTATGCGTCCTACATGTATAAGATTACCCATGGAAGCCAGAAGGTGTCTGATCCCTGAAGTTAGAGTGACCGGCAGTTGTGAGCTGCTCTTGTATACCTGCTAGGAAACAAGAGATAAGTTTTCTAGGTCATTCTAGATCCTGTCAAGTGGAGAATCAGTGGTAGCCATCACATCCTCTGTCTACCTTCATTACAAGGAACTGCACATAAGAAGTAGAGGGCTCCCCAGTACAGCTGATTTCACTAAAAGGGGACAGTAGAATAAAGCAAAATGTACAACAGTAAAAACATCAGGCCCTGGGGTCAGGGCACAGTGGGTGCCACCACAGCAGGGATCTCAGAGTGGCTCCAGGACCACCTTGTGCATTCTGACAGCTCATATCTTCATGACCTTAGAGATCCTCTCCTTCACCAAGCCTCAGTTGAGACCTTTTGAGCCTTTTTTTCAACTAGACCATTTCCTGGCCTGCTGAACCCACTTTTAGCAAAGAATCCTCTAAGCCAGTTTATAAAGAATCCTGCCCTTGATAACCAACATAGTTGCTTATTGTCCACCTCAATATCTAATCCCATCCTTCTCAGCAATTTTCCTAAATCCTCATCGTGCTATTGACCAAAGTTACCTCTTGTCTCTGTTGTGTTAAGGATTCCTTCGTGAGGGATTAGGGGGATGGTTCCGAGGTTAAGAGCACATACTGTTCTTGCAGAGGACCAAAGTTCAGTTCCAGGCACTCACTCAGGAAACTCACAAATACCTGTAACTCCAGCTCTGGAGATCCAGTGCCCTCTTCTGGCCTCTGCCAGCCCTGCACTTGAGCACATTCCTGTACATACATACATACATACACACACACACATACACACACTTAAAAATAAAAACAAAAAATGTTTTTAATTTCTTCATGAGACTGGGTCTGTCAAGAGTCCATCATGGACCAAGGAAGAATTCATGATGTCTTACTCCTCCCTGCTGGCAACTGATCGATTCTGAGGTAGGGTCAGTCATTGTCTTCAGTTGTCTACCAAACGGTGAGCCTACCAGGCTTCCAAACCTGTGGCCAAACAGATGGCTTAAAATCAGTGAGTCAAAAAACAAAACAAAAATACATGAATATAGGAAAGGACCTGTAGGAAAGATATGAGAGGATGACAGAGGTGAGAAGACAAGGCAGCAAGGGGTGAATAAACACACATGCTACATACATGTATGAAGTGTCAAAGAACAAATGTAATCTATCAATAAAAAGACTTTAAAAGGAAGCAGATGGGGCTGGAGAGAAGGCTCATTGGTTAAGAGCAAGTACAGCTCTTTCTGAGTTCAGTTCCCAGCACACACATCAGGCCGTTTACAACCACCTATAACTCTAACTCCAGGAGATCTAACACCTCTTGACTCTATGGGTACCTGCACTCATGTGCACATACATGGACACATGCATATATACATGACTCAAAATAAAATAATCTTTTTTAAAAAAAGAAGTAGGTTAAGGCCAGGTAAGCAAAGAAAAATAAAGAATAGTCTAAGATAAGAGTACAGTCTATCTCTATGTCTGTGCTATTATGACTCATGAAAAGTAGCAACTTACCTGCCAGTAACACCCAAGAACATGACCTCCAAGAATATATACCATGGAGGCAGATAGAGAAGTCTGAGGCCAGTCTGGTCTACATAGCAAGTTCCAGGCCAGCCAGGGCTACATAGTGAGACCCTATCTTAATAAATAAACAAATAAACAAACACACACCTTGGGGACTGCAAAGATGGTTCAGTGGTTAAGAACACTTGCTACTCTTGTAGAGGACCAGAGTTCAGCTCCCATCACCCATGTGAGTGGCTCACAACTGTGTAGTAGTCCAGTTCCAGAGAATCTGACACCCTATTAAGCATGCACCTGTGAATACACACACACTCATACGTACATCTAAATAAAAATAAAGTAAATCTTTTAAAAATATTTTTAAAAGCAGTAGGTAAATTCAGTTAATCAAAGTAAAAGAAAGAATATCCCAACATGGGAATGTGGTCTACTCTGTAACGGTACTGTTACCACACATAAGCAACAGCACTCTTCCTGCTGAGAAAACCCAAAAACATGGCCTGCAAGAAGAACCAATAAAGGCTGGGCAACTCTACAGAGCACACCTTTCAACTACGCTAGCATCCTAAGGAAGGATGTAGAACTTTGCAGAAGCGCAAACATACTATGCACTTTTTCTGTGACAGCCTGGTTAGGAGGCGGGGTAAGGAGTCGGTAAGAGCTCTGGGAATTGGGGTTTGACGTTTAGACAGAGTGAATTTGTTAAAGCATGAACTAGAAAATAAAATCCCTCTCCAACACAAGTAGATGATTTAAAAAAAAGGAAACTTAGCTCACTTTTTAGATGGAAAATAAATAAATCAATTGATAGATAAACAGACATTTCCCTGGGAATTCACAACCACAAACTTGCCTTCACACACAAGTTTTGGGCCCAAATTTATGTAATTCAAGTTGGTCTGAGAACCCCCCAAGCTAAAAAGAAGTAACATACAACTTGGTTTTCAGCTAATGATGTCCCGGGGGACTTGGCCAAAGTCAAAACTCTAGAGTTGGATACATTATAGGAAAACATGATAGTATAAATACATCCTACTCTCTCCAAATGACTCAATAAAGGTCCAACCAAAATCCTAGCAAGTTTTTTCATAGAAATTAATAAACCTGACCACCTGAGTTCAACCCCATATTCCGAGAGAACTGACTCCTAGGAGTTGTCCTCTGACCTCCATGTGTATACAGGTACAAACACATAAATAAGAATGTAAATATAAATGCGAGAAAGTCAATAAATAACCAAATACAACAGTCCAAGATGGCTAAATAAATGCCCAAGCCCGGGTTCCTCCACAGAGTAAAACAAATGCTTTGCTACCCTTCAAGGTCAGTGGCCAAGGGACAGCAAGGGCAGGCCCGGCAAAGGCAGGATAGACACAGTAAGGCACAACGGTCTGAGCTGACAGCACAGAGAGAACCCAGCACTTACAACTGTGACCTTGGCACCTGGCTCCCTGGCCAGGGAGAGTCACCCTCCACTTCCAGGGAAAGGTTAAGCCGGGCAGAAGGCTCCATCACTATGAATGCTGGTACTTCTTACTAGAAAGTTCCACCGTCATCACAGGCTTGGAACCCAGTTATGAGAACTGACTTGAGTTAACACGGTAGTTTTACTTCAGAAAAGGAAGTCACATTGTTGTCCACCAACCCCCAGAGACCAGGCTGCTTGAGAAAGAAACCACTGCTGGAAATAGGCCTGCTCTAGTAGACAAAAGCCTCTGCACATCCCTGTCTTTGGGACAAAGATATTTCACTACACTATCAAAATCCCAGCCAGCGACTGGGAAAATGGCTGTCTGTAAAATGTTACACACACATGATGACCAGAGTTGGGATCCCTAGGACCCATGAAAAACCAGATGAGGTGGCATGTACCTGTAATCCTAGCACAGAAGGGACAGAGACTGGGGGATCCTAAGAGCTTGCCGGCCAGACAGTCTAGCCACTATGAGAATCCATCAGGAAATTCCTCAAAGAACTAAAAAGTATACTACCATATGATCCATCTATGCCATTCTTGAGTATGTGCCCAAAGGAATCTAAATCAGCATACCATAGAAACAATTGCACATTTAGGTTTACTGCTGCAGTATTAACAAAAGCTAAGATATAGAACCAACTTCAGTGCCCATGAATGAAGGAACAGAGAAAAATGTGGCCCATAGACCCAATTTTGCTGTAAGAAATTTCATTTGCAGGAAAATTCATGAAACTGAAGATGACCATGTTAAGAGAAATAAACTAGACTCAGAAAGACAATTATAGCATGATTTCTCTCACATGTGGAATGCAGACAGAAGTATTTACAGAATACATATCCCTACACACACGTACACACGCATGCATATATGACATGAAAGCAGAAGGAGGCTCTGAGGAGGGGGAGGGGTTCGTAGGGAACAAGAGACAACAGACAAAAGATCACAGGTTTTTCTCTCCTGTGCAGAACCTAGATTGAATTACAAGTCAGAAGGAATTATTGGGGGGAAAGAAAGGAGTCAATGAGGTGTGGAAGGAAGGGTCGGGGAGGGTTAGTGTGGATGAACATGAACAAAGTACAATAATATGTGTGTGAAAATACATTGATACTCATTTTTTGTATGGTAACTAAAAATAGAAAAATGGAAAGATTGTGGCTGATTAAAATGGTTCAGCATGTAAAAGCACATGCTTGGTGACCTGAATTCAAACCCCAGTTCACACATGGTAGAAGGAGAGAACTCCTGCAAGTTGTCCTCTAATCTCCACATGCACAATGTGGCATGCATACACACACACACACACAGACAGACACACACACACACACAAATGTAATTTTAAAATTTGACAGAAAGATTTCAAACAAACAACAGTACAATTCACTGAACTAAAAACACATAACAAACCAACTGAAAATTAGAAGCAAAGAAATAATAAAAACAAGAATAGAAATAGAAATACAAAAGATCAAAGAAATTATAGTTGTTTTTTTACATTACACATAATAGGCAAAGATTTATCCTAGTTAACCAAGGAGAGAGAGAGAGAGAGAGAGAGAGAGAGAATTAGATTAAAATGATGATATTACAGTTCACAGAAATACAAGGGATCATTATGGAGTATTATCAACAAATATACACAAACAAATTGGAAAGAAGCTTAGGAAAAAAATAGATAAATTTCTGAACATATGTATTTGACTAAAATTGAACCAAGGAAACATAAAATACCAGAGTATACCAATAGTGAGCTACCAGATTGAATCAGTAATAAAGTCTCCTGACAAAGGACAGCCCAGAGCCAGATGGCTCACTGCTGAATTCTACAAAACATCTGAAGAACAAACAATGCCAATTCTTCGTAAACTATTCCAACAACTTGAACAAAGAGAAACTGCCAAGATTGTCTGACAAGGCCAGTATTACTCTGCTAGCAAAGCCAGAGAAAGACAACAAAAAGGAAAACGAGGCTGAAGAGATGGCTCAGCAGCTAAGAGCACTTGCTGCTCTTGCAGAGGACCTGAGTTCAGTTTTCAGCATCCATGTCAAGTGGCTCACAACTCAAGCTCCAGGGGACCCAATGCTTTCTTCTGGCCTCCACAGGCATTTGCACTGATGTTCACACATAGACACATGAGCATATGCTAGGCCCTGGGTTTGATCTCCAGTCTTGAGAGAAAAGAGGTGGGGAGAAAGGTGGCACAGCATGCGTGCAACCCCGGTGCAGAGGAGGCGGAGGGAGCAGAGTCCCAGGCTCCCCGGCCAGCCAGTCCGGGTTCAGTGAGACCCTGTCTCAAGCAGTAAAGGTGGACGGTAATTGAGGAAGACATTTGATGTTGATCTCTGCCCTCCACATACATGTGCCTACACACACACACACACACACACACACACACACACAAGCATGGGTACACATACACAAAAACAAAATAAAATAAAGTGCTTTAAAACTGCTTGAGTCTTTTTGAAGAAATACAGCCTCCGTACTTCCCGCCCAGGGTTCCAGAAGGAAAGCTCTAGTGAAGATATGTGGGACTCTAAAGTCACAATATAAAGAAATGATCCAACATGAGCCAAAGTCAGAAAAATGGCACAAGGAAGAAACTTCAGGATCTATCAGGAGATTAGGAAATGCTAGGCCAAAGGTTCATATATCGAAATCCCAGGATCATCCAGGAAGTACCACCCAAGAACCTGCTAGAAATGCAAGTTTTTAGGCCTGGTCCCAGACCTTCATAGTCAGACACTCTGGGGTATTTGACAGGATGATGCCTTACTTTTCCAATTGCTGTGATAAAATACCTTGATGAAAACAATTTAAGGGAGAAAGGGCTCAGTTCTGGCTCACAGATCAAGAAGTCAAGATGAAGGAGCTTGAAGGAGCTGGTCACATTCATCCTCAATAAGAAAAAAAGGACTGAATACATGCTAGCGTTCAGCTTGCTTTCTCCATTTTATGCAATCCAGGATCTCCAACCCAGGAAATGGTCCTGCCCACAGTTAAGATGGATCTTCCCACACTGGTAAGCACAATCAAAATCATCTCTGCAGGCTTGCTCAGAGGCCCTTCTCCCAACTATGCTAGATCTAGTTGATAACACTGACCTTCACAAATGATATCTAGCTAATTCCAATCCACAATAAAATTTGGCAATCACTAGTTTTGAATCAATAAGGTTTGATTTGGAGGGGAATCATTTTCCCTTACTTTTTTTAAATTGTCAAAGTATTAGCTTGATCATCCACCTTACCCAACTGTGAATCCTTTGAACTACAACAACTGGCTTGGCAAGACAGGCCCACTGGTGCAATAGAGGCACAGAGATTAAGGGAGTAGCCAACCACTTTCTAACCGGATTTAAGGCCCACTCCGTAGGATGGAGCCCATACCTGCTGCTAACATCAGGCTTAGGAACCTTGGACAGGTCACAAGGCATAGAAGAGAGCCAAATACTATTATTCTTCTAAATAGATACAGTCTTAAACTGACTCCTAATGACTTATTGTTATACCCATACATTAATGCATCTCTCAGCCTTCACCAGAGAAGTTTCCTTATGCAGCAGATGGTGATTAACATAGAAATCCACAACTGGTCAATGTGCAGAGAATAAGAGGTTGCAGAGTGCTTACCTCCAAATAAGAAAACTAGATCAAACATCTGCCTCTCAAGACTCAGTGTGGAAGAGGGAGTGGAAAGATTGTAAGACCTAGAGGTGGTGGATAACCACAAGGAAACAGTGTTTTCCAGACAGCTGGTCAGTTCCTCTTATGAACTCACGGTCATGATAACGGTAAAGATGAGTCCTATATAAGCCAAGTCAGACAAGATCTCATGGACATGGGGAGGTGGGCAAGAAACCCCAACCCTATCTAAGGAACTATTGGCAACTGAGGACTGCTGGGGGGAGGGGGAGTCAGTCTCTTTTAAGTGTGAGATACCACACATCACTCAGTAATCAAGAAATATCCTACAAACATGGCCATAGGCCAGTTCAAGGGAGGAAATTCTCCAGTTGAGGCTCCCTCAACCCAGGTGTGTCAAGTTGACAACTAAAGCTATCCATCACACGTGCACACACACACACACACACACACGTGTATAATATAATATGTGTATAATAGAGTATGTATGTGTGTGTATAATAGAGTATGTGATATTGGGTGGGGGATAGTTGAGATACAGATGGGGAAGGGGGATCTAAGTGCAACCAAAATATATTGTATGAAATTTGAAAAAATTCAATTAAACAAAGCAATATGCAAAATTTTAAAAATACAAAATAGTATGAAGAAAATTATTTTTAAAAAAATAACTACAAGTGTCACAGGCCTATAATCCCAGGTTTTTAGAAGGCTGAGACAGGAGGCTTACAAGTTCAAGGCCAGCCTGGGCAAGTTAGTAAGATCCTGTCTCAAAATAAGAAGTAATTGGAGGTTGAAATGATAGGCCGATTTGATCAAAATGAAATACATTCACGTCCGAGGGAAAAATAAATTTAAAATTAATAAGCAAATTAATTAATCAGTTCATTAAAAGTAAAGGCACCTGCTGCCAAGCGTGACAACCTGAGTTCAATCCCTGGGACCCAAGTGGTGGAATGAGGGAACCAACCCCTGCATATCGTCCTTTGACCTTCACATTCATGAGTGACATGCACAAACCACACAATAAATAAATAAAAATGTAAAAAAATGAATTTTAAAAAGTTTGCCAGGCATGGTGGCACATGCCTTTAATCCAGCATTTGGGAAACAGAGGAAGGAGAATCTCTGTGAGTTCAAGGCCAGCCTGGTCTACATAGCAAGTTCCAGGCCAGCTGGGGCTACAGGGAGACCCTGTCTCAAAAAGACCAAAAACAAAAAAAGTTTAAAAGGAGGGTAGAGAGATGGTTCAGCAATTAAGAGCACTGGCTACTCTTGCAGATGACCCCAGACCCACATGGTGGCCAACAACTGCTCCTAACTCCAGTTCCAGGGGATCCAGCACCTTCTTCTGGCCTCCGAGGGCACTGTACAACACGGTGCACTTATACACATGCAAGTAATACACTCATACACATAAAATAAAAAATAATAAATAAGATATTTTTAAAAGTTTAAAAGTGGGGGCTGACTAGTCAATCAGCGGACAACGGGTTCAATGAGAGACTGTCTCAAAAAATAACACAGAGAGCAATAGATGAAGACACTCAAAGTCAATCTCTGGCCTCCACACATGGAGGTATAGGCACATGTATACTCACATGTGCACACACACACACATCACCACCCACCTACACACACACACACACACACACACACACCAAAAGAAGGTGTCAAAAGTATAGCACAATTGTACAGCACTTGCCTAGCAAGTTCAAGGCTCTCGATTCAAACCCAAGCACTGGGAAAAAAGAGAGAGAGAGAGAGAGAAGTCACTGACTCGTTCCTCTCCTATTCCCTGGGGCACCCCAACCCATCACCAGCTAGGGTGCCATTATCGGCTAGGGAGATGCCCTCACCTCCATCAGGATTTGACCCTCCAGAAAGATACAAAGCCAGTAGCTTGGAGCCATGCTGCTCTTTGATGGCACTTGCAGAGTTCAGTGACAGCCAACTGCTTCTCTCACAAAATTATTTCCCAGCGATGGTAAGAACTGAGTGGGAAACAGAAGGCAGCCTATGGTTGTCTCTTGCACTTAACAGTTCCTTAAAATTCAGTGCTATAAGACACTAACACCAAAATATTCCTTAATTTTCCTTCATTGGAAGCTGATGAACTTCTCTCAAGTTGTATCAAATAAAAAGGTAGGGGGACTGGTGAGTTAGTTAAGCAGTTAAGAGCACTGGCTGTTCTTGCAGAAGACCCAGGTTTGCATCCCAGCACCCACATGGTGGCTAACAACCATCCGTAACTCCAGTTCCAGGGATCTGACGCCCTCTTCTGTCCTCTACAGGCATTGCATGTCACAGGTGCACTTACACACATGCAGGCATAACACTCATACACGTGAAATAAAAATAAATAAGTCAAAAAAATTAAGAGAATTTTATAAAAGTTGAAAAAAAAACGGATTTTTTACTACCCTGGATTTCAGTGGAAGCAAGCTATTTCTGTTTGTTGTCAGCTCAGGGTGCAGCTGTCGCCAGGGTGAAGGGCAGAGGGCACCTCTCTCAAAGCCAGTGTGAACTAAATTATCAGTAAAACCACAAGTACCAAACTCCCAGGAGGCTGTGGAGCACTAATATTCAAGAAGTAAGACCAGAGGGCTGGAGAGATGGTTCAGTGGTTCAGAGCACTGCCTGCTCTTGCAGAGGACCCTGGTTCAATTCCCAGCACCCACAAGGCAGCTAACAATCATCTTTAACTCCAGTTTCAGGGACTCTGACACCCTCTTCTGACCTCCCCTGGGACTGCACGACACAGGTGCACTTACACACATGCAGGCAATACACTCATGAAATAAAAATAATAAAACATTTTCTAAAAAGAATAAATAAAATGGTTTTATTTTTTAATCTTTAAAAAAAAGCTAGGAAGGAACTACAGAGATGGTTCAATGATTAAGATCACTGGCTGCTCTTGCAGAAGATCCAGGTTCGATTCACAGCATCCATATGGTGGCTAACAACCATTCATAACTCCAGTTCCAGAGGATCCGACACCCTCTTTGGACCTCCGTGGGCATTGCACAATACGGGTACCTACCTACATGCAAGCAATAACAAATAAAATTAAAAATAATAAATAAAATATTTTTTAAAAGCTAGGAAGATGCCTCAGTCAGGAAAGTGCTTGCCACACAAGCATCAGGGCTTGTGATCAGAACCACATAAAATAGCCAGATGCGGCCCACAAACCTGCAATCCCAGTACTGTGAAAGTAAAGACAGGAGGGTCCCTGTGTCTCACTGGGTGGCCAGGCCGGCAAATCAGCAAGCTTCAGTTCATGGGGAGACTCTGCCTCAAAGAATAAGGTTAAGGGCTTGCAAGATGGCTCAGTGGATAAAGGTGCTTGCTACCAACTTGACAACCTGAGTTCAGTCCCAGGAACCCACATGGTAGAAGAAGAGAATTGAATCCCATAAGTTGTCCTCTGATCCCCACACATGGGCCACATAAATAAATGTTAACATTCTTTAAGTGAACAAAGTAGAGGTTAATTAAGGAAGACACACCCGACATCAACCTCTGGCCTCGACAGGCATACATATGTATACACTTGCATACACATACACACACACACAAAATATTTCCTCATGACTGCTATTCATTTTCTATCAAGGAAAGATCTTGTTTTTCAAGTTGGATCCCTGTCAGTTTGTCCTTCCAGCCAGTTGGAAAAGAACACATCCTTTCCAGCTTTGAGGCATGATGAGCAGGGACCACATCCAGGGGTAGAGACAGGAGGTGATAGAGAACATGTGGGGCCACAAATGGAGAAAAAGAGGAAAAATCATTCCCCTGTTAATAAAGGAGTCAGGTCCCACCTCTGTGAAGCTCCCTGGGTCCCTTAGCTGGCTGCAGCCTTCTCTATGTCCAGGTGCCACTGCCCCAGAGGAAACACCTTCAGAGCCATAGCTCCCGTAGAGGAAGAGTGACCCTGAATTCTAGAGATCTAGGACAGGAGGAGGACAACATGGGCTTGAAGTCTGCCAGATCAGTTTAGTCTTAGCTTGAGCAGTGACACTGTGTGACCAATGACGAGTTCGCACCTTTCCAAGCTCGGGGATCACACTGGAACTGCCTCAATGGAGGGTTGATGATGTGGCTCAGCTGAGAGACTGCTTCCCTGGTATGAAGCCCTGAGTTCAATCCCCAGTACCACATAAAACTGGGTATGGTAGTAGACATCTGTAATCCAGCACTCAGGAGATAAAGGCAGGAGGATCATGCTCAAAGTCATCCTCAACCACATATTGAGTTTGAGGCCAACCTGGGATGCATGAAACCCTGTGTCAAATAAAGAATGGGGATTAGGGCTGGTGTCCTCTGAACCTACATGGTAGAAGGAGAAAGCATCTCCTGACAGTTGCACACACACACACATACACACACACACAGAGGCACACACTTGGGCACACGTATCCATTAATTAAGTGTTTAAAAATTGAAACAATAGAAGACCCACTGTATTTTACAAGCATCTACCTGCCTATCCAGACCAAATAAAGTTTAGCAATTAATTATAGGAGTTATTAGTTCAATAAATTATCATTGTTGTTGCTGCTGGTACTGAGTAAGAACAGTTTACCAGAGTATATCTGAAGGAACAAACTTCCACAAGAATCAATAAAGATCACACTTGAAATACTTGAGCAATCCCACTACTATCCCAAAAGGGTCTTGGTGCAAATTAGAAAACATATCCCACAAGACAAGTTACTACCACTTGCCAAAAGCTTGTTACAGTAACTCCCAGATCTATAATGCAGGGTCTCTCCCAGCAGCCCCAGAAGTGTGCAGCATAACTGTGTGTGCAGACTGTGAGAGCCACAGGAGGGAGTTAGTGGTCAGGATGAAGGGTCAGGGTCTCCAATGGGAAGTCAGCTGGAGCACAGCACCTACAGCAAAGGAAAACCATGAAGCTATGCCCTGTTCTGGAACCAGAGAGCAAGCAAACATAGGATAAGCCCCCTCTCTAAGAGTCAGTCCACCTCTCCCAGGAAGACTCTCTTTTTGTTTGTTTGTTTGTATAACCTTGGGGAGGAAGAAAAAGGCAATGCAATTGATCACCCCGTATTCTGAGGATTTCTTCACCTATCTTAGCCTTCACAGTGCATTGTGGATATAATGAACGGTTTCCTGCCAAAACTAAAATATAGGACCACATAGAAAGTAGAGTCTTTATACTCAAAAACTTCTCCACCTCTAGAAAATGGTGGCCTGAAATTGTACTGTCAAACATTCATTGCTGAACTGGGGACAGGCTCAGTCAGTAAACTGTTTGCCTTGCAAAAATGAGTGGCCCACATTTGATCTCCAGAACTCAGGTTCAAAAACAATGCGGAGCATGACACATTTGTAATCTTAGCACTGGAGATGCAGAAACAGGCAGATCCTTGGGGCTTGGTGGCCAGTAAGCCTAGCCTACTAGACAACTTCCAGACCAGTGAGAAACCAACCTGGTCTCAAAAACAAAGGTAAGAGCCAGCGAGATGGCTCATCAGGTAAAGGTGCCTGTCGCCAAACCTGACGACCTGAGTTCCATTCTTAGGATCCACAAGATGGAAGCTGAGAACGAATTCCTACAAGGTGTCCTCTGACCTTCAACACATACTTGGCTTGCCTACACACACACACACATACACAAACACACCACCACCACCACCACCACACCAAAAACAAAAGATTGATTGCTGATGTTAATGACTCAAAGTCAAGCACAGAACGGACAGGAGGAGGGGTAACTCGACCTTCCTCAAGTTCTGGAGGGTGATGGAAGAGGACAGCTCCATGCAGGCTGTGGTACCGACCAAAGTCCTGGGCTACAGACACAAATTCAAAAACCCTTGAAAGAGAGCCCCAGGGAGAAGCGTGTAACATCAAGGCCCAGAGTAAATCAGCAAAGGGAGAATTAAGAGGATCAATAAAAGAGTTTAATGAAACATAAACAGGTTCAGGGAGGGCTTAAACAAATTCACGGTCAATCTATAGCAGGTACTTAAGGAGCAGCCCTGCCTCTTGAAGGTTGATGTTGTATAAAGCAACTGTGCTCTCCTCTGGGGCATCCCCAGAGACGATGCCAGAGACTGAAGTTCTGCCTGCCAATCCTGGGACTGACCTGCAGATAGGAGGAAGTGGGGGAACTTCTTGGAAATGTGTGAGTGTGAGACCAGAATGGGAGCTGGGAGGCTGTCCCACAAATTTTGGCAAGCAGCACTTGCCTGACTGTGGGGTGCTGAGCAGGAGCAGATCCAAGCTCCACTGAGATTTGCAAGCAGACTGCAGTACTAGAGGCAGACAATGGAAAGTGTATATTGCTCAGCTGCTCCGCCTACAGACGCAGGTTCTAGAGGCCACCACAGTGCCACATGGGAGCCTGGGCAACCCAGGAGTGCTGACTCGGCCTCTGATCCGCATACCGTTTGTGCTCTGGCACAATATTCCATGTTGGTGCGGGAAGGGGAGAACCTACACTGGGGAAAACAGCAAAGTCTTTCTGCATTAGACCTCAAGCTACTGAATGCTCATCCTGCCCCCACCAACCTCACCAAGGTTGCCGGTACTCTCCTTGACAGAGAGGCTAAGCCCCCAATCTGACAGTGCCCGTCTCTCTGATGCTTGCTCCCGTGAAAGGAAAAGGCTGTCCACATACCCCTACCTAGCTAAAGTCCTTCTCCAAGCCAAGGTTGGTCCTCCCTACAGCAGCAAACACACCTCAGCACCTGCCCTTCCTGATGGAAAAAGCCCTTCTTTCTTCCCGTGATTTGAGGCCAAAGCATCGAGACCCATAACGGCAGCAAAGACCTCACCAAATACAAGCCTGTTATACTTCCGCAGAACAAAATGGGCAGTCCAGAAAGGAGGAGCGCCTTTCTGTGTACCTGCTGCTTCCAAAAGAAGAGACCCTATTGCTCTCCCAAATTCTCCAGGCTTGGCTGACTAAATCTGGTGTGTCAGTTACTTTAGATGCTGCTGGACAAAATACCTGCCTGATCTTTCCTGCCCTTCCCAGGGAGTCTGGCTGAGACAAGTGGCCCATGCACCCTAAAGGGCTGCAGAAGGCGACCTCTTCTTAGCCAAATGTGCTTCTCCATCCACTTGCAGTGATAAACTTGGATGATGCCATCTGCTGGATGCAGGCTTGTTGGTGTGTCAGCAAGATAACTTTCCTAGCCTTCTTTCCTAAGGATTAAGGATCTCTGGGCTTTCCAGTTTGAGCAGGAACAACAGAGATCATTGGATTCATGAGTCAGATCTGTGGACCATTATGGAATCTTCCAATGGGCTACACACCTCGAAGAGCTTCAGTGGTCTGTCAACCAAGGAGACTATAGAATCTAGCTCCAAGGGTTCATGGAACATTCAATGAAGAAAGGTACAAAACTTGTCACAAAAAGTGGCTCTTACTGAGTGGCTGGTGAGTTGTTTTCATTACAAAGTCCTCTAGTAGAAGTCATGGACCTAGGGTAAAACCTGACATTGTTATTTTGCTAAGTAGTCATGTTGTCAAATTGCCTTCTAAATATTCGTGTATATACCCACAGACCTGGACTGCTCTCAACCGTGGTCAGAGAAGCTTCTTTCTTCAGTGGGTAGCATTCAACACAGAGACACAAAATTGGTCGAAGTGCTGAGAATATGAGACTGAGTGCCCAGCCCTAAACCAGACATCTTCATCAATACGCCCTGCAAAACACACTTACCAAACTAGAGAACATCCTGGAAAGGGAGGCAGAAAGAACGTAAGAGCCAGAGGAAGAGGACGAGTACTCTGAAATGAAATGCTGTATCTGGACATGACATGGTTACTGCACTCATGAAGACCTGCACAAGATCAAATCAGCCAAAATTCTGACACAGATGGGGTGGCGCTCTCCTGACTGGGGAGCCCCCTCCTGACTGGGGAGCCCCCTCCTGACTGGGGAGCTAATTCCAAGGTCATAAAAAAAGAATACGCAAAGATGGGAGAGGGATGTGTTTGGGGGATATGGAGGGGAAACCGGGGGTGGATATGACTATATTTTGTTGTATATATGTATGAAATTATTTTTAAGAGTTGCCCCCTGATGCTCCCATCTCCTGACAAGGCTGTGGGTGGCAGGGACAAGACCAGACTGGTAAAGAAGCTGTGTGAAGGTGGACAGTTTTCTCATCCATATGACTAATATTCAAGGTATCTACAAAAAAGTAAGGAAAAGATTGCCTTGTAGGTCCGCTCTGCCCTTTCCTGCCCCTTTCTTTGCCCTAAGGAAATCTCTGGCCTTTGAAAGCAGACTTGGTGCAGGTTCCCAGTTCACTCCTTAGTGCTTTGCCGTTCCGCAGGCAGACTCACCAGATATCTAAAAATTTCCATTTTCTTTATTGCTTTGCTCTCCTGCTCGGCAACTTCATATTCCTCCCCTCTGTCTGTGTTGGACTAAAGTGAAAACTTGAGTCTTATTAGCACTGCTGGCCCCTCACCTTCCCCCACATGATGGGCACCTCGGAGTTAGGATGTCATAACCGGGATGTCACTCAAGCCTCTCCCCATCTGGTGTCACTCACACAGCTCTGAGAAGAAGCAGAAGCAACCTGAACAGGAAATGTAATCACCCATGGTGAGAGGGTAGTGCTGGCAGGGGACAAGGACCACTCTCGACAAGGTCCAAGCCCAGACCTTTGTCTGAACCTTGTCCCACTCCATTCCTCTCCCCTTCCATCCAGCAGGCATATGGCACATTTGTGATGGTCAGTGTTAATTACCAACTTGACAGACTCTACAGCCACCTGAGAGATGGGTCTCTGGGTGTGCCTGAGGGAGTGGCTCTCTTTTTTAAGATTCATTTATTATTTTTACTTTTGATTACATGTGTGTGTGCCTGTGTAAGTTTATGTGCACCATATACATGAAAGAGGCCAGAGTGTCAGATTCCCTGGAGCTGGAGTTACAGGCAGTTGTGAACCACAAGACTTGGGTCCTCTGCAAGAGCAATAAATGCTCCAAAGTGTTGAGCTCCGCCCCCCCCCGCCCCCCGGCACCCTGTGGGGATTACCTTGATTGCCTTAATTGATGTGGGAGGACCTGCTTAAGTGTGGGTGGGACCATTCTGGTCAAAGATGCTGGACTGCATAAAGTATAGAGAAAGCTGTCTGGGCGCTCTCAAGCTCTGATTGTGGGTTTGGCCTGACCGGCTCTCAAGCTCCTGCCACCAAGACCGAGATGTGACCATACCTTAAACTATGAGCTAAAATAAACCTTTTCTCTCTTAAGCTACTTTTGTCAAGGTATTTGATCACATTTACAGAAAAGAAACTACTGCGGACAGCATTTTCAAACCACCACCCTGCCCTGTTGCTTCTATTTAGCTGGAACACACACTTCTGCAAAAAAAGCCGTCGCTGAGGTTTCTCAGGAGACTGATGGGCAAGCCGACCCCATCTAACCCTCACGTGAGAGAACAAAGCTTTGCTCGTGCCCAGCAGTAGTAGCCTTGCCACAGTCTGCAGGAGAGAAGAGGGGTGAGATGAAGAAAGGAAGCAAAAAGAAAGAAGATGGCTTCAGGAAAGTGGCCAGAACTCCTCAGGGGGATCTCCTGCCCCTCCCCCGCATGCACTGCTCAGCAAGCCTGGGTGGCCCTTGAGAGAATGAGGCAGGGTACCTGCCTTGACAGGTCACACCTACACGTCTGGGCCTCTGGGCCTCCTTTGCCGTCTTCACAGCCCCTGTGCCCTTTGGTTTATTCCTTTGGTTTATCTGTATGAAGTGCTAGGAATCTGACAGTTCCAACAGTGCTGTCCCGCTGCTGTCACCTCCGTGGCAGAGTGGGGAGTCTGGTAGACTGTAGGGTACCCCACTCGTGGCTTATTGGGAACTACCCTGGATAGTTGAACCTTGAGTGACTGGGGCCCCTTGACAAGATGGGAAAGGAGCCCAGGGCTGAGTGTGCGGGTAACAAGCAATTCGGAGACTGAGGACACAAAGTGCCACATGGAAGAGGGCCATGACCCTGAGAAGGTGTGGAACAGACCCTAACAAGGACTTCACAGGCACTGCAGACAGCACAGTCTTGTTAGACGCTCTGGAATGAAAACACGCCCCTCTCCAAACCATCCTGATGCCCCCAAATGCCTGTGCAGGACTGAGCTGGGAGCCAGGCCGCCAGCTGACACCTGCTCCTGCGCTTCGGAGCCAGCCAGGCCCCAACACACCAATAGAACCGCTTTGCTCCTTCCGTCAGTGTTGTTCTGTTTGTTGGCTTGCTTTATAAATTCTTTTTCCCCTCCTGGCTTTTGGCTTCATAGTTAACATTATGTTCTACCGAGGATTATGTGCCTCCTAACCATAGGAACAGGCCAGGAAGCTCACGCAGAATCCGGATCCTCAAGCTTCCCTGAACGCGGGCGGGGCCTTGGAGCCAATTGGAATCGTTTGTGTCTGCTGCCCTCTTTTGGCCATTTTGGAGAGGTTCAGGTAATGGAGCTAAAAACCTCTTCATCTGTTGTCTAGTAGGACAGAAGGACGGTGAGGGAGGGGAGGGGAGGGGAAGGGAGGGAAGAGGAGGAGGATCCTCTGATTTTTCATCCTGTGATCATTTCTGAAATCTTGGGCCAACGATGGCTCAGTGAGTACAGGTGCTTGTCGCCAAGCCTGAAGACCTAAGTTTGGAACACACCGAGTGAAGAGAACTAAAATTTGCCCTCTGACCTGGTCCACACAAATGGGGCTGTGCGGCACACACATAAAGAAATGAATGTAATAAGAAAAGAATTAAGGGAGATTTATCAGATTGATCCAGGCTGGGCGGTCGAACACCACACTGAAAACGCTGAGAACTGCCTACCTACTCAGTCCAAGCAGCCTCTGCACTCTCAACCCAGTGCTGATACCTGAAAGACTGCTGGAGAGTCACTAGTCTTCAGTTCACATTAGAAACCTGAAGAAGCTGAGATTTGATGTCAGCGAAGGATGGCAGTCTCTGAAGCAGCAGAAACAAGTCAAATGAACCGGCAGACAGTGTAGATGAACCCTCAGGCAGGGCAGATGAACTCATCATTAAGACAGGAAGGCAAAAAGCAAAACTGCCACCAGAAGATTCCACCACATTCAGGAGAGGTCCTCCCACTTCAAATAACCTCATTAAGTAACCACTCACAGATGTGTCTAGCAGCCTGACTCTTAGTTGATTCCAGACCCAGTCAAGATGATAATGCTGAAAACTTTCACAGACCTATTGGCCATTTTAATATAGGCATTTAGAAAAGACGTCAGCTGTTGTTCAGATGAGCTTTCCCAAAGGTCAAAGTGTTACGGTCTCTATCTCCAAACCATGGTACTGTTGAAAGAAACCTTTAAGGGATGGGGCCTAGTGTAAGGCCCTCCAGTCTTGAGGGAGTGTCTCTAAAGGGGATGGAGTCACCTATTTCCCGATTCCTTCTGCTTCCTGTTCATATTCTAAGGGAATTTGCTCCACCACACACTCCAGGACATGCTGCCTTTATCTGAGCCCAAAGCAATATATATGCTCAGTCAGAACTCTTGGATCCAGAGTTCTGAGCCAAAGTAAACCTTTTCTCTTTATAAGTTAATTGCCTTTGATATTTCATTATAGTGATGGAACACTGACTAATACACATCTCAAGAAAGAGTCTCCCCTCCAAATGCCTCTCTACCAGAATGAAGAGAAATGAGGGAACTCAGGAAGGGGGAGAGAAGACAAGAATTCGAGATATTGCCACCAAATACCCAGCATCAAAGGATTTAATTGCACAGGGGAAAAGGCCCCTTTAAAAGCTATAATTTGGGCTTTCAAAAAACTGCATCCATTTGAGTGCTGAATATATGCCTTTTAGGACAAAACCAAACATTTCTGAAGAGTTAAGATTTTATTTTTACATGACAATTAAATGTTTTAAATGTCAGAAAGAGTACTCAGTCTCATCCTACAAATATGTCACCAAGTGGATAGGAGAATTTTCACTTGCTGAGGGTCAACTGGGCTATAGTTGAAATGGGCAGGATAAAAAATCAAAACCTAGTGCCCTTGGTGGCCTCTGCCTGACAGCCCAAGCAGCAAAATGATGTCCCCACCTTCAGGTGACAGGGACAGGCTTCAAACCTAAGCCACAACTTACTCTGGAGGGGTACAGGGGGCTAAGGAGCTGAGAACCACAACACCTTCCTTTCTCACAGACAAGAACAGTTCTGATGGAATCTGCATAAAAATGTTCTCTCTGCAGAAGTATTTGCATTTTATGGTCTCCTTCCATTTTAAAGCTCATACATGTTTACTGTAAACAGTTTGACTATGAGTTTAGAAAGAACAATTTTATTTTAATCACTTGCCCCACTCCCAAACCAATTGTATGAGCCAAAAAGGACTCAAATGAATATTTCTGAACTAGGAAGTACTTGAAGTACTTCCTTACATTGTAAAGAGCAGATCTGCTGTAGTTTGGATATAGAATGTCCCCCAAATGGGGCTGGGGAATAGTGCACGCATGAGCATGTGAGTTTGATCCCCAGAGCTCACTTAAAAAACTGGGTGGGACTGGCAAGGTAGCTTAGCCGGTAAAGGTACTCACAAGCCTGACAACCTAAGTTCAATCCTCAGAACCAAAAGAAAAAATGGAAGGAGAGAACTCCAGTGTTTTCCTATGACCTACACACATGTGTCATGGCATGCACATGGCCCCACACATATCATGTACACACACAATGATAAATTTTCTTTAAAAGCCAAGGGTAGTAATATGCATTTATAATTCCAGTGCTGGGGAGGCAGAGACAGGAGGCTCCCTGGGGCTCTCTGGCCCCCAGCCTAGTTAAATAGGTGAGTGCCAGGTCAGTGAGAGACTGTGTCTCAAAAAACATTGGGGGGCTGGAGAGATGGCTCAGTAGTTAAGGACACTGGCTGCTCTTGCAGAGGAGCCAGGTTCAGTTCCCAGCACCCACATAGCTGCTAGCAATCATCTATAACTCCAGTTTCAGGGGATCCAGTGTTCTCTTCTGGTCTCTGTGGGCATGGCACACATGTGGTGCATGTACATCCATGCAGGTAAAACACTCGTATACATTTAAAAAAGGAAATAAATTTTTTTAATGTGACTGATTCTTAAGGTATGATATCCAAAGTTGCCCTCAGGCCTATACACACAGGTACACATGTACACATACACACATACATACACACACACAAGAATGTCTCCTAAATTCCATATGCTAAAAGCTTGGTCACCAGCCTGTAGTGCTTCTAGGAGGTAATAGAAACTTCAGGCAAGGTGGTCTAGTGGGAGAAAGTTTGATCATTAGGGGTACAGCCTTGGGACATTGGAAGCATATCCTTGGGTCATTGGAGGTACAGCCTTGGGTCATTAGAGGCATAGCCTTGAGCATTGGGACACAGTCTTGAGTCATTGGAGACATAGTCTTGGATCACTGGTACACAACCTTGGGTCATTGGAGGCACAGCCTTGAGTCATTGAGGTCACAAGAATGGGGAGGAATCTCTCTCTCTCTCTCTCTCTCTCTCTCTCTCTCTCTCTCTCTCTCTCTCCCCTAGCCACCACAAAGTGAATTGCTTTCCCCCACCCTACCCCCACCATGACTATCTGTATCAACCCAACTTGCTCAACCCACACAGTAAAACCCAAGGCATCATTTCCCAGTGAGCTCTGGACCACTGATGCATGAGAGATGCTACCAAGAAAAGGAAGGGATAGAAGAGATTCCTGCCTGCCACCCACCCTCTAGAGCTACATATGAACTGTCCTACCCAAGACTCAAAAGCTGTGCAGTGCAAGAAAATCATTTCTCTCAGCATATATTAATTGCGTAATTGTTACAGAGTGCCAAACAGGAGTCACCACATGCAAAAGAAAGGCAAGGTAGATTTTTATTACGGCCCGGCTGACTTCCAAACTCTAGGTGGGCGAGTTCTGAGAAGCAGCCCCGATTCATTGTAGCATCCAGCTTTTATAGGCAAGTACAAGGTGTGTAAAGGTTGGCTTCACAAATATCCAACCCTATCCATCCAAGTCCATAGAATCAGATGTTTACATTTTAGTCGTGCCTTTGTTCCCAACTGAGACACATCCTGGCATTATATCCAATCCTGAAGACCAGGAGAAAATGTCAAACTCAGAGTTTCCTTTCCTCAAAAACCAGGATGTCACTGCTGTCAGATGGAGTCTTAACGGTTTGGTTAGAGACCATTATCACTTCACAGACACAGATGTGGTCATTAACAATGGTTATTTGTTGGGCATAACGCAAGGTGTGCCTAGCCAGGCCACCTGCTAGGAGGAATAGAGGAACAGGTCTTGTGGGTGTGGCGTTCTGCTCTGGCTAGTTGTGAGACCAGCATCTGGAAAGTACCTGCCTACCTGGGGACAAACTTAGTATTGGCTGTATTTGGGACCCCACCCCATAAGGTCATTGGCTATCCAGACCTATAAGAGCTTGTGCACATATTCAATAAACAAGTTGGCAGTGCGACACGCTTGGCCTGCTTCCCATCCAATTCCCGGAGTCTGCGGCTTGACTCTGCATCTACTCACCCCCAACCCCTCAAGCTGGCCCCCCAAAGTCCACTCGGGCTGGTCCCGAGTAGTGAAACACAATGGTAACGGACTATAGTTATAAAACTATAAAACGACTATAGTTATTTGCTTAGGATGTTCTGCATAAGATTAGATGTCTGCATAAGATTAGATACCAACGGGGAGGGGGCGGGTCTTATATTCTCACATGGTCTGGTAGGAGGCAGGGAACATGAGGTCACTCTATTACATCATCATCAGAAGGAAGGATCATCAACAGACAAGAGAAAGCAGGTGAACTAATTTTAAGGATGGAGACCAAAGTCAAGACACTAATACATTCAGATATACGTAAAAAATTACCAAACATAACCAAAACTCCCAAGTACTTCAAGTTACATTCAAGAGGGCAAACCTAAGACTCCCTGAGGTAGAAATAAGTATAGAGATAAATCCAATCACTGCAACAAATTTCCCAAACCTAGATTAAGGGTTACCTTGGCTGAATATATCAATCTTGATTGGCAGTTACTTACTTTTAGAGCTTAAAACATACCATTTCACACCCTCCTGGCTTTTAGGGTTAATGAAAGGGAATGTTGCTGTCTCTAGTTTTATTTTCCAATGCTGGGAATTGAACCCAGAACTTCATGCATCTTAAGGTGTTCTTGAATTCCAGGGGTAATTTTCACAGAACTAGAAAAAAAAGATCCTAAAGCTCAAATGGAAACAAAAAAGACTAGGAACACCCAAAGCAATCCTCAGCACAAGAAGTACAGCAGGAGGTATCACACTCTGACCTCAAGTTACGCTACAGAGCCTTAGTGAGAAAGACAGTGTGGCACCAGCACAAAAACAGACACAGAAACTAGAACAGAAGAGAGGGCCCAGAAGACACGCCGGCTCAGCTATGACCACCTAACTTTTAATAAAAGCATCAAAATACACACTGGAAAAAAACAACTATGCCTGCAAAACTGGACATCCACCTGCAGAATGATGGGCATACCTAACATAATAAAGGCTACAGATGACAAATCCATAACTAACAGTCTATGAAATGGGGACAACTGAATGCATTTCCTCAAATATCAAGATGAGGACTGGAGAGATGGCTCAGTAGTTAAGACTATTGACTGCTTTTGCAGAGGACCTGTGCCCACATGGCAGCTAACAGCTGTCTGTAACTCCAGTTCCAGTGGACCCTTTACTGACCTCCATTGACATTGCACAACACAGGTATACTTACATACATGCAGGCAATACACTTACACACATAAAAATATTTTTCTTAATTTTTTAAAGATCAGGAGTGAGATACAGTATCCTTTCTCTCCACTGTTAACTCAATACAGCATTTGAAGTCTTAGCCAGAGTGACAAGTAGGAGAAGGAAATAAAAGGGATACAAATACGAAATGAAGATGTCAAATTATTTGTACTTGCAAATGATGTGATCCTGTATTTAAAAGCTCCTAAAAGCCCCTTAGCCACTCTCAGCACAGTGGTCAGATACAAAGTTAACATATAAAATCTGGTAATCGTCTATAATATAAATAACAACATGCTGGAAAGGACATCAGGAAAACAATCCCATTCACAATAAAAAAAAAAAAAAACCCTTTGGAACAAGACAAATCAAGAAGGTTAAAGATCTCTACAAGAAAACTTTAAAACACTGAAGAAAGAAATTAAAGAAGACCTTCGAAGATGCAAAGACTATCCTTGCTCACAGATTGGCAGAATTAATATTGTGAAATGACTGCAGTACCCAAAGATATCTAAAATTCAATGTAATCTCCATCAAAATCCCAATAATTCTTCATGGAACTACAAAAAATGGTCTTAAAATTCATATAGAAGTACAAAAGACCATGAGGTATCACAATATCTGATCTCAAATTGGTCTACAGTCATAGTAAAATCATCACCATCATCATCTAACAATACCGTGATAGTGGTACAAAAGCTGACATATAGACCTGTAAAACAGAATAGAAGACCTAGAAAGAAACCCACATAGCTTCAGCTGCCTAATGCGGGACAGAGGTGTCAAAAACATACATTGGAGCTGGATGTGGCGGTACACGCCTTTAATCCCAGCACTCCGGAGGCAGAGGCAGACAGGTCTCTCTGTGAGACGGAGACCAGCTTGGTTTAATTAGCGAGTTCCAAGCCAGCTGGCGCAACAGGGAGACCATCTCAAAAAAAAAAAAAAAATACATTGGAAAAAAGCTTATCTATATTACTCAGGGAAAATTGGGTATCCTCGTGTGAAAGGCTGAAAGGTGAGCCATATCTCTCATCCTGTGCAAAAATTCAACTCAGGGGCTAGAGAGCTAGCTCAACAGTTAAGAGTTCTGTTGCAGAGTCATGAGGACCAGAATTTGAATCCCAACATGTACATAACAATTCAGTCACCCTGAGCAGGCCTGTAACCCCAACTCTGAAAGAAATGGAGACAGGACTCTGGGGCTTTCAGGTTTCAAGTCTAGTGAAGAAAACAGGAGCCCCAGATTCAGTAAGAGAGCTTGCCTCACAAAAAAATAGGTGGAGACTGACAGAAGAGGTTATCCAACCTCCTTATCTGCCTTCCACACAGGTACACAAGTGTATGCACACACGTGTGCATATACAGAAAAACACAACAAATAATCTCTTTTAATTAATTCAAGAAGCTGGAAAGACTGCTCAGCAGTTTAGAGCGCTTGCTGCTCTTCCTACACTGGGTTCTTCAGAATGGCAGCTCCCACACGCATATGGCACACATTCACAGAGACACAGAGCTATAAAAAATAAAATAAAATAAAAATTTTTTAATTAAAAAAATTAATTCAAAATGATCAAAACCTTTAATGTAAGACCTGAAACTACTAGAGGAAAACCAGTAAAATCACTTTAAGAAGGCACAGGTGATGACTTTCCGACAAGGACTCCCATAGCTAAGGAATTAACAGCAAGAATGGCAAACAGGACTGCATGAAATTAAAAAGCTTCTTCACCGCAAATGAAATATCAACAGTGAAGTGACAGAAAAGAAATCTTTGCCATCTGTACATCTGTCAGATCAATGCCTAGATCCTATAAAGAATTCAAACTGTCCAATCAGTAAATGGGCAAATGAATTGAGCAGACAGTTCTCCTGAGGCCCTCTGGAATCATCCATGCGCTTCCTTGAGGCAGATTCCATAGAGACACACATAGGGACTTGAAGGAGGCAGGCAGGGGAAAGTCAGGACCCAGAGCCCATGCTCCCCTGGCAGGCCTTCTGCATATCTCCTTCCTGAGCTTACTAGCCCCATCCATAGCCCCAGAGTTCATAAAAAGTGACCCTTTGCATTTTGAGTAGCTGATACAAAATGGGGGGGAATTTATGACATTATTACTATGGAAATATGCCATAGTGCCCCTGCAAGCCACTCATTCTTTTATTAATAATGGTTATTCACAGCCCAGAAGTCAAAGGCTTTTCTGTATGGGTGCTAATTAAAACTAGCCCCATAAAGAATGAGAGAAAAGCAATGATAAATCTGCCATGGGTCCAATCATCTTAACTAATGAGGTAGAGATGTGTATCTCCAAGGTGGAGTGACAAGCAGAGGTTAACCTCGAATCCTGGCCACTGAGCAGCAGGCTAGGCAGAGCACCTTAATCACCTGGGTGCCACTGGATCCCCACCCTGCTCCTGAGCAGGGAGCACCAAATCCCAACATTACCCATCACCCTCAGACCCCACAGCCATCCAGGAAGAAGGAGAGACCAAAGGGAAATTCCACAACACCCATCCAATTCTTCTCTTTCCACGAGATCTGGTGAGACCTCCGAATACACACCTGTGTTCACAGACGGGAGGGCAGATATGGATGGGTTCAACCCGTATTTCTTCAGAAAAAGAACTGGGGAACTATCTACTTGACCTCAACCTGGAGAAATAACACCTGCAAGGGATTCATAGTTTATTAAAGTGGGACATTATTTTTGTGATCTCACTCACACAGCAAATCTCATACATTTCAGTTCCGTAACGATAATGATGATGTTTATTGTTATTATTAATAGTACTTCCTCTGTTGTCATAGGGGATTAGAGGTAATTGTCAGAAACTCAGATGATATCCAGAAAAGTAATCCAAAACAGGTATATTTTGTAAGATGTTCCCTGGAGCGTCATGAACAATGTCTATTCACCAGCATCCTGACCCTTTGAGTGGGTCCTCAGGACCGACATGGTAGAAGAGAATTGACTTTCCAAAGCTGTTGTCTGACACACACACACACACACACACACACACACACACACACACACAATCAATCAATCAGTCAATCATCATCAATATTTTTTAAATATTTTGTTTATTATTTTTATTTATGTGTATTAGTATATTGCCTGCATGTATGAAGTACACCTGTGTTGTGAAATACCCATGGAGGTCAGAAGGGGTGTCAGATCCCCTAGAACCAGAGTTATGGACAGTTGTTAGCCACCAAGTGGGGGCTAGGAACCAAACCTGAGTTCTCTGCAGGAGCAGCCATCTCTTTTATAGGCTGAGCCATTTCTCCAGCCCCTACTTTAATTTTTAATGATACTATTACAAGTTATTTCTACAAAATTCCAAATGTTGATGGTATTCACAAGCCCTGAGCCAACCTCCCTTGCAATTCCTGAATCCTCCTGCAAATCGCCAGGTTAGTTCCCCTCTACACCACAGTTTAAGATTATTTTCTTTTCCTTTGCTTTATCTTCATATAAATTTCAGAAGTCTGATTTGCAAATTCAACATTTCTCACGCCCATAACTCTGGCCCTCTGCATACCAGACACAAGCTACTTTGAGACATCTCTAGAACAAAACCTGGAAGAGCTCATTAATTAGCACAGGTCTAGAGAAAGACAATGAAAGAACGAGTTGGGAATAACAGAATTCACGCTGTGTTATGGGAAATGTGTGACACTGAGCATCAGTAAATGCAGAGTAGAATCCTGCTATTAATTTTCAACCTTCTGCGTAAGAAGCCTCTCAAAGTCCTGAACAGACAGTGTACTCCATTCCTTCTCTCCATGTCTACACAAGGATGTGCCTTCCTTTAAAGTTAAAGCACCTGTTGTTTCTGGTATTTCCCGAAGATCCCTGCCACAGTTGACACCAGTTGGCCTGCTCTCTGGCTCTGATGGGGCGGGGGGGGGGGGGGACACACGGACACGACACTGACGCGACGACTTCCCTCTTTCTGCGGCTTCATGATCACTTAGTGTTCTGCCCAAAGGAGAAGAAAGATTTTAGGTTGTCACTTTCTTGCTAGTTAGTCAAATGTGATTTTCAATTAGTATTCAAGATAAAAACGCCTCCTCTTATATTGTCTCTCGCTGCTTTTTTATGTCATTCATTTATTTATTTATTTGTATGTGTGTGTATGTGATATGGACTGGGTGTGGTGGTCAGAGGGCAGTCTTTGGAAATCAGTTCTCTCCCTCCATGATGTGTCCCAGAGATCAAACTCAGTTGTCAGGCTTAGCAACAGATGGCTTTATCCACTGAACCATCTTGCTAGCCACCTTTTTTTTTTTTTTTTTTTTTTTTGAAGGTGCTCACTCTTTAAGCATCTCAAGTGCTGGGATTACAAGTGTGTGCCACTACAACTGGCCCTCTCCAGTCATCCTGTATGTGTGTACATGTTCACGGGTGTGCAGTTGTGTGCTGGTGTGCACGCATATGTCTGAGGAGGCTATAGGTCTGTGCTAAGTGCTGTGCTGGTTAATTTTTGTCAATTTGACACAAACTAGAATCACCTAGGAAGAAGGAACCTCAGTTGAGGAATTTCCTCCATCAGACTGTCCTGTGGCATACCTCTGGGACATTTTCTTGATTTCTAATTGATGTAGGAGGCCCAACCCATTCTGAGCAGTGATCTCTCTAGACAAGTGGGCTTAGGTGTATAAGGAAAGTAGTTGAGCAAGCCAGTAAGCAGCAGCATTCTTCCATGGTCCCTGCTTCAGTTCCTGCCTCGAGATTCCTCCCTTCCTGCCTTAGTTTCCCTTAATGATGGACTATAGCCAAAGAAACCCTATCTTCTCCATGTTTGGTTTTGGTCAGTGTTTTATCACAGCAACAGAAATCCAACTAGAACAGGTGTCCTTAGTTTTTTGAGACAAGGTCTTTCACTGAACTGGAGCTCACCAATTCAGCTAGACAGGCTGCCCAGCAAACCCAGGGATCCCCCTGCTCCACCTCCCCAGAACCAGGATTACAGGCATGCATCGTGGCATCTGGCTTTTTACATGTTGCACAAGCTGTACATGGGCCTTGAAGATCCAAATCACTGAATTTTCTTAGAACAGAGACTCTAGAGATCACTGACATTCCCTCTCAATACAGAAATAAGGAAAGACCCCAAGAAGAGAAATAATTCACACATGTTTATACTAGAGAAGACTAGAGTATGAATCTCCCAACTCAGTAATGTCTCCAATAAGATCCTTTTGGGATACAAAGGAATCACTGAGACCTGGCAGCATGGGACTCTCTAGTCTGTTGCTCTGCTCCCTGGCACAAGCTGCCGTTTGTCCCTGCTTTTGTATCTCTTCTCGGGCATGGCCTACAGGTGTCTAATGGAAGTGTCCCCAGACAAGACAAAAGCATGACCTGAACCAGTGCGCAAGGCTCAGCAGTTAAAAGAGCCCACTCAGAAGGGCTTAAAGTTCCACTGCCACCATCTTGAAATTCTTGTTTTGTTTTTTGTTGTTTTGTTCTTTTTAAGACAAGGTCTTCCTGTAGCCCCAGTTGACCTGGAATTCATTATGTAGACCAGGATAGCCTCAATCTCACAGAGATCTGCCTGCCAAATGCTGGGATTAAAGTCATGTGCCACCATATCCAGCCTATTTTTGTTTTTGAGTCAGGATCTCACAAAGCCCAGGCTGACTTCTGACTCCTTATGTAGCCAAGGATAATCTTGAGCAAAGGGTCCCCCTGCCTCCACCTCCTGAGCACTGAGGCTGCAGGCATGCACTACCACACCAAGTTTATGTGGCACTGAGGAACGACTCTAAAGCTTTCTTCATGCTAGGCCAGCAGTCTACCAACTGAGCTTTGTCTCCTGCCTCTGCCTTGAAATTCTTAGTAGTTTTTAGATATGGACACCTATATTTTTGTTTTGTACTGAGCTCTGCAATTGTATAACCAGCCCTGACCACAGCACATATATACTATGTGAAATAGTCACTTTTGACAAGCTAGCAAGAAACACAAGGTTTAATCCTCCCCGTGGTCCAGTGTGGAAGGAACACAGTGGTTCCCATGCTTGGATGACCTCTCTTGCCCTTCTCTTCCCAGGAGGGTTGGGAGGATGAGTAGGCTCAATAAAATTCATTGCTGAGCATGCCCCTTCCTGGTACTGAGGGCCGGAAAACAACTCTTGTCTCTGATCCCCAACTAAATCTATCTGTGAATTCACAGCAGGTGTCACCTCAAACTAACCAAATTCTCTGTGCTCCTGTTCTTCAATTATCAAACCAATAAATACTCATTACAAGAAAAGTTATTTTGTGAGACAGCCTCATGTATCCCAGGTTGGCTTTAAACTCCTTATATAGGGAAGAATGACCTTGAACTTTTGATTTTTTTATTTCATACATGTATACAATGTGTCTTGATCATACCGACTCCCAACTCCTCCCCTCCAATTCCCTGAAGGCCCCCTCAATACATCTCCCTTCCACCTTCATGTTCTCTCTTTTTTTTAAGAATCCACTGGATCCAATCCATGCATGGATGTGGGGTCATCCATTATGACATGGAAAGCCTAACAGAATCTACCTCACCCAAAGGAAAGTGACTCTCCCTCAGCAGCCATCACGCCTGCCTCCATCTCCCAAGTGCTGGGATTATGGCCATGTGCCACCATGCACGGTTTATGAGGTGCGGGGCGGGGGGAGCGGGATCTAGGAATTCATGTATTCTAACCAAACACTCTACCAACAGAGCTATATCTCCAGTCCATGATTATAGGAAAAATTTTAACAGCCAAAAATAATAGTAGGAAGAAAAGGTCACTTATGACTTCACTGTCTACGTGCCAGTGTTATCAATACGGCTGGGCCTTCCTTCTTTTTGTACCTAAGCATCATTCCCACAGAATTAATGGAAGACCACCTTCTCCTCTCCAAAAGAGAGTACTGGTGACCTTGGGAGCTTCTGTTGTTTGTGGTCTAGAAGGCCACTTGTTGATTGTGGTTACTAGGAAGTATGTGTTCTCAATGCCCCACCCTTCCCTGAGGATCTATAGACATTAAAGGTTACTGGAGAAGGGAAAGACATTTTCTTCAGTGCTATGGCCACACATCTGCATACACACAAATTATATATATGTAGGACACCATGCACGATGGGCGTTAGCCAGGTCACCTGCCATGAAGAATAGAGGAATGGCTCCCATGGGCATGGCACTCCACTCTGGCTAGGCGTGACACCAGCCTCCGCCCTACACCTGGTCAACCTGCCTAAGAGATGGAACACGAGTGGCTGCAGTCAGGATCCCATCCCATAAGGTGACTGGCTAACCAGACCTATAAGACCCCTTGCACTTCCTTGAATAAATGAGCTTGCAGCGGCTTGCCACCGCCTGCTTCTCACTCGGCTCCTGGAGTCTGTGTGTTTTGACTCGCACCTACTCACCCCCTTTCGGTGGAGACCCTTCGTCCTGCTTGGGCTGGCCCTGAGCACAGGGACCCCCAACATATATATATATATATATATATATATATATATATATATATATATATATATATATCTTTATATATTCAAGTATGTATTAGTCAAGGGTCAGTAAGATGATTCAGCGGGTAAAAGTACTTGTGGCCACAGATGACAGCCTGGGTTCGACCCACAGGACCCACATAGTAGAAGGACAGAACTGGTTCCAAGCTGCTTTCTGACCTATATACACATACAAATATATATACAACAAATAAATAATTCAAAATAAACAAGTGAATCATACCTTATTAAGAAAAGAAAGAAGGTGAGAATGGGCTACAAGGGAGGCGAGTTTGCAAGTCAGACTCATGGTGACCTGGACCATTTGTCCTTTTGGCTGTGTAGCATCCAAATTTGCTTCCAATCCAAGCTCTTAGAATGATGTAGACTTGGCTATGATTTCTGCTGTCTACTTCCTTTGCCTCTCACCCATTTTCCCAGTCTGTTTCTCTAGCTCCTCAGTTGGTACTGTCTGCTCAGTCAGTGGTCTTACATGAATACCCTTTCTGCTTACCTTAGCCAGAATGTGGTGAAGAATGACCTGGACCAGCCCACAGGGGTGTCTCAGTACATTTCTGAGGCTATAACACAATAACCCTAGACTGAGCTAGGAATTATAAGGAAGAGACACAACGTACATTTCTGGAGGCTTGGAAGTCCACGGCCAGCATATGTTGCGGGCTTTCTTGCTGCATCATGCTGTGGAAGAAAGCAGAACTTGTACTGAGCAGAACTGACAGGGGCAAGGAGCTGAACTCCTAAATGAGACCTTTAGTCAGGATCCCCACAATAATTAGCCCACTCACACAACTGCATTAATCCATTTGTGAAGTGACCTTATCACCCTCTAAAAGCCCCACTTCTCAACACAATTGCACTGGGAATTGAGTTTCCAACACATAAACTGTGCAGGAACATGTTAAACCATAGCGAGGGGATTTAGAGGAGACGGATGCAAAGGGGTAAAGGAAAGAGCTGAACAGAGGGACCGGGACGAGGCAAGATGTTTGGTTTGGGAACCAATATCATTTTACTATTTGTAGAGCTTACACCCAACCTTATGTGATTCCTAAATCTATCTCCCTATGTCTCCTTAGTGGTTAGCAGTGCGAAAATGAGCCTAATTGCTAGGTGATTAACTTAGTGGTAGAGGGTATGCTCAGCATGCACAAGGCTCTAGGTTCCATCCTCAACGTCGGAAGGACTGGAGGCAGGGAGGGAGAGAGGGGAAAGGAGGGAGGAAAGAAGGAAAAAGAAGAACCACATCCTACTTATGCAGAGTACCACTGCTGATGCCCTTGGCCCTCTGCCCTTCCAACCTCATCTTGTCCCCAGAAAGCACAGTCCATACTGAGACCTCTTTTATTTTTGCCTGTATGTATATGTCCCTTTTGTGGGTACACTTGTGTGTGGGTGTGCCATTCCTCAGTCTCCTTCCACCTTTTGTTTGAGAAAGGGTCCTGGAACTTCTCCAAATAGCTAGGCCAGCCAGCCAGGGATCTGCCTGTTACTAACCCCCCCTGCCCCCATCTCACCATCACTGGGAATGCAAGGACATGCAAAAAACATGTAAGGTTTTTACATGGGTTCCAGAAATCAAATCTGGATCCTCATATTTGTGAGGCAAACAAATGCCTTGTGAGGCATTTTCTTAATTGTTGAGTAATATGTGAGAGCCCAGCTCAGAGTAAGTGGTGCCACCCCAGGTGGTCCTGGGTTGTATAAGAAAACAGGCTGAGCCCAGGTCAGAGGAGTAAGCCAGTAAGAAGCATTCCTCTGTGGTCTCTGCTTCAGCTCCTGCCTCCAGGTTCCTGCCTTCAAGAATGGACTGTCACTTGGAAGTAAGATGCAATAAAGTCTTTGTTGCTCAAGTTGTTTTTGGTCAGAATGTTTTATCACAGCAACAGAAAGCAAGTTTAAGACAGCATGCATGCATATGCCACGGTATGTGTGTGGAGGTCAAAGGACAATTTGCAGGAGTCAGTTGTTTCCTTCCACCATGTGGGACCCAAGAACTGAACTCAGGTCTAAGTTGGCAGCAAGTACCTTTAGCCACTGAGCCATTGCACCAGCCCTCAAGACCTTCTCTTTTCAATCAGGAACTCTCTCTACCCCTCAACAATCACATTGTGCCTTCACAACGGCCCCCAAGCTGCCCTGCAATTGCTCCGGAAGACTGGGCCTGTGAGGAAGCAAAGCATTGTCTCTGTAACAAAGGGAGCCACAGAAATGGCCTCATGAGTGCTAACTCTCCTCCCTGCAGTGTTAGCTGGCACGGCATTGTCATTTGAATTAGTTGTCAATATTTAAAACTTGGAGACTGTAAACAAGAAATGTGGGATTCAAAAGAAGTCTCTGTCATGCTGGAGAGATAAGCTCAGGCAGTAAAATGCTTGTCTTGCAAACAGACCTTTGTTCAATCCCAGGAAAGAACTGATTCCCAAAGTTGTCCTCTGACCTCCACAACCAAGCCGTGGCACACACATGCACTCACAGATAAATTAATTAACTAAAAATAATAGAAACCCTTACTTTGCTTTTGTCAAGATATTTTGTCATACCATCAGGAAAAGAAACTAAGACCCCCCTCTCTCAACAGTCAACAAGCAATGAAGAAGTAGCCAGAGAGAACTCAGCATTATTTGAATGGGAGCCAGCCATGACCAGAGGCTGACATCCTGCCTTGTTCAACACATCCTCCTGCCTCATAGTCCAGAGCCACTCCCCAGGCAACTGGAGCTGTCATCAGCTTTGCTGAGGCTGGTACTCACTGCTCTGTGTTTACAAACCCAGGAGAAAGACAAAGGCACTGATCAGATGTTGGCTACAGATGTGACAGCTTTTATGAGTTCCTTTTTGTGGTCGGTCCTATGTTTGGAAAAGTGGACAGTTGCTTCTGAATTGTGACCTCAGGTTCTGGGCATGGGAAAACGTTCACTAACACAAAAACAAGAGGCCCTTTCTTTTCCTCCACTGTGTGTGAAAATGGGCCTTTCTATACTGTTCTGTGTGGTGCTCCACACCTATCCAACATTTATTCATTCAATATGCATTTGCTGAACATCTGCTATGTGAACAAAAGAGATGTTACCCTTCCCCTTATCGAGGCAAACTACAGGAATATCATAGGGGAGCCAGGGAGATGGCTCAGTTGGTAAAGTGCATGCCGCACAGGCATGAGGACCTGAGCTGGATCTCCAGCACACATGCTAAAAAGGAAAAATTAAAAAGTCAAGCCTAGTGGTGCACACCTGTAATCCCGGCACAGGGGAGGTGGAGGCAGGGAAGCCCCTGAGCTCACTGTCCAGCTAGTCTTTCAGAACAGATGAGCTCCGGATTTGGTGAGACCCTATCCCAAAAAGTAAGGTAGTGCTAGAGGAAGACACCCAGTATTGAGCTCTGTCCTCCACATGCACATGCACATGCACATGCACATGTATGTGTCCTGGCATATCCACGCACACATACACATGAACTTGCAGGCATACAAACTAGAATGAGGGGAACAGGCAGGTGGCTATGAAAAGCATGAGAGTGGGCCTTGTTTACAAAAAGAGGGCTTTAAAGTTCTCTCTGAGGAAGACCTATCTATTCCAGGATCAAAGAATAAAGAGAAGGCAATCGGGCCATAAGTAGTCCAAGATCATCCACAAATGTCCCAAAATGGGTGCAATGATTGATCTATATTGTCAACTTGACTGTATGGAAACATACCTCTGGGTGTGTCTGTCAGGGATGTTTTAGACTGGGTTAAGGTGGGAAGACTCACCTAAATGTGGCAGCACCATTCGATGGGCTGGGGTTCTGGACTAAATAGAAAGGAGAAAGTGAGCACCAGCATTCATCCCTCTCTGCTTCCTGACTGTGGATGCAAAGTGACCAGCTGCCCCACGCTCCTGTTGCCATGTCTTCCCCACATGGACTGTACCCTCAGACTGTGAGCCCAAATAAATCTGTCCTCCATGCCGTAAGTTTTTCTTCTCAGGTATTTTGTCACAGCAATGAGAGCCTCAACCCAGCAACACTAATACCTGACAATAACCCAGAGGTGCCTTACATGACTATGAAGATCTGCTGGACATCTCATAGGCCAGTTTCAGGGACCTCTGAGATATTCCCTTGCCCGCGGCAGAAGCAGCCCGGTAGAAAAGGGGACATGGAACGTGGAGCTGCTGTTGCACGGGTTCCTGAACTGCCAGCAGTGGTGGGAAGCTCAGGTGCCTCCTGGTGGACCAGCTTCCAAGCACTGAGCTACTTTCTTCAAAATACCAGACTCCACAATTCAAGAACTGGCCACTCTCCATGCCTCTTTCATAAAAATTGACTTCACTGAAATCAAGCCCCCGCAAACAGGGTACAGATAACTGCTGGTATTTATGGACACATTCTCCAGTTGGGTGGAGGCCTTTGCTACAAAAAGAGAAAACTCCCTCACTGTGATCAAAAGCCTCCTGCATGAAATAATTAGCTTTGGGCTGCCTCTATCAGTTGGCTCAGATAATGGATCTGCCTTCACTTTATCCATAATCTAAATAGTCAATAAGGCATTAAACATAACCTACAAAATTCATTTGTGCCTACCAGCCCCAAACTCTGGACAGGTTGAACACATGAATAAAATATTAAGTCCACACTCTCTAAACTAGTCTCAGAGAGCAGTGAAAACTGGCCTAACCTCCTACCCCTAACCCTTCTTCAGGTTAGATGTATGCCTATAAGGTGGGACTCATGGCCTGTGAGATTATGTTCAGGAGGTCACCTTCCCTAACTACCTAGATTAATGACCAGTCTCTCTCAAAGTATCTCCAGTCTCTCCCAAGGGTCCAGACTGTAGTTCATTCTAACACCTGAGGGATCCTCCTGGCTCACTCCTCTGCACCCTGCCACCTATTCCAGCCCAGTATACATTAAAAAGTTCCAGAAGGAGAACCTAACCCCAGGGTGGAAAGGACCTCACACGATCCTCACCACACCAACTACCGTCAAGATCAACAGAATCCCTGCCAGGATCACCACTCCCGTGTCAAGTCAGCTCCAGACCAACACTGGGGATAGACCATCACTCTTGGACCAGACTCTCAAGCTAAGCCTTTCCAGCCATAGGACTGTTTTTCTATATCTGTCTCATACCTCTCTCTTCCACCTCAACCAAGACCTGTACTTTCACCCTCACCTCTTTCACCACTGGTAAGATCCTTTCCAGCCTTAACTGGACCTATGCTCCTAAGAGTACAGTTCTATTTTAGACAAACCTTAAAGATTCCTTTTCACAAAGTATGACAAGAAATAATAGATGGGCCAAACAAGATTTAGGAAAGGCACATTTCTATTTAAGCCCAGAACAGCCCACTGACCTCAGGACAGAAACGAACTTTTCTGCCCTGATTGGTCCTGTATCGCCGTAGCCATATATGGAGGACGGCCAAATGACATGAGCCTCCTCTCCATTTTGAGGGGCCCCTCGAATTAGGACAACAATATTGTCTTTAACCAGATACAGTAGCCTAATAACTATGTCTGGGAAGGTCCAGGGTTACTTGGGGCCTCTAATGTACATTACAGGATATGAGAAAGGAGCTTTGTTTACCATTAAATGAAAAAACCTCAGCCAGTGGGTTCTACCAAGGCTGGTTGGTCTCCCTTCTTGCCTCTCACCCACAGTTAGCTAACTCTGTCCCCTCTCTCCAGCTCCACCCCATTCCCCCATGTAACCCAAACTCAATTCCCCACCATCCCCTAGCTTGTTCCCCATGTTAGAAGGAATGCACCATCTGCTTAACCTTACTCAGTCCAAGCTGACTGAAGATTACTGTCTTTGTTTAAAATCTAAGCTTCCCTATTACATAGAATTGGGAGTGGAGTTGCCGATTGTTACTAATAACAAGTCTGTCTGTCCTCTCTCTGCTCCTCCACTAACTCTAAGAGATATGAAGGGCAACGCCTCAGGCTTAACCACCCAACTACACCCTCCAAAGATCTCCCTTTTCAGTGTCCTACCATAACGCGCTCATTCCATATTCTCACTCAGGTAGACACTTATAATGGTCCCAAGGGTACCTATATCATGTTACCTCCTGGCTTAGAACCTAGCAATAAGCAAGCAGCCCCCTTGCTAGTCTCTGTCCTAATAGGACTTGGCATTGCCGGGACAATAGGCCTAGCCAACTTGGAGTGTTCCAAATGACCCAAAAGATTGATGCTGACCTGGGATACCTGCAGTCTTCCATCAATATGCTGCTCCATAACCAGGTTGAATCTTTGGCTGGGACAGTTCTTCAAAACTGACGTGGGTTAGACTTACAGTTTGTGTCCCTATGCACAAAAGGTCAGAAACATCTAAATAAACACAAAAGAGGCCAATAGTTCCTGATTCCATTGCTAGCTTGACTGGAATTCATGGCTGACCATCTTGTTTACAGGCCTCAAAAGTCTAATGATTGGGTCTTGCCTAATTAACTGGCTGCTAAACTTTGTCAAACAATGAATAGCCTCTGTTAAATTGATACACTTAAAGGCCCAGTACAATCTTTTGTCACCTGAGGATTATGAGTCAACACTCCACAGGTGCACTAACATACATGCAGGCAATACACTCATACACAAAAAATAAAAATATTATTTTTCAAGTGACTCCATTTTGCTCTAGTTGACGATTGTATATGCTTGGCTGTATTTTGTGCTTCACTCAATGGCACCCTCTGCACCCCTCTAATCACATCAAGCCAGGCACCTGCACCTGCAGCACCTGCAGTTCAAGGAAGTTCACTGATTCTATAGTTCCAGGAAAGAAACTTACTTTAGAGAAATGTCTACCCGAAGCTTTCTGTTATCCTGCCCCTGGTACAATGTAGTTGTGATTTAGGGCTTATAAACCCTAAACCCTACCCTGCCCCTCCTCAGAGTTGAGAATTCTTTCTGACATTAGCCTGCTCCAGACCACAGGCTAATAAATGGACTTAATTTGACCATTACTGTATGGCATTCATCTACGACTCGAGTCAGGTACAACAAACTTACATAAGTCTTAAGCATGTTGTCACAATTGCTGCCCTGCTATCTGGACAATACTGTTTCCCGTGGTCATCCACCGCCTCTTCCGCTTTTTTTTTTCACATTTTTCACATGAGCATACTTGTGCCAACTCAAGTGTATGAGGATCAGAGGATGACTTGCAGGAGTGTGTTCTCTCCTTCCATCACATCCTTCCCAGGGACTGCACTCAGGTTGTCAAGCTCAGCAGAGTGGTTTTACTCACTGAGCCATCCTGCCAGCTCCAACTCCACCTTGTTTCTGAGACAAAGTCTCTCACTGGTTGGTCTAGAACTTGCTGTTTCAGCTAGACCAGTCAGCTGCTGAGCCTCTGGGATCCACTTGTCTCTGTTCCCCAGGACTAAAGTTACAGGTACATGAGCATCCAGCCTTTCCACAGGTGCTGGAGATCTGAAGTCTGGTCTTCCTGCTTGCCCAGCAATCACTTTACCTACTGAGCCATTACCTCAGTTCCTAGGTTACACTTTTTTAACAGATTAATTGTAAGTCTCTAAGCTGTATTGGTTGTGGATCTACTGGTTCATTAAGTAGAAGGGCCCAGTCCTTGACTGTGTTCCCAAACCATCCCCTAAATGATAACAATGTTGTACTCTCTCCCAGAAAGCAAATGCACCCTGCTCTTTGTACTTAACAACTGTGCAACATACTCTGAACTTCATTTCTATTTTCTCAGTAAGTAAAGGACTCATCAATAAATGGGATGACCAGGTCACCAAGGAAGCTGAGGGGAGGCTTCCAACTTCTGAACTGGTCTCACCGGCAGATCCAAGCTGTTATGTCCAGGCAGTGAGGCCAGCGTTCTGTCATGGAAACACACAGCTGCCACAGATGAATGGATAAAAGCAGAGCTCTAGTCAGAGCAGATGGCAGTGGTGAATGTTAATTAATATTTAACGATACCAGATGAGTACGGGGAACTGAAGGGTCAGAGTAAGAAGCTTACTTCCTTGGTTGCTTTTATCTTACAACTCAACTTCTTGTTTGGTGGATCCACATGTCTATAGGTTGATTTTTCCTCAAATGTAAGATTCCTAGAGAGACAAAAGAAGCACTGTGCATACATCACATACAGGACTCTAGTTCCACCTTGGGGAGGCCTCTGGCTCCTAGCCCATGTCTCCTGCACACTTTCAATGCCATATAGGGGTTGATTTCTAGTATACACTGCAAACACAGCTTCAAATATCTATTCTGTCTAAAGGACTCCCTCATGTCCAGCCTCATGTTCCTAAAATTCTACTGAAAACACAGTAAGGGACTTGGAGGGGGATGGCTCAGTTGGTAAAGCACTTGCCACCCAAGCTTAAAAACCGAAGTTTTTTATCTCCAGCAACTACTTAAAAAGTCAGACACAATGGCATAGGCCTGTAAGGCCAGTGGTGGGACAGCAGTGACAGGTGGAACCCTGCGGCTTTCCAGACAGCCAGTCTCCCCAAATCAGCAAGATCCAGGCCAGTGAGAGACAATTAAGGTGGAGAGCAATTAAGGAAGACACCCAAGGTCAACCTCTGGCCTACACATGCACACAACACCTGTGTAACATCAAACATTATCCCAGTAAAAACACTTGGAAAACTGAGTTTCTCTTTTCCAAGACACTAACTCCACTTTGCCATACCCTTTCAGAGACAGGCACCTCTGACTCCTATCAACTCCTGCATCTTTCCTTGGCCCTCGTCAGTCAGTAGACTGAGTCACCTCTTTGCGGTGACCTTTTAACTCCTGACCCTAATAACCCAAAGGCAGCAAGAGCCTGCTCACAGATCTCTCTACCTGTTGTCTCTCCCCATTAGTAATGTGACAGAGACGGGATTCAAAACTAGAGCTCTGACTCCAATTGGGTTCTATCTCTTCACAAAGCCTGCTATCTACTGTCCTCCCAAATTCTAGTCCAGGCTGGTCTCAAACTTGCTATGTAGCCAAGACGGACTTGAACTCCGATCCTCCTGTCTCAAACTCCCAAGTCTGGGATCAGGGGAATGCACCACCGCCTCTGGTTTATGCGGTGCTGGGACGCGACCCAGGGCTGTGGACATGCTGAACAAGTACTCCACCACACTCTACCAACTGAGCCAGTGCCAGCCCCTAATCCAGGCTTTCCTAAGCTAACACTGACCTGCTCTACTTTCCCTCCATTCAAACGGGTGACAGCCCCACCTCACTCATTCAGTGTCCCATTCGGACGTGTATCTGTCTTGTTCCCAACCACCTGCCCACGTACGGGGACTGTCTCCCAGTTCTCTGCTGATCTAGGTACTGCCTCTTTTGTGAACTAGGTCAAGCTATACCTGCTCAATTTCTACAACCGTTAACAATTAAGAACTGCTATGACATCTTGTCTATTTCTGTTTTGAATTTCAACTCATTCCCTCATACATTGCTGGTGGAAATACAAAAGGGAGTGACCATTTCATAACGTGCTAAACATAAAATTACCATTTTACCACAGGATCCTAGGAATCCACTCAGAAGAAATGGAAATATACAGCAATATTCACAGAATAATTTATAACAGCCAAAAAGTTGAAGTTTACCCACCGTCTTATGCATAAAGAGAAAAAATAATATGGTACCTGGGCTTAGAGTGTGGCTCAGTGGCAAAGCATTTGCCTATCATGCACAAAGCCCTGGACTCCATCCCAGATGTGGGAGGATGGAGAAGAAATATTCCTATAAAGGAATAGCATAGTGCAATGACAAAGAAATACTACCATATGGTATGGCTTGGATGGTCTTTATAAGCATCTCACTGCTACCATGGTTCATCTTCACTGTCAACTTGTCAACTTGGTTGGATTTATAATCACCTTGGAGACACACCACTGAGCATATTTTCAATGAAAGGATTAACTGGGAGACCCACCCTGAACGTAGTTGGTACTGTTCCATGGGCTGGGGTCCTGGACTGAAGAAGGGAAGAGAAGAAAGTGAGTTTCTTTTTTTCTTTTTTCTTTTTCATTCACTTATTAATTTGTGTGCCTGAGTGTATACGTGTGCATGCACACGTGCCATAGCATGCATAGAGGTCAGAAGACAACCTGTGGGAGTCATTTCTCTCCTGCCACGTGGGATCCAGTGGTTGAATTCAGGTGTTGGGCCTGCACAGCAAGCACCTTCACCCAGTGAGCCCTCTCCCTGATGCAGCACTAAGCTCTCTGCTCCCTGACTGAGGATGCAATGTAACTGGCTGCCTAACGTTTCTGTACCACAGAATTGCTCTTGCTGTCACATCATCCTGCCATGATGGATCATACCCTCAAACAAAATGCAGAAATAAACCCATCCTTAGCTTGATTTTGATTGTGTCACATCTTGAGAAAAGTAACCAACACGAACCGGAACGGACACAATACCACGCTGTAAGACACCATGAAGTGTCCAGAAGACGCTAGGCTTAAAATTTGTTTTACTTTTTCCATTTTTTCTGTGTGTGTGTTGGTCTGTGGAGGGAATGTTCATGTGTGCATACATGTCTGTACATGTGTGAGAGCACATGTGTGTGGGTATGCACATATGCATACATGCTTGTGGAGGTCTGAGGTTGACATCAGGAATCATCCTCCATCATATTCTTTGGGACAGAGTCTCTCAGTCAAACTCAGAGCTCACCGATATGTCTAGTCTCCCTAGCCAGTTTTTTCTGGGGATCCCTAGTCTTCATCTGCAGAGGCTGGAATTACAGACAGGTCACCTCACCTAGCCAGTATTTACATGGGTTTCTGGTTCTGGAGATCTGAACTCTGGTTCTCAGTTTGTTGGGCAAGCACATTAACCACTGAGCCATCTCCCTAGGCCAGAAGGGACAAACCTAGATATGCGCAGAAGTATGTGCTAGTCACCATATTAGTGGTAGTTCAGGGCTGGCAGTCAAAGCAGGGATGTTTTTGCAATAAAAATGCTCTAAATCTGATCTATACTCATGAATCCTCTGTTTGATAAATTAAGCCACTGAATTATATACTTGATGAAGAAATTTTTATATGAAAAATTTACTTCAATAAAGCTATTAAAATAAATCATAGCAATATTCATATTTTAGTTGAATTTTGAAACTCTTGTCTGTTTACATCTTTTCTCAGCATCCCTTAACATCTGTGTGTGTGTGTGTGTATGTGTGTACCTGTATGGAGGTTGGAGGACAACCTCAGATGTTGTTCCTCAGGCATCAGTTCCTTTTAGAGGTGTTTGGTTGGTTGGTTGGTTGGTTTGGGTTTTCTGGATTATTTTGAGACAGAGTCTCACCATGTAGCCCTGGCTGGCCTGGAACTTGCTATGTCAATCAAGCTGGCCTTGAACTCATAGAGATATGCCAGTCTCTGCCTCCCAAGTGCTGGAACTAAAGGCATGCTTTAGTGTTATTTTTTTAATATTTTATTCTTGTTTCTATTTTATGTGTATGAGTGTATTGCCTCCATGTACATAAGTGGACTTGTGTCATGCAATGCTCACAGAGGTCAGAAGAGGGCACTGGACCCCCTGGAACTGGAGTTACAGGCAGTTGTTAGCTATCTTGTGGGTGCTGGGAATCAAACCCAGATCACCTGCAAGAGCAGCCAGTGCTCTTATTTTTGAGCCATTTAGTATTATTCTTTGAGGGAAAGACAGTCTCTTACTGATCTTATTCAACCTAGTAGGCTAAGTTGGGTGTCCTGTGAGCTCCAGGGAAATACCTCCCCAGCCCCGGTGTTACACATGCACTCTGCCAAGCCTGACTCTTTTTTCTTTCTTTAACTTAAGTTGTGAGGATTGAATTCAGGTCCTCATGCTTCCATGGTGTAATGGTTAATGTTAGTTGTCACCCTGACAGAATCTAGAATCACGTGGGAGATGACATGGCCCACTGTGTGTGTATACTATTTACTGGGTTGGGATAATGGGCTGTACAAAAAGGAAAAAGTAAGCTGAGCACAGTACACTGAGCACTAGCATGCATCTGTCTCTGACTGTGGGTGTGGTGTGACCAGTTGCTTCAAGCTCTTGTTGCTCTAACTTCCCCACCATGATGAACTGAACCTTGAATTATGTGCCAGAATAAACTCTCTCCTTTGAGTTGCTTTTATCAAAGTAATACGAGCAGGAAGCCTTCATAACAGGCCACCTTCAGATCCACTTTCTAGTCATCACAGCAAAGAGTGGCCCTGGCACATCTCGTCCCTCGCAAGCCTACCGACACTGGTGCATAACATTTAACAAATGGAGCTGAGCATCCCCCACTTTCCACACTTATCTAACTTATTATCCTTTGACTCCTACAAACTTCGTGGTCCCCAGGTTCAGCATAACCTCATTACTAGTACAAAGGAACAAACCCTAAAGGCGATGTTATTCCCAACAAGTTTGTGTGGCTTTGAGAATCTCCAAAGCTCTTTGCTTTGAACCCAACCTCCCCTCATTGTAAGGTTGGTAGCTTTCAGCCTAGAGAATAGAAGTAGATCCCCAGCCACCCTGCACTGCACAAGGATTATGATGAATCAGAAGTAAACTGTGAACTATGCCTATGGATTTGGTAGTACAACAGAGTCCACACAACCTACTCTAACCCACAAAAATTACATTACTCTTGGGTTGTGAAATTCTACGTTAGAAATCTCTTAACCTTGAGACTGGAGAGATGGCTCAGTGGTTAAGAGCACTGGCTGCCCGGACCTGAGTTTAATTCCCAACACCCACATGACAGCTAACAACCATCCGTAACTCCAGTTCCAGGGAGTTCAACACCTGATTTCCAAGAGTATTGCACAACATAGGAGTACTTACACACATGCAGGCAATACAAAAATACACATAAAATAAAAATAATAATAAAATATTTTTTAATAATCTCTTAACCTGAGTTCAATCCCCTAGGACTCACATAGGAGAAGGAGAGAACAGCCTCCTGAAGGTTGTCTGACCCTCACACGTGCACTGGAGCATACAAATGGAGAAAAGAGAACAGGAAGAACGCAAGATCCAGAAGACAGGGAGCCAAGCTGTGAGGTGCTGCTCTGCAGGTTCCACACAGTCCCTGTCATCTTGATCTCACAGTACAGCGGCTGCCTGCAATGGGCTTGCATAAGACTGGGACATCAACAGTCCACTGTAGATAGGGTGGAGGCCCATGTGTCCCTACCCCTCCCTGCTGAGCTGTGAACTACTGATGCATTCTGAAAAGGGGCAGTCATTGTCTTCGGTTGTGTAGCCTAAACATTCGTATAGGAAAGGGACAGGTCATATAGGAATGGAAGATAAGAGAGGGTGAGGTTGACAATGATCATAATGCTCTGCATATGTGTATGAATTGTCAAAGAACAGGTTTAATTTTAGAAAAAAGAAAAATGGAATAAACAAAATGTAAATCTCTGACCCCCAAACTTTGTAAAACCGTTGCTTCTTCCTTGGGTTTATATGACAACCATTCCCGTTCCCACCTCTCAGATCTTTCCTTCCTGGTGGACTCTATTTCTTCTAACTTGGTTTTTGTTTTGTTTTGGGTGTGTGTGTCAGGGGTGGTATATGGTGTCTGCACACGTGTGGGTATACACACCTGGGCACAGGCAGAGGCCGGAGAAGGACATCAAGTGTCCTGCTCCATTAAACTCCACCTTATTCTCATGAAACATGATCTCTCACTGAACTTGGAGCTTACATTTTTCAGCTAAGCTGGTAGCCAGCATGCCCCGGTGATCCTCCTGTGTCTGCCCCCAGAGTTACCTATGCCCAGTGTCTATTTTTCTTTTTTCTTGAGACAGGATCTCCCGGTAGTCCCAGCTAGCCCAGAACTCACTATGTAGACCAGACTAGCCTAATTCTCACAGAGATCTGCCTGCCTCTGCCTCTGCCTCCCAACCAAGTGCTGGGATTCAAAGGCACATGCCACTATACCAAGCTTTTTTTTTTTTTAAAGACAAGATCTTGGACTGGAGCACTGGATCTTGGTTAAGAGCACTGGCTGTTCTTGCAGAGGACTCAAGTTCGAATCCCAGCACCTGCATGGAGGCTAACAACAAAATATGGGAATGGAAATAATTTAAAAATGAAAAAGTCTGTAAGATTCGAGTATATATGTCTAGTCAAGGTTTATTCAAGAATGTTTGGGTTTTGTCCAAGCTTTAACTACATAACATACAGTAATTAAAAATACCAGACTGGTGAAACTAACCTTCTTGAGTGTTTAACAATCATAGAGGCCTAAGGTAATCTGGTGAGAGGGACTTAAAGGGACAATTTTTTGTCTCCTGCCCTACAGGATCAATTAAGCTCCAGGGGACTATGGGAAATCTCTCAAAATGTCCTGTAACTGTGATGAGCCACCTGTCTTCCTGTTCAGGGAGGTCGTGGAGACCCCACTAGAAGGACTTGAACCAGTGTCCAGTCTACAAAGAGGAAAGTCAGCACAGGAAAATGTTTCCTTGATGCTTCTGAGTGAAGCTATGGTCTAGCAAGACCTTCTGACTTATCTTCACATAGATGGAACTGGTAAAACAAAGACCTAGGGAGCCAAGGGGCTCTTTCATATCCCATGTGACACCCCAGAGGAACAGATGCACAACTGACCTTAAAAATAAAAATAAGTTAGTTTATTTGGGCCAATTGTATGATCTTAAACACTCAACAGGAAAGTATAAGCAAGGATTCCTACTACAACACTGCAGTGCATATCTACTGTCAAGAAAGTCAAGCCCACCATTGTTCTAACCTAACCATTAACTGTAGGCTAATTTCTTTTCTTTCCCTATCTAGAAGCCATTTAAGAGGGAACTTACTTTGGTTCTAGCCACTCAAACAAGCTATCAAAGTGCCTGAAAACAAATCCTGACTTCAAGACTCTCAAGTCCAGCCTTGGCAACCAAAAGAAAAACAAGGAGGAACCCAGCATATGGATGTTCTTAGAAGTCCTAAGCAAGAAATCCTAATGGACTTTAACATGGACATTTGAAATTTTCCTTATTCTAACTTTTCTGGTCTCCTATCTAGAATGTATAATGCTAACTACTCTTGCCTTTTACAGTTATGCAATTAGATAGACTCACTGACGGGGTACTCCAATTGCCACAATCTATGTCCATTACCAGCTTTCAAAGAAGTCAGAGTGGTCATCGCCCCAATTCCCTATGGGAAATTGGGGTGACTCTTCAGAGAGTAATGTAATAAAAATAGGAGATAGAATTTGGCTAGGCAGTTTAGGATAAAAAGACCCCAAGGAAAAGTAGCCAGTTCCTTCTTTTTTGGCAAAAAATAATAATAATAATAAAAACAAAAAGGAGGATATGTTGGGCATAATGCAAGGTGGGCCTAGCCAGGCCGCCTGCTAGGAGGAATAGAGGAATGGCTCCTGTGGGTGTGGCGTTCTGCTCTGGCTAGTTGTGAGACCAGCACCTGGAAAGAACCTGCCTACCTGGGGACAAACTTACTATTGGCTGTATTTGAGACCCCACCCCATAAGGTCATTGGCTATCCAGACCTATAAGAGCTTGTGCACGTATTCAATAAACGAGTTTGCAGTGCCACGCACTTGGCCTGCTTCCCATCCAACTCCCAGAGTCTGTAGCTTGACTCTGCATCTACTTGCCCCCAACCCCTCGGGCTGGCTGGCCCCCCAAAGTCCACTCAGGCTAGCCCCAAGTGGTGAGATACAATGGTAACTGACACAACGACACACTGGCTGTTCTTGCAGAGGACCCAAGTTCGAATCCCAGCACCCGCATGGCAGCTAACAGCCATTCATAACTCCAGTTCCGGGGATCCAATGCCCTCTTCTGCCCTCCTCAGCACTACATGACATGGATGCACTTAAATTCATGCAAGTTGCAAGTATAAAACTCACACACATAAAATAAAAATAAAGAGTTTAGCTCTTTCTGCCATCTTGGCGTTGGTGGTGGAGGCCTGCTTGGAACAGGATTTCTAAAAGGCAAGTATGTCAGGAGGGCTGTGGTGCAAGGCCACTTTTGCCAGCCATAAGTGAGGTCTCTGGAACTGAAGGTGTTTATGCCCAAGAGGAAACTGAAATCTACTTAGGCAAGAGATGTGCTTAAGTGTATAAAGCAAAAAACAACACAGTGACTCCTGGTGGCAAACAAAACAAAACCAGAGTAATCTGGGGAAAGGTAACCCAGGCCCCTGGAAACAGCAGCATGGTTCATGCCCAATTCCGAAGCAACCTTCCTGCAAGGGCCATTGGACACAGAATCTATATGATGCTGTACCCCTCACAGACTTAAACTAATAGGAAGTATACAAACAAATATATAGGGAAATATGGATTTGTAAAAATAAACAAATACATAGAGTTAAAAAAAAAAAAAACTCAGGATCTCACTATGTTGCCCTAGCTAGCCTGAAACTCACTATGTAGCCCAGGCTGGCCTTGAACTCAAATCTACCTGCCTTTGCTAGAACTTTCAGTATACACACTACCACACATAGTTTTGTTTTGTTTTTTTATTTAGATACTAGGTATATGAACTTGGGTCCTCATAATTGGTTCAAGGTTCTTGAACCAATATAATTGGTTCTAAATAATTGGTTCTTCTCACTGTGCCATCTCCCCAGCCCCTAACTCCTTAAACTATGCCATTACTGAGGTTTCTACCCTCCTGTTCACACCTTCTACAGGGAGTGCTTGCTCACTTCTGACTGGCCTACTGGCCTGCTGCACAGCATCACACTCCAACATACCCCAAAGTAACACTTTAACTGCCAGTCCCCCCTGCAGACCATGTTCCTCCTCCACTCCCCAGTTAACAGCATCTAGGTTCCCCAAGTTACCCGGCCCATCCTCATTCCACAACCAGCACTGGCAATTTTACACACCTTTAGCATGGGGGGGAGAGGAGGGGATAGACGACTGATGACTGTCTGAAGAGGAAATTGGTTTTGTTTATACAGCACTTACTAGTGAACTCGATGGCTAATCTTGTCAACCTGACTGGCCCTGTGATCAACTAAGAGATATACCTCTGTGCAGGTCTGCAAGGGTTGTTTACAGACTAAGTAAGGGAAGAAGCCTCTCTCCAGGAGGGCGCACCTCTGGCAGCAGCCCAGATACATAAGTCTGAGGGAAAAGCAAGGCTTTTGCCTGCCGGATTCCACTTCCTGCCGGTGAGTTGTTTACCCTGGTGCTGCTACGTGCTATTGCTGATATCAGAACTTAGCTTCTTCAACCTTCCAACTCGAATTAAAGGCTAATAACACTCTAGGAATCATCCAGGCCTTCAGTGCCAGACTAGGACTGCAGATGAATCCAGTCTCTGTAGACCAAGCAGACAGGGTTCTCTGGCCTCTGCAGTAAACAGAGCCCCTGTTAAGACTAGCAAACCCATACCATGTAAGCCAATCCATATTCATTCCATGGGTTCTGTCCCTCTAGAGAACCCGAATATAAGAGGCCAAGAAAATTTATTTCAGGCTCAGGAAAAACCCTACCCTAGTGGCCTAGTGTCAGACATGGTCTTGGTGCACCAGCTAAAAAGGAGAAAAACAGGTTAGTTCAGATAAAGTTTAAAGAACCCCGCCAGGACAGCTCTTTGAGAAACCCATGCCCATGCTCTGAGATGTGTCATTCTTTCTGAGTGTCTCTGTTTTTTAACATTTGTGTGTGTGTGAAAGAGAGAGAGAGAAAGAGAGAGCGCACATATGTGGAGGTCAAAGGAGTCAATTCTCTCCATCTGCCATGTGGGGGCCAGGAATCAACTCAGGTCATCGGTTGTGGTGGTTTGAATTAAGAATGCCCCCATAGGCTCCAAGTATTTGAACATTCTGTCCTCAATTGGTAGCAGCGTTTTAGGAGGTTTGGGGTATGGCCTTGCTAGAGGAAGCATGTCTGGAGGCTGGCTTAGAGTTCTTAAGCCTTTCTGTGCCTGCTTGGAGATGCAACTGCTCAGTTTTCTGCTCCAGTCACCTCTGTTGCTGTTGCCTCCCCTACCATTATGGACTCATCACTCTGGAAGTCAAATAAACTCTTCCTTCTATAAGTGGACTTGGTCACAGTATTTTATCCAATCAACAGCAAAGTAACTAAGGCTTAGCAGCAAGTGCCTTTACCTCCTGAGTCATCTCACACATCAGCCCCTATCTGGTTTTCTAAAACTGAAAAACTACTCTGGGGCTGGGGATTTAGTTCAGTCGGCCAAGTGTTTGATTCTAGCACAGGATAAAGCAGGTGTGGTGGTACATGCCTATAATCTAAACACTCAGGAGGTAGAGGCAGGAGGATCAAACATTCAAAGTTATCCTCAGGTACGTCCTAAGCTGTAGGTCAGCCTCAGCTACATGAGACCTTGTATCAAATAAATAAATAAATATATAAATAAATAAATAAATAAATTTCTGTGGGTTGTGTATCTTAATAGAATGCCTTTTTAGCACATGTCAGTCTCTAGACTCAATACATAGGCCACATACACAAAAGTGTACTAAAACCAGAGCCAAGGTTCTTGAATCTTCATTTCAAATCCTTTAATTCCCCAATCGAGGTAGACTGCACAACACACAGATGTTCCCCACACTCCATATAAAATTCCTGGGAGTAGCCAATGCCTTGGTTGGTGTCACTACAACAACAGGATATGTATGCTCTTGCAGTCTCAAAGAAATAGTAACAATTTATTCTCCACACACAGCTACACACGAAGTTACAAAGAGACCAAAAACAGTTTTTATTGCTTTACAAGCCAGCAACGAACACAACTAAATAATTATCAACATGACACTTTAAACTCTCAAATGGAATTGAAACACCAAAACATACTCCTCCACTTTAAGTGCAACTTAATTGCAATTGTTCAAGAGTCTGGAAGGTGGCACTGACCTAGAGTCCCAGATGCTTGGCAGGCTGAGGCAGAAGGACCTAACCCAGGGGTTTGGGTCCCCCTCATCTCCAAAACAGAAAAAATAACCCACAACTTCTGGCAAGAACTTTACTACTGTCAAGCAGAATCTGCACAAAGCAAGGTATTGAGGAAATTCCTGCCTCCATCTGGCCATGTAGCTGAAAGCCTTTCATGCTCAAGCCAGCCAGTGATATTGCTGCACATCTGAAGTGACCTTCCTGGGCACTTTTCAAACCTAACCTTGCACTCAGGAGGTGGGAGCAGGACAATTTCAAGCTCCAGGCCAGCCTGGGCTACTAGCAAGACCCTGTCTCAAAAAGCAAACTGTCAAAACAATAACCTAATAACTTAATCTAACTCTACAAAAAGATTTGTAGGAAAGCTAGTCTAAAAATCCAATATACAGCACTTATATCTCACCTCTACTCCTGTCCTCATGATCCTGCATCCCCAATGCAGAATGAGGGATTGAACCCAGGCCTAGCACACGCCAAGCAAGCACTCTAACACTGCCTTCTACTTGCATTTATTATTTTATTCATCTATTTATTTTTGCCATAGGGTCTCATTCAATTACCCAGGTTGACCTTGAGGCCTTGAACTCATCATCCTCCTGCCTCAGGCTCCTGAGTACTTGGGAGTATAGGCCTGCATCTTCAGGCCCCACTTGTAATCAGTCTTTAGCCATGGGAAGTGCTCAACATCCCACTGCACAAACAGGAAACCCAAACTAATATTAAGCAAAGTGACACTCCTAAATACTTCCTGTTATAATGGAAACACAGGCAGCTTCCTTTTACATGCTATAAAAATTGTGGATTTTTTTTTTCCAGTGCTTGGGATGGAATCCAGTGCCCCACAGTCTACCAGGCAGGTACCCTACCACTGAGCTATATCACTGGCCATCATTTTAGTAATTTCCACCCCAAGAATTACCTGGTAAGTATTCTTTTTTGTTTTGTTTTCTGAAACAGGGTCCCTCTGTAGTCCTAGTTGGCCTGGAACTTGCTATGTAGACAAGGCTGGCCTTAGACTCAAGAGATCCACCCACCACTGCTTCCCAAGTGCTGAGGTGGCATGAGCCACCATACCTTGCCAACACTCTTATACTATCTGAAAAAGGAGGGGATGAGAGCACCCACAAAATTTACATGACTTGCCCCAAATTGTACATTTAAAACCTAATGAGATAGCTAACAAAAACTGAAATTTCTTATCCCCAAAAACACTATCACATGGGATTTTTTTAAAGCCAAGTTTTACTTTCTTCCATATCAAACACAGCATTGTTCTGTCAGAACATACTCTTGGGATGCTGATAATACATGAGGATGACTTTCTATTCCCAGACCAGAAGGTCTCGCTGGCTACTAGAAAAAGGTTTCATAGTTTAGGAATGAATATATCATATTACATGAAGTTTAAGATCTGGATGAAGACTATTTTAATTGCTGCAACAGCCGGACATTAAGGCAATCTCAGAAAGCAGGGTGTTCTACACTAAGTTCTGCTTCCCACCTGGTAGAGTCCAACAGAAGACATTACTAAATCTTGCAATAGAAAATTTTCCAAACTAACATGCTGAGCTTGCCTTTGCAGTTTAACCTTTTGTATTTTGATGGCAGTGAAAAAGATCCAGGGCTCAAATCCCTTGGCAAAAAATTTAACATGTGACTAACTTCCAAGGTTTAAATTAAGAAAGGGAAAATAAGCTTTCCTTGCTTGACACCCATTCTTTTTAAGAGTCTATTTTCATACTGTACCAGGCTACACCCAGGAATGGAGGGCTAACAGGAAGGACCTAGAAAACATCACAGGTCACTTCTGGAAGAATCACAAACAAGACAGCAAACTTGTCAACCAGCACAGTCAGGTAGCACTTGTCAACAGTCAGGTAAGCAAAGGGACTTTTACCAAGAGACTGACATTTATACTTAACAGAACTGAAACAACGAATTACACACAAGTTCACTGAAACTAACAAAGAAAATTCTGTCCATGAAAAGGCTATTTTTTAAGCTCCAAAAAGTGTTTCAATTCTGATACTCATACCACACAACTGGTTAAGAAAATAAAGCGCAATGTTTAGCAACCGGGCGTGCTAACTACAGGAAGAGGCACTCTGTGCTTGCTCTCCTCAGCAACTGCCAAGGTCAGCAAGGCCAGGCGCGGGAAGAGCCTCCTATTTTTCACCACAAGCTGCTGCTGTCTCCTTATTGAAGCCCCGGATGGAGAGATCATAGACCACCTCCTCTACTTTCTTCACATCGTACTTCAAGCCATCATAGCGCTTCCTCAGGGAGTCGTTTTTCAGATTGAGAAGGCGAAAACCCGAATCCAGCTCATTGATGAAAGTGGAAATGTGGAGGGGCCTCGAGTAGTCTCCAGCAGTGACACTGTTGACAGACAGCCTTGACTGCACAGGAGAAAGAACAGGGCACGTTATAATGTAGGTCCTTCCTCAGCACCTTGCCCTGAATCACAGCTAGAACCTCAGGTCTAGGCAGCTACACTGACTCCAAGTCATACTCAAGTCTACACAATTCCACTGATGCCCTGTGTTCAGGGTACATATAGGCACAATAAAATAGAAGGTTCTCTGAAAAGAATGCCAGCAGCACTAAGACATCTGCTAACCACAGTCAATATAATTAGCATCTTCTAAATTTCTCTAGTACATTGAACTGGTTATTATGGAATAAAGTATGTTAAATTAAGCAAGTGTCAACTGTAGAGCTCACCAGCTAATACACAGAAGTAAAAAGTGTCAGGGAAATCATAGTAGCTGTGCTATCTTTGTTTGGTCTCTTTGAGACAAGATCTTTCCATGGCCTAAGATGGCCTGGAACTCCCTATGTAGACCAGGGTGGTCTTGATCTCACAAAGACTCCCCTGCCCTCTGCCTCTGCCTCACAAATGCTGGGATTAAAGGTATGTGCCACCATGCCCAGCCTTATGTTATCTTTTCAAACTTAGGCTAAATGATCACACATCTACTGCCCACTACTGCGAGTCCATCTGGCCACCTTTTATCAGTAAGACAGAGACACAGTATAAGCAGTCAAATTTAAGTCAATTCAATGTTGTCATGAAGGATACTCAAGATTCCCTTCTCCATGAAGTCTTCCCCATTCTTCTAGGCTTCCCTGAACTCATTTTTTCATCCAGCACACACGGTCTTCCAGACACCTCACCCTACTCATTAACACTGCAAGGTGCTGAGATTCAATCTGGCTGGTCAGTTGTTTTGTTTCATCTTTGTCATTCTGGGAATGGAGCCTGAACCTTTACCATGCTGGGCAAATGCTTTTTCACAGAGTTATTCCAGACCCCCAGGCATTAGAATGCTAAGTCAGTTGGGGATGGATAGCTCAGGTGATAACTGTCTAGCATGCACAAGGCCCTGAGTCCGATCCCCAGCACCACATAAATCAGGCATAGTGGCCTATGCCTATAATCCCAGCAGTCACAAGAGGGTCTGGAATTCCTTGTCTACATAAGAAGCTCAAGGCCAGCCTGATCTATACAATGAGTTCCAGGCCAGCCAGGAAGTGAGACCTTGTCTCAAAGAAAGTTGGGTATAGAATTTCAAACAATGTCCTTCACATGAGTGGCCTTTCTTCCCTTCTTCCTTCTCCTCCTGTCTAAAATGGGAATGTCAATTAAAGAGCTTTAGCAATAGTGGATCCAGGGCCAAAGATCAAAAGAACCATCAGTCTACCCCTGAGTACTTTTCTCTGAAGCAAACCTTTCCTCTTTTTTCAGGGGAAAGTGAAGGAAGACAGAACCTCACTCTGTAGTCCAGGCTAGCCTCCAACTCCGAGCAATCCTTCTGCTGAGCCTACCAAGTACTGGAACAAACTGTCTCAAAGAACCAAACAATCTAGACAGCGGGCTTGTGAGACAGCCAAGTGAATAAAGGTACTTGCCATCTAAGCCTGGCAATCTGTTCCATCCTCCAGCCCCATGTCAAGGTAGGAGAGCAGACTTCACAAGGTTTTCTCACTGTAGCACTCACACACATCATAAACATACACATAATAATTCTTAAATCATTATTAATAATGATAATTAATAAACACAGCCCTCTACAGGCTAGGCTACACATGCTCTGTTGTAAGAACTTAGTCTGTTCATGACTTCTCGGTGTCATTTATAGAATTACTTTTATAGGACAATTTCCTAAGGCAGATTAAGAGGATGAAAGTTAAAAGTAATGCATCCGGGGCTACAGTGGCAGCGCAGTCCTGGAACCCCAGCGCCCAGGGCCAAGACGGATCTCTGGTTGCAGGACACTTTGGAGGTACATGGCAAGACCCAGCCCCAAAAAACCAGAAACTAAAATAAGTTACACAGTCATATAAACTGGTCTCTAAAATTACTCTATACATTAACACAGTTGCCAGGAAGACATTATCATGACACTACTGAAAGAGGCATTATCATCTTTTAATTAAAACTGTACATATTAGAACGCTTGGAAGGTAGGGTAGGAACATCAAGAGTTCAAGGTCATCCTTAGCTATACAGTGAATCCAAGACCACACCCTGTCACAACAAAATAAGCACCCAGTAATAAATGTGCACACTCCTTCCTTTAGCATCTAAATTGACATTTTTCTGAATTTAACAGTTAACTACAAGGCAGTCAATGACCCCATGTCTACTAAAAGGCTTAAAAAAATAGTTTTGGTACTCATTTTAAAAACTAAGACTGTGGAGCTGGAGAGGTGGCTCAGTGATTAAGAACACTGATTGTTCTTACAGAGGACCCAGGTTTGGTTTCCCGGCACCCATATAGTGGCTAAGGTGCTTGCCATTCAAGCCTGGCAAGCTTACCATCTGTAACTCTAGTTCCAGGGCATCTGATGCCCTCTATTGGCCTCTGTAGGTGGCCACTGCATGACATGGGTGCACTCACATTCTTGCAGGCAAAATACACATTAAAAAAACTAAGAACGGCCAGATGTAGTGGCTCACACCATTAATTCCAGCACTCAGAGGCAGAAGCAGATTGATCTCTACAAGATGGAGGCCAGCCTAATCCAGGCCAGCTGGGGCTACAGGGAGACCCTGGCCCAAAACAAACAAATGACAACAAAAATAAATAAGAATGAAACAGGGAGGCCAAAAAAGCACTTGGCAAGCTGCGGAGACGGGTCAGTCAGTAAAATACTCCACTTGCAGAAGAAGAACCTGAGTTTGATGCCCAGATGCCATGTTTTAAAAAAGCCAGGCACGGTACCATGCACTTGTAATCCAGCTCTGGAGAGGTAAAGATAGGCAGATCCCTGGGGTTTGCTAGCCAGTCAGCCTAGTCAACTTAGTAAACCCCTAGCTCGTTGAGATCCTATCTCAAAAAATTAAGGCGAGGCCTTCAGGATAGCTTAGTTGGTAAAGGCACCTGCCACAAAACCTAATGACCTTTGTTCTCCAGGACCCATATGGTGGAAGGAGAAAACAAACTCCTGAGAGTTGTCTACTGAGAGTTGTTCTCTGATCTCCATGCACACACCACAGCATATGCACACACACCCCCCCCACACACATTTGTATACTAAGTAAAATTTAAAACACAAACAAGGCAGATGGTACCTGAGAAAGGCATTCACACTGGTGTACCTGCACCCATAAAATCCCCCTCACACACATACACAAAAGCAACCAGTAAATAACTGAACTTCTTACCAGTTCACTAGCAAGAATTAAAACTCCCGAGAGATAATCTTCTACATCCAGATGAAATCCTTTCTCCCGATCTGGCTCAACTAAAAACACATCAAAATAAAACCAGTTACAATGTGAATGCAATTTAAGCCAAAGTATAAATAAACACACACATACATAGTCTTTCAAAGTCAGTGAAGAAATGAATGACAAGGAATCATTTCTCAATTAAAGTGTTCCCTCTGCTGACAACTCTATACACACCATATACTCTTCACACTTGCCCTGAGTCTGAGCACCTGAGTTCAAAACCTGGGACCCAGATGATGATAGGAGAGAACCAATTCCAGCAAATTGTCCTCTGACCTCCAGAATAAAGCCTCGCAGGTTAGTACACTGTAGTGCACCAATTTCCTCCTAGATAAAACATTCATCCTGTAAAACATTTGCTAAGTAAACAAATAGGATGCGCTAAAGGAAAATAAAAGAACAGAAAGTTTTGAGGGGAGGTGAACGTTACAACCTGCAGAGAAGAGCCTTAGGCTCAGGAAATAAGCAACTCAATAGCTTAGGGAAGTCCTTGAAACTGACTAGGTTTACTAGGCTCTCCCTCTCTGACCCCCTCCCCCAACCTATACCTGCACCCATAAAATCCCCCTACACACACACACACACACACACACACACACACACACACACACACACACATAAGCCTTAAGGACAGCCCAGCCAAGCCACCTGGACAAAGCAGAGACTAGCAGAGAAGCTTGAAGAAACTGAAACCAGCAGAGCCACCTGGAAAGGCCAGTCTCCTAGGCTGAGCTGCCGCTGCCGCTGCCTACAGGGGGAGCAATGTGCTCCAGGTTTCCTGTTTACAGAGCTGTCACCCATGCTGGGGTGGCTTTGTGATGATAGCACAGTCTGTGAGTCATTTCTGCTCCTATAAGTAACCCCAATAAAATTCATTGTTCAAGTTGGATTTGGGTAGTATCCTTACTTTGATCTGTCCTTGGATCCACATCCAGAGTGAGTAGACATGTGCTCACATCTCCCCAGGAACAGTCACACTCACACTCACACACACAAATAAATGCAATTTTTTTTAACAAGCAGACAGTGCCTAAAGAACATCATCTAGGGCTGTCTTTTGACATCCACAGGCACACATACATGTACACTCACAAGAACACATACACAAGCACAAAAACACTCTCCCCACCAACATCTAAGCTAACCTGCCTGATTTTGCAGACTGCATCGAGACACTTACTGCCAAGAATCTCTGTCACAGCCTCTCGTGTCACCAGGGTCTCTGTTTCCAAATACACGACAAAGGCTGCCAGGAAGACCAAGCGTTGCAGCACAAACCTCCAGTGCTCGTGAAATCTGCAGCAAAGTTAGAAGCAGGGTGCAAGGTCAGGACTTCCCTACACAGGAAAGCACTTGTCTCAACAGGGTTTCTTTTGCAAACAAAATCATATGTGAAACCCCGTTATACAGAAAAGACAAAAACAACTAAATACTTACTGAATACTTAGTATTCATCTTACAAATTCAGATTTATGACATTTACTTACAAGTTTAATCAATGAGAAGAATGAACCAATTTTTATCAATATAAAAATTATAACGAAAGACTACAAATGAGAGCTGGGGATGTGGCTCAGTTTACAAGAGTGTTTGTCTAGAATGCACAAAACCCTAGGTTCCAGTCTTCACACAGCATAAACCAGGCAAGGGTAATTTTTATAATCCTAGCACTCAGGAGGTGGAGGCAGGGGGATCAGAATGTTCAAGATCATCCTCAACTGGCCAGGCACGGTGGCACATGCCTTTAATCCCAGCACTTGGCAAGCAAAAGCAGGCAGATTTCTGTGAGATCGAGGCCAACCTGATTAGGCTGGTGAGGTTCTGGCCAGCTGGGGCTATAGAGAGACTGTCTCAAAAAAACTAAACAAAAGGATCATCTCAGTTGCATAGCCAATTTGAGGAAAGCCAGGGCTATGTTGAGACTATCTCAAATACAAAAAGAGAAAGACCGGTGTGGTAGCACACACCTTTAATCCTAGCACTCAGGAAGCAAAGACAGGCATGACTCTCTGAGACCAAGACCAACCCAGACTACACTGAGGGTGCCAGGCTAGCTAGGGCTACAAGAAGGCACTGTCTCAAAAAGACCAAAAGATAAATAAAAAGAAAAGGGAAAAAAAAAATGACAAGTTGTGCTTCTGAAGTTCAATCAGTAAGAACTCAGAAAAATTAAATATACAATTAAAGACTGGAAACATCTGCAGCCGTACATAAACCTCAACATTCAGGTGTGATAGAATATACTTATAATCTAAGAACACCAGAGGCCTCAGGATCTTCTGAGTTCAGGAGTTCCAAACTAGTCTGGACAACATAGCAAGACACCGTCACAAAAAACAAATGACCTACAAGTTTGAAGAAAAAAAAGAGAGAACCGGAATTTCACCAGACACAAGAAGCCATGCTTTTAATCCCTGCACTGAGGAGGCAGAGGCAGAGGCAGGCGAACCTTGATGAGTTTCAGAGCTACAGTGAGACCTTGTGTCCAAAAATGAAAAGGTGAGACTTTCTCAACCTTGAGTATTTACACTATACCTTCTGATTTTTGTTTTGTTTTCCAGGACAAGGTCTCACTATGTAGCCCTGGCTGACCAGGAATCTGCTATGTAGACCAAGCTGGTTTTAAACTTCCATCAATCCTCCTGCCTTTGCCTCTCAAGTAGCAAGGTTAAGAATGTGTGCCATCATGTCCAAATTCTGATTTTCAAATCTGGCAACAAATTTTAAAAATATTACTCACCTGGTATGGCAGTACACATTTATAATACCAGCACTCAGGAAGCTGAGGCAGGAGGATCTCAAGCTTAAGGCCAGTCTGAACTAAACAAAACTTGTGTCTTGACTCTTGTGTTAAAAAGAAATTTAAAAAAAGCCAACCAGCCATGATAGCACATAACGTGTAATCTCAGTAGTTGGGAAGCTGAAGCAGAGGTTCACCAATGGCCCAAGGCCAACATGGTCTTCAAAGCAAGTTCCAGACAGCTAGGATTACATAACAAAACCTTCTCTTAAAAAAAAAAAAAAAAAAAAAAAACAAAGTGGAGCTAGAGAGAAGATGCAGCAGTTAGAGCACTGGCTGCTCTTGAAGATGACCTAGGTTCAGTTCCCAGTACCCACATGACAACTAACAACTGTCTGTAATTCCAGTTCCAAGGGATCCAACAACCTCTTTTGGCATCCTGGGACAATGTAAGCACGTGGAGCACTTATAGAAATTCATGCAAAGCATCCATATGCATAAAACAATTAAAAAAAAAAAAAACAGTTTTGGCTGGCCATAGTGGTACACACTAACTTTAAACATTTTTTCTTACTTATATTTTATGTGTATTGTTATGCCTGCATCTCTCCAGCCCTGATGCACACCTTTAATCCCAGCATTTGGGAGGTAGAAGCAGGTGGATCTGTTCAGGTCAGTCCATGCTACCCAGTAAAACCTTGTCTTTAAAAAAAAAAAAAAAAAGTTTCTCAGTACAGGATAAAGGCAGGTTAAGCAAAGCAGTCAGTCACAGGGCAAGCTGTTTAGGGCTTCTAGAGTAGACAGAGCCTAAAGGTCCTCCAGCTGTCACCCTACTTCTCTGGACTTTGATCATTACCATGCAGTTTCTATTCTGATTTGGGAGTGGTTTGTTTGGTTTTGTTTGTTTGTTTAATAGTTCAGTGTAAGTCACCAAACTGCACAACAAATTTTAACCTAACAGAAAAGAATCTCTCAATCTTGGTCTTCAATAATAGGCATTCTCCTATGTTTTTATTAGTTTTTGAAACTAACATACAAAGTAATGGTTTAATATGACATTTCCATATATACTTTCTTACAGCTCATTCTCCCCAACATCCCTCCCTTGTCCCCCAGTCCTCCACCTGGTTCCCTTCCAGCCCCAACAATTGTCCTTCCACTTTCTTTACCCTCGTCTTTTCTGCCCGATGTCCAAAAGACTTCTTCCTGTCTCACAGTCCCCCCTCTAATTTCATGGCCTACACCGACACACACACCCACAGGACCATATATAGATACACATATAAAAACTAAAATGTAGGGTCTTCATATAAAAGAAAACATGCAAGATTTTTCTTTCTGGATCTAGCTTTTTTTAAAAAATTATCTTTATAGTTGTACAAGTGTTTTGATTAATAGTATGTTTATTGGTGTCTGTGTAGTGTCCCCAAAGGCCGGAAGAGAACAGAGACACCATGTGGGTGCTAAGAATCAAACCTGGATCCTCTGAAAGAACAGCAAGTGCTCTTATCCCCTGAGCCACCTCTCAGGCCCTAGATCTGGCTTATTTTGCTCATCATAATGATTTGCTATCGTATCCATTTTCCTACAAATGTCATAACTTCATTTCTCTTTACAGCTGAATAAAACCCCACTGTGTATACATGCCACATTTTCTTTGTCCATTTATCTGGGAATAGTTTCATTTCTCAACACTGTAAATAGTAATCAACATGGACATGCAATGATCTCTGAGGAAGAACTTTGGTTATGTGCCCAAGGAGCAGGACAGCCGGGTTACATGGTAGTCTTACTTTCATATTTTGAGGAATATGATATTCCTAGTTCATACTCCAACGAACAGTGAATAAAAGTTCCTCTTTCTTCCCCCACACCCAGCACTTGTCACTGCTTTCTTAATGTCACTTTCTGAATACAGCATGAAATCTCAAAGTAGTTTTAAATTGTATTTCCCTGGTGACTAAGGACACTGACCCACTTTTAAAAATACTTATAGGTGGGAATGAAGAGAAAGCTTAGCAGTTAAGAGCCCTGACTGCTCTTACAGAAGACCTGGGTTCAAATTCCAGTACCCAGGCGGTGGCTAACAATCAGCCATAACTACAGTTTCAGGGGACCCAATGCCCTCTTCTGGCCTCTGCAGGCATTGTACGACATGGGTATTCTTACATTCATGCAAGCATAACACTCATACACATAAAATAAAAATTAAGGTTTTCTTCAAAAAAATACTTATTGGTCATTTACACCAGGTTTTTTAAAGATTTTTATTTATCATGTCTATGGCATGGGTGTGGGCACCCATGGAGGCCAGAAAGTGGCAGTGGATCCCTGGGAACTGGAGCTGCAAGATGTAAGAAACTCAATATGGATGATGAAAACTCACTCAGGTCTTCTGGAAGAACAGCAAGGTCTCTTAACTACTAAGTCATCTCTCCAGTCCCTACAACAGCTATTCTCTGTAAAATATGTTCCTTAAAATGTTTTCAAAGTAAACAGAAAGAAAAATTTAAAACATCAATTTTATCACCATGCTATCAATTTGATTCTTTATCATTCCTTCTGTGAAGAGACTTTCACCTAGTCATAAGTAATCATTCAATACCTATTTTTTCTTACAAACCTGTAATACTGTTCAGCAGGGAACTTGGTCTTCAGAGACGTTAGATGTGTTTTTACTGTACCAAAATGTTCTCGAGCTTTCAAACACCTCTTTGGAACTGATCACAAAAAATAACCAAATTTAGCAATATAAAACTTATCAAATTGCAAATATAGTTCTTAATAATCTATGTAGTCTACATTAACCAACTTAAAAAAAATCTCATAGCCAAATGTATACAACTCTTCTTTGTAATCTGGTTCTAAAATGTCAGTTTCCCCAGATGATTAACCTACTGAAAAATAAAAGCTTTCTAAAGGGGAGAATGTTGGTAATTTGCACCCTAAAGAGGCTGCCATTTACCAGCTACCAACAACTAAACTGCTTCTACCTTCCATTTTGGTCAGAAAAGAGCTATTATCAATTATTCTCAAAACTGCTTGATTCCCCATCACTAAACAAATGACTTGCCTTTGACCCCAGTAAGCTATGTTACTATAATACCCTCCTCCTGAAAAGAAGGTCAGCTCCATCTTCCAACCAAGATTTCATGTCTAACTTAACGTATCTCGTTGTCATTTAAGGAAGTAATCATGAACATATTAATTTGAGAACATTTTATGCTGGTCACCTCATATTACAAATGCATATTAAAAATTACTCAACCACTAAAACTATAAATTAAGATACACACATGCGCGCGCACACACACACACACACACACCCCACACCACACCACACCAGATGGTGTTCACTTGGGAGTCCCAAGTTAAGGTGGGAGACTCACAGGAGCTCAAAGCACCAGCCTGGTCAACAGAGCAAGATCCCCAACTAAAAAACAAAACTCTCTCTTTCCTGTTCTCTCCCTCTCTTCTCTCCTCTCTCTCTCTCTCATTTAAGCCAAATAAAAGTTCTTAGATGCACAAGGGGTATTTAAGCAGCTTTAATTACTATCAGAGGAATACTATAACAATAGAAAATATTTCCTATTTAAACCATACTATGCACAAGTGGAAAAACAATCAAATACCAATATGGTAAATCTATAAAATAAACCACTTCAGTTTTTACTCACTATAAAGTAAAATGAATACTTTCACAATAAAATGACATAGACACACTAAGTATGTCTCCTAGATAGAAATCAAGTAAAAGATAAACTGAATTAAAAACTTCAAAATTGGGGCTAGAGAAATGGCTCAGCAGTTAAGAGCACTGACTGCTCTTGCAGAGGACTCAGGTTCAGTTCCCAACACTCACATGGCAGCTAACTACCATTCCTAAGTCCAGTTCCAAAAGAATCCAACACCATCTTCTGACCTTCTGCAGGCACTGCACAACAGTGGTGCACTTACACACATGCAGGCCATACACTCATGCACACAAAAATAAAAATAAACAGATTAAAAAAAAAAAAAACCTTCAAAATTAGAGCCAAGAACTTACTGTCCTGAAATCCAGCGCCCTGATGGACTCCTTGAAGTAGGGTTAAAATCTCTCGAGCTGTTTGTTCTAAACTCTGTACAACTTTTCGGATTTCCTAGAGAGAATTAAAAGTAAGAATCAGATAAAGTCAGCATAATCATTATCACAGATTCCTTATCAAACACAGTAGCTAGGATATTTGATCTATCACACCTTCACATAACTTAAAACATTAATGATCTTCTCAAGAACTGATCCTCTGGATGTACATCGACTCTTCTAGTGACTTCCTCTCTGACACCTTGAGGAGTCACTAAGAAGTCTGGGATTCCTCAGATACCAAAGTGCAATAGTCACCCATCCCAACTATATGAAACAAACGCAATCAAAATTAAACTAGCTGACAATGTAGTCTTACAGCATTTGCAATACAAGAGTTGAGGGTTTTTCATTCATGCATTTTAAAAATACTCATCAAGCACATTTAGTGCAGAGCATTGTGCAAACATTGGGGAAACAAGCAGTACCTTCTGGAAATTTAGTAATAGGAAAGGCAGAATTTTTTTTTTCCTTAATCACACAAGTAGTTTTAAGTTAACATAGAACACAACAGAAAAGCAGTCCTTTACATTACAAGGTCAGGATGATGACCATAAACCGCGCGCATCCTGGTGTAGTCCTACCACTCAAAACACTAGGGCAAGAGGTTCAAGTTCGAAGCTACTCAGAGTTACAAGCGAGATCTCGTCTCAGACACAGGAGGAAAGAGGCAGTGCGAGCGCGAAAGCAGCAAATTCTAGCAAAAGCAAACAGTACATGCAAGAGTCTTCAGGCAGGACACTATGTGGAGCACTACAGGAATGAAAAGGTAAATCTGAGCTTGGTGTACAAGAAGAGAAAGCGAAAATGAGGCCGAGGTAAAGAGACCTTGCGAGCCACGGCAAAATCTCGAGTTTTAGTTTTGTAGTATGAGAAGCTATAGTGCAGAGTTTTTAAAAGGAAGGCGAATGCCTTTAAAAAGACCCGCAATAAATATAAGGATAGGCCCAAGGCATTAACGGAGCCTTCGGACATATGTGGTGAACAGGGAAAGTGACATTCCAAGAGGCAGGTGATACAGCGACGCCGGAAGAGCAGTTGAATCAGGGAGCGGGAGGGGGCCTAACCTGAAACCCACCCTGGGAGGCGTCCCCACCGGGCCCAAGAATGAGCGACCGAGCAGGGCCTGACGAGGTGGCCTAGCCAGGCAAGGTAAAGAAAAAAGGGGATGAGGAGGAAGGGGCTCGCCTCTCGGATGTCTTGTTCGGCAGCCAAAAAGCCCTGCAGCTCCACGAAGATCTCGCTCACAGACATGGCGCCGGCCGCCCAACAACCAGCCAGCGCGGCGAGCACCGCCCGAGAAGAAGCACGTCCCGCAAACTGGCGTACTCGCCCGCTACGCCCCGCCGCTGCCGCCGCGTCCACCCGGCTCTGCGCCACGGCTGGCGCCGGGGTCTTCCTACGCCCGCGGCGCGCTGGAGCCCGGGCTGCCCGCCGCGGTGCCTGAGGCGCTAGCCCCCTCCCACCCCCACAGAACCACCGAGCGGACGCGGGTCTGGAGGCCGCGGCGCGAAGTCGAGAGCCGAAGCCTAGCCTTCAGATAGGCAGGTCCGCCAGAGGAAACAGGAATGGCGGCGGGACTTTGCCTGAGGCCTGCAGATAGGCATCTCCAGAAACAGCCCTAGATAGGGGCCACGGAGGCACGTGCAGGAGGGGGGCAGGTCGATGGGCGGGGCCTCCCCTGCGGCCCTCTGATAGGCAGCTGCTCTCGAGGGGTAGGGAAGTGGGAGGGACCTCGCCTGAAGAGTGCGGATAGGCATCTCCCTAAACAGCTTCAAGTGTCGCGGTCAAGCCTAGGGGCTGCTCCCTGCAGATCAACATCTCTGCCAACCTCAGGATCTTGGCGGCACTTGACTCAAAGCAGACAGGCCCTGGAATGAGGCTTATGCCTATGTATACAATACCCAGAGAAAGGAAAAAAATATTGTTCAGCAAAGACTATAATATATAAGAAGCCAATTTAGAATATGGAAATGTAATCTGATAAATAAAAATAAATAATGATTAAAAATATGCTCTAATACATAAATATTAATAAAAGAATGAAATTTGAAAATACATTTTTTTAAAGTAGAAAGCTAAGGGACTGGAGAGATGGCTTAGCGGTTAAGAGCACTTGCAGAGGACTCAGGTTTAATTCCCAGCACCCACCTGGCAGCTGACAACCGTCCATGAGTCCAGTTCCAGGGAATCCGACACCTTCTGGCCTCTACAGACATTCAAAACACGGGTACACTTTCACACATGCAGGCAATATACTCATACACTAAAAAATAAATAATAAAAAAAATTTTTAATAGAAATTTCAATCAGTATACTTAAGCAGTGGTGGAAAAATGCTTCACAGCAAAAAGTATACAGGTGCTTGGGCTGGGCAAGTTAAAGCTCTTGCTTCCACGCCTGAGTTCAGTCACAGGAACTGTCAACTAACGTTCCTGAGAAGACTATCCCTTATCCTGGATTTTCTGCAAAGCTGATTAACTGATTCAAACTTTGATGATTGTGAAGAGTTTGGAGTGTTGCAAAGTCCGAGCCAAATTATCTTGAGCCACTCTTCAGCCCCCTTAATAGCCATTTATGTATTTCCCTCCTTTGTGGGTGAGCTAAGATCTTTGTGACTAGTAGATAAATCCTTTGGAATGTACAGATCACTAGCTTCCAACAGCCAAAAGACTAAATGTGATCAAATAGCATCTGAGACTGTTAGCTAAGATTTCCTCACTTTTTTGAACCCACCTTCCTGGTGTTTCCACTAATGTATTTGGAAAGTATCTTGATTTCTTTTTCTTTATTGTATTACTATAAAAACTTCACAAATTTGGGCTGGAGAGACAACTCAGCAGGTAAGAACACTAGCTGTTCTTGCAGAGGACCCGGATTCAGTATTTTTAAAAGACTAAAAATAAATGTAATCCTCAAAAAAATAAACAAAAGAATGTAATTTTTGTGTAGGTGTCGGGGGCCATGTGCCTGCCTTGAACTATGCCCTAGTTTTGAGTTAGGCAGAAGATAATCTCGTGCACAGAAGTGCTGTTGGAAGCAGGAGTTTTCATTAGGCAAAATGATTTACATCTGAGAAGTTTATTTTTCACCTAAGACTGAGGTCACATGAAGATCTTTGAAGGAAGCCAATCATGTCTTAAGCTATTTTGCCTGTGTTAGCATTGTTTTGCTCACCTTACAGTATAAATAGGGGAGACTTAATAAAGGCAAGCTGTTTCAGTGCGACTGACAGCTCTCCTGAGTCTGTCCTGTTCTCTCTCTCTCCCTCCCTCCCTCCCTCCCTCCCTCCCTCCCTCCCTCCCTCCCTCCCTCCCTCCCTCCCTCCTTCCCTCCCTTTTCTCATCCTCACTCCCTGCTTTGGGTATGGTCTGATTTCTGCCCGCGGGCTCCAGCAAGTGGCGCCTGGACCAGGGACCTGAAGACTGGGGGTAAAGTGAAGGACACCTCGGTATGAGTGAGTTCACTTAAAGAATGTAAAGTAAAAGGAAGAGTAAAGGAAAAGTGTGCGGTGAGAAATCTCAGGAGTAAAATGGGTGATAGTCGTTTGCTATTTGTAAATATGTTGGAAAATATGCTTTATGCTCGAGGGGTTGGTGTAAAACAGCAGCAGCTTTGTAAATTTTGTAAAACAGCCCTTGGTTCCCTGAAGATGGGTCTGTAGATTTAAAAACATGGAAGAAAGTAGGAAGAAAGCTTCAGGATTATGATGTTTATGGACCGAGTCAGGTTCCGGTAGATACTTTTAGTTTGTGGGCTTTGATTAGGGATAGTTTGGATCCTAGACATGAGATGGAAAGGGTTCGAGCAGAAAAAGTATCGAGTGGCATGGAGTCACAAGCAGCTCAGGAGGAGGAGGAAAGTGAAGTTAAACCTTCTGCCCCTCCGTTTGAGGAGTTAGTGGAATTTGAAAATGAGCAATGAGTTATTAGATTCTGAAGAAGAGTGGGAGGAGAAAACTGCTAGGTATCAGAAAGAGGATGAAGTTTCCCAGATTGTAGCATTGGCAAAAAAGAAAACTGATCAGGAGGGAAGTAATCTAGAGGAAATTCAACGTTTGCAGGAGAAGATGGAATTGTTATCTTTACAAATGCAGCAAATTAGAAAACAACAGGCTAAGGAGAAATTACAGAGTCAGGCAAGATTAGATCCTCTACCTCTGATGGAAGAGCCGCCTGTAATCACAGTTAAGCAAAAGTCTGCAGGAAAGCCTCGTCCTTTGTCCTTAGTGCAATCTCCCCTAACTCCATTGCAAGACGCTGTAAGTAAAGCGACCGAAAGCGGAGAAAACATTCAAGGGTTTCAATTATTCCCTGTTATTGAGCGGGATAATGCAGCACAGGGAAATCGGGTGAGAGAACATATTCCTGTTTCCTTTAAGCAGATAAAAGAGTTGAAACTTGCTTGTGTGCAGTATGGTCCAACTGCTCCTTTCACACAGGCAATGTTGGAATCAATGTCTCTGGAGGTGCTCCCGCCAGACGATTGGAAACAAGTGGCCAGAGTATGTTTGTCAGGAGGAGATTATTTGCTTTGGAAATCTGAATATGCAGAGCAATGTCAGGCTACAGCAGAAATAAATTGAGCACAGGGAATACCAATTACTTTTGATATGTTAGCAGGAGAAGGACAATATCAAGGAACAGGGAATCAGCTGACATTTGATATTGCCGTGTATGCACAGGTTAATGCTCCAGCTAAGAAAGCATGGTATAAACTTCCTTCTTCAGGAAGAAAGACCAAAGATTTGTCAAAAATTATACAAGGACCTGATGAATTATATCAAGACTTTGTAGACGGGCTGATGCAGGCAGCAAGTAGGTTATTGGGAGATTCAGAGTCAGGGCTTTTGTTGGTAAAACAACTAGCTTATGAAAATGCTAATTCTGCTTGTCAAGCAGCCTTGAGACCTTTTAGAAAAAAGGAGAATTTATCAGATTACATTAGACTTTGCTCTGATATTGGGCCCTCGTATGCTCAAGGTATAGCATTAGCTGCCGCGTTACAAGGCAGATCGGTAGAGGAAGTACTTTTTCAGCAGCAAATGCCTCAAAAAGGCAAGGTTGCTGACCCTTTAGGAAGCTGTTATGGGTGTGGACAGCTAGGACACCGAGTGAAACAATGCTTTAATAGACAAAAGGCCAGCACTCATAAAAAGGAGCCAGGCTTGTGTTACAGGTGTAACAAGGGACAGTAGGGCTATTGCTAGGAAGAAGTATCATTACTATGAGAGGAATTATGATAGTGCCAGGAATAACTGATGCAGATTTTGAAGGAGAGATAAAGATCATGACTTGTTCTCCTAGTGGGATATCTGTAATTAAGCAAGGTCAAAGACTTGCTCAGTTAATATTGCTCCCTCAGATTGCTACAGACAATATAGTGAGAAACCCTAGAAGAGGTGATGCAGGGTTCGGGTCGTCAGATGCTTATTGGATACAGGCTATAGGTGCCAAAAGGCCTGAGCTAACGTTATTCATTAATGGGAAAAAGTTTCAAGGTTTACTAAATACTGGAGCTGATGTTTCAGTGCTCACTGCTGATCAGTGGCCTTCACACTGGCCAAAACAGACATCTATGACACAATTACAAGGAATTGGTCAGAGTAAGAGTCCAGAACAGAGTAGTAATATATTGACTTGGAAAAATGAGGAAGGACATGAGGGATCTTTTCAACCATACATCATTCCAGGACTGCCAGTTAATCTATGGGGAAGAGGTGTGATGAGTCACATGGGCTCTATATACCTCTATAGTCCTAGTAATGAAGTTACAAATCAAATGTTCAATCAGACAGCAGGAAAGAACAGTGAGAAATGGCAAAAGCCACTGTTACCTGTTTCCAGACCTTCCAGGACAGGATTAGAGTATTTTTAGAGGGGGTCACTGGACAGCCTGTACTCCATGCAGATCCAATAATTTGGAAAAATGAGGAACCTGTGTGGGTGGATCAGTGGCCTCTTACTGCAGAAAAAATTCAGGCCGCAGAGCAGTTAGTGCAGGAACAGCTGAAAAGCGGTCATATAGAGCCTTCTAATTCACCTTGGAATTCACCAATTTTTGTTATAAAAAAGAAGTCAGGAAAATGGAGGTTACTACAGGATCTTAGAAAGGTTAATGAGACAATGGAGCTGATGGGAGCTCTGCAACCCGGAATACCCATTCCTTCTGCTATTCCTAAAGATACTTATAAGATTATTTTGGATTTAAAAAGATTGTTTCTATACTATTTCTCTTGCACCTCAGGATTGTAAAAGATTTGCATTTAGTGTAACTTCAATAAATTTTAAGGAGCCTCTGAAAAGATTTTAATGGAAAGTGTTGCCTCAGGGTATGGCAAACAGCCCCACCCTGTGTCAAAAATTTGTGGCTCAAGCAATCGCAAAGACTAGACAGATTTATTTTCAAATATATAAAATTCACTATATGGATGACATACTTTTGCCTCATAAACAGGAAGAAACTTTGCTCTCAGCAGACTCTGAAAGAGCAAGGGCTAATTGTAGCACCTGAGAAGGTACAAACCGAATTTCCGTATTCATATTTGGGTTATAGATTATATCCTAAAACAATTTTGCCTCAAAAAATTCAGATTAGGAAAAATGGTTTGAAAAGGTTGAATGATTTTCAAAAATTATTGGGAGACATTAATTGGCTTAGACCTCATTTAAAAATTGCTACAGGAGAACTGAAGCCTCTTTTCAACATTTTAAAAGGTGATTCAGATCCTAAATCGACTAGAAGCTTGACGGAGGAGGCCAGAAAGGCACTATCTCAGGTAGAACGGTCTATTGAAAATCAACAAATACAATATATAGATTATACCCAGGGATGGGCAGCATATATTTTGGCTGCTATTCATACTCCGACTGCAGTTTTATGGCAGGAGGGACCTTTGCTATGGTTGCATTTACCTGTCTCACCTGCTGGAGTGTTAACTCCTTATTATGAGGCAGTAGCGTGTTTGGTTCAAACGGCTAGAGCTGAGTCTCATAAGTTTTTTGGAAAGGAACCTACTGTAATAGGACTTCCATTTACAAAACAACAGATAGATTGGTTATTTCAAAATGTGGATTCATGGGCCATAGCTTTTGCCTGTTATTCTGACATCATAGATAATCATTATCGGAAAAACAAGCTATTACAATTTGCAAATAGTCATGCTTTTATTTTTCCAAAAATTGTGAAACAGGATCCTATTAAGGACGCTTTAGTGATATTTACAGATGGGTCCTCTAATGGTAGGGCTACTTATGTGTTACAAGGACAATCCCATGTTTTTCAAACTTCTCCAGCTTCAGCTCAAGTAGTAGAACTTCGGGCTGTGGCTGCTGTATTTCAGCTTATGACCTCTACTTCTTTTAATTTATATACTGATAGTCATTATATTGTTAGAGCCTTGCAGATACTTGAAACTGTATCTTACATCGAGACAACTAGCACTCAGGTTCAAGAATTATTTGGTCAAATACAAAGGTGTTTACATGCTCGTTCTCAACCCTGTTTTGTAGGGCATATTAGAGCTCATACTGGGCTCCCAGGGTCTTTGGCTTTGGGGAATAATTTAGCAGATAAAGCCACACGTTTAGTGGGCTTATCTCAATTGGAATTAGCACAAAAATCTCACGCTCTTCATCATTAAAATAGCTAAAGTTTACAAAAGCAGTTTCAATTTACCAGGGAGGCTGCTAGGCAAATAAACAGTGTCACTTATGTCCTGAGTTTCATTCTGTCCCTCAATATGGAATTAATCCACATGGTCTCTGCCTCAGTTCCTGCCTTGGCGTCCCTCAATGATGGACTAATATGTAGGGTGAAATAACCCTTTCCTCCCCAAGCTGCATTTGGTCAATGTTTCATCAGAGCAACAGAAAGCAAACTAGGACAGTGGGCCACCACGCCAGGCTCCAAGTCACCACTTCACCGAACTTCCATGCTTGGTTTGGCATTTTCTTCAAATGCCTTTTGGGAAGTTTTCCCAAAATCCAGGTTCAGAAGGATGGTGACTGATGGAACAGCAATTGAAGGAGTGGCTCATGCCCGAAAGGAAAATTCGGGCCTCATTTTCTGCTAAGTTCTACTGTCCAGCACGAGGAGGCCTGCAGAGAGCCCTGGTATCAGAAATGATGCTGGTACCCAGAGGTCACAGAAAGGGCTACAGTAAGAGCCCAAGGACTGAAGCTAGTGAGCAAACCTGAGAGCTAGGGAATACAATACGGGCAGTCAGAACCAGCTGGGGTGCAACCTCCCCTCAGCCAGCAAGTCCAGCAACATGGAATGTGAATCCAGATAGCTTTCTTACTCATCCCCTGAGGGCACAGCCTCACTTTTGTCAAATCACTGTTACTAATTCTTATCTCTAAAGGTTAGAGATAGAACTCAAAGAGGGAGGGCCCTGGGGCAGTGTCTCATCCTGTAGTCCCAGCTACCCGAGACTGAGGCAGAAAAACCATTCTGGGGAAAAAGACCCCTAAATCAGGGTTGGGGAGATGGGGGGGCGGAGCTAGGCCAGGTGTAGGACACACCTGTAAAACCAGCACTTTTGACAGATGAGTCGGGAGATGGGAGTTTGAGGACTGTCTTCACAGAAACTGGTCAAAAAAAAAAAAAAGGAAAATTACCAAAAATGTGCCAACACTGCTTTATGTCTTTATGAATCTGACTTCTAAGCACTTTATGGAAATGCAGCTTTAAGGGGTAGGGATACAATTCAACTGAAGCATGCACAAAGCTCCGGGTCCATCCTCAGAAATCACATAAACCTGCTGTGACCCACGCCTGTAATCCCAGCATTTGCGAAGTGGAAAAAGAAGGATCAGGGTCATTCACAACTACACAGGGAGTTCCAGGCCAAGGAGTGTAGCTTGAATCTCTGTTTTCTGTGTCTGGCTCATTTCATATTATTTCATAATGTCTTCAGTGTTCATCTGCATCAAGGCACAGATCAGAATTTAAATCCTTTGTAAGTTTGAACGGTACCAAATTTTATCAATCATCCATCAATGGGCCTTCAAGTTACATCTGCTGTTTGATGGTTTTTAACTTTTTATTATTTGTCCAGGAGGAGGTGCAGGCACCCATACCAGATCCTGAATACCGAGGTCAGAAGACAACTTTGTGAAATTGGGTTTCTCCTTCCACCTTTCTGCGGGTTATGGGAATGGAACCCAGGTCTCCAGGCACTTTTATGCACGGAGCCTTCCCACCAGCTGCTGGAAGGCCACTGCTGTGCACACGAGTGTAAGATACCTGTGGTGCTCCTGCTTTTGGTTCTTTTAAAAAATATTTTTAATTATTTCATTTTTATGTATATGAGTGTTTTTACTTCATGTATGTAAATATACCTATATTGTGCAATGCCCGCAGAGGCCAGAAGAAGGGGTCAGATCTCCTGGAACTGGAGTTACAGATGGTTGTTGGCTCCTGTGAGCATGCTGGGAACTGAACCCGGGTCCTCTGTAAGAACAGTCAGTACCCTTAACCACTGAACCATCTCTGCTTCCAGTTCTCAAGGGTATACCTAGAAGAATTGCTGGGTCATATAGTAGTTCTATGTTTAAGGGGATGTTTTTGTAGAAATCTAAAAAAATTTTTGTTAATGTTTTCAATAGCAGATATTATTCATCAGGATGACTTTCATTATGACATTTATATACATAATCATTTTGATCGTTCACTTCCTGTTACCATCTGTTGTCCTCTCCCACTTCTGTTAATCCCCTTTCTCTTCCCAACTAGCCCTCCTTCCACTTTTATGTCTGTGTCTGGGAGACCCAAAGAGTTTTACAGAATCAGGATGTCTAAGGCTTTTAAGTTATTTTCATTGTATTTAGTTATTTATCTGGGGATGGGTGTGTGTTATGGAACACAAGGCAAGATCAGAGGACAACTTGTAGGAATCGGTTCTCTCTTTCCACCATGTGGGTCCAGGGCTTGAACTCAGGTCTTCAGGCTTGGTGGCAAGCACCTATATTTACTGAGCCCCCATATAAGTATTTTCCACAGCAGCTGCACTGTTTTCATCCCCACCAGCACTCACAAGGATTCCTATTTCTATTTTCACCAACACCTGCTACTCTCTGTATCCCTTCCTCTCTTCCTGCCTCCCTCTCTTCTCCCTCTTGTTCTCATTCTGTACTTGTTTGTGTGTATATATGTCTCTGTGTGTCTATTATATGTCATGTCTGTCATATGTTTGAGTGTATATTTGTGTTATGTATCCGTCTGTGTCTGTGTGGCTCTGTCTATTAATGTGTACGTCTATGTGTTTCTCTATGTGTCTGTGTATTCTGTGTGTGTGTCTCTGGGTATCTGTGTGTGTGTGTATGTGCTTGTCTATCTGTATGTATCTGTATATTGTGTGTATGTCTCTCTGTGTGTGTCTGGATGTCTGTATTTGTGTGTCAGTTTTCACCAACATGACACAAACTAGAGTCACTTGGAAGAGGAACTTCAGTTGAGGAATTTCCTCCATCAGATTGGTTTGTAGCCATATTTTGGGGGCATTTTCTTAATAACTAATAATTGATGTGGCCCATGCCATCCCTGGGCAGGTAGGCCTGGGGTGTATAAGAAAGGTAGCTGAGCAAGCCAGGGGAAAGTGCACCTATGGCTTCATGGCGTGTGCTCTATGATTAGATGAGTGAGAGAAGACCAGGGCTTGGTTTACAGATGGTTCTGCACAATATGCAGTGGATATGCTGCAAAAGTGGACCGCTGCAGTGTTATAGCCAATTTCTGGAACAACCCTGAAAGACATTGTGAAGGAAAGTCTTCACGGTGTGCAGCACTTGGGATGGAGCCCATGTCGTGCATTTTACTTGGAAGGAGAAATGGCTAGAAGTGCAATTATATTTGGATTTGTTGGTTGTAGCCAATGGTTTGGCTTTGGTGGTCAAGGACTTGGAAGGAGAATGACTGGGAAATTAGTGAGAAAGACATTTGGGGAAGAAGTATGTGGCTAGAGCTCTTGAAATAGGCAAAGGCTGTGAAGATACTTGTGTCACATGTAAATGTTTATCAAAAGATGATTTCAGCAGACGATGAGTTCAATAATCAAGTAAATCAGGTGACCCATTCTGTGGGCAGTCTTTTTCTCCAGCTATCCCTGTATTTGCCCAATGGGCCCATGAACAGCGTGGCCAAGGTGTCAAAGAAGGAGGTTATACTTGGCTTTGGCAGCATGGCTGATCTGGCTACAGCTGCTGCTGAGTGCCAGATCTGCCAATAGCAGAGTCCAACATTGTGCTCTCAATATGGCAGTATTCCCCACGGTGACCAGGGTGCCAGGTTGACTCTGCTGAACCACTTCTATTATGGAGGGGACAGCATAAAAAAAAAACGAAACATTAAAGAGAAAAAGAGAAGCGGAGCCAGGTATGGTGGTGCATGCCTATAATCCCAGCTCTCAGGATGCTGAGGCAAGAGGATTGCTATATTCTTAGGGCCAGTCTGAGCTACACAGCAAGATCCTGTCAAAGGAAGAAAGGGGGGAAAGGAGGAGGAGAAGGGACAGAAGAAACGAGCTACAAGAGAAGAAGAGGAGGCCCTATCATAAATGCTTGTAATCCTGTAACATTTGTGAAGTAGCAACAGAAAGACCAGAAGTTCAAGGTCATCCTTGGCTATATGGCAAGTTTGAGGTAATATAACTACATGAGACCCTTTCTCAAAAAAGAAAAAAAGAGAAAATAGTGAAGGAAGGATGGGGGAAGGAGGCAGGGAGGGAGGGAGGATGAGAAAGAGGAAGGCAAACAGACAAAGGGACCAGGGTCCCACCATCCCATCAAGGGAACAGTTCCAGTGACCTGCACTTAAGGTATCCTATCCCGGTTCTCCCTCATGAAGCTTCCACTACCTCCCACTAGCTCCTGGGGCTGAGGAACATGACTTCAGGGAACATTCCAGATCCAAGTTAGAGGAATGATTCACAATCAGATTGTGGCAAATGTATGCTGCTTTTAGACAATATTTGACTGTCCAGTGATTTTTTTTCTTTTTGGACACAGGACCTCTCAAAGTAACCTTGGCTAGCCTTGAATGCATGATCTTCTAGGTTCATGAGTGCTGAGCTTACTCACAGGTGTGAGCCACTACACTTGATTCTCTCTTATTTGGTTTCTATATAGTGAAAGCAAAATTTTTATTGCTAATTAGCAAGGCTGTCCTGCAGATTCAAAAGTATGGAATTGTTCTGGTCTTTCCTCCAAAGTTAACTCTGAATTTTCTATCATTTAGCTGCACTGTTGCAGCTAGATATGTATATAATTGCTCCAGGAAGCTTGGAAATTAAGGACCCGGGTTCCATTCTCAGCACCCATTTGGTAACTAACAACCTTCTGTAACTCCAGTTCCAGGAGAACTGATACATATTTCTGGCCTTCTCTGGCATGACATACACATGCTGCACTTTCATACATGCAGCCAAACACCCACACACATAAAAACAAATACAAATTTTAAAATAAAGGTGGGCAACACCTGAGAAACAACAGCTGTCCTCTGTCCTGAACACACATACATGCATGCACGCACATGCAAGCAATGGGAGAGGGCAGTGGAGGAGGGTGAAGAATAAGAACAAAGTGTAATATGTGTATGAAAATGGCATAATGAAACCACTTACTTTGTACATTAACCTAAAATTTAAGGAGAGGGATGACATGGAGAAGGAGGCAGGAAAGGAGGGGAAGACTGAAAGGAGGGCAAATGATCTTGCACTTGCTTTTTAAATTTTATTTCATGTGTATGAGCATATCGCCTGCATGTTTTAAGTGCACCCATGTTGTGCAGTGTCCTTGGACGTCAGAAGAGAGCATCAGATCCCCTGGAACCAGAGTTACAGACGGTTGTTAGCCACTATGTGGGAACTGGAAATCAAACCCAGGTCCTCTGCAAGAGCAGCCAGTGTTCTTAAGTACTGAGCCACCTTTCCAGCCCTGACACCTGCTTTTTTTTTTTAAGTACCCTTAATTCAAACTAGCATGTCAGCAGCATATTCATTCTGTGTCTTTTCAGTTTGAAACTCAAAGTCCATTATTATAAAACATGAGCTGAATTGGCTCTAATGATGAGACTAATACATTTACAAACAAATCCTGAGATCCTCCTTGCAAGGGAGGTTCTAAACCAGGCATGGTAGCACTAGGCATGTATACCCCCACTACTCAGGAGGCAGAGACAGGAGTCTCTGAGTCTAGGAGTTGGATGCCTGGCTGGATAACAGAGTAAAACCCTACCTCAAAACAAAAAACCCACAAGTGAAAAAATGGAGTACAGGAAAGAAGGAATGATTAGCAATATCTCAAGGGCACATGTGTTTGGGACTTTGTTGTTGAGCCAGGAGTGCAAGCTGGCCTCAAACCACATAGCTGAGGATGATTTTGAACTTCTGATCCTCTTGCCTCCACCTTCCAAGTCCTGGGATTTGTGCCACCATTCTAAGTTTATGTGAGCCTGGGATTGGAATCCATGGCTTCATGCGTACTCCACAAGCTCTGAGCCATATCCTCAGCCCTGGACTTAATTTATTTTTTCAATTTATGTTTTATATGTATAAGTGTTTTGCCTACATGTATGTAAATGCACCCATGGAGGCCAGAAAAGGACGTTGGGTCCCCTGGAATTGGATTTATGGACAGTTGTTAGCCTCCATGTGGGTGCTGAGCACTGAACCCATGTCCTCTGCGAGAGCAGCTAGGGGCTCTTCAGGGCTGAGCCTCAGGACTTAATTTTTAATACCCTTTAGAAGCGGTTTCAGCTTCCAGCCAGCAGGGGGCGCGCTCTATCTTGCCCGATGCTCCACACTGCCCCGAGAGGTTCTGTGGCCATGCTCTTTCCCCTTTCCCCTTTCCCGTTTCTACTTCTGTTTCCGGGAAGCAGAGGTCGCGTCACTTCCGGAAGCTCCGCGTGGAGCTCGGCTGCACTACTGCTTTCAGCATGGCTGGGTTTGCTGGACCAGCGAAACCGATTCTGTCACTGAATCCACGGGAAGACGCGCAGTTTCGGAAGGAGGTGGCGCGGGTCCGCCGGCGCGCGGCCAAAGTAAGTGGAGGCCGGGCCCGGGGAGGCTGGAGGCCGGGGCTGGGGGAGGCGGGCCTCTCCCGGAGCTCCGAGCAGTGTGCCGAATCAGGAGCGGATCACACGAGCTTGGAGACGTAGGTTTTAAGTCTGGGTATTTAAGCTGATGGGGAATACTAGTGCGAGGTTTGGCTCCTTAGGTCCTCACGGCTCACATGTAAGAGCGGAACCACGTGTGAGAAAAGAGCGCCTCCAAACCTCAATATATTAATAAAGCTGCTTTGACCTCCCAAGTGTGGGCTCATGGTCCACCTTGGCATTCGGGAGGTTTGTATGCCGGGTTATCTTGGAGTACATAGAATTTATTGACACCTGTAATCCTAGCACTCGGGAGGCGGAAGCAGGAGGATCGCGAGTCACAGGATCGTCGTACTATAAATTCAGACCAGAGCTTAGCTCAAGGAAAAACAAATAATAAAGGCATTATTTGTCAAGTTCCACTTCCTGGTTAGTGGAGTAAGTTTATATTCTCTTTGGAGCAGCATAAAGTGTACTGGGAAACCGCAAGTTTTTTTTTTTTTAATGTGTAGACAGGGTCTTATGTAGTTCAGGCAAGCCTCAAACTTGATGTGTAGCAGATGACCTTGAACTCCTCATCTTTCTGTCTACACCTCCTAAGTGCTGGTATTGCAGGAGTGGGCCACTATACCTGGTAGAAAACTTAAGTTCTAGTTACAGAAGTTAAGGTGGCAGAGAGCTGGAGTCTGCCAACTTCTGGAAAATAGTGTGAATAGACTGATGTGCATTCAGAGAGAAAGGGACGTGTTGGGAGTTCTCCAGGTAGATTTAAAGTGATGGTGAGATAGTTGGACATTTGCCTGCTAATCCATTTTCTCAACAAACAGCTGGTTCTTGAGCACGGATGTTACACTAGGGTGTAGGCCTGAGGTGCTCCAACTCTCTCAAGTCTGTTCTTGCTTCACTGTCGGTTACCAAGTTCAAACAGGCTCTCAGGCTTTCACATCAAGTGCTTTTATCCACCAAACCTTCTTTTCTGCCCCCAGCAAACTATTGGCAGCTTGACAGTTGTTCTTAAGGGAAAAGAGACATCAAAGACCTAGTTCTGTAATTAATTACTGCTGCGATAAGTAGAGGTACTGAGTAGGTTTTTGGGTCAGGGAGAGCTAGGGGTTTTGAAAGCAATGTGAGCTTGCATTTTTAAAATATCTTTCTGTTCTTTATGTCCTCAGAAGAAAAAGGAAGAAAAACTTAATCCTGGAGTAATCTATGTGGGCCACCTTCCTCCAATGCTTTTGGAAAGCCAGATCTATGACTATTTCTCCCAGTTTGGTGCTATTAAAAGATTCAGACTGTCCAGAAGCAAACGGGTAAGATCCTCTGTGAGCTGAATTTAGTGTATGCCATTCTTTACTAATGTCCAACTCTTTGGCATTGAGACAACATTGTTAACTTATAAAATGTTCACATGCAAGACCTGCAGTCAAATTATAAGAAATAAAAGTTGGGCACAGTGGCACATCTTTAATCCCAGAACTGGGGACGCAGAGGCAGGCACGTTTCTATGAGTTTGAGGCCAGCCAGAGTTGCATACTGAAAAAAAAAAAAAAAAAAAAAAAAAAAAAAGATATCATGAGGCTGAGGGGATAGCTCAGCCTTTAACCTTGTCAATCCCCAGAACCTCGATTTAAAAACCAAATATGGTTGTGCACACTTGTAATTCAAGTACCATGGAAGTGAAGACAGGAGGATCCCCGGAGCTTCCTGACAAGCCAATCTAACCCAGGCCAGTGAAGAAGCTGTCTTAAAATAAAGGTGGTTGAAGGTTAGGGAAATGTCTTAGTGGGTAAGAGTGCTTGTACTGCAAGCATGCAGATCTGAGTTCGAATCCCCAGCACACATGTAAAAAGCCAGGCATGACAGTGTGTACCTGTAATCCCAGCAGTGGAGAGCAGGGGCAGTTGGATCCTGGGAGTTTGCTAGCCAAAAGCAAGCTTCCAGTAAAGTGAGAAACCCTATCTCAAGGCAGTAAAGTGGAGAGCTATAGAAGAAGAGTCTTATGTCCTCCAGCCTCTATGTGCACCCACACATAGGCACAAAAATGAGGTGGATGAACATCCTGAGGAACATCACCCAAGGTGCACCAAAATCTCATGTTGAAAGTAAATTTGTGGTTTTGTTAGTCTGCATTCCCAGCTATCCTGAGGCACATGGGGCAACAGGTTGGGCATGCTTGCAGAGCATGGTCACATGAGATTGTATATTGGGCTTCACTCAGGAGAGGAGGAGGGGAGTAAAGTTCGGGATTTGAAGCAGCCTCAAGAGCAAAATCAGCATCCTTCTAAATGTTCATTTAAATCCCTCAAATACTCAAATAAAATTGCAGTCTTGGTAACTGAAGCTTATGATTCTGGAGCTGCTAACCTTCTATGGTTCAGACATCAATTTGGTTTTTGTAAGGAGAAAAGGTATGCTGATCCTCAAAGGGCTGTGAGAGCCTAAAAGATTGCCTTTGGATGGTGGGACATTCATTGCTGGAGAATAAATTCCAGCCAGAGTAATCATATCCTTGTTATACCTAACCAGAAATTCAAGAACAAACCGTTGTGTATTCCAAGTTGGGATTATTTTGGTTGTTTTCTAGAGTGTGGGAGTTAGAGGTGGAACTGATGTATAGCACTGTGACTGTGGAGGAGGCTGTTGAGCATAGCTAGGAGCTTGGTGGCCTTTAGATGTAACTGTTGTTGTTGTGGGTTTTCCGTTGCAGACTGGGAACAGCAGGGGCTACGCCTTTGTGGAGTTTGAGTCTGAGGATGTTGCCAAGATAGTTGCTGAGACAATGAACAACTACCTCTTTGGTGAAAGACTTCTAGTGTGTAAGTGCTCTGACCTTCAGGGTGAGGGTGGCTTATACGCCCAGGTGGAACTGGGCATGTCCTTAGGGGAAATGGGAAGAACACTACATCCTTAATGGGTGAACAAAATGGCTTCCCTGAGGAAATACTGAAATTGGAAATGGAAGATTAGATAGGCATCATCTAGGTAAAGGGGTGGGAGTGAAGGCCAAGATGGTCTCTTGCCAAGTGGATGGTAATGCCAAACCAGAGGTAACTGACATTTTGCCGTCAGGGAATGTGAGAGGGAGCAGGGGTGAAGGAGAAGAAATAGGCTCTCAGGTGAATTTTAGAATTTATTCTGAGGCCTGTGTGCGGCCCATGGAGTCTAAATAGGACAGCACCAAAGGTGAGAAATCACATTTCAAAATCTGACTAAATGGCATTGGCAGCCTGGCTGCAAGTTCAGTAGGAGACCCTGTCTTGAGGGAATAAGGTGGAGGTATGGTAGAGCAGAAAACCAGATGTCCTCTACTGCACAGTCACATGCATCCACATACATGCATGAACATTCATGGGATACGCTGGAAAAATGAGTCCCACGGAGATCAAGTAGAGCCACTAGCTTGATCCCCACAGCACCAATAGCTTCAGTAGCCAGATCTCTGTTCTCAAGGCCAGGCTGCGTTTCTAGTCCTACACTATGGTAGAGTGTGCCTTCCTTGGGTGACAGGGCTGCCCAGCAGCATCTCTTTCCTGCTTCCATCACTGTGAGAAATAATCTCTGGTGACCTGATGGGGGTTTTGTGTTCCATCAAAAGCCAGGCTCCTGCCAGGGGATGTGGCCAGGCAGAAACGTGAGAGGGCGCTGCCCACATGTGCTCATCAGTGCTATGCTGTGATTGACTTGTGGAAAAAAATCTCAGAGAGGGCTCTGTATTTACGAAGTGTGTGACTCTAACTGAAATGATTAGTTAATTGCACTAGGGTAGGATGGACTTTCTGGGGCTGAAGTGTAGGTCAGCTTGTAGAGCGCTTTCCTAGCACGCGTGAAGCTGCAGTTTCCACTCCCAGCACCACAAAAGTACGATGTGATGCCACAGGCCTTTCATTCCTACATTCAGGAGGTAGGGGCAGGATCAAAAATTCTAGTTCATTCTTGACTACAAAGGGTGTTTGAGGCCAGCCTGGGATACATGACTATTAAAAAAGAGGGGTAGAGATGTGGCTCAGTAGGTAAAGTGCTTGTCAAGCAAGACGGTCTACATGAGTTTGATTCCTGTAACCCAGTGTTCCTCTGGCTTCCATGTGTATATCTGAGCACTCACTTTTTAAAAGAATAAGTTATTGTAAGAATAAGTTATCGTTCTGCTACCGTGGTTCATACTTTTAGAAATGACACTGAGAAAATCCTGAAATTGAAATTAAGATCCTTTTCCTACTTTTTTTTTGTTTTGTTTAAATAGGTCATTTTATGCCACCAGAAAAAGTCCACGAAGAAACTTTTAAGCAGTGGAACATTCCATTTCATCCGCCATCATTTCCAGCAGTGAAACGGTATAATCAAGATCGGAAATTTATGCAAAGATTGCAGATGGAAGAGCGATTTAAGAAGAAAGAAAAATTACTGAGGAAGAGATTAGCTGAGAAGGGCATCGACTATAGTTTTCCTTCATTGGTAAATACCCTTTCATGCAGTTTTCTTGGTGGCTTTTCTTAGATGGGCTTCATATCCATGTGTCTGCATAATTATTTGTCCATTACCTGACTCAGTGCTTCTCAGGTACTAGGGTTTTGTTTTGGGTTCTGTGTATTTGTGTTTCTTTTGGTTGGTTGGTTTACTTGTACTGGAGTTCACACATGCTAGACAAGTACTCTAGTGCTGAGCACACTCTCCCTCTACCCCCCCGTTCCACATGTAAAGTTGCAGCCAAAAGTGTGGAACAGTACATTTTAAAAGGTTTGTTGCTTGTTTTTGTTTTGGAGGGAGGTGGTCTGTTTGAGAGACAGGGTCTCCCTGTAGCCCCAGCTGACCTGGAACTCACAGAGATCCACCTGCCTCTGCCTCCCAGGTGCTAGGATTAAAGGCATGTGCCACCACTTGTGGCCAGAATTTTGAATTTTTATGTTTTGTGGTGCTAGGGATGGAACCGTGGATGTCAAGTATGCTAGGCGGACACCCTGCCACGGAGATGCATCCCTCTGCCCACCACCTGTGTAGAGACAAGGTCTCACTGAGTTGCTTTAGCTGGTTTGAGCTTACACTAAACCAGGCAAGCCTTGAACATGGATCCTCCTAAGTAGAAAAATGGGCTTATAGCTCTGCATCATACAGGCTTCTTTTTTTTTTTTAAGACAAGATCTCATGTATTCCATACTGTCCTCAAACTTGCTATTTAACTGAGAATGACTTAGTAGAACTTCTGATCCTGAGTGTTGGGGTTACAGGTGTGTACAGTCATGCCAGGTTTATGTAGTCTTAGCATTCCTAGGGGTTGAACCTCAGGGTTTTGAGCATGGGATGTGCTAGGCAGGCACCTTTATCTCAGCTGAGCTACATCCTCAGGTACCCCCACTCCCCCCCCCCCCCAAAAAAGAGCCCACCTCCCTAGACTTCCTTTCTTCCTTCTTCCTTTTTTAAGACAGTCTTACTATGTGATCCATAGTTGCCATGAACTCTCCTGCCTTAGCCTCCCAAGTGTGTGCTTACAGGCAGGCACTCTCACACCTGGGTTGTATCAAAACCTTTGCTGCCCGTGGTTACATGTGAAACATTTGGTGGATTGGACATTGAAGTTTAAAATAGCATTCAGCTACAGCATACACATGTGGTTGGTAAATAGGCAAATTATTAAAGACTTAATATTTATTTTCAGATTTTACCTAAGCCCAAAAAAGAGATTTTGGACACACCTATGGAGAAAGAAGGTTCAAAGGACACACACACTAACACACCTGAACAGTCTATGGATACGCAGGTGAGACCATTTTAAAAAGGTGGTTTCTGCTGAGTTTTGTTAATATTTCAAGTGATGAAGAGGTGTTTGGAGTGGGGTTATGTTTTATATTTTATGTATATGAGTGTATTGCCTTCCTGTAAATGTACCTGGATTGTGCAATGCCCAAGGAGATCGGAAGAGGGCAGAAGCTCCATGGGGGTCCTGGGTATCAAACCCAAGAACAGCCAGTGCTCTTAATTGCTGAGCCATCTCCTCAGCTTGTTTTTGTTTTTTGAGACCAGGTCTCCCTAAAGCTATAGCTGGCCTCTATCTCAGATCCACCTACCTCTGCCTCTTGAGTACTCAAAGATGTGTACCACCATGTCCAGCTTGGATTCTTTATTTTATGTGTAGCATGTGTTCCATATATGTTTGTACCATATTCATTTAGTGCCTATGGAAGCCAAAAGAGGGTGACATATCCCTTGGAATTGGAGTTACAGATGGTCGTTAGCCACCATTTGGCTGCTAGGAACCAAACCCGGGCCTTCTGCGAAAGCAGCCATACTCTTTGCTGCTGTGCCATCTCTCCAGTCTTAACATTTTAGTAAAGCGTAAAATCAGGACTGAAGGAATGGCTCAGTGGGTAAGAGCATTTCCTGTGCAAGCCTGAGGGCCTGAGGACCTGAGTTCAGATTCCAGCACTCACATAAAAAGCCAGGCTGTGTGCTCATGTTTGCTGGAGGTAGGTTGCAGAAACTGGAGGATCACTGGGGCTTTCTGACCATCTTAGTTTCAGAGTCAGTGAGAGATCCTGTCTCAAGGGAATAAGACAGAATGTGCTAGAGTAGGACACATGATGTCCTCTTTTTTATACATATACACACAATGACAACATACAAGTATACATTAAAAAATTAAACACAGGCACTTGCACACATGTACACACAAACTTAAAGCCAGTTGTTTCCATTGTATATAAAAGGAAACTCCTCAAAGGAATAACCTGATTTATATAATGTGTTTTTTCCTATTTTTTAAAGTTACTGGAATTAAAACACATTTTAACCCAAAGTCATGATGCTTTTAAATTACCTCTTAAAGGCAATGTTACAAAAATTAAATGATTCTTTTTTATGGTGTGATGTGAACAGGCACATGTGTATACATGTAGGTATGCCATGGTATGTTTGTGAGACTCAGGAGAAAACTTACAGGAGTCAGTTCTCTCTACAATATGAGACTCGGGGATCGAGACTTGTCATCAGGCCTGGCAGCCCTGCCTTTTCCTGCTAAGCCATCTTGCCAGCCCCAATTAAATAATTCTAGCTTTGCTGTAAATTTTAACTGTGAAATTGATCTTCATTGTTAGGCCATTCTAGTTAAACTTCTGTTTCATGTTCTTTTAAACTGGAAATATTCCTAACATCTCTGTCAGAATTAGCATCAGTTCTGTGATTTATTGTAAATGCATAGGTTGGAATAAAGCATTCCTATGTACAGAAAGATAAGTTAGCAGAAATGACAGTTCTAACTTCCTGGTTAGTGGGAAATTCAAGTAAGGAGCGGGTGACTTGCTGAATTTTTCCGATCTCTTACAATAACAAACACTAGATATCTTTTACTATAAAACAAGAATACAGGTCATTTAGGGTGGGTAGGGTTCTTGGCTGAATTGAATGTTTTTGGTTTTCCATAGAATGTGTCAGTTCATATTTCTAAAACACTAGTTAACTGGTAAGAGGTGGCATCTATTCCCAGGCCTGTTGGGTCTTGTTCAGAAACCAGAGGTGTGTGTTAATCCTCTTTTCATACACTTTTTGGTGGGTAACATTCTGCCAAACACAGTCCCAGTCCCAATCTTTAATGATCCTGGGAGCATTGTGTCAAGACCTTTCTTTTTGAGGGCTGTAGAGGTGGCTCAGCAGTTAAAAGCACTGACTGCTCTTGCAAAGGATCCACTTTTGATTTCCAGCACCTACATGGTAGTTAACGACCATCAGTAACTTCAGTTCCAGAGGAATCCAGCTCCCTCTTCTGACCTCCACGGGCATTGCACACACCAGTGCATTTAGACACCTGTGGGCAATATATTCATGCACATAAAATAAAATTAACATTTTTTGAAAAGACCTTTGGAGACAGAGTGTAATGTGTGTTCCAGGCCGACCATGAACTGGTGATCCTTTTCCCTCAGCCTCCCAAATGCTGGGATTACAGGCATTCACCATCACACCTGGGTTATATCATTGCCTTTGGCCCTGTCAATATGTGGATCATTGGCAGTTGGCCAGTGAAGCTTAAAGATAGGTATACAGCTGTTTGTATGCCTGTGGCTGACAAATCTGTGAATTGATAAAGTCTTACCATTTATTTTCAGATTTTACCTAACCCAAAATCTGAGGTTTCAGGCAAACCTAAGAAAAAGAAGAAGAAAGGGGTTTCAAAGGGTACTACTAACACACCTGAGAAGTCTGTGGATAGCCAGGTGAGTCTATCCTTCGATTCTGGGCACCAGACATTAGAGACATAATTGGAAGATGGAAAGCAGCTTCTACTACTTCATTCTGTTAAGATTTCAATGGATTGGGCCCAGGAAATGTCTCAGTGAGAAAAGGGGCTTGCTGCCAATTGGGTCTGACAACTTGAGCTTGATCCTTGGGACCCACATGGTGAAAGGAGAGAGCAACTTCCAGTAGTTGTCTTCTGATCCACACACACCAAGGCACATGTAATAAATGTAATTTTAAAATTTCAAGAGGCTAAAGACATGTCTCAGCCGCTTAGGGCACTTGCTGCTCTTTCAGAGGACCCAGGTTTAGTTCCCAGCATCCACATGTAGACTTAATCATCTGTAACTCCAGTTCCTGGGAATTTGGCTCCCTCTCTGGGATCTGTTGGTATCAGGCATGTGGTGCAGCAGAGCACTCATAAAATAATGTTTTAAATATATATTTCAGTGTGGAGGGGTAAAGTCACAGTGTGAATCAGGGGGGCCTCCATCTCACAGAGATCCACCTACCTGCCTCTGCCTCCCGAGGGTTGGGGATTAAAGGTTCACAGTACCACGCTTGACATATGATTGGTAGATTCTTAACTAGTGAAGTAGTTTTGTGTCTAGTGGGGCTGGAAAATGGCTCAATAGGTAAGAGGTCCTTTCGAAGAGGACCCAGGTTCAGTTACCAACACCCACATAGAGGCCTACAGGTATCCATATTTCCAGTTTCAGGAGGTCCAAAACCCTCTTCTGACCTCTGGGCATTGCACACATGTGATGCACTTATATGCAGGCAGAACACTCATACATATAAAAATTTCAAAAAAGGCTGTAAAAGAACAATTTTGTGTCTATGACTTTATAATTAAGTGCATTCCAGTTAGTGAATTTCCCCATACTACATTTAGTAAGTGTCCAAACTCCTAAATATCCACAATTGTGTCATCAAGACAAAAGCAGATGGAAAGGGCCAGGTGTAGTGGCACATGCTTTTAAAGAGAAGCACTCCAGAGGCAGACACAGGTGGAACTCTGAGTTCAAGGCCAGCCTGGTCTACATAGCGAGTTCTAGGACTTCCAGAGAGACCCTGACTTTAAAAGATCAAAAAAAGCAGATGGAAAATCTGTCACACGGCACAACCTACAAACAAGAGGGGGCAGTGATGTTTTGGGGCAGTTGTGCCTGTTATCCTTCCATACTCCTGAGTTACTAATCTTTTTGTTGATTTCAGGGCCCCACACCAGTTTGTACACCAATGTTTTTGGAGAGACGAAAATCAGAGGCAGCTGAAGCAAATGATGATAAAGATGATGAAATTGTTTTCAAACAGCATGAATCCCCAGTCAGAGAAGAAAGGCAAGAGACACCAACACCTGCACACTCCGGGAAAAGAAGACGGAGAAAAAGGAAAAGCAGCCAGTGATCCTGATCATGTGTATAGCATATTTTCTTGGAAAATGTGGTGATTTAAAGAAGGACTGATTATTTTACTAGGTACAGTTAGATGCAAGCACTGACAAGATTTGGGGAGGAAAAGCTTATTGTTTATTCATTCGTGACAGTGAGGAAGGCCATCAGTTACTTGACTGGTCTGTCCTTACTGAAATATAAGGGTGTGCTCCAACCTGCAGAGGTGAGCCTTGCTCTGTCCTTGTCCTGGTTTCCCTTGGTTTTCTGTCCTTAACTCCCCTTAGTATACTATACCTGCATGAAAGGAGTACCAGGAACTGCAAGTTTAAAATGCCAAGCTGCAGCCTTTTGGCACAACCTAGTGCTATTTAACTGTGTGGTGATTGTGCATACAAAGCCCACAAGGATTGGGATGTGTGAGGCTTCAGCCTCAGGCAGCTGAAACTGAACATCTAAAATACACAAGGAGTGGGAAGATGTTGCAAGTGTTAATGTGAATTTGTTGATGCATTCAAGCGCTAGTTTTCACACATAATACTGAGTTAATTTTAGGTGGGCTTGCATAATTTGATGGCTCCAGTTTTTAATAAGAAATTGAAGATTCGGTGATAAACTTTTCTACAGTTTATTTTTGTACAAGTAGAACCTGGGAACCATGGGGGGTTAAAACCAAGAAAATTCTTCTTCACCTGTTTGTAAGTTTCCAGTAACTTTCAAATTACTTTGTGTTGTGTTACTGATCCAGATTTATTAAAATACACCCATCACCATAAAGCTTTTTTATATCCAGTTTCACAGTGTGAGTTTATGTCATATGCAGAAGCCAGAGGAGGACATTGGTATCCTGCTTTATCCCATTCCATATTCTCTTGAACCTGGAGCTAGGCTGGCAGCCAGCAAGTCCCAGAGATCATCCTGCCATTGTTCCCCACAGCCCAGAGGTTACAGAATGCATGGGCAACTTTTTACGTGGCTACTGGGGATTCAAACTCAGATCTTCATGCTTGCACAGCAAGCACTCTAACTGAGCCATCTCAGCCTACATACACTTTAAATTATTGTTTGTAGTGTGATAAGATGCTTTTTCTATATCCTCTCCAACATTGGTCAGATTTCTTTTTTTTTTAAGATTTGTTACTTATATTTATGTGTGGGTGCCTGTGTGAGTCTTTGTGTACTATGCATGAGGAGGACAGGGTGCTTCAGAGCCCGTAGAGCTGGAGTTACAAGTACCTGAGCTGCCTGATGTGGGTTCTAGGAACTGCACCCAAGTCCACTGTAAGAACAGCCAGAGTTATTTTCTTAATTATTTTTGTTTTGTGTGTATTTTGCTTGCATTTAAGTGCACCTGTGTTGTACAATGTCCACAGATGCAGAAGAGGGTATTGGATGCCTTGGAACTCATTGTTAGCCACCACATGGGTGCTGGGGATCAAACCCCTATTCTCTGCCAGAGCAACTAATGCACTTAACCTCTGAGCTGTCTCTTCAGGTCCCTGTCATATTTCTTGATGATACCCATTGTGACTGGAGTAAGGTAGTATTTCAAAATAGTTTTAATTTGCATTTCCCTGATGACTGGGGATGTTGAGCACTTTAAAAAATAGTTACTGGTCATTTGTTTCCTCTTTTAAGAATTATTTCATTTAACCCATTTGTTGATGAGCAGTTTTGTTCCCTTGCGTTTATTTTTTGCAGTTCTTTGTAAATTCTCGATATTATACCCCTGTCTGAACTGTAACTGGTAAAGATTTTCTCTTATTCTATAGGCTGTGTGCTCTGCTGATAATTTCTTTTGCCGTGCAGAGACTTAAATCTGAGTGCTTAAATTTCAGTGTTGATTCTGGGGGTAGTTCCTGTGCCATTGGTGTTCTGTTCAGAAAGTTCTTGCCTACCATCGTATCTTAACGACTATTCCCTATGTTTTCCTCTAGCAATTTTCACTGTTTCGGGTTTTAAGTTAGATCTTTGATCCACATGGAGTTGATTTTTGTACAAGATGAAAGATGTGAATATAATTTTCATTCTTCGGCAAGTAGATCTCAAGTTTTGCCAGCACCTTTGTTGAATAGGCTATTTTTTTTTCTACTCCATATTTTAGTTGCCTTTGTCAAAAATCAGTTGATTGTGCCTTGTTGATTGATTTCTAGGTCCTCTTCTCCATTAGTCTTTCTGTTTTTATGTCAGTACCAGGCTGTCTTTGTCACTACAGCTCTATAGTATCATTTGGGGTGAGTTAGTATGATTCCTCCAGCTGAGTTCTTATTCCTTAGAATTGCTTTGGCTGTCCATGGTCTTTTGTGGTTCCATACGAATTCTAGGATTCTTTTTCTAGGTCTGTGAAGGCTGACATTGAAATTGTGGTGACATTGTTTTAGATCTGGTTTTTGTTGTTGTTGTGTTTGTTTCGGTTTTTTGATCTTTTTGAGACAGGTAGCCACATCTGGCCTGGAACTCGCTGTGGACACCAAGCTGGCCTTGACCTCAGAGAGATGCACCCACCTCTGCCTCCCTGGTGCTGGTTTTTACTTTGGTTAGGGTTATCTTATTTATCTTAATGCGTATGCGTGTACTGTCTGCATGCACGTTAGTGCACCTGTATCGTGCAGTGCCTGTAGAGATCAGAAGAGGTGTCAGGTCCCCTGGAACTGGAGTTATAGATAGTTGTTAGCCACCATGTAGGTGCTGGGAATCAAACCTGGGTCCTCTATAAGAGCAGTCAGTGCTCTTAACTGCTGAACCATTTCTCCAGCCCTTGATTAGCTTTATTCTTAAGTACTTTTTTTTTTCTTTTGAGTTGTTATGAATGAGACTTGTTTGTTTTTGTTTTTGTTTTTTTGAGTCAGGGTCTCCCTATTGTCCCAGCTGGCTTAGAACTTACTGTGTAGACTAGGCTGGCCTCAGTCTCAGAGATCCACCTACCTCTGCTGGAATTAAAGGTGTGTACCACCATACCCAGCCCTAACTTCTTTTTTGAAAGTTTGCTGTTGTTATTTGTGAAGGGAAGGCTTCTTCTGTTTATTTTAATATTGATTTTGTATCCTGAAACTTTACTGTGTTTATTAATCAAAGAGTTTTTAGGGGCTGGAGAAATTACTCAGTAAGAGCACTTACTGCTCTTGCAGAGGACCTTAGTTCAATTCCCAGCACCCATATCATGCATACATATAACATATACATACATACCTACATAAAAATCTTAAAAAAAGAATTTTCTAGTAGATCTGTAAGGCTTTTTTTTTTTTTTTAAGAAAGATTTTCATTTTAATTATGTGAGTGGGGGGGTATATGCACATGTGCACAGGTGCCCACAGATGCCAGAGGTAACATATCCCCTTGAGCTGGAATTATAGGCAGTTGTGAGCTGCCAGATATAGGAGCTGAGTGCTGAATTCATCAGGTCTTCTAAAAGAGCAGTCCATACTCTTAACTGCTGAGCTATCTCTCTAGCCCATGTTTTTATTTTAGTTATGTGTTCACGTGTGTCTGGGGGGGGGGGCATATGTACATGAATGCAGGTATCCACAAAGGCCAGAAGAGAGGCAGTTGTGAGCTGCCTGATGTGGGTTCTGGGAACTAGTCCTCTGCAGGAGCATAACCACTGAGCCATCTTTTTAACCCCTATATAGGGCTTAAAATTTTTTTGAATATTTTTTATTTTTATTTTATGTGTATAAGTGTTATGCCTGCATGTATGTAAGTGCACCCATGTCATTCTGTAGGGTAAATTTACAGAATTCCCTCTGGCTCAGTGGATGGACTGATGGGTGGACACTTGGGTCCAGATGCAGCTGCAGGCGCCCTCAGTGGCATGACACGCCTCTAAGGATTTTATTGACAGAAATGGAGCCAATAAATTCCATCACTTTCCAACCAACCAATGTCTTGAGGAGGAGGGCATAAGGGGGCAAAGTAGGGGATGCTGGGGCAATTAGAAAGCTCCGAAACAAAGTGCCACTACACACCCTCGCAGGCAGTCTGTGAGCAGCTGGAGTGACAGCAGGTGGGAGGGCCGTGGCAGTGTTGGTAGCAGAGGCAGTGGTGCACACCAGAGGTCCACAGCACTTATCAAAATGCTGTCTCTCCCCATGTGAGATTTCGATCCCCTCCCCGGTGACCAGTCCTTTGTAAGTAACTCCAATAAATCCCGATTTGTCTAATCAGCATACTCAGTTTTGCTCAGTCGATTCGGAACCAGAGGGGCAGGGCCAAATGCCTTCCAGATGCGGGAGGAAAAATTTTAAGACACATGCCTGATACAGGGCTTTTTATGTATAGAATCACATGGTCTGCAAATAAGGGGTTTGACTTCTTCCTTTCCTATTTTCATCCTTATGTCTTTTGATTGACTTATTGTTATAGCTAAGGTGTCAAGCAGTCTATATTAAAAGAGGGAAATGGGAATCCTTGGCTTGTTCCTGATTTTAGAAGATAAGGATATTTCAGGACAATCACAAATTAAGGCAGTTAATGAAGCCAATACTGCACAAATAGTATATGCAGATGATGAAGAAGAAAGGTAGCTTCCTTTATGAGAACCCATGAAAGTATATATTCCATGAAAAGAACAGATGAATGAAGCAGATCCAGGAAAGAAGCAACCGTGTCCAACACAGCAAACCAACAAAATCCCAAACAATAATCCAGCTAGCAAAGATACCTAAAATCTGAGTATCATAGGATGGAAATCAAGCTACCAAGAAAATGGAAACCATAAACAAGCTTATCTGATAAAGCTAATTAAAGACCAAAGCTAATTAAAAGCGATAAAGGGGAACATCACACAATAAGAGAACAATCCATAAAGAGAACAATCCATAAAAAGATACAATGACCTAGAGAGATGGCTCAGTGGTTAAAAGACTGACTACTCTTGTAGAGGACTTGGGTTCAATTCCCAGCACCCACATGGTAGCTACCAAACTGTCTATAACTCCAGTTCCAGAGAATCTGACACCCTTTCCTGGTCACTCTACACAAACATACATGCAGGAAAAAACACTTGTACACATAAAATAAAAAGGATATCTTTTAAAAAAAGAAGATATAGGCTGGGCATGGTAGCGCACACCTTTAATTTCAGAGGCAGGCGACCGAAGATCTGAGTCAGCCTGGTCTACATAGTGAGTTCCAGGCCAGCGGGGGCTACAGGGAGAAAAAAGATACACAATAATGGTAAACATGCATTGGAGCCCCTAATTTTGTAAAACAAACACAAGAAAAGGCCACATAGGTCCTGACAAATATAAGCAAGCAGCTGCAATATCCCACTAATACATTTAGGTAGATATTCTAAACTATAAATAAGCAAAGAAGTTTCAGAGCTAAAATATACTTCAGACCAACTGGACTTCACAGCTATATGCAGACTATTCGATTCAACAGACAGGGAATACATGTTCTCAGGAACGAATGGAATCTTCTCCCAAACTGATCACATCATAGCCCACAAACCAAGCCTTACGAAATATATTTTTAAAATCATCAATTCCTTGTATCAAATCAGACCATAATGAAGTAAAAATAGAAGTCAACAGCAAGAGAAGTTACAGAAACAAAATACTTGGAGATAAGGGGCTGGAGAATGAATCAGCGGTTAAAAACACTAGCTGTTCTTGCAAAGGACCCCAGTTTAGTTCCTAGCACCCACGTGGTGCCTAACAACTGTGACACTAGTTCTAAGGAATCTGATACTCTCTTTGGGCCTTTGTGGGCATTGCATGCATAGGTGTACTTGCATGCATGCAAAACATTCTTTTAAAATATAAATAAAAATAAAATTTTAAATGCATGGAGACAATATAATTTTTTATTAAATATTTTCTATTGAATTTTTGCGTATTTCATACGGAACATCTCAACCAACTTTAACTACTTTTATACTCCCTCATTGGCACTCTTCCATAGTCCTCTCCCCTCAGAATTCATATACTCTGTTATTTGTGTTAAGGCCTGTTGTATTGTTAGTGTTTCCAGGCAATCCTCAGTGCAAGTTCATCCACTGAGGTCTAGTCAGCCTATCCAGAGACCCTTGCTTTAAGAAGAGTAGCTCTTCCTCACCCAGTAGTAATCAGCTGCCAATATTTCTTCAGCTAAGATTGGGGTCTGCTGCTCATTTCTCCAGTTCCATGCTGGGTTTTTCTCTGAGTTTTTGCGAGTCTTGAGTATGCCCACACCATTGCTGTAGGTTCATATGAGCAAGGTCCCAGGAGTTTGTAGGATTCTATTTTCATTATAGTCACCCACCTCTTCACTGGCTCTTACACTCTTTCCAACACCGTCTTCCATAGTGGTCGCTGAACTCTGGGTGAGCGATGCTTAAACTAGGAGTCTGTCCAGGGACCCACACTCTGCAGACTCCTAATCTTCATTCTGGCCACCTTTTGTGTTCCTGGCCAGCATGGAGGAGCTTCATTAATGAGAGTTGAGTGATTCATTAGTGTCCTCTTTACCCCTTTTTCTATGTTGTGTGAGCCTTGGGTGTAGAAGGTTGCATTGTAAATGTGTCACTTAGGCTTGGGCAATTCACAGACAATGTCTGTGTATGACCAGTTGTCTCCATCTGATGCAAAAGAAGCTTCTTTGATGAGTGGTGTATTTTTTAAAAATTTTTATCATATGTGTATGAGTGTTTTGCCTGCATGTAAGTGCACTTGTGTTGTGCAATGCCTGTGGAAGTCAGAAGAGGGCACCAGACACCCTGGAACTGGAGTTATTGAATTGTTAGTTGTCATGTGGGTGCTGGGAATCAAAGTCAGGCCCTCTGGAAGATCAGCCAGTGCTCTTAACTGCTGAGCTCTCTGGCCCCAGATAATATATTTTTAAATGTACAGTGAGTCATTGAAGAAATTAATAAGGAAATTAAAACATCCAGGAGTCAATGAAAATGAGATCATAACAACAGAACAGCTGGGACACAGCCAAGGCAGTCAAGAGGAAAGTTTAGAGGCGCTCATGTTTAAGAAAAATTTAGAGATCAAATAAACAACCTAATGATGTGCTTCAAGGCTCAGAAAAAAAAAAAAAAAAAACAAGATGCAGTTAACTCCAAACCCAGTAGATGGCAAGATACAATATAGATTAGAGAAGAAGTTAGTGCAATGGAGACTAAAAGAACAGTACACAAAAGCAACCAACCATTACATTTCGAAAATGTAATAATATTGATAAACCCTTAGTCAATCTGATAAAAGAGGGAAGAGACACAAATTAACAAAATTAGATAGGAAAGGCAATTGTTGCAACAGACTCCAGTAAAATCCAGAACATCATTTGAGACTTCTTTGAAAACATACACTCCAAATGCTAGAAAATCTAGAAGAACTGAATGAATTTCTAAATGCATATGACCTACCAAAATTAAAGCCAGAAAATATAAACGACTTAGTCTGAAACTCAGCTCCAGGAGATTTGATACTCTCTTCTGGTCTCCTTGGGCATTGCATGCAAATGGTGCCCTCACATACCTCCCGGCAAAACACTCATAAACAGAAAGTAATATAAAGATTTAAATGCAAAATAAATTATCCAAAGGGGGGAAGTGGACTGGGCACGCTGCTAAGCTGGTGGAGTGGTTGCCCAGTGTTCATGAAGCTTTGGGTTCTACTCTCAACACCACATTAGCTGGTTCTGGTGAGTGCTGGGATCAGAGATTCAGGTAGTCACATCCAGTTTTTTATGTGGGTTCTAGGACTGAGCTCAGGTCATCAGGCTTGTGAGATATGTACTGAGCCATCTCACCATCCTTCAATCTCAGTTTTTGAGAAAGGGTCGTTCAGTGATCTTGAAGCTCACCATTTCTACTCGACTGGCTGGCCAGCAAGGCTCCAGGATCCACCTGTCTTAGTTCCCTAGACCTGGGGTGCTAGGACTACAGACATGTGCTGTCATGCCTAGTTCTTTATATGGGTGCTTAAAATCAGAATTCAGGTTCTCATGCTCGTATGTTAAGCACTTAACGCACTGAGCCATCTCCCCAGACTCCATATTAACTAACTTAATAAGAACATGAGTCAGATGTCACTATCTCTATCCAAGAGAGGTGGTTGAAGCCCAGGAGTTTGCCCACACATAGTGAATCGAGTTAAATTGACTTAAGTACTTAGACTTTGACTTTACTTTCAACTGGATGTGCATAGATCCTAGATTATTTCTTGCAATTAAAAATAAAGATACAAAATTCTTGGGTGGGTGAGACCTAGTGACTGTCTGAAATAGGGATAGAAAAGGGGGCTTGGGCAGTTACCAGAGGTGGCCAAGATTTCAATGCTTAGGTTCTCAAATTGAAATATCAGCAACATACCACTAGGTGGCAATAGACCCAAGTACTGGAATCCTCATTCAACTGTATTTACACATTGACAGAAATTCAAAATTATTAAGGGACTGATATTCTGATGTTAACTTTCAGGGTCTCGTATATCCCAGGTTGGGCTCAAGATTTTCTTTCGTGTAGTGGAGGTTGGCTTTGAATTCACAATCCCATCTCAGCCTCCAGAGTGCTGGGACTGTAGGCATGTGCCACTATACCACAGCTGAAGTTATGTCTGCAGTTACATCTAGAAAATGTATTCCTAGCTTTGATCCTCTCAGAAACACAACTTAAAAGCTCCATTTAAAAAATTAGAGCTTACCTTAGATCAGGAGTTAATGTCTCACTGATCCAGTTAAATACTTTGGGGTAGGGATGTAGCTCAGCTGGTAGAATGCTTGCCTAGCATTCAAGAAGCCCTAGGCTCCATCTCTAACTTTGCATAAATTGGGTGTGGTGACACAAGTTTGTAATCCTAGCACTTGGGAGGTGGATGTAGGAGGATCAGGAGTTCAAAGTCATCCTTGACTACATAGTGAGCTTGAGGTCAGCTTCAGAGACCCAAAACCTTATCTCAAACAAACAAATAAATAAATAAATCTTCCCATATCTAGATACAAATTTCTCTAATCATGGTAAGCAGTCTATTTTCCAACTGAATTACTCAGTAGGTGTCTCTGAAGCCTACATTGTTTCTGTTGTCATAACCAAGAGGACAAGAATCTGTCAGTGTCAGATACGTTGCTTCTCTGGTCAAATGGTGCCAATTTTAGAATCTCTCTAGTTATAAATAAAGCTGTCAACTCTCTGATGCCCAGGAAAAGAAACTCAGACACTTGATACTTTCCAAACATAGTTTCCCTAGCAAATGTGCCTGAGTTAACCCTGTTATTCTCCAGCCACTTCATTCATAGTTTCTCCGTCTGAAACAAGTGTGTGTATGTGTGTGTGTGTGTGTGTGTGTGTGTGTGTGTGTCCACGCGCGCGCCCATGCACCCACAGATCAGATCTGAGGTTGACTTGAGGAAAAACAGAACTTAAAGAAGAACCTAAGAAAAACATCCTGATTAGTAGTCCACAAAAAAAATTGTGTAGTCAGGCATGGTGACACATACCTTTAATCCCAGCATTCAGGAGTGAAAGGCAGGCAGATCTGTGTGACTTTGAGGCCACCCTGGTCTACACAGCAAGTTCCAGACCAACCAGAAGTACATAGTGAGACCTTGTTTCAAAAGAAAAAAAGGAAGAAGAAGAAGAAGAAGGAGAAGAAGGAGGAGGAGGAGGAGGAGGAGGAGGAGGAGGAGGAGGAGGAGGAGGAGGAAGAAGGAGGAGAGGAAGAAGAAGAAAGAAACCATTATAAAGTAACCATAGGTGTTTTTGGAGCATTATAAAGTAACCATAGGTGGTTTTTTTTTTTCTTGTGAAGTTGTATGACATTTTTCCTTCTATTTCTGCTTTAATACATCACTAAATGATAAATGCTGTGGAGGGTTATTTGTTTGTTTTTCAAGACAGGGTCTCTTGTAGCCCATGCTTACCTAGAACTCACTATGTACCTGAGGCTGACCTTGAACTCCTGATCTTCCTGCCTCCAACTCCCCAGTGCTGGGATTATAGATATGCACCATCATGCCCTTGGTTATTTTACTTTTATGTTTGTTCTGAGACAGGATTTCCCTATTTACTCCTAGCTGGCTTGGAACTCACTGCTGCAATATGAGCAGTTACCAAATAAAGTAGTAAAAGAGGGCTGGTAGGATGGTTCAGTGGTTAAAAGTACTTGTATTTGCTTACAAAACAATCCAGAACAGCCTGAGCTATATCCCCAGAACTCACACTGGAAGGAAAGAACTGATTCCCAAAAGCTGTCCTCTGACCTACATGCATGCACACACACTAATAATAAATTAAATTTGAAAACTTAAAAGTGAGTAAAAGAAACATAAACATACTGTACAGCACAAAGTGGGAGGTGCTGTGGAGAAAAATAAAACAGAAATAGGCACAGAACTGGGAATGTAGTTCATTTGGTGGCAAGCTCCCCTAGAATGCTAGATATGCCCTAGGATTAGTCCCAGCACTGCATAAGCCAGGTGTGGTTGAGATCATTAAATAACAAAAGGAGAGTCAAGTGAAAGAGCACAGTCCCCTAATTAGATATAACTTGGTTTCTCCTATTTGCAGAGCAAGAAGTACTGTTAGAGTAGCAACACGCCCTATAAGAGGAACTGGTCAAGACTATAAAATCTCTAGTCTACATGTTGAAAGATTCACATTTCCAGTTTCACTGATCAATCACCTGATCATAGGACCACCCCTAGGAAGGCAGGTTCCCTTAAGTCCTGCTAAATAGATGGGAAGAATTCCTAGTGGGTTAATGAGACAGTGAACTTTTCCTGCCCGGAATCTCGCCTCCTAGTGGAGTGCTTCTGGACCAGGCTTTCTGTAAGTCTGCCTGCTTTTCTGAATTCTTCAGAAAAACGTATCTGGCTCTCGTTTTCTTTCAAAGCATGCTTTCTCTAACGCTTTGGGCTGCCCTGGTATCTTAAATGTCTTCATGGCCTTTTTCCTTCTCCCCTCTGTGCTCCTTCTTGAGGCAGCTTACCGAGATTACCAACGTACTTGCCCTGAAGATTTTCCTTTAAATTCTAATAAAATTGTCCGAAGCTTCTGTCCATTCGTAAATTCATTTATGAATGAGACTAAGAATCATCTATGGGATATTCTTTCTCCCCTGTATCAGAGTATCAGAAACAGTATATTCTCATTCTCTCTCTCTCTCCCTCTCTCTTTCAATAACAGAATCTAGGTAGCCCAAGCTGGCATTGAATTCACTATGTATCTGAGGATGACCTTGAACTTCTGATCATCCTGCCTCAGCCTTCTGAGTGCTAACATTACAGGCGTGCACCAGCACACCTGGCCTGATACCCCATGAACAAATGACCCTCTCCCCTGACACACCCACCAGAATTCTTGCTAGTACATTGTAACAGGACCACTTTTCACAGGGTCTTTGAACTCAGCATGCCATCTTGAGCAGCTGAGCACATTTTCATCATCACAGGAGCTGTAAACTGAGAATAAAAATCAACACTTAAGGAAATGTGAATCAAGACATGAAAAGCTGTCTTTCTCACACCCTTGCCTGGCATCCTCTTGATTTTTCAGTAAGTTGTGCCAATGACTTTTATTCTCTTGAAACTAATTTGAATTCCATTTCTGTTATAGGCAACCAAAAAAATGTCCTAGTACATGTCACAGTTGGTGGTTTTTTAGTTTTTTTTCTTCACATTTGCCCATGTGTATGGAGGCGGGAGGTCCATGTCAGGAGTGTTCCTCGATTATACTCCACCTTAATGTATGTGTGTGTATGTGTTGTGTATGTGTATGCTGTGTATGTGTATATGTGTGGTTACATGAGGTGTGCACAAAGAGGCCAGAGGAGGATACCTGGCAGAGGGTATCTGCTATGCCCAGCTTTTTACATGAGTGTTGGGGATCTGAACTTGCACTGGCAACCACTTTACCTCACGGACCCATCTTCCCAGACCCAAGTCACGAATTTTTCAACTGGAAGATCTGGAACAAATTATGGTCTTAAGAAGAGTAAAGTCTGATCTGAAACACACAGCATTGGAAATTATACTGATAGAGTTGATCTCTAGAATGAAGAAGCAGCCAGCCAGTCCTAATCCTAGCTGGCTGATATGGTGACAGTACAGAGGCTGCAGTGGGCCCTACAACAATCCTCTCATTCTCTGCATCTTCTTGTTGGCAGGTGTTTCCACCTTTAAGTGGAAGTCTCAGTTAACTAAGAACAAGAACTTTCAGAAGCCCGTGGGGGGTGTTTGACACCTGTTGTGCTAGTAAAAGGCAAGGAAGCCCAGCTACCTCTGACACTCCAGTATGGCCAGTTGGGGGTTTCTCCTCCCTCCAGAATTGTAAACATGTCTTGCATAATTCAACCTGTCTTGCTCTGGTAAAACATTCCACACAGCTGCTTATACTTGGAAAAAAAGAGACCAACAAATCATGGAGCAGGTATGTGTCAGTGAGGAATTCTCATGAAGCAGCAGGGATGCTGGCCCTTCTTTGTAACCACCTGGGGTGAGGCTGTAAAAGTCCCTTGTGCAGTGGGTATAGACTCGCAGTTAATTGCTTAAGCCAGCTGTTTCATATATCAGGAGGTGAGGGCTTTCTCTGACTAAAACAGTTGACTATTTAGCCAGATCCTTGAAGCAGGCCCCAGTGGCAAAGGTTTTTTTTTGTTTGTTTGTTTTCTGTTTTCCCTAAAAGCCATGGTTTCAGGAAAGCATGCTGGTGCAGACCTATTATCTCAGCACTTGGGAGTCTGATGCCAGCCTGGTCTTCATAGCAAAACACAGCTTCATAAAATAAACAGGATTAGGGAGATGGTTCAGCCCATACGTACTCGATGTACAAGCAAGAGAAATGTGATCAGCATCCTTTCTTACACAATCCAGGACCACCTGCCCAGAGGTAGCATCACTCACAATGGGCTGAGTCCTCCTATATCAATGAACAATTAAGAAAATGTCCCCACAGACATAGCTACTGGAGTTACAGTTACAGTTGTTAGCTGACATGTGGGCACTGGGAATTGAACCCAGGTCCTCTGCAAGAGCAGTCAGTGTTCTTAACTGCTGAGCCATCTCACCATCTCCCTAGTCCAACTTTTTTTAAAAGTCCCACAGTCTTTTAAAAATTCAACAACATAAAAATTCAAGTTCTCTTTAAAAAGCCAAAGTTTCTAAATTGTGGGCTCCTATAAAATAAAAATAAGTCACATATTTCTTATTCCAAGAGGGAAGAACCAAGGCATAAAAATAATCACACTGAAAGCAAAATCAAAGTCCAACAGTGTAGCTCCAAATCTTGTAGCTCAGTGTCATGTGTCTGGGACTCACTCATAATCCTGTGGGCTCCAAAGGGCTCGGGCAGCTTCACTTCTCTCCTTCTGCCAACTGCAGCATACACAACTTGTATTACAGGCTCAGGCCAGCTCCATTCCACACCTGCTGCTGTCCCTTGATGATCATCCCACTCTCCTGGAATCTCCAATGTGCTTGGTCTCCACTGCAGCTGAGGCTGCACCTTCTGGCCTCACATGGTGCTAAGTCTCAGATTCTCTCCATGACTCCTTCAGTCCTGAAGTTTCCACTGAAATAGGCTCCTCCTTCGCCAGTGGCCTCTTCTGGCCTCCCACAATACCAAGCCTCAGCTGCTCTCCATGATCTCTTCAAAGCCTTCAAAACCAGTACCATTGGGAAGATTCTTACACTGAGTCTGAGTCTGACTTCTAGACTGAGATTCAGCCATGGTCCCTACTGAACCAGTTATGACCCTGAGGAAATAGTTTTCAGAAGACTTCATATCAATTATGCTGGTCTCTTATTAATCACAACTGATTTTTCAGTCTGAGCTAACCAGCATCTGTTGTCTCAGTAAAGCAAAGGTTTTACTTCCACCGATTCTTAACCCAAAATAATCACATGAACAGTCCCAATACAGTTTCTGAGAGACTCTCAGACTTCCCTCCGAAACATCACAAGCTAGACCTCCATTGTCTGCATTTCTCTCATCAGTCTTACATTCCAAGCTCCCACTGAGCAACCAGTTAAGCCCTGAGTGTTCAATGTTTTTTGTTTGTTTGTTTGTTTTTTTCCAGCCCAAAGCTCCAAAATTCCCACAGTCCTCCCCAAAACAACACAGTCAGGTCTGTCACAGCAATACCTCACTCTCTGGAATGAATTTCTATTCTAGTTTGATTATCTGTTGTTGTGTTAAACACCATGACCAAAAACAGCTAGAAGAGAAAAAAGGTTTATTTCACTTTACAAGCTACAATCCATCATCATGGGAAGTTAGGGAAGGGATTAAGGCAGGAACCTGGAGGCAGGAACTGAAGCTGAGACCATGGGTAAGACTGCTTTACTGGCTTGACTTTCCTGGCTTGCTCAGCTATTTCTCTTTTAAAAATTTTTATTTATTGAATCCACCTCACACATAAGGGTAGCCGTGGTGGGAACTAGGGCACTGGCCCAGCTGCCTCTCTCAGAGCACAGGGCCGGGCAGAGATTGTGTCCAGGTGGTGGCTGTGAGTCCTCCATCATGCCATGCCCCTGTGCTTCAGAGGCTGCTCACCGATAGTTGCCTGGCCATCATCACCTAGGTAGGCCATCATCACCTAGGTAAACAACCCCTAGGAGGATGACAGCAGATCTCCAGGCACAGATGAGAAAAGACTTAGCAATTAAAAAAGAAAATGGTTGGAGAACTAAGATGGTGCTGGTTGTGGTGGCTCTCAGCAAAACATGACTCTGGTAAGATGTCTCATTACTGGCTTCCCTTGGCCAAAGAGAAAGATGATAACTGAAGACAGTAAAAAAGCCAACCAGATTCTTGATCGTGAAAAAGAAAACACAAAACATGATTCATCTGCCTCCTTGAGCAAAAGTGAAAAGTGATTCTCTACAATATTGATGTCCCTCTGTAGATTGAATGTAGCTAGAATTTCTCTCTGTATTTTTACTATTGACTCATTCAGTGGCAAAACCCACCCTGCAACCAATAAGGGGGCCAGAGAAGGCAGAGAGAATTTCTCTCTGTATTTTTACTATTGACTCATTCAGTGGCAAGACCCGCCCTCTGACCAATAAGGGGCCGGAGAAGGTGGGCAGAGGAAGAAAAAACAAAAACACACAAACGAGGCAAGCAGAGCTGCAGACCATAAAGCAACCCATCCCAGAAAAAGCCATGCAGAAGCATGTGGAGAAAGGGAAGTGCTGGGGTCCCACGTGCACACAGAGCCAGCAACTTTGACGGCTGCCCTCGTAGCACAGCAGGCAGTAGCATACAGAGAGAGTGGACAAACCTAGAAATGGAACTTACTGTAGAAGATACCATCTTGCCTGGGAGTGCTGAACTGGGAGCCACGAGTCGTGGCTCCTTCTCATAATGCCGAGGCATCTTCCCAGCTGCTCCATGCAAGGAGGCCTTTGTAAGTTGACCCCAAATAAATTAATTCATCTAATTAGAGGGCATATTCTCCGTTTGTTCAGCTGGGTGGGTTGGTGCCAGAGAGCAGAATCAAACCCCACCCACCAAGGTGTAGGAAAAAATTGTTGCAATAAATGACTTTGCAGAGCAGGATTTGACTGAGAAAAATGGAGAAATAATTCAGAGGTTAAAAGCACTGGTTGCTCTTGCAGAGGACCCACAAAAGGAATCCAGACAGATGAAGTTCTGGCATGGCTGATCCAGTGTATCCTCAGGTGCCTAACTAAGATGACATCAACAAGGCAGACACTATCTGGAAGAGAAATCCCAGGATGGGAGCCAACTTGTAGCTGGCATGGGTCGGCCAGTTTGCTGAACCAATGGGCACCACCACAGAATCATGGCAATACTCTGAAAACAGCTGAGGATCTGAGGTGGACTTTAAAAACTCTGCTACATAGGCAAAAGCCAAGACTCCAGCAAGTGGTGGCTGAGGCAGCATGGCCTCTGCTATGTGTGATAGAAAATTTATCCCAAACAGAGATTATAGCCCAGAGAGAGACTGAAAAGTTAAGAGAGAGATTAAAATGAGAGAGAGAAATAAGACTGGTTTCTTCTGCATTAGCCACTGACCTCACTGATAAATTAAATAAAAATGAAAAGGAAATAGAAGTTTTAACTTGCTGCGTTTCCCAGCTAAGAGAGCAAAAGGAAAAGAAATCCCAGAGTAAATCAACTGGAAACTCACATGAGAAAGCAGGCAGTGAAAAGGAAGAGAACAACCCAGAAAAAGCAAAGAGTGCCCCTCAATTTTGAATTATAACACAAAGAAAGGAGAAACACAAAGATGGAGGCCTTGATTTAGTGAATGGAGGATTCTTGACCCTGGAGCTGCTGGAGCTGGGGAGGACATTCAAACAAGCCACAAAGGAGCCTGTCCTCTCCTGGCTTCTGAGAATATGGGACACCGGGTAGATGATGTCATCTTAAATGCTGCAGAGGCAGAAAAGCTGAGCAATATAACCGCTTATCCCTCTTTGAGATACAGACTGTGTAACCTGAGGCACTACGAGGGAAAGCAGTCTCTGATGAACTGGCTTGTGCGAGTCACTGGAGACACTTGGTTATCAGCAGTTTAGGTTCCCATGAATGTCAGGAACTGGAGGATGACACGAGTAAGACAGGTGCTGTTAAGAGAACTGGGTATGAGAAAAGGAGTATATGGTGTCCTGTTCACTGGACCAGATAGGACTGTATTCACTAGAGATTTAATGAAGGACTTCATTAAGTAAGGACCTTGAAATTGGTAGAGATTTCGTGTCTGTGCTGAGTTCCCCAGTGGGACAAGATCTTTACAAGGAAGAGGCTTTGACAAATTTAAGCAACCTAGACCAGCAGGTAATGTATGTCCGTAAAAGAATAGAACAGCCTAAAAAATGTTTAAAGGAGACAAATCAGAAAAGGAGGTCTGCCTGGGTTATTCACAGGCAAATGTGGTGAGACTTGCATATAGCCCAAGTTCCTAAAGAAAAAATTGATAAAAAGCCAAATTCTGAGCTCAAATGCCTCTGGGAGGCTTTAAGCCCTGAGGAACAGTTCACGAAAGGTACACAGAGGATAAAAACTATACCAGGGGTTGATAACAGCCCCCTCAGAGTGAACAGGGTACACTTTTCCCCTGTGAATGGCTATTCAAGGGGTGGAGATAGTTTGCTGGCCAGGGCCTCTCCCAGCAGACAAGTGTGGCCAATGGAGAGACCACAGGTGTGGCTAGAGCCAGGAGTTGGACCCAGAGTCTACCTGGTCCTGGAAAACAACAGGGGTAAGAGAAATGGGAGGAGCCTTACTCTTCCTTGGCCCTGTGTAAGGCCAAGCAGTTTGGGCCAACCCCAATGAGTTTATCAAGGGTAAAGTGATGCATAGGGACTTCATGTAAAGATTCCAGGATACAAATGGAAAGGAATTTTCCCATGCTATGTTAGACCATATATATATGGTGTTAACTTCTGAGTGGTTTACAGATGTCAAACCCATTTGGGAGACATCAAGTATGCCTAAAGAAACAAGGGTAAAATGTAACTTGTACAGGGTACAAGGATGAAGCATTACTGTGAAATTCTAAGGAGCTCTATGGGCCTAGGCCTATATGTGCCAGAGAGTAAAAGAACAAAAGAACACTTCATATAATTGTTAACTAGCAATTCCAGTACCAGGCGTGGGTTGACCCCCCCACCATGAGCTATTGGCCAAGGGAGCCTTGGAAGTCCCCTTCTACAAAAAAAAGGCAATCGTCACATGATAATGCTCATTGCACAGTGGAAGCAGATGGCAAGGCCCTATTACTGAAACATGTCATGATTTGGGTATGGGGAAGAGAGATCTAGCTGAGACCAAGCTGGAAATGTCCTGCATTCTCACTATGCAGACTGCCATGGGAGAATGGTCCTGAAAAGCTCTGCTTAAAGCTTAAAGACAGATGTTACCTGCTCCACTGTCAGATGCCAACCAAGATGCTCCTGCTTGTGTAGTAGTGGCTCATTTAGTATGTGCACCACCAGCAGCATTCTAATTGCATTTAAGGCCTGCTCCTCAGGAAGGGAACACACAACTGATACTAGGAGAGTTGACCCCTGGTGGTACTGGAGGAAGTTATAGACCCAGTAGAGACACTACTGTGATTCTTTGTGAGGTGAATATGATGCATCTACTTAGGTACTGTCTACACATTTGTATTTATGATGGTTTATGTGGATGTTACTGCTTTCCTTTGTGACTGTTGTTGTGTTGTTGCATTTTGTTTTGTTTTCCAAAGAGAAAAGAGGTGGGGTATAGATTAAATTTAGCTAGAATTTCTCTCTGTAATTTTACTATTGACTCATTCAGCAGCAAGACCCGCCCTCTAACCAATAAGGGGCTGGAGAAGGTGGGCAGAGGAAGAAAAAACAAAAACACACAAATGAGACAAGCAGAGGTCAGACCATAAAGCAACCCATCCCAGGAAAAGCCATGCAGAAGCATGTGGAGAAAGGGAAGTGCTGGGGCCCCATGTGCACAGACAGCCAGCAACTTTGACGGCTGCCCTCGTAGCACAGCAGGCAGTGGCATATAGAGAGAGTGGACAAACCTAGAGATGGAACTTGCTATAGACTTATCAAAAGCAGACACCATCTTGCATGGGAGTGCTGAACTGGGAGCCATGAGTCATGGCTCCTCACAATGCTGAGGCATCTTCCCAGTTGCTCCATGCAAGGAGGCCTTTGTAAGTCGACCCCAAATAAACTAATTCATCTAATTAGAGGGCATATTTGTTTGTTCAGCTGTGTTGGTGCCAGAGAGCAGGATCAACCCTGCCCACCAAGGTGGGGGACGAGGATTGTCACAACACCCTCTAACAAGAAATTCATGTCAGCAAGTAACTGTTGCTTCTGTTTGCTGCACAGACGCCAAACTGCTCTTTCTTATACTCAAGTATAATCATGTAGACAGACTAATAAAAACAGGAAAATAAGAACCAGTGTAAAAGAAATTATGGGCCCCACCCCTCATGTGAGCCTGGGCCTGTGGTTGCCTCCTGTGAACCTACAGCTCTGGTTTTCTCCCATTAGCCTGGAGTTATAGTCCCATCCTAGAAACCTGGAGCTGTGGTTGTCTCCTCTGAGCCTGGAGCTTTGACTGCCTCCCATAAACCTGGAGCTGTGGTCCCCTTCTGTGAGCTGGAACTTCACTCCTCTCCCATGTGCTGGAGATGTGGTTGTCTCCTGTGACCCAGAGCTGTGGTGCTCCTGTGAGCCTGGGGCTATGGTTTCCTCCTATGAATCTGTAGCTATGGTCGCTTCCAGTGAACCTGGAGTTATAGTGCCTTCCTATGAGCCCAGAGATAAGGTCCCCTCCTATCAGCTGGAGCTGTTGTTCCTTCTGTGAGCCAGAGCTGTGGTTTCCTCCTGTGAACCTGGAGTGGTAGTCCTCTCCTGTGGATCTGTAGCAGTAATCCCTCTTGTGAGTAAGAGTTGTGTTGTCCCCTCCTGTGAGCTGGAGTTGTGGTCTTCTCCTATGAGCCCTGAAGCTGTGGGTTCCCTCACATGCACCTGGAGCTTTGGTCCCCAACTGTGAGCCATGGTTCCACATTCTTCTGATGTTGGCTGATGCTAGAGCAGATTGGCGGACAGAGGCTTTCCCAGGGCTGGGCAGCAGTTTTAGCCTTCTCTGAGTGGCTGCATTCTCTACAACCCCCTGAGGTCCCAGGTTGTGTATGGCAGTGGCTTTGCCTCTGTGTTGTACTTATGTTGGGGATAAGGAAGTTCTCTGTCATTTGTAGATTCTTGTCTTGGGAGGGCTGATTCTCAAGAATGGACTTCCCACCTCCCCTGAGGGCCAGATATGGTCTTGACTCCGCCCGTGGTCCTGAACACCCAGGCCTTGATGTCGGTCCTTTCCCATTCCCAGGCACCAAGAAGTTTTCCATCATTTTTTTCTTACTCTTCTCCAGCCCCAGTGTACCTTTCACCTGTGCCTTACAGAGAACATAAAAGATCTGACTGAACTTCTAATGATAAAAAAAATCACAGTGTAGGAAGTTAAAATAAAATTACATTAATAAATAAACTGATATAATTCTCAAACTAAAGATATGTAATTATATATAAGAATGTAAATTTGCAATTCTATACATCTGCTGTAACTTTTTAGTAGTTTCTATTGACAAAACTGTACTACCAACCTTCAACAGTGCTGTGAAATTTGTCACTGATACTATAAGGTGAATTTGGCATTCACTCTCTTTCCAAATTCTCCAAGCTATACAAAGTTTTTCAATGTAATCATGTATTTTTTAAAGTAACACTAATAAAAAAATTGGGGGGTCTTTTTGAGACAGGGTCTCCCTGTAGCTCCAGCTGACCTGGAACTCACTGTGTAGAACAGTCTGGCCTTGAACTCACAGAGATCTATTTGTCTCTGCCTTCTGAGTCCTGGGGTTAAAGGTGTGCACCACAAAACCTGGCACAAAATATTTTTAAATAAAAAATATTTACTTTCTATGTATGAGTGTTTTGCATGCGTGCGTGCATGTGTGTGTGTGTGTGTGTGTGTGTGTGTGTGTGTGAAAAACATGCATACCTGGTGGTCATGGAGGCCAGAAGACTGAGCTGGATCCCCTGGAACTGAAACTGCATATGGTTTTGAGCTGTCATGTGGTGCTGGGAACTGAACCTGGGTCCTTTGAAAGAACAGCAAGTGGCCCCAGCCTCTTTCTTATACACTTAGCCCGTCCCACCAAGGAACGGCACCACTCACAGTACACCTTCTCTTGTAATCCTAGAGCAGTTCTGTATCCTGGGGTACAAGAACCTGAAAACTCCAGTGGGCACCCCTGGACTCTGATCTGTACCTAAAAATACCACTTCCTGGAACTTAAATGAAGAAATGTTAAGATTTTTCAATTTAAATATGGAACAAAACTACAAATTGTTTTCCCTCTTTTTAGTATTCTAAATGCACTTAGTATCTTTTTCATGTGAATGTGGTGCCCAGCTCATTACATGGGTACTGGGTCTGAACTCACCTGATTACTCTGTAAATGCTCTTAACTGCTGAGCCATCTATCCTGCCCCACATATAATACATTTTCATTTGTTTTTTAAATTTTAAGTGCACTGCGAATGAGTGTTGACAAACTCATACACTGAAATAATGAGCACCTCTGGCTCCTTTGAGTCCAGTCTCCTACCCTCTTCCCTTTCCATATTCTCACTGGACTGACATTCTTGATTTAACAAACAACAGTGGTAATTTCCCCAGTAGGACCTATGACCCTACCAGCCACAGGTTTCTGATTTACATACTGTATCCAATGTAGGTACCTTTCCATACGGCAGGCCTTAATCTAATTGGAAAGCAGTTGGTTACACTGACAACAGTTGTGCCCCCATTGCACCAGTGGCCATATTTTACCTGGCATGGTGGTAATATAGCACACACGGTCCATAACTCAGCAGGACTATCAATTACAATTCTCTCCCCTGCAGTCTGCATAGGCTTTCTGGCACTATGAAAGCTAGTCAGCTAGATGGAAGCTTCTAGCTGCTCAGGTTGATTTCTCCATGTCCTTCAGCCAAAGCAAATGGTATCTTTAACACTAGGGCCTTAGTTACGGGGTGCAACTAACAGCAGTGACAATAAGCTGTATTATTTTGGAGACTTTGGGAGGTACCCTATCTTTGGCACTGGTATTTTCATTTAATAACCGTATGACTTCTAATTGTATCTTTTCTCACTCTCACAGGGTGCCTTCATTCAAATGATTTAACTGTTGTTTTCATAGCCCACTCTTCAATTAACACAGCCTTATTAGGGACTATAAGATAGGTGGACATACCATTGGACTTGGTTGTCTTCAGCCCATTTCTGCATATCAATGTTTGTGAAATGAGTGCCCATCACTGTCAATTTTCTGGGTGTGCTTGAGCATAACACTGAACTGGGTGAGGCCCTTGATGGTAGCCTTATGTGCTGCTTGCATGCAAAGAAATGCTTGCAAGAGGCCTGTGGCAGGGTCCACACAGGTGAAGACATATTTGCATTCCTCACTGACAGGCATAGGTCCTACATGGTTGTGGAGGCTGAGTTCCAGAGAGACCAGAGATAGAGAGTCCCAAGGAGCTGGGAGATTAAAGATTTAAAGAGCTGCAGGCAAATATAACATGTTTTATTTTCTCTGGGTAAAGGTACACAGGCTGCTAGGCAGGCAGCCGCTGATGGAAGCACATGTGCCCTTTGTCCCAAGAAATTTTTTTAAAATAGGAAATCATACAAAGGTGGCTTCTTGACAAACCTAATTATATAACAAATTACATTACTGTTTACTTTTGGGGTCCCTGGACATCCAGTGTCAGCCCTTTTGTGTTGACTCATAACCTCCCGGATGTCTACTGTTAGGTATTTTGACCCATGCAGGAAATCCATATCAGTACCATGTTGTCTAAAGATAAACCAACCCTTACCGCCTTAATTCCTTTCATTCTATACCTTTTAGGTATCAGGACCTTTATTGGAAAGGACCCACAGGGAGAATATAGGGAACAACAACATATGACCAGTTAACTGGCTACACTGCCAAAGGTTAGCACAGTCCACTTCTGGCTAGTGGAGATGCTATTTTATCATTGTTTAGGGGATCTTTAGTTAACTGCTACCTGGAGAATGCCTAAGCACATACTGGGTATTGCTGGCAGGCATTTGTATCTCTTCCTGAGGGAGGCCTAGTAAATCCCCTATTGGGATTTACTTGTGTCTTGGTCTTACTACCTACATGCCAAGTTATCAGTGCAGCCATCCAGCAGTATCCTGGCTACTGGCCTTTGTATCCACCAAAACCAGACTAAGTCATCTGCCTAATCATGTCCTGGACTGAGCAGAGGATTATGGACATGATAAGCGGCCACTTCTTTTTTCCTATGCACCAGAGGTCTTCCCACATGAGGTCCAACATGGGCCTGGGGCCCATTTCCAATTCCTGCAAGTGCCATGTGGGGATTCACAGAGTAAACCCCCAGTACAACACCCAATTGTAGGTATACCTATGAAGGGGAGAGGGCTCATTCATGACTACCAACCATATAGCCCTTAATTTAACCCTTGGCTACTTTGATCAGCTCCCTTTCTGTCCAGTAATGTTGGCAGACAGCTAGATTTCTGCTGCTAACCATGTGGTCTATGCCCTCCTGCTGGAAACATCAGTGTACCAGGTACTGGGGGCAGAGCAGTCCCTTCTTGATAGGAACTTGATAGAAACCTCTGTCGTCTCTTGGAGACCCATGTTTGGCATTGATACACACTCTACTGGTTCCAGGGCTTCCTATAACTCAGCTGTTAGGAGACTACTATTTAGTGGGCTCCCTCTGTCTAGGTGGCTCTTCACTTAGCCAAAGTAAAGATCTGGGTTACCCCTGTTTTGGGGATACAGTGGCATATCTTCTTGATAAGTAGGTACCCTAGATGAGTATAGCGATGGCTCCCAAACAGTTGACAGAGTATTAAATAATATATTGCAGTTCCTGAAATAGCACATATGGGTTGGAATCATATGCAGGCTGTGATATCAGTTGCATACCCAGTGCATGGGAGGCTACTGTCTATCCAAAAAGAACTTGCCCTCTTCCTCAGAGGGTGAGGTAGGAGGTCACTGTAAATTTGAGACCAACCTGGACTACATGGTGAGTTCCAGGGCAGAATAGTCTACAAAGCGAGACCTGTCTCAATCAATCAATCAATCAGTCAATCAAGAACTTGCCCACATAAGAGAGGAATTACAAGAAGAGAAATCTATGTGGATGGTATCCTCCACATTAGCCTCTGATTTGGCTGGAAAAGCTGAGGGGAAAAAAGAACAAGATGTAAAGGCTAGCTTCCATACAGAAGAAGATGGGTACCCAGAACCCCACACCCAGACACTCTCAAACGGGCCAGCCTCAGTTACACATTTCATAGCAGGAACATTGCAGTGTTACTACAGCCATTCCATACTGCAAGAAGGAGGATGGCATCTCTCTCACACACCACCGATGGTTTAGCTTAAGTTGCATTACTTATTTTCCATAGCAGGGACTCTGCACCTGGTCCTCCCAAACTCATCTTTAGCTCTGTCAGGACCCTGTTGAGGCACTAACAAAAGACCAAAGAAACAGTTCCATTCAGTCTAGCATGGTGAACAAATGAGCTTAATTGAAACTCCTTACAGGAACATGGGTGGGAGGCTATTTATAGGAGCTTGGGCAATTGACTTGACAGGCAGCTATACCACTGAAGAGTCTCTCCCCAAACAATTGTTATCTCCGGATGTATTCTCAGAAAGGGTGTGGTCTTGTGAACTCCCTCTTGTACTGCCTGATGAATCCACCACCTTCTTCTAACTGGGATGTTAGTAGGCCCAGTCTTGTGAGGATCCTGTGTGGGTAATCACAGCTGCTTTGATTTCAAAACAGCAACCACCTTATTATACTCAGAGGACAGTGTTCTACATGAAGGCTGCCTGAGGAAAACAAACCACAAACTGGGGAGTGGCAGTTTAATTCCAGCACTTAAGAGGCAGAGGCAGGAAGACTGCCGCATAGTGAGACCCTGTCTTAAAATAAGAAAGAGTAGAGGAATGGAGCTCAGTTGGTGCAGTGCTTGTCTAGCATGAAGGAAGCACTAGGTCTCATCGCCAGTACTGCATAAACCAGATGATGCACGCCTGTAGTCCCAGGACTTAGGAGGTGGGTATAGGAAGAACAGGAGAACAAGGTTACCCTCAGCTACCTAGCAAATTTGAGTTTGAGGTCAGTCTGAGATACATGAGAACCTGTCTCAAAAAAGAAAGTCACAAAGACTGGTAGTTACAATAATATGTCAATCAACCAGGCAGTATCCAGCTCACCAGATTTTTCAGGGAACCAATCAGCTCTCCTGTCAAGAAAAACAATTATTTATTGGGAGAGCCAAAAGTGGAACTCTGGCTGAAACCACTCTGTCTTCTACAGCAACTTTTTAATCCCTTTGTCTGGTGCATGAAATCAGTTCCCAGAACACAGAGGTTATTAATAACTACGGGACCTTTTCCCAGTTTCCAGATCAATTGGCAAAAGTTTCTGGTTATTTCCTTTTGGATGCTTCTATTATTTAGAGCTGAAAAGTGACCTCTTCCTCAACAACCTGTACAGATTTTTACCCTGCTTGGAAATTACCCAGGACCCTTGCAACCCCTAGACTGCAGTGAGGCCCTGCCGGACCTTGACCCTCCTGCGTGGCTAAGTGTGTGGCTATATCTTGATTCTGCTGACTCTGGGCAAGCCCAGCAGGCAGCTCTCCTCTCAGATGGCTGCTCATTGCCAAGTGCAGTCCAGAGTGTTGACAGGGATCCACAGAACCTGCCTGATTTAGATTGGGGTCACTCTGAGCCGGCTCCTCCCTTCACACCGAGTGCAGGCCCCCTAGCCAGCTGCTCTGCAGGTTGTAGGTAGGGCCAAGGTCTTAAACTGGGGAACTTGGGGTAGACACTTCTCCCAGAGAAATGCTGAGGCTGGCAGCTGTGATTACCCATACTAACCATCTCATCTTCTCTCAGCCTTCCAGAAATGCCCATGTTTTCCCAGAATCTCACGGCAAAAAGCTGCAACTGCTCCAAGCCTCACCTGTCACTTCACAAGAGATTGTCCCTGGCACCCTAAACCCAGCTAGGGCCAGTAGGACGCACTGTCCTAGGGCCACCTCATGGCCCAAGCAGTAAGTCAACTTAGGAAGTAAATATAACAGCATGCCTTGGGAGACTGAGTGACCTTAGTGACAGGTCAGGGGTCTTCATTAAGAACAGCATCACTGGGGGCTGAGGAGATAAAGTGGCTCAGTTGACAAAGCGCCTGTCTCATAAGCCTGAGGACATGAGTTCAAATTCACAGCACCATGTAAAATCTAGTCACACAGAGACAGGAGGATCCCTGGGGCTTGTTGGTCAGATAGTCTAGCTGAGTCAGTATGCTCTGAATTCAGTAAGAAACTCTATCTCAAAAAATAATGTGGGGGCAACTGGAGAGATGACTCAGGGATTGAGAGCACCGGCTGTTCTTGCAAAGGACCAAGGTTTGGGTCCCAGCATCCAATGGAGGCTAACAACCACATGTAACTCTAGTTTGGGGGATCTGATGCCCTCTTCTGGGCACTGAAAATGTGCTGCACTTATATCCATGTCACTAAAACACTCAAACATACAAAATAAAACCAAGTAAGTAAATAAGGCGAAGAGGGCTTTGAGGGTTGCTCCACAGGTAAAAGCACTTGCCATGCAAGCCTGGCGATCTGAATTTAATTCCTGGAACTCTATGTAAATGTGGAAGGAGAGAACTGACTATACAGAGTTGTCTTCTGACTTCCACACATATGCTGTGACATGAGGGTGCCTCCCTTCTTATCACACACACACACAATAATAATAAATAAAAATAAAATTAAAACAATAAGGTGATTGAGGAAGATACTTGACATCTCTACTTCTTGTCTCCACATGCATGGAACACACATATGAATGTGAATATATTTATGTACACATACCACACGTACATGCACACACACAACAACAAGTGGCTCCATGACTTCTCAAAGCCACCCTAATCTTTCTCTTCAGACCTCTGCTTTCTATCCACACAATATTATTGTTACAGTTCCAAAAAGGACCACTCAGACTCCAGATATTCTGAATTAGCCAAAGTTTATTTTTAGCTGGCCAGTAACTGAACTCTCTAGGTTGGGATTTAGAGAGCACAGTACTGACTCAGAGGAGAACAGAGCTTATGAAGGCAAAAACTGAATCCTGATGGAATAGGTGGTTATGCAAGATTACATAGGCATGACGTTTGTTCCTGCAGCAGGCAAGCAAGCAGTTACAGAAGGCAGTTAAGCATTAAGCAAGCAGTTATAAAAGTTGTAAGACATTAACTGAGACCTTCCGGGTTTTGTGGGGGATATTTTTCTGTGGTTAATTCTTCCTGGAACAGCCCTGTGTTCAAACTTTTCCTGGAACTGTCTGCCAGAGTTAGGGACAGCTCAGCAAGGTGGTGGCCTTATACAAAATGGAAGAATTCAGGCTATCACACTGTTTCTGTATATCTTTCACTGTGGTAAACTGGACCTAAATTTACCATCTCAATCTTTTTTTGTTTTGTTATTGTTGCTGTGATTTTATTTATTTACTTTGGTCTTTTTGAGACAAGGTCTCCCTGTAACCCTGGAACTGCTATGTTCAAGGCTGGCCTTGAACTCACAGAGATTTGCCTGCCTCTACCTCCCCCCCGCCCCGCCGCTTTTTCTTTTTGAGACAAGTTCTTTCTATGCACCTGACTATTAACTCCTGATCCTTTTGCCTTCACCTCCCTTGTACTAGGATTACAGGTATATACTCCTGCAAATAATTGTTTTTGGAAACTAGGTTTCATGTGTCCCAGGCTGGTCTCTAACTGCCTATGTAATCAAGTATTACCTTGAACTTCTGATCCTCCTGCTTCCACTTCCCAAGTATTGGGAGTGCTGGGATTATAAGCATGTACCACAAAGCCCAGTTTATGCAGTGGTGGGGATTGAACCCAGAATTTTGTGCATACTAGGCAAACACTTTACTGAGTCACATTCCAAATCCAATTTTTATCATTCGAAAAAATCTTTATAGCACTAGAGAGATGGCTCAGCAGTTAAGAGCACTGGCTGCTCTTGCAGGGGACCTGGCTTTGATTTCCAGCACCCACATGGTGGCTAACAACTGCTCCTAATTCCTGTCCAAGGAATCTGATACCCTCTTCTGATCCCCTCAGGTATTGTATGACACAGGTGCACTTATATACACACAGGCAATATACTCATACACATAAAGTATTAAATAAAATATAAAATATTTTTATAGCTTTGTGTATATTGGCCCACTTGTGCCATCGCATGTGTGGAGGTCAGACAGCTATCACCACCCTCCACCTTCAGAACTGTAAAATTCTACATCCCCTAAACACCCATTCCTCCTGCAGTCTTTCCCAGCCCTTTCTGCATCTGTGAGGCTGATGACTCTAGTTGTTTCATACAAGTTAAGCAGTTTCCTTTTTGTGTCTGGATCATTCCATTCAACACATTTTCTGAAGATTCATCCACGAGGCAGCATGTGTCAGAACTCCCATTGTTTAGGTTAGATGGCATTCAGAAGCCTAACTACACTGTCTTGTCGAAGTCATCTTGCAAGGCTTGGGTTCTGGTTACAATCTAGACCTTGCTGCACTTCCACCCTCTCCAAGCCTAAGTCTAGGGGTTGCTGGTCCCCCTGAGTGCGCGTGGCATGTGGTGACACCAGTTCTGCTGCCTTTGCAAAGGAAGCCTTGCCCTTTCCCCTGGAGTTGGCTCGAGTGCCTCTTTCCTTAGAATGGGACTTGGAGACTCCTATCCTCCTCCACTCCACCCTTGTCTGAACAACCCCCCTCATAGCCAGGGTTCCACAACATTCTGAGATTCTGACTAGTGTTACTCTCTAGTGTCTCCTAGACTAACAAAGTTAGAGGATTAGTTAGTTTATCCTTACATGTCTCCTTCTTCCCAGATAGTCTTCTCTTCTTTCCACTTTCACGTCGTGTGTGTGAGTGTGTGTGTGTGTGTGTGTGTGTGCGCGCATTTACTTAGGGTAGCTCACAGAAGCATGGGCACTTTGGCAGTGGCTTCACCACTGAAGAAAATGGCTCTTATAGGAACCATTAACTTCCTGTAGATCCTTGGGGAGGGGCAAGGCCTTGTGAGCTCCTCTGCCCCACTGGAGGCTTTTGTTCCTGGGTGGCACTTGCCAGCCTGGCTTGGATGCTGAGAGTTCACACTGGTTGGTGCCTGTCATCCTCCCACCTGTCTACTTCTCTCTGGTTCTACCTTTAACCCCTAGTTTTGACTTCCTTCTTCTCCTGGCACTGTACACCATGAAATGAAGTCATTTACAAATCAAAGCTACAGTTGTCTCCTGCAGTGCCTGAAGGTGTGGGAGTGTCTGCTTCAACCGAGTCATCATGAGAAGAGTTCTCCCAGGTGTGAGAGACCAGGAGGAATGCCATCTAGTGATTACTGGATTCCTGACTCTTGCCAGGGCTTCTGGCCGTTTTACGGACCTTGGTGGAAATTGTTAGTTGGGGGAAATAATTTGTCCTATCTATCTAGTTTAAATTTTTTTGAAATCACATTTATTCATTTATTTGTGTGTGTGTATGTGTGTGTGAATACCCATGCCACAGTACACATGTGGTCAGAAGACAACTTGCAGATTGGTTCTGTCCATCTAACACATGGGTCCTGGGGGTGAACTCAGATGTTGGTCTCACAGCAAGTGCCTTTACTTACTGGCTCTATTTAGATGTTGTTGCTGTTGCTGTTTTGAGACAGGGTCTTCCTGTATCCCCACTGGCCAGGTACTCACCAAGTAGACCGGTCTGGCCTCAATCTCATAGAGATTTGCCTATCACTGACTCCTGAGTGCTGATATTAAAGGCATGTGCCCACTGTGTCTGACCCCTGTTTATTTATTTTTTAAGATTTAGATTATTATTCATTTATATGTATCTGTATGTCTCTCTGTGTGTATGTGCACATGCATGAGTAAACCAAGGAGGCATTAGATCCCATAGATCTGGAGTCACAGGTGGTTGTGAGCTATCTGACATGGATGTTGGGAACTGAACTCCAGTTCTCTGAAAGAGCAGCAAGCAGTTTAACCCACTGAACCATCTCTGTCTCTCTTTTTTAAGTAATTTTATTTATTATTTTTATTTTATGTTATTAGTGTATTACCCGCATGTAGGTAGATGGACCTGCTCATGGAGGTCAGAAATGGGTGCTAGATCCTCTGGAATTGGAGTTTCAGACAGTAGTTAGCTGCCATGTGGGTTCTGGGAATCAAATCCAGATCCTCTACAAGAGCAGCCAGTGCTCTTAAGTGTTGAATCATCTCTCCAGTCCCATCTTTCCAGTTTTTGAGACAGGATCTTATGTAACCTAAGCTGGCCTTGAACTCACTACATAGTCAGAAGGTGACCTTGAACTCCTGCTTCTTCAGCCTTTACTCTCAAAAGCTGAGATTACAGGCAGGCACCACCCACACCTGGTTTATGCAGTCAGTCTTGGAGATTGGACCCAAGAGCTGTGTGCATACTAGACAAACACTCTATGAACTGAGTTGCAGTCTCAGCCTGAGTTGTTTCATTTGACCCACCAAACCTACATGACTCACAGCCTGGGCTAGAGCCAGTGTGGAGGTTTTTGATTCAGAAAGTCTTCCAAGTAGAAAAAAATGTTCGCATCAAAGATTAAAGAAATGGAAGTCAGGCAAACCATGAGATATATCCTCTTTGAAGCCTCCCACCCCATTCTCAAAAAAAGCATCACCTCTGGGACCTCTATATTGTTGGTGGGACTGGATTCTGGCAAATGCTTTTAGAAAGTATTTTTTCAGCAAAAGTCAAGAACCTTTAGAATACATTTGTACCTTTGATCTAGTAGCTTTAATTCTAAACAAACTTAAGGAAAGAATTCAACAATTAGTTGTAGCATTATTTTAAATTAATTAAAATTATTTATTTATTGTTTTTCTTTTTTAAAGACAGGGTCTCAATATGTAGCCCTGGTTTTGGCCTAGAACACACTATGTAGACCAGGTTGGCCTCAAACTCACAGAGAGCTGTCTGCCTCTGTCTCCTGAGTGCTAGGATTAAAAGCATGTGCCACCATGCCCAGCTCTAATTAATTGAGTTTTGTAATTATTTGGTGTGTGTTATAGTGTGGACACTTGTGTACCACCATCTGCATAATATGGCCATCAGAGGATGGCTTTTGGGAATCTGTTCTCTCCTATTGCCTTGTGGAGGCAGAAACTGTCCTGTGGCTCTGCAACTCTGTGTACTCCAATCTAGCTGGCCCACAAGCTTCTGGGTGGTTTTCTCATTTGTGCCTCTCATTCTAGGAGTGCTTGGATTATAGATGTGAAGCTTTTTGTGGGCTCTTGGGTTCAAACTCTGGTCATCAGGCTTGTGTGGCAAGTGTTTTTACTTGATGAACCATCTTTCTGGCCCTATTTATTCACTTGCTTGTTTATTTTTTGGGACAGGGTCTCACTATGATGCTCTGGCTGGCCTGAACTCACTGTTTAGTCCAGGCTAGCTTGGAACTTGTTATGTAGACCAGGCTATCCTGGAACTCACAGAGATCTGCTTGCCTCTTCCTCTCTAGTGTTATGATTAAAGACATGCAACACTATGCCCAGCCTCTATTTATTTTTGAGACAGGGTTCATTCTGTTGCCCAGGCTGACCTAGAAATTGGTATGCTGCTCAGGCTAGCCTCAAACTCAAACTTCTTGCCTCAGCCTTATGAGTGCCAGGATTTCAGGCATGAGGTCAATTATTGTTATTAATAATGTAAAAAATGGTAATACTTACTAGGTATGGTGGTGCACACCTTTTTCTCCAGCACTTGGGAGGCAGAGGCAGGCAGATCTCTGTGAGACTGAGACCAGCTACAGAGAGACCTTGTCTCAAAAAGACCAACAACAACAACAAAAATCTACCAATTCAGCATTTTCTACCAACTTCGGGGGCAGAAACTGTCACAGGCTTCACACTCTGCTTAGGTGTTGCTGTTGTGGGAGCTTAAGCCGCAGTTTTACTGCTGTCTCCTCAGACGCCTGCTTAGCCTGCTTTGATTCTTTGGCATCCCTGATAGATCACTCAGGGAGAGCTTTCCCAACTTCTGGTTTCTGACCGGCTTAGCGGTTGTATCCACAGGAGAAGCATCTCATTGCCAGGGGGCTTCACTTGCACTTCATTCGTGTCTTTTGAATTTCTTTCCATTGTCTTTTTCTGTGGGGACATTCCGCTTTATCTGCTGAGGCATCCTCTTAGACTTGAATTTTGTACTAATAAACTGGAAAAAACTTCCCATTGGTCTTCTCAGTACCTTCTGTGTAGATCTTGTACTGGCTAATCTGCACAGCTTGGCCTTTGTCTTAGTTTGCATCCTATACTGTGATAAACACCATGACCAAAAACATCTTGGGGAAGAAAGGAATTATTTGGTTTACAGCTTATAATCCATCATCAAGGGAAGCCAAGGCAGGATCCCAAGGTCCATCTACCCAGGGATAGCACTGCTCAAAGTGGGCTGAGTCCTCCGATATCAGTTAGCAATTAAGAAAATACCACACAGACATACCACAGGCCAGTCTGATGAAGGAAGTTCCTCAGTGGAGGTTCCCTCTTCCCAGTTGACTCTAGTTTATGTCAAACTGACAAAAACCCGACTAGCACAAGCTTTATGGTGAGTGCTGGTTGCTGGGTGAGGGACGGTGAAATGTTTTGCTTTTGTTTTTGCACATGCCAAGGCACCTCTGTGATGGTCAGAGGACAACTTACTGGAGTCAGTTCTCTCCTTCTGCCCTATGGGTTCCAGGGCTTGAACTCAGGCTTGGTGGCAGGCACATTTACCTGCTGAATCATCTCAATGGCCACATTATCCAGTTTATATACAGTGATGGGGATGGAACCCAGGACTTCCTGCACTGTACCAATTGAGCCAGCCATTTCCCCAGACATCTATTTTGTGTTAATGCTCATCTCCTCCTGGTTCCAGGAACCTTGGCAAACTGTTTACCCAACAACCTTCTCAGCAAACTGGTCCTGGACAGGAGCAAGTGCTCAAAGTACATTAGGTGAATAAATGGAAACTACTGGTTTTTCAAGCTCCAGCAAGGGCAGGTCTGTAGCCTGCTTTTCCTGTCTGTCTCCCAGGAGCTGCTAGAAACCACCCCTTCCTGAGTCCTTGGAGAAAGCAAGCAAAGTATCACTTATTTACTTAGGCACCCATTTATCCAATGTGTATTTGTTGAGTATCTACTATGTTACTAGGTACCAGGTATTAGTCTAGGCACTAGAGTCAGTGATCAACACAGTGGCTAGCCAAATGCACATCCACATCCACAGACTCTTAATGTAAGTCTCAAATATCACATGAAATGATTTTACTAAAATAGTCATTACCTGAAATTTAAATTTTCTTCTTATTATTTTATGTGTATGAGTGTATTGACTGTCTGTGTATAAGTGCACCCATGTTGTATAGTGTCCATGGAGATCAGAAGAGTGTGTCACATCTCCTGGAACTGGAATTACAGACAGTTGTTAGCTGCCATGTGAGTGCTGAGAATCAAATTTGGGTCCTCTGTAAGAGCAGTCAGTACCCTTAACCACTGAGCCATCAGTCCAGGCCCCTGAAGTTAAATTTTTTGGGGGGAGGGTTGTTTTTGAGATAGGGTCTCTCTGTAGCCCTAGCTGACCTGGAACTCACTATGTAGACCAGGCTGGCCTTGAATTCACAGAGATCTGCCTGAGTCTGCCTCCAGAGGGCTGGGATTAAAGGTGTACACCCCTATGCCTGGTGTGAAATTAAAATTTTTATGTTATTTTGTTACAATGAGAACTTATGACCATTATAATTTGAGAAGCATCAAGCAAAATTTAAGATAAACAAGAAGCTGAATGTGGCAGTTCCTGCTTGTAATTACAGCACTTGGGAGGTTGAGGTAAGTTGAGAGTTTGAGGAAAGTCTGGGTTATATAATGAGTTCCAAGTATACCCAAGTGAGATTTAAAAGAAAAGCAAAAGACTCAGTAGAGTGCTTGCGTAGAATTCTTGAGGTTCTGGGTTCTATCCCTAGCATTGCATAAAAATCCAGTTGCTGGTACAGTGATGGAATCCCAGTACTCAGGAGGCAGAGGCAGGAGGATCCGCGTTCAAGGTTATCCTCTCTCTATAGGAGGTTCTAGACCATCTATTTCAAAATAAATGAATGCATAAATGAGGATGTAGCTAACTAAGATAAATAAACAGGAAACTTTTTTTTTTTTGGTATCCCAGGCTAGCCTCAAGCTTAGTAGGCAGCTAAAGCTGGCCTTGACCTCTTTCTTCTACCTCTTGAGTGCTGGGATTGCAGGTGTGGGCCACCACACTGGACTCAGGAAGCACTCTTTAAGGAAACTAATGCACAAGTAAAAGTCAACCTAAAAAATGACTGCAAGCAAACGCCCTCTGAGGTAATCATGACTAAACCTGAGTTGCCTCCTCTTTTGCTAGGAAGCACTTCTTGCTGTTTTCCCAGAGAAGTCCTAGAAAAATATCACAGACTAAGAGGCTTAAGTCCACAGGAATCTAGCCTCTCACCATTCTGCACTGTAGAAACTATGGATGAAGGCATCACTTGGGCCTGCTGTCTATGCAAACTCCGGAGGAGGAACCTTGCTGCCTTCTGCAGCTCTGGTGGCCCCAAGCATTCTCAGGCTCTTGGCAGCACAATGCTGGTCTGTAATTCCACTACGGTATCAAGATTTTCTGTGTTGTCTGTGTTCAAATTAACAAGTGAGTCATTGGATGACAGCATGCAGAAGTCCAGGATGACTTCAACTCAACCAATTACAAAGCTCCATTCCTAAATAAGGTCACATTAGAGATCCTGGGGATTACAATTTAATTTACTTTTCTTGGGGACACAATTCAACCTTCAAGGCTCAATGCTAAGGACTCTCAACCATTTTTGTTTTGGTAACTTAAAATGTTTTCTTTTGTGAGGGAAGGGTTGGATGATGGTTCAGTGGGTAAGAGCACATGTAACACAAGCAGGAGGACCTGAGTTCGAATTCCCAGTAGCCTTGTACTGGCCATGACCATGCAAGCCTGTAATCTCAGCACTGGAGTGGAGTATATTGCTGGGGCTTGCTGACTGGCTATCTACTTTAGTTAGAAGAAAAACAAGCTCCAGGTTCAGTGACAGACCCTTCATCAAGAAAATAAGCAGAGAGGCTGGAGAGATGGCTCAGTGGTTAACAGCAGTGACTGCTCTTGCAGAGGACCTGGGTTTGATTCCCACCACCCACATAGAGGGTAACAAGCGTCTGTAACGCCAGTTCCAAAGGATCTGATGCCCAAATCTGACCTCCACGGGCATTGAACGACCTGGGTGCACTTACAAACGTGCAGGCAATACACACATAAACAGAAAATAATAAAAAAAGAAAAGAAACAGAAAGTGATAAGAGAACACTAATGTCCTCTTCTGACCTCCGGCACACACACACACACACACACACACCCTCTCCATAAATAAATAAATAAGCAAATAAATAAAATTTAAAACAGCTAGGGGTGGTGGCACAACCCTTTAATCCCAGCACTCAGGAGGCAGAGGCAGGAGAATCTATGAGTTCAATGCCAGCCTGGTCTACATAGTGAGTTCCAGGACAGCTGAGGCTATAAACAAAACAAAACAGTGTTTTTGCACATGAGTGCAGGAGCTTATAGAATTCAGAAGAGTGTGTTAGGTCACCTGGAGCTGGAGTTTCAGGTAGTTTGAGCTGCTTGATGTGGGAGCTCTCACCTATTGAGCCATCTGTCCAGCCCCCAGTGTACAACTCTTGTATTTCTTTTGTTAAACACATTTCTAAGTGTTATTCTCTTGATACCGTTATAAGTAAAATTGTAGGTGCTGGTGAGATGGTTCAATAGGTAAAATGCTTGCTATGAAAGCATGAGGACCTGAATCTGGAATCATTAAGTGGTTGGGACCTAGTGGGGGCAAGTTAGGTCATGGGAAGGGGGCATGTTCTTGAAAGAGATATTGACACCCTGGTCCCTTTACAACTCTCTCTTTTTCTCTCCTTCTTCCTAGACACCATGGAGAGCAGCCTCCTCTGCCACAAGATGTACAGTGCCAGCACAGGTCAAAACAACAGGGCCAAGCAATGGGGCTCTGCACTGAAACCTCTAAAACCACGAGACAAACCTTTCCTATTTATACGTTGATTTTTGTAGGTATTTTGTCACAGAGACAGAAGATTGATTAATAGAAAGATAAGTACCAAATCTAGAAAGGCGGAACAGAAACAGGATTAGGGGCGCTTCATAAAGAGCTTATTATAGTATTGATTTTCTTTCAGATTTATTTATCTTTATTCTATGTGTGTGAGTGTACAGCTCCTGAGTAATGACAGCTGAGGTTAGCCTCTGGTGTTCACAAGAACATCCATATACATGCACATAAACCTGTACACACATGTGCAAAACATACACACATACAACACAAGCAAACGAAAGCAGCTCTCAGTGTTATGAGATAAGCTCTGGTTGTCTGTAAACTCCTTCATTCTAATTTCACCTTTCCACTTCTAAAAAGGAGTGGTCTGCTTTCAGCCTGGTGACACAGCCCATGTTCAACAGTGCTCTCATGACTGAGATTTGTTTTTGTCTTCAGGAAGCCAAGTAATTCCAGTTATGCAGTCTTAACAGGCATTTTTTTCCCACTTTATACTCAGGATTTTCTTTCTAATATATTCTAATCTTGAGCTGAGGAGCCAGCTCTGTCAATAAACTACTTGAGAATCCTTGTTAAAATAAGCTGAGCAGAGCAGTTCATGACTGTAATCCCAACACTTGGGGGGCAGAGACAGAGTCCTGGTGGCTTACTTGGCAGCCAGTTTAACAGAACTGCAAGTTCCAGGTCCAGTGAGAGACTCTGTTTCAAAAAGAAGGTGGAAGCCAGGTGTGATGGCACACACCTTTATTCCAGCACTCTAGAGGCAGAGGCAGGCACCTCTCTGTGAAGTTGTGAGGTTGAGGCTAGCCTGGTCTACACAGCAAGTTCCAGACCACCGAGGGCTACACAATGAGCCCCTGTCTCTAAAACAAAAAAAGATGGAGAGGAAAGCACCTGACATTTTTCTCTGGCCTCTACACACATGTGTATACACACAACACACAAATACTAAAACCAAATTTCAATATGTTTGTCCACTTTCCCAAGAAAGGAGCATCAGGAGCTGAAAAGGTGGGTTTTGGAGCATGAGTTCAGAGTGAGTTGTCACATTCCCTGCAGGCAGTTCTAAGACTATGAAATGAAGTCAGCATGATCTGGTTCCAGCTTTCCATCTGTCACTAACCAGGAGTAAAGATCATGGGTGAGTCTCTTAATTGTGCTGGCTTTTAGTTTTTTCACAGTAAAATAAACGTGTTAGATTAAATGAGCACTCATTAATTTTTTTGATGTGACTTTCTGTGACTTTTATGACAAAATTTGAGATTCTGTCACAGGGTCCATTGGTTCCTTTGCCTATAATTTCCATCAAGCTTGTTGGACACACACTGGTGATCTCTGAACAGCTTTTAGGTATGTTATAATTTTCATATCCCCAAGGAGATGTGTTCAAAAGTCCCATTGCCACTTGGAAATTATCCTGGCTGAGAATTTGGATATAGATTAACATTATCTTTGTAGTTTATACTAGCAGTTGTCTGGTAGTTAGTAGTAAAAATTCTGTAGTAATTTTCTGTGTGTGTGTGTGTGTGTTGGGAGGGGGTTTCATGAGGTCCCACCCATCCCCGAGAATGTATAGGCCATTGCTAGGGAAGGGAGGGACATTTTTTTCAGTGGTGTAGCCACTGGTAAGAAGCTCATGTTTCTGTAAATAACCCTTCACCCATGTTCCTGTGAGTAACCTTAATGGCATTCTCTCTCTCTCTCCAAAAAGGGCATGAAAGTAGAAGGGGAACCAATTGGCAAGAGGAAGGGACTCAGTGGGCATGGTAGGGGGATAAAGGAGGATGAATATGATCAAAATATTTTATGTACATGTACTGAAGTATCATAATGAAACCCATTTGTTTGTGTAATTGATATATGCTAATAACTTGAAAATGCTTGGCACTAAAAGAATATAATTTGTTTTTTGAGGTATGTCAAACAATTTTTGCTTAAACTGAAATGTCTTATCAATGGACAGAGAGTCCATTGATTTACAAAACAAATGTGTTAGATCACAGACCCTGTAGTACCTCTCTGTCACCCAGAAACTTTGTCCCTGTAGTTTTTCTCTTTCTCATTCTTTTCTTTCTTCTCTCTCTCTCTCTCTCTCTCTCTCTCTCTCTCTCTCTCTCTCTCTCTCTCTGTAGTTGTGTGGTTGAGAAGCCTGTGCTAGGCTGTGGCCTCCCAGGTCCTCGTCCTTGAAACTAAAAGAGAAATTTACAGTCCTGCTCAGCACTTAGCTCCACACATGGAGTCATACAGGCAAAGCCAGACCAAGCCTCACGATGTGACACTGTCCATCAATCCTCTAAAACTTACAAATGCCAGATATTTTCTTGGGGGAGAGGACTTTTTCTGAAGGATCTCTGTTTCCTTCTCGTGATCCATTTCTCTCTCCCTTTTTTAGGTCCCCCATCATGTTGTTCCCAGTAGCTTAACTGTTCTCTCTCTTAGCCGGGTGTGGTGGTGTTCATCCTTAATCCCAGTACTTGTCTGCAGTACATAGTTAGTTCCAGGCCATCTGGGGCAACAGGGAGACCCTATCTCAAAAACACACATACAAAAAAATGTTATCTCACATTGCTTCTAATATGATGTATCATCCCTCCTAGTGCTCCCCGACCTCAAGGCCTTATCACAGCCCCATAGTCTCTGTCTCTTAATAAAGTTCATTCTGAGGGGTAACTGGCCCCAGCTTCCTTTTCATCAAACCTGCTCTCAGCATTTGTTAGAGCAGTAAGATCTTGCTTTTAGAGTTTATAGAAATGTAATGCATTAACTGCAGCAGGAATAAGAGGTGTCAACTTCTAGTTAAACCTGTTCGTTTCAAGAGTTAGAAACTACTTGTTTTATTCAAGGATTACAGGTTACAAGCAACTGAGGTTAGTGTAATTCACGTGGTGTTTGAATGTCTTAGGAAAGGAAGCAGGCAACTAGGGAAGATTAAATGTTATGAGCGCCTAATCTCAGATTACTCCGAATGACAATGTGTGGTGGTAGAGGACAGAGAGAAGTGTGAAGACAGTACTGGGAATTTATATGGTTACATGCATGCATGGGAAAAGGTAAATTTTAGGAACTGATAAAAGTAAAAATATAGGGTTGGTGAGATGCTCAGTGGGTAAAGGCACTCACTATGAGACTGGTGATCTGACTTGGCTCTCCTGAGCTCACACAAAGGGGGAAGGAGAACTGACTCCACAAAGTTGTCCTTCACGCGTTTTCTTGGTACTTACATGTTTCCTTCAATCATGCATGTGTACGTGTGTGGGAGTGGGAGTATGCATATACAGAGAAACAGACACACACACTACATTTGAAGACTGATTTAAGAACTGAACAGACTGATGAGAAGCTAGGTTCGATGCCACCTATGCTATGATTTACTTAAAAATTAGAGGGAGCAACAAAACTAGAAAAGACCACGCAAATAGACACTGATTGTGTGAAGAGAAGAGAAAGACTGGTGGTTTTGCAAACAAGGAAGACAAAAGAATTGCACCTAGAAATAAGAAAACTGAAATAAGTCTAGGGGTAACTAGAAATAAGTGAGGTGGGCAGTGAGCTTATGCTTAGTAAACTCCAGGTCTCGGGTTCAAGCTCTAGCACAAATCAATCAATCAATCCATCAATACTAGGCAGGAAATATATTAAATACAAATCTAGGAATCATTTTAAAATTGTGTATTTTAAAAAAACTTGAGATAGGATCTTGCTGTGTAGCCAAGCTTCTCTAGAACTTTGTATGAAGCCTAGGCTCTGGCATCCTACTCAGACAATCCAGTCTCAGCTTCCTCAGTGCTGGGATTACAGGCATGTACCACCTGTTAACACTCCTTCATTTCTTAATGCCGCATTTAATTTTTCATTTTCTTTTCTTTTTTGAGACTCCAGGACAATTTCATTAGTTTAAAGTAAACTCCAGGGTAGGCAATCTGTAAATTTCTACAGTTGCCCAGAGGAGGCCGAAGGAGAAGAGGAAGAAAGCAATGCATTTGAGCTAGTCCAGCACAGAGGTCAGCTACAGACAGACAAGCAATCACACGGTTGGGACGGAGCTTGAGAGGTAAAGAAGCTCAAAGTATTACAGAAAGCGTACTTAGGCTCTGGCTAGCACTGGAAAGAAAAAGAGGAGAAGACAAAGGAAAAGGTTACAGCTTTCTGTGTCAGGACTCAAGACTCAGGTGGCCAGACCCAAGAGAACCACAGAGTAGATCTGGAGCAGCTGCAAGAAGGCTAATGATTCCTACTACCTCTTCCATTAATTTCTCAATTGTAAGCTGGCAGAGGGACAGACTGCACTTTCATTTCAAGTAGTGCATGATATAATTAATGTGACAGAAACAAAAAGAGAAATGCAATTTTGTAATCACAGGACTAGCAAAAATCCATATGCACTATGACTGGCAATATTAGATTTACAACAGAGAGTTGGAATTATTTTATTCTTAACGTTTAAGTGATGAAATTCAGACAGGAAACCATCTCTGCCCCTCTGTTAAGACTTAAAAAAAATAAGTATTCTTTTATGTTTATGAGTGTATTGCCTGCATATATGTGAATGTATCCATGCTGTACAATGACCACGGAGGTCAGAGGAGAGCACTGGATCCCCTGGAACTGGAGTTAGAGACAGTTGTTAACCACCACATTGGTGCTGGGAACCAAACCCAGGTCTTCTGCAAGAGCAGCCAGTGCTCTTAACTGCTGAGCCATCTCCTGCCCTCCATCTCATTCTCTGTGATGGTTAGATTTGATGGTCCCTGGGACACAAAGTAAAATCACCTGGGAAGAGTCTCAATAATGAATGATGAGACATGCCTCTGGGGGACTGTCTTGATCACATTAATGGAAGTGGAAAGACCTGCCCATTGTGGGTGGCATCATTTCCTGGGTGTGGGTTGTGCACTGTGTAAGAAGAGAGTTAGTTGAGCACTGGCATACAAGCATGCGCTGTCTCTCTGTTCTTGACTGTAGATGTGACTAGCGGCTTTGACTTCCTGCCTTGACCTCCCACAATGTCGGACTATAATACTGAATTATAAGCCGATGGAGTCTTTCTCCCTTAAAGTTGCTGTTGTCAGGGTATTTTTTCACAGCAGCAAGAAACAAAACTAGGAACCCCTCCCATTCCCTTTTAGTGTTCTAGGGACGAAACCCAGTGTGGAGGTTAGAGGATAACTTTTGGGAATCCATTTTCTCCTTTCAGGGACAGAACCCTTGTCATTAGGCTTGACTGCAAGTGTTTTTACCCCCTTGAGCCATCTAGCTGGCCCTTAATTTTTTGAAGTTTTTACATTTATTACTCTGTGTATGTGTGTGCATGGAGGTCAGAGGACAACTCTGGGAACTCAGTTCTTTCCTTCCACCTTTATGTAGGTTATGTGGATTGAACTCAGGTTTTCAGGTTTGCATAGCAAACACATTTTCCCACTGAGCAATCTCATCAGCCCCAGTGTTCTATTTGGTTTAGCTCAAGGACATTGTCTTCACTTCTTTCTTTAACTCATACCTGCTAAAAGCCCCTTTTTGTGTCCTAAAGCACCTCACACATCTCTGTCACTGAACCTGTAGTCTAGAATGTTGGTTTATTTCTTTTTTCTCTTAAAGACTTTCTCTAAACCTAAAAATACCTCTTGAGTTGTGCATACTCAAGCACAGGTTAATTGTTTTCAAAGAAGAAGCTAACAGACAATGCATAAATGAAAGCATACATCCCTTCATCTATAATTTATTTTTATGTGCCTGCTTATCTGTATATGCACCATGTGCATGCATTGTCCACAGAGGCCAGAAGCGGGTGTTAATCCTTTGAAACTGGAGTTAGAGGCAGTTGTGAGTCATCTGTTGTGGGTGTTAGGAACTGAACTTGGGTTCTCTGCAAGTGCAGCAAGTACTCTAACCACTGAACCATCTCTCAACACCTCCCAGTCTCTGCCTGCCTTCAATTCATTTTGAATGTCTGGAATAAGTTTCTGCATTTGGCAGATGATTTGGTTTGGATGTGTTTGCTCCCCAAAGGTCTGTCTGCTAGAAGCTTGGTTTCCATTGTGGTAGTCCAGCAGTGGTGGACCCTTCAAGAGGTGGGGACTACTGGGAGGTGGTCCAGTAATGGGGAGGCTGCTGTTGGAATAGATTAAAGTAGTTCTTGTGGGACTCCGGTTAGTATTCTTGAGAGTGAACTGTTGGAATCAAGTAAGCCTGGCCCCTGAGGATTGCTCTGTCTTCTTGTCTCACCATGTCGACTGGCCCTCTCACTTGAGTTCCCACCATGACACCAATCTGGTACCATGTGATGGAGCCAAGGGGGCACCCACCAGAGGCTGAACAAATGGTGCTGCCAGGTCTTGGATTTTCAGCCTTCGAAGCTGAACTAAATGACCGCCCTCCCCCCAACAAGGTTTCATATATCCTAGGCTGGTCTCAAACTCATTATATAGCTGAAAATGACCTTGAACACCAGAACATGCATCTCTTCCAGAGTTCTGGGATTATATGCCATGTACCACCATGCCTGATTTAAGTGCTGCTGTGGATTCAACCCAGGGCTTCCAACAGAGTTACATTCTCCAGCTCAAATCTCTTTTCTTCATAAATACCTACCCTCAGGTATTTTATTATAGTGATGGAAAACTAATATCAATGGATTGGTTGGACCATGTGCACAAGAGTCTATTTACAAACTGTTATGGAACAGTGTTGCTTGGAAGACCCCACTGATAGCAATTCAAAAGGAAATACCTCAAATTTTTCTTGTACTTGCTCTTAGTCCTTACTAGGTATATAAAAGATGGTCTAACATCTGTAAAGGTACGTTCTCATGCTGGGCAACAGGTAAAACACTTAAAGGGCTTATTCAGGGGCTGGAGATGTCACCTTGTGGTAGAGTGCTTGTCTAGCATTCACAAAGCCCTAGGCTCCATCTTTAGCAACACATATCACACACACACACACACACACACACACGTCAGTAGAGCTGTGTACAGCAGGACCTTTCAAACCAAATAGCCATCATCTTCATGAGTTCATCTTTGCCTGCAAAAGATCATCACAGTTATGCTTGCTGACTACTGATGCTCTGCCATAGAAGGGAGGGCATGGAGAGAGTCACTGACCTTTACCTGAGTATCTAGCTACTCCTCTGAGTTATTTGTAGGCAATTTTACCCTAATAGCACATGGCCTCTGGGGAAGACTACGGAAAGGGGATTCCATCTACACATTCATGGGGGAGTCATCATCCATGCTGGGAGCAGACCTTACAGTGTTTTAGGGTCATCTGCGCTTTGTAAGTAATCCTAATAAACCCATTGGTTCCCCAGGGTGAACTTAGTTGGAACCAAATTTTGGTTTGTCATTGGGACCTTACAAAGAGGGGGTAGATGTCTATAGTCTCCACCCCCAGCATGAAAATTCTCACAAGAGCCAACTGTATTTGTATGGTTCTCACAAGAGAACTCTTTCAAAATGGCTTTGTTACCAAGATGTGGTTTTGTAATACTGGTCTCACTAGTTGTGACTGTATTGTAAAAAGAAGAGCTATTCTTTCCATTAAAGATGAAGTGACCTTAGTGCTTGTGACTAGGCTAAGTGAGCTGGGTGAGCTGACAGCTATGAGGAAGTTTTGATTCTGCTAGCTCTCAGGTAACTAAAGAAGAGCATTCCAGCAGCACAACACTTTGTTGGGTGACCAAACCAGACACATGAACTGACTGTGTCATTCAGTGGGTGATACTTGCTAGGTAAGTCAAGTAATAACTGTTGTTCTCGAGGGAGTGGTTATGAATATGACTTAGCAAACTGGATTGCAATCTCCTATTTCATCATTTACAAAAGACATACCTAACCTCAGCCTGTTTCTGTGAGGAGCTTCTCTGGCAAAGATACTTCTTGTTCCCCAAGTGGCAGAAATTCAGATTCTATATGAGCTATGACAGAGATCTCAAAAGTATGTTTGTGCTGCTTCTTCTTGAATTTTAATTTCTGAAGGAACAAAATAGTTTTCACTGAACCTCTAATTTAGACTACTAAGGAGGTTAGGGTAAGGCAGGCTAATTAGATATTAATACCTATTACTGAAGTATTTAGGCTAATCTAGTCTGGAAGAAACTGTCTCACTGAGTCAGAGGAAGAAAAAGAAACTTTTCTACTTAATGATCCTCTTTTAGAATACAGTAAAAAAAATGCTATCAAGTTCTTCAGAAATAACTTTTAAAATGCGTTCGTGGAATAAAATGAAGAATACCATCATATTTCCTTTAATTTCCTTTTTTTCTAATTTTTTTCTTTGAGATAGGGTCTCCCTGTAGCCCCCGCTGGCTTGGAACTCCCTGTGTAGACCAGGCTGGTCTCGATCTCATAAAGATCCACCTGCCTCTGCCTCCCAAGTGCTGGGATTAGAGGTGTGTGCCACCATATCCAGCTTCAACCTAAGCTTAAAAAAAAATTTTTTTTTTTTTATGGGGCTGGAGAAATGGCTCAGTGGTTAAGAACACTGTCTGCTCTTTCAGAGGACCTGGGTTTGATTCCCAGCACCCACATGGTGGCTAACAACTGTCCATAACTACATCCCAGGAAATCTAACACCCTCTTCTGACCTCTGTGGGCACTGCATGACATTGGGTGAGCCTACCTACATGCAAGCAATATACTCATCCACATAAAATAAAACATTAAAAATATATTTAAAAGATCTTATAAAACATTTATTTTTGTGTGTGTGCATGTATGTGTGCATATATGTATGTTAGTGTTATGTTATGTGCATGTAGTGGAGGCCAGAGAACAACTTGCAGGACTCAGTTCTCTCCTTCTATCATGTGGGTCCTGGTCCTAGACTCAGGCCATCTGGCTTGGTGGCAAGAGCTTTTACCCACTGGGCCATCTTATTGTCCTTAGACATAAGTTCTTTTACAATGACCAATAAATTTAAAGATATGTTTATATGGCTGAACAATTGATAAAACTTGTTATTCTATATAAAAAGAAATACAGCCCAATGTGGTGTCACACATTTGTTATTCTAGCACTCAGACAGTTGAGGCAGCAGGATTGGGAGTTTCAGACTAGCCTGAGCTACCTAGTGAGACCCTCCAAATGAAGAGATTAAAAAACAGACAAGTAGGAAGAAGGATGGGGTGTGGGGCAGAGATGGTCACAGGATCTCTTTGTCCCTCTTCCCAATGTGGCCACATTAAATAAATCTTCTTCTGTTTTTCACTAAAATAAAACCAAACACAAATGGAAAACTGTATAGCCAGAAAGCATTCCTCCAGTAATGATACCAAAGTAGTGAATTCTCTTTCACCATACCACTACAGTAAGACAGAATATTGCTTTTTCTTAGTCCTCTTGCTCTCAAATCACTGAATAGGAGAAAATACTCATACATCTGATGAAGAACTTTCTAATATATGAAGAACTTTACAACTTAATGAGAAAGATAACTCAGTTAAAATGGCAGAGAACTTGAACAGATACTTCTGTGATGAGATGCACATTGTCAACAGGCACATAAAAAGAAACAGGGTGTTTGCCATTAGAAAAACAAATCAAAATCAGTGGAATACTACTTCATACCAAGTAGAATGGGCTAAGTAATAAATATAGATGTGTGTTGGTGTAGTAGTTACTCTTTTATTGCTATGATAAAATACCATGACCAGAAGAGAAAGCAGAAGAAAATTTCTTTTGGCTCACAGTTCCAGAGGGTTTGAGCTCATAATGGCAGGAGAGGAAAGGCAGCAGCAACAGGAGCAGGAAGCTGGCTGATTCCATTTCATAGGCACACCGAGAAGTAGGGCAAACTGGAAGTGGGGAGAGACCATGAACTTTCAGAGTCCACCCCCAGTGATGTAGTTCCTCCAGCAAGGCTCCATGCCTTGAAAGCTTCATAACTTTCCCACACAGCACCATCAACTGGGGACTAAATGTTCAAATACATGAGCCCATGGGGGATATTTCTCATTCAAACCACCATAGTTAGTGAAGATTTTGTTGAGTATTCTAGTTACTTTTCTGTTGTGACAAAACACTCTGACTAAAACCAACTTGGAGAAGAAAGGGTTTATTTATCCAGATCTTATACACCAGGCAGGAACTCAGAGCAGGAACCTGGAGTCATTAACTGAATCACAGAACATGGAGGAATACTGCTTACTGGTTTGTTCCCTGGCCTGTGCTCAGCCTGATTTCTTTCTTTTTTTTTAAATTCAAATTTATTTTTTTAATGTACATGAGTGTTTTGCCTGCTTGTATGTAAGTCCATATGTGAGACTTGTAATGTCCATGAAAGTGAGAAAAAGGAATTGGATCCCCAAGAACTGGAGCTAAGGATGTTGTGAGCTGCCATGTGGGTGCTGGGAATTGAACCTAGGTTCTCTGTAGGAATAGCCAGTACTCTTAACTGCTGAGTCATCTCTCCATCCCCCTCAGCCTGATTTCTAATACAACCCAGGATCACCTGTCCAATGGGCTAGGCCCTTTCACATCACGCAAAAATCAAGAAAATGCCTCACAAACATGCCCACAGGTCAATCCAATAAAGGAAATTCTCCAATTGAGGTTCCCTCTTTCCTGTGTCAAGTTGACAACAGAAACTTTCTAGTACAAGTGACCCCTGATCAACTTGACAGGCAAACATATTACTACTTAAATATAACCGTTCTGTTTCTTGTCCTCAAGATCTCGTTAATATTAATAGCACAATATAAAACATAATACTATCTAAAAGTCCAAGTCTTTAAAAATTCAAACATTTTAAAAGTTCAAAGTCTTTTAACTGTGGGCTCCTATAAAATTCAAAACAAGTTACATATTGTCTTATTTAAAGAGGGAAGAACAAGGGGACACTTAAGCAAAAGCAAAGTTCAACAGCATAGCTCAGTGTTTGACATCTAGGATTCACTCACAATCTTCTGGGCTCCAAAAAGCTTGGGCAGCTCCACTTCCCTGGCTCTGCTGTCCACAGTACATGTAGCTTGGTTCCTAGGCTCAGGCAGGCTCCACTCTGTACTTCCCACTGTCCTTGGTTGTCATTCCATAGTCCTGGCATCTCCAATATGGTGGTGTCTCCAACTGCACCTGAGGCTGCACAATCACCAATGTACACTCTTAGCCTCACATGATGCCAAACCTCATATTCACTTCAAGACTCCCTTCAACCCTGCAGCTTTCATGCCACCAAAACCAGTACCATGTAGGAAGACTCATGCATCACCAGGTTCTGCTGTCAACTTGATGTGCAGCCTTGGACCCCGCTGTATCACAGTTTCTGTGGGCTGACCCTAAGGAAATACTTCCCAGATTTCACCTCAGTGATGCTGGCCTCTTCTTAATCACAGTTGTTTTTTCAGCCCCAGTTAACCACTTTGTTCCAGGAAAGTAAAGAAGGTTTCACCTCTACAGATTCTTTATTGAAAATATCACACAGGTGGCCTTATGTTCTTTTTGAAGCTTCACAAGCCAGGCCTTCATTGTCTACCCCTTTTCAGCATTATCTTCCAAATTCCCACAGAACAGCTCACTAAGTTCTAAACACTCAATGGCTTTTCTAGTCCAAAGCTCCAAAAACTTCCACAATCCTCCCTAAAATGACAGACTTAGGTTCATCACAGCAACACCCCATGTTTTTGGTACCAACTTCTGTTCTAGTTTGAGTTCTATTGCTGTGATAAAGCACTAACCAAAAATAACTTGGGGAGGAAAGGTTTATTTTGCGTACAACTCAACATTAAGGGAAGTCAGAGTAGGAACTTGGAAGCAGCAACTGAAGTGTGGACAATGAAGGAATGCTGCTTGTTTCCCTGGCCGGTGTTGAACTTGTTGTTCCTGTTTTTTTTTTTTTTTTTTAAAGATAGTATCTCCCTGTAGCCCCAGTTGGCTGGAATTTGCTATGTAGACTGGGCTGGCATTGATTTCATAAAGGCCTGCCTCTGCCTAACAGTGCTGGAATTAAAGGTATGCAACACCATACCTGGCTCAGCCTGTTTTCTTATACAACTGCCCATAGTGGGCTGGGTTCTCCCACATCACAAAAAAAAAAAAGAAAAAAAAAGAAGAAGCCTTATAGACATGTCCACAGGCCAATGTGAGAGAGTAAATTCTCAACTGAAGTTCCCTCTTCCTGTGTGTGTCAGGTTGAAAACTGAAATTATCCATCACAGTCTCCAGCTCACATGATGGTTCACTGGGTAAAGGCTCATGGAGCCAAGTCTGACAATCTGAGTTCAATTCCAGGAACCCACATGGTATAAGGTAGGGTGAGAACAGACTCCTTTAAGTTGTCCTCTGACCTCCGCATGTGTATGCAGGTGGCCCCCCTCCAATAAATACGTACATGTAAAAATTTTTAAAAAGAAGCTGGACATGGTGGCACACACCTTTAATCCCTGAACTTGGGAAGCAGAGGCAGGGGGATCTCTGTGAGTTCAAGACCAGCCTGGTCTACATGGTGAGTTCCAGGCCAGCTGGGGCTACAGGGGACCCTGTCTCAAAAACATAAAAAAAAAAAAAAAATCGGAACCCTCATATATGCCTGTGGAAATATAAAACAGAGCTTTTGGGTTAGAAAACAGTTAAGCCATTCCCACAAAGGTTAAATATACAGCTATACACATGACTGAGAAACTCCACTTCTACATGCATGCCTAAGAAAACCAAAGGCATACATTTATTATGGTCAAAGTAGCATTATTCACAACAGCTCAAAACTGAAAATACAACCTTGGAACTAATGAAGGGACAAGCAGTATGTGGCACACACACATATAGAGCTTTATTTGACAACAAAAAATAGTGATGTACTATAGGTAAATTCATGTGGAAAAAACCTGACTAGTGTACTGAGGATTAGTGGGCTGAAGGAAACAGAGAACGACGACCAGCAGGAGTGGTCACTGAGGGTCAGTGGGCTGGAAGAAATAGAGAATGACGACCAGTAGGTGCAGAGGTTTTAAAACAAATTAAAATTTGCATACCATTTCTTATTTTTTCAATCTTTAAAAAATTATCTATTTTTATTTTATGTGGAATGTTTTGCCTATAAGCATGTAAGTTTGTGAATGTTCCTGGAAAGGGAAGAGGGTTTCAGATTCCCTGGAACTGGAGTTATAGGCAGTTGTTAGCTAACCTGTGAGTGTAGGGAATTGAATCAAGGAGTATCCCATTTCTTAAAAAAAAGCTTTGTGATGGTTACTTTTAATTGTCAACTTGACACAATCTAGAATCATCAGAGAAGACTGTCTCAGTGAGGACTGTCTAGATCAGCTTGGCCTGTGGGCATGTCTGTGGGGAACTGTCTTGCTTGCATTAAGATCAGAAGACCCACCCATCATGGGCAGCACCATTTCTTAGGTTTGGGTCCTGGACTGTATCAAGTGAGGAGAAGGGCTGACATACACGATTTCGTTCCTCTCTGTCCTTGACTACAGCTGTGATGCAACTGGCTGCTGCCTTGACTCCATCACTATGATGGACCGTAACTGAATTGTGAGATAAAACAAATGCATTTTCCCTTAAGGTTGCTTTTTTGTCAGGTATCTATTACAGTAACAAAAATGAAACTAGAATAAGCTTTATTATTATTTCTTGAGACAGAGTCTCATGTAGCCCAGGTTGGTCTCCAACTTGCTATATAGCTGAGGTTGACCTTGAATTTCTGATCCTGATACCTCCACCTCCCAAGTGCTGGGATTATAGGTGTATGTCATTACACCTATAGAACTTTATTATTATTGATGTTATTGTTCTGTTTTTGACACAGGGTCTCACTCAGTAGCCCTACTTGGCCTGATATTTGCTATGTAGACCAGGCTTTAACTTCTAACTTAGAGATATCTGCCTTCCTCTGCCTCCTGAACAATGGGATTAAAGGTATGCAACACCGTGTCCTTCAAAAGAAGCTTTAAAAATTTTTTACAGCAGGCTTAATTTTATAGCAAACTATGCAAAAGGTATAGAGATTTTTTATATTCAGTTCCCATGACAACATCTTCCACCAGACGGGCCCTTTGTTACAATCTATGATATTAATATTACCATTACTACAAAAATTTATAGAAGAACTTGTTGGGGTAATGAAAATATTCTAAAATATATGAGAATATCTTCACAATATTCCTTGAATACACTAAATTATAGACTTAGATTTTTTGTTTATTTGAAACAGGGTCTCACTATGTAGCCCTGGCAGGCCTGGAACTCACTGATATCTGCCTGCCTCTGCCTCTCAAATGCTGGGCTTAAAGGTGAGTACCACTACACCCCACAGAATTAGCTACTTTTAAATGGGTATACTGTATATGATAGGAAGTATATCTCAGTAAATCTGGCACCAAAAACTTAAAATATTTTATTTATTTTTAATTTTACGTATATAAGTGTATTGCCTGCATGCATGTAAGTACACCCATGTCATGCAATGCCTGGAGAGGTCAGAAGAGGGCATTAGAGTCCCTGGAACTGTAGTTGCTAGTCACCATGTGGGTGCTGGGAATTGAACTCAGGTCCTCTGCAAGAGCAACCAGTGTTTTTAATTGTTGAGTCACCTCTCCAGCCTCTGGTAGTAAGAATCTTTAGGAGACAATTAGGAGATGTTGAAGGCCCAAATTCAGTTGGTCCCAAAATCTATCTGTGGGTTCTACCAAACATGACTGAAAATATCCAATAAAAATCGCCTGTACTGCTACAAAGCATTTCCATTGTATTTGGTGGTAAATATTCTATAGAGATGTGGGTTCTAGACAAATACTCTACCTTTTTATACAAGAAACTTGGCATTTGTACATTTTTGATATTTCTGTCTGTGTGTAGGTAGTAGGGGTCCTGGAATCAATCTCCTGTGGATATAAGTGAAGCCTGTAGTTATTTTGGAATTACTGAAATTTTTTGTATGTATGTATGCATGTTGTTGTTGCGTATTTGTGTTCCCATGGTGTGTGTGCTCATGTGTGCGCATCTGGACGCTAGAGGCTAGTGCTCAAGTCTTACTTGGCTTCATTTTATTGAGGTAGGGTCTCTCTCTGACAAGTCTAGCTGGATTGCTTGCAACGAGGCTGTTGCCTCTACCTCTGCAGTGCTGAGATTACTGGTGGGCCACCACAGCCATCTGGCATTTTCATGGGTGCTGGTGATTCAAACTTTAGTCCTCACATTTCTGTGGCAAATACTTTATCCAATGAGCCAAGTCCTCAGCCCTGGAATTAATACTTAAAGAGTGGAAGTGATGTTGAGGTTGTAGTTGTGAACGATACAGTTTAACAGCTATACTACCATCTATGATTCGAACTACCACATTTCTGTCCTTATTTGTATATCAAACTCCTCCAAATTTGTCTTCTCTCTGATTCTATTCTTACTGTTCATTTTTGAACTTACTCCAGTCACTTCCATTTTTACTACTCCAACAATCAATTAGCTATCAGCAAACAATAGGGTCATTTTTCCTAGAATTCCCTCCAGTTTGCTCTTATTTCAGTAGCTAGATATTATATTCAAATTTATGTCTACACTTAGTATCTATCAGATGTATTGAATGTGCACCCCAGGTTACTTGAGATTCTTGGGTTTTTAAAAATTTTTTAATTAAAAAAATCACATTTATTCATTTATTTGTGTGAGGAAGTGTGCCTGTGTGTGTACATATGTGGAATGGCACATGTGTGGAGGCCAGAGGACAACTGGAGGGAGTCAGCTCTGTCCTTCCACTATGTAGGTCCTAGGGATCAAACACAGGTCACTAAGCTTGATGGCAAGTGCCTTTAATTGATGAATCATCTTGTAAGCCCTCATAAGTATTATTTTTTGTAACTTGATTATCTAGCTTTTTGGTGGTGCTGGTGATTTTTTTGAGCCAGGATCTATCTCCCTGTTGTCCCAGTTGTCTTGGACTTCTCTACGTAGACCACGCTGGCATCATCACAGAGATCCACCTATCTCTGCCTCCCAATTGCTGAGATTAAAAGCGTATGCTACCATGCCTGGCAAGCTGTACAGTTCTTGAACACGAACTCTGTAGATGACATTACAATGTCTGTGTTACCTACAGCTGATAGATGCTCTCATGACTAAATACTGTTTACAGATTGATGCTCTCAACTTTACATTTCCACCCTGGACCTTCCTTCAGAATAAAAAGGTTCCCATATGTTACACCTTCTTGATATAGGAGACAGGAAACTGTTTCTCTGTGAAGCACTGGTGTCAATTTTCTTTCTTTAAAGTTCTCATTGTAAGATCATCTTCTCAGTGGGGTCCCCATGGTGCATTTAAACAAAAACCCGTCACTGCCCTCAGCACCTGTTTTTGCCTGCTTCATTTTCTCTGAAATGCTTTTCCTTCCTGTCATAGTATATATTTTACTCATTATTTTAAAAAAATATTTCCTTGGTGTCATCAGGGATTTTTCCTTGACTGGCTGTGTTTGGCACAAGGCCGGCATGAAATATTTTGTTGGATCATGAATGCTGTTTATGATGCACTTCTATGTTCTGCTTCCTTGTTTCACTAACTCCAGCCTCATGGGAGTTTAGACAAGTATTCCCGAGAAAGATGGAGAAAAGAGTCATTGCCCACTCAGAGCACAGCATCTATTTTCACAGGGGAACCAAAGCGGAGTGGGAATTTTGGAAGCTCTTGATCAAAATACTTGATCTCACAGTATTTTGAAAATATAATGAAAGAAACATTGAAGAGGATGTGCCTTACTAATTGTTATGTGAGGTCAAAGATGTATTTACCTAACCAAATTGAAAAAAACAATATTCTTATCTGACAAGAGCATGTGTCAGAGAACAACTTGCAGGAGGGGGTTCTTGCTTTCTACCATTTGTTAACCTGCACTCAGGCCTAGGGTCCTTTTAGAGATCTGGAAGATGGAGCTTTGCTCTGAGCCTTCATGCACATCAGTAATATGACAGCAAAGGGGCTAGAGAGATGGCTCAGCAGTTAAAAGAGTGCTTGCTGCTTTTGCAAAGGGCCTGAGTTTGGTTCACAATCACCTCTAACTCCAGTTCCAGAGGAATCCAGCACCTCCTAGCCTCCATGGGCACCAGCACGCATATGACAGACATGACAAACAGGCAGACACATACATACACACTGACAAATAATAATAAATTTAAAATAACCCATGGCAGTGAAAGTTTTCGGTGTCAGTTTATTATTTATCCTGAATAAATCAATGATAGAGCAATTGCTTAGCATGGACAAAGCCTTGGGTTTGATCTTCAGTGCTTAAAAAAAAAAAAAGTCACTCATATATAACTGTTTTCTTCCAATATCTTTGACCACAGCAGTGACCTGCCAGAGCCCACAGGCTCTCATGGTAGCTTTCTTTTCTACCCACTTGTGTGAATGCTCATCTGCTAAAGCTCCCCTCAGCCTACTGATAACACAGAACTTAATTTTTTTCTCATAGGATGATATGAATAACAACGGTCTCAAGTTTACTTTGATGGACTCAGTGACATCAATAATTTACACAAAGTGGTCATATAAAACCTGGCATAGGTACAAGCCTCCATAGATGCTTTGTATAAATAAAGCAGTTCTTGGGGCTGGGGGTTAGCTCACTGTTAGAGGACTTGCTTAGCAAATGTGAGGTCCTGGGCTCCTTCCCTAGCATTGTAAAACAAAACAAAACACAATTTAGTTTTCTTCACTATGTGACTGCCTCCAGTTAAATTATTGGTAACAGTATATTTCAAATATGGAGTTCTTCATTTGGTTTCCAAATTTTTCCTATTCTATTAAAAGTAGGGTGTTTTTTTTTTGTTTTTTTTTTTAAGTTACTTATTTTATGTATGTGAATGCATGTACCATGGTGCATGTGTCAGAGAACAACTTGCAGGAGGGGGTTCTTGCTTTCTACCATGAGTCTCTGGGACTGAATTCAGGTGATCAGGCTTGGTGGTAGTTGCCTTTACTCACTGAGTCATCTCTTGGGCTCCTAAAAGAAGAATCTTAAAGAGATAAAAGTGATAACTGTATCTGTGTTCACAATATTACACATAATAGCAAAGCAATGAAAGTAATCCTGACGGCATGTGGTATATCCATCCAGCAGTGTATTATTCACCTTTAAAATGGATACTTTGACACACTGCTGGAACAGGCATGAATAACTCTAGAGACATTAGGCTAAACGAAATAACCCAGTCACAAAAAGACCAATACCAAGGCTGGAGAGATGGCTCAGTGGTTAAGAACACTTGCTGCTCTTACCAAGGACCAGAGTTTGGTTCCCTACATGGTAACTAACAACTGTCTGTAACTCCAGTTCCAGGGGATCCAATGCCCTCTTCTGTCCTCCTTAGGCACTAGGCATAGTGCACATACATAGATGCAGGCAAAAAACTCATACATATACAAAAAAGACAAATACTATGATTCCACTTTTCATGAAGTCTCAGTCATCAAATCCATAGAAAGTAGAATGTTAGTTACCAGGGCTGGAGGCGAATAGGAAACCTGGGGAATTATGGTTTAGTGGGTGCATATGATGGAAAGAACGCCAGAGGAGGGCTGTGCAACAACGTAACTGCGCTCAACTATACAAACCGACATAGTTACAATATTTAATTTTTATTATTTTTATTTTAGTGTATAAGTGTCTTGCTTGCATGTGTGCAAGTGTACCCATGTCATGGAGTGCCTGAGGACGTCAGGTGTTTAGATTTCCCTGAACTGGAATTACAGATGGTTGTTAGCCTCCAGATGGGTGATGGGTATCAAACTTGGGTCCTCTGCAAGCGCAGCCTGTGCTCTTAACCGCTGAGCCATCTCTCCACCCATCCCCCCTTTTTTGCTTTTTGAGAAACGTCTCTCTATAGTCCCAGCTGTCCTGGATCTCTCTATATGGACCAGGCTGGCCTTCATCTAATAGAGATCCGCCTGTCTCTGCTCCCAAATGTTGGGATTAAAGGCTTGCACCACCAAGCCCAGTTTAACTTTGTTAACTGAATGAAACGTTTACAATAGTTGCTGGTTTCTCTTTACCTTTCATACTTTGTTCTCCCAGCACTTCCATTTCCTCTTGACCCTTTACCCCTAGGTGTTTCTTCTCTAAAATGCTTATCAGGATCCCATACCAACTGACAACACACTGCTTCTGTTTTTGTCTCAAAGATGCTGCTTTCACAGTTCACATCCTTCAAGTGAATCCCACGCCTTCAAACGAGTCCTCTACCTTTTCTGTACCACTCCGAGAGGCCTGCATATAGCATTGTTGTTTTAGACTCCCTCTCCAATCATAACTCCTAAGTCCCGACAACTAGAGGGCATTACTGCAGTTCCTAATACATACACACCCCAGCACAGAAGAAATCCCACAATGAAGAGAGCCAAGTCACATTTTAAATGTGATTTTCACTAAATAGAGTACAATTTCAACACAAAAGCTTTCAGTCAAATTACCGGGAAGCATACGTGCGTAAGGCGGCAAAATTGGGGTCTTTCAGGATCCTTGACGACAGTTCTGTAATTCGCACAGCTTACCACCTTCCAGAACACTTGCCACCTGTCATCCGACGGCCACTCGGGAGGGCGAGGCAGCACTATTTGTGAAGGTACTCAAGTAAGAAATGCATCGTAGCTCGCCAACCCAAGCGTCTAAACTTCCACTCAGTGGCTCCGCTTGCAAAAGCACCAAGAACGCTTTAAAAGCCATGGTTCCGGCAGCAGTGTTCGGCACATGCGCAGTAGGATAAGGGAGCACCAATCTGCCCGGTACGGGAAGTCGCAGGGTTCAATTTCCTTCGCCGAAATTACCCGGTAGATAGTGGACACCCGTAACCCAGAAGTGAAAACCTGTTTCCTTCAGGTATTAGACACCCCCTGACCAAAGGAAGTTCCGGCCAGAAGACTTTTGTCCATGCTCTTTGGACTCCTCTCTAGGTCTTTTTATCACACGGCTTTCTGCTGCCGCGTTCACTTATATCCGACGTTGATTGTATTGTCCAAGTTTTGCCTCCATTCCCAAGGGGCCTAAACATTCCCTGGTCACCCTTTCCCTTAAAGCACCTTTACCCTACGGGTCGCCATCAGGCCAATGAACTTTCCCCTTGGGGAAAAAGCGCCAAGAGCGGCCAGTTCGCTAAGCACAACGCTGACAGGCCTGCGCCTGCGCGGGGCGTTACCATAGAGAGGAAGCCACCGCTCTGGGCTCGGTTTACAGTCTCTATGATCCAGCCCGGTCTATGGCGGTAAGGGGGAAAAAGGGAGACCACACTGCGCAGGCGCTGTCGGCTTCTCACTTTTTTTTTTTTTTTTTTTTTTTTTTTTTTTCTAATCCCCGCACCAAGCGCTTAACCTCATTGGGGTGGAGAAGGCGGCGGCTGTCCGGTCCGCATCGGCAACAGTAGTGAATAATAGAGCTGTAAGTATCGAGTTAAGGACGAAGGCGGTGTAGACTGGAGTCCACCCGAGGGCCCTGGTCCCTTTCTCCGGGGCGGCGGGCGCAGGGTCCGGGTGGGGAAGGTGTCCGGCGCTGTCAGCCGCTCTGGGGTGCACTTTTGGGGGAGGGGGCGGCCGTGAGATGGGATCGGGGTGAGGAACCGGGATGCGAGGGCTGTCGGTCCAATCCTGATCGCAGGCTGCTTTGCAAAGGGGAGGTAGGGCGGCTATGGGGTCAAGCCGGGCTTTGTGTGCCCCTGTCTCTTTCAGACCCCACCCTGGGGCCCCTCCTGACCCCAGGTCTCCCCAGGCCGGCTGGGGTAAGCCGAAGCATCCGGGGAGCACGTTGAAAGGAGCTTGGATTGCAAAGAGGGGGAAGGGGGCTCCAGCAGAGCAAACCCCACAACTAGTCATCGGCGAGTGATGGGTGTGGAGAAAGATCCAGAGCGAAGAAGGGGTTGTCGGGGAGGCTGAGCGGGCGGCTGGGGCTCCCAGCTGGGCCCAGACAAAAGCTGAGCGGCCGGGGCCCAGCGGGCTGTGGAGGGGTCCTCTTGGTCCCCAGGAGGGCCTCGTTGGGAGGGTCTTTGCGAAGCTGGGAAAAGCGGGCAAGTGCTGAGTTAAGCCCGTGCAGCCTCCTCAACTTGCCTTTGTTGTTCTTTGGTATTGGCAGAGACGCTCTGACGAAGATGAGTGTGTGATCTTGCACGTTAGTCTGGTTGGGTACAATGGAGCTGATCGAATCTTGCTTTCCATTTTATGAGCTACTTGGATGAATGTGGGGTTTTCTAAAGTAAAACTCGTTACATAATATCTATAGATTTCTTTAAAAGTAGTTGTGTTTGTTTCTTAAATTTAAAAAATATTAGGTGGAGCTTTGAAGCATGTTGTGTCGCATCCGGGTGAATTTCTGTTAGGGGAATTCGTCGATAAAACAGTGACCTAATGGTATAACCTATGAGTTCTTTAAACCTGATACTTTAATTTGTAGATGTGACAGTGAGCGCTTCGGATGCTGTAATCCTTTGGGAGCAGTGATGCAGGAGAGTCAGGAGAGATACAGTTGCATGCTGCCTTGTTCCTTGCACCAGATTCAGGTGCCACAGGCCAGTATTAGTTCTGGCTTTAGAAATTGTTTTTATTACTATTCGAGACATTTATGGAACTCTTGGTATGAGGGATCCTAAACAGCGGGGTACGATTTCTCACCCATGGAGTTAGGAGGGAGAATAGCAACATTGATGCCGAGACCATAAAGATAGGGAAAATAACATAGTGCCCAGAAAGTTGAATATTTTCTTATCTTCTTAACTTGCTAAGGAAGATTTTCGTTTTAATAACCTGTTTGCACCTTTGTAGCAGCACTCAAATCCCGGTTTCTGTAAGTCATTGTTTATTATGGGTAGCATGTAACCATGCTGATTATTTTTTATTGTCCACCTGACACAACCTAGAGTCACCTGGAATTCAATTGAGGCGGCACATCAATTGAAGAATTTCCCAGATCAAATTGGCCTGTGGCCATGTCTCTGAGAAGTTGTTTTGATTGATGATTGATATGGGAGGGCCCAGCCTACTATGGGAGGCACTCTCCCTAGGCAGGTGAGTCTAGGCTGTATAAGAAAGCTAGTTGTGGGTGCCAGGGAACAGGTCGGTAAGTAGTGTTTCCTCCTTGGGCTCTGTTTCAAGTTCGTGTGCTGACCGCCTTTATGATGGGTTGTGACCTGTGTCTGTAAGCCGAATATACCCCTTTTTTCCCTTAAGTTGCTTTTGGTTATGGTGTTTATCACATCAATAAAAAGCAAACTAAAACAGTCACTACTTTAGATTCTTTAAAGTTTTAATTTCTTAGTTTATTTTTTATTTATGTTTTGTTGTTGTGGATTGAACGAAGGACCTTCCACATGCTAGGCAAGTGCTCTATCATTTACCTTTTTAAAAAATCTTTTTTTTTAACATTTATTTTTTTTTGTGTAAACATGAGAGTTTACGTGTCCCATGGCATGCATGTGGAGATCAGAGAAAACCTTGAGGGAGTCCATGTTCGCCTTTCACCATGTGTGTACTTAGGATTGAACTCAGGTCTTCTGACTTGGAAACAAATGCTGTTTACCTACTAAGCCATCTCACTGGCCCTCAGCATTTCTTTTTGTATTAACAGCAAGCAAAAATCTACAACTCGGTGTGCTTGCCTTGGTAATAACTGATAGACTTTCTGAACTGTAGTACAGATGATGGGAACTTGCTTTTTATAGAGCAAGATTCAGATCCTTAAAATAGTTTACACAGATGGTGAGGAGTGATTGGTCAGGATATTAGGTTAACATTCAGATGTGTTACATTTTGTTTGGTTTTGACTTTTTTTTTTTTTTTTAGTCTTTTGTTAATTTTATGTTTTTGAGTAGCTCAATGCCTTTAGAAGTCCGATGTGATAATTTTTTAGATCTGAGATTTAATTGTTTGAGATTCCATTCTTACTAGTTACTTAAAATAGTTTTCTGTTACATTTATTTATTTATTTAGTGTGAATGTGAGTGGATATGCATGTCCCATCATACATGTGCCACAATGCACGTGTGGAGATTAGAGGACAACTTCTCAAAGTTTGTTCTCCCCTTCACCAAGTGAGTCCCAGGGTTGGAACTGAGGTAAAGTGCCTTTACCTGCTGAGCCATCTTGAGGTCCCTAAAATTAGTTTTATATACATAATACCTGTAATTTTGTAGTACTATTGTAAATATAACTTAAAGTTAAGGATTAGGTTCAGAACTAAGTTCCAATAATTGCTATTTGTGATAAATGCAAATCTGGTGCTCAAATCAATTGGTGAAAATTGTAGATAGTAATAAAATGTGTTTAAAAGAAGAAACACTTGAAAGATTTCCTTGAAGCTAAGACAAAGATCTTTTTTCAATTAAAATAAAAACCAAGCAAAGGAAAAAAAGCACATGTGATACAATTTTTGATTTATAAAGTGTAAGTTTCACAAAGAAACTATGCTTTCTTCACTCAGTGCATCACCCCGTGAAGCCTGTGTACACATATAGGCCTGTATACTGAATTAACTGATCTGTAAAGTGCCAGAGTTTACTGATTATTTCTAGGTGGTTCCTCTCCATCCTAGGGCTTTACTGCCTCCTTTTCTGTCACACCAGATGATTTTTTCTGGCCAAATTCTTATGACATCATGCCCCATTCTATCTTTCTTCATGGAGCCTAAAAAGTGTAACTCAGATGTGCTCAGATGGCGGAGCCCTTCTCTAACACCTTTGTTAACCTCTACCTGCATCCTGCCTGGAAGTCTCCTCCTACTCTTTCTTCTTGTATCCTCATCTTCCGCCTGCAGCTTCACTCTGGGGCATTCACTCTTTTTAAATCTTTGGGTACAGGGAGTTTGTGGTACATACTCTGATGTCTTGTGTTATTTGCTGGTGTGACTTGTATAACTAGTGTTATATATAAAGAAATATATGTTATATATAAAGAAATGAACCTCTATTTAACCTCAGACTTCAGCTTGCTTCTCTCCTGCAGAACACACTTTGTTTACCAGAAATGTTTTAGACAGCACAAAGTCTCACCTTTCACTTGTTGATATTAGTTAGTTCCCAGAAGCAGTATGAATTAAGTCCGTTTTTTTCCCACAAACACCTCTTCATATTCCTTTGGTCAGTCAGACTTTCTCTAGATTTAAATGAGATTCGTTACTAAACTCATTTTTTTGAGTTGGGTACCAGGTCTCAAGAGATTGAGTTGCAAAGACATGCATTTTCCCAGTTTTGAGTTGGGTACCAGGTCTCAAGAGATTGAGTTGCAAAGACATGCATATTCCCAGCCTGTCAGTGGCTCCAATTCTGGGAGGGGAGACCAGAATCTAGTTATTTTAGAAGTATGTAAACAGGAGCTGGGCAGATGGCTCAGCAGTTAAGAACACTGACTGTTCTTGCAGAAGTCCCAGGTTTGATTTTCAGCACCCACATGGTGGCTAACAACTGTCCGTAACTCCAGTTCTAGGGGATCTGATGCCATATTCTGATTTCTGTGGGCACTTCATGACAGGGGTACACTTACATGCAGGCAATATACTCATACACATAAAAAAAAAGTATGCAAACAATCCTATATCCTTTTTCCCTTCTTGGTTTGTTTGTTTATTATTTGTGTTGGGCACTGAACCTAGGGCCTCAGGTACTTTAAGCATGTTGTCTGCTGCTGAGCTACATCCCAGCAGGCTTTCTGGTTTAATAGGAGCTTACCATACTTTTATTTTATTTATTAATTTTTTTTTTTTTATGTGTATGAGTGTTTTGCCTCCATGTCTGTAAGTACACCTGTGTTGTACAATGCCCATGGAGGCCAGAAGAGGGCATTGGATCCTCTGGAGCTGGAGTTATGGACAGTTGTTAACAGCCATGTGGGTGCTGGGAGCTGAACTCAGGTCCTGAAAGAGTGGTAAGTGCTCATAACTACCGCTGAACCATCTCTATAGCCCTGTGCTTTTATTTTTAAAAAATATGTATTTAACTGATTACTGTTGGGTGAGGAAGAGCTCATCTTCTTAAAGTGAGGGACTCTAGATAAGCTGACCAGACCTCAGTGGATGAACTTACACTGATGAATGTCCAGGTACACTAAATTGACACAATAGACCTTAACACAAAAGAGTGTATGAATTCCAGGGTGGGGTGCTGTGGGAGGGTACTAATGAGGAAGGGAGTATAAAAGTTATTAAGATTGACTGAGATGTTCTGTGTGGAATACATAAAAATTTTAAAAATTCAATTAAAAGAAAAAAATTACTTTCTCAATGTTACCCCATAGAATTAAAATTAATAACTTAATTAAAATCAATTAAAACAATGTTAGACAAGTCACAGTTTAGTTTCAATAGTATAAAAAAGCCTTGCTCACTCATTATCCTCTTATAGTATTATTTTTTTATACAAATTACATTAATCATTAATAGCCAGTCAATATAGTTTTATAATCATTGACTTATATTATTGTCATTTAAATGAGGATAAGAAAAATAAGCAGAAGACATGCATCTTTACATTTACCATTAAGTTACTTTTTCTGGTATTTATGTTGTGTAAGTACAAAGTATATAAGCAGTACCTTTTGTATTTTTATTTCAACATTAAGTACAAAATGCTTCTTTTGGTATTTTCTCTGGATCAGTTATGATATTGACAAATGCTCTCAGTTTCTGTGTATATAAGAATTGTGTTAAATCTCTATTTTCCTTGGAATAGTTGTGCTGGATACAGAATTGTTGTTTGAGAGTCATTTTTAACACACTGCAAGTAACAAGTTATTTCTCTCTTATTGCTTTTAATGTTCATGCGTTGACTTTTGATAGTTTTTGTATGATATGACCAGATAAAGATCTCTTTGAATTTACTGTACTTTAAGTATGTAATATCTTTCATCAATTTGAAAAGTTGTAGTTATTACTTTTTAAAATATTTTCCCTTAGCCTTTGTCTTTCCTGTTCTGTATGATTCACATCACTTTTGTGTTGGCATGGTTTAAAGTACACTGCCTGCCCCTATGTCTCTCTTCATTGCTGTCACTCCTTATCTTTCTGAGGCTGCATGATCTTAACTGAGTTCTCCTCATGTTCCTTGAGTCTTTAGTTTCCACTTGTGATTGGCTTTGGGTTCCTTCAGATGTCATGTAACTTGCTATATTTATCAAATCCCGAATTTCTGTCATATAATATAGTTGGCCGTCTGAACCACTGTGAATAAAACATATATGAAATTTTAAAAAATGTATTTAAATTTAATTTATTTTTATTTTATGTGTATTAGTGTTTTGTCTGCATGTATGTAAGTGCCCCACATGTATGCGATGCCCTTGGGGGCCAGAGGAAGGCATCAGATTCCTGGAACTGAACAGTTGTTAGCTACCATGTGGGTGCTGGGAATGGAACCTGGGTCTTCTGCAAGAACAATGTTCTTAACTACTAAGCCATTTCTCTAGCCCCTAAAATATTTTTAATTTATTCTTTGATAGTTTCATATATGTTTTGATGCAGTCCTGTCTTTTTCAGTTTGTGTGGTGTGTGTGTGTGTGTGTTTGTCTGTAGGCCATAGGTCAACCTCAGGTGTCCTCTTCCTCTTCAGTTGTGCTCTATCTTATGTTTTGAGATAGAGTGTCTCACTGAATTTGGAACCATTTGGCTAGACTAATTGGCCATCGAGACCTGGGAGTCCTGTCTCTGTCTCCCTTCCCAGCACTGAAATTGTAATTTTGTTCTGCTGTGCCTAGTTTGAATGGCAGTTTGAATCTGCCAGTCCAGATTGAATTCAGGTCCTCATGCTTGTATGCCAAGCACTTAGCAGACTGAGCCCTCTCCCCCCTAGCCCTTTCCCTCTAACGCTCTGTTTTTTAAGTGTTCTTTATTACTTATTTTTTATATTTATTATTTTTATGTTATATGTATAAGTATATTGCCTGCATGCATGCAAGAGCACCTGTGTTAGGCAGTGCCTATGGTGGTCAGAAGAGGGTGTCTGATCCCCTGGAACTGGAGTTATACAAGGTTGTTAGCTGCCATGTGGGTGCTGGAAATTGAACTCAGGTCCTCTGCAAGAGCAGTCAGTCCTCTTAACCGATTAGCCATCTTTCCAGCCCCAATTTATTACTATTTTTAAAGCACTGTTTTTCTTTTTTACGTGTGTGTGTGTGTTGTGTGTGGTATGACAACACATATGTGGAAGTCAGCAGCTTGCCTGAGTCAGTTCTTTCCTGCCATGTGGGTCCCAGGGATTGAACTCAGGTCCTTAGGCACAGTAGTAAATGCCTTTACCCACTGAGCCATTTTGCCCACTCTTTAGTGTTCTTTAAATGAAGTATATAAAATAAAATAGAAGTTTTTCATATGACATGATTAGAATGTACAACTTTTTTTCTTAAGAAACTGTATGGAGCTGGAGAGATGGCTCAGTGGTTAAGAATGCATACTGCTCTTTCAGAGAACCTGAATTTGGTTCCCAGCTCCCAAGTCAGGTGGCTTACAACTGCCTGTAACTACAGATGCAGAAGATCCATGTGCACTCATGTACACATACCAAAATACCAACACACACATAAATATAGTGAAAAATAAAGTAAATCTAAAAAGAAACCGCAGGAATGAATAATTTTCAAACTTTGCTGTACATTCTGGCTATACAACAAGCTAGTCTATGATTTTAGACCAATTAAATCTCTTTGTGTTTTAGAGTCTTTATAGAAGACGAGAGTGAGTAGCGGTCAGGTATTTGTGGCTGTTGTGAGGATGAAATGAGATAATACTTGTAAAGTGGTGGGAAGCCTGGCATTTATTAGTGAGTAATAATTCGTGGTAGGTAGGAGTATTACATAGCTGCAGTAAGAATGTCACCATGCTTAGTTGGAGACTTGTGGAATTATGTAATCTAGGATTTTGGTGGGCTAAGTCTGCATAGGACCTGGGTGACCACTGAATAAACCATCCCCAGATGATTCTTACACAGCCCAGATGTTGGGAGTGCTGCTTTCTGTTTCATGCTGCTAGTGATCACATTAGCTCTTCCGAGGTTAAATTTAATGGAAAGGCCTGATCCCTGGGCTCCATTTCATCTGGAGACCCATTTTTTTTTGTCAAAATATTTTATTATTTTTATTTTATGTTTGAATGTGCATGCAATGCCCACAGATGCCAGGAGAGGGTGTTGGAGCCCCTGGAATTGGACTTACAGGTGGTTTTTAGCTGCCATATGGATGCTAGGAATTGAACCTAGGTTCCCTGGAAGAACAGCAAGTGTTCTTAATTGTTGAGCTGTCTCTGCAGTCCCCCAAGTTTTTCTTTTTTTTTTTTTTAATAGACATTTTTGGCTGTGTGTGGGTGCAGGTGTAGGCCAGGAGTCAACGATGGGTATCATTTCTCAGGAGCTAGCCACCTTGTTTTTGAGACAGAGTCTCACTGTTCAAGAGCTCACTGATTCAGCTAGTCTGGCTGGTCAACCAGCAAGCCTGTCTCTGCCTCCTGAGCAGTGCTAGGGTTACAAGTGTACACCACCATGCCCAGTTTTTTTCATGTGTGCTCTAGGGATTGAACTCAGGACCTCATGCTTGCAGAGCAAGCATTTTACTCACTATAGCTATCTCTCCAGACTCCTTCCCTCCCTCCCTCGAGTGTGTATTGGTGTTTGTGCATGCATGTGAACTTTTGTCATGGCTTCTGCGTGGAAGTCAGAGGATGGTTTGTGGGATTTGGTTCTCTACTTCTACTATGTGGGTTCCAGGAATCAAGCTCAGTCATCAGGCTTGGCAACTGGCATCTTTACCTACTGAGCCATTTTGCCAGCTCCTATTTTTTAAAAAATCACCTTGGAATGTATGCTTCTAAACACTGTTACCACTTTTTTCTAGAGATCTGAATGAATGACTTTATAATGATCCCAGCCAGATTTTAAAAATGAAAATGATTTTCAACACATCTTTACAGTGTTAATCCCCTTTGCTCACTTTTAAGCCCTGTGAGGTGGGCAGGGAAGGAGTGTGGCTCTGTCATCAGTTTATAGATGAGAACCCAAGGTCTGCAGGTCAAACCCATTATTCCTAGTACCAGGAGACTTGAGGCCTTCTGTTGCTTGGCCTACTGTTCTCTCAGTGGCATAATTTCTTTGACTTTATTGAAATTGTGGTTCATGAATTCTTCTGATCTTTTTGCCATGTGAATAGTTGCCAAACCAGATTTCCCACTTTCCTTTATATACACTTGCCTTAAAAAACAAAACAAAAACAAAAAAGTCTGTAAATTCAATCAGACATGGTAATTGAATAATTGCAGTTACCCAACTGAAACTCTTGTAATCCCAGACTAAGGAGTCTGAGGCAAGAAGGTCATATGTTCAGGCTAACCTGGGCTATGTAGGGAGCCTATGTCTCTAAAACAAACAAAAATTAAATGTGAAGTTTTATATTTACATTTATATATGTTTAAGATATATCTTTTGGAGAAACAAAATCTAAAATTGCCCTCTTGGCTGCCTTATCTTGGCCCAGTTGGATGTTCGTCCTTGATCAGGATAGCTGAGGTCAATATTTGTACTTCCCACTTGTCTCCATACCTGTTGTTCAAGTAATTGTCCAGGCAGAATCAATTAAATTAATTGATAGTTCTGTTTCTGTAATGTAGCAATAACACAGAAAGTTAACACCAGATGGGGGAAACCTATATATAACCATTCTAGCAGCTGGGTGTATGTGTGCGTGTGTTGGTAGGTATTGACCCCAGTGCCTCAGGGAAGTCTTAAGAAATACTGTCACAGAGCTGTACCCTCCGGCCTAGGTAGTACTTCTCTTTTTGTGACAGGGTCTCTTGATCCCAGGCTGGCTTGGAACTTGCATTGTAGCAGAAGATGAACTTGAACTCTTGAACCTCATGCCTCCACCTTCCACATGCAGGGATTACAGATGTGCATCACCACTCCTGGTTTAGGCAGTGCCAGGGATGGACTCAAGGCTTTGTGCATGCCAGGCAAATTTTCTATTAACCCACCCACATCCCTGGACTCTCTAACTATTCTTTTTTAAAAGAAATGTTTATTTATTTTATGTGTATGAATGTATTGCTTGCATGTGTGTAGGTGCACCTGTACTGTGCAGTGCCTGCGGAGGTCAAAAGAGGGTATTATATCCCCTGGAACTGGAGTTATTAATAGTTGTTAGCTGCCATGTGGGTGCTGGTAGTTGAACCCAGATCCTCTGCAAGAGCAGCCAGTGCTCTTACCCACTAAGCTGTCTCCAGCCCTGTAACCATTCATATATATCTATATAATTTTTTTTTACTCATTCATCTTGTGCGTGTGTGTGTGTATTTGTATGTGCGAACTTAATGGTATATTTTTGTAGGTCAGAAGACAACTTGCAGTAGTTCATTTTCTCCTTCAATCCTTTGGGAACTGAGGATGGAATTCAAATTATCAGCCTTGGCAGCAAGCATCCCTATCTGCTAAGCCATCTCAGTAGCCAGCTGTTGTTTCTGAATGTGCCAATCTTTGATAATACTTTGGTAACCATATTTTGTAGTAAGTAATTTTGGTTTTGTATGCTTTGTGAATAGTTTCTTTGTAACTCTTAATATTTTGGATTTTTTTTTTTTTTTTTTTTTTGTCTTTGAGACAGGGTCTCCCTGTGTTCCCAGCTGTTTTGGAACCATGTAGAGCAGACTGGCCTTGACCTCACAGAGATCCGCCTGCCTCTGCCTCTTGAGTGCTGGGATTAAAGGCTTATGCCATCACTCCCAACCAATTCTTTTTTTTTTCTTTAGCATATTTATTCATTCATTCATGTGTGCATGTATGCATGTATGTGTGTGTATGGGCATGCATGTGTCAGTGTGTGTAGAGGTCAGAGGACAACTTGAGGGACTTGGTTCTCTCCTTCCACTATGTAGGTCCTGGGAATCGAACTCTGTCAGTCCTGGTGGCATTCTCTTCTACCCACTGAGCCATCTTGCCTGCTGTCTCTTATTTTCTTACATTGCCCAAAGCATTCCTAAAGCCATTGCATTTCTTAATAGGAAGAAAATACAACTCTTGCTGTATTAGACAGACTGTGTCTTTCCATAGCAGAATGTGATCTCACAACATTTTTGTGGCCTACCTTCAAGTGTTTCTTTAAACAGTTGTGCACTAGTGTCCAACTTAAAATATTTACTAATCAGAGTGGCTGTGGGTGGGGCCAAGATTTCTGTTGTTTCTCAAACATGTTCTTGAAGTGCTTCTGAGGCCACTAAAGTTTGAGAGCAGCCCCTGGGAACTACCTTCCGGGTAATTTTCTTCACAGATTGTGTCTTTCCTGTGAGTTGAGGCCGAGTCTGTTATGAACGGGTGCTCAGACATGCGAACACAGAGCCCTGTTGTATAGAGAGAATGAATTGTATAGTGGTGCAGTTCCCAGTGAGAAGTAGCTGGGCTCATTCGAGGAACAATGAGCCAGTCTTTCAAAGAGAAGCTGATCTTCATTAAAGCAGCTTCTCGGAAGTCTCCTTGTGATGCTGGTGGCTGTGTTTTATTTAGGGTTTTGTTTTGTTTTGTTTTGAGGCAGGGTCTTCTGTACTCCAACCTGTGTGTATCTCCAGCCTGGTTTTTGCACTGTTGGGGATTGAATCCAGGGCCTTTTGTATCCTAGGCTGGTACTACCATATGCTGGGATTATAGGTGCCATCATACGGGATTTATTTGGTGCTGGGGCTCCAAACTGCTGGGGCCTTCTGGATGCCAGGCAAACAACTCTACCAACTGAGCCACATCCTCAGCCCTTACTCAAGTTTTGATGAGACGTGGAGTTCTTCCCAGACCTCATCCTTGGGGTGGTACACAGCCATGTCCTGTTGTCATCATTCAGTCACTGGTCTGGGTATTTTAGGTATACTTGTATTATACCGATTTTTATAGCAACATTGAAAGGCAGGTGCTGTTTGCCTTTTATGAGAGGAGACCGCTTTGAACAGGTGAATCCCTCATCACACAACTGCAGAATAGCAGTTTGTGGCCTTGCTGTCCATTTTAATTCCTTGCATCCTCCTTTCCTCCCTCCCGCCCATCTTCTCTGTTTCTCGCTCTCTCTACCTCCCCCTTTCCTCCTATCCCTCTCTCTCTCTCTCTCTCTCTCTCTCTCTCTCTCTCTCTTTCACATATGTTTGAATCTCTGTAGACAACTGTTTTGGGTGTATACCTTGGTGGGAAACAGTTGGGTTGGTTGGCAGCTAGGTGTTTTGGAGGCCTCGCTGAGCTGTTTGCATAGTGGCTGCGTCCTTTTGTAGCCTACTAGCATGGTGTAAGAGTTCCAGTTTCTCCTCAGCCTTACCAGTGCTGTTCTCTGTTTTGAGAACAATATTTTTTGATAATAGCTATTTATAGTATGTATGAAATGATATCTCACTGTGGTTTTGATCTGAATTTCCCTTATGACTAAGGTGTTGAGAATCTTTCCGTGTGTCCACTGACCTTCAGAATATCTTTGTAGAAATGTCTGTTCAAATCCCTTGCCCATTTTAAGTTGGATTCATTTAAAATGAATTTTCCCATTTTAAAGTTTGTGTTGCTAGGTTTTAGAAGTTTCTTTTAAAAATTTTAAATTACATTTATTAGCCAGGTGTGGTGGCCACACCTTTAATCCTACCACTGTGGAGTTAGAGGTAGATGGATCTCTGTTAGTTTGAGCCCAACCAGGTCTACATAGGGAGTTCTAGGCTAGCCAGGGCCACAAGAAACAAACAAAACATCAAAATAAAACCAACATTATTTTTAATTAGTTTGTGTTGGGATGGGCCTGCAGGTGCTAGGGTGTGCAAGTGGAGGTCAGAAGATAACTTGGAGGAGGCAGTTCTTTCCACCATGTGGGTTCTAGAAATCAAACTCAAGTTGTCAGGCTTGGCAGCAGTCAGTGCCTTTACTCAGTAAACCATCTTGGTTGTCCTGGAAGCATCTTTTTCCTTTCAGCATTTATTATTTATTTTGTCTTTTGAGCCAGGATCTCTCTGTAGCCCAAGCTAGCCTGGAACTCAACATGTAGACCTGGCTGGCGGTGAACTCACAGACATCAGCCCACCTCTGCCTCTTCAGTGCTGAGATTAAAAGCAACTACTCCCATGCCTGGCCTCAAAATTTATTTTTTATAAATAAAATTGTTTGATAGTTTCATACATTTATATAATAAATTTGTATCCCAGAGGTTTCTTGTATATTTTGAATTGAGTCCTTTATCAAATTTCTCATTTGTAAATATTTTCTCCTGGTTTGTAGGTTGTCTATATGTTAAGGTTGTGTTTGGTTCAGTTTTAGGTTTCAGTGGAGTCTAACTTCCCTGTTATTGAATACAGTCTGTAAGGATTTATGACCAAACCCAAGGTCATGAAGATTCACCCATGTTTTCTTTTAAGATTTTTAAATGTCAGTTCTTAATTTTGAGGTTCCTGTTGCTTTTTGCACACAGTGTGATTTCTTTAACATGTGGCTTTCCAGTTGCCTCAGCAGCATTATGGAGAACCTATTCAAACTTTTAAAAAGTCCTATGGTCTGTGATCACTCAGTACTGCTTGTATTTCGTTTTGAGTTTTGAGTTTGGAAATACAGTCTCACTATGAAGCCCTGGCTGGCTTGGAACTCACTATGTAGACCAGGCTGACCTCAACTCACAGAGATCCACTGCCTCTGCTTCCCAAGTGCTGAGACCAAAGGTGTGTACCCCCACCCCCAGGTATCCTTTGGTTTTCTTTTACTCCATAACCTCCTTTCTTTCTCCCACCTCCTCTTTTCTTCTCTTAAGAAAAAGGATCTGTAGGCCTGGGGATGTAGCTTAGTGGAGTGCTTGTGTCTGAAACCCTGGGTTCCATCCCAGCACTGTATAAAACTGGGCACTATGGCACACAGGCCTGTAACCTAGCAGGAAGCAGGAGCATCAGAAGTTCAAGATCATCCTTCGATGCATAGCAAGTCTGGGGCCAGCCTGGGCTACATGAGACACCCTGGCCCTACCTTCCCTCCCAAACAACAATAACAACAAAAACATGCATGTGGATTCATGAATGCATCCTTAGTATTATGGTTTAGCCCCTTGATATATAAGATTTAATAAATGTAGGGACTAGAGAGATGGTTCAGTGGTTAATGGCACTGCTCTTTCAGAGGACCTGAGTTCAGTTCCCAATACCCACATCAGGTGGCTTACAGTCACCTGTAACTCTTGTTCCAGGATGATCTGATGTCTCTGGCCTCTGGGTACCTGTACTCATGTGTACATACCCATACATATGTACACATATCTATACACACACATAGTTAAAAATAAATCTTTAAAAGTTCAATAAATACATGTTTCTCTACTTAATATTTTATATAGCTGTGCATTTTATTTATTTCATATTATTATTTTATGGAACTGTGGATTGAACCTCATGCTTCACATTGAACTGTACCCACAGACTCCTGTTTGACCTTTAAACTGTGTTCCTTGGTTTCCTGTTATCTTCCCCTCTTGTGAAGGAGACGCCGGTCTGGTCTCTGGTGCCTAATCTGACACTCCCATATCACTCTGTAGCCTAGTCTGGTACCATGCAGTGTTGTGCTTAAACTTCATTGACTGAATTATGAAGCCACACAGATCCTTATGAATCCGTTTGTCGTTGTAGAAAATTCTTCTTAAAAGGTTATTGTTTAGTGTGTTAAGAAGTTCTTTAAGATTTTTAACTCAGCTTCTAAGTCACTTTCCCGAATGTGGTAATCAGTAATAGATTCTTCAAACATCTTAGGAATTTGTTTGGGTGACAAAAAAAAAAAAATTGGGTATTTGGATAAACTTCAGTTAGGTAGCATAATGTTGGGGTCATCTTATTCCTGACTGAAAAAAGTTGTAACTCACTATGGGAGATTTTGGTGTGTTTTGGTTAACTTTGCTTATTGCTGTGACAGAACCTCTGATAGTTAGGTTGTGTGAGCAGTCAGGAATCAGAGCCAGATGAATGGTCCTTTTAGCTTTTTTGTTTTGAGACAGGGTCTCCTTGTAGCCCCAGCTGACCTGGAACTCTCTATGGTAGACCAGGCTGACCTTGAACTCACAGAGATCTGTCTGTCTGCTTCTGCCTCCCAAGTGCTAGGATTAAAGGCATGTGCCACCATGCCTGGTTTAGCTTTTTTTTTTTTTAAATTAGGTTTTTTATTAATTGTTTCTCTCTCTCTCTCTCCCCCCCCTCTTTCTTTCTCTCTCTCATGTACATGTGGAGGTCAGAGGACAACTTGGCAGGACTCAGTTCTCTCCTTTCACCAATCGGGTCCTGGGGATTGAACTCAGGTTGTCAGGCTTGGTGGCAGGTGCGTTACCCACTGAACATGTTGCTGGCCCACCTTCTCCTTTTTATTTAGCTTGGGATGGAATGGTGCTGGCCACTTTCAGACTGGGTCTTCTCACCTCAGTTGACATAGTCTAGAAACTCCCCCACAGACATTCCCTGAGATTTGTTTCCTAGGTGAACTCTAGAGCCTGTCAAGTTCAGGATGATGTACAGTGGATATGGTAGTGTACACTTAAAATTTCATAACTCAGGAGGCTCAAACAGGGAGAGTTTGAGTTAGAGATTAGCCTGGGCTACATAGTAAGACCCTAAGTCAAAAACCAAACCAAAACAGCCGGATGTGGTGGAACATGCCTTCTAATCCTAGCACTTGGGAGGCAGAGGCAGGCAGATTTCTGTGGGATGGAGGCTAGCTTGGTTTACATAGATAGTTCCAGGGCAGTTAGGGCTACAGGGAGACTCTGTCTTAAACAGACAAAATAAATAAAAATTCTAGTGACTGAATTTAAAATTTCAAATTTCAGTTATTTTAAAGGTGATTTTATATGTCTAAGTCTTTTTTGGCAAACAGTTTCAAAATTATCTTCAGTTTTTACAATGAAGTATATAGTGTATATTTTCCTAATAAAATGAGATAAAATCAGTAAATTGTTTTGTCTAGAAATTCCAAAGCTGAGATAGCGCAGTGTCTGCTCTGGCCTCTGATCCAGTTTCCCTCTCTGTAGTCTGTGGCGCTAGCGTCTAGTGTTACTTGTGCTCAGGAGAACTCTCTTGGGAGTCATTTTTTTGTAACTTACCATCCAGATGCTGTGAAGGGAGACGCAGCCTGCAGGCTGGCCTTAGGCACTTTGTTTACCTGTAGCTATTGACTCCCTGGGAGGAGTTTCTTAGCATTTTGTTAGGTAAACACTTTTATCTTCTGTGCTACTGTTTATTCACCTATATTTGATTCAGAGCCTTCTTAACTGTGGAAACAGACATTATTCTTTTATTTCCTAGTTCCAAGCACTAGTATCAGAGAAGTCAGAACAATGCAGTATATCTATTATGTTTTCAAGATAACTATCAAACAACAAAGTGATTCATCAAGAGCTTAATCTCTGGGATGGAGAGATGGCTCAGTCTGTAAAATGCTTGCTGTGTAAGCATGAGGACCTGAGTTCACGCCCCAGAACTCTTGTAAAAAGTTGAGTAAGTACCTGGAGCTTCTTATCCTGGTGCAGGGGAGGTGGAGACAGACAGATTCCTGTAGCTTGTTGGCCAGTAAGCCTAAGCCTATCTGGTGAGTTCAAAGCATGGCTCATCAGTCAAGAACACTGACTGCTCCTCCAGAAGACCTGAGTATGGATCTCAGCACCGACATAGTGGCTAATGGCCATCCATAACGCCAGTTCAGGGTGTCTGAAGCCCTCTCCTGTCCTCTGCAGGTACTGCATGATATGGGTGCACTTACATACATGCAGGCATAATACTCATACATTAAAACAAAAAACAACAACAAAAAAAACTCCACAAGAAAACCAACAACAACTAAAAAACAATAAGATGATTCTGTGGGTAACGCATGGAACACCAGTTCTGCTGACCTGAGTTCAATCCCTGTGTCCCACATGGTGGAAAGAGAGAACTGACGTCCCCATATTGTCTTTTGACCTCCGTAGATGTGCATGTGCACACAGACAGTAAATACTACTAAGTGTAATAAAAAATAGGTGAACATGCCTTTAATCCCAGCACTTGGGAGGCAGAGGCTGGTGGATTGCTGTGACCAGGGCCGGGGTGGCCTACAGAGTGAGTTCCAGACCAGCGGTGGCTATAGGGAGACTTAAGAGGGGCTTTTTTTTTTTTTTTTTTCCCACTTACTACATTCCACTTTAGGCATGGATTCCCATTCTGAGGAGGATTACCCTTTAAGATGAAATGTCCTGTCTCAGTGGGCACTGTGCTGTGCTGCTGGTTGATCTTACTGCCTGGAATTGATCAGCGTACTGAGCACATGGACATGCCCAAGACCTGTGTTTTTAAAGTAAACGGTGAAAATGCTTCCCATTTTGTCATTCTTTTCAGAACTAGAGATTTCTGAACTTGACCAAGCATTTGTTTGGATAAAGTAGCAATATTTTCCTGATTTTATAGAACCAGGAAAGAATGATTTAAAGTACTAGAAGGTTAGGAACAAACATGTTGTTGCAATTATTTGACTACTACACTTCTTTCAGGGCTTTGGATGGAGTGAATGCAGAAATGGTGTGTTGATGAGAATTGAGCCTAAAACCAGCAGTTTTGATAATGAAAACTGCTGTCATTAAGAGTTATTCTGGAGTGGAGACTAGGGATATGACTCAGTTAGTAGAGTGTCTAACATACGCAAAGCCCTGCATTTGATACCCATCACCACATAAAACTGGGCATTGCTAGGCCTGGTGGCACACACCTTTAATTCCAGCCCTCAGGAGGCAGAGGCAGACAAATCTTTGTGATATTGAGGCCAGCCTGGTCTACATAGTGAGTTCTAGACCAGCTGTGGCTACAGGGAGAGCCTATTTCAAAAATAAATAAATAAATAAAACAACAAATAAAAAAGAAAACCAGATTGAGCATGATGTCCCATGCCTGTAATCCTAGCAATTAGCAGTGATGGCAGGAGAATATATTTTCAGGCTAGCCTGGGCTACACAAGACCTTGTTTCAAAACACTACTACCACCACCACTAAACTCCACTTTATCCTGGGATGATTAGTAGAGAGCAAACAAACTATAAATTGATCAACGTCTTCACTTAACAATTTATAATACCTGAGAACAGAGAGAAAGGCTCTTATTTCCCAAGAAGATCTGCGTTTAAGAGGAAGGCAGACAAGGATAGTTGATTGCATGCGTAAGGGGTGCTGCTTTAGGAAGACTAAGTGGGGAAGTGCTCTGCTGTGGTATGGAGGCATCCCCCCAATTCCATGTGTTGGAAACCTGGCCCCAAGTGCACATGTTGTTGTTTGTGAGTGAAGCCTTTGGAGGTGATTAAGATTTGATGGGACCAAGAGGATGGGGTCCCCCAGCACATTGGTAGCTTTGTACCATCAGGAAGAAAGACCTAACTAGCACGTTTACTCTGATGCCCTCTGCCATGATGCCCTCCCCATCGCCCAGGGCCATGTTGTTCTTGGGCTCTGAGCCTCTAGAAATGTGAGCCAAGTACATTATTCTCTGTAAGTTATTCAGTCCGAGATATTTTATTTTAGTCACAGTAAACAAACTAAGACAAGCTCCTAATTTGGGGCTAAGGTGAATCAGTCAGTCTCTCTCTCTTTCTCTCTCTCTCTCTTTCCTTCTTCCCCTCTCCCTCCCGCCCTCCTTCCCTCCCTCTTTCTCCCTCTCCTTCCTGTTGACTGGAAGATATAAGGTCCAGAACCAGGTGCAGTATAGCTCTCTGGTTGGACACGCTGGGTGGGGCCTATTTGTTATCTTCTATCCATGAGAGTATTGTGCTGACTGGGGACCTGGCTTGTGACCATGGGACAAGGAGACTGACTCCTGGTAATTATTCATGCCATGTTCTAATTTTGTGAAGTGGCTGCAGATAAGAGCCAAGACAGCACCTTTGTGAGAGAGGCTATTTGAAACCAGATCCAGAGAGCTCTAGATCTTCATAAAATTAGGACTTTTCTTATTTTCAAATCCTTATTGGAATCACCAACTAATCAGTGATTCAGTTGTGGAATTTTGAGGGTGGACTTTAAACATGTCTTTTAGGAAATTGTTGGCATTGTAGTTGCTTTGCTATGATGATGTTATTATTAACATGGTACATTTTTTAATTGTAGTTATAAACCTATGGCATGCATTGGCTGTGGAATTAAGCAGATTTCTAGGAACTGGAGAGATGGCTCAGCAGTTAAGAAACCCACTGGTTGTTCTTACAGAGGTCCCAAGTTCCGTTCCCAGGACCCACATGACAGCTAACAGTCATCCCTAACTCCAGTTCCAGGGGAATCCAATGCCCTTTTCTGGTCTCTGCGGGCATTACACAGCATGGGTACACTTGCATACATGCAGGTAAAACACTCATGTACATAAAATAAAATTTAAAAAAAATTAAAAAGATACCTAGGGGATGTACTTGTGTCCCTTTTATTATGAGTGACTTATTTATTTAAATTTAAATAATTTAATTACATTTATTTATTCATGTCTGTGTGTGTGTGCTCACAGATATCACAGTGTGCATATGGAGGTCAGATGACAACTCCTTCAACCATGTGTGTTTCGGGGATGGAACTCAGGTAGTTAAGCTTAAGCCATCTCACTGGCCCTATTTATTTAATTAAAATTTAATTTTATTTATTGTGGGGGGGGTGTTGTGTGTGTGTGCACGTGTGGATTTGTGTGTGCCATGGCACAAGTGTGCAGGTCAGAGGACAACTTTAAGGAGTCCGTTTTCTCTTTTTGCTGCACAGGTTCTGAGGATTCAACTTGGATTCTTAGGCTTTTATGCTAAGAGATTTTTACCTATTGATGCATATTGCTGGCCTGTGAGTGCATTTAAGTCTGTTAAGAGTTGTAGTTAAGATTTAAAAAATATTTTATTTATTTTTATTTTATGCATATGAAGTACAGAAGAGGGCATTGGACCCTTAGAACTGGAGTTGTGGACGCTTGTAGGCGCTCGTATCCAGCCCAGGTCCTCTGGAAGAACAGCAAATGCTCGTAACCGCCGAACCAACTTCCAGCCCCATCATCTTTTATTTTTTAATGACTAGTATGGCTGAATAGTATGTGATTCTGTAATTTACTGGGCCCTCTGTTGAACATTTTGTTTATTTTAATCTTCATTTATAAATAATGTTACAAAGAACAATCCTATATTATTTTATATAAGTAAAAAATATTCTTAAATGTTGACTTTTAACATACTATATATTTTTAGTTTTATTTTATTTTACTATGTGTGTGTATGTGTGTGTGTGTGCATACACGCGTGCACATGTACAAGTGCCAGTGCCCAGAGGCCGGATCCTCAGATCCTCTGGAATTCAAGTAACAGGTGGTTGTGAGCTGCCCAACAGCATAGATCATTAAGAGCAGTACGTGCTCTAAATTGCGGAGCTGTCTCTCAAACCCAGTGTAACATTTTTTATTTATTTTTTGAGAATTTTATGCATGTATGCAATGAATTTTGATCATATTCATTCCTCCCTTTATCTCTACAGACTCCCTGATTTTGTCATTGTTTTTTGAGATAGGGTCTCACTATGTAGCCCTGACTGTCATGGAACTTGTTATGTAGACCAGGCTGACCTTGAACTCACAGAGATCCACTTGCCTCTGCCTCCTGAGTGCCAGGATTAAAGATGTGTGCACCATCCCTGGATCATGTTGACATTTTGAGTTAAAGACATTTTGAAATATTGCCAGGTTATATACCTAAGAGGATTTAACAAAATCCAACCGATGGTATGAGAATCCTGTAATTAGTATTTTTGGTTGCTGTTTATATTTTGACAGGGTTTCTCTAATCTATCCCTCCTAGAATTCTCTATATGGACCAGGTTGGCCTTGATCTCACAGAGATCTGCCTGCCTCTTCCTCCTGAGGGTTGGGATTAAAGGAGTAGGCCATCTTGCCTGGTATTAACTGATATGTTTTTTAAAAATTAATTTGAAGGCCATCTTTTGAATAGTTAATAGGCACATGGTAAAAGAGTGTCAGAGTACAGGAGGGTACAGTGAAATCTCAGATCTCTTCCCGACTCCCTTCTCTCCCACCTCCCGTTCCCAGAGCAGCACTGGTTTTAGTCTTCTAGTGGGCTTCTGGATTGCCTGTGCAGCCAGACCATTAGGCTGGGTCTTTGTTCTGTCAGCGCTGTTACTGCTACTCTAATACTTGTCATTTAAGTAGTATGCTTTCACTTTAGAAAACAGCTTCATAAACATGATGTTTTCTAGTTTTTTTTTTTCCATTAAAATAATCGTAGATAGTTTTACAGAAAATGGGTATGCATTTTTATTATCATTTGGGGTATAGCTACCTGGTCTGTTATTGTTGAATGTGTTGTAATGTACTTTCAACTTCCAATTCTTGAATATTTAAGTGTATTTTATTATATAATGTAAATTTTAAAAATTAATTTTGTGTGTCTTTGTGTGTGTGTGCACCTGTGTGACACAGCACATATGTGGAGGTCAGAGGATGACTTATGGGAATAATTTTTCTCTTTGCCATCCTGAGGGTCTCAGGGATGGAACTCAGGGTGTTAGGCTTGGCTACAGCACACTTACCTGCCTAGTCATCCAATTGGCTCGATTAACTGGAGAGATGGCCCAGCAGTTCAGAGCTTTGGCTGCTCTTGTAGAGGACCTGGCTTCTGTTCCCAGCACCCACATAGTGGCTAAAGCAGTCTGTAACTCCAGTTCCAGGGGATCTGTTACCCTCTTCTGGCTTCTGTGAGCATTTTACACATGGGTATACTTACATGCAGTCAGAATACTCATACACATAAAATAAAAATAAATTTGTTTTTCTTACCAATGAACAACTTTATGCGTTCTATTTTCCATATTAGACAAATTTTTAAAAAAGATTTAGACTTGTTCAATAAAAATATCTATTTAAAGTATTTAATTTATTAATAAATGTCAAATTGTCCTAGTTATGAATTTTTATAGTGTATTAAGGAATATATTCAATTATTTTTAGTTATGTTCTTTTCTTCTTAAAAAATTTTATTTTTATTTTATGTGTATTAGACTATTGCTTGTATGTATATATGTAAGTACACCCATGTAGTGCAATGCCCGTGGAGATCAGAAGACGGTATTGGACTCCCCTGGAACTGGAGTTAACCACCATGTGGGTTCTGGGAATGGATTCCAGCCCTCTGTAAGAGAAGCTAGTGTTCTTAACTGTAAGCCATCTTTTTTTTTTTTTTTTTTTTTTTAAAAGACGGGGCCCATGTCTGGACTGGTGGCCCATGCTTCCAGTTCCAGCACTCTGGAGGCAGAGGCATTTGGAGCTCTTTGAGTTTGAAGCCAGTCTGACCTACATAGCCAGCTCTAGGTCAGGTCAGACAGGGATACCTAAAGGGACCCTATCTAAAAAAAAAAGCCTATGCTGGCCTTGAACTCACAGTCCTTCCTCAGCTTCCCGAGTGCTGGGATTTTATAGCCTCCATGACCAGCAGTCACATTCTTAAGTGATCAATTGTTTAAATTTGGGACTAAAGCAATGGTTAGGTCTTTTAACGTTTTTTTAAAAAGTCAGTATTGACTAGGAGTAAATCAGTGTTGAAAAAACATTGGGTAGTCACAGCTTAGCCTGGAACCTGAGTGTCTGTGTTCCAACCGAGTAAATAACATTGTTAAAGAATATTTCTCTGTGCTTTTTTTGGAATTGTTTTCCATAAATCCATAATACGTGAATGTAAAAATATGAGTTTATTAATTGCATTGCCTGGTGTAGTTTGCTCAAGAAATATAGCAAAGTTTCTTGTTTAAGTACACAATAGTGACATGTACAAAGTACATGCGCCTGAAATGGGGTTGTGTGGCGAGTGCGGGAAGCAGCATATGAAGTTGTCCGGTCGCTCTCAATTCCTGGTCCAAGTTGTTTTCCAGGCCAGTTCACTTCCAGTGTATTGGAATTATCGGAAGTAAATGTAGTAGCTCTTACCGGTCAGTGAACAGATGATTCTCTAAAGCCTCCATTTCTGATTTTCTGATTTTTTTTTTCCCCTTTGGCAAGCAACAGGGTTCCTAATTCTGGAGGCTGTGTGACTGCAGGCTTTTCTGGTCCTCTAGATGAACCTTGCTGGAGCAAGGAGTACAGGTCAAGAAATGATAGCCATGCCTGGGCTTTCATGTAGAGAATACCTGAGGCAGGGATGCCCTTTCAGTTGCAGACTGAGTGTGTGTGTGTGTGTGTGTGTGTGTGTGTATCTGTGTGTGTGTGTATCTGTGTGTGTGTGTGTATCTGTGTGTTTGTGTGTGTGTGTGTGTGTATCTGTGTGTGTGCAGGTGTTCACAGAGGCCAGAGGTGTCAGAGCTTCTGGAGCTGGAGTTAAAGGCTGCTGTAAACCGCCCAATGTGGGTGCTGGGACTCGAACTCTGTCCCTCTGCAAGTGCAGCAAGCTCTCTTTAACTGTTGATCCATCTCTCCAGCCCCATGCCATGTTTAATTTCAATTGTTGAAATGAAAGCCAGATTGTAAACTAGTGCTGTTTTGTTCTTTGTAGTTTGACTCTATTCAAGGGACAGAGCAAACTTGCCCTTGCTTTCATATGCCCAGTCTTCTTATACCTTCTGTCTTCATGTTAAATGCCCAGAACTTAATAGGTTTTCTTTCTGTCCACAGGGTGTAGCTCATCTCCCTAGGGAAATTTGGGATGGCTGTGTCAGCTGTTACACTATCAAGTGACATATCAAATACTCTCCTCTTTTTTAATTTACCCAAGTCTGGGGATTTTCCTGTTCAGATACTTCTGAGAAAATCTCTCAAGCTGGCATATATGATCCTTTCTGTTTGGATATTTTTAGTAGGCTCTGCTGCTAGAAATTAACTTTTCATGTGGTGCTAGGCTGGAAATCTTTTTTATTTATTTTTTTTATTTTTTGGTCCTTTGAGACAGGATGTCACTGTAGCCCCAGCTGTCCTAGAACTTGCTATGTAGACCACGTTAGCCTTGAACCCACAGAGATCCACCTGCCTCTGCCTTCCAAGTGCTGGGATTAAAGGCACTTGCCACCAGGTCTGGCTTTAGGCTGGAAATCTTGTCTGTAGAACTGAGAACTAGAAAATATAAAGATTCTAATAAAAGAAGTGTGTGTACACACCCCTCATGATCTTGTATGCACCATGTGCATGCATGCAGGAACCTGTGGAAACCAGAAGAGGGTGTTGAATCTCCCATGTGGGTGCTGGGAACCAAATCCAGGTCTTCTACAAGAGCAGCATTAAGTCATCTCTCCAGCCCCTGAAATGAAATTTTTAACATTTAGATAATTGCCACAATTTTTCCTTAAACCGTCTAGATGTAGGCAAACTTTCAAGTCATTAATGGGACACTCTCTACAGAAAGCTCCAATAAATAATAGAATGTACATTACTGTCAAGGACAGGTGAAACTTCTGCAGGATAGACCATATGTTAATGTCATAAAACAAGCCTCAATACATTTAAAAGAATGGAAGTTATACAAAGTATGTTCTGTGAATGAAATAAAATATCAATAGAAGGAAATTTGAGAAGTTTATAAATATGTCCAAATTAAATTTTGTACTCTGAAACTGCCAATGGCTGAAAGAGAAACTGATAAGTTGGAAAATCCTTTGAGGTAAATGAAAACAAAACAGTGGTGGAACAATTAACAGCAATGTGAATGGACTTCCTGCTGCTTTATACTTCAGATAGTTAAAATAGAAAACCTCAGTAAAACAAAACCTTGTCATTCCTGTGCTTAAGAATAAATGTTTATTGAATACCGGCAATGCTCATGCAAAAAGCAAAACAAAGCTGGGGTGTGGTGGTGAGGCCTTTAATTCCAGCACTCAGGAGGCAGGCAGGCAGATCTCTGTGAGTGTGAAGCCAGCTTGGTTGCCAGTTTCAGTACAGGCAGGACTATACAGAGAACTCCTATTTCAAAGGGAATGCTATGAAGTGCCCTAAGTTAGATACTGTGGCAGAAGTAATGCTCAGGGGGGAAATTTATGGCTCTAAATGCCAGTAGTAAAAAAGAGAGGGAAGGGCTTATAAGACCCCTCCCCTCCCTGGGGAGCTATTGACAATGAATGGTTGCTGGGGGTGGTCATTTTCTTCAGTGGTATAGCCCCTGGTAAACTGTCCATGCTCCCATAGGTAATCCACCCCTGCCAACCATGGTTAAGCTCAGTGAGTTATAAAACAGAACAAAAGACATGAAAGGAGATGGGAGACTTGTTAGAAAGAAGGGGCTCAGTAGGAGTGGGAGGGGGATGAGAGAGGGTAAGGGGTGCAAATGGCCAAATACTTTAACTTATATATATATATGTTATATATATATGTGTGTGTAAATATGCTCACGTGTGTATAAAATATTGAAGATCTAACTCCTTTTCCTGTACTTAGCATCTTGAAAACAATTTTTAATATTTTAAAATGTGTAAGAGTGTTTTGCCTGCATATGTATGTAGGTGTATTATGTGCTGTAGTACCCCAGAGATGCCAGAAGAGCATGTCGGATCCCCTGGAACTGGAGTTATGGATAGTTGTTAGCCACCATGTGAGTGGGTGCTGGGAGTTGAACCCATGTCTTCTGGAAGAATAGCAAGTATTCTTAACTGCTGAGCCCTCTCTCCAACCCCATCTTTTGAAAATTAAAAAAAATTTTTTTTTCTTTTTTTTTTGTGTGTGTGTGTGTGTGTGTGTGTGTGTGTGTGTGTATGTGTGTATGAATGTCTACTGTATGTGAGGGTGCCTGTAGAGACCAGGAAAGGATATAGAATCCCTTGGAGCTAGAATTACATGTGGTGTGAGTTGTTCAATGTGAGTGCTGAGATCCAAACTCTGGGAAAGAAGTTAACTTACTTCTGAGCCATTTCTTCAGCTTCAGCCTCTTTTTTTTTTAATTTTTTTTTTTTTTTTTTTTTTTACTATGTAGAGCAGACTAGCCTTGATCTCACAGAGATCCACTTGCTTCTGCCTTCTAAGTGCTGGGATTAAAGGTGTGCACCACCATACCCAGAGGAACCCCCTCCCCCCCAATTTTTTATCTTTTTAAATTTGTACTTTTAACTCATTTATTGTTCATGGACATTTCCATACACACATACATCATGCTTTGTTCGAATCCACCCTCCCTGATGCCTCCTCTTATGCTCCTCTTATGTAGTAGTCAAAGTTCTCTAGAGGAACAGAACTAATAAAATGAATATGTATATATTGATATATGTTTATATGGATTTGTTAGACTGGCTTAGAGGATAGAGTCCGAGTACTCCAACAATGACTGTGCCACACTGGAGAGGCTGAGATTCTGGTAGTTACTTAGTCCACAGGGCTGGATGTCTCAGCAGTCCCAATGTGGTGCTGAAGGCCTGAGGATTCCTGGAGATCTTCTGGTCTTCAGTCTACAATGGACTCAGAAGTTGGTTCTATTATCTGCAAATGAATGCCACAGCCACAAACTAAACTCACCAGTAAGAGAGAAAGCAAGAAGGCAAAAAGCTAAAGCTCCTTCTGCCATGTCCTTTTATATGGGCTGCCATCAGAAGGTTCGACTACCCCCATTTAGGGGTCTTTAGGCTTCAAATAATCTGATCAAGAAGGTCCCATCAAATTGACAACCAAGATGGCCATTGTACCTTACTCTCTTTTTTTCTCCATTTCCCCCATTTCACTTTCCCTGTTGGTCCCTTTTCTACTTTCAGGTCATTGTAATACTATTACTATTATTAATTAATATTATTATATTTATTGGCTGTTTGTATTCCTTTTGAGATATTTGGTCAGATCTTTAGTCCATTTAGTGATTGAATTGGTTCTTTTGGTAACTTTTTTTGAGTTCTTAATGTACTCTGAATATTAATCTTCTGTCAGATGCACAGCTGCCAGAGCTTTTCTCCTGTTCTGTAGACTGTCTCTTTATAGTTTCCTGTGCTGTGCAACCCCTTTTTAATTTGATGTAGTCCCATTCATCAGTTTTGGCTTTTATTTACTGAACTATTAGAGTTTTATGCAGGACATTTTTGCCAATATTTGTTTTCCCTATAATTTCCTCTGATTGTTTTAGTGTTTCAGATCTTTGGTCCGTTTTTTAGTTTATTTTTAGACAGATATCTGGTTTCAGTCATCTACTTGTGGATATTGAGGTGTATTGATTGGTTGGTTGGTTTTCTTGGTTTTTTTTTTTTAAAGCACCATTTGTTAAATACAGCTGACTTTTCTCTAACATGATTTTGGCATCTTTGTTGAGAATCAGATGGTCATAGCTGCATTGCTTTATTTCTGGGTCCTTTCTTCTATTGCTCTACATGTCTCTTCTATGCAGATACCATGCTCTCTCTCACTCTCTCTCTCTGTATATGTGTATATGTATTTGTGTGGATTTATGCATGTGTGTACATGCATGTGTGTGCATGTATGAAGGCCAGAGGTCACTGTAGAGTGTCTGCCTTGATTCCTCTCCACCTATTTTTTTCATGTATCTTATTTATTTATTTATTTATTTTGTAATGTGTATGAATGTTGTGCCTGAATGTATATAAATGCATCCGTGTTGTACAATGCCTGTGGAGATAAGGAGAGGGCGTTGGATCCCTGGGAACTGGAGTTAGAGATGATTGTTAGCTGCCATGTAGGTGCTGGGATTCGAATCTGGGTCTCCTGCAAGAGCAGCCAGTGCTCTTAACCACTGACCATCTCTCCAGTCTCTCCACTTTATTTTTTTGAGACAGGGCGCCTCACTGAACCTTGAGGTGTACCATTAGCATATTTATTCACATTTTCTTCTTTTTTTTTAGTGTAAGTACTCATAGTTATGAGCTTAATATTGCTTTGGCAGTGTCTCACAGATTCTGACGTGTTGTATTAACATCTTCATTCAATTCAGTTTTTCCTCTTTGACTTCTTCTATGACTCCATTGATCATTTCAAAGTGTATAGTTCAATTTTTATATATTTGTATAGTTTTTTTAAGCAGTGCCTCAAACTAGGTAGCCCAGACTGGCCTCAATGTTGAGATGCTCCTGAGTGCTGGGATCATAGTGGCATGTGCTCTGTGCTGAGCTGTCTTCCTGTTGACTTCTAATTGCATTCCATTACGGTCTGATATGATTGAAGAAAATTGTTTAAATATTTTTATTTGTTTAGGCTTGCTTATACATGCCTACTGTATGTTCTATTTTAAAAGTTATGAACTGATTAAAATGTGCATTTTGCTACTTTTGTATAGAATTTTCAGTAAATGTCTGTTTAGTCTACTTGAACTACAGTGTAATTTAATTCTATTTCTTTTTTGTCTGAATGATTACCTGTTGCTAAGAATTGGGTATTGAAGCCACTCATTATTATTGTATTGGGGCTTGTCTCTCTCCTTATGTCCAATAGTGTTTGTGTATGTTGTGTACATGGTACATGTGTTTTTTTAATATAACATTTTTTGTTAATTCTTTGAGAATTTCATACATTCATGCAATGTATTTTGATCATATTCACTCCCTACTTCTTCCTTACTCCTCCTAGATCCACTCCCCCATCCCCCCTTTTGTAACCCACGGAATCCACTTTTTGCTGCTCATATACTCATGGGTGTGGGACTATCCACTGGAGCGTGGTCGACCCACTAGGGGTTACACCTTTAGAGAAACTGAGCACTTGTCAATAGCTTCTCAGCTAAGGTTGGCAACTGGAATGTTGACTGACTTGGTCTTCTGCCAGTTTTGTGCAGGCAGTCACAGATTCTGTGAGTCATGTGCAGCAGCCCTCTCTGTCCAGAAGACACTGTTTTGCCTCAGTCTTCTCTGACTTCTGCCTCAAACTTTCTACTGACTCTTCCTAGATGTACCTGAGCCTTGGGAGAAGGGGTGTGATAGAGATGCCCATTTGTGGCCAAGCACTCCACAGATAGTTATTCTCTGCACTTTGAACCATTGTGAGTTTCTGCATTAAGCATGAAAATACACTGGTGCATGTGTATTTAGGTTGTTAAGGTCTTCACCTTATCAATATACAATGATCCTCTTTGTTGCTTCTGAATGACTGGCTTGAAATGTTTTTTGTTGGATATGTATAGGTTCTGCAGCTTGCTTTTAGATTTTATTTGCTTGTAATATTATTTTCCAGCCTTTTACTTTCAGTATGTCTTTGCTGATAAGGTGAGCTTCTTGCAGGAAGAAAGGTTTTAGTTTTTTGTAAAACCTATTTAGCCATCAATTGTTCATAGTTCCTTTGTTAGGGGTGAGGGCTCATGAGTCCCTTCTGCTTCCATGCTAGAATATTGATGGGCTTTGTCTTGTGTGGTCCTGCGTAGGTAACCACAGCTGCTGTGAGTTCAGGACTGCATCAGTCTTACCATGTTCAGAAGGCATTGTTTTACTCCAGTCCTCCACAACCTATGGTTCTTTATAGTCTTTCTACCACCTTTTCCTTCTCTAAGTCTTTGGGATTGGTGGGTAAAGGGATGTGTAATTCAGATGTTCTTTTTGTAGCCAAATATTCCACTGACACTTATTCTCCGCACTCTGACCTATTAATAAGTTTCCTAGAAATGTAATAGAAAGATTATATACCACAACTAAATGGAATTTATCCCGTAAATACAAGGTTGGTTTAATACTCAACGTAGTATACCATGGTAGTAGAATAAGGGACAAAACCCACAAGATTATCCCAGTAGCTTCAGGAAGAAGTTTGTGACAAAATCTAACCTCCCCTCATGACTAAAGAATACTCAGAATATTAGAAATAAAAAAGGTACTTCCTTGATGTGATGAAGCTCATCAGTGAAAAACCTATAGCTAACATCTTCTTCATTTGAAGGACCAAATGCTACTGACCATTTCTAGTTAATGTTATACAGGACAAATAGTAAAGAAAAAGGACAAGACATGCATACTGGAAAGAAGAAATTAAAAAAGAATTCTGTGTTTGTAGATGACATGATCACATATGTAGAATATCCTGAGGAATCCATTCTAGATGTATTAGAACCTATAAAGAAGACCAGCAAGGTTGTAGGATACAAAGTTAACAAAGAGATCAACTGCGTTCCAGTACGCTGGCAAAGAATAATCTGAAATTGAAACTAAGGAAACAGTTCACTTAACAATATCACAGGGAAGACAATTTAGGGAATAAACAAGAGAAATGTACTATTTATACTTTGAATTATAAAACACCATAGAAACTAAAGATCTGAATGTATGGAAAGTCATCCTGAGTGTAAGACCTGACCCTATTTGATGGGAAAATTCCCTAACTGCTCTTCAGATCTAACACGTTCTCTGTTAATTTCTTTCAAAAATTGGCAAGTTAGTCTAAAAATTCACGTAGAAATGCAAGGGAACCTAAGTAGCCAGAACCGCTCTGATAAAGGATAGATTTGGAAGGTTTTCATAGCTTGCTACAAAGCTACAGTAATCAAGACAGTTCATGTTAGACTGAAGGGCAGATATATAAATTAGTGGAATAAAAGGAGAGTCCAGAAATAAATGGTAATATTCACGGCTCATTGATTTTTTTTTTTTTTTCCTTTTTTTTAAGCAAGGGTGAACAAAGGACAGTTTGGTGGGAAGAGGAGTTATCTTTTCAGCAAAGGCCAGGCAGTTAGATGTTCTTATACAAAAGAATGAATCTGGGCCGGAGAGACAGCTCAACAGTTAAGAGCACTGACTGCTTTTGCAGAGGACCGGGGTTTTATTCCCAGCACCCACATGGCAGGTAACAACCATCTGTTAACTCTAGTTCCAGGGGAGTTTGACACTGTCTTCTGACCTCCCTGGGCATTGCATGACATGGAGCATGTACACACATGAAAACTTGAATGTATATTCATACACATAAAATGAAATAATAAAAAAGACAAAAGAATGACTCTCTTCCTCTCTCCCACACTCAGCACATGTGAACTCAGAGTTGGTACAGGCCTAAACGCAAGATCTAAAACTATTGAAAAACTAAAATTCTAGGAAGAAAATTTGGTATAAATCTTCAATTCCTTGCATTAGGCAGCAGCTTCCTTTGTTTTTTTCTTTTATTGTATTGAGTTTATAAACATTGGTTTCTAAGGTATAAGACCCAAAAAGGCAGAGTGTGTGTGTGATAAATTGTTCCTCATCTAATTTAAAAACTGCCAAATGATACCATCAAGAAAACAAAGAGATGGGGCCAGAGAGATGGCTTAGCAGTTAAGAGCACTGACTGTTCTTGCACAGGACCCAGAACCCACGTGGTGGCTAATAACTGTTCATAATTCCAGTTCCAGGGGATCTTATGCCCTCTTCTGACCTTTGTGGGCATTGCACATGTGCACTTACATACATGCAGGCAATACACTCATACACATAAAATACAAATAATAAAATATTAAAAATCAGAAAGAGATTGCACAGATTGAGAAAAAATATTTTTAATTCTTACATGTGATGAGGGTTTTTATCCAGAATATTTTTGAAAATTCATTAGTAATAAGATATATGGCTCAATTAAAAACAAACAAAAGATTTGATAAAATATTTCTCCAAAAATGACCAAGTGGATATAGCATGCACAAGGCCCCAGAATTTTCCCCAGCACACACTAACAAATAACTTTCTCCTTTAATAAGTTGTACCCAAAGAAAAAGAAGCTCAACTTCCTTAGTCTGAGGGAGCTACAAATTAAAGCCACAAAGATAATCCTTTGCATATCCACTAGGATTTGGCTCATTTAAAGGGGAAGGAGTGAGTGTTGTGAGTTCTTCAGAAGTATTTATAATCAGTCATAGTAACCCCAAAGTAGAAAAGAATCCAAATATGGAAACAATGTGTGACAGAATATCCCCAGCCATGAAAGGCACAATGGGCTTATTGATGCATACCGCCATAGGACAGGCCTTGAAAACTGTGCTCTGTGAGAGATGCAGGACATAAAGGCCACATATTGTATAGCTCCATTTATACAGTATGTGGTGGGGCATTCCTGTAGTCCTAGCTGAGGCAGGAAGATTGAGGCCACTCTGGGCTATGTAGTGAGATGATGTCTCATAAGACCAAAACAGGAAAAGGAAAGAAATGCCTGAAATGGACAGGTCTTTCGCTGTGGTCATAGAGCGCTTACCCAACATGCACAAAGCCCTGGGTTGAACCCCAGCACCACATGAACTGGGGGTGCAGGTGAATGTAATCCAAGCACTTTAGGAGCAGAGGCAGGAGGATCAGAAATTCAAGGTCCTCTGTTATATAGAATTTGAGGCTAGCTTGGGATACATGAGATCTGTTTCAAATGAATGAATACAATGTGGTACAGTATAGTAGAGCTTGGGGGAAAAGATGATGCAGTGGACTGCTAAAGGATAAGAAATATCATTTTGAAGTTGTAGAAGTGTTCTGGAATGAGATATTGGTGAAAGTTGTACAACTTTTGAATATAATAAAACTGCTGAACTTAGGATGAATTAATAATAGGAGGTAAACATGTTACTAGAAAGTCACATGAAGAAGTTACTCAGATTTGATATCTGATTTTCATTGTGTGGTAAGCAGAAATGGGGGAAAATGCTATTTGGAGAAGACTCTGAAGCTGTAGGCAAAGCTCCGTGTGGGTGTAGATCACACGTGCAGTAAAGAGATGGTGGACTGGGTGGGTGTGGCCAGGCCAGTGTGTGGTGCCCATTTTCTGAGGAGCCAGTGTGTTGACTAACGCTGTGTAAGGCTGTTTGTCTTCCTAAGGAGCTGGCTCCCTGCCAGATCTCTTGTCTCTTTGGAAGCCCTGCTTTGGGAAGCTGTAACCCAAGTTGTTATCCTCTCTTATCTGGGGTTAGTGTCTTCATCATGTGACAAATTGGTATGCTGATGTTCACACCAGCATTAGTATACATTTAAATATTCTGCAATGGGAGAAGAGAAGTCAGTTCTATTTAGTTTTCAGTTGATAGTTCTTTTTGGAATAAGGTTGACATTATTAAATAACTGCTATTTAATTTGAGATTTGATTTGTTTTCTGGTTAAAAAAATGTGAAAAATATGGGGCCAGCAAGATGGCTCAGTAGGTAAGGCACTTGCTGCTAAGCCTGAGGACTTGAGTTTGATCTCTGGAGCCTACATGGTGGAAAGCAAGGACTAACTCCTGCAAGTTATTCTCTGGCCTCCACACTCAGGTTATGACCTGCATATCCCCAATGAATGAACGAATGAATGAATAAATAAATAAATTTAAGAAATTAAAAACTATGAGAAGTGGCTGTGGCGGGGGCAAGGTGAGTGGTGCATGCCTTTAATCTCAACACTCAGGAGGCAGAGGTAGGCTGATCTCACTACATAGTGAGACCCTATCTCAAAAAAACAAAAGTGAAGCATTCATGAACCAATTACTTAGGCTATACTTTGGTATTTTATATACTTTATCAGTTTTGAAGAAGTAGGCCATGTCATATAATTTAATACAAATCCATATCCTTCTTGGTCTACTAAACTTTTATTACCATATTTTTCTCTTGCATTTTTTCTACATGAGCTTTATAGTTCTTTTGGATGTTAATTTTCTACCTTAAAGGGCAGTTTGAAGCACATGCCTATAGAGCATAGCAAGCTCTCTGTGGAGCTTTGGCACCCACAGGCCTCTGACTTGATCTTTGAGAGTGTTATGAGAAGTAGAAAAAAGAAGAAATTCTTTATTATTACAAACCTACTGTAAGAGAAGGAACTATAATATCAAAACTTTTCTAACCAGGTATGGTGATGCATGCCTTTAATTCAGTACTTGGGAGACAGCAGTGGGTGAATCTCTGTGAGTTCAAGGGTAGCCTGGTTTACATAGTGAGCTCCACCAGGCCATCTGGGGCTACAAAGAGACCCTGTCTCAAAAAGACCAAAAAAAAAAAAAAAAAACCCGCAACTCCCCCAAGCCCCCCCAAAGCCCACAAACAAACAAAAACCCAAACAAACCTCTTTTCCATCATTACAGTTCATATTTAGAGAGAGAAAAAAACCTTAAAATATATAAGAGGACTTAAATATCTCATGAAGGTGCGAACTGTGCTCACTGCTTTCTCTGATACCTTTGTAGTGTTTTCCCTTGTGATTTTCTTTTCTGTCCCTTCTCCCACCCTCTCTTGCTCTCCCCTCCACTTCCCTCCTGACCCCTCCTCTCCCTCCCTGCCCCTCTGATCCTTCTCCTTTCCTTCCCTTTCTGTTCCCTTCCTCTTTCTTTTCCTTCTCTTCCCCCTTTCCTTTTTTTCTTGTTTTTCCTTCTCTCTTTTCTTTTTAATTTGTCTTATGTTTATTCATTTGCAGTATATGTGTGTGTGCTACAGTGTGGGGGTGCATGTGCACGTGTTCTCTGACCTTCACACATGTGCTATGGCATGTATGGGCATACACATAAATAAACAAACATTAACAAATAAATAAATGTGTTTTACAAAAAGCATGAAAGAGATTATCTGTAATTTTTAATGTACTGTACTCTTATGATCACTTGAGTAATTCAACTTTAAAAAATTATTTTTATTTTATGTGTGTGTTTGCCTGTATGTACGTAAGTGCACTGGTCATGCAAGGCCTGTGGAGGCCAAAGGAAGACATCAGATCTCCTAGAACTGGAGTTCCAAAGTTTTTAGCTGCCTTTTGGATGCTGGGAACTGAATCCAGTTACTCCACAAGAGTGGCCAGTGCTCTTAATCACTGAGCCAGCTCTCTAGCCCCAGTTCATCTTTTTTAATAGAAAAAAATTTAATTAGCACACAAAAGTTGTATATATTGATGAAATAATGTGATGCTTTGATATGTACTGTGTTCAAATCAGGGTGAGTATATATATCTCATCATACATTTTGTAGTGATAATACTTCTAGTTTTTTTTCCCTTAGTCCTGGGATGGAACCTGGGACTTTGTACTTGCTAGGCAGGCACTCCATCACTGAGCTATATCCAGCCCTTTTCTAGTTGGTTTTTGTTGTTCTTTTTCTTTTTCTTTTTTTTCTTTTTTTGAGACAGGGTCTCCCTGTAGCCCTAGCTGACCTGGAACTCACTATATAGATCAGGCTGGTCTTGATCTTACAGAAATCTGCCTGCCTCTGCCTCCTGAGTTCTTGGTTTAAAGGCATGTGCCACCATACCTGGTTCTTTTCTTGTTTTTAAGGACTATAGTATATTATTGTTGCCTGAAGTTACTCTACTGTGAAATGGAACACTAGAACTAATTTCTAATCTATTGATGATATTTAATGCTCTTTCCAAAGTGAGTAATTGTATCCCACCTCGTCTCCTGAGTCTGCAATTCAGAGATGGTGTGTAGAGTTCCCTGCAGGGCCAAAGCACTGTTGACTTTCCACGCTAGACATGAACTTGTGAGGACTAATTTTTGCTCAGTTTTTTCTGCCTCATGTCAACCTTGTAATTTCCAGATTAAAACAAATTATTAATTAATTTATGTGTGAGTGTGTGTGTGTGTGTGTGTGTGTGTGTGTTGCAGGGATTGGTTCTCTTCTCCCATGTAGGTCCTGAGAATTGAACTCACATCATCAGGTATGATGGCCACTGCCTTTATCCACTGAGCCATCTCCCTGGTCTGCTATTTTGAGAATATTTGAAGACTCCAGTGTGTAGTGTTACAGAACGCCCCACAAGAAAACTCTCCTCTGGTGGGCAGCTCTGGTGGGCAGACGTAGGTAAGAAACTTGAGTAGGTGCAATTAGGGATGTAGCAAGAAGGCACAGCCTGGTCTGACCATTTGTTTTCCCAGAAGTGGGGAATTTGACAAGATGGAAGGAATAGTCAGCTGTGAATGCTGCTGTGGGAGATCAGTGTGCTTAAGTACAGAAAGGTCTTCTTGGGCTTTGCCCACACAGTAGGTCACTGGGGATGCTGACTAGAGCAGCTCCGGGGCTTCAGAACTGTCAGGAAAGCCCGATTGGAGTGTCCAGAGGTGAACAGAAAGCACATGTGAGTAGCTGGAGGGTACAGACAACTATTAACTCCCAGGACCTTCTGAAGATGGGTGACTTAGGGAATGTAAACAAGCTGCTGCTGATGAGGAGGGGAGCCATTGTGCATACCTAGAATACACGACTGGAAGGTTGAGAGTTTAAGGTCTGAGGAGGCAGAAAGGAGGGGCTGACATTGTCTACAAGTATATTGAAGACAGCAAGGAAAATGGAAGAGGTAGGGAGGGAGGCATTTGCATTCCCACCTTGTTTCTCTTACATGCCATTTTTGGTCCATTTCTGATAGGTACACATCCTGGCCACAAAGCTAAGGCTTGTGTAGTTTTGGTGTGGTCTTTCTAGGCCTTCTAAATACAAACCCTCCTTTAAATTCTGCAGTACTTACTTGGGTCTTTTATTTTATAGATGTAATATTCTACCAGTCATATCTACTAATTGTGCTTCCTACCTTTTATTGAATTCTGGTGGCTTTTTTTTGAGACCGAGTCTCACAGTGTAGCACAGCTGGCCTGAAATTTGCTGTATAGACCAGGCTAACCTTGATCTCACAGAGATCCGCCTGCCTCTGCCTCCCGAGTGCTGGGATTAAAGGTATGTGCCCCATCTGTGTTGAATTCTTATAATGGCATGTTTTTTTGTGAGCGTATGTCTTGTCTTGTCCAAGTTGGTTGGAAGCTCTTTCAAGTCTAGTCATAGACTGTAGTCATTTCTGTCATTTATACTGAGATAATTAAATAAAAATAATTGAGAGCCAACCATGGTCCATAGGACTGTAATATTTAGCAGTTGAAAGTAGAGACAGGAATTCAAGGATATCCTTGCCTACGTAGTGGGTCTGAGGCCAGCTTGGGCTATGTGTAGAAGAGCTTGTCTCAAAAAAAAAAAAAAACCAATTGGGGCTGGAGAAATGGCTTAGCAATTAAGAGCACTGACTGCTTTTGCAGAGGACCTGGGTTTGGTTCCTAGCACCCATATGGCAGCTAACAACTGTATGTAATTCCAGTTCCAGGGGATCTAACGCCCTCTTCTGACCTCTCTGGGACATTGCACGACATGGGTGTACTTACATGCATTCAGGCATTATGTTTATACACATAACAAATAAACATAATAAAGCATTTTTTTTTAATTGAGCTAGATGGAGCTGGAGAGATGGCTCAGTGGTTAAGAGCACTGACTACTCTTGCAGAGGACCCAAGTTTAATTCCCAGCACTCCCAGACAGGTAACAACCATCCGTAACTCCAGTTCCAGGGGAATCTGACACCCTCTTCTGACCTCCATGGACATTGCATGACACAGGAGCACTCACATACATGCAGACAATACACTCATACACATAAAATACAAATAATAAATAAAATACAAAAAAAATGAGCTAGATTGGTAATGGATAAACAGTATGCACAGGTATTCAGCTTATTCCTGTTACAGTCTCCAATTGAATTTATATATGAATATATATGCTAGATTGGGAAATATACCAAAACATTTGCAACTCCTGTTAAGTTGCACTTCTTCACACTTTTAATAAGGTCTTGGCCTTGTGACTTGTTTTGACCAGTAGAATGTAATAGAAATAATGTGTGCAGGTTCTGAGCTGAGGCCAGGAGTAGCCCAGGCAGTTTCTCCCCAGCCATGTTGGGGTTCAATAACTGCCATGGAATGAACTCCAGACTGATGGCTAGAGATCACAAGTGGAGAGATCTAGTCCCACCTAGCATCAGTGTTCTAAACCCTAGTCTCTTAGCCTGTGGGTTTTGACCCTGTAACTTAATGCAAGAGTTCAAAAAGTTTGGCCATAGTTGAAAGGTCCCTAAACATGCAGGAACCAGAAATTAATCCCGAATGTAACAGGTAATGAATTGAGGTGTTTCTAGCAGTGATCATGTGAGTTGCACTGAGAAACTTCACTGCAGCCTTGGTTCTGAGCATACAACCTGTGTACTGTGTACTGTGCATGCCATCATGCTACATGGCACCGAAAGTACTGCCGAGACACCTCAGCTCAGATTCAGATGTTAGGGATTTCAGTGTTTTTACCATACATAGAAAAAAATCCCTGCTCTTAATGGAAACATAATGGTTTAGTCATGGGAAACACAACTTGCCGTCACTTCCCTCAGCATGTAAGTATCAGATTAGTGCATGTAATCTGTGTGTGGGTGCATGCCATCATGCACATCCATTTGGAGGCCAGAGGTTGACATCAGGTATTTTCTTCAATGCCATTTCTACCTGACTTTAAAAAAAAAAATCAAAGTAGGATTTATTTATTTATTGTGTTTGTGTGTGTGTGCATGTGTGTGCGTGTGCACATGTGTGGAAGTCAGAGCAGGACTTTGTGGAGTCCATTCTTCTCTGTCCATGATGATGTGGGTTCTAGAGAAACTTGGGTCATTGAGCTCTCATGCAAAGCTCCTTTACCCATTGAGCCATCTTGCCAGCCACCACCTTGCTTTTCCATGGTGCTGGTGATCCTAATTCAGATCCTCCTGACACACAGCCAACATTTTACCAGCTCAGCCATCTCCCTAGCTCTCTGCATTTTAGGATTTATTTATTTATTTTATCTTTATTTTATGTGTATGAATGTTATGCCTGTATGTATGTAAGCACACCTGTGTTATGCAGTGCCCACAGAGGACAGAAGAGAGCTTCGGATCCCCTGGAACTGGAGTTATGAATGGTTATTAGCTGCCATGTCGGTGCTGGGTTTCGAACCTGGGTCTTCTATAAGAACAGCCAATGTTCTTAATTGCTAAGCTATCTTTCCAGCCCCTCTCTGCATTTTTGTATTCAAAAGTTTTATGAAGTTTTAATGAAATGCTTGCTATTTGAATCTTTGCCTGCATTTCTGTTTTTAATTTCTGATTTTGTGTTTTAATTGTGTATAGTTAGAAACCTCTTTCTCAGGGATACACAGAAGAGAATGTGTATAGTACTTGCTTGTGTAACAAAACATCTTTCTAAAAGACACACAGGAGATTGATCACACTATATGCTTAGGAGAGGGAAGCTGGGGTAGAGGGAAGCGGGGGGGTCTTCTACTTTTGTCCTTTACAAGTTTGGAAATATGCAGTTAATATTCCCTGAATGCTTCTGAAAGTAAAGGTGGAGGAAATACTCAAAATCATGGAAAACCAACAAATGAGTTCAGTAAGAGTTAGTATAAGAAAGAATGATCAATTACTTCCTTTGTCTTAATTTTTAAAAAGAAAGAAAAGGTGAAGACCCAGTGCATTTAGGCCCATGACTTCTGTTCTCATTCTATGAAGTTTAGACATACAAATTTGTGACTTTTTTGAGTGTGCTAACCCTTTGTTGTATAATTACCTCCAAGAAACATGCTGTTAAAACTGTTATATAACTCCCATTAAAGGAGAGACCTCCTCCCCCCTTTTTGAAGTGCTGAGAATCAAACCCAAGTCTTAGGTAAGCATTGTGCTACTAAGCCTCGCCCCCAGCCTGACAGGAGAGTTTCTTTACAATATGAATTTAAACCAGTCACAGTGGAGAGACTTGAAGGAATGGGGTCTTAGTGCTTGCTGAGGGCATAGAAGCTTTGCTTTCTAGCTGAGCATGTGCCTGACTTTACCCACAGTGAGAACAGAACCAGACCAGATTCCCAATAGGGTTTAAAGATGGAGTAAAGAAATTTATTAATATGTATCTTTGGGAAACTATTTACCTTTACCTTGGTTTCTTTTTTTTCTCCTTTAAAGATTTTTTAGTTATATGTATATATCCTTTTCAAAACCAGATATAACAACAACAAAACCCATACAAAAATAATACCCAACAAAACAAAACCAGAAAGGAAAAAATGATTCTGTAACTTGGAAGAACATCATCTTTTTTATGTTGAGATTGAAAAGAGGATTAAAAAGAGGAGAATCGAGCTGGCTGTGCTAGCACATGACTTTAATCTCCCAAGACTTGAGAGGCAGAGGCAGAGATAGAGGCAAGCAGATCTCTGTGAGTTCAAGGCCAGCCTGGTCTAAGTAGCAAGTTCCAGGCCAGTCAGTGCTGCATGGTGAGATCCTGTGTAAAAAACATGGAGAGAATTACTGTGTTTCGACTGCAAGAGTTACCTTACACAGAAATTTAAATTTACTTTTTGTCAAGACAGATCTATCACCAGGTATGATGACACGTGTCTAAAATCTCAACACCCAGGAGACTGATGCAGGAGGATTATTGTGAGTCTAAGGCTAGCCTAGGGTACATAGTGAATTCCAGGCTAGCCTGGGCTACAGACTTAAGATCCTGTGTCAATAAAACAAAGCAAAACAAAATATGACAGAAGCCCAGAAAAGTTGGGATTTATTGTTGATATGATGGATGACAGACTCTTATATTTAACGTATCAAAAAAGTACTGTATCTTTTTTGTGTTTATGTGTATGTATGTATTATGTGGTATATGTATGTGTTCATATGCACACATGAGAAGGCTACTCTCCCTTATTCTTTTGAGGTAGAGTTTCTCCCTGAACCTAGAGTTCACACTTTTTGGCTTGGCTGGCAGTCAGCAAGGCACAGTGATCCTCCTTTCTCTGCCCTTCCTAGTGCTGGAGTTACAGGCACTGTGAAACCATTCCTGCTTTTTATGTTGTGATGGGATCCGAATTCATGTCATCATGCTTTTGTGGCAGGTGCTTCTATCCATTGAGCCATCTTTCCGAATCTGAAGTGCTGCATCTTTACAGTGTTTCCTGTGTATCTTCTTGGTTTATAGTACCAGGCATCGGTTGATGGTAGGAGAGAAGAAACTGAAGTAAGAAGGGCCAGTCATAGTTAACTGTTCAGCTTCTAGATCTGTCCAGTTAAAGCAATCTTATAAAGCTGAAGGTTGATCCAGTGATAGAATACTTGCCTAGAGTGCTGGTTATTATTAACTTGACATAATCCAAAGACATAATCCAATTGGGGAAAGGGAATCTCAATTGAAGAACTGCTTAGATGAGATTGGAACTATGGGCCTGTCTGTGGGGCATTGTCTTGATTGGTGATTGATGTGGGAGGGCCCAACCCAGTCCACACAATAATAATTATGTACCCCTAGGCTGGTAGGCCTGGGCTGTGTAAGGAAGCTGGCTGAGCATGGGCCAGGCATCAAGCCTATAAGCACCCTTCCTCTGATTTCTGTACCAGGTTCCTTCAGTTCCTGCCCTGACTTCCCTTGGTGATGGACTGTAATCTGGAAGTGTAAACCAAATAAATCCTTTCCTCCCCAGACTGCTTTTGGTAATGTTTATCACAACAGCAAAAGGAAACTCGAACACCTAGATGCATAAGCCCTGTGAGGGTTTGACCAGCAGCACCTGGAAACAGAAGAAAACAAAACCAAAACCCAGTTTGGGTACTTACCACCCATTCTGTGTTTTACAGTGCCCAAACATTATTTGAAAACTGATTTTTATAACAAAACACCTGTCCCAAATGGTGCCGTTGTCACCAGAGAATGCTGTGTCACCAGCCAATTGGATGGAGAGCCTCATCTTTTTCTTTTTTTGTCTCTTCTTTGTTTGGGGGGTGTGGAGCAGGGGCAGTCTACTCACCCCATTGTGAAACTGCCAAGCAGGAAGTATGATGTAGTCTCAGCCTTTGACTTTGGTTAAAGTGACCACGCTGGCCCCCTTGGTCATTGGTGGTCAGTGGAGCCTGTCCCATTTGCAGGACTTAGTTTTCTGAAAGCCGGATAATACGGCAGTAAGGCTCAATACCTACAGTGGTTCACAGAGTCTTGTTAGGTTTTTGGTGTGAGGCAAAAATTGAAGCTAGCTACTTTCCTGACTGGTGTATTTACAAGCTAGGAAACTGTGAAAAACGCCAGCTACCAACTGTGTAGCTCATTGGCCCTTCCCTTTGGCTTCAGCGTTCTGCTAATAAAAATAATAATTATGTTTTTCTGATATGTTTGCCAAGTGTTCGTGCTTCACACCCCACACGTGATAAAGAGCGTTTCTGCAGCATGCATTGCTTTGTCTCTGATTGAATGTTTCCTAACATTTGAGTGTTCTGCTTTCTGGGCTGATTTGCTGTGCTTTCTTCTTTTTCAGAATGGACTGCTGAATTATGAAGCATTTCAAACCCAGTCGTAGACCATCACTCCGCCACTCTCTCCTTTATCTCCTACTAGTTATTTAAATTGGACTTTTAATATCCTACCAGCTGCTCTTCAGACACACATGGTGCATTGCTGCCATTCCCCGGATTGTATCTTTGAAACACACGCTCTTAGTAACCTTCAGCGAACAAAGAGGCAACCTCCCGGTACAGCCACCGGGAGGGGGTCATCCTGACTGCCCTCTAGCTTGGCCTGATCTGGATTTGAATCCCACCATGGAGCCTCGCATGGAGTCCTGCCTGGCCCAGGTGCTGCAGAAGGATGTGGGGAAACGACTGCAGGTTGGCCAAGAACTCATAGACTATTTCTCAGATAAGCAGAAATCTGCTGACCTTGAGCATGACCAGACCATGTTAGATAAGCTTGTGGATGGGCTCGCTACCTCTTGGGTGAACTCCAGCAATTACAAGGTAAGTGCTGTTTCAGGAGGCGTGAGTGGAGATGGTGGGGTTGCTTTGGTAGATCCAGGTTGGTTCTGAAAAACATCCTTTGGAAGCCCGCAGAATGATTCCTTGGCTGCTTATAGGGCACTCCTGTAAACCCTGGCTTTTGGCACATTATGGTGGAGCAGGTGGTTTTCTTTGGTTGATTTTGTTGGAGATAAAACAAAAAGGGCCTTAAGCCCAATGAGAGAAGGCCTACTGAAGAGATAGATAGGGAAAACTTTTATGTTGGACGTTCACAAGTATTTGGAGCCTTGAAGTTAAAATTTATGTCATGTCTTGCAGTGCATAGGTCGTGACACCTTGGTGAGTGGTCCTTTGTGAATAGCAGGTGTTGCCACTGATCTCTCAGGGATGGAAATGTGGAGCATTTTATTTTCAGGTCACTTTTTTGAAGTCTGCTGAGTACCTGGCCACAAATAGTTTGTATTATCAGGAACTCACTTTGCCCTGTGGATAATGGCATACTGAGATAGCCTTCAGATATGAAGAATTAAGGCAGTGGAAGGTGTGTGCAGTGTGGTCTTCTATGCTCCAAATGCATGTAAACATGGACTATTTACCATTCAGAGGCTGAGCTTCGTGAATGCAAACTAGAGATACCTGAAGTGCTCAGGAGCGGTCCTCCACTTGCCACTTCTCCACCTGCCCCCTCCTCCTCCTGACCTCTACACCAGCCCTCTCCTCCACCTGCCCCCTCCTCCTCCAGCCCCTCTTCCCTTTCAGTTTGTTAAGAAGGCAGCCTCTCTAGATGAAGGCTAAGATGGACATGGGGCAGGAAGCTTGCATGGCTGCTGTTAAGTGCTGTGGACTTTGGAGAAGGGACTACAGAAACTGAATCTTTTGTGCTACAATGACTTAGTTTTCTGAAATTGGTTTGGACTTAGGAACCAGCTGCTTATAGGATTCTTTTGTACCATTTTCCAAATTCATTTAAACATCAGTCTCATCCGAGAGCAGTGAGATTTTATATTTGTAAAGGATGTTACCTAACACTATGATATTTCATTCACAACTGGACATAAAATTTATCTTACCTGCCTTTGAGGCAGAGCTGAAATCCCGTCTCAGTTCTCATTTCATTTGGTGCTGTGAGTGCTCCTGAGCGCCGGCTGCTGATGCTGTGTCGGGGGCGTGTTGGAGATGAGGGGTCAGGCAGAGTCTGGTTGCTTTTGAGGACTGTCAAGTTACCTTGTGTGTCTTAGTCATGGCTGCTCTACTGTGTGCTTATTGAGAAGCTGTTGGTGGAGAGTAACTGAAAAGTGGACTTGAGCATCACAGATGAGCCAGTGGTGGTTGAGGCAGTGTCTAGGGAGGATGCCTGGCTTCTTATGCCTTAAAGCTCCTAGACAGCCTTTTGTGCATCATCTTGCCAGATGACTTTGTGTTCCTCCTTCCCCCCAGTACCGTCAGAACATGGAATGTAGGTTGAGAGCTGCTTTCAACCTCACGCTTAACCTGCTGGCCTCAAGGTGTAGCCTCCCTCCCATGAAGGAAGCACATGGCCCTATGCAGGAGGGAGGGTACTTGAAGGTCACCAGACTGTACTTGGAAGGAGGACGTTGCAGAGGGGACTAGGCTAATACTAGGATAATTAGTGACCTGTAGAGCCTGCTTCACTGCTTGAGCTCTTGTAACTTGAGCCTCAGTTTCCCCATTTATGTCAAGATTTTTTTTTTTTTAGTCTTTGTGTGTGTGCATGTTTGTGTGTGTGAGAGAGTATGAGTGGACATGGGCTGTGATTCATTGTAAAGGTCAGAGGACAGCCTGGCCAAGGATATAGTCTTGCCTTTTACCTTGTTGGGGGCAGCGTCTCCTCTTGGTCAGTCCCTGTCTTGCTTGAGGCAGGCTCTTCTTGCTCACCAGTGCTGCATGTGCCAGGCTGACTGACCCCTGAGCTGCTGGGAATTCTCCTTTCTCTGCTTCCCATCTTCCCATAGGGACTCTGGGACTACAGATGTACTACTATATGCAGCTTTTGCATGAGTTCTGGGGATCTGAACTTGGGTCCTCACACTTGCATGGCAAGCACTTTACTCACTGAGCCATCTCCCTAGCCAGATAATTACGTTTTTAGAGCATTAAATGAGAGTCTGTATAAATTATTTCTTGAATACCTCTAAGAAGTTAGTGGTGGTGGTTATCAGCATGTGACTCTTCAAGGAACTCAGGTGGTGGGCATGCTGGCCAGAAGCAAATGGCTGCATCATAGTTTAGGTAGAGTGTGTACACTTGTACACTCATAGAAACTCACAGGATTCTGTGCAAGACGGAAGTAAGCAGCAGTACTGGAGTCCAGGACTTTGAAGATTCTATACTTGCTTCAGAATGACACCTGTAGAGTCACAAGGAAGGACGGATTAAGACTTAATACTTAAGGAAGTAATTCTTTTATCTTTCCTCTCCCCAGCTCCCGTCCCCTCTCTGCCCCTCCTCCCTCTCCTCTCTCTCCTTCCCACCTCTCTCTTCTCCCCTCTCCCCTCTCTCCCGTTCAGCCCCCTCCTTCCCTCTCCCTTCCCCACCTCCCTCCCTTCTTCTCCTCTCTCTTTGGACGCAGGGTTTCCCATGTAACCCAGGCTGGTCTTGAACTCATGTTCCTCTTGTCTCTAGCTCCGCAGTGCTGGGATTACAGCAGGTATGGACCACCATGCCAAACTAGGGAGTTAATTAGTAAGGAAAAGCAGCTTGGTGTGAAGTCAGTCAAAGAAGGTAGGTTTGCTACCAACTTGCTTGTAATCAGTGTATTTGTTCAGTACAGATGTTAGTGAGATATTCCTTGGGAATGCTCCAGGTCTAATGTCTTCTGACTTAATATAAATGGTCTTACAGTCCAGGGCTGTACTAAGGTTTTAATCCTATAGGACGAAATACCCCCTGCTTTGGAAGTGGTGCTGGCTTTGTGAGTTCTGTGAGTTCTGCCTTGCTCCCAGCTGTAGCCCAGAACCTGAACCTGGTAGGGGCTCAGCAAATACTAGATAGATACTTGAATAAACTCAGGAATTTACTAGGGCTGGGAAGATGACTCAGTAGTTAAGAGCACTGCCTGCTCTTGGAAAGGGCTCAGGTGTGATTCCCGGCACCCACATGGTGGCCAACAATCATTTGTAACTGCAGTTCCAGGGAATCCAGTGCCCTTTTCTGAACTCCGCGGGCAGTACAGGAAACAGGTACACTCACACACATGCAGGCATTACACTCATACACGTAAAATAAAAATAAAGTATAGGAATAGAAGGATCAGCTTTTCCAACAGAAATTTGAAGCTACACTTCTAGAATTTAAAATTTTATTTTTATTTTATGTGTATGAGTATTTTGCCTGCATGTATGTAGGTATTCCACATGTATGTGTGCAATACCTGCTGAGTTCAGAAGAGGGCATCGGATCCTCTGGAACTGGAGTTACAGACGATTGTTAACTGCCATGTGGGTGTTGGAAACCAAACCCCAGTTCTCTGCAAGAGCAGTCAGTGTTCCTAATCCCCATCTCTTTAGTTTCCCTAGAATTTTTAAATTAAGGAATAAAATGATAGCAGGAAACAGGCAATATAATTTTTGTGTCTGAAACAGTACTCTGTTACTCCCTTTCTTAGGGATTATTTCTCAGGAGCCATCCATCTACTGTATCTTTTTTATCTCTCACTTGGAATTTACCAAGTAAGCTAGACTGGCTAGCCAGTAAGCCCCTGGGAGCCTCTAGTGAGTTCCTGGGATCCCCCAGTCTGTGTCTTCCCAGCGTCTAGTTTATGTGAGTTCTAGGGATTGAACTTGATGCTTACATGCTTACATGGCTAACAGTGACTCAGCTATCTCCCAGCCTTTACTCCTTCACAATCAAGGTAATTGAATGCTAGTTTGGGGGGTTTTTTTTTGTTTTAATTTTTACCTTTTTGGATACAGGGTCCCACTATGTAGCCCATGATGGCTTAGAACTTTTATTATTGTGTATGTGTGTGTGCATGATGTATGTGTGTGTGTGTGCGTGCGTGTGTGCTTACATGCTAATGCATGTTTGTGTAGGTCAGGGGACAGCTTTGTGGAGTCAGTTCTTTCCTTCCATCAAGTGGGTTCTGAGAATTAAACTCAGGTTGCCAGGCTTGCACTGCAAGCACCTTTACCCACTGAGCCATCTTGCTGGCCATAGGAATCCTAATGTTATACATGAGGTAACTGAGGCCCAGAAATATGAGGTAATTTCTACTAGTGGTTATGGAGGTGAAATTTAAATGTAGGTTCCTCTGATTACCCAGCCAGTAGTCCATAAGAATAGGGGTCAGCAAACTTTTACTTGAAGGCCAGATAAGGAAATATTTTAGGTATTGTGGACCACATGGACTTTTTGCAAATATTTAAGTAATTTGGGCTATAAAAACAGTCAAAGATAATGCATGAATGGATAGGACTGGTTATGTTTTAGCAAAACTTGATTCATAGAAACTTTGGCCCTTTGCTCAGTTACACTGAACACCTTCAATGAGACTCAGGTGAATACTTTTTGTTCAGTGTGGGAACCATTGGGGATTCATTGAGGAGAAGAATACGGGTTGCAGTTTGCATATAACTTGGGGGTGGGGAAGCATTAGTTCAGATTATAGTTTATTTTTGAACTTCTTCATATGATGTTTCATGAAAATTTGCCTGTTTTAGCTCTCTCAGGCTCATTGAGATCAGTTTGAATCCCATTAGCCTGTCATTGATCATGTACAGTGAATTGGCTTTGAACTTTCTTGACTGGTAAAAGCCGTCTGGAGAATTCAGTCAGTAAGGTGCCACCCATCAAAGCATGAGGACCTGAGTTTGGATCACTAGTACCCATGAAAAGCTGAAGGCAGTGGTGCAGGTATGTAATCCCTATTGGAGGCTAGGGAGAAGGTGAAGATAATGGGTCCCCCTGCCTTTCATTTGGTCAGCCATCCTAGCTGAATCCATGAGCTTTAGGTTCAGTGAGAGACCCTGTCTCAAAAAAGATGGAGGGCAATAGAGGAATGCACCCAGGGTTGGCTGCTGGCCTCATGTCTTCTGAACTTGAATATGAATACATGTGCACATACCCATATGAACTCATGAACACATATAACACACACACACACACAAAGTTATCTTGAGGGTTCAGTATTTGGTTATTGCATAGAACTGATGAGATGGCTCATCGGCTAGAGGCACTTGTGCATAGGACTATGGGCCCAAGTTCTACTCCAGAATCCCACAAGGTGTCAGGAAAAAGTCAACTCCCTAGAGTGGTGTTCTTACCTCTACACAGGCACTGTGATACTCACATATGTGTATTTATACACAGATATGTGCACACACACAGTTATAAAGATTAAGTACTCCTACATCCAGAGCACCACCAGGGCCACACTATGTGGTGCTGTTGAATCTGGAAGGACTTGTGAAGTGTTTCACTTTGTTATAGTGATCACGGGGAACAGGAGACCCTTTTTATTCATGAGGTTCCTTTTTTAGATTACCTAAACATTAGAAATTAAAAACTCCAAATTTGGAACATGATGGCTTCTCACTGATCTGATCTCTTTTTGGTTTCCTTGAGTAAAGCCTGAAGAAAGGGAAAACTGCTGGGGTAAGTTCTTTCACATACTTGCAGCCATCATGTCCCCTCCAGTACCCTCCCCCCTCCTTTTTTTTTGAGACAGGGTCTCATTATGTAGCACTTCCTGGCCTGGAATTAGTCTAGATTCCAGGCTAGCTAGCATCTGCCTGTCTCAGCTTCCTGAGTTTGGGGATTAAAGTCATGGGTCATTAGGTCTGGCCTTCTTTCTTTGCCTAAGAAGGGATGCAAATTTAGAGTGATGCCCCCTGAAAGGCTGGTGTGCAGCTGCCACAGCCTCCTGCCCTCAATACATGCATTTCTGCCTTTGATGAGCTCTGCATCCTAGGGTGCTTTTATTTATACACTCTCCCCAGCCCTTCTCCAAAGTTCTCACAGCTCATGAGCCCTGAAAGCCTAGTGTCTTCCGTAATTCATTCCCCATTTGATCTGAAGAGACCCGGTAGGAGACCCTAGAGACTTTAGGGCGTGTTTCACTGCAGAAAGAGGTTTGATCATTGGTGCTACCCCAAAATATGTTTAAGGGTTTTTAGTAGAATCTGTGTGTATAGTTTACCATCTAAACACTCAGAAACTTCTGTATCTCAGAACACATCTGGTCTCAAGTTCTTGATAGGCAGTTTTGGACCTGTATGCAGTATTGTGAAATGATCACAAGAGTTTATGGGTGGGACACATTTACTTTGTACCAGAAATCTGCTGAATGCCAGTTCATTTTACTATATGAGGTAGCTACTGTTCTGTTGTGTCTTTTTGGTTTTGAGCCTGAGCCTTCTAATGGCTGTGCCAACTCTCCAGTCCTTACTTCCATCTTGTAGATGGGAAAACTGATGCTCAGAGAAGTCTGGTCACTTGTTGGGGGAAGGGGTGAACTAGTAATTAAGGTTTCTTAGACTTGAACTGTATCTTCACACAACACCTAAAATTAAGTAAGCATTGGCCATGTTGCAGGTGCTATGCTGGGGAGTAATACAGTGTGAAGACACTGTGGGCTGATGCTCAGACTGGGTAGGTCTGTGAATCTAGTGTGTATGTGTGTGAATTTCCCCTCATCCACATTTGTCTCAGGGCCTAGGCCATGCTGCTATGAATTTGAAATTTGTGCCCTACAGGACCTTCTGATCTAACTACAAGGACAGCCAAGACTTACAGAAGGACAAAGGCACAGTTATATACTGTGGGGTAGAAAGTAATTTAGTGTAAGTTGTCCCATGAATGTATATAAATGCTACAAGTGTAAAAATGAAGAAAAAAATAAAAGATTAAATAAAGTATGCTTGGTTGGAAAGGTAGATTAAATAGGACCATGAAGAATGAAACGGACTAGTTAGTTCAGGGGTTCTGAGCATCCCTGTTCCTGGTGCATCTGGGCAGCTCTCTGTGGAAGAGCTAGTTTCACTGCTCCTCTTTCAGCACTCAGTAGACCAGTGCATTTATGGGCAGTAAGGGAATGTGTTGACAGATAAGGGAAGTGTCTCTCATTCTTCTTTCCTATCTCCCAGCCTTGGCTTCTTCCATTGAGTTTTTATTTCCCTCCTGTGTCCTTGAGAGGAGAGCCAGAAAAGATTATTGGATTCAGATTAAGAGCCTTCTGTTTCCTTTTCTGGCAGTGTGCTCGGTGCTGCCACCAAGTGATGCATCCTCTTTAAGGCTGGAAAGGAGGTTTTGCCCAGGTTTTCCTTGCAGTGTTTGTTGTCTTGAGGCACGCTGGAAGTAAATTTCTTTGGTGTAATTCAAAAAGACAGATGTTAGTGGAAAAACTATAGTGAACGCCACTAAGCAAAAGCAGACAACCTTAGAATGAGTTATTCCAAGAAAATATGTGTAGACTGTCAAGCCAAAATAGTGTCTTTGACATATGTAAGTTAAAATAATTTCTTCCTATGTGTACAGATACTGGAAATAATTCAGATATGAATGTGAACCGTCTGGATTCCTCTCCTCACTTTGCCATTTGACCTTTGTGCTCTGAAGATAGCTTCTTCATCTATACAATGGGTCTGATGAAGCCAGTCTATGTAGTTTTCTTGAGAATTCAGCCAGCCATTGTATATAAGGTGTACTGTACATGTAGCATGTGGTCAATAAAAGAAGTCAATGAAGATACAAATTGTAGGGTCAAATGATAGCAAGATCTGTGGAGACTGAACTTTTATGTGGGGGTCAAGACTGCATGCCTTCCTGTAGCCCTGCCTGAACCCTGGAACAGAAGACTCAGATCTTTTGTAATAAGATATGAATCCTTGAGTTGTGCAGTGTTGATGAAACGGGATGAAACGGGTGTCCCCTAGTGGGTTCTTAGTCTCATTCATTAAAAAAAATTAAGAATGGACCCAATCGGAAGCTTTAGGACAATTTTATTGGAATTTGAAGAAACATCCTCAAGACAGGCAAACTGGGGATCTCAGCAGCTGCCTGGAGGAAGAGAATGGAGGGAGAAGAAAAGAAGCCAAAAAGTCATGCAGGTTTAGAGCCTGCGTGGGGTCATACACGTGGCGGACTGGCAGCCACATGGCTGGGAGAAGGAGCTTTAGAGAAAAAGTAGAGAAATACAAGACGCTAGGGCAGCCCAAAACCTTAAAAAAGCCATGTTTAGAAAAGGGATCTGAAGAAGAGAAGGAAAGATTACGCTTTTCTGAATTCCTCTGAAAAGTGGGCAGACTTAACGGAGAGCTACATGTCTGTGGCTGGGTCCAGAAGAAATGCACTGGGAGGCGGGATTCCCAGCAGGAAAAGTTCATTGCCTCATTAACACACTCTGTATTCCGCCCATCTATTTAGTATAGCTTAAGTTGAACCCACCTTCCTAAGGGTGGTCCTGTGATTGACCAGTGAAACTGGAAATGTGGGTCTTTCAACAGATAAACTAGAGAATTTATAGTCTATCCCAGATAAATAGCTATTTGCTCTCTAACATTGATAATAAAGTCCCTAGGCAAAAGAGCAGCTGGCTGGGAATTCTGTCAAGGGTACATGTAAAGGCTACTGAAATAAAGAAGTCCACTGAATGATGAATCCTGCTTTTGGGAGATTCTGCTTGTTCTTTTTATTTTTAATACAGCCCTTATACTTTGCCTTGTTTCTGAAAGTTAACATTTAAATAAGGATACAGATAAGAAATCATTAATTGAATGCCAAAAGCAAACAAAAAGAAACAGCTGCGGTGAGAGTGTGCAGCCAACAGTGAGGCTGATGAGGCGTGAAAGCTAGTGTTTACTAATAACTAACATTTATTAAGTACTCATTGACTGCCAGGCACCCTAAGTGCTTTGAAGGCACTGCACACTGAATCTTCGGGGAAGTGCATTCTGGTAAGCCTGTGATTATTCTCTGTCTTCGTCCCCGGAAGGAAACTGCCTACAAGAAAGGACCTTCCTTGAGGTTCTATGGCTAGGAACATCAGAGGCAAGATTTTATTGTATTTAAAAAATATTTTTTATTCTTTGATAATTTCATACCATATATCTACTGTACACTGTATATATAATGTGTATATATAATGTATCTTGATCCGATTTACTCCCACTCCCCTCTCCTTCGTTGGCCACATCCCCTCCTCACTTTCATGTCTTGCTTTTTTTTTTTTTTTTTTGGTGACCCACTGAGTTTAATTGTATTGCCTGATGGAATGTTGACTGATCTTGTGCAGATTCTGTGCAGGTAACCATAACACTTGAGTGCAGTGACTCTGCCATATTTAGAATATAGCATTTTATCGCACTCCTCCCCATCCTCTGGCTCTTACATTCTTTCTGTCCCCTTTTCCACAACGTTCCTTGAGGCTTGGGTTGGCAGAGTTGAGGGTGTTGATACAAATGTCCCATTTAGGGCTGAGCACTCAACAGTCACTTTTCCCCAACAGTTTGACCAGTCTCTGCAATAACTGCTACCTGGTGCAGAAAGCAGCTTCTCTGACCAAGGCCGAGAGCAGCAATCATCTGTGGGTATAATAAACACAAATATTTAGAAGACATAGACAACATGTCCATTTAGCAGAGTAATAGTAGTAGGTCCCCACCTCAGGGACTGTGACCTATAGAGCCATGGGCTTTTGACCAGGCATAGTACCAGGCATGAATTCCCTCCTGTGGAACAGGCCTCAAATCCAGTTAGAAAGGGGTTAGTTGCTATTGTAGCCTTCATGCAAGAGGCAGGATTTTAATCTGAATAAATTTGATTTTGGAGCTAACCTCAGAAGCAGTCTATAGTACATGTTAATTTTCCAGCAGTATTAATGGTTACATTTATGCAAACATAATGAAAAGGGTAGGCCTCTTACTGAGGGATTATTTCAGCAGACTGAGAATGTGTTTATGTGTGTGTGGTGTGTTATGGATATATATGCATGTTGTTATGTGTGGGCAAATGTGTGTGCAGGTGCATGTAGAGGTCAGAGGTTGATGTCAGGTCTTCCTCTATTGCTCTCCACTTTATTTACTGAGGCACGGTCACTTGCTGAAGCTGGAGCTCGCCAGTTTCACTAGTCTATCAGCTTTTTCCAAAGACCCCCCTCTCCTCTCCAGAGTACTGAGATTACAGGTGGCTGCTATGCCAAGCCCGCTTTTTATGTGAGTTCTGGGGATCTGAACTTTGGTCTTGAGGCTTGTGTGGCAAGTACTTTATCCACTGAACCATCTCCAAAGCCCCTCATTTTCATGTTAATAAAACCATTTAAGATTAGGGTATTTAAAATAGTTCCATGAGCCTAATGTAGTAGTACATGCCTGAAGCCCCAGATAATTCTGGTGACTGTGGCAAGAGAATTACTTGAACTCAATAGTCGAATACCAGTCCTGGTAACAATGAGATAACCCCTTCCCTCAAATAGTTCTTTGGTCTATCATGACCATATATACTTTTTTGAGACAAGGTCTCCCTGTAGCCCCAGCTGGCATGGAGCTCCCTGTATAGTCTAAGCTGGCCTTGATCTCACAGAGATTGGTCTACCTGTGACTCCTGAGTGCTGAGATTAAAGGTGTGTGCCACTATACCTAGACATACATACTTGCCACCACACTTAGACATAGATACTTTTAAAATGTTTTGTTTTAGAAAATATTTAAACTTATAGGAAAATGTTAAAATATAGTACAAAGAATTTCCATTTATGTTAAATTTCAAGTTGCTGTTCATCCCTTGTATATATGCATATTATTATAGTTTCTAAACTGTTTGACAGTAGGTTGTAGATATAATGTTTCATGGCTTCTAAGTGCCTGTATTTTTTAAAAATAAAGGCATTCATTTTATAATTATGTAAATTTTGCTGTATTTATCCAAATCAGGATATATAGACTACTAATACCTAATAGATAGGCCTTCTGCAGGTTTCACCTATTGACTTACTAAAAGCTATTAAAGCAGAAGAAAATAATTTTTTCTTCTTGGTTCACAATCCTATATTATGCTTGGAACTCATAACTGTGTAGTCTCCTTGGCCCCCAGCAGTTTGTCTTCCATCTTTCCTTGCCTTTCTTGGCATTATTGCTTTTGAAAGTACAGGCCATTGATTTTGTAGTCCTTTGCTTTGAGCTTGTTGGCTGTCTCCCCTTGGCTGGAGGAAGGGTGCCCCTTTGGACAGGAGTGCTGTGCTGGTCTGTGGTCCTCGGTGCACCAGGCTTACTGTCAGACCAGTGCCAACTTTTCCCTTTCAGAGCTGGAGGGATGGCTCAGTTGTTACGAGTGCTGATAGCTCTTGCTTGCTGAGAACTGGGGTTCAATTCCTAGCACCCACATGGTAGCTAACAACTGTCTGTAACTCTAGTTCTAGGGAATCTGAGACCCTCTTCTGACCTCCCTGGGTACTTCACGGCATGGGTATACTTACACACATGCAGGCAAACCATTCATATACATAAAATAAATTAAATACATTTTTTAGAAGGTTCCTCCTTCCTCCCTTCTCCTTCTCTCCCCACCCCTTCTTTTTCTTTTTTGGAGACAAGATCTTGCTGGGTAGCCTAGGCTGGCCTTGAACTTGCATTCCTCTTGCCTCAGCCTCCTGAGTGCTGGGATTACAGACCCCCCCCTCCATAGGTAACATGTAAAAAGCTATTTTGAGACTATGTAATTACCCTGTTTTTCATTCATCTTTAACTGCTAGTTTTATCACCCATCAGTAGTTCTTGCCTGAAACAGTTCTTCCTTTGCTGCTACCAAAGGGAGATTTTCTTTCTTTCTTTGTGTGTGTGTGTGTGTGTTTGTATGATGTATGTATGACAGCATGTATGTGCAGTGGTGCTTTGTGGGGGTCAGAGGACAGCCTTGGCAGTCAGTCCTCACTTTCTATCTTGTTAGAGAAGGGGCCTCTTTTTCCTTGGTTGTTCATCGTTGTGTACACCAGGTTGGCTGGGCTATAAGCTTCAGGGACTTCGTGTCTGCTTTTCATCTTGCTGTGGGAGCACAGGGATTATAGACATGCACTCCCCAGCTTTTAATAAGTACTGAAATCTGAGCTTAGGTCCTTATGGTTGTATAGCAAGCACTTTACCCACTGAGTCATTGTCCCCACCCATGAAATCCACAGATAATCTTATGCCTCAAGATAACCTTTTTATTGTTTATAGCCATAGAATAAAGATGGAAAGATTCGTCATACTACACACATTATTTTGTTAATTTTTTGGGGGGTTAAATATATGCCATGATCATCTTTCTGAGCAAATTGTATCATTTATAAGGTAGTTTAAATGATCTTAAAATAATTTTTTACATTTATTTCGTATGTGTATCTATGAGTGTAAGTACGTATGTGCCATGGCACTCATGCTGATGTGGAGATCAGAGGACTAGTTGCAAGAGTTGGTTTTCTCCTTTCAAATGGGTCCTAAGTTTAGAACTCAGGTCATCAGGCTTGGTGGCAAGTCCCTTTTTCTGCTGAGCTATCACATCAATCGTTAAATAATCTTAATCCTGTCAGTGGTAGGAAGGCACTTGTGCCACTGGGTAGTACCATTTCTCTTGGTATTTTTCCTTTTGGGGGGCAACAGATAACCTGTGTATTGTTAGAAATAGTGCTGGAGAATGTTCCTTCTGCTTCCAGCCTTTACGGTAAGAACAAATCTTAAGAGAAAAGAATTTTATTTTTGTTATTTTGTTAATCCCACCCCCCCTTACATGATTGGTGAGAATAGGATCTGTGTGGGGTGTTCAATATTAGGAGAGAAGCAGATGTCTATAGTTTAGAGAAGGACTCCTGATCCATTGACCAGGTTCACTTAATTTTTTTTTATTTGTGTGTGTGTGTACATGCACGCGTGCACACGCACACCACAGCATGTGTGTAGAGGCCAGAAGACTACTAGTGGGAGTTGATGCTCTCCGACTGTGTGGAGCCTGGGGAGCGAACTCAGGTCCTCAGACTTGGAAGCAGGTACCTTTACCCACTGAGCCATCTTGCCAACTCCAGGTCCACTTTTAAATGGATTAGAGAAGTTGGGTTTCTCTATTTGATCCCATTATCTTAACCCGCCCCCCCATCATGAGAATAAAATTAATTTGTTTTTAAAGAGAATTGTGAAGGAAAAAAATCCATCAGAATCGATTTCTTTGGGCTACTTTAAGTGTTTACACAGCTACCATAACCATCATCTTAATGGGTTGATCAGTAGGTGGTAAATAGTGCTAGATGAGAATTTTGGTTTTGTTTGGGGCAGTGAGGGGTAGGTGTGTAATTTTATTTTCTACATATGATTTTAGCCTAATTTAAGGACTATTTTTCAAAAAGCATCTTTGTAAAGAAAATGCCCAACCTCCAGAGGTAAAACAGAGATTCTGTCTACAACAGAAACTCGGCTGAAAGTACTTTGAGTTGAGAAAGGTATTGCTGGGAGGTCACCTCCCAGGGTGGAGGGTGAGGTCACTAGGGAGACAGGCCGGTGGGGACTGGGCTCCTGTCTGCCTGGTGGCCATGTTTTAGGGTACAGGCTTTCCTTCCCTGTTGCATTCCTGTGTTCTGTGGTGCTGAGGAGATGGTGGTTTGAGTACTGCCTTTGCCAGAGGAAAGCATCTCAATATTCCCGACTTAGAAATCCTACAAAAGAACCGTGTGAACTCTTGACTTACTGATGGGGCCCAGGAGGCATGGCTCTGCAGAACGTGGTGGCTCCTACTCATGCCCAGGGTCACAAGCAAGGGGGAAGCATCCTGCTGTGACCCCTGGAGAATCATGCACTCTGTTGGTGCCTCATGCTTTAGGATAGCCAGCTGGGGCACGCACAGACATTGGGGTCAGAGATCAGGGTTTGCGGCAGAGCCCTGTCATGAGCTGGGTGGACTTAGGTATGCCGTCGAGCCCGCTTGTCTGTAGGAGGAGGGGCTGCTGTATCTCCAGAGAGCCCTGAGGTGTGCATGTGTCCTCTGACATTTGACATGGTACAGGTCTGTGTTTGTACTTCATTGCTTTCTTCTCTGGATCTTTTATTATTTATGCTTTCAGCAGCAGCATCAAGTGAGAGAGACATTTTCCACTTTTTCCCAAATAGTCTTATCCTTGTGACTTTATATTGAATTTTGGAATTCAGTCCAAACACAGTGTTTGGGGTCTGTTGCTATTCATACTGTATATTAAAAATGTGAAGTTTGAATTATCTGTATATTGAAATATATCAAGTTGTGGGTGAGCAAGATGACTCAGTGGTTAAAGGTACTTACTGCTCAAGCCCGAGGATCTAAGTTCAATTCCTGGAGCCTTCTGACCTCTACATGGGTGCTGTGGTGCATGTGTACCTGTACTCACCCAGTCACATCATACAGTCATGCTAATAAATAACTTAAAAATAAAAACAAAAATAATTGTATTCGCCTTTGGCATTTCAGCTGTGCTCTCCCTCCATGCCTGGGTCTCTTGCAACTAAGGAAATGGGAATTAAAGTTAGTAAAGTTAAGCCTTTTGTGTTTATTCATTCATTATTTACATTTTTCTGCAAGCCACTTCTGGCCTATTTCATGTTTTGTTTTGATTTTTGGTTTGTGTATTTTTTTTTTTTTTTTTTTTTTGAGACAGGGTCTCCCTGTTGTCCCATCTGGCCTAGAACTTGCTATATCTCACAAAGATCCACCTGCCTCTGCCTCCCAAATGCTGGGATTAAAGGCATGTACTGCTATGCCAGGTTTAGGCCTGTTATTTTTGTTGAAGTCCCAGGCACGGTGGTTTTAGGCCTTTGTGCAAAGGGGAAAGGTTTGGTGGGGGGAGCTCCAGCACACATCATGTGCAAAGGGGAAAGGCTTGGTGGGGGGAGCTCCAGCACACATCATGTGCAAAGGGGAAAGGCTTGGTGGGGGGAGCTCCAGCACACATCATGGCCCTCCCCTGGGCCTGTCGTGTCCTTTCCTCAGGGACTGGGCTCCTTCTTTCCTCTTTGCCTCCAGGTCCAGGTCTGCTCTCTTAGGGCCAGATCTTCCTGAGATGATCTGTTTTAACTAAGCAGGGCTGACTGGCCTCGTCTAGTGCTTTTTTGGAAATAAGTAGGTTCAGAGCAGGTGGGAGAAAGCTCGTGTTCGTCCCTGTGAGCATTACATTGGGTTGGCTGACTGTGTGCTGCCAGCCCAGTCCCCAGGAGTGGCAGGCTGGGACTCTGTTGTTTCAGCATGCGGCTCTGCATATAAAGTGAATGAGGATTGAGACTCCCAGAGCTCTAAAGCACTGGTAGATATGAGCACAGTGGAAACTCATGACACGCAGCGAGGACAATTACTTTAGAAAATAAATTGTATTAAGCTTAGTTGAGTTCAAGAAATTCTTGTTATGTATCTCTATACCTAGAGGAAAAATCAGATATGGCCTATGTCAAGCCAGCTCTTAATGAAATTTTTTTATTTTATGTTTTTGAAAAAGAGTCTCACACTGTAGCCCTGGCTGGCCTGGAATTTGTTATATAGACCAGGCTAGTCTCAAACTCACAGAGATCCACCTGTCTCTGGCTTCTGAGTGCTGGGACTAAACCACCATGCCTAGCTTAGTAGAATAGTCTTAACGGGGGAAGAGGGCAGGAGACTGGTCTGTGCGTTTGCAGTTTACTATACTTTTTATTACTTGAATTTTTATGGGGTGGAGTCTTGCGACGGAGTCCATGAAGGTTTACAACCTGGGGTCTCCTGCCTCCGCTTTTGCAGTACCGGGATCATAAGCATGTGCTACTACACCTGGTCTTTTGAAATTAAAAAAACAAAAAACAGAAAAAACTTTTTTAAGCTTTAATTAAAAAAAATCTTTAGCACCCTTACACCTGTTTTACATTTTTATTTTAAAATTGTATTTTTATTTGTTTTGTGGACATAGGGGCGGGTTTGCTCATGCATGCGTGGAGATCAGAGGACAACTTGCAGGAGTCAGCTTCTCCTTCTACCATGTGGGTCCCAGAGATTGAGTTCAGGTTGTCAGGCTGGTGGCAGATGCTTTTTACCCACTGACCTTTGATCCCTTTCTTTAAGGAAACAAATTTTTCTTTTACGGTTTTTCAAAGGGACTACATCTTGTTTAGAGCAGGACTCCTGGAAATGGAGACAGCCACAGAGGAGAGCTGCTGTTCTCGGTCTCTGTGGGGCTCTGCTCTACCCCTTACCTTGGTGAAAGCTTTCTTTATCTTTAGTGCCTGTGGAATCATGACCTATCTCTGACTGGTCTAGCCTTGTATTCTCTAACTTGCTGGCAGATGCTCCCAAGCTGCAGAGATGCTTAGAAAGTACTTTGTGTGTTGGACTGCCACTCATTAATTCCAGTTCGGTGCTCTTCTTCCTCCTGTTTTCTTTGAAAGTGGCCCCAGCCCTGTGAGGAAGTTAGGAGCCATGACATCTAGAGTCAGACTGCTGTGCTGGAATGTGCGCTGCTTCCTTTCCTTCTTCTCTCACTAGCTCTCTGACTCTCTGTAAATTGCATGTCTTCCAGTGTGTCAATGAGACTAGCAGCCATTGATTTTATAGTTATTGTGAGGATAAAAAGACAACTGAGTTCCCTTCTCGCCTTGGGCCTAGGCCCACTCCTGGTCTTCTATGTCAGATCTCTGGACTAGCTTCTAATGCAGTCTAACTGAATCCTCTAGTGTAGTTTGTCAGACCCTCCACGGGCTGTCCCCACCCCCACCTTGCCCCTGGCCTCCTGGTCTGCCTGCCTCAGAACTGTTTACTATCCTGACAAGTATACCAAACACCACTCATCAAAGAAGCTTCTTTTGCAACAGATGGAAACTATTACAGAATTCTACAACTGGTCACACAGAATATATGTCTAAGATGCTCAACTTTAAGTGACACGTCTGTAGTGGAACCTCTACACCTACGGCTCATGGAACATAGTGGTACAGGGTGGAGAGAAAACTAGTGCGTCCCTCAACTCTCATTAGCAAAGATTCCTTATACAACAGAGTGTGATGCACACTGAGGGTCACAACTGGCTAAATTTTAGCATGTCCCCGATAGAACTCATATTAAACCGCACCCACCCATGACTCAGCGATCATTGTGGATGAGAGGGCAGAAAGATTGTAAGAGCCAGGGTTGTCACATGAACATAAGTAAACAGAGGCTTTCAGGACACTGGGAACTTGCTCATATGAGCTTATAACAGTGGTGATTGCATGTACAAGACCCATGCCAACTCAGTCAGACAAAAACTCAGCGTAGAACAAGGAAAGTGGGTAGGAGGCCCCAACCCTAGCTGAGGAATTGTTGGCAACTGGTTACTGCTGGGTGAGGGAGAGTGGATCTTCTTTAGGGGATGAGTTTGGATAGGCTGACTAGACTCCAGTGGGTGAACGTGGCCCACATGGAGGGACGTCTGGGTACAAAGACTTGATGGGATGTGACTAAACATGTATGACAGAAGCACGAAAGTGAGAAGGATACGGGGGCGGGAGATGGGGAGGGTCTTAATTTGATTTAAGATCTATGATATGAAATATACAAAACACAATGAAAATAGTTTTTAAAAAGACACCTGAGTTCATGTATTGAAAGTGGCTGCCCTGGGGCTGGAGAGATGGCTCTGAGGTTAAGAGCATCTCCTGCTCTTGCAGAGGACCGGGGTTTGATTTCCAGCACAGACATGGCAGTTAACATCCACCTATATCTCCAGTTCCAGGGAATCTGACCCTGTCTTCTGACCTTTGTGGGCATTGCGTGACATGGATGCACTTACGTACATGCAGTCAATGTGTTCGTATCTATAAAAAATAAATAAAATATTTTTTAAAAGTGGCTGCCTTGTAAGTGTTGCATACTTCATAGCTTTATGATCATTTTTCTAGCATCCAATGTGAGAGTCCTTTTTCATTGTTTTGTGGTTCGTTCAGCTCTGTCACTGCTTGCCTTGGTTACCTGTTTTGGTCTTACATCATCCCTAAACAGCCATACAGTGGTAGACAGAGAGGCTGGGGAGGATTGAACAGTGTTTTAAATTACTTGGGGATATCCCTCCTTCGTGCAAAAAAAAAAAAAAAAAAAGAAATCCAATGAGGAGAAACCAGAAGCATAGCATGGTAGAGCTGCCTAGGCTTCAGGTAGTTCATTCTCAGCCAGGTTGGAGTGAGGGAGATGCTTTGGTTGTTGTGCATAACAGCAGCTTGTTTATGTGAATTGTGAATCACCGTACAAGGTTTTTCATGTTAGAAAAAACTGTTCCCATCGTCTTGGCTTATTCCTGCTGCTATAGTAAAGTAACTGTACACTGGGTGTTTGTAGTCATGGAAGTGTATTTCCCGCACCACTAGAGGTTGAAGTCCACCATCAGTGTGTTGTAGGCAGCTGTGTCTGTGGAGGGCCTACTCAATGCTTCCCCAGTGAGCCTAGGGCTGTGACCTGGAGGGGATGACTGAACATTGTGTTTTTGGCAGAAGAGCCTACCTACTTCTCTCCAGCTCTTTTAAAAAATCACTAACTCCATCTGTGAGAGCTCCGTCCTCATGACTCAGTCATTTCCCAAGGCCCCACTTCTGGTGCTGTCATGTAGGGGTTTAAATGAACAAACGTCATGCCAGCAAGGAGGACGAAAGGGCAAGGGTAGGAAAGGACTGGGGTGGGGGAGTCTAGCTTTGGGCACTGTCTGGGACCTATCGAGAAAGGAAGATGATTTTGCCTTGAGTAAAGCCAAAAAGTGAATTGGAAGTGTTTATTTTGTTTATGTTGCTGAACGAATGGTAGTGATTACAGAAAAGACAACACGGGCAGCATAAACACAGTTAGCTATCTAATCTGCTCTGTGTCAGGTTTTTAGATGCACATTATTTTTCAGTCATCATCATTTCTAGAGGCTATTTAGCTTTGAGATTCTTTCAGGTTAAGTAGTGTTCTCTATGGCAATAACATTTGAATGGAAGTCTGTAGAACAAAGGCATTTGAGCTTGCTGTCCAGCATGCAGCCCACAGCCTTATCTCTGCTCTGTAATCATTTTATCTAGGGAGTAAAAGAACTAAAACACAAATTGAATGGGAAATTAATTTAAATTTTCAGTGGAAGGAATTTTTTTAAAGTCCATCAGATGTGTGGAAAAACAGCAGTCTGTGTATATGTATGTACATGTTTGTGTGTGTGCACGTGTGTATGTGTGTGCATGTGGAGGCCTGAGGTTGATGTTAGGTGTCCTCTTTAATTACTCTCAACCTTATTTTTTGAGGCAGGATCTCTTGTTGAACCTGGAGCTTATTGATTCAGCATGACTAACTGGCCAGCGAGCCCAGAATCCTCCTGTCTCAGTACCTCAGCACTGGGATTGTAGACCGCACTACTGCTTTCAGCTTTTATGTGGGTGCTTCGGATCCAAACTAATGTTCTCAGGCTTTCACAGCAAGCACTTTTATCAACTGAATCATTTCCTTAGCCCTTGCTTATCATAGTGACTAGGCATTGACTCGATGACTACAGGTGAATAAGAAAAACATCTTTTAAAATATAAGGATTGGGGCCGGAGAGATGACTCAACAGTTAAGAGCACTGGCTGCTCTTGCAGAAGACCTGGGTTTGGATTCCAGCACCCACGTGGTGGGCAAATAACTGTCCAATTCCAGTTCCAGGGAGTCAGATGCCTTCTTTTGACTTCCGAGGGCATTGTATGACATGGTGCACCTACCTACATGCAGTCAATACACCACACACATAAAATAAAAATAGCAAAAAATACAAGAATTTTAGGTGGGCTATCACTCTGTTCTAAGAGTACCTTAGAATTAAATGAAGGAAGAAAACAGATCTTTATCTCTTACCTAAGAACAAGGCCTTTTGGGAGCAGAGGGAGAGAAATTACTGAGCACTGTATTGCCAGCACCTGCCCTCCTTCACTTTGCGGTCACCTTTGTGAGTTCCTGGGCAGCCTATGAAGAAAGTTCAAATTAGAAATTCAAGGTCGTCTACTGAGATAGCATTACCAAAGTGACACTCAGGTAAACAAAATGAATCTTCTTCCCTCACGGTTTTTCACATTAGAGATCAGAGGAGGGATCTTATTGTAGGTTTAAGATAGGACAGAAGGCTTTTTGACTGATTGAGGGCAAGGCCTTTCTTTCTAAGTGGTTTGAAGAATTTATGGCTCATTGTTTGTTCATTCCAAAGTCTTAATGATATGGATGATATTTTTTCTTAGACTGGAATGTGGATTTTGGCAGTGACTCTGCATCACAATGGCTTGAAAATAAAGGAATCCTTAGGGACAAACGTGTGTGTCCTCTGTGCATGTACTGTGCATCCAGTGGAAATAATGTGAATGAAGGTTAAAACATCACTTAAATAGGAAATGATGGCTTTCAAATTGGATCAAGGCTCTATTGAGCAACTTCTTCAGCTTCAATTTTTCCCCCATAGATTTTCACTAGGAGTTGTGAAGATGAATGAATGTAAATATCTGTAAAAATTCTACATTTGGTACATGAACTGTTTTGATAAGCTTTACCAGCTAAATGAGCAAACATTGGTGTGATTTTATCTATTTAAATGATTTCATTTACTACTTTTACATTTTGCTTATTTTGTGTGTGTGTGTGTGTGTGTGTGTGTGTGCACTCGCACGCTAATTACTGTAGATTTTCTTTTTTGGTTTCTCTTTCAGAATTTTGAGATAAAAGATGGTAAAATATGCCATGACCAAATGTTCAGAGCTGATTAGCAGTGTAGTTAGAGTGAGCCAAATCGACTGTTGGTTTGAATTTGCTTTACAGTAAAGGGAATAACTCCAGAGGAGCATGCTTATTATCTTCCTCAGCTCACAGTTGCCCATGTGGCATTGAACGATGTTCTTCATGTATTGTAGACCTCCGAGGGTGCTCTCCCTCTGACTGATGAGTGAATGCACCACATCTTCTTCTCCCCTTCATCAACAAAATAGCCTTAGGAAGAATTGTAATTGCATTAGGACATGCCAGGGATGGGAAGGAAGGATGGGAAATGGCTATTAATGGATAACAGGCTTGCGTTTGTGTTTCTCCTTTTATTTTTTTCAATGATGAAGATATTCTGGAATTAGAAATAGAAACTGGCGATTGCTGTGCAGCCAGTGTGTCTAATGTAAATTACTGACTCATACATTTAAGGAATGGATGTTATGATTTGTGAAGGGTGTCTCTGTTCTGTGTTTTTAAGGGGGCTTAAAGTGGTTAGTTTTGTTAACTTGCCACAATCTAGAACACCTGAGAAGAGCCTCAGCTGAGGAATTGTCTAGATCAGGTTGGCCTGTGGGGGACTGTCATGATTGTTAATTGATGTAGGAAGACCTATTCCCAGCCCATTGTGGGTGGCATTATCCCTAGGCAGGGAGTCCTGAACTGTATGAGACAGAAGAAAGCTAGATGAGAGCAAACCAGCAAGGATTTGTGCACTTATTTTCCCTGCCTTGACTGTGGCTGTGATGCCTTGACTTCCCCTCAATGATGGACTATAACCTGGATTTATCAGCCAAATAAACACATTCCTTCCCTATGTTGCTTTTGATCAGGGTGTTTTATCACGGCAGCAGAAAAGAAACTAGGACAAGAGGATAAGGGTAGTATATGTAAAGAAATCTTGTGCATGTGAAGAAGTGTAGTTCAGAGCTGCCAGGCCCTCAGTCTTCTTCATAGTAAATAGCAGAGCAATCTAGTCCTTAAAGAATGCTGAATTTTCATGGGCATTTGACAGAGAAAATGCATCTGTTCTCTGGAGAAGGGCAGGAGAAGGGCAGACTAGAGTATATATAATTGATGTTCTTTAATTATTCTACAGAATAGACAATAATTATTATCAGAGGGGGTTTATTAGATTGGCTTACACAAGTAGAGACTGAGTAGTCCACAGTGGTTCTCTGCAGCCGGGAGAGCTGGGGAAAAGATAGTTATGAAGTTCAAAAAGATGGAAGCCTTAGAACAAAAGGGTTGAAGAGCTGGTGCAAGTCTGTATGCAAAGGAGTCTACAATCCCCAAGCAATGACATCAGCAGATGGTGCCCACTCAAGGTGTTAGTATGTGCATGCTGCCTACTTCTACTGTGTCCTTCCATCCATGCCCTGGGCCTATTGGGTGGTATTGCCCAGGTTCAAGGTGTGTCTTCCTTACTCAGAGAGCTGACCTGTATGTCAGGCATCTGGAGGTGTGCTTTACTATTTTTCTAAGATCTGTCAACTCAATCACATTGACGGCCCAGATTCACTATCTCCAGCAAATAGCTATATATGATTGATCATTCTCACATCTGGAATATACTTAATAAAGTCAAAAATCTAAGGATATGGATAATATACTTTTAAAAGTCAGTTTCAAAATATATATTATGAGTTTGTGTTAATGAAGACTTTTTTTTTTTTTTGAGACAAGGTCTTACTATGTAGTTCTGTTTGGCCTGGAATGCACTATATAGACCAGGCTGACCTCAAACTCACAGAGATCTGACTGACTGCCTCTGCCTCCCAAGTGCTGAAACTAAAGACATTTGTCACCATGGCTGGCTGCATACCTTTCTTAAACTTTAAAAGTGGCATACATCTATAATCCCAGCACTCAAGTGACGGATGCAGGAAGATAGAAGTACAAGGTAATCCTTAGTTACATAATGAGTTTGAGGCTAACCTGGACTATATGAGACCCAGTCTCAAAAAACAAAACAGGGACTGGAGAGATGGTTCAGCACTTAAGAACACTTACTGCTCTTGCAGAGGACACGTGTTCTGTTACCAGCATCTACACAGTGGCTTAAACTGTCCAACCCCTGTTCCAGGGGATTGAACCCACCTCTTCTGGTCCCATGAATATGGTGCACATACATACATGTAGGTAAAACACATAAAATAAAAACATCTTTAAAACCATAAAGAAACAAGCATGCTTTAGTTGTCAAATAACTAAAAGGGGAAAGAGGAAGACATGAGTGTTGGATGTACATAGGAAAGAAGTTTTTTGTGTTTTTAAGAAGCAATTGTTTTATTATGATATTGAAACAAAAATCAAAAGCTATAATATTTCTGAAAGCATAGTAGCTATATGCCAGATCTTATAATTGTTGCTTTAATACTTTACACAATCACCACAGGAAACTTTTTAAATGTTGTTTTAGGTTAAAAATGTCATTGATCCCTTTCAGCATCTCTCCTCCCCTGCCCCAAAGAGTTCTATGAGTGTGCCTTTAGAAGACATTCCCAGAGAATGTTGAGGAAGTAGCTTTCTTGGTGTTTTGCTCACCCTGCCCACACTTGAGGTATTTTCTGTGTATATATCATATAAGGATCCACAGTACATGCCGTTCTGCAGCCTGTTGATACTTGTTTTGTTTTACTTGATATAAAAAGTTAGCATGATATATTTCCTTGTTCAGTATGTTCATTTCTGTGTCCTCATTGTGTTCCTTTTGAAGTGTTATGATTTACCTAATTTATTGCCTATTGATAGATATTTAAGTTGTTTGTAGGTTTTTGCCATCTGAACTAAATTGTATTGATTGTCATATATAAAGAGTTGTGTCTTTTTCCCTAAGTCTTTGTTATATAAAATTCAGAGCAAAACCGTGAGTAACAATACACTCGGTATCCCTTGGCAATAGCCTTCAGCACCTGTTTTTGTTTTGGCTCATGAATTATTTTACCTGTAAATATTTCATTATCTATCTGTAATAAAGACTTAAAAAACAGCCTTAGTACTATTATCATCCCTAATACAGTTACCACTATTTCCTTAGTAATATCTACTAACTGCTGTATATGAGTTATCCTTAGTTGTTCCATTAATAAGATAATTTTCTAATTCTATAATATGCTTCAGTTCTGTTGTTGTAGCTGTGATTCTTCTGTAATGAATAGCATGGTCTCATGTTTTCTTGACTTCTCTGAAATACGCTGCATTTCAGAGCACTTGATTCTGTCTTTCAATTTTTATGTGAGTTGTGCTTAACCTCCAAAGTTAACTAAAGATGGCCTTTTTAGTGTTACTATAACTCATGAATTTAAATATAATTGATGTTTTTATCCCATTTCACTTGTGTATCTGCTTGATGCTGCATTTTTGTCCAGTAGGAGCCATTTCAAATCATGTCAAAAGGGCACAGAGCCTGTTAGAAAGGGTGCCCTGGAGAAAATGGCTGATTCTGGATCTAAGCAGGAACTGTCCAAGATCAGCATGTTATTTCTTATCAGAGTCAAAGCAAGAAGAGCTTTTATCTGATGGACTGTGATGTTTAGGCTACCTCTGTAATTTCTCCCCATTAGATTCTGTTGCGGGGGGGGGGTCCTCTGCAGTAAGAACAGCCAGTGCTTTTAACCACTGAGTCATCTCTCCAGCCTCCACATGTATGTGCATGGTGCACACACACATGTGCATGCTCATGTGCACAACACATATTATCCTTTTTTAAAACAATTTTTAAAATATTTTATGTGTATGAGTGTACTGCCTGCATGTAAGTATGCCTGTGTTGTGCAATGCCCATGGAAGTAAGAGGCAGGTTTTTGATCCCCTAGAGCAGGAGGTCCAGATGGTTGTTAGCTGCCATGTGGGTGCTGGAAATCAAATCCAGGCCCTCTGCAACTGCAGTGCTCTTAACTGCTGAGCCATCTCTCCAGCCCTGCAAATTATCTTTTTTAAAATCAACATGTGAAATTACATGCTTCTTATGTACAATATATTTGTAAATCTGAATATGTGGATTGGGGAAATTGAGCCAGTGGCTAGTGATGTACATTATCTCACATATTTACCTCTGTGTTTTGGTGGTAAGGACACTGAAAATCTCTCTTTGCAATTTTTAGCAATACAGTACTGAATGAATATTCTTACTAATTGTAGTCACCATGCTGTATAATCTCTTGAACATATTCCTCCTGTGTTAGTTACTTTTCTTATCAATGTGATCAAATATCTGACAAGAAGCAACCTAACGGAGGAAGGGTTTACTTTAGTTCAGTTTAAGGGATAACGGTCCATCGTGGCAGGGAAGGCATGGCAGCAGGTAGTGCATAGTGGTGGGTTCCATGGTGGCAAGAACTTTCTGTGGCTTACTTGTATCTCAGTGGAAGGAGTGGGGAGCGGGGAGGGAAGGGGAGAGGGGGAGACACTGGAAGTAGAACTGGACCGTAACTCTTAAGGCCTGCCTCTCTGTGACCCACTTCCCCCAGCCAGAGCTGTTCCTCCTAAAGGTTACACAACCACCCAAAACAGTGCTACCAGCTGGGGAGCAACCATTTAAACGTAGGGGCCTGGGAGACATTTTACATCCAAACCATAGCACCCCTTGTTCTGAAATTCAGCGTGTTTTACTAAAACATTTCTGTCAGCTCCCTCCCTCTGGTAACCTTCATTCTACTCTGTAAAAGCTTCTTTATTGCCTATTGGTTTGTTTTGTGGCCGTAGCTATGTTTCACAGACATAGCTGTCTATGGGGCTTTGAGTGTTTTTAAGTCCCATCCTTTTAAGTTTGAGCTTAATATTCATTTCTATGTCCAAGAAGTAATACATGGGGCCGGAGAGATGACTCACGTGGTTTAGAACACTGGGTGTTCTTATTTCAGAGAACCCATGTTCAGTTCCCAGCATCCACATGTTAACTAACAACCATCACTGATGAGTTTCAGGGGATCTGATGCCCTCTTCTGGTCTTCTCAGGCATTGCACAATATAGGTACATATGTGTGCCAGCAAAACACGTCCATATAAAATTAAAAAAAAGAAATATCTCAGAGGAATCCTATGTATAAACGCCCTCTTTCCTCACATGGTATCATTTTGCTAAACTATAGTATACTATAATCAGGATATTGATGTTGATATAAGCCAATATTCTTACCCATATTTATCCAGTTTTTTAAAAATTAATTTTTAAGGTTAATGTTTTAGTTTCATTCCTATTGCTGTGATGAAATACTCTGACAAAAGCAATTTAAGAAGAAAAGTTTTATTTGGCTCATAATTCCAAGTTACTGACTACCGTTGTGGGGAAGTCAAGGCAGTGGAAACCTGAAGCAGCTTGCTCTCTCCTTTTCATTCAGCCTAGTGCCCAGCCTGTGAATTGTTGTGGTCCACATTCAGGGGAGGTCTTTTCTTCCCAATTAATCCAACTCAGAAAATGCCTACAAGCCAGCCCAATCCAGACAGTTCCTCATCAAGATGCCTCCCTTCTCAGGTCATTCCATATCATGTCAAGTTGACAGTCAAACTGACTATCACAGTGAACATAGAAGCAGTGGGTTTCATCATGGCATCTTGTGTCCAGTTTAATCTTATGAAAAGTTTAGTTCAACGTTTCTGATTTATGGTGCTAGGATAATAGACACAAATGTCATAGTTAATATGAGAGAATTGATGTTAGGTTAAAAAGAAATATAATAGCTTTCCTTTCTGTTGTTGTTTTGGTTTTGGTTTTGGTTGGTCTTTTCCAGACAGGGTCTACCTGTAGCCCCACTGGCCTGGAACTCACTATGTAGATCTATGTAGACCAGGCAGGCCTTGAACTCACAGAGATCCACCTGCCTCTGCCTCCCGAGTACTGGGACTAAAGTCATGCACCACCATGTTCAGTAGTAGCTTTCCTTTTAACTCTAGTGTAGTAATGCTTTGGGGTCAAATACTGTAATAACACTATCTAACAGATTTTTAAACAACAGAGAACTGATTTCTTAGCATATACATTTCTGGTATGTCAAGGACATTTTAAATAATCTTTAAATACTCTTGAAAACTATGTGGGTAGCCATAACCTGTAGTCACTTTGTTTACATGTTCCTTTGTTGAATTTGAGTTTCCTGCTTAGAAAATTATGTTTTTGAAAATTATGAATTATGAACACTGCAGAAGAGATTGGGATTTAACTCAGTGGTAGAGTGCTTGTTTAGCAAGCGCAATGCCCTGGGGTTCAAACCTCAGCTCTGGACTTTAAAAAAAAAAAAAAAAAAGACAAAATCATGAAGACTGTGGAGTACTTTCAGTCCAGCCCTAGGTAAGCGCATACTCGCTGGTTTAATGCCCTTGACCTTTTCCCCTTTCCTTTCTTTTCCTTTTCTCCTTTTCTTTTTGCTTTCCTTTCCCTTTTCCTTTCCTTTTCCTTTTCCCCTTCCCTCCCTTCTCTCTTTCCCTCCCTCCCTCCCTTCCTTCCTTTTCTTTGTTCTTTCTTTCTCTCTGTTTGTTTGTGTCGTGTGTGTACCGTGGGGATCTGTAGAGGTCAGGACAACTTACAGGAGGTGGGTCTCTCCTTCCATTATGTGGTTCCTGGGGATTGAACTCAAATCATCAGCCTTGGCAGCAAGTGGCTTTACCTGCCATCTTTTTAAATTAGGGGCAAAAGATGGTAGATGGAGCTTAAGAGGTTTGAAGCTGTAATGCTTCCTTCCTTCCGTTGTTCAGGTTTAGCTTTGAGGCATAACCAACCAAATTTGGGGTTAATTTTTACTTCTTATGTCCCAAATATCCCCTTTCCCCGCAATACATAATCTAATTGGCAATACATTTCAGTAATTCTTTTTCCTAAAGGATTTGTATTCACTTCCATAGTTAGGGATGTATACCTATTTGTGAACAGCAGGAAAGCAGGGAGACAATGCGATGTACTTAATTGAGAGCATCTGTCTTTGAAGCCTCGCCTGGTCTTTTTGTTCTACAGCCTGTCTCTGAAGCTGGAATCAGATGCCAGTGTTTTCCTGCATGGCTTGTTAAGCAGCTTTCCAACTGGTGTCCCTCTCCAGGCCAAGTGAGCTTTCTAACACAGTCGCTTGCATGTCCGTGGATCTCAGAGCCTCCAGTTCTCAGTTGCCTGGAGATCAAGGGCCACGCACCTGAGCATACTATTAGGGCCCTCTCTCACAGTCTCACCCACACATGTGAGACTGCTATTCCTTGCTCTGTTCCAGCACATTGCATCCATTTTGTACTACATTGAATAGACCTCTTCCCCTGCTGTAGTTCTTCTGGCTCTGTGTGGATGACATCTCCTCAGCCATGTCCAGCTCCTCCTTATGGCTGACGTGTGTCTTCAGTGCTGTAGCTCCTGGGAAGCCAGTGCTGTTTCCCAGTTGAAGTGACCTTCTCAGTAGCTGCTGCGCCCTCCACTGTGACAGACCATGTGTACCTTGTAATAAGGTACACATACCTTTTGCCTTATTTGCTTAAACTATATTACCTATGATTTTGCAGAGGAGAGCTACCTTTCTTTTATCCTTCTGTCTCTGAACCCGTGTTGCCCAGTAGGACCCAGTATATTAGGAATAGCTAGTTAGATTTAATTATATTTGACTGGATCATACATGTCTCTTATTTGTATTTGAAGGAGCTGTTTATTTTTCTTTAAAAAATTGCTTTGTCATAAAAAAATTCCTGTTCAAATTAAAAATCTTCCCTTTCGTTGTACCCTAAAGTAGTGAGTTCACGAGGACCAGCTGTGAGGAGAACTGGTAGAAATGGGCCCTCTGAGGGACTTCAGGTGTCACAGCCGGCTTTAATCTTTTCTGAAAATGAAGTTGGAGGTGGAATGAGGGTAGGGCATTGGGAATCAACCAGGGATATCCCTTCATTCTTCCTAACAGATCTGGAAAACTAGTATTTGGCACTTATCCTAACCATTGTTAGCAATTGAAGCATAACTAACTAATTAATTAATTAGTTAAAATTTGCAAATATGATGGTTTGTCAACCTGACATAATATAGAATCACCTGTGAAGACAGTCTCAATCAAAGGGTTTTCTAGATTAGACTGGCTTATAGGCATGTCTGTGGGGGATTGTCTTGATTACCTTAATGATATGGGAAGATCCAGCCCATTGTGTTGACCAGACAGAATCATACAATGCTAGGAAAAAAAAAATTTCATTATGGACCCAAACTCTGCCAGTCATGATGTGACATTGGCAGACTACTTCTGGGTGCCCCAGTTTCCCTGTCTGCACAACAGGGATAAGCACAAACATCTCATAGTGGTTTTAACTTTAGTTTTAAGGGCAAAATTTAAAAAGATAAAACAGTGGGGGAGGGAACTGGAAAGGTGGCTGAGGAAAGGGCTTACTGTGTGCATGAGAGCAGAGTTAGAACCCTAGCACGCGTGCAAAAACCGAAACAGGTGTATCGGTGTGCATCTGTAATTCTGGTGCTGAGGAGACAGGCAGATTCCTGCAGCTCACTGACCAGCCAGTCTAGCCAGACTGGTGAGCTCCGGCAAAAACTGAGAGACCCTGTCTCAAAAACACAAGGTAGAGAATGATTGAGGAATACACCCAAAGCTCACCTCTGGTCTTCCACATGTACACCCTCCTATCATTTGTGCTCCCCACCACACAAACACGTACATAAAAAAAAAAAAAAAACAGAAAAGGAAGATGAAAAGAAAAGGCACCCAACTGTCTTTAGATGTCCAACAGCAGTAGCACTTCTTCCCCAGGATCCTCCAGGGTATTAGTCTCAGGAGAGAGGAAATGGATGGTTGGTCACTCTTGTTCTCACTGTTGGAGATCGCCACTGCGAGGGATGGATAGCAGTTAGCTGCGGTGCTCCTCTCAGTAGGGTAGGCTCCTTGAAGATGAAGATGTTCCCCTGGGTAAGAAATGCTTTCCTTTCCCAAGAGGAACACAGCTTTGTGGCTGCAGACTTTCATGGCAAGCGTCTGAGCAACATGGCACAGTCACACACGCTAGCTTATTCATTTTCTAAAAGCTGCAGACAGAATCTAACGATCTGGGTGACTTCCAGCCTGCTGAACCACAGAGTACACATTTTAGGATGATCAGGAAACTCAGCCCCTTTTCAAGTGGTACTGTACTTGTGACCACATCAGTATGGCATCCACAATGTGAAAATTATGTGACTTATCACTAGACTTCTTTCACTGGGACCTGACATAATTTCGTGGCTTTTCTATTTGGAATTTTCAGGAAGCAAATCACAATTTAGAAACAAAGTCTAAAACTTGCACACATCTCTCTGTGTTAAATGTTATTACTAAATAGTTAATGTGTGAGGCAGGAACAGAATGCCTAAGTTCAGGCTTCCCTTCTATGGAAGGTGACTAGAGGAAACTTCTGGAATCAGTGGCCCTGGAACTGGGCCTTAAAAGGTAGGCAGCCTTTTGGCAGGAGGAAGTGAACATTCCAGTGGCCTGAGCAAAGTCATGGCAGCTGGAGTGGGCTAAGGAGGCTTTACCTGGGCCATGGTCACATGTCATGAACTATTGGGTACTGCCCTCCCCTGATTCTCAGGGAGGAGGCCTGGAAGGTGGGGTTTGGTTTGCTCAAGGTAAGGTTCATATTTAGTTAGGACAGTGCTCCCCCACAGCAAAGCATGAATGGAGGAAGCTGGACATAATAAAAACAACTAATGCTTATCAATTGATTCTTAGGTACCAGGCTCTACTGTGCCTTTAAGAGGATTATATTAGTTCATCCTCACAACAGGCTGGTTAGTTGCTATTGTGGTTTGCCTTTGATACATGGAGTTTAGTGGTAGAGCTGACACCTGAAACTGGGCTGAGTGCAGAACACAAAACGGTTCTCCTGAACGCCGCTTCCTAGAAAGACAGGTGCTGGGCTCAGAGGACTTGCCAGAGCTGTTAAATTGTTTTACAGGCCACAAGGGTTTAATGATGACTTCTTAGCAGTTCCTAGGATGTTAGAAGTTGTCCTTTGGAAAACTAAGGTATTGTGCTGGTGTCCCAGCCTGGTGTTTGTTCAGTGTTCCAGAAAACAATTCAGGGAGGTGAGCAGCATTTGGCACTGGAATGTAGTTACTGTGATTGAAATGACCATTGGTATTTGACTGGAACTCAAGACTGGAGCTTATGCTGCATAATAAGCCCTCTCAAGTGCTTTTGGCTGGTGAGGTTGAATCTGCTTGACCAAAAGCAGCCCTACCTAAGTGCAGACATCTGAGTAATTTGGCCACTAAGTGATACCCCCTTAGTTCTCCAGTTTCACTTGAAAACAGCTTTTTAAGAACACATAAGAAGGCCAAGGTTATTTCCACTACCTGCTTACTTTTTGTAAACTATTCTTTTTGGTGCATATATGTGTGCATATCTGTTCCTGTGCACATGCCCATGTGTGCACATGCCTGTGGAGCCAGAGGTAAAATGTCTGGCATAGCCCTCGGTCACTTTCCAGCTTCATTTTCAGGGTCTCTTTCACTGAACCTGGAAGTCACTGATTCAGCTGGACTGCCTAGCCATTGAGTTCTAGGCATCCAGCTGTCCCCAGTGCTGGAATTACAGAACATGCCACTGTGCCTGACTTTTTTTATATATGGCGGGTATCCAGATTCAGGACTTTAGGCTTGTGTGGTCAGACTTTACCCCAGACTGGGCCCCAGGTTAGTGTTTTCAAAGCAAAGATACCTAGCACCTCCATACCTGTAGGTTCTGCGTCCTCAGATGCAGCCCAACCTTATATAGAACGTGTTAACAAATTTGTACCTGGCTCAGCAGTTAAGAGCACTGACTGCTCTTGCAGAGGACTGGGGTTTGACTGCCAACACACACATGGCAGCTAACAGCTGTTCTTAACTCCAGTTCCAGGGTATCCCACACCCTCTTCTGACCTTGGTCACTGCATGACATGGGTGCACCTATCTACATGCAGTCAATACACACATACTCAGAAAATAATAAACAAAATATTAAAAAACACTGTACCTTGTCTGAACATGTACAGACCTTCCCCTTGTCATTATGCCCTAACCTAACCAATAAGCCTGTTTATTGTATTAGGCATTGTAAGTAATAGAAAGATAATTTAAAACACATGGAAACTATCCCTAGATTATATGCAAATACTATCATTTTATTTTGTTCTACTTGTTTCTTTTAATTTTTTTTTACATTTTAAGAAAACATTGATTTTTATTTTGTATGTATGAGTGTTTTGCCTGCATATATGTAAGTGTATCTGTGTGTGCAGTGCCTGTGGAGGTCAAATGAGGGCTTTGGGTCTCCCGGAACTAGAGTTTTGGACAGTTGTTAACTGCTACGTATGGGTGCTGGGAACTGTGCCTCGACCCTCTCCAAGAGCAGTCAGTGCTCTTTAACTTCTGAGCCATTTCTCCAGCTTCTTTAACATTATTTTGATTACATTTTATTCCCTGTGTGTATGTATTTATGTGTTTAAGTACATGTTTTGTGGTGCATACGTGGAGGTCAGAGAGCAACTTGTGGGAGTTGGTTCTCTTTTTTCCACCATGTGAGTTTCTGTTGTTGTTGTTTTGGAGACAAAGTTTTTTAAAAAATTTTATTGATTATTTTTATTTTATGCGTATGAGTGTATTATCTGCATGTGTGTAAGTACACCTGTGTTATGCAATTCCCAAGGAGGTCAGAAGACGGTGTTGGATTTCCTTGGAACTGGAGTTAGAAGCAGTTGTTAGCTACCATGTGGGTGCTAAGAATTGAACCCAGGTCCTCTGCAAGAGCAGACCATGCTCTTAACCTCTGAACCATCTCTCCAGCCCCAAGACAAAGTCTTATACTGTAGCACAGGTTGGTCTCAAATTTGAGGTGGTCTTTCCACCTCTACCTCTTTAATTGGTGCCAGGCTACTATGGCATTCTGTATAAGGGACTTGAACATGTATCAACATTGGTGTCCACAAGTGTCCCAGAACCAGTTCTCCATGGTGTTTGAGGAATGACTGTATAGAAAACACAAAACTTAAAGTGCAGAATAATTGTGTTGTTCGTAAAGTAATGCCAAATTTATGAAGTGATAAAACATCTTATACACTCAGCTTGTAATTCATAATGGGACCCAAGAAGCACCTTGGGCCTGGCCAGCAGTCCCACACTAGTTTCTACACTGCTCTCCACCTGATTCACTTCTTACACACTGCAGCCCTCACCCCTCTTCGGAGGACCTTGAATGAATGGATTGCTTCAGAGCCACTCAGATAGTGTATTGGTTGGTCTGGTTAGAACTTTCTGGTAGCTTGGATTAAAGTAGTGAAATGTGAGAAGGGGACTAGAAGTCCATTAATAGGACCCACAGCTGCCAATCTCAGTGGGGAGTCTGGGCCCAGAGCCCAGAGCCAGCCCGTCTCACGCTTGTTTCCACCCTTCCTAAGAGACCCCTATGGTGCTTTGGGGGCAGTTTCTCCCCAGAAGAAACAGATCCCAAGGTTTTGTTTAGGTGCTTTATGTGTGGGTGCCTTTAGACAGACAAACTGGAGAAAGACAGAGCAAGTTGTGGGCTTGTCCTCCTGGCACAGTGTATTCTGAGTCTCCATTTGGCATCTAGACTGGGGTGCAGATCTGCTGGTCATGCCTGATGACCTCTGTTTGGAGTTACTATGCCAATAATGGCCAAAGTTGGAGCATCCTAGTGAAAAGGGCCCTGGGCTCACAGCATGGGAGTGTCAGCTGTCGCTGTGGTTCTCAGTGCCCTAACAGCCTTTCTCTGCCAAAGAAGGGATGGACATGCAAGGTCACAGCAAGTTCAGAGTGAAAGTGGCTTCAGGGTAGATCTTTGGCCCAGTGAATGTGGAGACAGCTCATTTCAGAGGGTTTGTTTTGTTTTTGTTTTAAATTAAACCAAGTGCATGCCCTTTTACGGGAACACAGCTGCTGCATAGGACTGTGTAGCAGTCCTCCTGGAGTAGTGGGCAGGCAGCCCTGCTAGGAATAGCACACAGATTGCAAATGACTGAAGACAAGGGTCACCGCAACTGCCCATCCTCCTTTTATGGAGGGAGACAAAGCTATCTGGGTATATGGAGCCGAGGAGGACATATATTTCAGTCCGAGGGACTCATACCTAGTGAGATTGAGTTGGCTTTGCCTTTGACACTCTCTCTGCGTGTCTCTTATCCTGGTATAACGGAGTTCCCAGGCAGAATGAGCACTCATTGCAAATGAGCTTAATGGGCAGAGGTGTTCAGCCCCTTCAGAGACCTTCTTCTTAAGCCTTCCCCACCTGTTACACAGCTCCTCTCTCTCTCATTTAATGTATTTATTTAGTATGTGTATATGTATTCGGGCGCATGTGGAGGTTAGAAGGAAAGCTGGTTCTCTCCTTCCACCATTGAGCTCAGACTTGGCAGCAGGCCTTGCTTGCTGAGCCATCGTGTTGGCCCATGAACTTGACTTTTCATCTCCCACTCACTCATTTTGGCTTAGTTCTTCTAAGCAGGGTCCTGTCTACTAATACTTGGACTTGTTGGTTAGAACAAGGAGTTAGTACAGAAGAAACTGGCCAGAGCGGACAGCCCGCTCCAGGGTGCTTCTCGGAAGTGTAGAAGGTGGGCAGTTAGAGCAGCAAGCTAATTTGATTCTCTATCCTGCCTTCTCGCTTCCTGTTCAACATCAAGCAGGCTTCTCGGACATAAAAAAGTCCTTCAAGTATGTAGGCACATATAATGTTTTACTTTCCTGGCAAATTAAAATTTCTGTTCTCTGTTTGAATCCATGAATGAACTTCTGTAATAGAAGTGGAGGACTCAACCCTTTCTGCTGATCCTCTTGCCTTGTATGAGCTTTCACTGGCCTTTGACAAAAATCTCCTCCTGCCCCTCTCCTTCCCTCCCTTCCCCTCTCTCCTTTCTTTCTTTTTTAAAGGAAAATAACTTGATTAAGAAGACTATAATGTTCATATGCTACCTTGGACAACTAGGTTGTAGAAGAAATGACTGGCTGCCCTCTGTCTAGTACCCTTCAAGGTCTGAGTCCATTCACATGCATCTTAGTCTTTTCTTCAGAACTCAGACTTGAGCAGCAACATTATTGTTTTCCTCAACTCTTTGCTGCACTTCAGTCAAGGTACTGGGCATTTGAACTAATGCGCAGGTGCTGGCTATAGTGCCTGAGGGAGGACAGAGCTGTGTGTGAAGGGCTCACACTCATCTGCTCTAGCCAGTTTCGTATCTGGCCGCTCTGTACTCGGCAGACTGCCCTGAGAGCACCATGGGACAGCCAGCTTATGTGACCTGGAGTATGATGGCTGGGGGTTGGAGAGATGAGAGAGAGAAGACAAGACCAGGTACTGTGGGAGCCTTGATTAGAGAAGAGATCACTTGTTCTTGGGCGTGGAAGGGGTTGGTTAGTTGAGGGGATGGGAAGCCACGTGGGAACGGCGCCCTGGGAGGATCAGCAGTACCATGGGAGGTGTAAGTCATGGGTTTAGCTTGGCCTGGGTTGGGACCAAGATGGTGATTTCCAAAATGCTCAGGGCTGGTGAAATGCTTGCTGCCAAGCTTGACAACCTGAGTTTGATCCCTGGTACCCACGGGGTGGAATGAGAGAAATGACTCCTACAAGCTGTCCTCTGACCCACATCATGGCATGCCCTCTGCCCAAATAAATATATAAATGTAATAAAGTTTTTTTAAAAACTTAAGTTTTGCTCATATAATATTTCAAAGTTAGAAGAGGTGTGAAAATTAATCAAGGGCTACTTGAGTGACAGGAGACAACAACCAAATTATCACATATAACTTCTCACCCAGAGCCCAAAGCAGAGGTCAGGTTGTCCCCTACTTAACAGAAGAGGAGAACATTCTAGAAAACTAAGACCCTACAAGGTCAGGCCAAATTTAAATAAGCTCTAGGGGACCGCAAAACAGCTCCCCTAACTGCTCCTTACAGTGATAAAAACAGTAGCTCCTAGGTGGCCAGCGAGGCAGCTGACTTCCTTTCTAGATGCTGAAAGTGCAACACCAAACAGGCTGAAGAACACTCCCTGTACCCAGCCACTGGCCATTACATCCAAAGACAAAGCCTAGAGACAAAGGCTTGAAGGGTAACTAGACCGCAGGGGACAGGCTCAGCTTAGGTAAAATTTGTCTTCTATAGTTCTGTGCTTTAGTTTGATCCCCTATAAATAATTGAAGAGTTTGGGATAGTTCCAAAGTAGAAAACTTTTCAGATTACATTAATCTGACAGACTGTTCAGTAGTCTACCCAGGTGTTTTTTTGTTTGTTTGTTTGTTTGACTTTATCAGCTTTGGAGCAGCTGATTGTGTCTAGTCTGATGTGCTCTTAGGGTTGTTTGCTCTTTCTGGATGCCTGGGCAAAGTCAGGTAGAATACAGAAAAAGGGGTGGGAGATGTAATGACGAGGAGAGCCAGACCTGCTAGCCTGCACGTTGAACCCTGGGAAGAACTCATAGTCTTTGGTCAGCATTTACTGATCAAGGAAGCCAGGGGCCTCCATTTAGCAGGGCCTGATGTCCAGGCCAGCAGCTGCCAGTCTTTCAATGTGGTCTATAGTGAGGAACTTGATGAGAGAGGTAAAATCTTCATCGTGATGTAAACCACAGAAATCAGAACACATATCTCATAGTGGGCCCCATTCTTGAAGGTTGCTGATTTCCTAGTGAAAGCACCTTGACCTCTGGTCTTTGTAACCCCGATACCTGTTATAGGTAAATTAGGCGGGGGAAACTGGTAGTCTTCATGAGAGGGAGCATATGCTTTGGAACTTTTGTGTTTTTTTGTTTTGTTTTGTTTTCTCCTTTAAACCCTGCAGTAGAAATGGGCATGGTACTGGAGTCTCCACTTCTCAGGAGGCTGAGGCAGGAGGGTTGCTTGAGCCAGGATGAGGCCAGCCTGGGCAGTACAGAGGGACCCTGTCAATCCATCATCAATCAATCAGTCAATAATAAATAGATTTATTTCTGCTTTTCTTATCTTGGTACTTGCCTTACTATTCCGTTTATCTCAGTTTCCCTGTGCCAGAGACCAGGGGTGCTGAACCGGATGGAGTATTTAGGGGAAGGGGAGGGGACAGTCTTGGGATAGATTGTACAGTGAGCGGTTCTCTTCCCCACCTAGAATGAGGATCTCACATCTTAATATTGATTGTGAGGAAGGAAGGAGAGACTGGTTCCAAAGGCCGGACACAGGGGACACCTTTATTATTTTTCTTTAGCTTTGTATTATGAAAAATTCAAAACGCATGCTGTTTTTAGAATGTCTGCTAGTGGAGATCTGCCCTGTCAGATGGATTTGACTTTGGAGTAGAGGGAATCTTTCAGATGAGGATTTATTCTTCACTCTACAGACAATCATCTTTTCCATCCTGACAGGCAGCATCTAGAGGATTTGAATTTCTGTGTTTCAAATTCAAAATATTAAAGGTTGAAGAGATAGCTCAGTTCGGCAGGCATAAGGATCTGAACCTGATCCCCAGAATGCACATAAAGTAAGCTGCGTGTAGGGGCACATTCGTGTAATCCCAGTGCTGGGGAGGCGAATATAGATGGATCCCTGAGGTTCACTGGCCACCCAGACTGGCCTATTTGTTGAACTCCAGGCTGGGGAGAGACCTAGTCTCAAAGGAAAGATGGACGGCGCCTGAGGCATTGTTCTCCAGCTTCTGTGCACATCCACACTCATGTACACCAGCACACACACCAATTTTTTCATATATTAAAATTTTAATGTGACCATTTTATAATTAAAATAAATTTGTGTGTGTGTTGTGTGGGATGGTATGTTGTGGGGTTGTGTGTTTGGTGCATGCCTGTGACTACACATGCAGAGGCTAGAGCAGGGCATTAGGTGTCATCACATATTACCTTCTTAAATTTATATATGCTTACAAAAATTTCATAGTGCAGACATATATGGTATGCAAGATGAAAAGCTCATTTCTTTGACAGCATAAAGCTGAACCCAACCATTGTACCATATATAGTGTTCTGAAGCTTTCTGGATTTTCTTCTTTTTAAAAATATATTTTATTGTTTTTTATTTTAGTGTATGAGTGTATTGCCTGTATGTGTATAAATGCACCTGTGTCATGCAATGCCCATGGAAGTCAGAAGGTTTTTGTGTTATAGACTGTTGTTAGCTACCATGTGGGTGCTGAGAATTGAAACTGGGTATTCTGCAAGGGCAGCCAGTGTTCTTAACCACAGAGCCATCTCTCTGCCCCTTCTTTAAAAAAATATTTTTAAAATGTGTATGATATGAGAGTATTACTTGAATGTTTATAAGTGCATCTGTGTCGTGCAATGCTTGCAGAGTTCAGAAGAGGGCGTCAGATCCCGTGGAACCGGGGCTATGCACAGTTAGTTGTTAGCCACCGTGTGGGTGCTGGGACTCAAACCCAGATCCTCTGCAAGAGCAGCTAGTGTTCTTAATCACTGAGCCACCTCTCCAGCCTGGTTTCTTCTTTTTAATGATATTACATAAACATCTTTCCATGTTAAATACATATAAATCTAAATTGTGCCTTTTACTAACTGAATAGTACTTTTGTTAGTGAAAGCACCATTATTTGTTGTTATATATACATATATTATATGTAAAAATTTTATTAGATTTTTAAAATTTTGTGTGTGTGCACACATATGTGCCTATGCTGTGTTGTGCTTTTGGAGGTCAGAGGACAGTTTGCAGGAGTTATTTCTCCCCTATCACATGGGTCCTGGGGATTGAACTCAGGGCTTTAGCCATGGTAGCTGCCTCACCCATTTTTGTTGTAGTTTACTTAACCTTTTACTTTAAGTGATGAAATCAATGTGTGTGTTCCACCCAGCTCTCAACATCTTGTATAAGCATGATGTCTTTGTCAAAACTGTAGCAACAGACACCAAGAGCTTGGTACAGTACTACTAATTGAGCTGCAGGCTTTATTTGGGTTGCATCAGTGTTTTCATTGGTATGTTTTCTCTTTTCTTGAATCCATTTTGGAATGCCAGGTCACTAAGCGGTTGTTATGGTGGTGGTGGTGATTCTGTCTAACTGAGACATAATTCATTAAGTTATAAAGTTCAGTCTTGTATATCGTGCAGCTCACTGTTCTTTTTTTTTTCATATTCAGTGTTGTCTAACTAACACCATTATCTAATTTTAAAAATCTGTCAACCAGTCAGTTAATTAGTTAGTTAATTAGTGTGTATGTGAGCATGCTGCTTATGGGCACTGGTTCCCTTCTACCGTGTGGGTCCAGGGGAACTGAACTCAGGTTGTCAGCCTTGGTCCAAGTGCCTTTGCTTCCTGAGCCATCTCCCCAGCCACCTTGATCTAATTTCCGAAAATGTTCATCATCTGAGGAAGGAGCTCCATACTCCTCAGGACTCATGCCCACCCCAATGCCCAAAGCCAGTGGCAGCCATTACTCAGCTTTCCATCACTGGAGTTTTTCTTTGCTCTACGCATTCCATTTGGTGGACTCCCACAGCACGTGGCTCTGGCTGCCTGTCTCACTTCACTTCCAGTGCACTGTTTTCAGGTCCTCTCATCCAGGTTGGTGTGAATTCAGTAAACTTCATTTTTTTGGATTGCCAGATGCTTGTTGTAGGGTATGCCACATTTTGTTTATCTGCTCACCAGTTGTTGGACATTTGGGTTAATTCTACTTTTGTGAATAATTGTTGGGAATGCTGGTGAGTTTTGTATAGACAGCGCTTTTCAGTTCTCTTGAGTGCATGCTTAGGAGCAGAATGGTGGGGACAGAGAAACTCAGCTCAGCTGTGTTCCAGAGTGGCCGTTTGGTATTACCATCCTTCCAGCAGTGTCTGCGGCTTCCATTTTTTCTACATCCTTGCCAAAAGTTTTTATTGCCTCTTCGATTTTTGCTTCTGGATTTCTGAAGATTGACCATTCTGAGGCTAGCACATCTCATGCAGTGTGGTCTATACCTGGCCCACCTCCATCAAAATGACCTGGATTTAAAAGCCTTCTTGAATTCAGACAAGGGCCGCGTTTTGAGTAGTGTCTGCAGTGAAGCCAGGTTTCAGATGCCTGCAGTTAGTGAATTGAGTTTTTATAAAATATTTTTAAGGTTCATGGGCCAAATTGAAATCTTCAGTTTCTAAAAGTGTGTATGTGGAAAGGGTGCGGTCTGTTTGCAGGAACTTACATGCGTGTGTGTGTGTGTGTGTGTGTGTGTGTGTGTGCGCATGCGTACATGTGTAGTTCAGAGGACAACCTTGGGTGTCAGTCTTTGTCTTTTACCTTGTTTGGGTCAGGGTCTCACTTGAGTACCCTAGGCTAGCTGGCTCATGAGATTCTGGGACTTCTCTTGTTTCTGCCTGCCATCTCACTGTAGGAATGCAGGAATTACATGCATGGGATTGTGCCTAGCTTTACATGGGTTCTAGGGTCTTGAACTCTGGTCCTCATGCTTGCGTGGCATGTGCCTTACCTACCGAACCATCTCCTTGGCCCAGAAAACTATTGTTATGAACCATCTGAGCAGAGTTCTGAGAGAATCCGGCTGTCCCTGAGATTTTTTCTTTCTTTTCATAGTTTAGCTTCTGATGGTCTTGGGAGCGTGTCACTAATAACTTCCCTTTTTTCCTGGTTGCCTTGAAATACTTCTGAGATTCCTGGAGAAATTCCCCGACATTCTGTACTGTGGGTGCAGCGACAGTGTCAACTTGACGCTGCCTTTACCACTAAACTAGTGGGGACTGGGAAGTCCCATGACTTACATTATTTTTAAAAAATATTTTATTTTTTTGTGTATGAGTATATTACCTGCATCTGTATAAGTACACCTGTGTTGTGCAATGCCTGCAGAGGTCAGAAGAGGGCATTGAATTCCCCTGAAACTGGAGTTACGGACACTTGTTAGCCACCATGTAGGTGCTAGAAATTGAATCCAGGTCCTTTGCAAAAGCAGCTAGTGTTCCTAACGACCAAGCCATCACTCCAGTCCTGAATTATATTTAATCTTGTTCTCTGAAGTCTTGCATAAATTCTATAATATTTTATATGTTTGCCTACCAGTAGATTGTACGGTTTATCAATGAATGTAGATGTTAGCTATTCTACTTAGGGTGTGTTTCAGAAGTGTGGTGGTCATTGATTTGAACTATCTATCAAATGTGAAGATAGGCAGGAGTAGAACTCACATAGGAGCTCAAAGAAAGGCACGGGTGGAGACCGAGGGCTGGTGCTTAACACTGAGCACATTGCAGAATGGGATGAACAGGGAGCGTTTCAGCTGCAGGGCTCACAGAGTCTTGGTGACCACTCACCTTAGTTTTGTAGACGAGAGTGGAAGTACCCCCCCCATGTCCCTTAATGACAGAACTAGGAAGCAGATCCACATTTAATGCAGGTATCCACCACCCCATCCACGGTGCTGTAGTTGTACAAAAAGAAATATAGGGGCCTGGTGTGGTGGCACATGCCTTTAATCCCTCAGGAGGTAGAAGCAGGTGGATCTCTGTGAGATCCGGGCCAGCCTGGTCCACATAGTGACTTCCAGGGAGATCCTGTCAAAAACAAAAAAACCCCAACCAAAACAAACAAAAAAATGGTACAGGGACAGGAGAGATGGCTCAGCAGGCAAAGGTGCTTGCTGTGTTATCTGGAAACCTGGTTCAGTCCTTGGAGCCCACATAAAGGTAGAAGGAGAGAAACAACTTTACAAAGTTGTTCTCTGTGGGCGTGAATGTGCCGTGCCCTCTTATCAGGCACATAAATTTAATAATAACAATATACATCAAAAAGAAGGAAGGAAGGATGTGTATTGGAAGTTATTCATGTCCAACTTAATTTTGAATCTAAGGGAGAGATGCTTTCCAAGTGAACAGTAAGACAGACCAGTGGAATCTATTCACCAAATAAGGTTCTGGACAATGAATAATGAGGTACAAATTTCTGTCTTCATGGAGTTTGTGTTCTACTTGGGAGATAGAATCAATTCCCAAGTCACCTGAGTGAATTTTGAAGAATGTTGGAAACTGGTAAGGACGTTGAAGAAAAATAAAGCAGGCTCGGGGTGGGAGTGTGTCAAAGTTGGAGTATCAGGAAGCATCCGGGTGGTTAGGGCCAGCCTGCCTGAGATCATCATTGGAGGGATGTGGGGATGAGCTTGGTCGATGTCTTGGGGAAGAGCATTCCAGCAGGGTGTGTGAGGTGCAAAGGGAAGGGCTGGCGCCCCTGAAGGGAGATGGACAGTCGGAGACCCAGAGAAGACATGGGAGTTCAGACTGAGGGTAGGGACGCCACTCCCAGAGATGAGGACTAGTTGGACAGCATAGTGATATGGTACAGCTTACTTTTGACTTTTTAGTTTGTTTGTTTTGGGTTTTTGAGACAGGGTCTCCCTGTAGCACCAGCTGCCCTGGAACTTGTATATAGACCAGGCTGACCTTGATCTCCTAGAGAGCTGCCTGCCTTTGTTTCCCAGGTGCTGGGATTAAAGATGTGCACCATCACATCTGGTTTATGATTTACTTTTTAAAAGGGCACTGATTGTCTCTCAGAATACACTGTTAGATAGGGAAGTGATGGGGCTCGGGGTGCAGTGGAGGAGGCAACAAGTGGGATAACAAACCAAACATCTGGTGGTAGTCATTCCAGTTGGTATAGTGTTATTTACATTTGTCACTGTCTTATCTAGTTGCCCTCTACCTATGTCCCCTGGATCTGCCAACACTGTGTTTGATGCAGAGAAAGTTGATCCAGAAGGCGATCTACCTTTAGGAAGGTTGTGGTCTAGAACCTTGGTGCTAGAGAAATTGAGTTGTTAAATCAGAGCTCACAACTGAGCTTGACTACCAGGAGAGGAGTGCATGGCAAGCTGCAGGAAACCCACCTTCTGTCGCAGGCAAGTGGATGTGGGTGGGAGGCCCCTGGGATTGACACTCAAAGTGCCTCAGGCCAGGGAACTTGAGCGAGCCCACATGTCAGGAATGAATGGTGTGTTCAGCAGGTAGGTCACCAAGAGAGTGTGTGTACCAGGAGCTCTCCAGAGACTCTGTGTCGGCCCTGTGCTCAACAGCCTCCAGCGTTGATGCCTTCTACAGCAGGCGGTATTTTGGACAGATTGGTAGTGAATACTTGCCTTTGGCAGGTGTAGAGTCTTTCCATAGTCGCATCACCAGAAAAGGCAGAGTCAAAATCTTTTAAGCCTAGTAATGGATTTTGCCTTTTATTGTTTTAGTGTTATTGAGATATTGTAAGAATTACCCTCGTGTAGAGTTGGTTTAGTAATTTTACAGATTTGCGTCCGGGTTTCCTGGCTCTCCTGCACTCTCACCTGGCTACCCTGCTCGAGTTTGCAGCCAGCTGTCCCACCACCGCAGCCCTGTTTCAGAGCACTTTTCCATCACTCCTAAAAGATTTCTTATGCCCATTTGCTGTCATTCTCTTCCCCAGCCCTAGGAAACTATTTGCTTATTTTCTGTTTCCATGGATGTATCTTCCCAGGAAGTTTCCTGTGAATGGAATTGTCCACTGGTGGTCTTGGACATCTCATTTATATTTCACTGACCTTTGTGTTTCTCAGGGTCATCTGAATTGTAGTATATATCATTAGTTTGCTCCTTTGTTGTTGAGTGGTGTTTCATGGTGTGGTTATCCCATGTTTTAACCATGTCCTGTTTGGTGAACATCAGATTATTTATTTGTTTTTGCTGTTACAATGCTGTTATGACTAGTTCACACCCAGTTCTTCTTTTTGAAATTTAAAAAATTTCATTCATTTGCATGTGTGTTTTCACGCACGTGCGTCTGTGTGTGTGTGTGTGTGTGTGTGTGTGTGTGTGTGCGTGCGCGCACATGTTCCACAGCCTGCATTGGAATTCAAGTACAACTTGAGGAGTCTGTTCAGCTTATCAGGCTTGGTGGCAAGTGAATCGAGGAGCCCCCTCATCAATGTCCTTATGTAGCCTAGCTTAGCTCCTCGGACTCCAAGTCCTGCCTCAGCTGCCGGGGCCTGGATCACAGCGGTGTCTTGTTTGCCTCAGTGCTTTAACTTGCTGACATAGGTAGCCGGTGTTTTTCATCTGGAGGCCGGGCCTTCCTGGCCTCTTTGCACATGGTGTTGGGTGGCCAGAGCTCAGCGGCGTCCGGGTTTCCTGGCTCTCCTGTACTCTCGCCTGGCCACCCGTGCTTGAGCTTGCAGCCAGCTGTCCCAAAAGGTAGCTAAGAGCCTCTGGTGGCTATTAAAAGTCAATTTAACACTTAATAAAGAAAACTTTCCCATTCACATTGTCCTCAATTTGTGTGTGTGTGTGTGTGTGTTCAGGTTCGCTTGAATGTATATGCATGTGACAGCCAGACGTCAACCTTGTCCTCTGTCTCTGCTTCTCCAACCCTAGGATTATGAGTCTGTGTTAACCCCCAGGTGCTCAGGATGAAACTCAGGTCCTCATGCTTGTGTGGCAAGCACTTTACCACCTGAGCCATCTCCCAGCCCCTACACACAGACAGTGGTTTACAGAGTACTTCTGTCATTAACATGTTCTGTCGATGGCCTGGACCTTCAAACACACTTACTAACTCTGCCTGTCACGCTGGGTATAGCTTGATTCCTAGCTTCCCTGGCTGCTGCTTCGTGTAAAAGAAAGTGGTTTGCGGTGTGGTGGTCCCAAATCCCTGTTTTAACAGCCCAAACTGTGGAAGGGCAACAACTGGTAACAAGCCTTTAACTTTGCAAGCCCCAAGCTAATAATTATATTTTAACAGACTTTTGTGGCTATCAATGTCTCTGGAGGGCATTTAAGAAGAAGACTTCAAAAGAGCCAGCTGGATGGTGGTATTACTGCACTGAGCATCCAGGGACTCCCTGGGTAACTGCTTTGAAGGACAACTTGGAGTGACTAGCCCTCCTTTGCATGTGTGGATCTGCACACTCATGTAGTGCACTTTGACTTTTCCGTTGGATTTGCATTGTGCTCTTACTTTTGGGATTGAAAGTGAGCACAGTGCAGAGTGTGGCTGACTTGTCCTTTAGCCAGTAAACTGGAGCCAGACAGCTACACTGTGTATAGACAACAGCAGAGTGCATTCCAGTTTTAAAGGACACCCAGTACGTCATGCAGCCGTTAATGTAGACTATAGTATGCTTCCTTCTTGTCCCAGCATGCATCCTAATAAGCGTTGGTCCTGAGATAGCACACGTGTGAACCTTTTCCCTATCCCTGTATCGTTTAAAAAGGTGAAAAACTCTGAACAAACCTGTTCATAGGGGCATGGAGGACTGGTTCAGTAATTACAGAATCAACCTATCGTAGGATGTCACGCAGCCACTGAAAATGGACTCAGGATCTGCTGCCTTGGGAAGACTTCCGTGTGCTAGGTGGTCTCATCGGGTGACCAGCACGAGCAGCTGTCACTAGCAGCCTTACTTTCTTGTTTGGGTTTCATGCCTTTGTTTTTTCCTTGCTTTATTTGACCCATTCTCATTCTCTCTCTCTCCCTCTCTCTCTCTCTCTCTCTCTCTCTCTCTCTCTCTCTCTCTCTCTCTCTCTCTGTGTGTGTGTACATTCACAGAGAGGCCAGAGATCAGAGATTTTCATCAGAGATTTTCATCAGTCATTCTTTACTTTTAGTTTTTGAGACGGGGTCTTTCACCTATTTGACTAAACTAGCTGGCCAGCAAGCTCTGGGGCTCCTCCTGTCTTTGCCTCCCCAGCATAGAGTTAGAGGCACACACCACCACACTTAGCTTTTTTTTACATAGTGCTGGGGATTGAACTCAGATCCTCGTGCTTGCCTTGCAAACACTTTACCAGCTGAGTCATCTCCCTAGCCCCTGGCCTCTGCTTAATGTTTTTAAAGTGCTGCTTTTCTAAAGAAGGGGATGGGTACTTATTGGATGACTACTGTGTGCCAGACATTTGTTAAGACTTGGCTAACCTTCATGTATGCTCTGTAGGGTAAATGTATTTTTAGGTGGAGCTTTTGGAGCTTGGAGATGGATAGTTGGTCATTGATTGATGAGACCCAGTGTGCCCCCTCCTCCACAAGGCTGCATTATTAGGACCCTAGGGAGGCTTTAGAGGTTATCTGATGTTGGCTGGGAAGTATTGTGATTTGCTTAAGGTCTTAAGCTGGCTAGAGAGAGGTGAACCAGACTGAAAGCACAAGGTTTGCGTATATTGTGACTGAGCTACACTGACAATGGTCTTGATGTAGTCAGAAGGCTCATGTTGTTAGTATACATCATGATATTGGACAGTCTCTCAATGGATTTAGTGTGCTTTCCTTGGAGTTATGGTAAGGTTCAGCTACTTATCCCAAAGTGTCTTACAAGCAACAAAGTCCAGTGTGGTCCAGTTCATCCAGCCCTGTAAAGTTCGGGTTATCTGGTCTGATACTTTCTCCTACCCAGGGGCATGAAGTGCTTTCCTAAAGCTGGAATGTTTTGCTTTCCACACATGTCAATTATTGGGAATTCTTTCTGTGCACAGTGTATGATAGAAACCAATTTCTTTTTATTCTTTGTAGACTCTGGATTGACTCAAAGGCATTTGATGTGAACTAGTGGCACGTGGCCTTCAGCCCTGCTGTTTTGTAATAAGTTTTGATGTCTAGGAGGATGCTTCACACAGTGTCTTGCTGTTTGCATTTCTCTACATAGTTTGGATTAAGATTGTAAAATTTGTTACAAAAAGGAGAGCCAGGTGGGATGGTGTACACCTGTGATCCCAGTGCTGTCTCTCACATGTCCACTGTCACTACTCTAGTGCTTTGGGAACTTGTTAAGTTGACTGAGGGCTTTCTTAATACAAGTATTGAGATACTGCCCATGTAGCTGTCAGTGTGGCTGCTAAGTTGACACACGGTGGATAGTTATATAGCCTGGGTGTGGGACACCAAAGGATGATTCTCATCCTAGGTGGGGCCAAGCAGCATAGTGTGAGCTCTTATTTATTGCACAGTTCAGAGCCATGCGCAGTTTAAAATGTATGAATTCTTTATTTCTGGAATTTTTCCTGTGCTACTTTTGAACTGTGGTTGACTATGATAACTAAAATACAGAAAGTGGACTTGTGGAGAAGGAGGATGGAGGACTTCGGCAGTTTGCTTCTGTTTGAGGACTGCATTGTGTGGGTTAGACCACGTAAGCGCTGAGCATCCCTTCTTCTGTTTGTTGGCTATTGTAGATAATGAAGCCACAAACATGGGTGCACATGTTCCTGGAGACCCTGCTTTAACTCCTGTGGGTTTATGTCCAAAAGTGGAATTGCTTGATCACATGGTGAAATAGTTTGTCTTTGAAGGACCACCCTTTTTTTTTCCCTCCCCCAGCTGTACACGGGTTCTGATTTCTCTACTGTCCCTAACTCTTTCCCTTCTTCTGTCCCTTCCCTTCCTCTCTCCTTTTTCCTTGGTATTCCCCATCCTAATGGGTGTCAGTCCCGTTGAAGCTTCTGTTCCTTTCTGTCTCTTACTTACTCTTTAGAATTTTCTAAACCTTTCCCTCTCTGCTTTATTCTTACTCTTCTCTGTGACTTCACTCCTGTTTAATTTCTCTTGTTCTGTATACAGTGTACTTTTAAATAAAGCCTATTCATTGACTACTTAATTTGATCTATTCATTATTTAGTTCTTTGAAAAACTCTTTGGAATGTAATTTTTGTCTTCCCAGCAAAGCCAAGAGGCTATAAAAGATTATTCTTACTGTCTTAGGTGCCCTTTCCTAGGGGATGATGGCCCTAGGACAAAAGTGAACCGAACCAACCAGTTGCTGCAATCTAATCTCTAAATTTCATTTATGTGTATATTGACCTGGTGGTGGTTAAATCAGGTATCTTCAACTTTTCCTAAGGAGAAAGCTCATTTTTCTGTCCCAAATTCCATCCAGGATCTCTTATTACATGTAGTTCTCTCCCTTCCTCCTAACTGTGACAGTTTCTCAGACTTCCCGTGTGGAGGAGCACTGGCCAAGGGTTGTTAAGTTCTTGTTTTTCTGGTGATTACGCAGGGCTTTGGAGGAATTATCAGGGAGGTAAATTCGTCTGTTACCTTTTATCAAGCTTCCATCACCGGCATGACCTAGCATTATTGGTGTGGGCCTTATATCACCTGGCTGAGGTAGTTTGTCAGGGCACTGTAAAATTACCCTCACTCTGGAGGAAAGCCAGAGTGTGGGAAAAAAAAAAATTCCCTAGTTCAAAAGTAAAACCAGTATTTTGAAGTGTTTTATTGCCATTTCATAATTTAAAGTTGCCCACAAATTAACCTCTTCAAATAACTGGAAAAAAAAAACCGAGAAATTATTTCCCTCAACACTTCCAATTAGCCAGCTCTTTCCACGGCCAGTCATGTTTTCTGTGGAATTCAAGACACTTTGGTTTTGTTGTTTTGCAACAGTGACCTGAAACCTCAGACCTGAGTGGGAAGGTCTGTACCTCATGCGCCTGAAGAACTTCAGTTTTACTAGTTGTGACTGCAGAAAAGAAAGACGCATTACAGTTTCGTGGCTTTTAGTGTCGTGCTAACGTGGCCCTCTAGTGGGGAGGGCGAACAGTACAAGCACAGTGAAAACCGCTTTACTGTTTTTTGAACTCACATGCGGGGAAAAGAGGTTTCGTAGTTTTCCAAAAATTGCACCAAGGTAAAGCCAAGCTCTAACCGATGCGGGTGTGTTGTCAGGCGTTAGCAGTACTGCCCTCACTACGCGTTCATTGGACAGTAGCGCAACCCCAAGAAAAGGATGGTTGCTTGTGAGCGCGCGCGGACCCGCGACCGGGAAGCGCCAGCCCCCGGTATGGTTGCGGTGAACCAGGGCGGGCGGCTGGCCCCGGCCTCTTGGTAGATCCTGCCTTGTGCCACCTCATCTCCCAGTGTCGACCACTCTCTCTGCTTTCCTAAGACTGTCGAGGTGCCTCCAAAGGCTGCTCGGCTTTACCCAGAAGGCTCCGCGTCATGAGGCTGAAAATTTGCATACGCGCCTTATTGGGCGGGATCGGCGGGAAGCGGGGAATGCTGCGACTTACTTTGCACGCGTGCCTCTGCCGGGGCGGGGCTTGGGCTCGCTCCACCTCTGCGTTTTTTAGAGTAATTTATTTGCACCCTTGGGGCGGGGCTGTCGTAGGCTTCTGCTGGGCTCTTGTCCTCGTTTTTCATCCAAACGGTGCCAGGCTTTCCCGTGCCACAGCACCTTCCCCTACCACCGGTTCGGTCTTTCTGGTAGCTAGGCGCTGTAGGCTCTGGGATCTCCACGACTAGACATGTCAGCACGACCTCGGGGCACCGCTAACGCGTTGCGCATTTGCTGTTGCAGGTGGTTCTCCTGGGCATGGACATCTTGTCAGCGCTAGTGACCCGGCTGCAGGATCGGTTCAAGGCGCAAATTGGCACAGGTGAGCTGCAGATGCAGACTGTCAGCCTTGCACGACTGCACTGATGAGGCGCAGCTGACTCGGTCTCTCTGCCTTCCAGCTCAGCCAGCCCCTTCCCTCCAACCTTCTAACGTCCTGTCCCCTCTCCCCTCCTGGGCTCACCTCACATTGGGCGACACCGCTCCTAGCTGGCGTCTTTTCCTCTATTCCTAATTTTTTCCTTCCTGCTAACACTGAAGTCTTTCTCGTTCTAATTATGTTTGAATGTGAAATTTTAGCAGTTGTGTTTTTTATACACGAATTGCCATCAGACTTGATGCCAACTAGTTCATGTTTGTCCCCAGCCCTTCATTTGAGGGGTAGTTTTCTTTGAAAAGTCCTGCAATAGTTACCTAGTTTCCCCCCACACCCCTACAGGTGATTATTATAATGTAACTGTTGAACTTAAGTGTCATTACAAGTGTGCAGTGAGTGCTCACTTGTACTTTGAAGGGAAAACAGTGTATCAGCCAAACAAGCCGTAGATTTGGTAGATTTAGAGACTTTATTTTCAAAACAAGTTTATTCCAAGAGTTATTGATGCCATGAGCAGACAGACAGCAGCATGGCAGGAGCTCTGAGGAGAATCAGGCCTGGGATTATTTAGAGACACTGTAGACATCACTCAAGGCATTTCATGGTGTTTATAACACTAAGCAGTTCTGTTTGTGCAGCTCTTTCAGTATAGAATTTCTGTTTTTCTTTTTCATCTGTGTGGCAGTCCTGGGAATAGAATAGATGGCCTCTGTGTGCTAGATGAACGCTCTACCACTGAGCCACACCCCAGCTGGAGTCCCTCGGTGTTTGTCCTTTTCCTTTTCTGTTGCTTTTTGGTTAGTTCACCCACCTAAAAAGACGGAGAACCATAAAAGACACCTTACTGCTAGGAATGTAATATTTGACCCGCTTTCCATCCCCCATAGTAGCTGAGTTTTTCAGTTATATCTTGTCACAGAGATTCATGGACTGTCACCATAGGCCTGACAGGCTTGGAGCACCCACACTTCAGTGTGTAGAGTTGGATTGTATGTGATGTAAAAGCACTGGATATCAGTGAAACTCGCTGATCCCTTCTATGCCCAAACAGATAGGTGGGCCATTTAAAAATATTTTTATTATCATGTATTATACATAATAATGGATTCATCATAACTTTTGGGAGGAGGTCTTTTTGAGACAGGGTCTCCCTGTAGCTCTAGTTGCCATGGAACTCACTATGTAGACCAGGTTGGCCTTGAACTCAGAGATCCGCCTGCCTCTGCCTCCCAAGTGCTGGGGGTCAAAGGTGTGCGCCACCACGCCAGGCTCATTATAACATTTTTATATAGTCATGTATTTTGATCATGCCCTTCACCTCTTCTGCCCCTTTGCTGTGCTAGTCCCCTTACCACAGAGCCCCTTCTGCTTTCATGTCTTTTAAATTTTTTCTTTTTCCTTGACTCATTACAGTTATTTACAGGAGCATGCATGGATGGTGACTAAATCATTGAAGAAAATGGCTTTCCTTTCCCTAGCAACCATTAACTGCATATAAGTCCTCAGGAAAGGGTGGGTCCTTGGAAACCCCTGTCCCTTTCCCCCTTTTTGGAGACAGGATATCATGTATTGTTGACTGGCCTGGAAGTTGCCATGTAGCTGAGGAAGACCTTAAACTCTTGGTGTTCTTTTCACCACCTCCAGTGTGCTGGAATCACAGGCTACATAAGCTCTCTGCCCTCAGGTTTCCTTTGTGTTGCTTTTTTTGCCAAAGCCTTCTATTTTAATACCTCATCAGATTCACTTATGGTAGGATTGGCTGGAGGAAAGTGTAGGGAAAGAAACACAGGATTTGGGTGCTGTTTATTGCTACCAACATGGGCTTCAGGAAAGAGAGTGGAGCTCTAACCAAGGGGAGGCCAGCTAACTGCAGAATGAATAGTCAGTGACCACAGATCGACAAATCAGTTTCATTTGATGTTTCCGTTTTGATTCCAGTGCTGCCAAGTCTAATAGACAGGCTGGGAGATGCTAAGGACTCCGTGAGGGAGCAAGACCAAACTCTGCTGCTAAAGATCATGGATCAAGCTGCTAATCCCCAGGTAGGGCAAGAGGAGCACATTGGTGCTGCAGACAACGTGCAGTTCTATAGACTTTTGTGTTAAGCTGGCATATTAGAGACCACTATTTTCATGGCTTGCAATTCCTCCTCATATGATTCATAAAATGTGTCATTTGAATAAATTAATGAGTTGAACATGGGTGAGGAGGGTCTGATTAATCCATTAGACTTTTTAGCTCATTTATGGGACAGACTCTTCCCTTCTCTGAAAAGAGGCAGCTGTTGTATTGGAGGAGTCAGTAGGCCTGGCCAGAGCCTTTTTCCTTGTCTGCCAGTGAGCTGGGCCTGCTGGGATGGATGGATTCACCCCCTGCCTTCCAGGGTCCCACTGGCCATTGTTGAGGGTGCAGCTGTGGTAATCAGCAAGTTTCCCAGGGGAGATAAAACTTGCACATGTAGGGGTGGGGAAAGCTGTTCCTGACAGAGCAGTGGGAATGTATGGTCTCTGGTCAGTCATGTTCTCCTTTGGGCCTCACTTTACTCAATCACAAAGTGGGAGGCTAATTGTACTTCCTCAGGGTCGAGGAGAGTGCTGGATAGTGTCTTGTTGTATAAGTGCACGCTTTGACCCTTTTAGCTGGATGTATTTGGTAAAAGGATACATTGTCCTACTTTAGTATGTTCTTGAGAGGATCCTGGGGTTTGGAAGGGATGGGACCAGCTTGCCTTCTGCAGAGGCTCTTACCCTGTGGACTCCTTCCTTACCAAGTGAAGGGCTACAAAAGTCTCTCCTCACCTGTTTCTTGTTACCTGCAGTATGTATGGGACAGAATGCTTGGAGGCTTCAAACACAAGAACTTCCGCACAAGAGAAGGCATCTGCCTCTGCCTTATCGCAACACTCAATGCGTAAGTCTGGGGTGGACCCACAAGTTGTACTTGGCCAGACCTTTTAAAAATTAAAATACAGTCTCACGTAGCTTAGGTGACCTTGAACTGAAACTCCTTTTGTAGCTGAGGATGTTTGAAAGGTGATCCTCTTGCCTCTCCTTCTTGAGTTCTGGAATTAATAGCATGCACACCAACATGGCATTGGGATGGAATCCAGGGCTTCATGCTAGGCAAGCACTCTCCCAACTGAATTACATCCCTAGTCTCTTGACTGCAGCTTGAAAAAACAACCCTTTTATTCTGAATTGCAGATTTGCAGGCAGATGCAAAGAAGTGTTTTGGGAAGTGCTTCCGGCTCCTCCTGCCCAGTGTTCGTGTCAGTCCTCTGAGCATTCAGCACATGAAAGGAGTATTGGTCCTGTTCAGAGCTTGCTCAGAATGCCCCAAGTATACACTAGTGCTTATGTATATACACCTGCAGGATCACCACAGGCTCCCAAAATGTTATATAAGTGGGACCAGACCTTATGTAATCTTTCACAATTACCTTTTATCCTGTTAGTCTAATTCCCTAGAAGTTGCACTGTATGTTGCTGATGGTGATGATATTAATTTTGTTTCATTGAGAATCCATTGGTATTGATGTCGTCAAGTTTGTTTAGCCAGTCATCTGTTGAAGGAAATGTGCATGAACTCAAGTTTCACATCACCAGGAGCAAAATTGCTGTAGTCATGTGTATAAGTTTGTTTGTGAACATAATTTTTTATTTCACTTGGGTTAGCCTAAGAGCATTTGGTAAGCCCATTTCTAGTTTTAAAAGAAACTGCCAAAATATTTTCCAGAGTTGCTGTTCCATTTTACAGAATGTACTCACAAAAGGTGTCTCTAGCTCCACATGTGCAGGAGTGAAAAGTGACTATCAGCTGAAGAGCTGGCTCAGCAATTTTTATGAGTACGCGTACCACTCTTCCAGAGGATCTGCCATCCTCTTCTGGCCTAACAGGCACCCACACACGTACCATACATAACACACACACAGACATACACCCACAGAGAAATAAAATCTTTTTTTTTTTTAAAGTGACTCACCCGAAGTTCTCCAGTAGAGCAGTGTGTGTAGGAGCATTGAGTGTCTGCAAATCCCTCCAGCGATGGCACTAAGGAGTTTGGTTTCATTCAGCGAGTGTGACAGAGTGGGTAGTATGGCTTGACACAGCAGAGCTAGGGTTTGTGAGGCAAACAAGATGGTTAGAGAGAGGCTCTGGCTTTGCCTTCCGCAGACACGGCCACTGAGGGACCTGAGCTGTGCAGACAAGCCAGCTAGGGTACATTTGCCTTGGAGACTGTACTAGTTTGCTTTTCTTGTGCTATGATAATCACTGTGATCAAGAAGTACTTGGGAGAGGAGTTGTCCACCTTACAGCTTATAGCCCATCATTGGCAGAAATTAAGGTAGGACTCAAGGCAGGAACCTAGAGGCAAGAATTGAAGCAGAGACCACGCAGGAGCATCGCTTACTGGCTCACTTTGCCCTGGCTTACTCAGCTACTTTTCGTATACAGCCCAACCCACCTGTGCAGGGATGGCACCACCCTAGTGGGATGGGCCTTCTTTATATCAAGTAGTAATCAAAGCAGCACCTGCAGACATGCCCACAGACCAGTGTGTTGGAGAAAATTCCTCAGTTAAGATTCCTCTTCCAGGTGTCTCTAGTTTGTGTCAAGCTGACAAAAACCAACCAGCACAGAGCCATTTCAGATAAAATGGAGAAGCCCTGTGGTGTGAGGGACTAATTAACACCCTGGGTGGAGAGGAAGGGCAGGCCTGGGCAGAGACAGCTTTTCCTTTCTCACTCACAGTAACACCCACCTTTCGCCTTTCATTTGCAGCTCTGGAGCGCAGACTCTAACACTAAGCAAGATCGTGCCACATATATGTAACTTACTTGGAGATCCAAACAGCCAGGTGAGTGAAAAAGATGACCCTGAGGGGAGGATCATTGCCTGTAGATGGTTAAAGTGCATTCTGGTTTCTGCATGGGCAGTAGGTGGGACGGGACTTGCCTTTACAGAGTTCTGATTCTGGTTTAAGACACTAGCTACCCATTCACATTTATAACACATCATGAGCAAACGTGATGGCCGCTTTGCCCTCTCCTGTGTGTTGGGCTGAGAAATCACTAGCCTGTAAATTGATTTCTAGTCTGCTTTCTCTTGCTGTGATAAACATGATCAAAAGCAACTTAGGGAGGAGAGGGTGCATTTCACCTTAAACGTTACAGTCTGCCATCATTGGAGGCCTGGGAAGGAACTCTAGCAGGAACTTGGAGGGAGAAACCGAAGCAGAGACCATGGAGGAACGCTGCTTACTGGGTTGCTTCCTCTGGCTTCCTCAGATACATTGTGGTTGTAGCTCAGACTCAAAGTTCAATCCAATGGAGGCAAGTCCTCAGTCAGGATTCTCTCTTCCCAAGTATATCTCGCTTTGTCTCAGGTTGACAACAAAACTAACCAGGACAGTGCCATTCAGAACCTTCAGGTTAAGGCTCCTTATGATCTCTGCAGCCAAGAGGTACTGGTGGGGGAGAGTAATGAAAACAAAAGGGCCGGAAGAGAAGTGGGTGCTGGGAACCCAACTTCCGTGCTGTGTAAGGCCAGCAAGCACTCAGACACTGAGCTGTGTCTCTAGCCCAAGTCCCAACCCCAGCCCCAAACTGCCTTAGAACCCTGTCTCCACGCTGGGGTTAGGGCTTTAACATTTGAGCCTTGGTAGATACACATCAGCTCATTATACAAAATTTGGGAGACAAGATGATGCGCTTTGCCCTTTACATTAGAGCGAGAGGTTATAAACAGTTACCTGTCCTGTGACACTGGCACATCAAAGGGATTGTAAACTGTAGCTTGTGTTCGCGCACCTCCCTTTCTCCTCTTTACTTTGGTTTCATTGCTGGAGAACAAACAGCTCTGCTGACGCACATCTCTTCGTGCTACGTTAGCCCCATCACCTAGCCTTCATGCTGTTCCCTTTTAAGTTTTTCTCCTTCTTCCCCTTTCATTTGCAAAATTATAAACTTAGAGGAAGCCTGAAAGAGCAGTATGGTGAGCACCTGTGTTTACTAGTTAACATTTTATCAAACTGGGTCCCATCTCTGTTTGTATGTTACATGTTTACAGAAAAAACTTTTTTTTTTTTGACCCATTTAAAAATAAACAGATGTAATATTTCTACCCTTGGAAAGTTCAGTATATCACATAATAGCAAAGATATTTTCTCATATAACCATATGTCATTTTAAAAATTATTCATTTCCTGTGTTGTGTGCCTGTGTGTGGGCATGTGAGTGCCACTGTGCATCTATGGAAGAGGACAGTGTGTGGGACTTGGTGCCTCTGAGTAGCAGTGGGGTTTGGATCCTGGCACCTGCCACATTTCCTTTGCACCTGCTGAATTCCGGCCCTTCTGAGCGCCTCAGGCAGCTCCCTGCTGTAGAGGTTTCTTGTGGCACAGTTCCTTCTCCTCCCGTCTTCCCTCTCCTGTCTTCCTTTCTCTTTTCCCTCTCTTTTTCCTCCCCTTCCTTTCTTGTCCCTTTCTTTCTCCTTTCCCTCTTCCCCCTTTCCTCTTTTTCTTTTTGTATGTTATGCATGCATGTGTGCAGGTACATGTGTATGTATGCACATGAGTGCAGAGTGCATGTGGAGGCCAGAAGACAACCCGGAGTGTCATTCTTCAGGCACTGTTGTTTTGAGACAGGCTCTGTCACTGACCTGGAATTTATCAAGTAGGCAGGGCTGGCTGGCCAGCCAGTCCCAGACACCTGCTTGTCTCTGCCTCCCCGTGCTGGAATGTGCCAACACACTTGGAGTTTTATGTGTGGGTTCTGGGAATTAACTCGAGTCCTGGTGCTTTCATGCCAGCATTTTCAGCCCTGCTCTCTTCTCATGTGATCTGTGGATGGTGGACAGCCCTTTCTTTCTAGGATTGAACTCTTTGGATGTAGGGGCCATGTAGCCTGTTACTGTTCATTTTTATCACTCATTTTTTTCCTACTCTTTATCTAGAGTGTTTTACCTGATTTTTACTTTTGGCTTAATTCATTGTTCTTTATTTTGAAATCTCCATTTTCCTGATGTCACATGTTATAAAGAATGGGATGAGCAGAGGGATCTGTATTAAAGGCCAAGAACTTTCTTCTACCCTTGAGATTATTCCAGCAGAGTACAAACATCTGTGTGGCCACATCCGGTGTGCACAGGAATTATATTCACTGTGCTGCCCACAGACTGGGTCGAGTTGGTGTGGCATACGGCTTGTGGGTCCTGTGGAGAAGTGCTGGGGCATGAACGGGGCAGCTGTAAGATCTCTTCTTTTGTGCCTAGGTTCGAGATGCAGCAATAAACAGCCTGGTGGAGATTTACAGACATGTAGGGGAGCGCGTGAGGGCAGACCTCAGTAAGAAAGGACTGCCGCAGTCTCGGTGAGTGCTCACTTTCTACTCCTCCCACTTGGTTTACATTTATTTGTATGTGTATGGGTATGCACATGTGTGGAGGTCAGAGGATAGCTTGCAGGACTATGTTCTCTCCTCTCTTATGGATCCCAGGGACCAAACTCAAGTCATCAGGCTTGGTGTTCAGGGCCTTTACACACTGAGCCATTTCACTAACCCTTTAAAAAAATAATAATAGTAATAATAATAATGATGCCATCTTTATTGTGCAGGGGGTATTCTCCCCACGTTTTCTCCCTCTTTTCAGGTCCTATCTTTGTGCTACTATTTTGATGTGGTAATATTACTCATAGAATGCATAGCTAGAAGGCTGGTGGCTGGAGATCCCATCCATTTCACACTCCAGTCATGCCCTTCCCTCTCATTTCCTCTAAAATAATAAAATAAGACTGAGGGCTGGGGGAGGGCCAGAACCCACTTAAAGCTGAGTGGGGTGGTATGGCTTATAATCCCAGCACAGGAAAGTTGGAGAAGCCAGATCCCTAGGGCTGACTGACCAGCCATCCTAGCCTAACTGGCGAGCTTTAAGCTAAAGAATAGACCCTGTCTGAATAAACAGGTTGAATGACACCTGAGAAACAGCACCTGAGTTTGTCCTCTGCCTTCTACAACACATACACACAGAGACACTGTCTCTGTCTGTCTCTCTCTTACACACACACACACACACACACACACACACACACATGCATACACATGTCCCATACAGATTTTAGAAGTGCCTTTAAATCATTGATTTCTGTGATTCTACATCCTACACAGCTCTTAGTGTAGCAGGTGGTAGGATTATGTTTAGTTGAATGAACAAAGCCTTTCCAAAATGTGCCTGGCTAGAGATAACTGACTACTTGGGGAAGACATCTCTGAAACAGTTTTCTCTTCAGTTGTGTCATTATCATTGTGTAGAAACCAGTGTAAAGGAAACAGCATCTCACTAGACTCAGGATAACTTGAGTCCAGAAATGGCTCATATAGCCAGATTTTTTTTTTAATTAACATTTGGATATCTATCATTTTAACTATGATGGAGAAGCCTAATACTTAATGTAATCTGAAGCATTTGCCTGGTCATTGAGGGAGAAAGCACTGTGAAATTGCTAGACCATTACAGCAGGGGTATGCTCCTTCAGCCTGCCCATGTACCCTGGGAACAGCAGGGGCCCAGAGACTCCAAGTGACCTTTGAGAGATCACCCAGACAGTAAGAGTCAGCCAAGACTTGTTTCTTCAGACTTGACTTTTTGAATTTTTCTGCCCTGTTTCATGGAAAGAAAGAGGTCTGTGTACCAGGGATATGAGATGGGATACTGTTACAGAGTACAGGAGTCATCAGCCTTGGTGTGAGTCAGGGAGACATGACCCTGACACGGGGCTGCTGTGAACAGGTGGTTAGGGCCTGGCCCCTATAATGTACAGAAGATAATTAGATGAGAATAAAAAGGGCTTTAATTTTTTTTAATACTGTGTTTATTTTATGTGTGTCTGGGTGTGGGATGCGCTACAGCACACATGTAGAGGTCAGAGAACAACTTTGTGGAGTTGTCTTTCTCTTTTTACCTTTATGTGGGTTCCAGAGATCAAGCTGAGGTTGTCTGGCTTACATAGTAAGCCCCTTTACCCACTGAGCCATTTTGCTGGTCCTAGGTATATTTATAATAGCTGATTTCACATCTTCCTTGAGTTAATCCAGTATCTGAGTTTCCTCATGAATAGTAATATTGTTTAAAAGTATTTTATTTAATGTGTATGAGTGTATTGCCTGTATGTATGTAAGTGAACCTGTGTTGTGCAATGCCTGTGGAGGCCAGAAGAAGGTGTTGGATCCCCTGGAACTGGAGTTACAGTCTGTTGGTAGCTGCCATGCTGGTGCTGGGAATCAAAGCCCGCCAGTGCTGATTACCGAGTCACCTCTCCAGCCCGTAGACCCCTTTCTCTCATTTCTCTCCATGTCTATTTTGTTGTTGTTGTTGTTGAAACTGAGTGTTTTAAGAAACCCACAGTGGCAACTCCGTAAGTGGGATACTTTCTTCTTAGGTGTTTTGTTGCTGTTTGCCACCCCTCCCCCCATTGTTTAGTACCTTTCCTGAATGAATCCTGTATTTTCTTTGTTATATGGAGGCACCAAAGTCTGTTTGGTTAGTGTAGGGGTCATCAAACGACCAGCGGAGATGTTCTTAGGTACCTTGAGCCAGGAAGCTCCTTGCCTATGCTAACTGGCTTTCAGTGTCGTGAGGATGCTCTGACAGGTATAGTATACCCTTGCCTTTCTACTTCCTACTTATGTCAAAACCAAGACAAGCAGAGAGCCATTAGTGCATTAGATCTCAGGTGGCTTTCTAGATCCTCAGGAAATACCTTTACCTTCAGAGTTCTCCGTGGACATCCCACTTGCTCTTCTCCTTTGGAATTTTCGGGTCAGCTTCTGGGTCCTTTCTGGCTGTTTTGCTGTCCTGGCCATCTGTTTGGTTCTGTAATTGCAATTTGTTTTGGTCCAGTAAAAGGGTCTCCACATGACAGAATTCCTATGTCAGGCCAGGTAAAGATAAGCCTGAGAATGTGGCTATGGGGATAAGCCAGACGCGGTTAAATGACAGTGATTTGGGGTCGAGATATCGGGGGAGATCCAGACTGTTACTACCTTCCAGCTGGTGGTCCCCACACTCCAGGATTGGTAGGCTGTAGGTTTTCCAGAGTCAAAAATGGGCACAGAAACAGGGCAAAGCCAAGTAATGAAAAGCTACCAAGATTGAGCCCTTTTTTGGTGGGGGAGGGATCTTTTTGAGTAGGGTCTCCCCGTAGACTCAACTGTCCTGGAACTCGCTATGTAGACCAGGCCGGCCTTGAACTCAACAAAGAACCTCCTGCCTCTGCCTCCCGAGTGCTGGAATTAAGGGCATGATTCAGAGGTTCCCCAGATTGGTGCAAGCCTTTGTTGAACTTGTAAAGTTTTGGAAAAGGTTATTCTTTTCTTTTCAGAAGCAACAGAACCTGAGTGATCTGTGTCCTGTTTCTTAGGGCCTGTACCTGTTGTCTTAGGATGGCAGTATTTCCTATCTCTTTGGAAGCATTGATGACACCTATTGGGTTTTATTTTTTATTGTGCGTGTGTGGGGTGTGGTACATGTGTGTGCAGGCCCAAGGTTGATGGGAGGAATCATCCTCCGTTGCTCTTCCACTTTACTCACTGAGGCAGAGTCTCTCAGTCAAACCCAGAGCTGACTGATATGACTGGTCTAAATAGCCATCTTGCTCTGGGAATCCCCCCTCTGCCTGCTGAGGCTGGAATTACAAGAGGGCCATCACAGTATTTTAAGTTTATTTAGTACATATACACATATGTGTGGGTGCTCACATGCCAGAGCACAGTGTGTGGCGATCAGAAGACAACTTGTGTGAGTTGTCATCTTCTACCGTGTGCATTCCAGGGATTGAATTCAGGTGGTGAGGCTTGACAGCAGGCACCTTTACCACCTGAACTGTCTCTGTAGACGCCATCAGTATTTACTTTCACCTTTCTTTTCCATGTTAGAATCTTTGGCCCTTGGTACTCATATTTAAGAAGAACTCAAAAGCTCTGTGTGTTTGGATGAAGTTTGAAGTTTGTTGACTGTGCAATTTCCAGGGAATTACTTGAACTTTATATTTTGTATTAAAATTTTCTAGGAAAGATTTAAACCTAAATCTTGTAGTCAAACTCTTCATGTTGAATTTAATCTAAATATTCAGACTTAGAAAAAATAGAGTAAAATGACAGTGGTTATTTGTCAAACTAGTAAAAAAAAAGTATCTTTTGGGGGGATACTAGGGATTGAATTCAAGGCCTTGTGCATGGCGATCTGCACCTTATCACTGAGGTATATCCCCAGTCACAAGAACTCTATTTTAAATTCAGATCTAAGGATTAAAGAGTAAAACCATTTGATAGCTTCAGAAAGTGTGTTGGTTAGCTTTATTTGTCAACTTGACACAACTTAGAATCACCTGGAAGAGAGTCTTAGTGAGAGATTAACTCAGTGAGAGATTGAGTTGGCTGGTGGGCTTGTTTGTGAAAATTTGCTTAAGTTAATTGATGTGGGAAGACCCAGCCCACCATGAGCGGTACCATTCCCTAGACAGGGGTTTCTGATATAGTGGAGAAATCAAGCTGAGCACAAGCAAGTGAGCATGCACACACTTATTTGTCTCTGCTCCAGACTGTGGATATGTGACTATGTGCGTTTCATTCCTGCCACTCTGACTTCCCTACTGTGATGAACTGTAACCTGGGACTGTGAGCTAAAATGAACCATTTCTCCCGTAGGTTGCTTTTTGTCAGGTGTTTTATCACAACAGAGAAACGAAATTAGGAGAGGGGAAAACAGTTATTTACTCAGTATTTTTAGACATGGAACTTACTCTTTGAGACCTGTACCAACTGGTGGTTTTCAGGAGAGCCATCTTGAATTGCTGTTTTGAGCTAGCAACAAAAGTCAGTGCTTCCATTGTCTAAGGAATGCTCTGTTGATGTTCAGCGGCCATAAAGCTGGGTTGAAGTCTCTTAGGTATAGCCATAATAGGAGCCATGTTGGGGGCATTGCCATGCAGAGAGCGAGGGAGTTAGTCAAACCTCAGTATAACTGAGGGAAAGGGCCACCCTGCCTGGAGAATCCCAAGGGAAGACTCACATGCAAGGCCTTTGGATGTTCTCATGCCTGGTTGTTGAGGCCTGTCAGGTTGTGGTTAATGTGGCCATGGTGGGTAGACCTCACCCCTTTGAGAGATCCTACATGATTGTTTCACAAATGGCATTTAGACCTGGCAGTACTCCCCCTGGAATGGAAGTAATACTCACCTTTCCAGAAACTTTAGAGACAGCCAAATCAGAGTATACCTCAGCTCTAACTTGTAAACTTGTTAGCATGCTCACGTCACTACAGAGAGTATGGTTGTGATGCAATAAAGTAGTACCTGAGTCAGGGTGCACCCCAGCAACCTGTGTAATGATCCTGTTTATGGACTTGCCCAGCCATCTGAGATCTTTGTTGCTTTAAAAGGGAAGGTGATGGAAACATCTTAAGAAATTGACATTAAGGCATCTTTCCAGATCTTTGTTAACCATTGGATTTGAATGTGAGTGACGGTGTTATTCGTGTCTGGTCCCTAGGTGGTCATTGGAGTTTTATTTCGGTGTCTGCTTTCATTTGTGGGTAGTGGTAGCCTGGAGCAACTTGAGGAAGATTCTGAAGCCATATTTGGGTGGTTTGAAAAGAAGATTAGTGCCTCCTGTGGATGGGAGGGGCCAGGTACTTTAAGAGTCAGGTTCATTCGCCCCTTCATTTTGGCTTGCCTTTTACTTAGGCTTTAAGCTCTGGAAAATAGTAACATTACCCACTCATCATCTTTAGCTAGTGTTGAGCTAGGCACATCATACATGAGTGGTTGCATGACTGAGCAAGTGAACCAACCACAACCAGAATGTATAAATTATCTGGTGTTCAGAGTGAAGCCAGCGATACCCTCAGGCATCAGATCTCTGACACTATGAAGTGACTTGTTTCAGGTGACCCTCTTCATGGCACAGTATTTTTTACCAAGAGAGAATGGCTCTTATCATGGCTTCCAAGGATCCTCCCGTTAAGAGAAACAAACGTGTGAAACGATTAGCCCTCATAGGACAGGATAGGAGTCTAAATGGCTAACCCAGTCCCAGAAATGGGAGGTACTCTTTTGAGTGCAAAGTACTTTGCTTGGGACTTAGTCTTCTAAAAAAAATTTTATTTTTATTTTATGTGTATGAGTATTTTGCCTGCATGTAAGTATACAGGTATGCAGTACATGCAGAGGCCAGTAGAGGGCGTCGGATACCCTGAAACTGGAGTTATGAACCATATATGTGCTGAAAATTGAACCTGAGTCTACTGCAAGAGCAGCCAGTGCTTTTAAGTGCTGAGCCATCTCTCCAGCCCTGGGACTTGGGTTTTACCCTCACAGTGTGCTCTGTTTTGCTTGGGAAGGCCTCTTGGCACATTTTCTTGGAGACGTAAGTCCCCTGTCTTTCCTCTCACTTTTGGTGTCACCTTGCGTGAAAGTTGTGACTGATTAAGCAGTTTTGCTTCAGTTTAGATGCCAAGGTGTGGTGACCTAATAACAGAGAAATGTCATGTAGATTTGTTAGGCTAAAGGTTGTGCTTCTGGAAGAGTATTTTATAACAGTTTGAATTAAGCATAAGGCATGGAAAGCCTTTCCAGTATGAGACTAGTGACTTCTGAAAGCTTTATTCAAAGTAACTGGCAGTCTCCTTAGAAGAAGTAGGAGAAATACATACTTTTTATAAACATTTAAAAGATCGTTCACATTTATGATTTTGTGTGTGTTAGCTCACACAGAGATGCCATGATATGTGTGGAGTTCAGAGGCCAGCTTGCAGAAATCATTTTTATCTTTTTACCCTGTGTGTGTCTGGGATTGAACTCAGGTCATCAGCTTGGTGGCAAGTGCTTTTACCCACTGAACCAACTCATTGCCCATGAGTATGTTTTCTATAGAGTCCCATCACATATACCTGAGAATATGGGCTCTAGGTTCTCTGCTGTGTCCCCTCAAGAAAGCATGGAGTTATGATTTCCTTTTATGCACAGTGGAGTAATAATAACCTCTGATGCAGCTACTGTGAGGATTAAATGTAATTATTTCTCTCTCTCTCCCTGTGTGTGTGTGGGGGGGGAGAGGTGTTCATGTGGAGAAGAGGACAGCTGTCCTGTTCTATCATTCTCTGCCTTATTCCCTTAAGACTAGGCTGATGGCCAAGAAGTCCCAGTGTCCCCCCCTCCTAACCCCCAATCCTCAGGAACATGAGCACACCTGGTTTTTTATGTGGGTACTGGGGATTCGAACTTGGATCCTCATGCTTTATCAACTGAGCTAGGTCCTCAGCATTAAATGTGATCTTTCGAATCAAACCCTTAAACCAGCACTGGATCTTAGTAGGTGCCCAGGTATTGTTGGCTGTTATCAATGTTACTGACTGAGTTCCTGTTATTTTTTTTAATATTGATTTTTATTTATGTGTTTGTATATTACCTGCATGTGCAATGCCTGTGAAAGTCAGAAGAGGGTGTCAGATCCTCTGGAATTGGAGTTACAAAGCGTTGTTAGCTCCCATGTGGGTGGTGGGAATGGAATCCCAGCCCTCTGCAAGAGCATCTCTCCAGCCCGGAGTTACTATTCTTGTTAGGTGGATTTGTATCATTTGGGGGTGGGCAGGGTGATGGTTAGTTTTAATAGTTCATGTGACATAGTGGGAGAGAGTTTCACTGGGGGATTGTTTACATTGAACTGGCCTGTGGGCATGTCTGTGGGGGAACTGTCTTGGTTTTGTTGAGTGGGAAGACCTGCCCATTGCGGCAGCACCGTTTCTTGGTTTTGAGTGCTGGACTGATTCTAAGAGTGGAGAAACAAGCTGAGCACTAGCTTGCATGTACTCCTTCCTCTCCGCTCTCGACTGTGGCTGTGACCAGCTGCTTCAAGCTCCTGCGACCCTGGCTTTCCCACAGTGTTGGACTGTAACCTGGAATTATGAGCCCAAGTAAACCCTTTCTTCCTTAAGTTGCTTTTGTCAGGATATTTTAACACAACAACAGGAAATAAAGCCAAGGTGGCAGGGATTACTCACCTCCCATTAGTGTTTGAAAATATAAACAGTGATGATGGGGCTGGAGCGATGGCTCAGTGGTTAAGAGCACTGGCTGCTCTTACAGAAGACCCCGGGTTGGTTCCCAGCACCCACATGGTGGTTCACATCCATCCGTAACTCTGGTTTCAGGGGATCCAACACCCTCTTCTAACCTCCACGGTGCACCTGTATACATGCTCGCAAAACACTCATGTAAATAGTAAAGAAATAAATTTTAAAACAGTGATGATTATATATATTTTCTTTTTCCACACAGGTTGAATGTCATTTTTACGAAATTTGATGAAGTCCAGAAATCTGGAAACATGATACAATCTGCAAATGGTGAGCAGGAAAACCAGTCATTTCGCCCCTTCCAGTTTCACCGCAGTAGTGCCTAAGCTGTTTCTGAGCAGATGCTCGGTACCTCCTCAGTAAGGTTCTAGATCTTCCACCATAACCTTCACTCACCTCCTTCCCCCGGCCAGAAACCGTGGTTAGCACAGTTTGTTTATAACCCGAGTTGAATCCATTTTGCCGGGCTATTTACCTCATCACTGCCCGTGCTTCCAGCCTGAGGTTCTTTACCTGGGCTCCCCTGGCGGCATCTGACCTGTACCTGGCTCCTTCTTTTCCATGTCTACAGTCTGTCTTCATTTAGCTACTAGAGTAATCCTTTTAAAATGCAAATAAGGTGTTGTTAATCACCCACCTCACATCCACAGCCAGACTGATATAACCCCCCAGGCTCTGGGAATGTGGCCTAGACCCCCTATTCTGATGTCATTCTTCCTGTTCTTTCTGAAAGTTCTTTCTGCTCCCACACATCAGCGATCTGCTGAATTCAAACATTCTGAGCTTGCTGATTCCCTCTTCCTGTCCCCTGGTCTCATTATGGTTCCTTCCTCTCACTGTGATCTTCATTCCAGAGGCCACCCAGAACATCGTGGTCAGGACTTCTTAGGGGCCCATGTCTCACCCTGTCCCACCCTGTCCCACTTGATACTTCATAACAGTTTTCATTATTAAATACTTGTTTATTCTTGAGGACAGGGTCTTTGTATTACCCCCCCCCCCTTTTTTTTTAACAGTATTCCCACTGAACTAAGAGCTCAGTGCCTCAGAAAATCCCTGGTGTGTGCTAGGTATGGGATAAGTATTCTTGGTGGGTTCTGAATGTCTGGGGTGTGAGTGGAGCCCATCCTCCCCAGCTCCTGGCTGCTTTCACTATACTGTGATGGTATTTGAAGACGAATGAACAATTCTTGCGATTCAGAAAGTAGAGGAAAAGATAGTAGTGAATTACTGTAAGAATGAAAAGCCACCAAGAAGGAATGGCAGCAGGAATTTTTAAACTGTGGCTATCTCAATGTGTCATAGATGTTTTATTTTTCAATTTATTTTTAAACTCCGTATATGTATGTGTGTGTTTGCCTTCTTGTGTGTGAATACAGGCATGTGCATGCCAAGGTATGTGTAGAGGTCAGAGAACAGCCTCAGGTGTCGGTCCTCACCTTCCACCTTTTCTGAGACACAGTCTTTTGTTTGTTCACCATTCTTCCCAGTATGCCAGGGACTCTCCTGTCTCTGCTTGCCATCTCCCATAGGAGCAGTGGGATTACACACAGGGTTACCACAGTGGGCTTTTATGTAAGTTCTGAGGATTAGAACTCTGGTCCTCAGGATTATAGAGTAAGCAATTTCTCCACTAAACTATCTTCCCAACCTGATATCTGTTTTAAAATTGTTAGGACTTATGGAGCACAGCCTTCACATTTTGGATAATGAGGTTGTAAAAAACTGCTTGCAGGTATCAGGGCAGACTGGATGCCAGGCCTCTGACTCGCGCTGTGCGCTCTTACCATGCTTCCTTTGGTATTCCTGAAGAATTCTGCTTTGGACAGTATGTTTTTTATAAAATACTCAAAATGACCTAAATTATTTTCTCCTTTAAGATACTTTTTTGTTTTGTTTTGAGACATGTAGCCAAGGGTAGCCTTGCATTCACTATGTAGACAAGGATGACCTTGGACTAAGTGCTGGGATTATAAGCATATACTACCATGCTTAATGATAAGTTACATTCATTAATCTCTTTTTCTTTCATATGGTTATTATTAAGAAAATGAGTAATATTAACATAATTCAGCTATTATCAACAAAACGTATTTTCCTACGTTTCCTGTAATTATATAGTTTTTATATAGTTTCAGTCATGGTATAATTTTCACTATTAAACCCTGTGCTTTTATGTGTTCTTTTTTAAACACCTTCAAAATTCTGTCATTGGTAGGCTTGGGACCGGAACTCTGGCATCTGAGTCATGCCCCAGTTTTGAATGTGTCCATGGGGGTCCAGGGACAGGACCATCCAGGAAGTTAGCCACTGGACACACCCTTTTTCATTATTTATTTATTTTTGGTCTTTTTTTGAGACAGGGTCTCCTTGTAGTCCCAGCTGTCCTGGAAGTCGCTATGTAGACCAGGCTGTTCTTGAACTAACAGAGATCTGCCTGCCTTTGCCTCCCAAATGCTGGGATTAAAGGCTTGCACCACCACAGCCAGCTGGACACACTCTTACTTTGACGTGTAAATTTGGGTTAACTTGTGTTGTTTCTCTCAGTGGGAAAATTGTTGGCACTAAGAAAGTGCTGGGCAAGAAGCAGCAGTCCTTGGGGCTGGATGATGCTCAGCAGTTAAGAGTTCCTGCTGCGATTGCAAAGGAACTGAGTTCAGTTCCCAGGACCATGTGGAGCTGTTGGGGTTTCTGTGGGTATCTGTACGCACATGGTGTACACAGACAAGCAGGCACATACACATCAATAAAAATAGAAATCTTTTTTTTTTAAGAAGCAGTGGTCATGACAGAAGAACGAGTTTGTACTTAACTGTGGGACAGAATCCACAATGGAGCCTTGCCTAGAAGAGTGCATGTCCTCTGTGGGCTTCACTGACCATGACAAGTATGACATAAATAGCAGGAATCCCAAAGCTCAGTGGCCCCCGGTGCTTTAGAGCAACGTTTACAAAAAATTTCTCGATGTAAATATTGACCCCAAAATTACATTTTTAAAATATTCTGGCCTTGAGAAATGTACTCACATACCCAACTCTCCCTCTCCACGTATGTGCACATAATTAAAAAATCTTTTAAAATGTAATATATATGAATAGGCATAAAAAATTGAGAAGAGTAACTTCGAAACTCAGTTGGATATCCAGTAGGTCTCCAAAACAACCATGTAGTTTTCTTTTTTGCTTGATGCATTGAACAAACATTCTCTGGTCTAGAGAAACTGCAAAAGCAGTGGAATAAAACATGACCCTCTCCTAATTTTTTGCCTTGACAGCTCCCAGGGCAGCTATTCTTTGACTTGCTCAGCTTCAGTACATAGACTATTGTTTAGTCCATGTCCCCTGCTGTCACCTTTTTCTTTCACAGGTGGCTTAGCTACTTTGTAAACTTGTATATTAGTTCTAGGAGTTTTCAGTTTCCTTAGAATTTTCTGCGTAGCTAGCCATGTCAACTGCACAGAGTAACAGTTTTATTTCAGATCCATATGTTTTTATTATTGTTGTTGTTGTTGTTCTATTGCACTGGCTATAGCTTCTAATGTGGTGTAAAATAAGACAGCTTTGCATTATTCTCATTTTGTATGATATTAGTTTTAGGTTGTGAGGTTTTTACAAAATGTTAATTTAATAACCCATCGGCTCCAATTTGTGCTGTCCAAGAACTTCTGGGTATGGGGTCATCCACTGGAGATGGTCAACACTCGAGAAAATTGGCCTTTCCTCTTCCAGAAACCATCAACTGTCCACAGCTCTTCAGTTGGGGCAGGGGTTCATGACCCCGTTCCCACTCCATTCTAGAATGTTAACTGGCTTGATCTTTTGCAGGCAGCCATAGCTGTGAGTTCGAGTGCCATGCTCATGTCGTGTCCAGAAGACACTGTTTGCTCCTGCCTCTCCCTTCCCCTGGCTCTGCCCCCTTTACAGTGATGGCCTCTAAGCCCTGGGGAAGGTTATGACACAGCTTTCCCATTTGTGACTGAGCACTCCGTGGTTACTTATGCTCTGCACTCTGACCAGTTTCAATGGAGGTGCCTATCTGGCTGACATCAGAACTGTCTTTTCAGTGATCTGTGTCATTTAGGCGCCTGCTTGGAAAATTTAGCAGCCTGTACTGAGCATTAGGATATGACAAGTGCCATTCAGTGAATGGGGTATGCGAGTCCGTGTTCCCCCACAGAAAGTGTCAACTGTGTCAGTGAGATTTGTGATAGCAAAGATTGAAAATATGTGGAAATAGCCCATCTTCATAGGAAGAGCTGTTGTGCCCTCTCTGTTACTCTTTAGTCTTGGACCCTCGCCACAACACTTGTTGTTTTCCATTTTTTGATGCTGTTAATTATCCTGGCTGGTAATGGTATCTCTTGTAGTGAACTGCATTTCCTTAATGACTAATGATGTTGAACCTATCTTGGTGGGGGTTGGGGCCACTTTGTTCAAACTCCTTTGCTCATTTTAAAAGTGTTAAGTGTTTGTTATTGAGCTGTATGAATTTTTAATCTTCTGCATATAATATTCTTAGCAGATAAGTAATTTGCAAATTTTTTCCCCATTCTGGGGGTTGTCTTCTCATTTTCTTTATGGTATGTTTTGGTACATAAAAAATTTCAAAATTTTGATGAAATCCAATTTATTTATTTTCCCCTTTGTTACTTATGAACAATAATACAAGTTAAGTCAGAAATAGAAACTCTAAATTAGCATTACCTTAGAACAGATTATTTTTCCTTTTTGGGAAAGACTTAAAAGTTTTGGAATTTCATACATGTGTATAGTGTATTGCAGCCATGTTCACCCTCTCTCTCATCCATTTTTGGAATTTCATACATGTGTATGGTGTATTGCAGCCATGTTCACCCCCGTTGCCTCTCTCGCCCCATCTGTCCTGCTGACCTTCCCAGCTAGTTCCTTCCTACTTTCATGTCTTTTTTTTTTGTGCAAGTCTCGAAAACAATGATCACAAACATTTAAAGAAAACTATCAATGTAATATAATACTTTTAAGGAACAGGTAGGATTTGTTCTGTGTTATATTTCTTGACATGTTCAAAATTATGCTCCATGAAATGGACTTCATTCTTTTTTGAGTGTAATATAATTGTGACTGAAATCAGCAGTAAAGACAGAGCCATGCAGCAATGTAAGTGGGCTTGCTGTCTGAAGTCATACCTCATCTGTGTGATGCCTCCTTGTTGCTAGGTTACCCAAAGGCTTTCAGCTCTGACTGGCAAGAATATGGCTAATAAAAATATGTTGCTATATAGATTTTTTTCTTTTTTTCCATCTCCATATAATTAACAAACCTCTTGAAGTACAAATTACAGTTTTCTCTTCACTGGGTAATGTGTAAGTTTTTAATCAAGCAGATGTACTTACGCTTACGGGAGAATTGGATTCTCAGAATGAAAGGGCAGTAATTACGGACTACTCAGTGTCCTTTTTCCACAGCTATTTAACGATCTCAAATTGTGTTTGATTGATGTGAGGCCGTGGACACAATTTGGTTAGAAAATACACATGCTATTGTGCTTCCTAAGAAAAGCTAACATATTGATGAAGAGAGAGTCATGTTGATTAGCTCCATGGAAATTCCATAATTTTTAGCTAAAAGAAAGGACAGACTTATTTATTTGCAAATAAATCTACAAAGTAGGTTAACATACTCTTTAAAAAAAACTATGATCCCTTATACATGAATGTACCTGATATCATCTCACTGCCAAAAAGCCTTCCTTACATTTTTACACTCGAAAATAACTTGCAAAATGTTATCTAGTTCAACTTTGTTGGAGGTAGAACTACCTGTGAACCTGAAAACTGACTACTGACGAATGTGTTAGGTAAGGTCTGAATTGTTGCCAGGTGTGGCAGGGACAAAGCGTTCATTCAAAGGCAAATCTTTAAAAGAAGCCAACCCTCCATTATGCACACAGCCTTTAAAGGCAGTGATTCTAAATAAGTGGATCAGGTGCTGATGGGTTCCCACCCCACACCCCTGCTTGTTTAGCAGGCTGTGCATCTGGGAGGCTTGGGGAGTTCAGTGTCTTTGGAAAGGGTTTCCATAGTCACAGATCCAGGGGTACTGTGCCACAGAGCTGGCACATGTGTTGAGTGGTGCTGAGGAGAAGCCCACCCAAAATAGCTCAGAAGAGTCTGTCTCTTGCCAACTTCAGCTGCAGGCGGACAGCCTGTGTCATCTGCGTGGAACTAGGATTGCTTCTTCTTGTTTTCCTGTTTTAAGATTTATGTTAGGAAGATTGTGTTTCTTGAGAGAGCAGAGAATTGGTTTGTAAAAGTGTAATAGCTTTGTAGGACTCTCTTACCTGTGTAAGAATGGGTAGAGACGGTCTCTTCCCTTGTCTGCAGTGAAAACTCTGTGATAGTCCAGGCTTTTATTTTGGAGTGAGGCAGCGGTTGTCACTGTGCCGGGCTCTTGCTGAAGGTGTGGGAGGAGAGCTTGCTGATGTTGCTGTGAGGAGGACCAGCTTCAGAGCAGTGTTTGTGTTTTTACCAAGACCACTGACAACATGACGACTGGGAAAGGTAGGCTCTTAGGATGTTCTGGAAAGTGTAATTATTGCTGCCTGATTGGGAAGGCAATAAAACACTCAAGATACTCTGCAGTCCCTTTGTTAACTTTAAACCATGGGTAAACTCTGAAGTCATTCCTATGAATGTTACTTGCATTCGGGCAGGGGAAATTGCAAAACTTACAGATACCTGAGCATTAATGCTAACAACCTTCAAATAGTAGAATGAGGAAGGAGGCGCAGAGGGCCAAGGCCAGACAGGTTTCTCCAGCTGGTCTTTCTCCATGTGCTTTTGGTTTTTCTCTGCTCTTTTACGTTCTCAGGATGTTGCTTATGGGAATAAATCTGTTATTGCTATTTCAAGACTTTTGTTAATAAGCCTAAGCTGTCTTCAGAAAATAATCAAATGACTTTTAATTTCCAAGTTTCTCCGACAACAGATAGAAGGGTAAACATGTAGAGGTCACAGTGGTATAAGGATGCTGAGAATTGCAATTTTTTTCCTCCCTTTCAGAGGAGGAAGCCTGTAAAATGGCAGAGGTGGGAAGGAGAAACCATTTGGTAAATACTGTTCACAGAGCCTTACTGCTCATCCTCAGGCCCGGCTTTCAGGACTGAAGGGAGAGTCTGTTGAAAGCATGTTTATATTACCTGGCTCAGTGCAGCTGATGATGGTCTAAAGATAACCTGCTTGCTGTCCTCCTATCCTAGGGGGTGGTGTTCCTGGTGGACCTTTAACCTGATGTCCTGACAGCCATTTCCAAACCCTTTGACTTGAAACAGCCATTACTCACTGTGAGACTGCACAGCAACCTGTGTTCGTTTGTCTTCCACTATGAGGAGACCGGCACCTATCCAGCACCTTGGCTCTATGCTAATATTGTGGAGGATCTTTAAGGGTGTAGGTCTCTGTCTTCTTCTAAAAACTTGTGGTTTTTTTTATTACATTTATTTGTATGTATGTTCATGTGGAGGCCAGAAGACAATTTATGGGAGTTGGTTTTCTCCTTCTACCATGTGGGTTCTGGGGATCAAACTCAGGTCATCCTGTGTATCAGCAGGTGCCTTCACCTGCTGAACCATCTTAATGGCTTCTGTCCTCTTAAATGAAACTTGGTTTGGCTGAAATTAAATGCATGTTTTGCTGAAAATGACCCTGTTGAAAGGTACCACATTTCTGCTCATATTTTTGAGAATTTAATGTGTACTGTGACAGTATATACACTTTAAATTTCTTACCTTGTTATAGTAGTCTGTTTTTAGGTAAGCTACTGTTTAGGAAATCAGTACCTGGGTAGGCACATTAAATAATTCATGTTCTAAAGTGACTTTTCTGGAGCCTTTCATTTGAGGGTTTGAAAATGTGTCACTGATAATAGCAAGTTGTTATATTCAGGTTTTTTTTTTAATGGGGAAAATAATATGATAGTTAGGTGTTTCATGTTAAAGGCCTGGAAGGAACACTTACAGATCTGGGTTTAGAATAAAGACTACCCTTCTGCTTGGTAGCTCCTTCAGCGTGTCTACCGTAGTCCCTATTACCTGAGGTGAAACTCGGAGCCTCACTAACATCCACCGAGTGGCTGCAAGTGCAGTGGGAAGCGGGGATTAAAGGCAGCTTCTTGGAGGAGTGGTATATTTGAATCATCTATTGATCATGGATTAGCCATAGCTAATAAGAGATCCGTTGACAGTCTACACATGATAACACCAGCCATTCTGCTGTTTGTACAGTATTGGTATTCTCAGAGCACATTCTTGTACTTTTTGTTGTTTGTTTTTGTTTCATGATCCTCATACAGCAAGTGGCCCATGAGGAGTAGTGCCTCCTCCCCCGTTTCAGCTTTTTTGGTAATTGGATTAGTGGTAGGACAGAGAGGGAATCCCCATGTTTTTGTCTTACATCAGTTATCTGCCTGTCTTGCAGGCTATCCTGTTGCCTCCCTACTGTTGTGATCAAAACTGGAACTATTGTTTGCTTTTCTAACTCTGAAACTGTGCCATTTTCAATAGTTGCTGTGGGGAACAATTAAAAAATGAAAGTGTAAAAGAGACATTATTAAAACAGGCATTGGAGCCAGTGTGGTGGCACCAGCCTGAAATCCCAGCACTTGAGAGGCTGAGGCAGGAGGATCAGAAGGTCAAGGCACTCGATAACCAAAGGATGCTTTGGAGGTGTGATGCTTCTATCAATTGTTTGCATAGTAGATTTGGGGCTGGGGCAGGATTCTGGCAAAGGAGATTATTATTATTATTATCATTATCAGTATGTGATGTTTTGTTCTAGAAGCAGTTTGCTATTGCTGGAGGAGAGCATGTGGAGAGATGTCCAGGGCCTGTGCACCATGCCAAAAAGCTGAGCCCTTTCTTGAGGGTCATTTACTTTATGGAAATAAACCACGAAAATTGAGTGGGTGAGGGAGACTAATGCAGGATGGTCAGCTTGAATTTGATCAATTGCAGCTCATCTGTCAGAACCCATTTCATCAAACAAGGGGTGTAAGCACCAGGGGACAGTAAGAAAGCTCTCATTTCAGAATGGAACATAGTCCTTTAAGTGAAACAAATTCAGCCTTTTGAGAAACATACCAACTTTATTTCTTAAAAAAATATTTATTTCATTTTGAATTATGTGTCTGTGCACGTGAGTACAGGTCCAGAAGAGGGCGTCAGATCCCCTGGAACTGAAGTTAAAAGTGGTGGTGAGCTACCTGACATGGATGTTGGAAACCAAATTCACGTCTTCTGCAAGAACAACATGAGCTCTTAACCACAGAGCCATCTCTCCAGCCCCTGTTTTCTTTATTTTTCTCAGTTTCAAACAGACTGGTGTAAGTCATCTTTAAAAACATTGCCAGTCCTGTAGATAGTTTTGGGCACCATCAGTCTAGGTAGCTTGACTGTAAGTAGAGAAGGGACTTTGGGGCTAGAATGAGCAATGCGTGTGAACTTTGAAATTCTTCAGACCAAGTGAGAACCTAGCTACTGTAGGAATCATGTGTGACCTCGGCTGGTGGCTTCTCTGTTTGGTTTATCTGTTAGTTCCCTCAGGTGAAGACTGGTTATAATAACTCCTGTGCCACTGTGAAAAGTAGAAGTGTTGGCAAGTGTAGATGGTGTGGTATAGTGGCATTGGCCTGATGCTTAAGTGACATCCTGTGTGATACAGGCTCACAATTCACTGTGGCAGCATAATACCCATGAACCAACAGGAGGTGGAAGATGGACCTTGGTTTTAAAGTTTTTTTTCTATATTTTTTAGTTACATGTATGTGTGTGGCTATGCACATGTGAGTGCAGTGCTGATAAAGGCCAGAACAGAGTGTCAGATGCCCTGGAGTGAGAGTTTCAGGCAGTTGTAAGCTGCCCAATGTGAGTGCTGGGAACCAATTCTGGTCTTCTGCAAGAGCAGCAAGTGCTTTTTACTGCTGAGCCATCTCTTCAGCCCCTGGACCTTGGTTTTTAAATGATATGGTTTATATTTCTGTGTAGATACAGAAAACTCATAAGAAAACAAGATGCAGAATGAGTTAAGAAGACCTCTGAAAAGAGATTGTCACCCAGTCCTCAGGTCTTGATTCAGGCACCTTGTATTTCCGAGTAGAGATGGGCCTGCTGTGAGAGGATTGAGATTTCTTAGACTGCTGGTCTTTATTTTAATTACCATCTTATTTCTCTCTTTCTCTCTTCATGGAGAAGCGTGGTTCTTTGCCACTAGTGGAGAGTGTTCCTGAGAACGAGGTCATTTAAGCAGGGATGGGGGCTCCAAGGATTGTGTGCACAAAGAGGAAATAGCTCCCAGTATAATCACTTCTAAGTACCATGGGCATTCTGATAGGAGGCCATCCCCAAATTTGGCTGTGAGTTTTCCAGCTCACTTGCCTTTGTGCCTGCCTAGTAGCTGCCAAGAAGAATTAGGTCAGATTGGCTGCAGCGATAATTAGAATGACATTTCCCTATGAGTGCAAGTGGCATCTGATGGCTTCAGGGTTTGGGTTCTAATAGTTACTGAGTAAAACAGCCCTTCTGGGCAAGTTCAAAGGTTGAATAAATACTCTGGTGTAAAGGAGAGATAAATATGTAATCAGTGAAAGTATACAGGTGATTCTTATTACTATGACTTTTTACAGATTATCTTAGTTAGCTGTTGGTGTTTTTGTTGTCAGTTCACAGAAATGAATTTTTAATTTTTAGTCATCCATATAATGCTTACTTATGCCCCTTAGTGTTGCTTAAACTCTTCCCCCTTTCCATGAGATATTAAAACTTTAAGTCACTTTATGCTCATTCTAAGATGTACTGTTGGACTCTGGGGATGGCTTAGTGTAAAGCACAAAGCTACACAAGTGTGAGGACCTGAGTTTGGACTCCCAGAACCTGTACAGTGGAGGCACATACAGGCCTATGATCCTAGTACTTCTGTGGAGAGCTGGAAGGGTGGCAGCTTAATCCAACTCTATTGTTTGAAGAGCCAGCTTTGGGAAGGTATCAGCTCATTGGGATGGAGGACTCCCACGTTTGAATCCTGGTGGCTTCATAAAAAGAGAGAGAGGAGGAGCTATGGATGTAACTGAGATAGTAGAGTACTTGCTTTACATGCACAAGCCCTTGATTCTTCTACACACCGCATTAAGGTGTAGCAGCACCCTTCTGTCCTTGGCTACATAGTGAGTTTGAGGCACAAGCACACCTTATCTTTCACCTTGTAATGCCCTGTAATGCCCTGTATCTCTCCAAGCCTTTCCCAATAAGAAGACCAGGACAGGTGTGGGTCCATGACTTTGACTGGACTAGAGGCAATAGCTAAATAAACCTTTTCCGTTATAACTTATCCAATCTGTAGTCTTGTATAATTGTAACTGAAAACTTCTGAAAGGCTTCTGTAGCCTTTAAGGAATTTGCTTTCCCTTGGCTACTGGTGTTCTGAATTGTCATCTTTGTGAGAAAAGGGACAGCTGGTGCCTTGTTCCTCTGATTGTCAGTGGCCAGCCCCATGCCTGCCACTGGATAAGCTCTTAAGAAACACCGTGTGTGTGTGTGTGTGTGTGTGTGTGTGTGTGTATATATATATATATATGGGAAAATGAAACCAGCCTCATTCTTCAGATGAGAGCCAGGCCCAGGAAGTTCGGTGACTTGTCTGAACTAGAAATGTCGACAGAAACTTGAAGTCTGATGGGTTTTTTGAAACCTGTGTACATCTCACCATGGCACTTGCTGTCTCTCAAGGTTAAGGTCACATGGGAAAAGACTGAATGACCTTATCATGGCTGCATCTTCTCTGTGGTGACTCCTAGTGAAGCTGCACGTTGTCACTTTGGTTTTATCCCATGTCTTTTTTGGTTTATTTTAATTTTGTGTGTATGAGTTTTTGCTTACATGTATATATGTGCACCATATATGTTCAAGGGCAAGTGTACACAGATGTGGCAGGCACGGCCACCACTGACCTGACTGATTCAGAGAGTGGACTGAGTGGGCCAGATGAAAAGTCCTTCAGACATGGTTAGGATGCACTTCATACATTCTTCTATTCCAAGGCCAAGGTTGAAAATGTATATACATTTGATTTTTTTAAATAAAATAAAATAAAGGCCCTCTTCAAAGTTTTCAGTTTTATTCAATTTGTTTCCTTCCTTATACAGAAAAAAATCACATGTGTTAAGTTACCTTTCCATTGTTTTAACAAATACCTGACACAACTCTATTAAAAAGGGAAAAGGTTCATTTTGGCTATGAGTTTTAGAAGTTGCATTAATGGTTCGTTGGCCCTGTTGCATTTGAGCTTGAGAGGAGACAGCAAATCATGGCCTAGCATGTGTATGTGGTGGGGTGAGTTACCCACCTTATGGAGGCCAGAAATAGGGGTTTGGGGGCCCAGGGTCTCCTCGGTAATCTAACTTCTTCACTGGGCCTCTGCTCCTAAAGGTCTCACCACCACCACCAATAGCACCAGGTTTGAGTACCCAGTTCTTGAGTACATGGACCTTTGGGAGTATTCTAGTCCCTTACTAGAGCATTGTGCTTGAGTGTGACTTGCTGTTGAGTTGTTTGCAGTTCAGCAGACTATGGTAAGCCACCCACATGTGCTAATAACCATGAGTCCAGATCCACAGAGTGGCGGGTGTGGTACCTTTCAAAGGGGAGGAAGCGCAGCCCGGTGGGTCCTTCTTCCTGCTCCGTTGCTGTCTGTGAGGCTCGCTTGGGCTTCGCTCCTCATGGTGAATTGAAACTTTTCTTTCCTTCTACCCTTTCTTCCCCTCCTACTTGTGAATTCTCTACCCATGACAGATGTCTGAATAATCCACACCCATGGAAATAGGGCTGTCTTTGTCTAGCATGTTTCACCTTCCCTGGATCACCCTGGCTAAAATGCATCTACTTACCCTGCCTTTCCCTACAGCCCCCTCCATTCCAGAGCACTGTTCTCGTTCCTTCTTTGCCCTTGTCACAGATTGGTGTACACAACTGACATTAAAGTTCTAGGAGACACTGTATTAGCTACTTTTTTTTTTTTTTATGCTAATACCATGACCAAAAGTAACTTATGGAAGAAAGTATCTGTTTTGAATCACAGTTCCAGAAAGGGTGATCTGTCATGGTGGATAGATGTGGCAGCTGCAGGCTGGGCAGCTGGAGCAGGAACCTGAGAGGTCACGTCTTCAACAACACACACACACAAGCAGAAAGGCAAACTGGCAGTGGTGAGGCTATACACTTTCAAAGCCTGCCCCCAGTGAAATATTTCCTCCAGCTAGGCTCTATTTCCTGAAGGTTCCACTACCTCCCCAAACAGTGACACCAGCTGGGGACCAAGTGTTCAGATGCGTGAGCTTATGAGGGACATTTCTCAATGAAACCACCCAGGCAGTTAGTGTGATTCTTTCAAACTGGAGTCCCAGGACCTACCAAAAAAAGAGTTTTTAAATGATACACAAAGGAAGCAGGTGGTTTTCCACATGAAGTAACAACTAGCCTCCTGTTCCTTCTGTAAGCTACCCTGGCCACTCTTTCCTTCAAGTACATTAATGCTTTGCTCATTAACTTGGAGCTTGCAGAAGAGACTCTGTTCCCATCTTGCTGTTCTCTTTTCACCCCTCCACTGTTTTCCTCTTGCGTCTTTTTGTCCTTTCTTATTGTCTCCAAGGGGTGCATTACCAACTAGAAGAGGATTCCAGCCCCTAGGGGTGGAGCCTGCTTTGTCCTGGACTAAGAGCCTTAAGTAGAGTTCCTGCATGATGGTTTTCATGCCTGACAATGCTGATTTTGTGTTGGAAGGATGGGGGAAGCTTGGCTGTGCCAGCCTGAGTAGAGACACACACTGCCTCTAAGGCTTAAAGAGAAGTTTGGTTGCGATAAAAATTGGGCATGAACTTCCTTACAACCTGTCATAACTGGGCAGTGAGATGGTTATTTGGAAAACTGACCCAGGAGCTGGGGAATTCTGTGGGAGCAGGAAGCAGTGGTGAGTGTGCCTATGTATTGCCAAGATAGTAGAGCTTGGACTGTGGACATTCACTTGGCCCATTTAGGCTAGATAATAAACATATGATCTGTGTGAGAACAGGAGCACCCAGGTCATTTCAATAAGATATATAACCATAACTTATAACATCTTTAAGGCTCTCCCTTACTGGATGCAGGGTGATTGCGCCTCTTTCCCCTACAGTACCCTGCCACCTCCGCCGATTTGATGCCCCCCGGGGCTTCCCTCTGCTCACTTCTGTTTTTAGCCTGGAGCTGTGTGGCCCCTACATGTGTCATGCATCAGGATGTTTAGATAGTTCTCTAGACAAATGACAGCAGGAACCTAGCTAGATTCGTCTGGTACCTGGATATAATCAAAAGAATTTTAGAAAGCCAGTTACTTTGAAGTGTTGAAACAAGTTATTCTTGGTCTGTTACTGTTAGCTTTCTAATTATGTGAGCAAGCAGTGTGAACTCCAGGCAGTTATTTGGGTAGGCTAAAGAAACAATGCCAAAGTGCTAGTAAACTTGTATTAGGTGTATGTGTGCTGTCAACTTTTGAAGGCCTTATTCTAGTTAAAAACCACAAAATCCCATCAGTTATAAGATGACAGAACTTTTCAAATGGTTAGACTTGGAATTATTTGAATAAATACCATAACTAAGAAATAAACACATTCATTAATTGTTGGAGAAAATAAACTGAAACTTACATATTTTCCCAAAGCTATTTATTAGGAGACTTAATAACTCAAATTTTTTTACGATGTGATAGCACAAACCTTCAGTCCTAGCAACTTGGGAAGTGGAGGCAGCAGGATCAGAACTTCAAAGTTATTGACTACATATTGAGTCAAGGTCATCCTGGGCTACGTGAGACCTTGTCTCAAAAAACAGCCGTGAGATGACTGTGGATAAAGGCACTTGCCATGTAAGTCTGGAAACTTGAGTTCAGTCCTTGGAATCCATGTAAACTGACTCTACAGAGTTGTCCTCTGACCTTTACGTAGGCTCCATGGCACATGTACACACGCATACACAACAAAATAAAGCAATAAAAATTCCAATTCTTTTCCTGCATAATACATTGGCTAATCTGTCCTGAGCCTTTTTGACTTTCATAATGATTATATTTTCCTAGAGAGGGACTTGAAAATAGCTAAAAATTCATGTTAAGAGAGTGCAAGAGTGAGAGGTGACTAGTAAGCCTATGAGGGAGGTGCCCAGGTGTTCAAGGAACATCTGTTCCCCACAGAAAATCAGTATCTTCTAAAAGACGAGTACTCATGCCGATACTGTGCTCTCCCCTACTCTCTTGGTCCAGCTGAGTGGGTCCCAGCTGTGTGGCTAAGAGAGGAATAAGAGAATGGTCTTAGCTCTGACCTTAAAGTTTGATCCAAGGGCCAGTGAAATGACTCAACGGGTTAAGGCACTTGCATAAAACTCAATGACCTGAATTTGATTTCTGGGACCCACATAGTGGAAGGAGAGAATTGACTCCTTCAAGTTGTTCTCTAACCTCCACCTGTATGTGCTCACATATACACACACAAAATATATACACACATATATAATGTAAAGACATTTAAAAAAACTGATGCAAGAATGATGCCAAGTAAGATGAAACTAAAAACCTGAGATCACTAGAACCTTAGATTTAGAATGGAGAGCTACAAGAACTGCAATGGAGAGAGATCCATGATACAGCACGTGGCTAAAATAGTAAAATGCCTCGAAGGACCTACATGCCCACAGTCAAGACACAGGACATCATCACATGCATCAAACCTTGTAAATCCTTGCAAACCCTTCTGAGCTGGTTAATGAGGGAGACAGATTTCTCCAGCCCTCCCTTTTCCTTGTCCCTTAATTTTCAGTATAGTTCTTTGTACAAGTCCAGTGCCATCGTGTACATTGGGCAGTGAGCCTTTGCTTGGTGTCACTAACTGGCTGTGATTTGGGACTTTGCTTTCAGTTACCTACTTTCTGGGCCCAAGGTGGGAACAGCACCCTAGTGATGGGGCTCCTGAACCCATGTAACTGCAGAGCACAGCAGACTGCTTGTTCGTTTTCCTGTGTTCTTTGTTTTGTCTGCTTAGGAGCTGTCTTCAGGATTTGTCCAAGCTGTGTATGTGTTCATCATGGTAGCCCAGGGTGTACTGAATCAAGCAGAATGTGCACACATTTAAAAGCCTCTCACACTCCCAATTCTTCAGTATTGGGTATACATGATCCAGTGAGTCACAGCACAAGGCTGGGAGCAGGACACAGTGGATCCTTTCTAACTTGATTTAGCCTGTTCTATATTCATATGTCACATCGGGATTTCAGTAAAGCATTCGCTTCAATCTTAACTGCTGCTTATTTGTGGGTCTGTCCCCATGCTAGACTGTGAATGCCATGGGGAACTCTGTTTTCTTTCCTGTGTCCCAGCCCTAGCAGAGTACCTGGGGGCACAGCCACCCTTAGTAAGGAAATGCTGGAGAGATGGAGCAACAAAGATGCCCAGGGTGTGTTGTTGGCATTCAGTGGCTGTATCCTGTCCAACAGCCGCCCAGTGGTGACAGATTGGTGCTGGATCCACCCAGTTATATTATAGTAATAACAGAAAGATTACTTTGAGATCAGATCACTTCTAAAGCAGTCCTGTGCCCAGACTTGAATTTCCACCATACAAGGAAGGGAGGCTAATGAGAGAGGGTGGGGGGGATTTAAATGATTTGACACTACTTGGCAAAAATATATTCTTAACTTAGCTTTTTTTTCACAAATGATATGTTTCTTTCTTGTGACCATGAGAAAATCATTATTGAGGCCATCCCAAAGCTTTGTGACAAGGGGACAGTATACATCCTCTCCCTTTGGAACCAGCTCTTGGGAAGGTGTGACTGTGCCTTCCTCTGTTTCTCAATGTGTTCACCTGTTTTTCTGTCATCTAGCCTAAATTGTGTGCTGTTTTTTAAAGATTAATTTTAAAAAATATTGTGTATATATGTTGTGAGTGTAGGAGGCCAGGGGAAGGCATTAGATTCCCCTGGAGCTAGAGTTACAGATGGCTGTGAGCTGCCCAATGTGGGTGCTGGGAATTAAACATGGGTCCTCTGGAAGAGCAGCAGTGCCCTTAACTGCTGAGCCATCTCTCCAGTCCCAGCTGTGTGCCTTTTAAGAGCTTTTTTTTTTTGAGACAGGGTCTCAACTGTGTAACCCTGGCTGGCCTAGAACTCACTATGCAGACCAGGCTGACCTCAGACTCATAGAGCTCTGCCTGCCTCTGCCTCCAAAATGCTGAGATTAAAGGAATGGTCACCCTCCCCCTCTTTTTTTGAGACAGTGTTTGTATATAGGACTGGTTGGAACTCACTATATAGACCAGGCTTGTTTCGAACTCACAGAGATCTACCCATCTCTGCCTCCCAAGTGCTGGTATTAAAGATGTGTACCATTATGTCCAGCTAAGAGGAACATTTTAAAGGAACATTCCTAATTCTTCATCTCTGTTGGCATTTTTGCAAGGCTTGTTTTTGTATTCAGAGCATCACAGAGGAGAGCCTAACTACATAGCTGTACCTGCCAGATTCTGTCTGTCCAGATATCCTGACTAAGCTGCATGATAACCCACCTAGAAAGATTGGTTGGGTTGCAGGTAACACTATGGTCTTCTTCTTGGTGGTGCAAATAGAGGGAAGAAAGTGAGGATAGTCCTTGCTCTCCTTCCAGGAATGCAGGCCCTACGTCAGGCCCCTGCATTCTCCCCACTTCTCGCTGCGCTTTCCTTGGGTGTTGCTCTCAGGCACACACCCTATTTTGTTGGCTTCAACATCTTCAGACTTGCTTCTGTGCAGGCCCAGAAAGAGAGGTTCTAGAATTAATTGCTGTGTGCTGTGTGGGACAGAGTCTTGACGCTTTGCCAGGGCCTGGCTTCTGTCCATCAGTTGAGGTAGGGGGCATGATGACCTAGAGGGAGGAAAGGCGACTCCCTGAGAATGGTTGCCAGGCCTCAGTCAAGGGCAGTGACTGGTATGGGGCAGGCCATGTGTGGGATGGTCCCCACAAGCAGATAATAATTTTCTCCTACTTCCCCCTTTTTTCAGACAAGGAAACAGAAGCTTAACTCCTCTTTTTTAACCCTCATTGGGGTGGTAGACCTTGGAGAAAATTCAGGCCTTTGATTCATGACTATACCTTGGAATGGGCTCCCCGCCCAGTATATAGCGTACATTTCTTTATCCATCGAATCACTCCAGGGCCCTTCTGTTGTGAACTGTGTGTGTGTCTCTTCTGACCTGCTTATTGACACCTAGTCACAAACTTTTAAAATTACCAATGAGGGCATTGTCCACCTAAGGCATTAGGGAGCCTGGGCCTGGTCTCACAGAGGCCTTCTTGCCCAGTGTGGACTCTGAGCCGGCCAATTTGCTTCTTTCCCACCTTGCATTTCATTTCCCTCTTGGGTTTCTGATTGTGTGTCTTTGCCTGTCTTCTTCACAGCAGTTCCCCGTGGTGAAGCTTCCCAAACACACAGATTTTGTTTTGTTTTGGATTTTTGAGATAGGGTCTCCCTGTATCCCCAGCTGGCTTGGAACTCACTATGTAAACCAGACCAGCCTCAGTCTCACAGAGATCCACCTGCTTCTACCTCTGGAGTGCTGGGATTAAAGGTGTGCTATCATATCTGGCTGGAGCTCCCCTTCTAAAGTATTAGTAAAACTAAAGTGATTTTGTATGTATGTGTGTATTGTGCGTGTTGGTATGTATATGTGATTTTGGGTGAAGGTCAGAACTTGACAGTGATATCATCCTCAATTGCTTCTCTACCTTATTAATTAAATAATCATGATAACTTTTATGTATATGAGTGCTTTTCCTACATGTATGTAAATTCACCATTGGAAGCCAGAAGAAGCTGTTGGATCCCCTGGAACTGAAATCACAGATGGTTGTTAGGTGTCGTGTAGGTGCTGGGTACTGAACCCAGGTCCTCTGTAAGAGTAGCCAGTGCTCTTAACCACTGAGCCATCTCTCCAGCCCCTATTTATTTTTGAAACATGGTCTCTCATTAAACCTGGAGCTCAGTGGTTCTGCTAGACTGCATGACAAGCACTTTATTAGCCGAGCCATCATTCCCAGGCCCTAGAATGGTTTATTGAGTCTTCCTGCCCTGTGCTCTGGCTCCCTTATTAGTTTGTTGTCACTGTTGTTGTCATCTGAAATTCCAGCTTAGTTCTCTGGCAGTATGCTCGTAAGCTGAAGGAAGCAGTCCTTCACCGGCAGTGCCACTGCGTCAGGTTCTCTTTGGGGATGAAAAGGTAGTATTGAGGCCATAGAGGCCAATACAGTTGCTGATTAGCACTGTATAGCTCCTTTATGCACTAAGGTGGTTGTACTGTGAAAACACTAGCATTTCCAAGCAAGTTGAAATTTTTATGTCCCATCTTCTAACAAAAGCATGTTTTAATTCTGTAAACAGGGTAGAGGATGCTTTGACTCAGAATATAGCTATTGAAAGAATTTTTCCTGGAGCAGTGTTAGATAGAACTTGGCCATAGATGATGCATATTGATTATATTGATTCCATTCATGTTTGATGGAGAAAGAAATGTAGAAATTTAGAAGAAAACAATATTTATTTTAAAAAATTTTTTATGTGCCTGAGTATATTGCCTGTATGTGTGTAAGTGCAGTGGTGTCGTGCAGTGCTCAAGGAGGTCGGAAGAAGTTGTCAGATCCCCTGGAACTCTCTGGAACTGGAGTTACATACATTGTATGTTATGTATGTATGTAACATAATTGTTGTTAGCCACCATGTGGGTGCTGGGAATCGAACCCAGGTCCTCTACAATAGCAGCTTAACCACTGAGCCATCTCTCCAGCCCCCCAAATAGTATTTTTAAGCTTAGCCATTTATGGACAGTCTAGGTTTTAGGCTTCTGTACGTTTTTTATGTAGGTGCCATCTGACTTACATGGTAGCATCCATCTGAGTTCTGACGTTTGAGCTCCCTAAAGTCAGTGCCATCACTCCCCAAGATGTCAGGCCCAGTCACAAGCCTCTAACCAGCTAAAAATTGGGGTTCCTATGATACCGTGCTTACATTTACTGGTTTATTATGAAGGATGTTTTAAAAGCTAGATGAAGAGATACAGAGGGCAAGGCCTGAAGGGTCCTAAGCTCCTATAGAGTCAGGGCATACTACTCTCCCAGCAGCATGCATGTGAATTCTTGGTCATTTTCCTACAAGCCTTCAGTGTTCAACTATCCAGAAGTTCCCCAGACTTACTTTTGGGTTTTTCTGGAGATCTTTCTGTGAAGACATGATTGAAGGAAGAATGTTATTTAAAAGGGTGATTAGACAAAAGGAGCCCACCTTACTGCTTAGAGGAAGAGTGGGGAAACCCAGCAAGCCTCCAGTACAGTGTTCCCCGTGTTTGTGTGGCAGGGTCACTTCTGAGCTCCTATGATCCTCTAGCAGACAGAGGAGGCAGGCGCACTGATTCTTTGTGACCAGCTCCAAACAAAAAGCCAAGGAGAACCGGAGGGAGCATACACACACACACACACACACACACACACACACACACACACACACACATTTCAATGACATGTTTTGAGGCAGAGAAATTCCTGTTTCTATGGTCTGCCTTATTATAAAGAGAAAAGAATAGGTTAAAGGAGGGCAAGAGAAAGCAAGAAAGAGAATGACTTTGCTCTCTTGGGCCCTAGTATCTCAGCATTGTTACAGTCACTTAGAAAGCAAGGGTTATGGGCGGGATGAGCCAGGAGCCTTGGACAGAAACATTTTGTATATGTGTGTCCTACCCAGTGGTGTTATAAGGACTTAAGGTCTGCATTCATAAGACATACTAATGATTGTATTTAAGAAATTATCTTGTTTTGGTTGGGTGTTTGTTTTTTGAGACAGGATCTCCCTGTATACTCAACTGGCCTGGAACTTACTACGTTGACCAGGCTGTCTTTGATCTCACAGTGATCCACTAACTCTGCCTCCTGGGTGCTAGGATTAAAGGCATGTGCCACCATGCCTGGCCGAAGAAATTATCTTAAGAAAACTTAAGGAACTGGAAAGATGGGTCAGTTGTTAAGAACACTGGGTGCTTTTACAGAGGACTGATTTGATTCCTAGTACCTACATGACAGCTAACAACCATCCTTAACTCCAGTTCCAGAGGAATCTGATACCCTCTTCTGACCTCTGTGGACATTGTACAACACAAGTGTACTTACACACATGCAGCCTCCAAAATAAAAATAATTTTTTTTTTAAAAAAAGCCTTTTAAGCAAACATCCCTTCTAAAAATGGTACAAAAGTCTGCATTTAAAGTACTTAGCACAGTGTTCAGCACTTAGTATGTGGCAGTGTCTGGAAATTGCTTCTTTGGGTAATGGTCATTTTTTTCCTGACCTTCTCTGTGTGGTATATGCGCATGTGTGGGTGCACACCTGTGCAGGTGGAGGCCAAAGGAAGAATCTGGTGTCATACATTATCATTCTCTACCACATTCCCTTGAGACAGCATATCTCTCTGAGCCTGAAGGTAGGCCGGAGGCTAGCAAGCTCCAAGGGTCCTCTTGTCTCCATCCCCCCCGGAGCTAGGGTTACAGGCCCACGGCCTGTGTTTTACATATGTATTGGGGTTTGGAGTTTTCTCATGTTTGCTCAGCCTGCTGTTATCCACTGAGCCTTCTCTCCAGCACATGTGTGTATGTTTATGAATGTGTTGAAGTTTAGAGATGCATATAAAATTGTTTGGGTGAGCCTACAAATTGCTTATTGTAGACCTTTAACTACTAATTTTAAAATAGCCGCATATTTTATAAGGAAAAAAAACCCAAACATTTCTGCCAAGAAGCCAATCAGGAAACTCAAAAAAATATTTTGAAACCAGATGTGGTAACCCCAGGGCTCAGAGGCAGAGGCAGACAGACTCCTATGAGTTCAAGGCCAGCCAGAGCTACATAATGAGACTCTACAGTCTCAAAAAATATTTTGAGTTAAAATTACCTTTTAATCCTAGCACTTGGGAGGCAGAAGCAGAAGCAGGCAGATCTATGTGAGTTCAAGACCAAACAGATCTATGTAGTAAGTTCCAGGCCGGCCCAGGCTACATCATGAGACCCTGTCCAAAAACAAGAAAAAAACATTTACTTTTCTGATTTGCCTTGAGATACTCCTTTGCCTTTTGCTATGATTTGGATTTGGCTTGAGTGTGTGCCTAAAGGTTCATGTAAAGTTCCTTAGTAGGTAGGGTCTAGGGGAGGTAATTAGGCCATTGGGGGCACTGTCTTTGGAAAGTATTAATGCTGGTCTCTCAAAACACATAGCTTCCTTGTGAGTGGGTTGTTCTAAAAAGTGGACAATGGGCTGCCTTCCTTACGTGTAGTTCCTATTGTGACATCGTTCACCATGCTGTGACACAGTGAGCAGCCCTCACCAGAGGCCCAACTGTGGGTCCACTTCATTTTAGACTTCTAGCCAACTAATTGTGAGCTACATAAACTTCTTTGTAAATAAAGTCCCCACCTCAGAGGTTTTGTTATAGCCATGAGAAACAGGTTAATACATCATTTAATGAGAGCTTATTAATTTTTGAAAGTTATAATTTCTAAAAAAAATACATGAAGGAAAGTTGCATCCATTAACAAATGTTGTCTTCTGTATAAACTAACAAAATTAAAATGTTTGGATGTCTGGTATATGTTGGCCCAAGCTTTATTTTAGAAGTTAGAAATGTCAAGAATTCAAAGTAGTTTTTATTCCTGGGACATTAATGACACCTAATAACAAACCGCTAAGGCTGGAGTGAGATGGAGTACATGGCCCATTTGTTCTCAGCAGCACAGCCATCTCTTTCTGGACAGTGCTGGGTATGGCCCCAGTAGCTAGCAGTAGTTTCCTGTTTACCAGAATGCACAGGGAATGTGCTAAATAGCAAGCAACCTTCACCAAGGCTTGCAGCTGTCAGGGGCGGGGTGGGAGTTTGGGATGTTAATGAAGAACAGCCCACCTTGGGGCTCCCCGTGCACTCTCCTCACGAATGCTGAGCATGTGCTAGTAACTAGGCTGCCTTGCATTTTGTCTTATTTGGAGCAAGACTTTTAACAGGGAGGGTGAGTCTGATAGTTGTTGAGAACACCATCAGCTCACAAACTACCCCTGGTGCGCTGGACAGTCAAGCATTTACTTCCCTGGGTTTCCCTCGTTCAAAGCCTGCCTGAGAAGACAGGACAGAAAAGCTTTCATTTAGGGCCTACGCCTCCTGGATGGACAGCACACAGACAGACTGTGTGGTGGTGTTTGTTTCTCACACACACAAGTTTTGAAGTTTTCCAAATGAGCAACACGACCCAGAGCTTGTAATTCCAAGTTCCATAGCCAGTCTTGAGACTGAACCTCCTGCCGGCCCCTCACTCAGCCTCCACTCACAGTGGTATAGGATACTCTAATTATTTTCATTTAATTTATGGTGTGTGTGTGTGTTGTGTGTGTGTTTAAGTCATAGGACAACTTTGTGGAGTTGGGTCTCTCCACCTACCTTTCTATGGGATCCAGGGATTGAAGTCAGGTCAGGACCTTCACCCTTTGAGACGTATTTCAGGCCATTTTCTGATTATTTTTGATGCATCAAAACTGTGTGGGGTTTAGTGTTTCTCCTTGTTACCTCCAGCTGTCAACATGACGCAGCCCAGAGTTACCTGAGAATGTCTCAGTTGAAGGATTGCCTCGATCAGCTTGGCTTGAGAGTATGTCTGTGGGGCATTTTCTTGGTTGCTAATTGATGTAGGAGGGTCTGGCCCACTGGGAGCTCTGCCATCCTTGGACAGGTAGGTCTGGGCGAGATGGGAAAGGTAACTGAGCCTGCACCTGGAAGCAAGCAAGTAAGCAGCTTCCCTCGACCGCTCCCGCCTCTGCTCCTGCCCTGACTTCAGTGAGAGACAGTAATTGGAAAATACAAGCCAGACACGACCTCCCAGCCTCCCACCCAAGTTGCTTTTGGTCAGAGTGTTTTGTGCCATTACATTAGTGTAAGATTTTTCACACAGCATATGTTTATCAACAGAAAAGGTCTTGTAGAAATGTGCTCTCCTGGACCCAGGAAAGAACGCATTCTGCCTTCAGCTACAGTGTGAACACTGAAACAGCAATGGAGAGCAAACTGGGCAGGGTTCATACCTTCTTGCTAGCTTGGTTAAGGTTTGAGTGAGGGAGCTGTTCTCTGCCAGTTCTTAGCAGGGACTTGGATATCTCAGTCACTTGAGGCTGCAAATGGGGTGGTTCTGATCTGCCGGAGCCACCCTACAGCCTCTCTCCAGCATCTGGACCAGCATCTGGTCGGCTCATTTGGCCTTTCACAATCTGCTGGTTTGTGTTTCAGTTTGTGGGTGACTATATTTTACCCCAGTCTTTTCCCTTTTTCCTAGGAAGTCTCTGTTGTGTTTTAGACTATGATAATAGTTGTCTGAGTCATGCTGCTATGTCCCACTCACATGAACCCATCAGATCTACCTCTGCTGTGTCCACTGAATGGGCTTACTAGGAGTGTGTTGGTGAAGGCTTAGGTGAGAATTCCACTGCCACTCTGTAGAAACTTCACAGGCTCTTTTGAGTGTCTTGTCCCAACGCTGTAGGAGGGGCCTGGAGCTCAGGTGAGTGCAGAGGATGGAAGGTGGCCGGATACTTCAGGCTCCTGTTAACCTGCCCCAGCTTCCAACCCCCCCAGACCATCAGATGGATGGGTGGCAGCAGGACGAGGGTGTTTGCACTGGGAACTGAAGACACTGAGTTCTTTGCTGGGCCCCCGATAACATAGGTTTCTACAAGACCATTTTCTGTAACCTATGTTATATGAAAAATCTTACACTAGTACAATGGCACAAGCTTGAATTGTTAAAAAATACTCATTTTCACATGTGTGTTTGTCTCAGTTAAAGCTCTAGAAGTTCTGTACTAACTGATGTCTGCTTAGCTGAAAACCGGAGGAATTTGGCCATTCAATTGACTAATAGAGATCAGTGTGATTTAGTTAGGCAGTGTTGAAATATGTCAAGAACTGGGGACTCTGTGTCCCTATATTCAGGTTGGCTGTGAGCCACTCTGTGGCTCACTACAGAGGCTCCCCAGGCCTTATTCATCGTTTAAGGAACAGTCCTTTCTACAGATGAGACTTTTCCAACTATAGGTACCTTTCTGATGGTCCAGCCTCCTTTTAATTTTTGTGCATGTATGCATGTGTATACATGTGTAGGTGGGTGCACATGTTTGCATGTGTGTGTGGAGACCGGAGGTTAACTTCAGGTGTTGTTCTTTTTTTAATATTTATTTTTATGGATATGAGTGTATCATCTGCATGTGTATCAGTGCTCCCGTGTTGTGCAGTGCCCTGCATGTGTATCGGTGCACCCGTGTTGTGCAGCGCCCTGCATGTGTATCAGTGCTCCCGTGTTGTGCAGCGCCCTGCATGTGTATCGGTGCTCCCGTGTTGTGCAGCGCCCTGCATGTGTATCAGTGCTCCCGTGTTGTGCAGTGCCCTCAGAGATCAGAAGAGGGCACTGGATTCCCTGGAACTATTATTTTGGCACTGGGATTCGAACTTAGGTCCTCTACAGGAGCAGCCAGGGCTCTTAACCTCTCCAGCCCCCAGATGTTGTTCTTTAGGTATTGTCCATCATGGGTTTTGTTTTGTTTTGTTGAGACATGGTCTCACTTATTGTAGCCCTAGCTGGCCTGGAATGCACTATGTTGACAAGGCTGCCCTTGAACTCACGGAGATTTGCCTGTCTCTGCCCCCTGAATGCAGGGATTAAAGACATGTCCCATCCCTACAGCCCATCTAACATTTAAAATAAATCTTTTGGGGGGGTGCTCCTTTTTGACTTAGGTTTGCATAGATCTTGTGCATGTTGTTTTAAGCATTGTGGGTTCATATGTGCAACTACCCTGTGGTGTCCAGATGCCCCACTTTCTTTGTAGTCATCTACCACCTCTGGCTCTTTACATAGTCTCTCTGCTCCCACTTCTACATTGTTCACTGGGCCTTGGGGGTAGAGAGTGTGATATGGGGGTCCCATTTAGGGGTGACCACGCCTCAGTGTCAGGAAGCTTCAGCTGTAGCTGAGGATCTTTTGGCCATTGATAGATCCTGGTAGAAGGATAGTCAGTTAATCAGACACCAAAGGATAGCCAAAAGCACTTGGGAAACACCAGTTTCACTGGATGGGCCTTAAAAAAAAAAAAAGAAAAGAAAAAAGAATAATAGAGGACATGAAATCAATGGTGGTTTAGTCAGGTAGGGGTGGTTAGTCGGGGAGGGGTGGTTAGTCGGGGAGGGGTGGTTTAGTCGGGGAGGGGTGATTTGGTCGGGGAGGGGTGGTTTGGTCGGGGAGGGGTGGTAGGGGTGTGGTTAGTCGGGTAGGGGTGTGGTTAGTCGGGTAAGGGTGGTTAGTTGGGTAGGGGTGGTTTGGTCGGGTAGGGGTGTGGTTAGTCGGTAGGGGTGTGGTTAGTCGGGTAGGGGTGTGGTTAGTCGGGTAGGGGTGGTTAGTTGGGTAGGGGTGGTTTGGTCGGGGAGGGGTGGTTTGGTCGGGGAGGGGTGGTAGGGGTGTGGTTAGTCGGTAGGGGTGTGGTTAGTCGGTAGGGGTGTGGTTAGTCGGGTAGGGGTGTGGTTAGTTGGTACGGGTGGTTAGTTGGGTAGGGGTGGTTTGGTCAGGTAGGGGTGTGGTTAATCGGTAGGGGTGGTTTCGTCCGGTAGGGGTGGAGATGGAGGAGGGCTGTGAATATGATCAAAACACTTTGCATGAAATCCTCAAATCAATAGAAATATTTTTTTTATTTGTTGAATTTATTTATATGGAGCACACGTGGAGATTTTAGTGGACAACTTGTAAGAATTGATTCTCTTCCACATGTGCATCCTGGGAATTGAGCTCAGCAAGTTCCTTTATCCACTAAGCTATTTGGCTCTCCATCATGGATTTTTGAGTCAGGGTCTCTCACTGGCCTGGGGCTCACTGATTAGGCTACACAGGCTGTCTCTGCCTTCCTACCACTGAGATTACAATCAAGTACCACCACACTTTGAGTTTTCTTCATGGTTTCTGGGGGTTGACCTTCTGGCCAAACCATTTTTCTTACTGAGCTGTCTCCCTGCTCCAGCCTTTAGTTTGATTTATTTTCTTAGTATCTAAACAGGAAATATAAACTAAACTTATTTTTTAAGCCACATGTTAGTTCAAATCATAGCCTCTGTTAGTTTTTATCCCCCAAATGTGTTTTCAGATTTGCAAAACTTCTAAATTTAAAGCTATTAATCTTACTATATAGTTTTTCCTATGTTTTTCTGAATTTCCTATGAAAACAGGAAATACCATTTGTAGTCTTCATTACTCTACAGATCACATGAAAATGTTGAATCTGATGCTCAGGGTCCTAGTTCTGAGCACCTGCTGCTACACTGTTAAATTGTATAGGTGTCCTTTAACCCCTCTACTAAGCAGTTTAGATTTAGTGGTTTCTCTCTATATAGTGTTTGCTATGCAGAATTTCTCTTTAGTAAGACTTTCAACTGTCACTTCTTATCATCGTCACTTTGCTTAGCCTCTGTTCTCCATCCTTTTCTTCTTGAAATTAGTTCCTTCTGCTCTGCTTAGGATTTCAAATAAGTAAGCATGTTGTGTTTCCAGAGAAGAGGTGAGGAGACCAGAAAGAACTTAGTGCTGCAATTGAAACCTACATAGGTGGCCTGGGTGTGCTTTCCTTTTTCCCTTCCCTGAGAGGCATTTCCCCCAGATACTGGCTATAACAGGTCACCCTCCTGGTGCAGTTGGACTGTACAAGGGACAGATTTTAAAGAATATATCCTTTTGAGGACAGAAGTGGAATAGATCCCATTTTCTTCATGCCTTAAGTTCCTTGATGTCCCTGTGGGTTTTGGGGTAACAATCTAGCACAACAGCAACTATCCTAATTATGGTTCTTTAGTCAACAAGTTATCTGCCCAGAACATGGTAATATAAAAAGAATGAAAAATAGAAGCTGGAACAGTGACTCATTGGTTAAGAGCACTGGCTGACCTTGCTGGGGACCTGGTTTCCAGCGCCCTCGTGGCAGCTGACATCTCTCTGTAACTCTGGTTCTAGGGCATCTGATGTCCTCTTCAGGGCTTCAATGACTCCTGCACACACATAGTCCAGATAAACTTATTTAAGCACACACACATACAAAAACAGATAAATCTTTTTAAAAATGAAAAAAGCATTGACTATTTATTTTAAATAGTCAATTATTTGTATAGAAGTAAAAATAGGAGAATAATGGGTAAAATCTGAGGAGAAAGTCTTTTGTTTTTCCACATATTTTCTATCTCTGACCCCATTTCTTTATAGATTCCAGTTCCAACTGTCACACTTTCCTTTTTCCTGAGATCTTCCTATGACATTTCCGGGAGCGCAAATCTGTTGGTGACTTTTTTATTTGGAAAGGTCTGAAAACATTTTTATTTTACCTTCATTTAAAGATTTAGAAATTTTAATTATATTTCCTTCTTTTTTGCGTGTGCACGTGTGTTTGTGCACATGCACAACAGCGTGCATCCCAGCACGCATGGGACCTTATGGACAACTCAGCTGTCTCCTTCCACCATGTAGGTCTTGGTGATGAAACTCAGGTCTTCAGGCTTGGTGGCAGGTATTCTTACCTGTTGAGCCATCTTACTGGCCCTGAGTTTATTCTTATATTGCATTTTTTAAATTATTATTTTTATTTTGTATGAGTGTGTTGCCTGCATGTGTGTAAGTGCTTTTGTTGTTACTGTTTTTTTCTAAAAGTTGCACTTGATACATTTAAACACATGCACACTCTGCAAAAACTAAACTGAAAAAAGAGTCGTTTGTTTTTCCCGCTAGGAGTGCAAGAGCATCCTCATTCTGTGGAGGCAAACATGATCTTTGTGGCCACTTTCTGGGCTTTTCTAAGATTTTACAGACCCTGGTGAAATATCTCAAAATCCAGAAGAGCAGGAATTTCTGAGACTAATGATTATGTGTAGGTGAAAAAAAGTACTGAAAAACAACACTGTGATTTCTGTTCAGATAAGAATTTTGATGATGAAGATTCTGTGGATGGAAACAGGCCTTCCTCTGCCAGCTCCACATCATCCAAGGCTCCACCAAGCTCCCGGAGGAACATTGGGATGGGGACTACCCGTCGACTTGTGTCATCCAGTCTTGGATCCAAGTCCTCAGGTGAGAACATGTCCCATGTGGTAGATAGAGTCTGCTGTCACAGTTCTTGCTTGCTGAGTCCCTTGGGCATGAGCTAGTCCGAGTGTGTGTGCACACTGTACTGCTTGCTGTCTTTAATTGGCTTGGCTCTGCTCTGTTGATGCTGACAAGCTGGTAATCCTAGTTTAAGACATTGTGTGGACTTCTCCCACATTCTGGTGAGACAAGACAGTGAGAGGGTGAAGCCAGCCAAGGATAGCATAGCCAGAATGAAGAATGAGAACACCCTGTGGTGACCTACTTGGTCATCTGGATCCATCTGGAACCATCAGGCTTTTTAAGGCATTTTCCATTTATTAAGATCAGGAATATCTTGAAACCGAATTGTACCTTTTGTCTTAGAATTATGATTGTTCTTACAAGTAGCATTTTTCCTTATGAAGATCCACATAAGTACTACATTAAGCAGTAGGAGGGCTAGTGAGATGGTAAGGCACTTGCTGGTGGCCTGAGTTCAAACCCTGGAATACAAGGAAAGGTTGAAGGAGAGAAAAGACTCCACAGAGTTATCCTCTGGTTTAGACAATGACACATGGTCACACACGCACACACTGTAAATAAAATTTATAAATAACAGAAGGAGAGTAAGCCTCAGTGCTTTGGAAACTGATTTGTAGAGATTCTTTTCACAATTCCTTCTCTGAGGAAGGCGGCATCGGAGTGCTGCCCCCTGGTGGTCTCTCCTGGAATGTTCCTCTGTTGAGTAATTTTTCAAGATGCCATGTGTCTCTCCAGCCCTGTGTCAGTCTTTCCCGAGAGCCTCCCTAGTCACAGGAAGAGCAGAAGTATTACTTTGCTTCTTATATTTATTATTCTACACAGTCTTTTTTTTTTAAGTTAATTTTGTTATTGAGCTTAAATTTATTGAACTTAAATTCTCCATTTTATTGGAATATTTTCAGTGTTTAATTACTCTCTCTTGTAGCAGAGATTTTTTTTCTTTTTATTATTTTGTGTGTGTTGGCGGGTGTATGCCATAGTGTGCATGTGCATGTCAGAGGACAGCTTGCAGGAGTCAGCTCTTTCCGTCTGGGTTCCGGAGCTTGAACTGAACTCGTCACACTTGAGAGCAAGCTCCTTTACCCGCTGAGCCATCTCACCAGTCTCACCTCTTTCTTTTAAATGTCTTTTTTTAGTTTTTGATCTGCCCTTGGTCAATACTAGTCCATAAACAAGGCTTAGACAATTCCTGCATGATCCAAATACTGCTTTCCTGCCTGTCTTAGAGGTCACCTCCACATGGCCCTGGGGCCGGAGGAGATGAGCGCCCCCTCGCTGCCTGGGATCTCACTCATAGACTCAATGTTTTCACAGTTTTCTTCCTTCAGGGAGGGGAATGGGCTTGTGGTCAAGGTTGTGTCATATGGAGTGGGAGGATGGTTATACTGGGGGGGGGTTGCAGGGCAGGCTGCTTGATTCTGGGAAAGCCAACAAGAAGAGGCAGCTGGGTAAGGAGCATGCAGGACTAATGATTTCTGTATCACATGGCCCTCCCAGAAATCCCCACCAGGTCAGTTTTGCAGATAAGGGCCCTTGTCCTCCGCCCTTCGTTCATCCTTTCTTGACTTGCTTAACACCACAGTTCTGCCTTTGCTTTGGGCTGCCACTTGTCAGGTTCTGTGGCCTCAGAGGCCATTACTTATGTGGTTTGACACAGCAACTTGGGCTCTCTCTGCTTACCAGACTCCATTCACACATTAAAGTAAAGGAAGGCTCAGCTGTACACCACAGCTTGTGACTGCCGTCTTCAGCTTTGTCCTTGCAGTGTGACATTGACTGCCACCTGGACTATCTTGAAAGACTCCCCCTATTGTTTTTTTGTTTTTGTTTTTTTTTAAAAAATCAGGTCCTTCAATATCTTAAGTACCAAGTTTTACGTCTGATAAGAAAAACAGGTGTGCCAATCAGTATAACTAGTGGGGGTTTCAGAGATGACCAGTGTAAAAACTTATGAAAAAAAAGTCACTTGATTATCATATGTGGAATTCATTTGGTAAAAAGAAATAACTTTCTCCCAATAGCACCAGGAACTTTTAAGTAAATAAAGTGTCTCAGAACAACTTTGTAGGAGAAGCTTAGAACTGATTCTTAAACATTGAGAGACTGAAGAGATGGCTCAGTGGTTAAAAGTACTTGCTCTTTTAGAGGACCTGAGTTCAGTTCCCAGCTCCTATTGTTACAACTGGAGCCTGTAGCTGCAGTTTCAGGGAGTTCAGTGCTTTCTTCTGGCCTCCACACTGTTGTGACATACATTCACACAGATACACACAGACATGTTAAAAAAATAACAACACATCTTCTAAAACACTGACATAGTTGCCAAGTGTGGTGGCGCATGTTTTTAAATACCAGCACTCGGGAGGCAGAGGCAGGCAGATCTCTGAGAGATCCAGGTCAGCCTGGTCGACATAGAGAATTCCAGGCCAGCTGGGGCTACAGGGAGACCCTGTCTGGAAAAAAAAAAAAAAAAAAAAAACTAAACTAAAACCAGACATAGTTGTCTTGACTTTTAGAAAATGGAAATGTTTTGAGATTAATATATATGTTGGAGTGAAACTGAAAATCTTTTCACCTTGTTTGACTATTTCATAAATGTTTCATGCTGTATTCATAACAACAGCACAGCAACTTAGTCCTTAAAGAATTAAATTTTGGGTTGTTTCTGGAGTTTTAATGTAATTTATATAGTTTAAATCTTTAAAATCCAAACTTTCCCTGCTTAAAATAGTATTTACCCTAAGTGGCTTTCAGCTACTACACACAGCATTGTGGAGTTACTGTGCTTTATCCTAACAATTGTCATCCTATAACACTCTAAGCAAACATGAAGCCTTTAAGAAAAGTTTTAAGGACCCAAATATGGTAGTACACGCCTTTGATCCCAGCAGGCAGATCTCTCTGAGACTAAGGTAGCCTGGTCTACATAGTGAGTTCCAGGCCAACTAGGACTCCAGGGAGAGCCTGTCTGAAAAAGTAAACAAACAAAACTAAAAGCTTTAAGGGCCTAGAGAGATGGTTCAGCAGTAAAGAACAGAACATATACTACTCTTGCGGAGAACCCACAGATGGGGCAGATCACAACTGCCTGTAATTCCAGTTCCAGGGGATCAGACGCCCTTCTGGCCTCCCTAGCATACACATACACACAAAAATATACATAAAACCTTTTTTTTTAAGTTTTAAATGTTAGAAAATCCTTCATTCGTGTATATTCAGATTTCTCTAAGTATGTCATATATGTTGGATATTCATTGTCTTTGTTTAAAATGGATCCTTCTCTTACAGCTGCAAAAGAAGGTGCCGGTGCTGTGGATGAAGAGGACTTTATTAAAGCCTTTGATGATGTACCTGTAGTGCAGGTGAGTGTGGATCTGTGTTGTATTAAAACCAAGCTAGTCTTCATATTTCATTTTTCAAATATGTATATAACAGTCAGTTTTATGTTATGGCAGTGAAGTGCCTATGACAACTAACTCTACAAGGAGAAAAGATTTATCTCATAATTTTGGAGGTTCAGAGTCTAAAATGCATGTGTAGCACTGGCTTAGGGAGAGCTATCCCTTGACCATGCTACGTCGACCAGACAGATGGCCCTGGGAAGGAAGCCACTGGAACAGACAGAGGACTGGAGAGAACAGCACGAGCTTCAGAGCTGCCTTCTCAGGGCGTGCCTCCCTAGCAGCCCACGGCTCCTTCTAAAGGTTCTGCCACCCCGGCCTCTGCAACTTTTCACAGTGAGCCTTCTGGGACGCTCATTCAAACCATGGTACTGCTCCATGGAGAATTCTTTAGTGGTTGTGGAAATTGGAACCGTGAGGACTATAAGAGATCTGGGGTTCAAGTGTGGGAGCCCTTTAAGCTGAGAGGAAGAACAGAAGTCCAGCCCCCATATGATCTCCCAGGAAGAACAGGAAAGAAGTTGACTCTAGAATAAAGTAAGTTTATTGGATCACAGAAAAGAGAAAAGATGGACGACTAGGTTAGATGAGAAGATAAGGACACATTTATTTAAGGATTTCCTCCTCTTTGGAAAGATTCTGAATTTAAAGATTTTAGTGTCTGAAAAGCTGAAGAGAAAGCTTTTTCTGTGGTCTTGATGCTTCAGTCAGCTTCTTGACAGATGAAGTACTCTGGCCCACTTGTGCCTCAGTCAGTGCCCTCTGCTGACTGGGGCCGATTCTTCTCAGTCTCTGTGCACTGTGCCCTAGATTCCTACGGCATTTACGTGTTTGGTACCTGCAGCTAGCTCTCCTTGTTCCCAAGGGTATCATACGTGTGCAGATTAAGTGCAGGCTCCACCGATTCAGGTTCTGCTTTAGGACTTGACCTTTATTTTTGGTTTATGTCTTATAATAAGATTTAAGGGTTAATGAGCAAGTAGATTTGAAAGTGTTTAGAATTAGAAGGCCACCTACCTGGCTCAGCAGGTAAAAGATCTTGCTCTGCAGGCCTGAACACCTGAGTTAGATTCCCAGTTCCCACTATAGAAGAGAACCATCTCCCCAAAGTTGTCCTCTGACCTCCACTTACACCACGGCACACACATGCCTCTACTCACACATGTCATACATATGGTTAGATAACTGAGATGAAAAGTTTAAAGGCTCTTTAGGATTAGAGGCATAAGGTGATGGTACAGGTAACATCCCAGGCAGTAACGGACAACGCATCGTAGACTCTGGTTCATCTCTCTTGTGTGTGAAGTCTTTGCATAATGGTACAGCTGTGTTCAAGGCACAGTTGCTTACAAAAGGCAGCAAATCCAAGGCCTCTTGTTTGCCTCTAAACAGGAGCTTGCCCAGAGGACTGCTCACCGCTTCTTAAAAGATTGTTTTCATTGTACTTGATGTCATACATTTTTTTAAAAAATCAGGTTAATTCTGTACATTGTCTTCTGTTGATTGTTCTGTTGATTGTAAATTTATTTTGCTTACAGATTTATTCCAGCCGAGACCTGGAGGAATCCATAAACAAAATTAGAGAAATACTATCTGATGACAAGCATGACTGGGAGCAGAGAGTAAATGCTGTAAGGCTTCCCACGAACCAGGCCTCATTTGTTCATTCTGAATGCTTTGGTACAAAATGGGGTGATAGCACTCGTCACTCTCAAAGAGTGGATATTTCAAATAGAAGTTGTCGTATTTACATTTTACCTTTTAAGTAAAGAAACGTTTGCTTTAAAAAAAAAAAGGATTATTATTTGCCCTGACTTGGGGTCTTAAAATTTGTTTTGAGACTTTCACTATGTAATGCATGCTCCCTTGAACTCAGATCTGTTGCTTTAGCTTGTGAAATGCTGGAATTATGGTCATTGCCACCACCTTCTACTTTAAAACATAGTCAACTTACAGTTTTCCATGTCTGGTGCTCTTAGCAAAGACCTGCCATTGGACTGTCTGGCGGCAGCCTCCCCTCTCCCTAGTAAATACTTCATTTTGCAGGTATTTGGCAGTGAAATAGCATTTTCAGGGAATTTCTGTCAATATTCATATATATCTCACTTGCTAAATATTGTGTCTCTTCAGTTTTTAAAAGTGGATTAAGGGTGCAAAATAGTCCCAGCACTCAAGAAGCAGAGGCAAGCAGATTTCTGTGAGATCAAGGCAAGCCTTGTCTGCATATCAAGTTCCATACCATCTGGGACTACAGGGAGACCTTGTTTCAAAAAGACCCCCCCAATAAAAAACAAAACAAAAGTAGATTAAGTGAGGTGTGTAGAGGGATGGCTCAGCAAGTAAAACAGTTGCTGTGAAAGCCTGACATCTGAATTCGGCTCCCCAAGCCCCACATCAAAGCCAGGCATAGTCCCTGTGTGCTTAAGGGAAATAGGAGGCAGAGACCCAAGAATCTCCAGGAACTTCACAAGCCACCCAGCATGGCTCACACAGCAAGACACCTGATCTCAAAGTGGAAAGGCGAGAATCAATACCTAAGTGTTATCCTCCGATTTCCACATGCATGCTGGCACGTGTGTACCCTCGATGACACACGTACAGATATACTAACGCATCACGCACCAACAACAACAGAAAGAAGAATTTAAAAAGAAAGAAAGCCTGTAGGTTGAACATTTAAGTTAGCATGTATCTTCTTTACAGTGATTGGCCAGCAAGGCAGTAGTATAACTGCTGTTATATTTTATTTCAAATTCAGACTAGCCAGTTAACAATGCATTAGTGGATAGTATGAAAAAAGTGTAGGAATGGTTCTTGTTTTGATTGATTAATAAATGGCAGTTGGAGTGAGATATGGAAAACTCTGCTTTTTATAGGACAGTAGTTTTTAGATACTTAGTATTATAAAACCTAATTATTTCTCAATAAAGAAGATTTTATTTATCACAGGTACTGGATTTTAAAAATGGGGTCTTAGTTGTAATCTGATTTGTTTGTTGTAGATTATAAGTAGTAATATTTAAGGTAATAATTAGCTTGCCAAATTGTCTTGGCAAAAACAGCTTCTAGTGCTGGAGACATGACTTGACATTTAAGGACACTTAACTCTAGAGGACGGATGCATTTGGTTCCCAGCACCCATAGTATATGATTTGCAACCACCTTAACTCTAGCTCCAGGGGATCTGTCGCCTTCTTCTGAACTCCTCAGGTATCTGCGTGCACACACACACACACACACACACACACTCCCCTCAAATAAATTAATAATAATCTTTTAAAAAATGGGTTCTATTAACATTTAACTTTAATGTTTATCTCTTGTATTTGATGGCTTTTGTTATGTATATTCAGTGCTAAGAACTTTTCTGTGTATCTGACTTTTCTCCTTTCCCATTAGTTAAAAAAGATTAGATCTTTGCTCTTGGCTGGTGCTGCAGAGTACGATAACTTCTTTCAACACTTGCGCCTATTGGATGGAGCTTTTAAACTCTCTGCTAAGGACCTGCGGTCTCAGGTAGTGCGGGAAGCTTGTATCACGTTGGGGTAAGGACCACGATGCACCACATTCCCCCTGAGCTGTAGATAGTCTCTCCCAGAGCTTCAGAGATGACCACTTGACATGTCTTTGGGGTGGCTCCATGGAGCCTCTTACTGGTCTCCAAGACCCTCTCCTGTTAACATGTCATTCGTCCTGTTATAGTAGCTCCTGCCCTGTTATGTTGTTCACTCACTGACATATCTCTGAAGCCTCTATGTTACTAATAATAAGAAAAAAATGTAATTTTACAGAATCCTAGTTTACAGATTTTTCATTGATTTTTGCTTATGAGATGCAGCATGAGTTCTAGGATGCTTGCTTATTTCTGGAAGAATACTGTTGGCATAAAAGTGCATGTGGGCTGGGGGTATGATCAATGGGAAAACCCTTACCTAGCATGCACAGGGTTCTGAGGTAATCCCTGAAACTGCAAGAAAAGAAAATCGCTATTAAAGTTTTAGGGACAGGCAGATGTTAAAGCATCATATTTCATGTGTAAAATAAAAAGGGGCAAGAGGATTTTTTTCATATTTAATGTTTTATTAGTATGTGATTGATTTAGTGGGTTTTGGGGGGGTTGTTATTTTAATACTTAGTTGGAACTGATTAAGAAAAAACATTTTGCCTATCCACTTGCACATTTTAGATTTCATTTGAAAATGTCTTTAACCATCGTCTTTGATCCTAGAGAACTGTGAAGGAAGATTCTCAGGGCTTGAGAGGTTTCTGTACTTCCCTGTGTGTTAGATATGACTACAGCCCAGGCTCCTTTCTTGTTGCAGGCATCTGTCATCAGTTTTGGGGAATAAATTTGACCACGGAGCTGAAGCCATCATGCCAACTATCTTTAACTTAATCCCAAACAGTGCCAAAATTATGGCCACTTCTGGTGTTGTAGCTGTTAGGCTAATCATCCGGGTAAGTGTGTCATGGGGTCACTCATAAAACACTCAAGTGAGCATATTGATGACTGGTAGGACATTACAGAGGTGCTTCCCATCAGGGCAATTATGTATTGTTGCAGCCACTTTATGCATGTGACACTGTCCTTTCCTCCCACAGAACGGCAGCATGGTACCTCTGTAGGATCTGTCATGGGCTTGTGAGTGGGCTCACAGTCACTAAGGGGCTGATCTTGAACTCGCCCACCATTGGTCCTAAATACCTGAACCTCCTCTTCCACTATTGGCCTTGTCTTCTGGCTCTTGTCTGTCCTCCATTACTCTTATTCATCCTTTCTTAATCCCAGTTCTTCCATTTTAGCTGGTTTTGCTTATGGTTTGGCTCTTTACCCAAAACCTCATTCAATCAATTGCATATAAACACAGGAACAAAATGATCTGGTCTGTTTTTCTGTACTTACTTAAATTTAAGTAACTGTCCAGGTACTAACAATCCGTGTGCCAAGTTTTCACAAGTCCAGTAGTTCAAAAAAGTTTAAAACAGAACTTTTCTAGCAGGGTATGGTGGTGCACACCTTTAGTCCCAGCACTTGGGAGGCAGAAGCAAGTGTATCTCTGTGAGTTCAAGGCCAGCCTGGTCTATATAGTGAGCTACAGGCCAGCCAGGGCTACAAGGAGACCCTGTCTCAAAAAGACCAAAGCAACAACAAAAACACCCATAACTTTTCTGTATTCTCCCAGCCCTATCTTCAAGGGCTAGTTTTTCTCCAGAGGCAACTCTTGAAATCTTGGGGTATGTTGGTACGGCTTAAAACTATCCAGGGCCAGTGAGATGGTTCCATGGGTAAAGGCGCCTGCCACCAAGCCCAAGGACTTGAGTTCAATCCCCATGACCCATATTGTAGAAGGAGAGAAATGGTTCCTACAGGTTGTCCCCTGACTTCCACATGCATGCCACTGTGTGTGTACAGACTCAAACATATACATGTACACAACATAAATATAAATACATAAGTGTAGTCTGAAGAATCTTTAAACAATTCATTGTTCTTGATCCTCACAGTTTACTTGGTGTTAACATTTAGTGCTTGCTGCTCTTGCTTGGTACTTGCTTGTAGTATTAACTACAAACCACTGGAATTTTCCATGGAAACAGTATCAGGGTGGATTGGCATGATGAGTGTCTGAACACACACAGATCTCAGTGACTGCTGTGACTTTAGACTGATTCCCATTTCACCCTGTTTCTATTCCTTGCTCTGTCAGCATTGTAATGGCCTGTGACATTTCAGTGAAATTCTGTTTCCCTCTTGAACTGTGACATTTCAGTCTGAACACACATGTGCTAGACGTAGATCAGGTCCACGAGCAGTGACTCTTGATTGTGTCTTATTCTGGTTCTATTTTGCAATGCTCACCTCTGTTTTCCGTTCTTCTCTGTAGCACACGCACATCCCTCGGCTAATTCCTGTCATAACAAGCAACTGTACCTCTAAGTCTGTTGCAGTGAGAAGGTAAACGTTGGAAGTGCTTTTAGTGTCTAAAACCCCATACCAATACCAAATTTCCTTCCATGGATAAAAATTCATGTTTGAAATTCTTAGTATCATTTAAGATCACTGTAATAAATGCTTCTTACACCAAGATGAAGATTTTAATGTTTTGATGTCAGAGATATGCTCAGTAGATAAACTTATTTGCTGTTAAGCCTGATAACCTGAGTTTAGTGCCTCATTAGCGCTTTGTCACTTTCATCTTCATTTCTTTCGTGTGTGTGTGTGTGTGTGTGTGTGTGAGTGTGATTTATATATTGGGAGGGGCATATGTGTAAATTGCAGGACACCTTGTGAGAGTTGTTTCTGTCTTTCCACCCTATGGATTTTAGGAATTAAGCTCACATCATCAGGCTTGGCAGCAAGCACCTATATCTACTGAGCCATCTTGCTGACCTGATCTTCAGTCATTTTTGATTCTTCTGTATGTTCCTTTTTTTTTCCTTAATAATAATAATGAAAAGAAACTTTAAAAAGATAAACTAAGTCATATAAGCAAAAAGCTGTTTGTATTTTTCACTAACAGACTCTTTATAAGTTCTATGTTTCTTACTGCTTTTCAGGCGCTGTTTTGAATTTTTAGATTTACTTTTACAAGAATGGCAGACACATTCACTGGAAAGGTGAGCACTTGTGATTCAAAACTACATTCTGGATAGAGTCTTAGGATCATATGCCTTAGCAAGTGGTCTAGCCTGCCTTGTGTAAGAATGTAATGAATCTGAGAATTTGTTACATGCCTATGGTTTCTAGCCATTTTGTGTGGGTAGAAGCTTTAGGAACTGCCATCCATCAGAATATTAATATGCTGTTAGGGCTGTAGCTCAGTTGGTAGAGTGCTTATTTTGCATATAAGAAGTCCTGGCTTCCATCCCCTAGCACCATATAAACCAGGTGTGGTATAGCACATGCCTATATTCCCAATACTCAGAGGCATAAGGATTGAAAGTTCAAGGTCACCCTTGGCTAAATAGGGAGTTTGAAACCAGCCTAGTCTAGACACCATATCTCAGGAAAAAAAAAAAATGCTAATATGCTCCCCTGAAAGAAATATTAGTCTGCATTATCATGATTACAAAACCAGAGTGCTGGTTCTGTTCTGCTGTTTAGTGTACCTGTGGATTCCACCAAGGTGAGAGTCTAAAGCAGTCCTCAGTCTAGATACTTTACAGGAATTTCACTGATTTGAGAGATTTCTTTTGCTCCCTCTGTGTTGATTAGCCTTCTTTATTCATATTGGTAGCTGGCCAATTTCACATCATCAGAATTGGAAAGCAGCATTGTGGCAAAATTCCTAAAGAAACTTGTCTTTATAATTTTGAGATACCATTTTTTACTTTTTTCGATCCTGTCGGTTTTAGATGCTTGACATTCTAAGTTGAACTCAGAAGCAGTAGGTGCTACTGTTGTGCCATAGTTTTGAATGGATATCTTATGGTTCATAAAGCGTTTTTCATCATAGTGCTAATGAATCTGAAGGAACTTGTTCTAGTGATTATAGAAATAAAAACTGAAACTGAGTATGAAGTTTTAAGCAGATGTTTTAATTGGAAGTACTGATTGTGAAAACCTCAGGTTGTATACGAGGTGAGAAAAGAGCAGGATGTTTTCAGGTTCTTCAAGGTTCTGGAGTTCGTTAGTCATGTAGATGGTATTCCCTTTGTAATTTCCCCTTTATAATGCAAGGAGATTTTCCCATATAACCTGCAGATCAGTGGCTACTTTCTACCTAGACATCTTGGCATTATCTTATCCCTAGTATATTTTTGGTCTGAAGCGATAGCTCAGCAGTTAAGAGCATGAGCTGCTCTTGCAAAGGACCTGGGTTTGATTCCCAGAACCCACATAGCAGCTAGCAACCATTTGTAACTCCAGATCCAAGGGAATCCAGTATCCTCTTCTGACCTCCATGGGCATTGCACAACACAAATGCACTTACATGCATGTAGGCAATACACTCACACACATCCCCTGGTGGATGGTTGTTAGCCCACATGTGGGTACTAGAAACTGACCCAAGTCTTCTGTAAGAGCAGCCATTTGCTCATAAGAGCTGAGCCATCTTTCTAGCCCCAAGACCTTTTCTCTTAAACACATACTTACAATTAAATGAATGCCAATGAAACTTGGAAAGAAAAACACTGTTTCATTGCAGAAATGTACAGACCACCTCTTTCATTTTTAAGATTATTGTTAGCATTCCATAATCTATAGAAACTAGCTCTGGCCATGGAAAGATAGGGTTTTATTGTTTGGATTCATAAAAGATTAAACTAAATAGGTTTGATTTAAAAAGAAGTCAGTTATGATATAAAAACTCCCTGAGGACAGTAGGATTCTCTTTGCTCATAGGTGAGAATGGAGTGGGAGTAGGGAGTGGTCACAGTGAGAAGTTCAAGGCCCTGAGAGAGACCACTAAGTGTGTGTTAACTGACTGACCTTGTCCTGAAGCATCTGCCATCCACACTGATGTTTTGAACTTGATTCACATGTGTGTTTTCATCTACAGAAAACCATATTTTTAATGTGTGTTATCGCTTTCTTTTCTAAACGTCTAGACACATATCAGTATTAGCTGAAACAATAAAGAAAGGAATACATGATGCTGATTCTGAAGCCAGGATAGAAGCCAGAAAGTAAGTTTATCTTGTGCTCTGTTGGTCACTCAGACACTGTGTGTCATTTGCTTTACTAGAATCCATTCAGTTATCTGAGTATATTTTGTTAATCATGACTCCAAAAGTCCATTTCAGAACATTCTTCTAAGTTGTTTTCAGTTGTTTTGTTTGGGTGGTTGGCCTAATGATACAGAGTATAAATAGGACTGAGGTTAATGATAGAATGTTTTCAAACTTAGGAGAAATGATCACGTAAGTGAGAAAAGCATTTGCATTCCTGCTCTATATTCATTTACTAAGCCCTGTTCAAAGCCACATCATGATCCAGTCTACTTCACTGATTTACCATGAAAAAAATGACAGTCACAGGGTATTCTCTTCCTGACGTCACCTTTGCAAACATCAAATGATTGCTCAGCAAGCAAGAATCATGGGAAGGGGATTTGGATGAACTGGTATGTGGGTTGTCATGATGTTAATGTCCAGTTTCCAATTCCTGGTGGAACTGAAAATGCTTCAGTCATGTGATCACAGCCCCAGTATTCAGTACTTCCCTGTGAGTGTAACCAGAAGTTTAATGTTAAGACTTGCTGTCTCTCTGGTCAGCTTAGTGATATATAGCTTAGTGATAAAGAGCTTGTCTAATATGTGTGCAACCCTGGATTTGATCCCCTGATCCATCAAAACAAAACAAAAAACCCCATGATGTTGATGATGTGTGTATCTAAGTGGTAGAGAACTTGTCTAGATGTGTGAGGCCCTTGGTCCATCTGCAGTATAGGCCCAGGTGTGCAAGTGGTGGGCAAGACCACTCCTGCTTTGGTATGTGGTTTCTTCTGTGCTCTCCACAGCTGGCCAGCTCTTTTAATGGATACAGGTTACAAACTCCTTTTCTGGAATATTATACTCAACTGGATCAATACATCTGTGATTTTCTTGTTGTTGTTGTTGTTAACATTATTTACTTATTTTGTGTGTATGCCATGGCATACAGATGTGTGGAGGTCAGAGGACAGCTTGTAGAGTGGATTCGCTTCCTTCCACAGGGTCAGACTCAGGTCTTCAGGCTTGGCAGCAAGCACCTTTCCTCATTGAGCCATCTCACTGGTCCTCTTTTTCTTATTTCTGAATTCGTTATGACTTTTCCCTGCTAGTCTAGTCTTGGGTAGTTTTCACCAGAAGAAGAGACATAATTAGTAATTACTGCAAGCTACTTAGGATTGACTTGTTAACGACCCACTTTTGCTGGATTTATCCTTGTATTGTGTTCTTCACTCCCAGTCTTGTTTCTGGTCTTCTAGTCATAATGGAGTACAGAGTTCAAGTAACTCTGAGACTTTTCCAGTTTTGTTTTGTATTCCTAAGTCAACTTTAAAATTTTAATTTATTTTCATTTAATGTGTATGAACGTTTGCCTTCATGTGTTTCAGTGCATCTATGTATGCAATGCCTACAGAGTTCAGAAGAGGATGTTGGATCCTCTGGAACTAGAGTTACAGGTGGTTGTCAACCACTATGTGGGTGCTGGGAATTGAACCCAGGTCCTCTGCAAGAGCAACTAGTATTCTTAACTGCTGAGCCATCTCTCCATTTACCCCAAGTTGACTTTAAATGCCTCAAATCAAAGACTGTCAAATTGCATTCATGAAAGCTACTGTTAATGAGCCCATTCTGTATTCTAGATACAGTTCTAGTTGCTTTAGCTGTCTTCCCCAGATTTCTTCAGTCTTATAAGTTAGAATCTTTAATTCCCATTTTACAAATGAGACTGAGGTTCAGAGAAGTTAAGTAACTTCTCCAGCATCCAAAAGCTGGTAAGATGCTGGCAACATGACTCAGCACATAAGGGCGTTCACCAAGCCTAACAACCTGAGTTGTATCTCCAGGACCCACATGGTAGATGAGAGTACAGACTCCCACTAGTTGTCCTCTTTCCTCCATGTGCATGCTGTGACACACACAAATAATAAATCCAAAAATAAAGAAATGCTTTTTTAAACCTGTAAGTTGTGAGGCCAGGATTTGCCTCTTTTGTTAATGCACATCCACTCCTATTAGCAGGGAAGTGGAGGAGTCTGGTCCTCTAAGATGCTACATGGTATGCTTATGAGCTCAGTGGGAACCCTCTGAGTGTGCGTTGACCAGACCAGGAGTTTGTCTCTTCCCTAGATGCTACTGGGGCTTTCACAGTCACTTCAGCAGAGAAGCAGAACACTTGTACCACACACTGGAGTCCTCCTATCAGAAGGCCCTGCAGTCCCACTTGAAGAACTCGGACAGCATCGTGTCTCTGCCTCAGTCAGACCGCTCCTCTTCCAGCTCTCAGGAGAGTCTCAAGTAAGGGCTTTGCAGGTTACCAACAGCAGTGTTTTATGTTTTAAAGTTTGCTTAGCCGGGCATGGTTGCATACACCTTTAATCCCAGCACTAGGAAGGCAGAGGCAGGTGGATCTCTGTGAGTACCTGATACACATAGCAAGTTTCAGGCCAGCCAAGACTATATAAACCCTGTTTTAATAATAGTAATTTCTTTTGTACACATAGACACAAATTCCTACTATGTTTTTATGTATACCTGTTAAAGGTTCCCCAGACTTGAGGTAGATTCTGGTTCTAGGTAAGATAGTGTGGGGCAGGTGAGAAACTGGTGGCCTTGGGCTCTATCAAAAGTAGTTGTATTTTCTGTGGTGCTCTGGAATATAGTTTTAGAATAATATAGTGAATATAGAGTAGTGTAAACTGTATACATGAATGCTTTAGGGAGTCCCCCATGAGGATGCAAACATAAGGGAAGACATTGAAAACTACTGCCTAGCCTATAAGCATTTCTGCTCTCTACTCCTAATTTCTCTCGCTAGTTTTACTCTTTGTTTGAAAGATCATCCCAAATGTGTGATAATGCACGCACTTTTCTTTGCAGCCGGCCGCTTTCTGCCAAAAGAAGTCCCACTGGCAGTACCACATCAAGAGGTAAGACTGCCCCACTCCGCATGGTGGGAGACAGGTAAGACTGCAGCCTCAAAGCCTTGTGGGTAGGAGACTGGTGAGCTCCCCAGCTTGGAGCAATATACTGTGGCCCACTCTCCACACCACTCAGTTTGGAGTTAGGCCCTACTCTGTTGCCTACTCTTACTGTCCTCAGCAGGGCTCTACTTCACCAGCTACTCACATTGTCACTATGGCAAAGCAGGCGGAAATCAGGCTCTGTGGCCTCCCCTCCCTAACTCCCTGCAACCAGTGTCCTGCTCCTCCTTTCTCAGATCACACAGGAGAGTGAAGACAGCAGCTTGATGGCTACCTGAAGCTAGAAAGGCCTGTTTCCTGAGGGTGGGGACATTTTATTCATTTCATGTAAGGGCCATATCCTCGGGTCTGTAGTTTTAAATTACTGGGTGCCGCATGGTTGTGGTCACTTGCTTTCCTTCCCGTTGCCTGAACCCCATCTTCAGGGCAATAAGGAGCCTCATCCCTCCTGTAGGTGCCAACAATTGTTACAACTTGCTGTTGGCTTCCGAGAAAAGCAGAGCAGTGTCATGTAACAGTATGTGTTAAAAATTCTGTGTGGTCCTTTCTGACGTTTCCTCCTTCACTAAAGCCTCTACAGTTAGTACCAAATCTGTGTCAACGACTGGATCCCTCCAACGTTCTCGAAGCGATATTGATGTGAATGCAGCAGCCAGTGCCAAATCCAAAGTCTCATCGTCATCAGGCTCTACTGCCTTCAGCTCTGCAGCAGCGTTGCCTCCAGGGTCATATGCATCTTTAGGTAACCAGTCCCCCTCCTGTCCTACTATGCCAGCAGCCCTGGCCCCTTAGCAGACTGAAGGAAGCCTCAGTGTTGCAGGGCAGTGCTGGAGCACCAGTCACTATGCACTTAGGGACAGTTCCCAGCCACCCTCTGTCAAAAATGTCCCTTTTCTCTGGAGCCTCATCCCATTCAGTAAGGAAATGTGTGTTTATAGGCTATGTGGTCCTCATGTCCTCTTCCTCTACAGCGGGCGCGGCCAGTACTCAGGCCGCCTCCCATACTGCCAGCACTGGCTTCCCCTCCAGCACTAGTGGGAACAGAGCCAGATGTGTTCAATAAGGGACTCACCAGTTACTGTGACTGAGTATCAGAGTAGAGTTGGGGATGATAGGATGATTCTAAAAGAATGTAATGAACTCATTAACCGACTTGTGCACAGCTGTGCTAAAGGGAGCTGTCATATGTCCCCTGGGGGAACAGACCCTTGTTCTAATGATTGCCTAAAAGAATTGCTTTTAATTATTTTCCAAATTCTTAGTAGCTGGTGTAATAGTAAGTCCTTAATTCATCTTGCCAGCAGACATTTAACACTGTCTCTGTGTAAGGCTGGTGGCACATTTCATTGTTTTTTTTTTTTTAAACCACCAAGTCGTTTAAATCCCAGATCTCAGGACTTAGCTGAATTGATCCTAACTTGAATTTAAGGAAATGAGTAAGATTTTGAAATACTGAAACTTGAGTTACTTATGTGGCCTGCTAAGAAATTCCAAGGTCAGTTCTAACATGAGAGTTCTGAAATACTTTGAAATTGGAAGCACGGAAAGAGAACAGTTCCCAAAGAAGGTCTCATTCATTCCCTGTGACCAGGAGCAAGCCAAGCACACTTTGAGTCTGTTTCCTGCCAGTGACCTGCTGGTATGATAGCCACCTGACTCAGATCTGTGCAGAGGATCAGTGGAATAACAGGAAGGTCCTCTGTAAACAACGGGGAGGAAAGTAGAGTTGAGAATATTACTAGCTTGAGAGGTATATGTCCTAGAACTGTTACGTCTGGACATTTAATATTTCTCAGGAAAAACCTCATCTGCTCTCATGGAAAGATGCCCAGTATGAGTTCTCTTTTTCACCATCGTAACAATTGTACCTTTAATGTACAAGTGTACTTTTAATGTACAAGGATGTTATTTTGCTATATAATGATTGAGCAGAGGAGAAGCCATGGCTCTTCTCTTCCATGGTGAATAAGGTGTATAAATTTTAGCCCTATCTAAGTATGTACCTAGGTTTCAGTACTTTTGATCCACCTTTAAATTTTTGTTGTTGATGTTGTTGTTTTGTTTTGTTTTTTTGTTTTGAGACAGGGTCTCATTGTACAGTTCTGGCTGTTCTGGAACTTAATATGTAGATCAGGCTAGCCTGGAACTCACAGAGATCTTCCTGCCTTTGCCTCCTGAGTGTTGAGATTGAAGGTGTGCACCAGCATGCTGGGCACACCTTTAGTATTTTTAATTAGTATTTGCTTGATTGCTTCTACACCAACCTTTAGAGCACTCAGGGTCTTTGTTTCCCTATATACGTCTGGGGTGTTTAATTGAGGCCTGAAGTAGAGTCTCCCAGTACTGATAAAAGCCTCAGGAGTTGAGGCTGATGATGGTTGAACCTTGAGAAGCTCTGAGGATACTCTGAGCTCGGGGTCACCTCTTCAGACAAGACTAGCACACTGAAGGACCCACCCTCCCAGAATGCTACCTCTGCTTTCCTTACGTCCCTCCCAAACACAGAGTGGACTAGCACATATTCCAACTGAGAATGCATTATGGTCTCTCAGATTGACCAATGACACCTGCTGCAGAAGGTAGCATTAAAGCTGATAATCCTTTTCCAAACTTCTAGAATCCAGACACATGAGGGAAGACTTGGAGTACATAGGCCTGGATGCAGGTACTGAGCGCGACAGCTGCTGCTGCTACTGGGCGTGTAGTTGGGATAGGCCTTGCTACAGCCTCTCAGCTTCTCGCCTCTGCTCTTGGGGTGACTCCCTAGAACTTGAACTTTTAGAACCTCTTCTACTCCTGCTAGAACTTTCTTTCAGGGAAAGGGAACTTTTCCAAGGTTGACATGGTCGGCAAAACAGAGACCCAAAGTCACATGTTCTGTATTGGTACATCCTGGGTCACCATTCTGTTTTCCAAAAACAAAACCACATGACACTGTGCTGAGCTAACTCTAGGAAGGCGCCCATAACCAGCTTCTGACTCTGCTTTGCTGTTGAACTTGTTTCCCTTTTGGTTTTGTTTTAAATTGTACATTTTGCTTTTTTGGTAGCTAATAACATTCTGCTTTTTAATTTTCTGAATGTTACTAACTGTTCCCTGTTATCCCCTCCCTTGTTTTTTAATTTGCTTAAAGACGGTACTACCACTAAAGCGGAGGGTAAGCGGTTTGTTTCTGTGATTGAGGTGTGTCTCTCTCTGGTCCTCTGTTCCCACTGAGTGCTGCCCAGTGCCCACCTGTCCTCACCAAGGTCCCTGCATGTCATGTTGCACGCTGTCCCCACCTCTTCTCCATACTGTCCACTGAGGTCCCACCTTCCCTCTACCTGAGCTCTTCTTTCTTGACAGTCTTTGTCGTGTGAATCAGGGCACTGAAGTGTGCTGTGGGGCCGCACTGGGGGGTGTCTGATGTCGCTTTGTGTGCTGCTACTGCTCCCAAAGCCGCACTTGGCCCGTTTTCTTTGTGTACTTTTGGGCCTCTTTGGATTGTTTTTCCTGTTCTGAAAGTAAATGTCTCTGTCAGTTATTCAGGTTCAAAGCTGGTACAAGTTTTCTACCAGGGATATTATAAAGCAATTTTTAAATAATGCTTTACTCTCTCCAAAAGATTCCTGCTCAGTTATGTGATGTTTTTATTTGTGTTGATGCCACATGTCCCTGTTTGTTCATTTGTGCGTGTTGAGCCCCTCACCAGCCATGGGATGAGAGCCTTCTCTGTGCTGAGTTCTATAGTCCACACTACAGAGGGAAATAGGCATATCCACACCCCCTCTTCTGGCATGTTAGGCCACTACCAGGAAGTCCTTGCTGAGCTTCTGTCTGGCCTTTGAGCCTGAGACGTAACCTATGCAATCCCGCACAGGTCTTTGATTGGTACCTGCTGGACAAAGTCATCCTTTCCTTGAGCTTTCAGGTAGAAAACAGGATAATACTTCAGACACTGAATTTAGAGAAGGCTTTTCTGCTTAAGGCAATGACTGGGACCCATACCCCCAAGATAGTGTCTTCAGTTAACCATCAAGAGCAGCCTTCAAATTCTCAAACTATGAAAAGGCTAGCATGTTGAGTAGACGAGGTTCCAGCAGGCTAGTTCTTTTTTATTTAAAAAAAATTTTTGATTAATTATTATGTGCGTATGATGTATGTATGACTGCAGGGGTGCATGCCACAGCATGAGTGTGGAGGATGATTTGTGGGAATCAGTTCTGTCCTTCTGCCTTGTGGGTCCCTGGGATTGAACTTGGGTTGTCACACTGTATGTCAGTCACTTTACCTAGTCCACCATCTCTCCAGCCCTGGCAAACCTTATGTACACTTTTAAGTTTCTTTTATTAGGTGATAAGGTCTCATGTGATTCATGCTGGCCTCAAACTCTCCACGTAGCCTTGACATTTTCCTGCGTCTACTCCAGAGTGCTGAGATGACAGCTGTGTGCCACCGTGCCTGATTTTATGCAGTGCTGGAAATCAAACCCAGGGTTTCCTAGTGTGCTAGGCCAGCATTTCACCAACGGACTACATGGTGTAGTTCTTTCCAGTCCGTAGTCAACAGGCCATCAGAAAGAGCTATGACTAGATTAAAAAAAATTTAAGAGTGTGTGTATGTGGGTGTGTATGTGTGTGTGTGTGTGTGTGTGTATACACATGTGGCGATCATAGAGCAACTTTTAGGAGTTGATTCTTTCCTTCCAACATGTGGGTCCTGAAGATTGAACTCAGATTGTCAGGTTTGGTGGCATGGCACCTATACCTGCTGCGCCATCTCACTGGCCAAAGAGAAAGAATGTTTTAAAAAGATGAATATTAAAAAAGAAAATGATGAGGGCTGGAGAGATGACTCAGTGGTTAAGAGTACTGTCTACTTTTGCAGAGGACCTGGGCTTGATTTCTAGTACCCACATGATAGGTAACAACCATCCATAACTCCAGTTCCAGGGGATCAAACACCCTCTTTTGACCTCCTCGGGCATTGCAGGACATTGATGCTCTTACATGCAGGCAAAATACACTCATACATACTTTAAAAAAAAAAATGAATATAGTCCCAAGATCCATGTTTCAAAGACATATCTCATCATAAGAATTACTTGGATGGTTGGTTTTTTTTGTTTGTTTGTTTGTTTGTTTGTTTAAGTAGCCCTGGGGGTTTCTCCTGAAGATGTGATTAAGTTGGAAGGATCTGGAGAATCTGAATTGGCTCCAGCATGCCTCACTGGTGATTCCTAAGATTGGACAGATCTGTGAAATGAAAAGGTGACAAAGATGCTTCTGTTCAGTTGAGAACCTAACCAGGAAGCCAGAGACTGGGAGGGAGTGGTTCTGATGCTGATTGATTATTTTCTTTGTTTTCTGCTAAGTTACTTTTGTTTCTTGTTCTCCAAAAAAACCAGTCCTGTGTATCTCCTCAGCCTAGCTGGAAGGGAAGTAGAGAATTAGAATTCAGGAGTGTATATGAAATGATAAGGTTCCCCCTGTTGCCCCCCCCAAAACCCCAGAATGCCTTATGCAGCAGAATTGAAATCAGCTCTAAGAATTTTGGGGGGATTTTCTTATGATTAAAAATTTTTTATTTGATTTGATTTTTATCTGTATGAGTGTTTGCCTACATGTATATAAAAAAGTATATCATGTTCATGCATTGCCTGCACAGGCCAGAAGAAGATGTTGGACTCCTGAAACTGGAGTTATGAATGGTTGTTACCCACAGTATGGGTACTGGGAACCAAAGCCAGGCCCTAAGAACAGCCAGTGCTCGTAAGTGTGTGTCCGTGTGCCAGGGCAATCAGAGCCCTCTGTGATGGTGAACAGGACAGGACAGGAGTCCCCTCATCTCTACCTGGAAAAGCTATTCCTCTCAGTTGTTTCCGCAGTGATGGAGATGCTCGAAACAAGCTGTCGGGGATGATTAAGAAAAGGCTGCTACAGGAGTGTACCACCTGGTGCTCTCCTCAGCTTCGCATCTGCTTGGTGTGTGTTGTGCTTGCCTGTGTATATATGTATATTCACATGTGTATGGGTACGTGTGCACATGAGTGTGTGTAGAGGCCTGAATCTAGCGTCTAATGTCTCCCTCGTTTGTTTTCCTCTTATTTATTGAGGCAGGGCTTCTCACTGACCCCACAGCTCTCCAGTTCTGGCTAGTACAGCGAGCAAGCTTGACCTAGTGGTCCCATCTTTGCCTCCCAAGAGCTGGAATTATAAGCAGCCACTACTGCCACCCAGCTTTTATGTGAATGCTGGGGCTCCAAACTCCAGTCCTCACATTCAGCAAGTACTTTATTTACCAAACTATCTCACTGTGCCCACCCCCCTTGCTGGGTCCCAGAGCCTTGTGCAAATGAAGCAACCTCTTTACTGTTGAACTATACTCCCAGTCCTGGGCCTTTATTTATTTTTTTAAGTAAATCTGTTAAATATGTTATAATCTCTAACCCCTGAGACAAAAAGAGATAATTTCATCAAATACTCAGAGCCAGACAGAACATGGTGGAACAGTGCCTTGGAAGCCTAAGCCAGAAGGATTGCAGCAAGTTCAAGGCCAGCCTGGGCTACAGAGTGAGACCTTGTTTCAAAATAACGACCAAAAGAGTCAGAACCAAGTATGATGGCATATGACTCTAATCCCAGCACCGGGAAGCAAAGACAGAGGAATCAGCCTTAAGGCTGACCTGGATTACACAGTGAATTCAAGGTCAGTCTGAGCTATATAGCAAGACTCTGTCTTAAAAAACCAAGATGAGCTTCAAAGTTCAGTGCCAGAACATTTGCCTAGCATTCACAGGCTTAGGTTTGCTTCTAGTATGCAATACATTGATATTCTTACAACTTCATTATCACAGTGACTGAGAAAAACCATATACTTTAGGAGTTATATGCTGTATGCACCAAGGAGCCCTTCTGACAGTTACAACTGATAAGAATAGTTTTTGTTAAAAATTAAAAACTCAATTTTATTTCTAGGTCACCATGTCAGTCTGTTCTGTGTAGTAATTGGGAGATTGGCTTTAGGAGGCTTATTCTCTTACATTGCTTATGAAAAATTAGTGCTTAAATATATGGTCAATAAAAGTATCTACTCACTTTTTTTGTAAAGAAAATATGCTTTGGAAATGCATTATTGGTATTTTCTGCAAAATAATTATTTTAAACGAAAAGTTACAATGCTCCAGTGGCCTGTGGGTACCAACAACTCTATTTCATAGAGCAGACAGTTGTGTTAAGTTGAAGTCAAAGGTCATGTTAGGTTAGATGGCTTAATGGGTAAAGCACTTGCCAAGCAAGTGTGAGGACTGGAATTTGTATCCCCAACATCCATGTTGTAAAAAGCCATGTAGGCATGGTGGCTTACCTGTAACTCTAGCTACTGGGAAGTAGAGGGCCAGCTGGATAGCTAAACTAGCTGGATCTGCAAGCTCTGGGTTCAGTGAGAGATACCATCTCAATATGTAAGGTAGAGAATGATCAAGGAAGGCACCCTAGGTCAACCTCTGTCGTTCACATGTACCTGCCCATCTGGGACATGTGAACACATACCACACACAAAAAGCATGGTGAGTTTAATGAAGATTATACAACTAGCCTCTCCTGCTATCCAGGAAAAAGGAATTAAATTTTAGTTTGATTTTGCCTGGAAGTAAAACATTCAGTATTGCTATCTGTTTAAAAACTCTGAATTTTAAGTAATTAACCTGCCTCTGCCTCCTAAGTGCTGGAATTAAAGGTGTACTCCACCATCAGCTTTCATATATATATATATTATATAAAATCACCTTGTGTGTTTCATACAGAGCATCAGTCTTAATCATCTTTACATCCCTTTCCCCCCAAGGGACCTCAGTACAGGTTCATCCACTGAGGTCTAGTCACCCTACCCAGAGTCCCTCACTTTAGGAAGACCAATTCTTCCTCACCAAACAGTAATCAGTTTCCATTATTCTTAAGCAAAGGTTGGGATCTGCTACCCACTTCTTCAGTGTTTTTTGTCTGCTTGAGTTTGCATAGATCTTGAGCATGCTGAAATGATTGCTGTAGGTTCATATGAGCAGGGTCCCAGGAACTTGTAGGATTCTTTTTCCATACAGTCACACACCTCATACTGGCTCCTGCAATCTTTCCGCCCCTTCTTCCGCAATGGTCCCTGAGTCCTGGGTAAGTGAGACTCAGAATAAGAATCCTGTCTGGGGACCCACACTGCAGATTCCCATTTTCCATGGTTTAGCCATTTGTGACCTTTTGTGTTACTGGCCCTTTGTTACATGTGGGAGCTTCATTAGTGAGAGTTGAAAGACTCATTAGTGACTTCTTTACCCCTTTTTCTATATTATGTGAGCCTTGGGTGTAGGGGCTACATTGTAGATATACTGCTTAGGCATGGGCAATTCACAGACAGTGTCTGTGTGTGACCAGCTGTGGTAGATCTTAGAGAAATCCCCAAGGCTGTCACATCCCTAGGCTTATGTAATTTCTTACTAAATGCAAAGTATATATCCTCATATTTACCACTCATCAAAGAAATTTCGTTTGCACCAGATGGAGACTAATACAGAGTACTGCATTTATATTTTAAAAACAGGAGACATAGTTCTTTTGAGGGTCTGAGTTGAGGATAGCTAAATCAATAGTTGGTCAGGCTCCATTCTGATACTGTCAGGTAACAGGGTGTGCGGTCTGTATGGAGGATCCCAGGGGTGAGGCAAAATAGATAAACAGAGAAGCATCCCCAAATGTCCCAAGGTGGTGAGGACTAAGATGGACTTAGAAGATGTCTTACTTTTTAGGAAAACCTAGAAATTTTCAACATGGGAGTCAAAATAATCCTAGTGACTTGGTGCCATGAGGCTGCCCCCTGGTGTCTCTTAGGCAAGTTCCCTTAAGCCAGGACTTCTGAAGTACCTTCACACCCCTTTTCACCTAAGAAAATTTTACACAGCCCCTGGGCATATAGGTATCTAAAATAAATATACAGGTCAAGCAAGTACCAAAATCGGAAAGAATTTTATTTTAAAGCAATTCTTTGGTATATATAAAATGTATTTATCCAAGATGAAAGCAAATTTGCATACTAATGAGATGATTGTACTTGCTTGTTTCTTTAATATAAAGACTGGGACCTTGCCTGAATAATTGGTATTGCTGGACATAGAGCCTCTTTAACATTTTTCAGAATCTGTTAATGTTTTGATTTTATAGCCATCATGTCCAGCACACTGTTCCACATAAATACATAGTATAAGATGGCATACTGATTTCAGAAATCAGTGCAAATTCTGTCCTGACCCCAAGCTGAAATTCATTGATCTAGTTTTTAGGATACTCAAGACAGCAATCTTTAAATCAAATGTTCTATTACAGTATATCTCCAAAATAGACTATATTTTCATGCTGAGGGATAAGGATAATGTGAAGTCTTTGTTTTTCAGAATAAAATGATTATGTTGCTGAAGAAGCAAGGAAAACATTACTTTTATAATATACCTCAGTCTTGAATCTGAAGCTGTTCTGGATGTGTTCACTGGCGTTGTCTGATGGGACCACACGCGGTGCAGAGTGCAGCGTTGCATTCTCAGAACCAGTTCAGTGTGGTCACCCAGTACAGCACAGGCAAGCGCTGCCAGTTCAGTGTGGTCACCCAGTACAGCACAGGCAAGCGCTGCCAGTTCAGTGTGGTCACCCAGTACAGCACAGGCAAGCGCTGCCAGTTCAGTGTGGTCACCCAGTACAGCACAGGCAAGCGCTGCCAGAAGCTACAAGTTTAACCTTTGAATTTTAATTTTTTGGTTGTTGTCTGTTCAGAAACCTTTTTACTGTTGCCAAGTTTGTTTGTTTGTTTGTTTGTAAACCACATTTAGTTATGGGGGCCACAATTTAAGAAGCTGGGCCTTAGGCTGAACTGAAGATAGAAAACCATGCCTGCAAGTTAAACTTGGAACACAAATTCAGTCTCCACTGTTTGCGGCGTCTTTTCTAGAAGAATGAAAACATGACCAAAAAAATCTTAGTAGTAGTATTTAAAAGCCACAAAAATATGATTATCCCCTTCTCAAGTCCGTGAAAGCTGAAGGCTCGCTCTCCCCTTACCCTTGTTGGGCTTGTTTTCCTGTGTCTTCTCCACTTTGGTTATGTGTGTTTGGTGCATCTCTGTTTCTAGAATTTTTCTTTGTTGTGTGCAGTTATTTGATTGTTTGTATTATTCTTTCTATGCTCTTCCCCCTTCACACCTGTTTGTCTCTGTCATTTGGACATAGTACGCAATTGAATTATATTTTTATGCCTTGCTGCATCTGTTGAGTAATCTTTTTTTTTCCTAAAGAGCACAGAACATTTTATGTCATTTTCTTAGAACATACTCAGGCACTTACAGTAATATTGCCAACTCATTAGAGGAAAAACCAAATGAGAAAATTTGCTCTATCTGTGAAGTTAATATATATCCGAATACAACTTCCTAGGAGCCCTTCAGACCATGCTGCCTTCCCCAGAAAGGAAGGAAAGTTCAAACCCAAAAGGTCTTTGAAGGCTGCCCTAAGCTCATAGCAGTGTGTGTCCCAGGGCAGACAGGAAGCAGAACCTTGAACTTACTAATGGTGAAAGACACTGATGTGAAGCCAGCTGGCATCAGCAGGACCGTATATCTGTGGTGGATAGAAGGAAAAACTGTCCTCAAATTGATTTGCTGTCGGTCTTAACTTTGTCATTTACAGGAAGAACAATCTTCCCTAATACTTTGTAACTGAGGTCTGTTCTCTCACTAAGCTGTAGTTTTAATCTCTGTTACCTGTGTGGGTCTGAGAAACCCCATGCTGAAGAATTAAGTAAGCAGTCTATGCTTGTAGCCCCCCAAGAGTGCTAGACAGAAACAAACACTGAGTTTTCACAGAACAAGTCACTCTTGAATCTGTTCTTTAGGTTTTTCACAGATTAAAATCAGCCAAATATGAGTTATAGGCCAAAGTTATAGCATATGTGGGACAGCAGAGAAAAATACTAAAAGCAAAATTAACCATTAAGGACTTAAAGGTCTAGTGTAGGTATAAAATCACTACCTGTGATTTGCAAAAGAAATAAGAAACTTGCATTTTTTTGGTCAGTGCAATATATAGAATTTCGTAGCCAAAATGATCCTCCCAATTGGGAAATGCCTGTCCCAGCCAACTCAGGGCTCAGGTAGGAGGTGGCAAAGTTGGCTTCCGCATCTAAGTCATTGGCTGAATCCTGGAGCCTGTGGGCAATTACTGGGATGACTCTGCAAGACAGAAACAAGAAGCCCTGCATGTGCGTGGCCTGCATCATCATTGGCCAGCAAGAAGGTAACTTTACCAGAAGAGGACAAGAGGGGCCTTGCCCATCTTTTTTTGGTGTATGTGTGTGAAAGGAACTGAACCCCGAGGCCTTATCTATGTCTGCAATTACTGAACTATACCGTCTACCCCAGAATTTCTGAGTCAACAGTGTTCACCCTCACTGCTTATATTTCACTTTGTATTACTTGAGCAAGAGAGCACAATAAAGGCAAAGAAATGAAGACAAGTGTTTGAAAAGAAGCAGTTGATGTTTTATTTGTAGGTAATATTCTGTTTAGATAATTCCAAATCTACATGCACATTAATTAAAGTTTAACAAAGATCTTCAACTTAAGGTTAAAGTGTAATGATTAAAAGCCAGATGTAGCAGCACGTACCTGTAAATCCCAGGACTCAGGAGGCTGAGGCAGGAGGATTGCTGTTGAGTTCAAGGCCAGCCTAGACTACATTGCAAGTACCAGGTTAGCTTAGGCTGCCTAGCAAGAGACCCTGTCTCAAGAAACAAATTGTGTGTATATATAAATATATATGCATATATATCTATACCAGTAGCATATGTGTATATACACATGTATATATGTATCCATGATAAAATTATCTGTTAATGAAAAATAAAGCTTAATAAAAATACTGTCTACAAGAAAGCACCTTTGAATGAGTTTAAAAACTGAATAAGCTTTTGGAAAAAAGACAGGTGATACTGTAAATTAGTAAGAAAAGAGTTAAGAAAATTTTTCTGAGAATTAGTCATATGGAAAAAAATAAAACCTCTCCTTTTCCCATACAGAAAAATGTATTCCACAAGTATCTACACAAATAAGATGTTGAATAAAACAGTCACTTTATTACAGAAAACCTTTGTATTATAATTCTAATTTTTGACATATACAAAATAGTAGCATGTATTTCTTGGTCATGCATGTATATTTATTTCCAGAAAAAAAAATTTGGAGAGAATCTTGAAACTGGCCTTAGGTTCACACTATCAAATGCCAAGGAAATAAGACATCAAGAGTGTGGATGTGGATGTTCATTTTTAAAAGTTTTTAAAGTTTTTTGCGTGTGACCTATTTTGTATTAATTCTAAAATGAGAAATACTTGTAATAACATTTAAATAGATTGCCTTTCATGTTCATTTGGCCTGGTTGCCCGCTTGGGTTTCGCTGGGTGACTTAGGGAAACCAGAGGTATTTGTAGGCCAGCCAGCTGGCCGGGAATAGATACCAAAGTTAGGCGTGTAGCACTGGGCAGACCGACCTCTCAGCTTTGCTGTTTTCTTGTTTATACACTGAAAAGATGGTTTATATATCCCTGTGAGAACTCCATGACGGACATAGTAATTCTTAGTAGAATAAATAAAACAGCTTTTTAGAAAATGTATAGAATCTTTATATATCTTTTTTTTTTCTTCTTTTTCTGTTTTGGAAGGTGGTAGTGTTTGAGATGGGATATCGTGTAGTCTAGACTTAAACTCACTGTCTAGTCAAGAATGACCTTGAACTCTTTCTGATCTTCCTATCTCTGCCTCCCACATGTTGGAATTACAGGTGTGTGCCACCACGCCTACCTTCTGTGTCTTTTTAAAACTTCTGTCAAAAATTATGAGGGGGCTGGAGAGATGGCTTACCAGTTAAAAACACTTGCTGTTCTTCCAAAGGACCTGGGTTCAATTCTCAGCATCCATATGGCGACTAACAATTGTCTATAACTCCAGTTCCAGGGGATCAAGTACCCTCTTCTGACCTCTGTGGGCATTACATTCATGTGGTACAATTTTTTACATGCAGGCAAAACATTCATACATAGAACATAAAAACAGAAAGGATCTTTAAAAAAAAAGTCATCAGTTCCAGTCTTTTCCTTTTTTCTTTTAATGATGTGCTTTCCTTTGTTGGTCTTTACTTCCCTTTCTTGAACCTTCTTCGAACCTCACTGCTTATTGTCTGCATTCCGCTTTGCAAGCTCCACCAGATGCTGGGGGTGTCAGTTCTGTCTGTTTGGCTAATGGCCAGAGAGGCATTTTGTGTTCCCTTGAACCCCAAGAAGCCCTGTGGAGAACTTATAAACACATTCATCCCTGCTCATCCTATTGTGGTTACATTGGTGTCTACTCTGACAGAAGCCCCTGCTTCCAGAGTGGTTGGCCGCGTCAGTGCCCTGTGCTCATGGTGTGGGTTCTTAAGTAGGTCACACTTGCTGAAAATGTTACGAAAACACTGTTTTTGCTGTATCCTCCAGGTCGGATCCGCACGAGACGGCAAAGCTCCGGGAGTGCCACCAATGTTGCCTCCACGCCCTCGGACAGTCGGGGCCGCAGTCGCGCCAAAGTAGTTTCACAGTCTCAGCGTAAGAAATGAATTTTATGTTTTGGTTGTCTTAATTTCTTCAGTAGCATGTACCACAGATGGACAGCTTTCAGTATCTGTATCAACCTGAGAGGGGGAAACTGTTTTTGTTGCTCTAAGACATCCTCAGATAACCCCACTTAGGTAGGCTTATGAGATAGAACATTCCAATCATGCTTTGATCTCCTTTCCAAGTGGTTTTGATGTTATGGGCTGGGGAAATGTCTCAGTAAAGTGCTTGCTTTGCAAGCACGAGCACTTGAACTTGGACTTCCAGTACCACATAAAAAGTTGGGTGTAGTCACACACATGTGTAATTCTAGCATGGGGATGATGGAGGCAGTGGATCCCTGGGACTTGCTGGTCACCCAAGTCTAACCTAATCGGTGACCCTTAGGTCCCAGGGAGAAACCCTGTCTCAAAAAATAAAATGGAGAGTAATTAAAGAAGACTTGTGGCCTCCACGTGCACATGCACACACATAGCTAGATACAACACACACGTGCTGTTATGCATTAAACATTAAAGTATACTTTCACTCCTTATCGTGAAGTATCTCAAATCAAACTTACCTTTTCTATAACCCATTTTTGTATTGATAAGGAACTGTTACAGTGTAATTTTTGAACAGCACCTGAGCATTAACTCAATTCTAATTTTTTCCCAGTGGTAAATAAGCAAATCCATTATAAGCTGCCCTTTCCCTAACCTTCTGTGCTGGTGTTTGCAGCCTACACCTGTCTTCTCACCAGTGTGAGTTCTCGCTTTGTGTAGCTGCTCTTGCTTTCTTTCTGACAGCTTTTCTGTATATGAAGTCAGTTGGCTTGCCTGGGAAGCAGCATTGCTGGAGTGAATTTATTCTTCATGTCCTTAGTGTGCAACCCTGATATCTCATTCTTGCCCCACATGGCTATGAGAGGCCTGCTCTCTCTCTGCATGTGGAGCAGAGCTGGGTGGGTATTAGCATCCTCCTGGTTAGGGTGAGTATTCAGATAGTCTTCCCATCCAAGAAACAATGAATACCCCCTCCAGTCAGCCCCCCTAGCTGTCAGGAATCTATGCCTCTTGTGGCTCCAGAAGCAATCTGGCTTGTATGAAGCCCTTAGTCTGCAGCCAGACCTCAGGATCTTGTTTAGAATTAAGAATGCCCTGAGCAGACAAACCTGACTCTTCTGATTCCTGGGCCCAGCCAGTGTTGAGCAACCTTTTAACCATTGTAAGCCTTTATTTTATTGTCTGTAAATAAGTGGTAACTAGGCCCACCCTATGGGGCTTTCTGGGGATTTAACAAGGAGTCTGAAGTTCTCATGTAAAGGCAAGTGAGGCCCAGAGCCATACTGTTGGTCTACAGGCTCCTGTCTTAGCTGAGGCTGAGCATCCTTAATGTGGCTTTCCTCTTTTCCTTGTCCACTTCAGGCAACTCAAGGAAGAGGGCTCAGCACCGGTTTTATACCAAGAGGCCAGATGTAGTCTGTCAGGACCAAGAAGGATTTGCTTATGGAGTATTTAACCTGGATGTGGGTGGATGTAGAGCTCAGAAGTTCTTGCTCTAGGATGTGCACCCTGACTCTGGTTCTTGTGCTGAGCCCTCCTGATCCCTAGACACATAGATGGAATGATTCTGTGGTCACAGCCGCACGCACAAAGGTTAAATCTTACTTCAAGGAATTCTTCCTGACCAAAAAAATTCAAAACCTAGAATCTAGATTTATGCGTGTGTGATAAATGTTATAATATATATTACATATGAATATATAATCAAATTGAGCCTTTGACTGTGCAGTGTGGTTTCCTTCTGAGGAGAGTGAGAGTTGAGTGATACTATACATTTCTTTTTGTTAGTTGATGATTGACTGTAGCCTTGGTGTGGCTCTCCGCCGCAGCTGAGTTAGTGCCCTATCTCTGTTGGAGGTTTTAGGAATCCCTATGCCATCTGTACTTACGAGGAGGTGAATATTAAAGTTCTTTCTCTAGTGGGGCTTAGGAGGTTAGGAAAGGATTTTTCAAACGTATGAGCTGAACCTGAGATTGGGGCTCCATTTTTAAAAGTCCTCACCCTCACTTTCCTTACCAGATTGCACTCACAGGAAGGAAGACCACCAAATACTAGGCATGACTGAGCTTGTACCTCAAGCTTATGCATACAAGTTCAATATTTTAACAATAATTTCAATGAGATAAATATATTTCTACTACAAATATTGGTAATACTGACATTCATAGTCCTTTAATACTAAGTAGCTTTATTCATGATTTAGGGCTCTTAATGATAGAAATATTTTTAATATTTGAAGACCAAGAAAGTCATAGGACATTCAGGTGAAATTGTGCCTAGTAGTGTCTTTGCAGTTACTGGTTTATAGGGAGCACTGTTAGAGAGGGAAGTGAGACAGAGATGAGTGAGTTAGGGAAGTGAGGCAGAGACGAGGAAGTTATGCTTGCTTCCCTCAAGGAGACTGAGGCTGGAGAGGAGGTGCACTCTGAGAGGGCGGAGTGCTTGTCCTCTTCCCATCTCTTAAGCTTGGCACATGGTAGATTGAAGATTCATGAACATATCAGAAAAAATGCTAAAACTGTATTATGTATAAAACAAATACATAAATGGATTAAGAGAAATGAGCCCTTGGAACAACAGCTATTTGCTATTGTGCTTGTGAATAAGCCATTTGTGTTGTGTTGCATGCTGACTTCCTGTGTTGTGTTATTGTCTTTTAATCCACTTTTTGCCTGTACTTTGGTCCGCTCTCCTAATCAAGGATCCAGATCTGCTAATCCTGCTGGTGGTAAGCCATTTCTCTTCTTGCCTTTTTTGTTGTCGTTGGCATTCTCCCTCACCCATGTTCTTTCACAGCATTAATTTCTTTGTTATAAGCTTAATTAATCTTTCTGCATTCTTCTGTATTTTCAAATACTCGAGTTTGAAATGGATTTCTTTTTGCCTTTTACATAGATTAATAGTTTATTTTATGCTCACATGTTATAAACGAAATTAGTAGGTCTTGAGATAGGTCTTCATGGTGCTATATATTACTGATTTTACAATTATTTTCATTTCAAATTATTTGTAGTTTAATCATTGTAGAATAGTCATTCTTCTGTGTACCATCCAAGTGATTCATTTGAAAAATGATAGTTTTAATATATGATAGACATTTTAGAAACATTTTTAAATGTATTTTTTTAAATCTGTATTCTGAAAGAGATTTGCAGGTAAGTTGTTTCAAAGGTCCCCCCAACCCCAGGTCATTCTATCCTGGTAATTACTAATGTATATTTTATAATTTAAATTTTTACTACCTTCTATTTAGGGAGATAATCTAATTAAATGACTGTCATTTTTTACAAATGTTAATTCTTAAAATTTTGCTGTTTTCTCTGAGAAAAAGTTCTGCCCCACAGAAAATGGTCATAACTATATCCAGACACTTAGCTATTAAAAAAGATTACCAGCCCAGTTATTTATTTCTGATTTCTAGTTTTATTACATATTTTTTGAGGAATGTGGCTTGTGTTGTGTGATTTGTACATTTTCAGGGTTTTTTTCCAGATTTGCTTTGGGGCTTAGCACATAGTTGATATTTATAAGATGTATGTGGAATGGTGAAAAGAAACATGGTATTCTGTATTTTGGGATTTGGGTATGTATGCGAGAGAAGTATGTGTTTGAATGTGTTATGGAATGATGAGGGTTTGTTCTGGGATGGGTTAGGCTGTTTAGTGCACTTGCATTGTCTTTGCTGGCTGCAGCATCTTGAGGTGAAGCAGTCTTGTAGGATGCTGTTGTATCTGCTGTCATTGACAGAAGCATTGTTTCCAAGTTCCTGGATGTCCTTATTATTCACATGCACACTGCTGTACACATTACACACAGAGTTTTGACTGTGTTCTGTCAGTTTCTGTGAGGCTTATTAGTTTTTTTCATGGGGCCTTTTACTAATTATGACTTTTCTCTAGATTTTTATCCTTTTCCTGCTTTGTACTTCAGAACAATGTTGTTTGGATTATAAAAGTCTGTGGTTACTATTTTTGTAGCCAGTTATTCTTTATTAATATATTTTATAATCAACATTTTAAGTATCTTTAAATTCCTCCCATATCCCCCCACTTCTTCCTCCTAACTTCATGTAATCTTTTTCTTAACTCTTTGAGTCCATCCAGAATGTGTGTGGGAGTAGAGCCATCCACTGGAGCGTGGGCAACCTACCAGGGGCCGCATCTGTGGAGAAAAGTGACTGCTTTCCTCAGCAGCCGCCGACTGCCAATAGCTCCTCAGTTACGGATGGGGCTTCATGGGCCCTACCCTCTTCGTGCCAGAATTCTGACTGGCTTGATCATGAACCTGCTAGGAGCTAGATCCATTGGTGCTGCAGTGGAATAAGTGTTGTGGGAGTGACCAACTACTTTCTAATTAAAAATAATATCTAGTTATTTCATCTCTGCTCCTTTCTTCCATTTGTTAGATTAATGGAATTTTCTTGAACTTATTTTCCCTAACACCTAAGAAGTTTTTGTTATATTCACATTTCCATATCATGATATTAAATTACATTTAATTTTTAACCAGTCAGCTTTTATTGAATAAAACACAACACAGTCAGGGCTGGGAGCATAGCGGAGTGGTGTGCTTGCATGATGTCTCTGTTATTTGTAAAGATATGCTTTGGAAAAGGGAGGCTTCTATTGCTACTCTGCCTGCTTTTCAGTCAGAAATTGTTACATTCACTTTTAGAGTTGCCTAGTAAGTCTTCTAAAGAGAGATCATAGTTTTTGTGTCTACATTAAAAAAATAGTACTATTAACTAAAATACTATTTTCATATAAAATTCTCTTGCTATTTAATGCAAATTCATGTGTGGAAACTTGCTTTTTAATTACTGTGAGTTGTTTCCTGGTTTATGTCCATTGTTCACCTTCATGTTCTTCACTTCCAGCTGGCAGCCGCTCAAGTTCCCCAGGGAAGCTGTTGGGAAGTGGCTATGGGGGACTTGCTGGGGGTTCCTCAAGAGGCCCACCTGTAACACCATCTTCAGAAAAACGAAGCAAGATCCCCAGGAGTCAGGGATGTAGCCGAGAAACAAGTCCAAACCGAATAGGATTAGGTAAGGATTCTCAAAGACTTGGAAAACTGTTTCCACTGTGGCCGTAATCTTGATTATGATCTAATCACTGTGTCTGATATGAAAAATAGAGATCTTCTTTTGAACTAAGAGTGTTACTTTAGCTGTGGTAAAAAAGGTATTTTGATTTGTGCTTTATATAGATTTGGTTGAGATTTCAGAAGTACCCAAACTGTGTGGAGCTTGTGGTTCAACTAGAATTGTAAAAAATAGAGTTTCTGTCATTGGGTGTAGTATAGTACACCTTTAATCCCATTAAAGACATTCAGATCTTTCTAAGTTCAAGACCAGCCCGGTCTACATGAATTTTAGGCTAATCAGGGTTACACAGTGAGATCCTGTCTCAAAATAAGGTTTTTGTCCCAATTAGAAGCAAAGTCACTCTTCATTTTTCTTTTACTGACTCTTACTAAATAGCCATTAACATACATAATTTTTCAAAAACACATTTAAGATCTTTGTTTTATTTTGATCTCTGACCTAATTGATGCAATGCATAGTCAAAGAATATGTATAGATACTTTTGATAATACTCTGTTGAAACATGAAAGCTAGAGACTGATGAAAACTAATATATAATGTTTACTTTAGTGTTGTATTTAGTTTCTCTGTAATACTGTATAGTGATACAGATTATTCTCAGTACCTTGAAGACCTGTTAAAATATAACTCACATACTCCTTTTTTAATAGAAAAATTAGAAGTCTTTAATGATGTAATACAAAAAATGAATACTAATATATATACATTTATTACATCTTTTCTTCCTAAAGTAAAAATCTGCTGTAAAATTAGAATACTGTACCCTTAGCTCTTCTTGTTGGCTTATCTTTCATATTTATTTATTAACTTTTTTTACTTGAATATTTACTGTGTGCTGGGTACTTTTTTAGACCCAAGAATTAGAAGATGAATGAAGTAGATTTAGCTTCTCATTTCTGAGTCTTTGTAATCCATTTGCAAGCGGTGGAAATATAAAACTGTATGGCATACATTGTGTTGGAGACTCTGGGATCATCAAAAAGGAGGGTCTTTGTCCCTTGTCCATTCCCTGCTCAGAGAGGTATCCCAGGTCTTGCCTTGAAGTACATGGAAAAGATGTTCTATGGGGCCTGGAGAGGTGCTCAGTGGTTAAAAGCACTGGTTGCTCTTCCAGGGGACCTAATCCCCTCTTCTGACATCCTCAAGCACTGCATGACATGGGTGCATTTTTATACATGCAGGCAATACACCCATACACATAAAATAAAAATAAGTAAAATATTTTTTAAAAAAGATGCACTAGGGGAGAGAGAAGCAAACCCACTAGTAATTCACAGCACTGCAGCCATGGTGTGGGGTGGCGCTCAAGCGTAGCAAGACTGGCAGGGTAGATGTTTAGGAACGGATAAGTGGTTTGAACCTGTGCTCCAAGCTGGAATATCTGATCTTCTCATCTGATTTCGTAATATGTCTGTGTTTGGCTCTGATTTTGTTTGGAACATATTTACTTTAAATCTACATGTGAGGCTTCAGCCTTGTTTTCATTGTTAATTTCTGGTTTATGTAAGATGTGTGTTTATAATCCATACTAGTATTGTACTCTTTAAAAAGTCTTTTCTGTTTAAGAATTGTTTTTTAGTATTTACTAAAGATACCACTTGTATTAGTTATTTTTCTTGTTGCCATAACAGTCTGCCTGACAAAGTCAATTTAAGTGAAGAAGCATTTATTTGACTCACAGTTCCAGGGTGCATCATGTCATGGAAGTCATAGGAGCAGAAGCTCAAGGCAGCTGCTCAGATTGAGTCTATCAGTAAACAAAGGTGCATCTAGTGCTCAGCTCATTTTCTCCCTTTTATTCAGTTCAGGATCCCAACCCATGATATGATACCACCCACAGTTAGGGTGGGTCTTCCTACCTCGGTTAACCAAATTAGCAACTCTCATACAGATGGTATTCAGAGGCTTGTCTCCTATGTGATTCTGAATTCTATCCAGTTGACATTTAACCACTGTACCACATTTTACCTTCTTGAAATTAGGAAACAACCTAATTTGGATCATCTAATATAACTTAAAAAAATTTTTTTTAATGTGTATGAGTATATTGCCTGCATGGATGTAAGTGCACTCATGTCATTCAGTGCCCAGAGAGGTCAGAAGAGAGCATCAAATCCCCTGGAACTATATTTAGGGATATATGTGGGTGCTGGGAATTGAACCCAGGTCCTCTGCAAGAGCAGTCAGTTCTCTTAACCACTGAGCCACCTCTCTAGTCCCTGATCTAATATAACTCTTAGACCTGCTATGCCATGGTCTTTACTTGGGTATTCCTATTGTGTGTAGTTGAATTTTTGAAAAGCTAAGGCATAAAGCATCCAGTAAAGGAGTTTGCTCCCTTCCAAAGAACCTCTTATGTAGCATTATTTTGAAGAATGCTATTTCCTCCATGTTCATGAAGGGAGTTAATAGTACGTGAAGTTTTAAGGTCATATGTAAAGTTCTATTGAAGGTGTTTTATTTAAATTTCTGTACATTGTGAGAATACACACATATAAAAAAATAAATGTGAACAAAATACAGCTTTCAACTTAGCCCTATGCTGTTTGTGGAGATTCCTTTTTATACAGTCATAGGTTTTCAGCATTCTTCAATAGTAGATCATTGAGTAGATACTAGGTATGTGTGCCTAATCATTTGGTTTATTGTATAGCATTTTAAAACAGAAATATGCAAAAGACAACAATGTTTTAAGAATGTTTCCTAGAGTCCCCAAGCCAATTAATTCTGCAACTAAACCAGGCTTAGAATTTACATTGAAACCCAATTCTATGGCCCCCTCTCAGTGGGGTAAAGATGCTAGTTGCACAGGTCTGTCAAGGACTCAAGATCTATTACTCAGAACCCATCTAAAAAGCCAAGTGTGGTGGCATACTGTAATCCCAGCACTCCTACAGCAAGATGGGAGGCAGATTCAGGCAATCACCCAGAAGCTCACAGGCCAGCTAGGCTGGTGTACACAGCTCAGAGACTGACACAAGAGAGACCCTCCCTCAGTGAAGTAGTGAGGAACAACTCCTGAAAGTTGTCCTCTGACCTCCACATGCTGTGGCACACATGAGTCCCCTGCCCTCTGCCACATACACAATTGAAAAAAAGAAAACCAATTCTGGTAATGCTCTGCAAATTATTCCCTTTTTTGTTTGACATATATTTAATTGAACTTCCATTACTTATTTGTTATAGAAATGATGTCAAGGCTCTTATGTGACACTTAAGTGTTTTTGGATTGTTTGGTTTGTTTATTTGTTGTTTTTAAGATAGGGTCACACTCTGTAGCCCAAGCTGACCTGGAATTCATTGTGTAGCCCAGGATGGCCTAGATACCACAGTCCTCTTGCTTTAGCCTCCGGGTGCTGGAATCACAGGCCAGTCCACCACACCCAACTGCCACCACCAATAAAGAAAGCTCCTGAGATTACTCTAGCTCCTTCCTTGCCTTTTTCCCTTCCTCATTCCCTCCATCTCTCCTGTCTCTCCTACCGTTCAACCTTGCCTCCCTCCACCTTAACCCTCATAAACTACCCAGCCAAGTAAAGAAATGTAGTCATAAACTGTTCCACTTTAATGTGTCTTAAAGACAAAGGTTTACAGATAGGAAGTCACAAAAATAGCCAGTATCTTTATTGGTTGTATTTTAGCAATTTATCTTTGATTCCTTTCTACTACATATCTATTGAAAAGGCTAGGAAAACCATTTACTGTTTTTATAGTTTACATATATATGTAAAATGCCTAAAGACTTTCTGATTTAAAAATATCTTTGAAACATTGAAATTAAATCATTCAACTGTGGAGCTATATTACTGGGACTTGAAAATGTCGAGAGAGGCATTTCATGCTTTCAGCTTCCACTAGTTTCTGTTAATCCTTGTACATTCTTGCTTTGCTATGAGTTCTCGTTGTGTCCTTCCCTAAAAAGCAAAAGTACCACTGAGGAAATGGCTCAAGCTAAGATCACTTTCTACTCTCTTCCAGAGGATCCAGGTTCAGTTTCCAACACCAGGTAGCTTACAGCCACCTGTAACTCCAGCTCCAGGGGATCTGATCTCCTCTTCTGGCCTCCAAGGTCCTCACACTCATGTGGCATACACTCACATAGACATACACATGCACATACAAGCACAAGTAAGAATAAAAAAGTTTTTAAAGGAAAGGTAAGGAATACCCTTAAACATTGTGGTACAGGGTAGAATCTATTAAGAACTACAAAGGAAATAGGTGATTTTTCCAGATCTACCAGCATTTCATGGAGACACAAAAGTCAAGAGCTTCCTAGGAGCACTGCTTATAGAAAAGTCAAGGCGTTTCCTTGTCTGTTACTCTTACACCTTCTCCATGCCGTAGTCTCACTTAGGGTGTTTGGTTTGAGCACTTATGAATGAGGCAAGCTGATCTTATATATAGATAGCTATAGATATAGAGATATACACATACGGGTTTCGATCACTTAATATGTAAAAACTTTCTGTGCTTATTTTAAATCTTCCTCTAGAACTAGTATTGTAAGTGGGTGTTTTTCCTCTTATGATTTAAATTATCCAACATGTGAACTATTGATGTTACCACAATATGTACTTTAATGAGGTTTGGAGCAACTGTGGGCAGATGGTAGACAGAATTTTTTTCCTATATTCTCCTACTAGCCACATCATAAAAGAGTCAGTCAGCCCAGATGGACAAATGAATTCTCTGGATGAAATACGAGGAGGATAAACTTTGTTGGGAAGTTTATATATTCACTATATCAGGTCATGGCTGTTTATTCTGTTAATGATCTTTATTGTCTTCATAAAGCGGGTTCACCTCTGAGAGACACTGTTTATTTCCTGTTGCTATATCATATACATGAACTTAAGGAAGGGAGTGGAACCTGGATAAAAGTTTATGTATGATCAGCTGAGTATGTACTTACATGAGAAGCTACCAAGACTTTTTGATTATCTGTTTTCAAGCAGACAGTAGAAAAAGGCAAGATTTTTATGTGTGCTATTTGGTAAAGCAATTCTGAAGTGCTTATGTGTATGCATCATCCCCCAGTATGCATCCTGTTTAAATGTTGGATTTTTTGTTCATTCCTTATTTTCCTTTCGGGAGGCTAGGGCACAGGGAGGCTAAGGAGCTGGACCAACTGGAACTACACAGGCCACTTCTTGGCTCAGATATGCATTGACCTCTGAAGATGAGCATTCCTGCTCTGTACATTCTAGGAAACTTCTAACTGGTTGGTAGGCACTCTCCAGCCCCTTCTTTAAGGATTCACTGTGGCACCTGTTGCTGTTGCCCTTATTATTGGAGCTGTTTAGAGTGTTACCAAGAATTGTTGATTAAATAGTCACTAAGATATTGAGTAAAAAAACTCAGGGTTTCCATGTCACTGTGGCAAAATTTGGGAACTTTGAGATATCTCTCGGGAGGCCCTTTAGGGTGGATCATTTAGATTGTATTCTGGCCTCACCTTTCCCTTCAGAGTACTAAGCACTCAAACATTACTTACAAGCTCTCAGAGTTTGGTTCTGCTCAAGTCCTTGGGGTCTGATCCTGCCCAGCCTCTGAGGGGCTCACCCTACCTAGGCTTTCAGGGACTAGTTCCATCTACCTAACACAGGACAGCTGAGTACACTTTAACCTCACTTCAGTTTTCACTTACCCATTCTTTCTTGTTGGGAAATTTCATGATTCTGCTTAGTGAGGTGTTCTTGTTATAGTTTACTAAACGATTAATCTTTGCTCTGAAATAATAGGTCGTAATATAGAAGATAAGCTAGTTTTTACATCAGAGAATTAAGCTTATTAGTTTCTCAAGTCTCTGACAGCTATTTCTCTGCAGTCTGAAACTGTGCTGTTAGGCATTCCCCTACATACATTCAGCAAGTAATACTGCTTTGGAGCATTTGCCAATAATTTATCTCTGTTTTCTCAAATCGAGAAGCAAAGATATCCTGGTCTCTCTGACCTTCACAGCCAAAATATTATTAGACTCTGTCTTACTGTCTCATTGTCATGTGAATAATAAAATATCAGGAGATAATTATAAAGTAGTTGAGTGATCTTTGCCAATGGAGGGATCTTTTTGCCCAAACACTGTGATTGTCAGTTTACTTGCTATAGATTCAGTGTGCAAGATAGGATCAGAAAAGTACTTTCTAGGGAATTCGGCCTGAATTCTCCTAAAAAGGCAGAAAATAATGAGCTAGCTATCCCGACTCCTTGCGTCTGTGGGTCTGGATGATTGAATTCAGAAGTTTATGAAGCACTATTGACTCAGTGGGCAGGTGGTCCTCTGTAGATGAGACTACACTGGGAAAAATGAGCCCTCTTCTTTTTCTTAGGGAGGTTTGTGGACCTTGGACATCAGAGCCTACATTCTGATTGTTTATCCGAACTATATGGTCTTTTTAGGAACCAATTACATATGAATACAGCTCTGGTCTCCTGAGTTCTTGTAAGGAAGTTTGCTAAAGCCCTAAACACTGAACATTTCTGAAAAGCTTGGTCTCATATTTTGATGCCAATTTGCTTTTTGGAACTGTTTCATTTCTTACATTTGAGTATAATTTCACCTCAGTGCTTCAGTCTACAGCTTTCTGAGGCACAGAGCATACTCAGGTTTACCCAGACCCTCCCCTCCTGTTGGTGGAGCTAACTTGTCAAAGAGCCCTTAGCTCAGACAGGTGGTCCCGTCATCAAGACCCTGTAACACGGACAATGTCATAATTACCTTTAACCGAATGTGACTGACATTTGTGAGTTTTTCTGTCTCCATTAAACTTGTTCACCTTCTCTGAAACCCTCATGCTGCATACTAGCACGGAGCAGCCGTATCCCTCGACCCAGCATGAGTCAGGGGTGCAGCCGCGATACCAGCCGTGAGAGCAGCCGCGATACCAGCCCTGCTCGGGGCTTCGCTCCGCTCGGTGAGTACCTGTAGCGCTGGCCAGGAGCTCCCGGTGCTTGTCCCAGCCTCTGCCGGGTGGAATGATCGCTCCCTCCTCTGCTGTCTCGTGCTCCTCTTCTCTCCTTCCTCTTCTGTAGTCACCCTTCCTTGTCCCACTCTGCATGCTTGAACTTTAGCAACTCCCAGTTTTCAAACTTTAGAGGAAAAAAATACCATTTCACTCTGCCATTGTCTCTTGTGGCTACTTGTCACCACTGGGCGAGACTATCCATGTGGCAATTTCTAGCATAAGACAAAATAGAAAAGGGAATGGCTGTTTGCACATGAAGTGAGTTCAAAAGTGATACCTAGTCATTAAATTTCTAGTTATCTTTGATATTACTAAAGATCAAATTAAATATGTGAGGAGTTTTTGTTTTTGTATCTTGTTTTTTTGTGTGTGCAGGGGCTGGAACCCAGTTCCTTAAGCACTTTACCACTGAGCCACATCCCCCTAAGCCCAGTATCAGTATGTGATTTAATTCAAAGAGAGAACCAAAAGTAGAATTATGCTAACATTTAGGAAGTTGAATGCATTTTCTTCCTAGTTCTCATGGCCGTCCCTTTTTCTAAAATGACATAGTACATTTTTTTATCTAGTGCAGATTATGAATTCCAAAGTCATCCATCAATACACTATCATGGAAAGAATTCATTGATAATTATTTTTAGATGTCCAGTCTGTGTACTGCCATCTAGGTGTATGTTTCTCTTGATAAACAAAAAGGACAGACGTAATTTTAGAATAATGAGACCTAGAACTGAACTGATCAATGAAACATAGGTTGCAGCAATCTGATTTTTAATTTTTATTTTTTTGACTATATGACTATGCAATGAGCTTTTAACTCTGTCGCCAGCAGACTGAGATGTTAGATGAAGCATGGGCGCTCTGTTTGCCTCCTCTGTCTCCTGCTAGTGTCATAAACCTGTTCTGACGGCTTTCCCCCTGTCACTGTCTTTGCTCAAAGTCAAGATTTAGGCTCTGAAGGCAGATGCTAGAACCCAGCCAAACCATCCCCCTGCCTTACTGGTTCCTTCCCTTAGTCTGTCAACTGTTCTCTGGCCTAAGCCAGCATTTTTCCCAGCGCATGTCGGCTAATGCCCCAGCACCCTGAAGCTTTAGAGCTGAATTCTCACAATAGCAACGGTGGCAGTCATTTTCTGCCTGAACGAACTGGTGAGTTTTCCTTTAAATTCAAGCTATATATCTATGCATCTTTGCTCACTGTTTGACCTTCCACATAACTTGTTCCACGAGTAAGCAATTCAGCTTGCTTGTGGATTATGTTGTCTGTTAGGAGCAGGTCAGCTATTTTATTTCCTACTTGTGGCTGAAATTCTATGCCATCTGTGGAAGCAGCCTTGAAACAAGTCATGTAGTCTGTGGACCAGGGAAGAAGTGCTGAATTCTGAGCACTTAAACTGAACCTGAATAACTCATTAATCGCTTCTGACTTTTACTCCTTGGGTAAACAGGTCTACTTAACTGTCTTAGTGACAACCCAAAATATTGAAATATGTAATTATTGTTACCAAGGTGGAAGACATGGACCCTAATGAACTAGCTTCATCAGCTCAGGTCCTGTGTTGCAGCCAGGGCAATAGTACATGTCTTTTGAGCTGAAGTGTTAGACCATACCTTCCCCCCAACTTTGGTTTAACCTGTCCCCCAGAACTATGTCAAGAGGAAGAACAATGGGGCCCTGTTCAAAGCACCAACATCACAGTGCCTTTAGTCCCTGCTCACCAAGAGACAGGCTTGCTTATCAGGCTCTTAGACTGAACCTGTTCTTCCAGTCACCAAGTCAAGCTGTGGAGCCAAGCTTGGAATCAGGTCTGACTTCAAGCCTGCCTCATTCAAAAGCAATTCTGATGAGTGTCTCTCATCTTTTCCTCAACAGTGTCTTAAATGTGTTTTAGTGAGACCTCTACAGGTTTAGACATAAAGCAAGAACTCAAGAGATGTTACTGAGGTATTGGTTTTTCCAGGGTTGGAGTTAGGACTGGGGCATTCAGAGAGACCTCCCAGAAGGTGGTTCTCCTCAAGGAAACTCGCTACATACTTTGGAAAGCTTGTTTTTTTTTTTTTTTTTTCCATTCATTTTAATAATCACTTCCTATCCTTTTTGGAACTTAGTGTGTCAGTGACCCTTTGAGAAGACTTACACAGCCAACCTTCATTGGTGGGGGAAAAAAAGCTAATGATAGTAATTGTGTTTTAATGAATACAGTTTACCTCTGTTATCCGTGAAGGATTGGTGCCAGGACTGTCTACAGATGCCAAAATCTGCAGATACTCGAGTTCCTTTTATAAAAAAAAAACTATGCATACAAATTATGCACATCCTCCCATATATTTAAGTTATCTAATTGTAATGTGTTGTTTAGAGATTAATGGCAGAAAATGCCTACTGCAGTTGGTTGAATCTATACATGTGGAACCTGTGGCTAGATTGCCAACTGTTCCTGTCATTTTTAAATTGGTAAGATTGTTTGAATCATCTCAGTAGTATGAAAGCTTAAGTGAAATAATAGACTCTAGAACCTTTCTGCCAATCAGGCTTTTTCATAAGTGCGTCCACCTTGAATCTATTGCTGAGTGTTCACTAGTGAATGCAACAGAGATCTTATTACACAACAGGTATACTGTAGAGTATTTTATTCAAATAACCAAAGAAACACTTTTAGGAACTTATAGGCAGAAATCAGGTATGGCTTAAAAACCATTGTCAATTTTAAACTGTCTGGAGATAGTACTGATACACTAGTACAGTAACTAGTTCCTTATAGTCTTAACAGTTACCCAACTTTCTTGATTACGAAAATAATAGGTCTTGTTTAGACATTTGTCAGTTCGGGCTTTTGTATGTGTATCTTCTGAAAAGAGGGTCTTTTATTCTTTAGGCTGCTAAAACTTCTATTTATTGAACAGGTAATCTTTGCTTTTTAATATCACAGGGTATATATTTTACAGAGTAACAGGAGCTTAGAAATAAAATTATGTTGGAGATTGGAGGTTTTGTGGCTTTTGACTCTGTGAGTGTTCATGTATATAGAGTGGGTAAAAGGTGGTACTTTAGGGTGGTTTTGTTAAACCTATTGATGTTCTATGATGTAACACCATGATTTTTCCAGAGTAATGAATGGAAGCGGAATCTTTTATTGTTTTTCCAAGATAATGTTACTGAGTATTGTGTGGACCTATGTATATCAATGTTTCAAATCAGTTCCTTATTTCATAATTATATCTATAAATTATGCTCTTTTCTTAAGAGGACAGGATAACATTTATTTCCCTAGGTTGTGAATATATATATTACAAATACTGTTTCGTAAAATAATATCCTAAATGTAAGTTGGAGTGTATTCTTGGCGTTCCCTGCCACCACCCAGTACTAATACTGTCCCCCGCACTGCTGACTGTGCCTGGCAGAGTATAAGTACTTGATGTGTTTTCTTTTAATCCTTTCCATAACAACTAAGAGGTAGGTACTATTACCAGCACCCTTTTAGAGATGAAGAAACTGAGCCAGAGAGAGGTTGAGTACATTACTTAAGGCCCTACAGCTAGCTTGTGTGCACCCCAGGCTTTAACTGTTTCCAAAATGGTGCTCAGAAGACAAGAGTCCTGCAACTGCCTCTCCAAGGAAGGCCATTACACTCACTACTGCTGAGCTTCAGTTAGACAAGCACACTACCAACTAGGCTATTTGTATGTATAATAGGACACAACATCTTGGCTGGGGAAAATGGAATTGTAGTTGCTGAGCCTCTTCCTGTGAGCCCATTGAATTTCTGTTGAGATAACATTATGAATCTGCTTCTGTCTTTGGTGCATGGTGGCATATGCATCACATACCGATGACCCATCTTGTGAGCTGAGTTCAGAATCCATCTCTGCTGTCCACTCCGGGTTCAGATGGTGCTCTGACTCCTGATGTCCTTCATGTGGCTTATTTCCATAATGGCTGATAAAGGCTTCGTGGTGTGAATCTAAACCTGGAGTCTGCGTCCATCAGTGCGTCTTTAGTATGAAGCACTGTAAAAAGTCCCTCTGTCATGCCTGTGTGTGTAAGAGCTGTGTGAGGCCAGCAGCCACCACGGAGTGTGGGGTCAGTTCTGCTGTCCATTCATATCCAGCACCATTTCTTCCATGAGAAACGCGGCCTTGGTGGTAGCAGCCCCTGCATTTCTTGTGTGTTAACCCTGTGGGTGTTGCCGTTCCTTTTACCTGCAGCCTCTCGACGTCATTCCAGGTCCACTAGTGCTCTCTCCACTGCTGAATCTGTTGGGCAGTCAGGTGAACAAGTGCCAACTGCATGACTCGCTTCTCCATCTGCTCTTTCCCACCCATGTCAGCGTCCATTGTCATCGTGTCAGCAAGCACTTGGCATGTGTGCCCCTCATGTTCGTTCTCCTCCCTGTGCTTTTTTTTTTAAGTTGGTGAATGTTTATAATTTCATTCATAGGCCATAGATGCTTGATCACCTGTTTGACACTGCTTTTCTAGCATTCATATTTCCATCAGAACAAAATTTGGGGAAGTACTTCTTCCCGTCCTGCCACCCCTTCCCCAGGAAAAGAAGTCAGAAGTAGGTGTCACTACGTTTCCTGTGGGGAAATGGGGTGTGACATCATCCAATAGCCTTTCATCTCCTCAGTCTTTGTTCTCCAGGGTTTTAGTTGCTGTTAGTGTCAGGTTCCAGTTATTTTCAGGTACACACTTCAGATTACAGCATACATAGTTTCACACACCTGAAAATAAATATATTCCTAAAAGCTTCATAGAAAATTCAAGATCAGAATTCAGATCATCAAGAGGCCAGAGGTTATCCTCATTGTCCATGAGCTCCAGACCCTCTGTCTTAACTCTGTTTAACATGCCCGAATCCAGTGGCCATAAGGGCAAAAAGTAAGTGGCATGATTTCATATGATAACAGCCCCTAATGACTGTTTCTCAATGGAGCCAGCATGTTCTGCTATTTCACAGACTTAATGGTACCAGTGTTTAACTCTTTCATCAAGCCAGTTATGTGCCCTTTCATTCTTATAAATGAAGTCAAGTTCGTGTTTTCACCTCACAGGCTCTGATTAAATGTGTTCCCATAAACCTGAGGGACCAGACTGAGGGCACAGTCCCGTGTGTTCATCTCTTGGAAAAATGAGCTTCACCATAGTAATAGAGCAGTGAGAATGAACCACAGAGTTCTGCCTGGTGAAAACAAAAAGCTTGTCACTCTGCTCAGATCCAGACAAACATGTCCCCTAAGATCTGCAGTTCTTATTGTCTCTATTATCTACCAGGTGATTGACAGTCGCTGTGTATGGCAAAGCTGTATGCATCTGGGAAGCACTGAGTACTTGCTTTCTTAGAAGTTTTAATTTTGTGTCTGAAAAATCAATATTATCCCTGGAATAAGAATTTCTGGCATGAGATTTACTTGTTTTGTTTTGTTTTGTTTTTGTTTTGTTTTTTTTTTTCTTATTTTTAAGACATTATTTTTATGCTGGCTAACTTTTAAATGGCTTATAACTGAATTATTCATTTCGTTATTCATAAATCCCCTGCTATCTACCCTTTTTTAATGGAGGAAAAAAAAAGACTTGGACCAAAATTACTTATAAAACAGCATATATAGGAAATCTCAATTTTACCCCTTCTTCATATTTTAACTATAATAAGCTTATACATAGATAGATATCTAAGTGTGATTATTTTGTGGTCTTTTGAGTTTGTATAGCAGCATTAAATCACTACCAAAACACAGTGGATTAAGATGACATTTGGAATGATCAGCAAATGCATTAAAAAAGGGGATAGTATAACATACAATTTCTGTTTCTTTCTAAAAAATGTGACTGTATAACTTTTGACTAGCAGTGTTCAAGTTATTTTCCCTTTCTGTGGTGGTAGGAGGTATGATATTTTGAAATTGATATTTTTCAAAAGCCAAATAACACTTCATTTTAAAGCTCACCAGTTTTGTGGATGATGGTTTGTTACCTCTCCAAAAGTTTAAATACTTCATTTTATAAGAAAGGCCTGTTCCTGGGACTGATGAGATAGCTCAGTATGTAAAGGTACTTGGCACCAAGCCTGACAACCTGAGTTTGATCTCTAGTACCCACATGGTAGAGAACTGACTCCCAAATGTTGTCCTCTGACTTTCACTTGTGCACCACACACCACCCCCATACACACAAATAATAAATTAAAATATAATTTTCAAAAAGGTCGATTCCTATAAAATAGATACAAACTTCTCTCTTATTCTGACTACTGCATTGCTAAAATGTGGCTAAAGCAGAAGGGTTTTTTTCCTTCAAAATAGTATCGTCTTTATTAACTCAGGGAAAACTTTTTTATCTTAACATTTTTTCTCCCAAAGGTTTTTATACATTCTAATCTTAATGAATAAACTTTTGATCAGTAGGTAGTATGACCTATGTGTGAAGTACAACATACATGAAAGTTCTCATGCTGTAGATTTAAACCTCCAGCACTTCTTAAGAAAGGCTGGTCAACTGACTTTATGGGACTTTAAAAAATGAGTCTCCGTTTAACCATGATCAAGAACAATCTTAGGGGGCTAGAGAGATGCCTCAACTGTTAAGAACACTTGCTGCCCTTCCAAAGGACTTGAGTTCAGTTTCTAGCATGCATGTTGGGCAGCTCACAACTATCCGTGATGCCAGCTCCAGGGGATCCAATGCCCTCTTCTGGCTTCCATAGGCACCCATCTACACACATAGCATATACTCACATATACAAAAATAACATCTTTTTCTTAAATAAAAGATCAACCATAGAATAATTGTTTGAAGAGCTAAAATTTGTCTTAAATTCTTTAAAGCCTTCTGCTTAATGTGTATAAATATTATTCAGAAATCTTTAGAGGGACTCAGAATTTATACTGATGATTTCTAAATGATTAATTTAGAGTTTCCAAAGAAGGTACTAGATTTTTTTCTGTGATAATTATCAAAGAATTTTAGTAGGTTGATGTTTAAAGAACTGTTAATAATAACACTAAGGAAAATTTGCAGTGAGATTAATCATTTGTTTCAGATTTTAACTTTTAATTTCACATTGCATTAGATCTCATTTACTAAACCCTGAAGCTTGCTTAAAAACCCACAGCCCCACTCCCACCTATAAAATGTTATCCTATCTTGTATTGCAAGCCTTTTCAGTAACAAAATGTCTAGAATAAGTTCTGATTTAAGAAAAAAAGGCATGCTTTGTGACTCAGTAGTATTAACTGTGCGCACCTTAGCTCCTACCACTAGCAGGCATGTTCAGAGCAGGTAAAAGTGCCTAGGGAGTTTTCAGGGTCTCTGTCTATAGTGAGAGGAGACAGGAATCCTTGCAGAGTTGAGAAAATAGAAATTAAAGTGACACATGTTTTGCTTTTGTTTTCTGAATAGACCGGTTTGGGCTGGGCCAGTCAGGAAGAATCCCTGGTTCTGTGAATGCCATGCGAGTTTTGAGCACAAGCACAGATCTGGAAGCTGCAGTGGCCGATGCTCTGGTAAGAGGCACAGAATGTATGGAGTCTCTTTCAGTTGTTCATCCATAGTTTTCTCTGTCTTAACACAAAACCGCTCCCAACTCAAGTTACTAAATCAACTTTGACACTGTGTAAATAGGGCTGGGGAGACAGCTCAGCAGTTAGAGCATTTGCCATGCAAAGGTGGGGACCAGAGTTTGGATCCCCAGAACCCACATAAATGCCAGATGGGGTGAGAGCCTGGTTGCTGCCTGCTGTACTTCCTGCACTCAGGAGACAGACACGGGATCCTTTCAGTAGACCACCTAGCTAGTGCTGTCTACAGTAGGTTCAAGTGAGAGACCCTGTTTCAATAAGCAAGGTGAGGAGCAATCAAGGAAGACTCTTGACATCTGGTCAGACCTCCACATGCATGCATGTACACATATGTGGGCTGTCAGATGTGAACATGCATACATATGACATAACACATACACATGAAAGAAAAAAAATTGTGTAAATATTAGACAAATTGGTATGCTTTTTTCCTTGTTAAACTTTTTTCTGTGCACACACAGTGAAAATCTGCTTCCAGAACCTGACCCTTGGGCTTCAGTACAAAGGAAGTTTGGATGACATTGGGCTTCTCACATGTCATCAGGCTGCTGCTTCTGTTTCCTTTGTACCATAGTTCTTCCAGCATTTCCTGTTTCCCATCCTGTTGCTTTACAGGCTTTGATGTCATAGCCTACATTTGTGATTGTAACTGTGGGCAGTAGAGTAGTTTCAGGTCTGAAACCTTGCATATATTCCAGCACCTCCCTTGTAGATCTATGTGAAGTCAATATTTGAGAATAGTGTTCTGGGCTGGGAAGATAGCTCAGTCAATAAAGTACTGGCCGTGCAAACATGAGGACCTGAGTTTGATCCCCAGAACCCACATAAAAAGCTGGGCATAGTGTCAGGCACTTATCCCAGCACCACACAGATGGAGACAAGCAGATATCTCAGGCTTACTGGCCTGCCACCCTAGCTGAACCAATGATTTCCAGGTAAAAGAGAGAGACCCTGTTTCAAAAGAAGTTAATTATCGCCCCGAGGAATGACACCCAAGGTTGGTTGATCTCTGTTCTCTACATACACCTCAGTATTCACAAACACACACGTGAATACATGCACACATACACAAACACACACACACACACACACACATGGAGAGGAGGAGGAGTTCTTAAATGTTAGAGTTTGCTCTCTGAAGACTTAGAGCACCAGTAGAAGATGTTTGTGCATTATTATAATATAGTATTTAAAAAATACAAAGCAAAGAACCTACAACTCCTTCAGTGTGCGGCACAGCAAACATGCCTTGGTAGGATTGACTTGTGGTGAGTTTGTTTTTTAAAGTTGCCTGCCAGCTTGGAGGGACAGCTCTCCCAAATCCTGGTTCATGTACTCAGCATTTGAAATCGATTTCTGTAGCGGTCTCACTAGCGGCCTGCCCTGTGCTGTTGTGAGATCTAGTCTCTGGTGGGGAAAGAGCACACACACAGTACCCTGCTCTCCAGGCTGAAGTCTGTGATCTACCTGTGCCGCTCAGCAGCGTTTCATGGTCCGTGGCTACTGTGATTCCCACTTTCATTCCTTTGTGTCTCTGCTTCATTTATTCTTGCTCAGTCAGATGGTTTCTTTGACAAGTATCTATGAGCAAGCTCTTGGCTGCTCTCAGAAGGCTTTCCCATTAGGCAGCCCGCCTGGCCAACTCCATTCATCAGCCTTACATGCAGAGGGGCATTTTTCTGGCAGGTACTGGAGTGCAGTATTGCTCTAACCATGATTTTAACTTAAGAGTCAAGAGCTGGAACAGAATCCTGTGAAGCTTTCTCCTTCCAAATCACAGCATTCTCAGTTTGCCTTTTATTTAATCAGAGATCCTATGAAGTGGTCAGAAGGCTGGGGAATAAAGGGGCTGAACCCTCAGCTAAATGGATCTTCTAGTTAGGACAGAGAGCTTTTAGTTGTTGAAAGCCCTGCATAAGGGATCGTGTGCAAATTTTAAGAGGCAGAGTGGAGCTGGAGAGCTCAAATGTTGTTAGAATTTGACAAGAGCTTTTCTCTGAGCCCCAGCTCTCATTCTGCCCTTGGTGTCCTTGCTCCTCTTTGTCCATCCTGTTTGGTCTCCAGTTGACCTGCTTGTGAAGAGGAGAGTACGGGAATGGTAGGGAATCCTTACCTAAAGAATGAAAGCCCAGGGGCAGATAGAGACCTCATAGGAACAGTTAGTAATGAACAGTGACTTGGAGGTATGACTGCTGGAGACAGGAAGTCTCTGCAGAGGATTCTGTCAAGACCCCGAGACTGGGGAGAGGCGTCAGAGGGCTAGGGAATGCCGTTCCTAAAGCAGTCTGCAGTGTGGTCCTGGGAATGAACGCTTGCTGACCTATGTTTTTGGTTTGCTAAGAGATGTTTTGCTATGCACTTTTGTTGCCAGAACAACCCCCTCATATGCTTCTGACATAATTCTCTATGCTTTTTCCCCATCCTTCAATATTTTCCTGCCTACAGCTGTTAGGAGACGCCAGGAGCAAGGTACCAGTGCTTTAACTTTTGTTTACAACTTTTTTTTTTTCTGTTGCAAAACTATTTTCTTCTAGAATTTAGTTGAAAGCACAAAATGTAGTGCAGTGTAGAGATTCTGGTCTCTTTTGTTTCTTGTAAGCATACCAATGTCTTTCCTAGTGATGGGAGCGGTCAGTCACCTTCCACATAGTTTTGTGTTAGCCATTTCTTTTAAATGTCAAGCTATTCCTTCTTTTGTGTTTCATTTTATTAACTCAGTTTGTGCCTATTGTTGTAATTTCATGAACAGATTGTCAGTCAACATTTTTCTTATTTTAGGAAATCTAGTTTACATGTAAGCATAAATCATAGAGCTTATCATCTAAAAAAAAATTTTTTTTAAGGGGTTGGAGAGATGGCTTGGTGGTTAAGAGCAGATTCTGCTCTTCCAGAAGACCAGAGTTCAATTCTAAGCTCTCATATCAGGCAGCTCACAACTGCCTAAAACTCTTGTTCCTGACGGATCCAGCTCTTCTAGCTTCCATAGGCATCTACACTCGCATGCATATACACATAACACACACACACACACACACACACACACACACACACACACATAGTTAAAAAGAAAAATCTTTTAAAATATTTTTTTCAAGACAGAAAATGGACGCTATACTGGGACAGGAGGCAGTACAGTCCTGAGTAAGGGATTCAAAATCATTAGCATTATTTGAAAATTGCATTTGTGTGATTTAAGCCAATAACTGTTTAGCTTTTAGGGGGAAAAAAGTGTGGTACCAATCTTACGCTGTTGTTATTGTGTTATACATAGATTTACCATAAAGTTTTTTAATTCAGGATAAGAGAAAGGAATGAAGGAGGTATTGTAGTCTACTTTGAAAGAAGCCTATTTGTGTTGTAAAACTAAAGAATATCATTAATTAAAGTGGCTCCTATAGTCTTAAGAATTCTTCTATGTAGAATACTTCTGCCACTGACATTTCAACTTCAGATTTTCTTAAGGAAACATGATTGTTCAAGCAAGCACACCCATAGACTATGCTCAAGGTAGATTGTTCTGTGCCGAGGAGAGATGGAGTATATACACATCTGCAATTTGTCAGCGCTGGTTTTCTTCACACAGAATTCCATTAAACCCTCACAACAAGCCCATGAGATATGTGTAATTGTTATCCTCTTTGAGAGGGACATTGAAACAGAAAGCTTTGGATGCTTTCTGAAATCACACAGCCAATCAGCAGTGACACCAGGATTGGAACATAAGATCACCTTTCTGAAAAACACACGCATGTACACACACACACACACACACACACACACACACACACTCCACATTCCCACTTTCATTCCGCTTGCCAAGGAGTGCAGTGTAAATCAGTTTGTCACCCACTTGAAGATTCCTGTTTTTATTTCCCTAGCCTGTAAGTACAGAAAGTGTGTATGTGTCTGTATGTCTTTTTACATGTAACTCTTTATTGTGGTTTTTATTGGGTGTGACTTAATAATAACTGTTGACCATTCCACTTCTTCCTCCTTTACCTGCTCCCTCATTGGATATTTCAGAAGAAGCCAGTGAGGAGGAGGTACGAGCCATACGGCATGTACTCTGATGATGACGCCAACAGCGATGCCTCCAGCGTTTGCTCTGAGCGCTCATACGGCTCCAGGAATGGTGGTATTCCCCATTATCTGCGGCAGACCGAGGATGTAGCAGAAGTTCTCAACCACTGTGCTAGTTCCAACTGGTCAGAGAGGAAAGAAGGCCTTCTGGGCCTACAGAACTTACTTAAGAGCCAAAGAACGCTGAGGTGAGGCCAAGCGATTCTGTCATGAGTCACGATGAGTCCCCTGTCAGACTCCTCAGCAGCTTTAAGGGTTCCCTGCTATATTAGGGAGTCCATTCAAAGTTCTCACAGGGACAGACACCAAGATGCTAAAGACAGGAAGGCTCAGTCCAGTGAGACACTTGGAAGCATCTGGCAAATCCTCTATAATGTGTTAGGCGTCTAAGACATTTGGTTCGCCCAAGGGTCTCATTTGTCCATTAAATGATGTTATTTGAGAAGTCTTGGTAGTTTGTGATTCAGAATAGCTGCAGGTCAGCATGTTTGTTCCTCCTCAGAATACAGGATAAAATGGAACTAGTCTCAGTCTCCAAGTTTATGCCAAGCATATGCGTGTTCACAGCTTAGATGCACACAGAGTAAGAGATGATGAAATGGAACACTCCTGAGTAGCAGCAATATAATCTTTAGAATGATTTTTTGCATTTTCTTTATGTGATATTTCATACACTTTTAAAAATAAGCATGTATTATACATACAAAAAAGCATGGATTTACACTGTATCTAATCAAATCTAAGTCACCATTGGCACACTATTATTTTATAACTGTTATAAAATAATAAAAAGATAGAAAGATGTGGCACATGTTGTAGTAATCCCAGTACTTTGGGGGCTGAGGCAGGAGGGATTTCTGTTAGTTCAAGATCAGCCTGGATGTACACAGTAAGTTCTGCACCAGCCTGGACTACAGGAGACCCTGTCTCCAAAAAGAAAAAGGGAGGAAGGATGGGAGGGAGGGAACGAAGGGAGGGAGGGATGGAAAGACAGGGACGGAGGGAGGGGAGGACAGGGAAGGGGAATGGAGGGAGGGAGGGGAAAGCAAGGAAGAAGGGAGAAAAAGAAATTCTGTTCATTAAACAAGACTATTAATGTCATTGGTTATCAGACAAACCTCAGTTGTGGAGATGTTAACATGACAGAAGAGATGTGAGTAGGCATGGGGAAGTGGGCAGTGTGGAACCCATGAAACACTGGGTCCTTCATGTAGTTCATGATCAGTGACAGACAACTGGCTGTTCTCCAAGTTTGGCCCTCCAGTCTGCCTCTGCCCGCCACATTCACCCTTGCTCCTGTTTTCCATTCTATCAATGAAGATGGTACTAGAGCTTCTGATACACTCTTCCAAAATGCAGGCACCCTAGTGATCTGTTGGGTACAACATGAGTGTGGTCTGTCATGGTTGCTCTTCAAGAATCCATTTGGGCTCACTGGTTTGTCCCACTTTCTAGGCTCTTAGTATTCACCCAGTACCCATGAGGGGTCCTTGGGAGCCTGCTGGTCAGCACTGACCACTTCTAGGTTGCACTGTCAGAAGCGCTTAAGTATCATTGAGCTAGCTGTATCAAATGTGAATGAAGAAAGCAGAGTATCTGGGGGTGACAGAGAAGAGAAATCCCTCTGCCCAATCATGCTGTCTGGGACTGAAAAGGGCAGAGGACAGTGTTGTGCTGACGCTTTTCTTGATCCCAGTGTTACCTGCTCTCCTGAGTCCTCTCCTCTGTGATGAACATATTGCTTCTCCCCACTTCCAGTTTAAAGAGGATGCATAAAGATGCCACCGTACTTAGAGCAGAATTGACCTATTAAGAGTGCCACACTGGGAGGTGGTGAGATGGCTCAGCATGTAAAGGCACTTACTGCCATGCCTGACTACTTGAGTTCAGTCTCCAGGACCCACATGTTGAAAGAAGAGAACCAACTCCTGTAGGTTGTCCTCCGACCTCCAACGTATATCATGGCCCATGCACAAACACAAAAAAGAATTGTTTTAAAAATAGTTTTTTAAAGAGTGCAAGTCTGTCTGATCCCAAAGCAATCACATACGTTTTCTAGTTTATCCCTTTGTCTTGTATCCTGACAGGGGGCAAACAGGCCTGGGTAAAGTAAAGGGGACTTAGTTCATATCTGGTTACTGCCAGATAGGTGACCCTGGGCAAATGGCAATCATTTCAATATGCTGATCTTAAAATGAGAGTAAATCTGTGGTTTTAGACAACTAATGGAGTGGTGACTTTTTTAAAAAATTGTGTTTCGTTTTTTGAGACAGGGTCCCACTATATAGCACTGGCTGGCCTGGAAGTTGCTATGTAGACCAGGGTAGCTTCTAACTCACAGAGACCAACCTGTTTCCCAAGTGCTGGGGTTGAAGGTCTGTGCTACCACTCTCAGACTGACTTATTCAAATTTGAACTTGTTTATTCCCATTTTATTTTCTCTAGTCGAGTAGAATTGAAGAGGTTGTGTGAGATTTTCACCCGAATGTTTGCTGACCCTCACAGCAAGGTAAGTCTGTAATTGGGCCTTGTGTGTATTCCCATCTGCATGCCTGTGTTAACCATGTAATACACCCCAAGAATGAGAGAGAATTTGCCATAGTACAGTTCCAGTCTTAAAGTTCAACATCAATTTTCACAGTAGTCTGTGTTACCACCATCTTTCAAAAGTAGAATTCTTGGAAATTTACATGGCCATAAGTTTCAAATTAATATGCTTCAACTAAGAGTTACAAAGGGAAACAAATGTAGTTTTTTATTCAGTCAACAAGCATTTTTTGTGTGCCTCTTTTTAGCCAGTATGCTAGAATATAATACAGTACATTTCAATGTTAACAATAATGAAGAAAATCTGTGTGTCATTACTTTTGTAGCCCATGTAGAATTTATTCTAACAGGAAAAGATAGAAAAATGGAAGTATTTATTTATTGCTTTTATTGTAAAACCAGGTTCCATTATTCTCCAACTAGATAGAATCTGGTTGTTCTCAAGAGTAGACTGGTGTCTGGCATCCTAGGGACCAGTGGGACTCTGAGCTTGAGGACTGTGTTTTGACCTGAGAATCCCTCCTGAGGAAAAAAGACAAGGGCCTTTCCTGGTAGTGCTAAGAGAGGGCCCTTTACAATCATTCCTTGGATCTAAATTTAAAATAAATTCTCTGTTTGGGAGGAATCCCCTAAGGGCTCTGGATAACTAAAGAAGAAGAAAATGGAGGATGAAAATAAGAAAGGGTTAAAGGATTAAAGGACAGAAACTAAAGTGTAGACATGGATAGGACCTGGATTTCATTGTGGACACGTAGGAGGAACTCATTATGCTACTGTTCTCCTAGAAAAGATCATCTCTCCCAACCTTGCTGGGAGTGTAAAACCTGTGATGACCAGAATCCAGTGACTTATTTTTCTTCCTTCTTTTCTATCCGTGCTTCCTTGTAGTAGCAAATATCCATCTACCCACCCATCCAACTATCCACCTGCCTATCCATGCATCCACCCATCCATCCACCCACCTACCCCCCCCCCCCGCCATCCATCCATACATCCAGTCATTTAACATCTCCTGAAACCTGCCCTGAGCTAGGGATATGGAAAAGTAAGGCATAGCCCTTACCTTGGGACCACGAGAGTGCATAGAACCCAGCGCAGAGTGCTTCTCCCTCCTGTCCCCGCAGCAGTTCTCATTGTATCAGTTTTGAAAGCGTGTCTTGAAAGTTCCTATTAAGCCCTCCAGAAAAGATAATGTTAATAATATTAATTTTAAAAAACTACAAAAGCTGAGTTTAAAGGCCGCACAGATAACCAAAGATCTAACAGCAAGATTTTTTTCTATGGAAGTGTTAAAAGCAATATAGTTTAAAGCATAAGCATAATGCGATTTTTAAGAGTTAGACCATAAGCAATAGTAGATGGTTTTCGCATTGATCAACTTTCTGTTACCCATTACCTCTAGATTGCTGATTCAGAAGCAGAATGTGAGGATAAAGAAGGAAATTTGTTTCCATCAGAAGGCTCTTGTCCAGTGAGTTGGAGGTCTCAGTTTAGTTCATATTTGCTAGTTGCCCATGAGCCAAGCCAGGAACCCCACCAACCAGAGCTCACTTGACTTTTTTTCCTGAGTTGTCTCCCTGGAGATCCTTGGTGGTGACTAGTTACTTCACCAGAACTCAGGAGGTTTTGGGGGTGGGTATTCCAGCATAGGGCCAGGGTCAGGGAGCCCAGTGCCACTCATTTTCCTGAGACTGGCTTAGAGGTACTCCACTGTACGCTGTTCCATCTCAGGTAGCAGCACAGGAAGCACACAAGCGGTCAGTCCTATGCCTAACATCTGAAGTTGGCGTCCATCAGATTAGCTGGCCAGACTGAGAGTCAGCAGCTGCAGAATGATGAATAGGCTCCTTCCCTTTTGCATCCTGTATTATGAGTGAGAACAGAATAAAATTAAGACAACTCCCTCCCCCCCGCCCTTCCCCCTCTCTTTCTCTCTTCCCTCCCTCTCCCCCTGAAGCATTGAACTCCAAAAAGTTAATTTGTCTCTGCACTGACTTTTACAGGCTTAAATTGAGCAAGGAGAGAGTATTTTTTATCAGTTTGTAGTTTTTTCAGAATTTTGAAAAGAAATTGCATGAAACTGGTATTCACTGCGAACTAACATGGAATTTGTTTTGTTGCATGGCCTGGTGTGCGGTGGAATTCAAAACAGAGAGTAAGTGTCAACTCTTTTTTCTGTTATCTGTGCTCTGCAATGCATTTGCCTCTGCCAATATGAGCAGTTGTTAACATTGTTACGTAGATGGGGCTGAGCAAACACAGGCATTTGCAATGTTTTCTGCCTTTGGAGGAAATCATGAGTGAAGTATATAAAACACTTGGGTTTCTCTGTGTCCAGGTTTTCAGTATGTTTTTGGAGACCCTTGTGGATTTTATAATAATTCATAAGGATGACTTGCAAGACTGGCTCTTCGTTCTTCTCACACAATTACTTAAGAAAATGGGAGCAGACTTACTTGGATCCGTGCAAGCCAAAGTTCAGAAAGCACTAGATGTCACCAGGTAAATGCTTGGGGTCTCTGCCATGCTTGTGTTATGTGTGATGGGAGTCTTGTCCATGATTTCTTTCGTTGTCTTCTGTTCATCAGTGACTGCTACCCACTGGCCTCTTCCTGCTTGCTCAGTCATCACAGTCTCTGATTGACTTACTTATTGACATGTCTTGCCAATCTAGGACATAATAAGCTCGAGTTGTCTCCAAGTTGTCCATATTTTTGTGAATGTCTATGAAATGTATAGAACTTTAACAGTTGTCTTCCTTTTGTAAAATATTTATAGAGAATATTTAGAATATTTGTTTATACCTTTCTGAAGTTCTTATATTTTTAATATTTCAACTTAGTTGTAAACTACCCTTAAATTTATCAACATATGATATAGAAATCTTGTTGGTCCAGAAGCTGTCTCTACATTGACAGTTCTGGGGCTGGAGAGATGGCTTAGTTAGTAAAGTGCTTGCCATGCAAGCATGAGGACTTAAATTCAAATCCCCAGGTCCCTAAGTGCACCTACATAGTCCCAGTGCTGAGGACATGGCCACAGAAGCAGACCTGGGGCTTGCTGAGCAGCCAGTCTAGTAGAATTGATGAGTTGCAGGTTGCAGGTTCAGTAAGAGACCCTGCCTCAAAAAAGAAGGTCTAAAGTGGTTGAGGAAAGCACCCAGTGTCAATCTCTGGTCTCCACACGCATGTCCATGTATTTGTACGCTCGCATAATCAGACAGGAATACACACACACACACACACACACACACACACACACACACAAATAGATAGTTCCTCAGCAGGACTGTGGACTTAACTCCCAGCCACTAGTGCAATGACTTTTTAAAAACCCAATTGTCACACACTGGACAGATCCGAGTAACATGGAATTTTCAACATGAAGGAATTCAGAAGTAGAATGTGGTTTCTTGGTGAGAAACATGGGCCACCCTGACTTGCTAGGGGTCACACTTGTGTTGCTGGCAGGATTTCTGGCCTTGGCTCTTTGTCTGCTATGATTGCAGATTTCTCTGTAGGCTTGCACCCTGTCCTCTTGTGTGGACAATCGAGCACTTTTGGTCTGACTCACTCGGTAATAATAGTGCATGCCTCCATCACCCATGCATGTGGCTACTTCGTGATAACTTGCTACGCTTGTATTTGTGCTTTTATTCTTTAATCCAAGCAGATTTCTTAGTCCTGTTGACCTATACAGATGTCAAATACTGTTCTACAAACAAATAGCTTCTGATTTTAAGAAAACTCAGAGTGACATGCATTTGCAATAAGGCCTTCGAACTCTATCCTCCCTGTGGATGGTTCATTTTGGTGCAGTCAGGGAGCAATACTGTACAGCAGGGCTTGATGGCCTTCAAAAGGTGTGGTAGAGGATTACCCTAGGGTTCAGGCTGGTACAGCTGATGTAAACAGCCATGCAGATCGAAGGAAGGTCACGGAGAAGCTGACAGCTGCCACCACTTGTGGCTTTACTAGAACGTGGATCCACTGTTGCCAGACTTTATAAAAAGTCAAAAATATGGATTTGGATAACACATTTGAAGATGTTTTTGTGGCCTTATGAAGGCCAAATAAAACATGTATGAGCTAGGTATAGCTCAGGGGTCTCAACTGAATTTATGAATGACAAAATCCATTTCAGATTTTAGGAATGGTAGGGAAATTGGGATTATACTTCTAAACTTTGGTGAATAAAGAATGCAGGTAGACATAACTCAGTGTAATGGAGGCTCTAGTTCTATCCCCAGCAACACACACACACAAGGAAAATACAATTGTGACCTTCTGTTAATTTTCTTCAATGCTCTTTCTCTTAAGAGTCCTAATCTTGGACTGGGTTTGGCGATGGCTCAGTGGATAAATCACTTGCTGCACAAGTCTGCAGACCAGAGTTCAAATTCCCAAAACCCATATAAAAGCCAGGCAGGTGTGGCAGACAGATGCTGTAATCCCAGCACCTGGAAGACAGAAACAGGATCCCCAGAGAAAACTGGTTAAATAAAGTGGCTGGAATTGTCAAGCTCTGGGTTCAAGTGAGAGACCCTGCCTCAATAAATAGAGAGCAACTAAGGAAAACACCTGGCACTTGACATCAACTTCCAGCCTTCACACACAGGCACACACATACACAAGCAAAAAAAAAAAAAAAAAATCGTACTCTCAGTTAATTTGTTATATGTCCCTAAAGCATTTATGTTCTCTCTTGCCCTCTCTCACCTGAGATATAGCTGTTCTTATGGGGGAAGACGGATGGCAACAGGAACCGCTGAAAAGACAGCTGCAGGTCCCAGAGGACTCGAGTGGAGCTCTGCTGGTTGGGAGCTTATCTAGAGTCAACCAGCGATTATTTGGACAGGGTTTTGGTAGTGGGTGACTTGCTCCAAGTTCTAATCTGTCTGGGCTTCCTTGCCTCTGGCTGTGTCTAACAACAGGACACATTTCCTAGCTTAACACACCAGGCACTGCACCAACCAGCATATCTCCATCTACTCTACAGAAGTAGGAAAGGCATCTCACATGTGGCCTGGTCACTTAGATAGTGATACTAGAGTGTGCTTTGTTTCCTGAAGTAACCCTCAAAGCTTCTAGGATACAAATAGATGTGTGAAATAAGATTGCTATTGGGCAGTATTCTGTCTCTGTCTCTCTTTCTTTGTGCATGGGGTGTGTGTGTGGTAGGATTGATCTCAAGGTCTTGCACTTGCCTAGCATGTATGCTACTGTTTAGCTTCTGCCCCCAGTTAAGTTTACTTTTTATTAGTAATTTTGATGAAAGCACCGATACCTAGTATATGCCTTTTTAAGAAACTTTATAGATTTCTTATTTTTCTTCTAATTTTCATATCAGTCTTTCAGTAATTGATAACACTTACTTTTGTTATTGTAGATTCAAACCACTGCCCTTAATCATTTTACCATTCTTCTGTAGGAAAAAATCTCTTAAGAGATTCCAGAGAAAACGGTCTGCTCACTCGGCCCCATGGCACCGGACTCATACTCCCTTATCTTTCCTACTAATGAAGCAGTTACATCCTGTTATGCAATTTTAAATAGTAGTAGTAATTGCCTCATTGTAGGGGACAGAGCCTTGACTTTCTCTAGCCAGAAGCCCCTGTGGATTACTTGATTGGAGCAGACATGTACAAATGACTGTAAGAGATGGGATTAGCTACAGGCTCAGAGCAAGAGAGGAGGCTCCTTGGACCCCAGGCTTCCGTGTGAGTCATAGCTGGTGGAGAATTTTCTAGCACTGAGCATCACACAGGCATTCTTCTGTGGTACCTGTGCCAAGGGTCAGCAGCAGATCCCAGGATGCGGAGGACACCCAGTTAGCTTCAACACTGATTAGGTTCAGCCTACTGTGGGTGTACAGATAAGATCTTTGAATCAAGTGGTGTTTTGAGTAATCCGTATTTGGAAAGGTAGCTGGAGGGAAGAGGGACAGATTGGGAGGGGCAGGAGGAATGACCTTTAGTTCTAGTATGTAGCTAGTGACCTTAGTGTACATTAGGGAGATTGTCCTTTTCCTGAATTTTCTATAAGAATATTAATTTAGTATTTATGTAAATCTGCAACAGCATATTTTGTTACAGTTTTATAAAAAAGTTCTTTTAAAACAGGCACTTTACTTTTTGGTTTGTACGGTTTGTTCTAGGGATTCCTTTCCATTTGATCAACAATTTAACATTTTGATGAGATTTATTGTGGATCAGACTCAAACTCCAAACCTCAAGGTCAGTTACTATTCATCACAATTCAACTCCTATAGCTTAAAGTTGTTTCACTTAGCAGTTATGAGTAACTGTGAACATCCCATTTCTCTTTGTTCAAAATTGCTGGTTCCTTGGGTAGACAGATGCATAACACTTTTAGAAACTGCCAGAATGGTTGTGCCATATTATATTCCTGCTAACAGTATCTAGTCACTCCATGTGTTCATCAATGGCTGGGCATTATTAGTCTTTTCCACAGTTGATGCCTTAACTTAAAAAAGGAAAATGTACTGGTGTGCTGAGACCAATGTATTGGAACATTTAACATTAACATACTCTAAAACATCTTTCTAAAGTTTTTATTCCTATAATGACAAGGCAACTGTCTTGTTATTATATGAAGGAAGGAGGATGTGTGAGCTCATTTGCATTGTCTGCTCCTTATACGTGCACTTTCTTGAGGTTCTAGGGTGGGTCTCCTAAGCAATAGCCCCTTTCTCCTGAGGTCAAGCCAGTGGCAAAGTTGAGGCAGAGCATGAGCTGGAGGTGATGGGAAGCTGCCTCTCCGGACCTGGCCTAGAATGCTTCGCAGAACTGACTGCAAGGCTGAGCTTGCCCTCTGGCCAGTGACAGAGCTGCCCTCTAAGAATCTTGCAGTGTGGATGAGAAGTAGACTGTCCATGTGGAAACATAACCCAGGGCAGAAGGGAAGTTTCCAGTTCATGGTACTCACTTTTTCCCTGACTACCAGCTAAGAATTCTTATGTGTACTCTATGGAGTATACTTAACATTTCTAACCATTGATCTCTTAGGTCAAAGTCGCAATCCTGAAATATATTGAGTCTCTGGCCAGACAGATGGACCCAACGGATTTTGTAAACTCTAGTGAGACAAGACTTGCTGTTTCTAGAATCATAACCTGGACAACAGAACCAAAGAGTTCAGACGTGAGAAAGGTATGTTCACAGAGCTCAAGTCGAAGTGCACACTCTTGTTGGGCGTGTACAGAATTCATTTAAAAACATGCCACTGTCCTGCATATCCATACATCTGTGTCGTTCTGTGAAAAGCCAAGGTGTGCTGTCGCCGGATCTCTTGCTTGCTTTGTCCGCCCCCCAGTCTGTGATGGCTCATAACTTTTGTGATATGAAAATACAAGGAGTTCTGTATCTCTCACTGTATCAGCTGGTAATGTGCTTTCATTATGGAATTGCAGATCTGAAGCTTGCTGACTATGAAGGAACTCCAGAGTAAAATTCGGTTAGAACGTTTGATAAGATACAACAGACTCTTTAAGAAAGGCAAAAATCCTATTTATATGCCTTACTTGGAATGTGTCCTCTTAGATTTGGGAAGTAGAGTGGTATGCTAGTGGAATTCAAATTGTGTGTGTGTGTGTGTGTGTGCGCATGCGTGCGTGCGTGCGTGTGTGTATTTGAGTTCCCATGCATGTGCTTCATGTGTGTATGGAGGCCAGAGGTCAACCTCAGTATCTTCCCCTTTCACTCACTATTTTTTTAACCTCATCAGTTCAGCTAGGTTAGCTGGTCAGTAAGCTTAAGGGACCCTCCCACCCCCGCCCCCAACACGGGTTACAAGCATACGCTGCCGTGTTTTTAGATGGGTGCTAGGGATCCACACAGGGGTCCTCATGCTTATGGAGCAGGCACTTTACCAACTGAGCCATCTCTCCAGTCTCAGAATTGAGATTTTGTTCAACACCTAACACCAAGGCATTGCTTTATTAACTCACAGGAAATATTTGCTACTTTCTTCTGAAATGCCATATGGAAAGGCTTTATAATACAGTTAAAGCCCAGGCGGTTATTCTCTTACTAGGTAATAATCTGCTTCCCAGCAGTGTTCCAAGGGTGCATTGATACATGTACAACATTTAGTCAACCCCTAACAAACTACAGATGTACATGGGTGAATCAGTATTGGTTTTGCTGTAGCTATTCCCATTTCTTCCTAGCAATGTGATAGCCTATAACAGTTTCACACATGACACACATGGTTGCTGTTGACTTGAGTTTATATAAAAGCTTTGCAAGCTGGGGAGATGGCTTCTTTAGTAAAGTGCTTGCCTTGCAAGCATGAAGAACCTAGTTCCATCTCCAGAACCCATGTAAAAGATCAGGCTTCATGGCAGAAATGAATGCATATGGTATGTGTTCACCTGGACAGCTCCCCAACAAGGTTTGTCCCTCTGCCACTTCTTCAGGCTTCCTTCTCTAGTCCCAACCCAAACTTCGCATCCGTTTGGGCAGTCAGGTACGCCATAGACCTCAGGGCTGTGATCCCTCTCTTGTAGAGATCCTTCTGAGCAGAATCCAGCTGTTGCCGCCGCTTCAGGGTAAATGTCACAAAGGCATTCCTGAAGGTCTGGATTCCTGGGAAGTAACCAGTTTATTCTGCTCTGGGCAAAGGAAGGAGATGATGTCTTTCAGCCCCAGACTGGGGATTTTTAGATTGATTAGTAAAACCAAAGTGCAGGTAACCTGGAGTCCCAAGTTGGCAAACTCAGGCTTAGTAGCTCCAAGGGTGGAATATCACTAGCGAGGTAGCAAGATGCTTCTCAAGATCCCAGGTTCTGACAGTCACAGGAGTATGTCATAGCAGAACAGTTTTTCCTATCTTTGTATTGATCAGTCCTGTCATTTTGAAAATTACAACAGAAACATCTGTTTTTTACTTTTTTTTTTTTTCAGACAGGATGTCACTGTGTAGGGCCTTTATGACCAAGACATAGGTATGGAAGAGGTTATGAAAAAACAGAAAGTAAAGTTTTGGAAATGGGATTCCATCCATCACAGACATGCCCCCATTGACCTAAGGTCTTCCCACTAGTTCACACCCCTTAAAGATCCACTGTCTGCCAGCAGTAGGATCTCGCTCTGAATCTTCTAGTCTCTTTCCAGGGATCAGCTGATTAGACCAGGCCTACTCAGATTACTCTCATTTGAGTCACTCGAAGTTAACCATGTAGGTTCACCTTAACTACATCTGCCCAGTCCCTTCTGCCACATGAAACTGATGAATGGCATGTCCATCATCCTCCCAAGTCCCACTTGCCTTGCTTGCCAGAGCTCTTTCAGTAGGCTACCATGGTTATAAGGTAATTCCATAGCTCTTAAGTAGGGAGATGTGTGTTTGCATGTGTCTATACATATGTGCATTTATATGTACATATACATGTGGGGCCAAAGGTCAACCTCAGGTGTTGGTCATCAGGCTCTGTCTGCCTTGTTTTTTTGAGACAGGATCTCTCACTGGCCTGGAGTACACCAAGTAAGCTAGGTATGTTGACCAGCAAGCCCATAGAAACTGTGCCGTGAATTTTATTTATTTATTGTGGGGGAAGGGTACATGCCATGACATACATGTAAAGGTGAAAGGGCAACTTGTGGAAGTCAGTTCTCTCCTTCCACCATGAGGGTCCTGGGGATCAAACTTGAGTTGTCAGGCTTGATGACAAATGCATTTACCTACTGAGCCATCTCACTGATCCTACACCCACGTTTTGGGGGGTTCTAAAGGATTAATCTCAAGTCCCCATACTTGCATGGCAAGCACTTTACCAACTGAGCCATCTCCCAGCCCTATAGATTTTTTTAAATTTTATTTATTTTCATTTATTTGTTCTTTGTTTGGGCCTCTGCAAATTCTGGTAGTTTAAATAATTACGTAGGTGTATCTCTCCATTCAGGCATGCTCTACTTTGTTTTGTTTTATCTTTTTAATCCTCCAAGATGTTTATTGTTCTCAGGACACAGGGCTAGTGAAGCCTTGTTATTTGATCAAATAGATGCATTAAAGCACAGTATTCAAATATATGTTCTTTTGTCCAATAAACAACACAGCCATAATCTACCTTTTAGAGTACTGTGGATTGATATTGATCCTTCTTGGGGATGGAGTCAGTTTTGTTTAAGTGCCCTGTTTTGATGTACCATCTATTGGACGTTTATAAACATGATTATGGTTGTAACTGACACCACTAACTTGCCCAGAATATGAGATACATTTGTAGCATTTTTCTAAATGATTGTATTGCCTAAATAAAAGACATACAAATTGTGATGTAGTTCATATCCTGGAGCTCACCATTTTGACTACACTGCCTCACCAATAAGTTCCCAGGAATCTTGTGTCTTTGCCCTGCCTCCCCGTTGCTGGGGTTACAGATGTGTGGTCTTGAACAGCTTTTGCAGGGGTGCTGGGAATCTGAACTCAAGGCAAGCACTTTACTCACTGAGCCATCTCCCCAGCCCCTATGAAAGTACCGTAAACAGGGTCTCGTGTAGCCCAACCTCGTCTCTAGCTCACTCTGTATGCCACCCAAGTGCTGGGATTGTGGGTCTGTGCTACCACGCCTGCTTTAAGCAATGCTGGAGATTAAACTCAAGGCTTAGTACATACTAGGCAAGAACTCTACCAGCTCTTTCTCCTCTCCTCTCAAGAGGAGGCTGCAGCTGATATAAACCACCTGGATATAGTCACCAGGCTTTTTTGGTATACGTATCACAGACAGACTGTAGAGGTCACTAGACTTTTCCCAGCGTACCACACTGATCAATAGAAGGAGGCAGAGTATAGTCCCCTAGATATAAAATTGGGTCTATGTTTGGCCTGGGCAGCACAAGCAAGTCATTTAATTTCCTGAGTTCTTGTTTGTAGGGTAGGGATAGTAATCCTTGCCTCAGGCATTTTGGGGAGGCTTGGTTGTCTTGCAGGAAGAAACAGATAACTGGCTTCATATGCTGTTGTTTGAGGGTTGTTCCAGCCTTGATGCTACTATTGTTTAAGAAACAAATTGAAGACTAAGCTTTTTCCAGCACTTAGGAAGTCAAGTGATCCATCAAAGGCATTGCAGTAATATCAATAGAATTTTTTCCATAAAATTTATTCCTTTTTTGTTATTGTTTCTTATGTATGCGTGCATGCGTGCATGCATGTGTGCGTGAATGTGGTGCTGGAGCTCAGACCCAGGGCCTTGCATATGTTAGTCACAGAGCTCTGCCACTCAGCAGCTCTTAGGTTTTCTTGAGACGGTCTCATTATATGGCCCAGGCTGCCTGGAACTTGTGGACTTCCTACCATCTCAGCTTCCTAAGTGCTAGGGTTACAGGCTTGCACCACTCTGCCTGGCCAGTGTGCTTAATTGTGCATATTCCTGTTTTAGGATTCTAAATGCCTGTATCCTTGCTTATCTGTATGATTTCCTTTGTCAGAGCATGGATGTCTCTTTTCAGTGGACTGGCAGGAATCTTTCAGATACTTGACCCCAAAATGCATTGGGAAATGAAGCCACAGTGAAGAAACCTAGGAACTATAAAAATGCTGTTGACTAGTATGGGGAGATATATCTAAATGGCCTTCAGAGGATGAAATTTCTAAATGACTTCTTTAAAAATGTGAATATAGAGGGCCAGCAAGTAGAGACTCTTGTGCCAAACCTAACCACCTGAGTTTGATTCTTGGGATCCATGGTGGTAGAAGGAGAGAACTGATTCTCACAAGTTATCTTCTGTATTCAACACACATGCTGTGGTAACTGTGTACCCACATACATACACACAAATAAATACATGCAAAATTTAATATGTAATATGAATATAGAAGCATCATGGTCTGATCTAAAAATTAAAAGGTTTTTCATCGAAGAAGAGTTGACTCTGAACTTACCATTGACTTTGACTCTCTCAAGTCTCTCTTTGGTCTCTGATCACCCTTCTTAACATGGGAAGCAAGAATACTTCTCCTTCTAGAAAGGACTGGAATTTTGAATAAAGGATGTAGCACACCTCTAATGGTCTAAGGTTCTTGCCATTCTCCTTGGGTTTATGGTGGTTTGGACCTCAGTGAAGACCTCTCTCTGAGCCAGCAGACAGCACTGGCTGACCTCTCACCGCTCTCTAATGCACCCTCCCCTCTTCTGCTCACCAGTCCCCGCATCAGCGTAGTCGGGCAGGGGAGGATGTCCCCACTAGGTCAGCTTCCACCTGTTCTGGGCCTGGAGAAGGAAACTTGGAAGAAAGTTGTAAACAGGTAGATTAAGAACTGTGTGCTAATTCTAAACAACAGACCTTTCCGTTTGCATTAGATTATTAATACCAAGTGACCTTTGTAAGGCTGCTGGGAAAATACTGGAGAAACCTACAGTTAATATAATACTGTCTGAATGTGTGTGCACCTGTGTCAGTTATGGGTGTTGCTATTTTATGATTAACCATCTTTCCAGTGGAATGGTTTCACAGTGTAGACAACTATCATGTTTTAATAGACTAGGAAAAACAGAAAAAGAAAAATTAGATGCTAAGGAGATAACTTAAGATTGGGGGTTAGCAAGATGATTTAGCTAATAAAGGTGCTTGCTTCCAAGCCTGAGGACCTGAGTGTGATCCTTAGGACCCATGTGGTAGAAGGAGAGAACTGATTCCCACAAATTTTCCTCTGACTTCTGCAAGCACACATATCATATATTTAATTAATTTTTAAGAAACTGGATATGATGGTGCATACTCGTAACCCGAGCACTAGGTAGGTGGAGATAAGATTATCACTGGGGCTTACTGTTTCGCCAGTTTTGCCTACTTGATAAATTCCAGGCCAGTGAAAGACCCTGTCCAAAACAAAAGTGGTGCCTGAGAAACAACACCCAAGGTTATCCTCTGGCCTACACACACACACACACACACACACAGACAGACAAATATGCATAATAATAGCTGAATATTTCAAAAATACTTTGTCTTTAGTGATTTGTGAAGCAAGTTTTCTGACAACCTCTGAATGAAACAGTAAAAGTTGCTTAATAAATTAGAAAAAACATCTTTGCTTCCCTTTCCCAAAATCAAAAATTTTCAAAAATTAATATCAACACCAAAGCATTTGTCAAACTTAATTTGTGTCCTACCTACTTAGAAGAATCCTTTCTGCTGTAATGCATAAAGCTGCCGACAAAATGATGGTCCTGAATTTGTTTGAATTCTTTTAAAATTTATCATTTTGGGACTGGAAAGATGGCTCAGCAATTAAGAGAGCTTGCTGCTCTCACAGAGGAGGAAAGTTCAGTTTCTAGCACTCAACTCACAAGAGCCTGTAACTCCAGCTCTAGGGCATCCAGTGCCCTTTTGTGGCCTCCCCAAGCACCTGTACTCATGTGCACATGCCCACACACAGACATATACACAGATACATAATTAAAAATAATAGAAATACATCTTTTAGAAGTTAAAAAAATAAAATGAGATTGGAAAGATAGCTCAGCAGTTAAGAGCATGTGCTTTTCTTCCAGAGGATCTGAGTTCAGATCTTAGCTCTCATATTGCACAACTCATAATTGCCTATTACTCTGCTTCAGAGGATCTGACACGATCTTCTCTTCTTGAAGAACAGCACACACACACACACACACACACACACACACACACACACACAAATACAAATCTTCTAAAATTTAGCATTGGGATTATTGAAGAAAAAGTTAGAGAATTAGAATTTAAATATCTATTGTGCACTTTATTTTCTCAGGTACATAAATATTATTCACAGTAAGTAGCCAAGAAATTACACAATCTAACCTACAGGCCTGCTATTCTTAAAAGATCCTATTTAATCTATTTCATGAAAACCTCAAGTTCGTTTGCAGTGCCATATAACACATTATTCTGGGAGGAAATATAGTGTCTTACATTTCACATAAAAATAGACTATTCAATAATGCAATGGGGCTGGGGATATAGTAGCATGCTTGTCTAGTATGCTCAAAGCCCTGGGTTCCATCCCCTGTTCCTCATAGAACAGACATGGTCACACACACTTGTAATCCCAGTACTCAGGAAGTGGAGGCAGAAGAATCAGGAGTTCAAAGTCAACCCCAGCTAGATAGCAGGCTCAGGATCAGCCTGGAATCTGAGTCTTTTAAGAATGAAAAGCAAGAATGCGGTGATAGATTTTACAGTTTCCAGGTGCCAGTTTCTACACACAAGCTCTGAGCCCCTGTGGTTTCTTACCATGTTGACAAAACACTTGCTTCCCTTGCTGAATCCCAGCCTGCTGCTTGCTTTCTCCTTGTCGTGCAGTTTTTCTGCATGTGTGTGTTTTGCCTAACAGCTAATGAATTTTTTTAAATACATGTTGCTTTGCATGGTTTTTGAAGATTGTTTTGCTATGCAGATCACAGTAAAAGTGACTTAAATTATCGTGAAATAGATTCCTTTTTCTGATGCTTATAAATGTTTCAAAATGAAATCTAAGAAAATGTTTTATTATAATACAGTCAATAATCATGTTTTCTGCTTGTTGTAAGAATGCATTGACCACTTGTAATCTAATTTGGATGGAAAGGCTAATGATTTGGCCTGATACTTTTCCTAATGAATCCTTTGGGTGGGAATGCTGAAAAACAGTTTTTTATTTCACAAAGAACATCATTCTTCTTACACTTTTTAATTTGAACTTTTCTTCCTTTCTTTCCCCCTTCCTTTATCTGCTCCCCTCAAAACAATTTTGTCCTTATTGGACCTAGAATTGCTCTTAACATTGTAAAAGTAGTGAAACAGTTTTGCAATGTTTACTTATAAAGGTGTTCTCATCAAGCATATTTTTATGTAGTAGTCTACGTCATAGTAACAAATAACTACAATCCTAAAATCAGTCTCCTAATTAATTTCTGGGGCATTGAGCTTTAAGCTCCAATCACCTGCAGCTAAGTCGGAACCAGAAAACATGGTACTTGCCAGAAAGCTCCAGTCTCCCCTGGCTACTCTTGTTTTAGCTAATTGCTTTCTCCTCCCACCATCATCGTTACCCATCTTCCTGCAGTGTGTTGTCTGGATTAATAAAACACTCTCTAGAATGCAAAGGAGCACAATTTTAATTTCTACCATGAATTCCCCAAAGTTCTCTTCTTGGTTCATAGGCATAAAATAAAGAATTTTTCATGTGTTTTTAAACACTGTCTAGTTTCTTAGTCAAGTACAGTTGGGTGGAGTGTCCTAGGATAACCCAACAGCAGCTCATTTAGAAATTTGTCTTCCCAGGGTACACTGTCAGCCTGTCTAGTTTCTCACATAAAGAATGAGAGCAATCTTAACCTTTTAATTTTTTTTTATTGTTCTGATTACCCATTTACCAGCTGCCTTCCTAGTGCCAGACAAAAGAAACATGTCAAGAATTTGTTGTTAATGTACTGTGGAAATCTAAGACCAAGGTCTTGGAAGTAGGAGTAGTCCAGACAGAAGTCAGGTTATCTGTGACATGATGTCACATGATGTTACATGATGTCACATGATGTCTCCAGAATTCAGTTATACAAAAATGTTTCTTTCTGAAACAACTTCAGTGAACATTTTGACCAAGGTGTGTCATTGTGCATGACATCACTTAATTGTGCCTTCTTTCTGTAGGCAGCACAGATTGTGCTAATCTCTCTGTTTGAATTGAACACTCCTGAATTTACCATGTTACTTGGTGCCTTGCCAAAAACATTCCAAGATGGTGCCACCAAACTCCTGCATAACCACCTCAAGAACTCCAGTAACACCAGTGTGGTAAGTGCCCTGGTCGTGGTTTGGTCATAACCTCCATATGACCCTCATCCAGCTCCCAGCTGATTGGACAGCCACCTTCTTATTCTTTTTCTAGCCTGTGAGCCTTTAGAAGGTGGGGCCCCTCTCGGATCCCAGCATGTATCCCAGGACTTAATGAATTTTGTACTCCTTTTTCTCAGAATAGGTTGTTCAGTCAGTTAAATGTTTACTAATTCATTTCATTCATTCATTCATTGACTCTCTTATTTTTTAATCCTGTAAAATAGAAATGCTTAATTATGTGTGTAATCCTAGCACAGCTAGCTAAATTAGTAACTTTTCTCATTGCTATCACAAAATACCTGACAGTTTAAGGAAAGAAGGATTTATTTGTCTCACATCTCAAGGATATAGTCCATCATGAAGGAGTGTGAAGCAGCTGGTCACAGTGCATTCACAGTCAGGAAGCTGACTTTTTCTTTTTTATTCAATCAAGGACACCAGCCCATGGAATGATACCACCCACATTCAGGGTGAATCTTCCCATATTAATCCTATCTAGAAAGTCTGTCACAGAAATGCCCAGATGTTTGTCTCCTAGATGATTCTAGATTTTATCAGGTGGGCAGTCATATGCCATCACAAGCTGTCATAACTGCACAATAGTTACCATCCATGCAGTATTCTAGTTACTGTGGGCAGATCCTAACCATTTGCACATGGGTTAAAAGATGGCAGGAAGAGTGGTGTTGAATTCTTTAAAAAACCCTTGAATAATGGTGTCTGTGCTACCTTTGTCCCAGGGTTCTCCAAGCAATACAATTGGACGGACACCTTCCCGACACCCCAGCAGCAGGACCAGTCCCCTGACCTCACCTACCAACTGCTCCCATGGGGGACTGTCTCCTAGGTAAGCTCACTTCCATAGAAGTGAAACATAAAAGCATCCATTGTCTGTGCAGCTTGTAGAATTTTAGAATCCGACCTGACAGAGCACTGGGAATCAGTACTGATCCTCCCTCCTCCTGTGACTCTGTGGTCATTGGCAGTTAACCTCTGTGGTACAATGGTTTGTGCTCAGTATTCTCTCTGTGATTCTTCTAGCTCTAAACACTGAGTCTGATGCCTCACAGATTTTTAAACTGAAGGTCACATGTAGTGCCGTTTTATGTAGAATGCATGAAGAAGTTCATCAGCTGTGCTATAAGGAATGAGAAAGCCTAACAGCATTTACTGAGTTGCAAACACTTCTGAGTCTACAAGTTAGGAATAGTTTTCTAATTAGTTAGTCACTATAAGCCTGTCCATAGCCCACTTAAAGCAGAACACTGCTCTGAAAAGACTGTGATTCAGAGTCTGAGTATTAAATAAATCAGCATATTCAAATTCCTGTTGAGACCATGCATGGTGACCTTATAGGATCTGGGGCAGTGACTTCTTTTTTGTTTGCTTTTATTTTATGTTTTGGTTTTTAAGATAGGGTACCTGCTATGTAGGTAGCCCCAGGTAGCCTGAAAATTGCTGTGTATATTCTGTCTCAGCCTCCAGGCTGCTGGGATTATAGTCATGAGCCACCTTGCCCAGCAGTCGGGTAGTGATTTCAAAAGAGAAAGTGCTTTGTCTCAGAACCTGTTAGAAGTCTGCAAGGTGTCTTCCATGACTCCTTCACATGGGTTGGAATTACTCAGCTCCTCATAGTAATGGCTGTATAACGCAGTAATTATTCTGCACCAACAAGGGCCACACATTGTATTTCCTCTGTGAGAAGTCCAGGTCTTTGGGCTCACTAACCATAAAACCCAGGTGGCTTTTGTCCTGAGGGTACTGTCACAGGGTCTTAAAACATAAGAATATACGAAGTTACTATTTCCCAGTAAAAGTCTCCCTCCATATGTTACTAAGGTATCAAAACATAAGTGCTTTTGCTCTTTTTTGTTTTGGCCTTTTTGTTTTTATTCTCAGGTTCTCATTTAGCTCAGACAGGCCTCAAACTCAGTATGTAGCAGAGGCTAGGCTTGAACTCTTGATCCTCTGCCTCCACCTCCCCAGTGCTGAAATTACAAGCATTCGAGACCAAACCTAGCATATAAGTGCTTTTAAATGTAATTTTTTTAAATATCACAATTCCTTTCCTTATAACTGGAGTTCCCTGGTTATACTATAAATGTTTTGGGACATAGGAAATCTGTATTTTTCTTTTCATGAAACAGTATTTGATAAGCTGTCTCTTGCACCCTGCTGTTCTTGAATTGCCTTGTGTGTGTTCCCTGTTCTGCAAGTATAATGAAGTACATTTCATCTCCAGATTCAACCTGTATTGTCCTGTTTCAGCAAACTGGTAGACAGTTCAGATCAGAAAATGACGAAAATCTGTGTGCTGGGAGTCACAGTTTAATCTGTTCAGATGATAAAGTCTATATGTTTTATGGTTTATCTTAAGTGACCAGGATCAGTGTTGTTAATTAAAATTGTACGGAACTATCATATGCACTATAAATTATTGCCTTATCTAGACATGAAACTTCTGCAAGATTACCTGGGAAATCTGTTCTTCTCTAACACTCAGCTCATCATCATATCTTTTATTTACTGAATTACTAGGGTGGCATATTAAACAGAAACTATGCTGCAAGTTATTTTATCACTTTGTGTGCTAAAAACTTGTATCAAAAAAATTGGTTGGGTCTATTAGCAGAATCTACCAAATCCATCTATAATTCAGATCTCTAAATTATTAAAATTTTCTTTCATTTTTCCAGGCCCCTATTTTTTAACTGTAGATTTTTAACCTCCTAGGATTAGAGATCAATGGAAGAAATTAAGAGAATAATTTTCAATATTAAAAGGTCTAGCTATGGCCTACATATTTTTTTATTGCCAAGCGTTTTTTTCCAGGAATTATTTAGTAACATAGTTTCTTTCTTTTAAAAAAAAAAAAAAAAAGAGTTCACATTCATTGTTTAAATAGCTGGACGGTGTGAGGCAGTCTGAGCTCAGGAGGAGAGATGATTTTTCTTAGAGTGAAAACTGCCTCACCTGGTTTGTCGCTAGAAAAACACTCAAGTAGGCGATGTGACTTTTAGTAGAAAAGCTATAAAAGAAATGAAGTCTTAGACTAACTGGCAGATTTAATTTTGCACTAGCTCACCACAGACTCAGGATAAACCTGTGATAAACAGGTCACAGTGTGGCCTTCTCCCTGTACCTGTGTGGTGCCCTTGAAGCACCATCTATCTTGACCAAACAGTGTTAGCTTTTTATTCTGAAGGGGGAAATGTCAGACCAGTTATTTGTTTTAATCTAACTTTGCATGTCAAAATGAGCTAGATTTTTTTTTTTTTTAGTCCGAAAAGTCTATATTTTGTTCATGGTGATAATAAAGGACTATTCATCCATCCAAAAGACTGTGGATTCATCAAATTTGATGTTTTAAATTTCACTGGTGAGAAAGTCCTTTTTCTCAACTCGGCAGTATCAAAGATACCATTATAAACAGGCTCACCTTTTTGTAAAATATCCCATCCCTGGTTTGCGTGAGAGGGGGCTGCCAGTCATTCCCCACAAATGGACAAGTACAGCATAATATCCGAGCGGGGATTTTTGAAGTACAGTCTTTCAACATTCAACACATAGTTATAGTTTTAGCTCATTTTACCTAGTGTGATTTTGCAGAAACTGAGAAACAGCTACTTGCGGGGAGCCGTCTTGCTCTGGTGTGCTGCGTGTTCTTGGCAAGCATATTCTGGGCATGGTGCTGCTGTACGCTCGCCAGCAAAGGGAGGTGCATTCAGATGCTTCTCCTGTCACACAGTAGAAGCATTCTATAGAATATAAGCAGGGCTTCCCAAGGAGCCCTTCCCCCACCTCAGGCAAGTGTGTATGATCCCTCTCCTCCCATCACTGGAGCCAGGCTTGGGGTGTCACATGCATTCCTCTTGTGCCCTCATCCCCAAACTCACATGTGACTTGGAGAAGGCTGTAGGCCCTGCAGGTCACAGTGTCCTCTCATCTCCAGGCTGAATTCTTACAGAACAAGAGCTGTGACCATTCTCAGGGAGACTGGGACAGAGGAGCACATGCTGTGAGAGCCGCGCTGGCAGGGGCTGAGGGCAGTGGCTCAGTCAGTAAACCACTTGCCTTTCAAGCATGAGGACCTGAGTTTAATCCCTATAACTCACATGAAAAAAATGCCGGGCACAATGGTACATGTTTGTAATCCCAACAGTGGTGATAGGAGCAATCAAGACAAGTCCTTGGACCTTGAAGGCAAGCTAGCCTCACCTACTTGGCTTAGTCCAGGCTAGTAAAAGATCGTGTCTCGTACAAAAAATGGAAAAATGCCTGAAGAATGCCCCCCAAGGTTGTTCTCTGAGCTCCGGGAATGTGCACTGAAAGGCAAGGCTGCCGTGGGCTTTGCCCTGTGTTCTCAGTCTAGTCTTTGGACTTACAACGGTAGTTAGAACTTTCTGTTGGAACTTCTGCAAGCCTAGACCGGGTAGTGACATTTGTGAAGGGAAGATAGATGGTATGTTCCTGAGTGCCTTTTCATTTTCCTGTCAGGTGATGGGAGCAGAGGAATCCCATTCCATTTATTGCTTTATTTCCTCCTCTGAGCTGGCCAGTTGACACTTAGCACCCCAATGCCCTTGCCCTCCAAGGGGCACTGCTGCTCTTTCTTAACATAAACTGGATCCCTGCCTCAGGGTCACTGTCCCTGCCTTGAGTGCCCTCTGGAGTGGTCTGTGAGCCTCCCTGCAATGGGCCTTCTGATCCCGTTTGAATTGAAGCTCTGAAAGGCCACCTTGGTCCTTTCTGAAATGACTGCTGAGTAATAGAAACCCGGGGGTCTTAGCTCCCCACAAGTACCCATCATATGCTCTTCAGCCCCAACAGGCAGATGTGCACACTCTCACAGGTATGTACATATGCATACTGGAATCTCACACGATTTTAATGTAGCCAACTCATGCTATGGTTGGGAGAGAAAAGAATGAAAACAGTCTTATTGAGGAGGAAACTAAAACAAAACTTGTTCTTTGTGTGGTGAAGTGTTAATTTCGCTCCAGCTAACTTTGATGAACTTTGTGAGGAAAGAAGAGGCTTGAAGACACTGAGTGTAGCGTTTTCCTCCCCTCGCCTTTGCCTCTGTGTTTTTCTCTCTCTGATTTTCCTCTTCTGATCACTGCAGTCGGTTGTGGGGTTGGAGTGCCGATGGGCTATCGAAGCCCCCACCTCCCTTTTCTCAGCCCAACTCCATTCCCACCGCTCCCTCCCACAAGACTCTCAGGCGCTCTTACTCTCCCAGGTAACACGCTACCTGTTAAATTTGTCCGAGGTGTCACAATATTATTATTTCCTAGGTCGTCACAGGTCTTTTGGAAAGCCTCTCAGCTCCTCTGCTGTAGTCCCAGCCTCTGCTTAGCCTTGCAGGAGTGGAGCCTGGGTGAGAAGTGTGAGCAGGTACAGGCTCAGAGTCCGGCTGCTGTCCTGTCTAAGGGACAGTGACCCTTTTGTTACCCAATTAGATTGGTTACCGTTTACTCTCGTGAGCTTTTTGGCTTAGTGTAGTGCTCAGAATGTGTCATGGAGGCCAGGGTGGGCGATGAGGCGGTTTCCTTAGCACAAATCTCAGGTGCAAAGGGGTTCCACTAAGGAACACACAAGACTTGCACCCTCCATATGTCACTGGCAACCTTCCTGCAAGTGCACAGACCAGCTACTTTCTTCATGTACTGTCGTACCAGTCCAGGCAGGAAGCTGGACTGGTGCTATCGTTGGTCCATCCCACTAAAGATGCACTACTTGAGGTTGAAGCAGAAGTTCTATGATAGAGCTGTTGCTTGCTTAACCTGAATCCCTAATTCAGTCTCCAGTGTTGCCAGACAGATAGATAAGGAAAGATTCCTACTTCCAGGCAGGAAGTTACCTGTCCCTGGCAAGTAAAGCTGACCAGCCCTGGCTCAGTGGCAGCGATAGAAGTCTGGAAGGACACGGCTTCCCTCTGGCAATAAAGCAGTCACATCTGTGGTCCTCAGAAAGCTGCACACAGTTCTCCAGGCACTTAACTGGGGTCTCTTGGCTATGTGTTATGAAGGTCCAAAGACTAGTCAGTGCCTTCTCTAGAAGCCTAGGTAGGAGTCATTGCATGAACAGAGCACAAGGCAACCCAGCTGTCACGGCTTTGTACGAGGAGTAAGTACTCTGTGTGATAGGATAAGGGATAAGCAAGATGGCTCAGCAGGTAAAGGTGCTTGCTACCCACACCTGATAACCTGAGTTCAATCCCCAGAACCCATGTAAGGAAGGAAAGAACCAATTCCACAGAGTTCTCTTCTGACCTCCACATGCACACCATAGCACTCACACACATGCACCATGCACACGCACACAAAATAATGAACTTTACATTTAAACAAAGAACCTAGAAAATGAAAAAGGAGAAGCACCAGCAACCAGTTACTTGGCAAATGCTTATGGACAGATTTGTTGCTCTATACTTTTGTATCATCAGCATAGCAAAGCTGAACACAGTAAAGAAGTCAGCTGAATACTTTCATTAATTTCTTTTGATGTTCTGAAGGTACCAAGAACCTTGTGGTAAATGTAGAGTAGAACCGTGAGGTTAGGACAAGCAGACAGGATAATTACCAAAACTTGGCGATTTTCTTAAGGTTAGCGTTGCCCGTCAGGATAGATCTGTTTCACTGACTGTGTCCCAACATAATCCCCTGTGTTACGTACCTTTCCATACTCTGAGCTTCATCCTAGCTCATCTTCCAGCCAGCCATCAGGATTGCCATGAGGACATCCCTTTCTGGAATCATCTTTCCCATAAGCACACAGTAACGTGACAGTCTAACTCACTAGTGGATAACACTTAGTGCATACTTAGACCTCAGGATGTGACTCCATGGTAGAGTGCTTTCCTAGCATGCATGAGGCTCTGGCTTCAATGCCCAGCACTGAAATGGGGAAAAAATACATACCTAGAATTTCTGTTGAATCTCCAAGGGAGAGAAAGCTGATTAAAGACTTAACATTTGGAAGACTTAACAAAGGCTATGTCTGCCTTCCTTGAATCCTATTGATATCATAGCAGAAACTATTCTTTCCATTCCTGATATTTTTATTCCTCAAAATGACAGTGAAGAGAGGCTTAGAGGGTAGATTTTCTCACTCTCTCTATTTGATCTCCTCTTGTCCCTCCCTACCCACCTTCTTGTTCTCCACAAGGCAGGCACCAAGCCGCATTAGGCTGAAGCTTTGGGTGACATGATCTGACCTTAGATCAGTGTCCTGTTGACTGATTGAGTGACTCCACCTAATCTAACACTGCCAAGGAAGCCCTTTGGTGTCTAATCAGAGTGCTTACAGGTGATTAGGACCTGGCCTTTAACCCAAAAGATTATGTCCTGGAATTGTCTATGAGCTGAAATGGGGAGCTGTGTGGCACACTGATTTACTTCACAGAGCCTCTTCACAGTCAGCTTCTGGGGCCCTTCCAATGCTCTCCATTCAGCACCCCTCAAGACTCAGGGTTGGAAGCTAGAAAGGGGGCTCAGTGGTTAAAAACATTTAACTGTTCTATCAGAGGACTGGAGTTTGGATCCTAGCACTCACGTCCATGTCAAGGAGCTAGCTCATAAAAGCTTATAACTTCAGCTCTAAGAGACACGACGGCCTCCTCTGGCCTCTGGGCAACACACACTCACATGCACATACATATACACAAGCATACAAAATAATTTCAAATCCTTTAAAAAAAAAATTTCTTTTGCCCTGAGAAGTGAAAGCCTAAAGGGTATTGATCTTAAAAAAAAAAAAAAGACCAGGCAGAGCATAGACACAGCAAAACAATAACTGTCACTGGACAGCAGTCATCTTCCTCATCTAGAACTCATAACTTGAGCTTGGTTCCAAATGGTATTCATGCATTCAGATGAGTGATTCTTAGGGAGTAGCCTCAGATGTGGACACACACTGCTCTCAACTGGGCAGCTAGAGTCGGCTCATTCCTTGACAGCAAGAGGGCGAGCGTCAGCTGGCAGAGCCTTTATTTTCTCATCTTCAACATCTTCAAAAGAAGTTATTGTGATGATGTGGTCAACTGAACCAAAATGAAATATTTGAAGGGAATTTGGATTGAAAATCACAGGGTGAATTTATCCGAAAGCCAACACTGTCTGAAGCGACATGTGGAAAATAATATTGTGACATCCCTTAAAAAACTGAACGTTTCTCAAGCCACCTCTCATCCATCCATCATTCTTTCAGTTTTTTGTTTTTGTTTTCCTTTTGCATGTGCTATGCTCTTTGGTTGTTGTGAATAAAAATATTCAAGACATTTTTTACATGTATATATTTTTTTATTTTAGTCATAATATTCAGTCTTTAATATATAAAAATAGTATACTGGTCAGATGTATAAATGTATGTAAGCTGGTATTGCAGAGTTCCTAGGACGGGGCAGGGAACCTCTGTCCTCTCCAGTCATGTGTTTGCACTTCTGTGGAGTTGCCCTGGGCACAGCCTAAGAACTCAGAATGGATGAACCCTGGCATTTCGCTCACATTTCTAATTTCACCTCTCACCAGTGTACATGGGTTTCAGCCACAGACATATTCAGGGCTCACGTTGCTTTTTGTTGGCTTGCAGAGCCAGACTTTGAGCTGATGTGTGTTTTTGTAAACACTCCAAATAGAGTTGGGATGTGGTTTTCTTCATCAGGAAAAAAGGATTCTGTCTGGGCCAGTTTTGCAGTGTTAGGCAAGTAGCTTCCATCTCCAAGAGTAAGCTCAGGGCTCTTGCTCCAACCAATCTTAAGCAAAGATCTGACCACTCTTGTGACACTCTCTGAATTCAGTCTTTTTTTTTTTTTTTTAAGGGGAGGAGCTTAGTAAATGTTGAGTGTTTTTAATTTCTAGCAAGAAATTTTAACTTATAACAAGAAACTTCTTGTGCAGTACATGGAAGTTGGCAGTGTTGCCAGTAGGAATAATTTTCACCTTGGCACCTTAGTTTTCACCATTGAAGAACAGAAAGATTGAACTGTCAATGATGCATGCTTCCTTCTCTGTACAGCCAAGGACTGTTCCAGCACTCCCAGCTCCTCAATATAGCTCAGGATTTTCTGTGACCTAAATTAGCTTAAGGTATTTCTTCTTTTCTTGGCTATATCCTCAAAGCAGGTGACATTTAAATGAAGTTGTATTTTTTAGCCATCCTTGCTTGACTGTCCTGTCATGCTCTGCTTTCTCTATTTGTCTGTCCATCCCGTGTTTTTGTTGGTATTCTTGGTGGAGGACAGTGGTGGGTTTTCCCTCAAGGATCCTCTCTTTCAGTGCCCTTTCCAGACATCTGAAGGATACTCTTGGGGCTGGACAGTTGGCTCAGGGGTTAAGAGCACTGGTTGCTCTTGCAAAGGGCCCATGTTCAGTTCCCAGCACCCACATGGTGGCTAAGAACCGTCCAGATCCAGGGGACTCTGACACCCTCTTCTGACCTCCACAGGCATTGCATAACACAAGTGCACCTGCATACATGCAGGTACTCATATACATAAAATAAAACATTTTTTTAAAAAAAGGATACTCATTGACAAACTACAAATTACAGAATACCAAAAGGTTTTTTTTCTTTTTTGTTCTTTTCTTAAAAGAATTTCTGCTTTATTTCATGTTTTATTGTTAGTCTCTCAAAAGACAGCAGCTGACATTAGTTTTCCCTGAAGGACAAGTATTTCTTGTTTTTTTTGAAGTGTTTTGTATATGTTCATCCAGGAAGGTGACTCGTCTCTATAAGATCTGCTTTAAGTGAAAGAGTCTGATCTTCCCAAGTATTCCCTGGATTAGAGCATATGGATTTAGACTCCCAGAGGGTCCAATGGGTTGTGTCCAATTTTGAATCCCAAGCTAGTGTCTTATATTTTTTAAGGTAGGATCTTATGAGTTCCTTTGGATTAGATTCTGGTGAGCACAGCTCCGTCTTTGAAGTTCTTTGCTTTGTTCCTCAGAAATCTACCTGTAATACTAGCTTATTTCCACATGCCTATACCTTTTCAGTTTGTACATTGAGACCAGTAAAAACCAAACTACTTTTTTTCCATCTTCAAGATAAAAAGGTTACTTTTCCGCTTTCATTACCTTGTGCATTCAGTCACTAATGTCCCTCTTTGAGTTCTCACATTCCTGTGGTTTTTGTCGTTTCCCACCAGTTCCTAAGTGCTGGTATAATGTGTTTGAGCCCAGATTTGACATGGAAGATAGCCATTGGTGGTGCTTTAACAAAAGATGTCTCCTTTTCATTCCAAATCACCTTTAAAAAGTATGATTATATCTTACTCCAAATTGCTTTATAACTTAGGCCTTGGTTTTATGCATGTACCTCAGTTCTGAAAAGCATATGCTTTTTTTTATTATTATTATAGCATGCTGGATTATGACACAGAGAACCTGAACTCTGAAGAGATCTACAGCTCTCTGCGTGGAGTTACAGAAGCCATTGAAAAGTTTAGTTTCCGAAGCCAGGAAGATCTGAATGAGCCAATTAAGCGAGATGGCAAAAAGGACTGTGATATTGTGAGTATTTTTCGGCTGATAGGAAACTGAGTGTCAGTTAAATAACAGAGATAAGTTTCAGATTGCTGAACACCCTAGTGACAAGAGTTTCTTCCACAGAGTTGAGACATTAGCATTTTTAGAGGCAATTTTACAAAATTTTAGAAGAGTAACTTTCAACTTCTGCTCCTTTGTCTCAGACACATTTTTGCTCCTATGATGTGATAATGTTAGAAATAAAATCTGAGGTCCCAAGGAACCCATCAATACCACACAAAGAACACACGAACAAAGCAAAAGTAACTAAGCAAGGCAGATTTTACCTTTGCAAAAGGGTGTCTTGCATGGTCGGTAAGATCTAGCAAGTACACATAGGACCTGGAAGCTTGGGGGCCATTTATCCCTAATGCAAGAGAACTGTGTCTTTTCCCCATTGACTGGGGTCTACCCTTACAGTCTTTCCCAGTAAGCTAGTTTAAAAGAATCAGTGCAAAAGGAGAAGAGCTCCAGTACTCCAGCCCTTCAGGCTCAGGAATGCATCAAGGTCTTTCCTTAAACAAAAGCCTTACAGGGTGTAGTATGATTAAAGGATTACAATTCCTTGTCATTAACCAAATTCCAAGTTTTACAGAGTCTGAAAGAAAAGACTAATATCTAATGTTTCTTACAATAACATCATAAGCTTGGAGGCTGGGGATAGAGCTCAGTTGGTGAAGTACTTGTGAAATAAGCATGAGGACCAGAATTCAGTCCCTCTAGCCCATAGGAAAAAGCCCGGTGTGGTGATGCATGGCTGTCCCAGCTCTGGGAAAGTCAGTCAATCCTGGAGAGTCTTTCTGGTTAGCCAGCTGAGCTAAATCTGTTGAAAGTGAGAGACCCTCTCTCAACAAGGTGGAGAGCAACTGAGGAAGACACTTGAGATGAGCCTTTATCCCCAGTGTGACTTCACACACACACAATCCTGAACCAGATACTAGCTTGGTTACCAGGAGTTCCAGTCTCACAAACAAGGCAAGCAGATAACGATATGAAGCCTTTGCTGTGGTCAGGTTCTGTACCTAACGGCCCTGACAGCCAGTCTCATTACTTTGCCAATAGAAGGGTTGTGGTTAGAGAAGCGCAAAGCCCAAGGGAAAGGAGTGGTGGGGTATGTGCTGCTGTTTGTTACCTCTGAAGTAAAGACGGGTGAACTGTGTTGCTGGGGGGAGATTCAAGGCGGGGCACAGAGGCTGTCTTCAGGAAGGAGATCCACCACAGGCCAGTTTCCACTTCATCCTGGAGTGCAGTGGAATGTTTGAAGTTGGTATTTAAGCAGTGTAAAAGAGCACAGTTGCACTTAGATTTTAGAAAGATTACTTTCACAGTGGGATGGAGGATTCTAGAGAAACAGGAGCCATGAGCAGAAACAGTCGTCGGAAGTCTGTTGTGTCAGTGCTGATGTGATCTACTGATAGTGTTCAAGAAGAAGAAAGTGAGCAAATGAGAGGTAACCTGTTCATAGCATGGACCCAGCCGTACATATGTGGGAATGGCAGGGTCCATGGATTAGCTTCATAGGCATGGAAAGCCACTAGTGTTAGGGCTTTAGGCCCATTACTGAACAGAGATAGAGACTTGAGAGGTATTGAAGAGTAGCTCAATGGTAGGAAAAAAAACATGAGGGATGAAGTACCAGGCACTGCGTGAAGACAGTGTTCCGGGGAGCACAGCTGGAATGATGGGAGGGAAGCCAGGTACACGAGGTCCTGAAAGGCCAACTGTGGAAACCTTATCCGTACACAGCTTCTGCTGTGAGAAAAGCAGAGTGTAAACTGATATATACACTGGAATTCCCACCATGTAAAATGTACATGTAGACAAGGACTGAGGTAAGAAATACAGACACATAAAAGTCAGATTGGAAAGCTGCTAAGATGGCTTAGGGGGTAAAAGCACCTGCCATGAAGCCTGACAACCTCACACTGATCCCTGGAACATATATAAAGGTGGAGAGAGAGAACTGACTCCACCACAAAATTACACACATTTGGTGGTGGTGGTGGTGGTGGTAAATGAGTTTTTTAAAGATTCTTTTTTGTCAAAGTGATTCAAAGTATAGCTTATTTTAAGGTTATGTTTTTTAAACTTTCATATTTGAGTATCTGTTATAATGTTAATATGTTTTCTAAGAGAGTTGCAAAAATATTAAAATCATTCATGAGCTATCTTATCTGAGGACAGTGCTATTAAGATATGATTTATAGCTTTTCAATCTTAATTTGTTCAGATCTATGCCTATATTACATATTCTCTTTGTATCTTAGGTATAGCAGATGTTAAAAACCATGTTGCCAGGTATGATGGTGCACACCTTTAATCCCAGCACTTGGGAGGCAGAGGCAGACGGATCTCTGTGAGATTGAAGCCAGCCTAGTCTACATAGTGAGTTCTAGGCCAGCTGGGGCTTTAGGAAGACCCTGTCTCAAACCTAAAAAAGAAAATGTGACAGCCTTAAAAAAGGGAGGAACAAATAAATAAATCTTTTAAAGGGAGGAAATCTGATCTGTGCCATGACTTGGATGCACTTTAAAAGCATAAGGCCAAGTGAAATAAGCCAGTCACAGAAGGGCAAATGTTTTCTTATAACTTTTATATGAAGCAGCTGGCTTAGACAGTTCCATAGAGAATAGAATTGAGGTTTGTGGGGGTGGGGGAGTTGTTATTTATTTAGGTGCAGAGTTTTTATTGGGGATGAGAAAGTTTGGGGTGTACATAGTAGTGATAGTTACACAACATAGCGAATGTATTTAATGTCACTGAATCATATGCTTAGGAATGATATCTTAAAATATGTTACTTGTAATTTACCACAGCTTTCTAAAATACATACACATATAATGAGATCTGTATCTTGTTAGTAACACAAATACAATGTTATGGGTCTCACCAGTATGGTCTGCTATCTGGAAAACATGTCCTTCACCATTCTGTCATCAGGTGTCTGCCCATTGCCAGCAGTTAGCCACACTTGTCCTTATCCTTATAGTGCCATCATGTAGGGGGCTGGACAGGCTGATATGCCCAGGTTTGAGGCTGAGAGTGAGTGAGGCTATCAGAACCATGCCTGAGACTGTTGGATCAATGCTTTCTTTGTTAAGGCCAGTCTCAAGGACGATAGTGTTGGGGTTGCGGGGGGTGGTTGGGACAAAACTTAGAACCAAGAAGCCAAAGAATGGATGACTGATCTTCACTAAGGAAGTACATACACATAAGGGCCTCACCCATATGAATATATACAATAACTGATTGATTCCAGGATGGTTGGAGTGCTCTAGGCTCCAAGGGAGCACTCTGGGAGCATCTCTCCATCGGGGTATTGCCAAGATAACATCAAGAAACCCTTACTATTGGCATTGGAGCCTGAGGCCACATGCAGTGGTCCACAGCAAGACTCCTCAAGAACAGGCAGCAGAGGACATAGCCTGTCCTTTTCAAGAGCTCTTCAAACTGCATAGTTTGAAGAAACTATGCAGTTTGAAGAAAATTCGCCCGTACAATGAACCATAAAATGACAGAGAAAGAGATTTACTGTATATGTAGATGGATGAATAGACACTGATGTGGACATGTTCTGTTCAAATCGAAATAACAATATTCATCTTTTTCTCAGTGGCCAGGTTTCAGATGGAAATGCCCAACCCTTCTAAGATTTCTAAGCATTAAAAGAAAAAGTGTGCTGTAAGTCCCAGAGTGAACTCACAGTGTGCTGTTTTCCAGATGTCCCGTGATGGAGGAGCAGCTTCACCTGCCACCGAGGGCCGGGGAGGTGGAGAGGTAGAAGGAGGCAGGACAGCTCTGGACAACAAGACCTCCCTGCTCAACACGCAGCCTCCACGAGCCTTCCCAGGACCTCGAGCTCGGGAGTACAACCCATATCCCTACTCTGACACCATCAACACCTACGATAAAACAGCTCTGAAGGAGGCGGTGTTTGATGATGACATGGAGCAGCTCCGTGATGGTCTGTCTCTCTGCTTGATGGCTCCTACCCAGAAGTGCCTTCTAGGCACTTCCCCTCCTGTCAGGCCAGCTCTGAACTCATCAAACTCATATAGAATCATGGGATCTGTTCTGGTTTGTCATTTGCTTAGAACTGCTTATTGAGTCCCTGCTGTGTGCTTAGGCTGGGGAGGCCCACCACGAGCAGAAGGCTAGGTAGGCTTGCCCTCTGCAAGCTTGCAGTCTGTCCATGGAGGCTCTACTATCAGGAGACTTCTCAGGACACTGCTTGGTATCCAAGGCCTTGGCCCACACCATCCCAACTCTCTTAGCCATGGAGATGAGGTCCTGAAGCCATCCTTGAGGTTTCCCCCTTCCTTCAGCAGTGTGGCAACTAAGTCTACCAGGTCTGTGCCATGCTATAGCAGACATGGGAAGCAGAGGGTCTGGCATCACTAAGGATTCTCCTTTCAATAGGCTTGGTGCTGAGCTAAGAGGACTATGCCCATTAGCTCCTGAAATAGAGGCAATTGTTCCCATTCTACAGGATAAGTAGCTGAGGTTCAGAAAGATTTAAGATACTTGCCTAAAATGTAACATAGGTAGTATTTCTGGGGGGTTTTCTGAGTCCCGTGTCAAGACCAGTGTCCAGGGACTGAGAAAGTGGCTCAGTGGTAAAATTGTGCTCAACTAGTGTGAGGCTCTTGGTTCAACCTCCAGTACCAAAATAAAACCTGTGTCCGTTAGTGAATGCAGTGAGTAAATGTGTGCCGGTTTAATGGTGTTTTTATCAGCATAAAGGTTTTCTTTTTCCAACTCATTTGTTTATATTCACTTGCTTTATCCTATTGCAACTTCATAGTAACTTTTCATTTTTTAATTTTAATTTTTTTTATGTTATATGTGTGAGTGTATTGTCTGCATGTATGTAAGTGCACCCGTGTTGTGCAGTGCTGAGGAGGTCAGAAGAGGCCATCAGATCCTCTGAAACTGGAGCCAAGAACCATTGCTAGCCACCATGTAGACTCTAGGATTTGAACCCAGGTCCTCTGCAAGAGCAACCAGTACCCTTAACCATTGAGCCATCTCTCCAGCCCCCATAATGACTTTTAAAATTATATATCTGTTTTGTTTGAATTCAAATGAAGTTCAAATGGAGAATTATGCATTAGAATTCTAAACAATTTAACATCTGCTCAAATGCCTTCTTTAATCATGAAATGTTGGAGTTGTCCAATCAGGAGGAGGAACAAATGCACTTAAGTGGCTCAGTTGCTCAGGCCTGTTGGATTTCACATGAGCACACGTGTAGAGGTTCAGGGCACAGAGGGAAGAAAGGAACCAGGTAAAGTGGAATGTGAGGTAGAAGAAGAGTTCTCCAATCGTCCAAAGTAGAATGGGTGTCAGAGGTTCAGAATCCCATCAGCCACAATCCTATGGCCATTACCAGCTCTGTATAGACACAAACTTATCAGTTCCATACCTTGTAAGCCAAGGGTAGTGTTTGCTGTATATACCATGCTTTCTGGGAGAATGGTAACTTTTTTTTTAGCCTTTGTGGAGCTGGTTCATCATTTACTCATTCACTATTGATCTTGAACAGAGATCAGTGTCAGTTATCATTATCTCATTATCCACCACCTGTGTACTGAAAGGCTTAAGGAGAAAAGTGGAATGGCAGAGAAATGATAAACGCTTTTCAGCATTTTAACTTCCTTGTGTTCTCCCTGATCTCAGAAGCTAAAGAAATATGCAAATGGACCTTGAGAAGACGTGTAATGATTTGTCTCCAGAGATGATTTTCCATGTTTCCTGTTTAAAGTTGAGAGCTCAGAGTTGAGCCCTCTTAAATGAGCATGGAAAAGAAAGGATGTGCCTTTGAACCAATCTATGTAGTTCAGGTCCCTGACAGTAACCGTATTAGTGAAAGTGAGCAAACTTTCTACTCTCTGAACTGTCTATGGACACGTTGACTGGGATCTGATGCTGTGTTGGGTCCCAAGTTCTGCACATCTGAGAAAGGAGCAGATGTTAATCAGAGGTAATGGTCAGAGGGCCTTGAGCCATTGTGTGGAGCCTGGAGTGGGCCTCCTACTGGCAAGTGACTGCCCCAGTAGAAATCCAACTCAGACTGTAGTAGTGGAAGAGAGTTTAGAAAAAAACAGTCACTTTAGAAGTCAGAGGACTTTAGAAGACACCAGGGTGTTTTCCTCTTTGATAAGGAATGTCAGAATCAGTATACTAATGCTGGGCAGCTGGTCTGGCCCTCCACTCTCAAAGCGAGAGAGGGTCTGGGGTGCAAAGGGAAGTCTGGGAGGCCAAGCAACCAGAGTGGAAAGATGCAAGATCTGTCACTCAGAGTTGTAATAGGAAAGAGCAAGCCCGGAACACCGTAGCCAGCATCTCCTGAGGTGCCATGTGCCTGTGTCTCCACAGTGCCCATTGACCACTCAGACCTGGTGGCTGACCTGCTGAAAGAGCTGTCCAACCACAATGAGCGTGTGGAAGAACGAAAAGGCGCCTTGTTGGAGCTGCTCAAGATCACCAGGGAGGACAGCCTGGGAGTGTGGGAAGAGCACTTCAAGACTATCCTGCTGCTGCTGCTGGAGACACTGGGGGACAAAGACGTAGGCACTGCAACCCTTCCCATGGCGGGTTTATGGTGCCCTTCCTGGTCAGGATTGGCTTCAACTTGCCTTTGTGGGTTATGCTACTGGTTTACATCAAGACTTATATTTGTCCAGTTTCCACAGGGTTTCTGAGAACTTGCTAGCCTGGTAATGTTTTTATCTGCAGCAGGCCACATCCAGGCTCACATATGCCAGTTCGGGCCTCCCTGTATCGGGGTGTGCAGCCAGTGAGTGAAGCACCCTCTGGCACTTGGTTAACTTTAACACAGAATCCCCCGGGATTCTATTAGCATTGAAGGTACCCTTTTAGGCTGCAGCTTCACATGTGTCATTTTTATTTCAAGTGAAATAAAGAAATAGAGAAGTTTACTTTTTAAAAAATTTGTAACATTTATTCAGTTGTGTGTGAATGTGCTTGTGGGCACATTCTGTGGCACATGTGTGGAGATCAGAGGACATCTTTCAAGAGTCGGTTCTCACTGCACCATGTGGATCCTGGGTGATTAAACTCAGGGCATTTGTCTTAGTCTCAAGCACTCTTACCTACTGAGTCATCACAGCAGTCCAAAGTTTGTTGTTTTTAAAAATCCTATTAAATGCTGCATTCCATGAAACTATCTTAGTTCACCCTATGCCTGTGTTAAAGCTAATATTAGTGGACCAACTGGCTGATTCTCAAAGTGTACTAGTAATTATAAAAATAGCCTTCCTGCTTAGACATTTGAACTTGATAAACTAGGCATCTGTAGCTTAAGCTGTGACCCGCAGGTAGTACTTAGTGTGTGTGTAGGGGTGATCTAGTCAAAGTCTTACCTCCTCTTACCTATAGTGTAGGGGGTGATCTAGTCAAAGTCTTACCTTCTCTTACCTATAGAACAAGCAGGTGCATTGCTCACAGTCAGGAGTAAACACTGGACACTACTGGAATTAAACTTTAGAAGTAATAGTCGCTTTTGGTTTTGTGTGGACTAACAGAAACAGTAATAAAGCACCTATGGTAAAGAGCTAGGGGATGCCACTGGGAGGAAGTCTGAAGACTGGCACAGGGAAGGTTACAGGCCAGGCTCAGGGTCATAGTGATAGTGACCTGTGCTGGTGGAGAGTTGGGGAAAGAGAAGGCAATGAATGCTGCCCTCCCATTGTTTTCTAATGCTTAGTTAGGAATAAAGGTTTGATTTAGGGATAAATAAAGATAGAAAAATGATAATAAAAGTTCTGCTCTAGCCAGGCATGGTGGCGCACGCCTTTAATCCCAGCACTGGAAAGGCAGAGGCAGCTGGATCTCTGTGAGATCAAGGCCAACCTAGTCTACATAGCAAGTTCCAGGCCAGCTGGGGCTAAGGGAAGCCCTGCCTCAAAAAAAAAAGGAAGGATCTGCACTAACTTTTCTTCAAAGTGCTGCCTTTGGAGGCAGTTACCCTTGGCTGGGCTCTGGGGAGATAGCAGAGGGTAGGTGGTGCATCATGTTTGAGTTTGCATAGCGCACAGCTGAGTGACAGGGGATCAGGATGTGCTTCTTGGCTCTGTTTGCAGTAAACTTCACTCTTTTCTTGAGATTAGGCGTCTGTTTGGGATGGCTTTCCTCCAGGCACATGACTTGGGCCTTTACATCTTGAGGCCTGTTGCATGGGTGACCTCATCACCAAGAAAGTCAGGAATAGCCACAGGTTTCCAGCTGACCTCAATGAGTTCACAGTTTGACAGGTCTTGTCCATGAAAGGTCAGATGCTTTGGACTTGCCCTTAGGCATATTTCATAAGAAAGATGACACCTGTTCCCAAGTTTCAGCAAATCTAGAAAGCCCAGGGAACTGTGAGATGAAGTATGCCATCATCATTTCATCTCTGGTACAAGGCTCATTCTAGAAGCCTTTGCAGCCCCTGCAGGTGCTGAGCCCCGAGGGTATCACCATGCATTAGTGTCTGCCCTTTTGGAGCTATCTAGAGAGCCCACATTGAGAAACTGTGATTCGTGTAGCGGGACCTGCAAGAGGCCATGGCTCCTGAAATGGGCCTTCGCCTGTGGCCCCATACTTGCTGTATGTATGGACAAGGGTTGTGTACTATTTGATGATGGTCTTTTTCTTCTCGTACCCAGCATTCCATTCGAGCACTGGCATTGAGAGTTTTACGGGAAATTTTGAGAAACCAGCCTGCCAGATTCAAAAACTACGCTGAGCTGACGATTATGAAGACTCTAGAAGCCCACAAAGATTCCCATAAGGAGGTGAGCTAGGCCTATCAGATGGGACTTCTTAGGGGCACGGAGCCATGAGGGTTTGCAGGAGAAGACCATGAATGAGTATTCAAGCTTATGAATCTTTTCCTTCTAACTTGCCTGATTTTATGGGTGAAATTACCACTGCCATCATCATGGGCCAGAAGCTTGCAGAATGCTTCTGTAGTTCCCAGGCTCTAGCACCTCAGCTGCCTGCTTGAGAAGTAGGCAGGATAGGTCTCTGTGCCTTGTGCATGTTCCCTGGATGATGGGCTCTCAGCAGTCACTGGCCACTTGCCTGTTGACATGTTGAGTCCCTGTGGCTCCCCAGTTCTTGGAGAGGCTAGCAACCTACAGAACATAGGAACCTGTCTTTAAAAGGTGAGTCCAAGACTGGGGACATGGCTCACTCAATAAAATGCCTGCCATGCAAGAATGAGAACCTGATTGATCCCCAGAACCCATATTTTAAAAAACAGTTATCCAAATGCCAGGGAAGAAAAAAACAGGACCATTGTAAACTTTAGTTAAAACATTATGAGTTTGTCTGTATGTGAGAGAGATTTTTTTAAACACTTATGGGGGTGGGGATGGAGATGCAAATTTAGTGGTCAGAGGACAACTTGGCAGAAAATCAGTTCCTAGGTTCAGACTTAGTGGCCGGTACCTTTACTGGCCGAGTCATCTTACCAGCCTGTGATTTTTTTTTTTTAAGTTGTTTGTTACATGCATTTGATATCTCTGTATGTGTATCACAGTGTAGGTGTGGCAGTCAGAGAACAATTTGCAGGAATCAAATCTCTCCTTCCATCATGTGGGGTCCAGGAATCAAACTCAGGTTGTCAGGCTTAGTAGCAAGTACCTTTACCTTGCAGAGCCATCTCATTGGCCTTTTCTTTGTAACTCAGTTATGCAGTTCTGGAGGATATACTCTGAAAATAACTGTTAAATGTGGCAATGTCAAAAGGTTGAGTGTGCCTGATAGACGGTAGTGGCTGGTTTTATGGCAAAGGACAAGCTTAGAATGAAATTAGGTGAACTGAGCTGGGGTAGTGTTGGAGCACTTCCTCGCTGGAGGCTATCCTTTAAACTAGGCACCCCATTTTGAACTCTGATAATAGAAATATGTTAACATACTATTTTCTTGGAATATCTTGGGGTTTTTTTTCCTTGTAAGACAGAAGGCTTAGAAAGTATGAGATTCTCTTAACTCACCCAAAGAAAAGAGCAGAAAAATATTGGGCCCCAAATACACTCAGCAGCATTCTGTCAGTGTGGGATTCCTGTAACCCAACTTGCCACACTGCTGCCACGGTGACCTGAGGGCCCTAAGGGGACACTGTGTTCTGAGGTGCTGTGCTGACAGCCCCTCCCTGCTCTGCATGCCTTTGGCTCACCCTGACTCCGCACCCTCGAGCTTCCTCATGAAACCCAGCCTGCCACGTTGCCAGAAGCTGCTTAAGTACCGGTGATTTTAGGTTTGAGGTTTGGTTTTCATTTTTTTCTTGGAAATTCTTCAGCTGTCTCTCTCAGTCTCTCTCATCCACATGTTTATGTGTGCAGTTGCATATGTATATGCAGAGGCAAGAAGTCAGTCTCAGGTATTGCTCCCCTGGCACTATCAAACCTTCTATTTATATTTCATTTTATTTTAATTATTGATTTTATGTGTATGAGTGCTTTGCCTGCATGTATGTAAGTACCTCCATGCCATGCAATGCCTGTAGAAGTCAGAAGAGAGTGCTGGATCCCCTGAAACTAGAGTTACGAACTGTTGTTAGCTGCCACATAAGTGTTGGAGACCAAATGTAGGTCCTCTGCGAGGGCAGCCAGTGCTCTTAACCATGTTGTTGTTTTGAGATAAAGTGGCCTGGAGCTAATCAAGTAGGCGAGGCTTACTGGCCAGCAAGCACCAGGATTCGCCTGTCTCTGTCTCTGCCTCTTCAGCCCTGGGATTGCAAGCTCTCCTGGCTGTTTGCTTATAATCTGTGTATGTGTGTATGTCATGTGGGGGTATATGCACATGAGCACAGTGCCCATGGAAACCACAAGTGGGTATCACCCCCTGGAGTTGGAGTTCTAGGTGGTTGTGAGGCACCCAACATAGATACTGGGAACCAAACTCGGGTCTTCTGTTAAGAGCACAGCATGTGCTCTTAACTGCTGAGCTATCTCTCCAGCCCCCAGATGATTGGTTTTACATTCCTCAACAAAACCCAGGACTTGGTGGGAGATGAAGAGACCTGGCAGGCTGCACCAAAAACTTGGGGCACCACCAGGCATGGGGGCACACACCTTTAATACCAGCACTCAGAACATAGAGACAGACAGATCTCTCTGAGATTGAGGCCAGCCTAGTCAGGCCAGCTGGGGCTACAGGGAGACAGAAGAAAGAAAGGGAAAGGAAAGAAAAAGAAAAGAGAGAAACAAAGTGGAGCACCAGCCATTTTCCCTTGTCCCCTGTTCGGTTCCCCATGCAGTGTACAGTATGGCTACGGAACTATAGCAAATAAAGCAGGACAGTTTCTAGAAACCCAACTCTAGAATGCAAAATGCATCGTACGTGCTATTGGAGGACAGAGAGATAGCTCAGTGGATAAAGTGCTTGCTTCACAAGCATGAGGACCTGAGTTCAAATCCTCAGCACCCGTGTAAAGCCAGACACAGTAGTGTATGTCTGGAATCTCAGTGCCCCAAAGACAGGTTGGGAGGATTCCCAGAAGCTCAGGGCCGGCCAGTCTCACATACATAACAGCAAACCACAGGAGAAACCCTGCCTCAAAAGAGAAGGCAAGAACTGACACTCAAGGTTGTCCTCTGACCTCCACATGTGCACCCACACTCACACAGAGATTTTTGTAAAGGCTGTTAGACAAGATGGGCAAGGTAGGACTAGTGACAAGATGACTCATTTTCTCATCCTCTAAACCAGAGTCAACTTTCTTTAGTTCTTTGCACAAGGGCTATGAGTGTAGAACATGTCTCTTACACACAGAATATGCCCCAGCAGGCACTAACCTTATCTCTGAGCCATCAGTCCCAAGCTAAGGCACACATTTAATAGTGCGCATAATAGGTGGGCTTAGATACTGATTCAGAGCTTTTATTTTAAAAATGGGTGTCTATCAGCTTATATGTAATCTTTTCATAGTTCCTAGATTTCTTCTGTGATCTCTTTTGTCTTTTTAGTAAGTAATACTGAGTTTTGGTACTTGTAACATTCGAGAAGTTTCTGTGCTTTGTGGTGGTGTTAGCATTCAGCAAACATCTTAAAGGACTGAAGCTTGATATGGTGACCTTTAAAACCTCAAGCCTATTTTTGTTTGTTTGTTAGGATAACTCCATTCACGTGAACTCTTTTCTCCCTTTAGCACCTTTAGTCTTGTTGGAGCTGTCTTAGCAGCTCTCCTTTGACCACTAAGAAGGGAGGATTTAGTAAGAGAATCAATAAGACATGGCTCTGAGGCAGTGTGGAGTGTGAGCCAAGAGAGAAAAGCTGATTCCAGTCCAGTACCTGCTCCCCACTCTGCTGCCAGGTCCGTCCTCCTCATACAACCCTGTGTTTATAAGAATCAAGGAATAAAGGCAGGCAAGTCTTTTGCATGAAGGTTTATTTTTGTTTTCAGACAGGGTTTCACTATGTAGCCAGGCTGACCTCAAACTCAAGATCCTCCTGCCCCAGTCTTCTGAGTACTTAGATCACAAATGTGTACTACCATGCCCGACTCCAAGGCTAGTTCTTATAGTTATTCCATCGTTTAAGCTTTCAAACATTAGTTGTTTTTTTTTTTTAACTGTGCCACATTAGTGAATATTCAGTTACATTTATCCACTAAAAAAGAAAAATGTTGACCAGGCAGCTACTGGAGCAGGGAGGATCATGTGAGCCCCAAAGTTCGAGATCGACCTGGGCAACATGATGCGATCCTCTCTCTTAAAAATATATATAAAGGAGCCAGGTATGGTGGTGCATCCCTTTAATCCCAGCGCTCGGAAGGAAGAGTCAAGCAGATCTCTTTAAGTTCAAGGCCAGCCTGGTCTACATATTGAGTTCCAGACCAGCTGGGGCTACAGGGAGACCCTGTCTCAAAAAGACCCCCCCCCAAAAAAATTATATATATATGTATGTATGTATATATATATGTGTGTATATATATGTATATATGTGTGTGTGTGTGTGTGTGTGTGTGTGTATATATATATATATATATATATGAAATTATCTGGAGAGGTAGCTTAGCAGGTGCCTGCTGCCAGGCCTGACAACCTGAATTCAATCCCTAGGACCCATGTGGTGGAAGGAGAGAACTGACTCCCAAACGTTGTTCTCTGACCTCCACAAATGCACCATGGTATGCTCACAGTCTCTCTCTCTCTCTCTCTCTCTCTCTCTCTCTCTCTCTCACACACACACACACACACACACACACACAAATCTAAATTAAAAATCCCTGTCACAGTACTGTCAACCAAACATTCACCACACACCATCAGTGTTGGTCTCTAGGACATCAGAATCCAGCTTTAGGTGGTTCGGCTTATTTGAGGAAAGTCTAGTTCAGCTAAATATTAAATAACTATTCTGTCTCTGGATGTGTTACTTTTAAATCATTTCCAGTTACATTTTCTATTTTATGACTTCAAGGATTCAGAGAAGCAAAATGAGACCAAAGTTACTTAAAAATATAAAGATGATCTTCCTGGTTCTGGCATGCATTTGATGCAGTCCTTTGAACAGATCCTGTGGCTGAGATATGCTAGAGGAGGAGCTGGCATCCTCCTTCGGGTGCCAATTAAAATTCTCAATTGGCCCCATCTCCACTAACTACCTGCGCTGAGCCTGTAAGGCAGCAGCCCTGTGTGCCTGTGCTTCTGGGTAACCATGCACTGCAACCTAGAGAGGTCACAACACCTCCCCCACCTTGCTTTTTCGTATCTGTTAGCTCCAGGCTGCGCTGGGAGGTTATCCCTTCCAGCTCCAAGATAATAGCAGTGGCTATTGAGTAACAAACCTAAATCCTCACAAATTCTAAATCTCTAGTTTTCCATGGGCCCAATCTTGGGATTTGACCAGAAGTCCTGTTTCCTTTGGAAGTTCTTACTTTTTAATAAGCAGCCAAACCCAGAAACGTAGTCATTTAGCAGTGCTGTTATATCACTGATGCAGGGCTAGATGTGTGTGCAATCTTCAAACTTATGGTGTGTTTGAGTTAGTTACAGCAAAAGATCATTGTGTGATTCCTAATGAGGGACACCAGGAGCTTGGAACTGGATCGATGGTCAGGCCAAACAGCCTGTAACAGTGACAAGGATAAGGAGGGAGTGAACTCTAGTTAGAAGCCAGGGCAGCACAAACCGGGACATGCGAACATGGAAGGCACGCCTAGACTGAACCCCACTGGAAGGGGATTGCGAGATTACCTCCCCTCCAGGAAGCCAGCATGATCTCCATGTCAAGGAAGACACCCTTTCCCCTTCACAGGGCTGTCATAACAAGCCAAGGCCAGTCTTCTGGTTTGGAATGATGGTGCTGCTGTTGAGGCACAGCACAGCTTCTCCTCACTGATGAGCTGACCTCCTGAGAGCCAGCTATGCCACCTGCCACTTAGCTGACACCCATCAGCTGCTGCAGCTTCAGAAAGGGGGTGCTTTTGCATTTGGAGTTGGAAGAAACTGCCTTTGCACACTGCTCAGAGGCCATGGCTATAGACAAGTCACCAAGGCTCTGATGTCTGGGGTGATACAGAGGAGAGGAGTGCTTTGTGCCCTGCCCTGTGGGGCTCACATTGGTGAGGCAAAGTAGCCTTCCCTGGGGAAACTGAACGTCCTGCCACCTTTAAACTCTCCTAGTAAAGAAAATAGACTACATTTGAATGAAATGATATTTCATTCAATTTTACACAGTGTGGATATAACTACATCTCCCTAAATACACCCAAGAGGCTGTTTAAATTTGGCTGAGTAATCTCTTTAAATTACAAATAAAAGGTTAGGCTTGGTGGCACGTGCCTTTAATTTCCGCACTCAGGAGGCAGATGCAGGCAGATCTCTGTGAGATCAAGACCAGCCTGATCCATATACGGAGTTCCAGGCCAGCTGGAGCCACAGGGAGACCCTGTCTTTTTTTTTTTAAAGAAAGGATTTGCAAGTAAAAAATTTGATTTGTATCCTCAGACCACTGCCTAGTTTGAACCTGCCCTTATTTGTGCTGGAGTAGCCGGTTCATCATCAGCGCTAGTCTAGAAAATTCAGTGCGTTCTTAGAGATGGACAGTGGAGTTAGGAATGCAGGGAAGAGGCCAGCTTGTAGCCCACTCTGCTGTGCCCTATCTCCCAAACACACACACACGTGCCGGCATGCACCACTTCTCAGCACCTCCCCAGTCCTCACGGTTTCACTCTGCTGGCCTGTCTCCCCAATGAGTAGACCAGTCTCTTTTTTATTATTACATTTGATGGGCACAATGTATACATGTGTAGGCACATACATGCCACAGCTCGTGTATGGAGGTCAGAGGACAGTTTTCGACATCGGGTAAAGCAAGAACCTGTAACACTGAGCTATCTCCAGCTCAAGTAGACTAGTCTTGCTCTGAGGACCTTTGAAACCCTCATTTTGTATCTGTATTTTTTTTTTTTCCAGAGAAAAGCACTCTTCAGGTAGGGATGAATGATAAGATTATATACTCTAAAGTAATTTAGCAACTCTCCAACCATCTGCCTGTCACTTTCCTGAAGAGGAAAGACATGGGCATTGGAAGAGATTTACCTCCAGACCTGCTGGCTGGTGGGTCACTGAACCAGTTTACGACTTGTGTCTCCAGAACTGGAGTTCTCATTTCTCCCTCTGTCCTGAGTCTGGTCAAATGAGACTCACCCCAGGGGTTGGCCCATGGTGGCACTCCACTCTAAGCTCCAGTGTCTGTGCCGTTCCGTAGCGTTAGTCTTTTCCCTTGTTGAACTAAAGGATAGTAAGACTCCATGTCTATCCAGCTTGTAAGGCTTTCCTAGCCGCTCCCAGAAGGTGGCGCCAACTTGTCTTGGGCTTCCAGGTAATCCGGAAGCTAAACTCCAGGTGCCCTACTGGAGGAGCTCTTTGATTCTAGCCATGGTTGTTTTTGGATGTTTGCTGCTTTTTTGTTTTGGTTTCTAAACTTACCCAGTTGTTCTGATGCATCTGAGACAGAGCCAGATCAAACTTAGTGAACTCCAAACATGTCAAGAACTTCTGTGCTCTAAAATTAAGAAACCTTATCTTTAAGCAAACATTCATCAATGTTCTGAGTCACAATCCCATTTCCTTAAAAAGCTAGGTGTGTGGGAGGATCACGAGATCAGGGCTAGCCTGGGCCATAGAGCCAGACTTTCTCACAAACACCTGGAAAGCAGCTGGATATGAAACTCTGTCTTTTCCAAGCTAGAACTTTCATATCATTAACATTGAAGAGGAAGAGTTCCTGTGTTTCTAACCAGACAAGAACAAACTCAGAATCCAGACAGAATTTGTCTACTCTGGAGTGGGCCATGGCCCCGAAATCTGCTTGCTCCTTCTCACATTCATTTTGCCCTTCTATAGAAGTGTTCCCGGCACTTAACGGCCACCTGGTCTGTCAGGCCGTTTTGTCTCCTTTTCTGCCACCCGTGTTTACTTTTGCTCTCTGTTTGTTTACATTGATAATCTTCACTTCTTATGTTACATAGAACACAGGCAGAACCTAAAGTTCACCCTGATGTAGGCAACCGGCCAAAGCTAGGACTTGGCATAGGGAGCACAGTCAGAATACTTACCTGCTCTGGCAAAGCCAGTGTCAGCCTTCTGGAACTTTCTCTTACCCCAGGAAAGAGAGAGCCTTCAACCACCCATCCTGACGTACAGATTCTGGCAGTTTATTTCCACACCATCCCCAGAAGCTCAGTGGACGTTGATGCAGTTGATGAAATTTCTGGATGGTCCTGAGAGGATACTGGGTTCAGCTCACCAGACCTGAAATAGTCCATTTTCCCAGCAGCTCACTGTGGGGTCATTTTTCCAAACCTGTGTGGTGACCACATGGGAGATGGGGAGTTCTCACCATGAGGCTGGCTATTGAAAAATTGAATCTTATTGCATCCCCAAGGGGCACCACAGGTTATAAGTCTGCTTCTCTCAAGACTCACAGAGGCACCTACTCTGTGTCCACATTCTTGTTCTTTCCACTCCCATTCCTCATGAGACCTTAAACTCTGATTGCCATGTATCAGTGTTTCCTCAGTTAGATGTACTAACCAAGCCATCCAGTACTTTATGGTCATTCTTTTTCACTCAAGTTTAAAAACTATGATCCTGGGCTAGGATATAGCTTGGTGGTAGACTAGATGTGTGAGGCCCTAGGTTTAGTCCCTAGCACCACCACAACAACACAAAGACAAACTCAAGTCCCCAAATCATTCATTGTTCTCTCTAGTATGCTGTAGTATGTAGTAGCTCCGCACAGTCAATTATTTTATTTTATATATGGAAGAGAGAGCTATAGGCATGTGGTGCAGGTGCCTGCAGAGGCCAGAAGGTGGCATTGGAGCTGGAATGACAGGTGGTTTTGAGCTGCATGGCATGGATTCTGGGAAATGAACCAGGGTGCTCTGTAAGAGCAGCAAGTACTCTTCACCTCTGAGTCATCGCTCCAGCCCACAGAGTGGATTCTGGCAGCTCAAAGCCAGTGTCTTCACAGAGGTCTCTTCTGGGCCAGGTTAGCAGAGAAAGGCCCTACTTTCCTCCACTCCCCCCACGTGCCTTACTTTCTACAGCCCAGCCACATGCTCAGCTCTCTCTAGTGAGCTTTTGGAATGTGCTGTGGCTTTAGAGCAGCCGAGAAGACCTACATATACAGACGAGGAAACCTGGGAATGATGGAGCCCTCTCCTCTCATCAGACACCTGATTACTGGGAAAATGGCCTGGGACTGGCTTCTTTTCTAAAGAGCTAATGTGTGCTTCAGGTCACCTGGAATGGTTCACCTGGGCTTTTAAATTTTTATTTTTTATTTTATATGTATGAGTGTTTTGTCTGCAACTACATAAGTGTGCCTGTGTGTACAGTGCCCACCGAGGCCAGAACAAGGCATTGGATCCTCTGGAACTAGAGTTATGAATGGGTGTTGGCTACCATATGGGTGCTGAGAACCAAACCCAGGTCTTCCTCAAGAGCAGCAGTCTCTCTAGCCTCCCCACTTTTTAAGTTACATTTACTTTGTGTGTGATTGCATGTTATATGTGTGAGTGTGCATGCTACGGTGTACTTGTCGAGGTCAGGGCAGCTTTGAAGAGTCATTTCTATCTGTCCAACATGGTGTTCTTAGGGATGGAACACAGGTCATCAGACCGGGCAGCGAGCAGCTTCACCAGCTGAACCACTCACCACCCTACTCTCTCAGGGTTTTTTGTGGCTTATTTTCACAAGGCCCAGGTTAGCTGTGCCTTACTTCCTCTTGTGTTCTTAGGCTAGCTCCTTCATTGTAAATATGAATGCAAGTCAGTTTGTGAATGTACCTGAGGTGACTTGTACAATATAGGGGGAATAAACATTGTACACTACAGGAAAATGAGTTTAGCAAGCATACCATTGAACTTTGGACCCAGCCTGGGGTGCAGAGAGGTGGCTGAGGTGGGATCTCGCCTTCAGGAAACTCTAATGGAAGCAGGTTTCAGCAAAATGTTTGTACAGGGCCTCCCAGGGTTCTGTGGAGGATGTGAGTCCTGAAGAATAATTGGTCCACTCTCAAGGACATGAGTGATAGATGGGACTGGGCAGGGCATGGAAGGAAGGACCCAGGCCTCATTGACGCCCCAGACCCCTACTTCAGGTTGACACTTTAGAGATGATGGCGAAGGCAAACCTGGCTTAGTGCCGGCACTAGACGGTACTTCGCAGGTGGTGTGTTGTATATGATGCCTGTCCTCTGGCAGCATGGACAGCAGGGAGAGGTGAGTCCTGAGCTCTGCTCCCTAGCACCGAGCAGCTCCAAGATTGTTTTTTTAGCTGGGTATAGCATTACTTTTGTAGATGCTATGACAAAATACCTGACAAAAACAGTTTCAGAGAAGAAAGGCTTATTTAGGATAATAAGTAAGTTTGAGGATACAGCCTATCATGGTGGGGAAGTTGTGGCATCAGGAGCATAGACAACTGGTCACACTGCATCTGCAGTCAGGAAATAGAGAGGAATGCTGATGCTCAGCTCACTTTCTCCTTTTTATTCATGCCAGCACCTCAGTCCATGTGGGTGCTCCACACATTCAGGGTGGGTCTTCCCACCTCAGCCCAGTCTAGAAACTTCCTCACAGACATACCTAGAGGTGAATGTCTTCTAGGTGATTCTAGATCCTGTCAGGTTATTCCTATTGCACTTCCACAAGCCGCCTGGTAGCACTGTTGCTGCCACGCTCCACATCCCCAGACTTGGCCTCCGTCCACCATGTGTTTCAGCTAGAATGTGCTAGATGCGTCTTTCACATAACTGAAAGTAGGGAGAGATTTTGTTTTGTTTTGAAGATTGTTTTTGAGACAAGGTCTCACTCTGTAGTCCTGGCTGACCTCAAACTCACTGTATAGACCAGGCTGGCCTCAAACTCACAGAGATCTACCTGCCTCTGTCTCCTAAATGCTGGGATTAAAGGTGTGTGCCACTGTGTCCAGCTAAAGATTTATTTTACTTTTAATAATGTGCACATGTACATGTCTGTGTGTGAGTATGTGTAAGTATGTGCCGGTGTCTGAGGAGGCCAGGGGTTGGATGGTTATAATTCCCAGCCCCAAATAGAGAGCTTTTAATCCCATTGTAGAATTCAGGGCCAGCCTAGACTACATAGCAAACATTTTAAAAAATACACTTGGATAGCAGCTAGAGAGATGTCTGAGTGGTTAAGAGCACGAGTTTTTCTTGCAGAGGACCGTTGTTCAATTCCCAGCACCCACATGGTGGATAACGATGATCTGTAACTGCAATTCCCAGGGATCCAACACCCTCTTCTGACCTCTGGGGGCATTGTACGACACAGGTGCACTTGTATACATGCAGGCATTACACTCATATATAAAAATAAAAGAATATTTATAAAAACACACTTGGATATTCTTGACACTTACATTCAGACACATGATTATCCATGTTGATCCAGGACTGCATGTGCTTGCTACATAATTCCTGTGTGGAACTCAGTAGGTGCATGCATGCTCACCAGGTAAAGATTGGGAACCTAAAGTAAGACTGCTAGCCTGGCCATAAGAAATAGCAGGCCATCCATCTCAAGAAAAGTTCAGAGGGCCACCAAAGAAAAATTGTGACCTTGATAATTCAGAGAAGAAGGGCCTCCTTGAACAGAGATGTGCCCTCAAGCACTTACTAGGAAATGGGAGCATGAATCTTTGCCCATTAGTAAGTACCTACCTCCTAGTTGGGAAAAACTCTGCAGGGAAATGTCACCAGGAGTGAAAAGCAGAGTACCTTGGTGTGGAATGGGATGGTCAAGGAGGCTCAGGTGCAGCCCAGAGGAGTCTGAGAGCTATGGGCACTGCGCAGGAACACTAGTGATTGTATTACAGTGATTATAATAGCATTAGCACCGCCATGGAGCACCCACCCCATGCCAGGGCTGCTGCTCAAAGGTGGCCCTCTGCCCCACTCTCTCCTGGGTGGACTGCCACTTCCCCTGATCTCACAAGACACTTCAGGTAGATTTTTATCGGTGTAGTTTCCTTGCCAGGAAAGTTAAAATTCATTGCAATTTTTCAAGCCAAAATGTATAAAGAAGAAAATAAGACCCCCCATAACCTGCCCTGACCATTTTGAGGAAAGGAATGTGAATGTGAGCCCTTTTATGCACTGACTAACCCAGGTTTTTGTGTGTATGCGTTCATGAGGACATAGATGCGTAGGCATGTGGAGACTGGAGGCCAGCCTTAGGTGCACACAGTCTTCTTTTGTTGTTGTTTTGGTTTTTTTTAGGTTTACTATTTCTATACTTTTTATTATAAAAGATTCATTTGTGGAGGGGTGGGAGATAGATAGCTCATTGGTTAAGAACACTTGCTATTCTTCCAGGAGGACCTGGATTTGATTCCCAGCATCTACATGGTGACTAACAACTGTCCATACTCCAGTTCCAGGGGATCCAACACCTTCTTCTGGCTTCTGTGGGCATTGCACTTACATACATGCAGGCAACACATTCATACACACAAATAAAAATAAATAAAATATTTTTCAATAAAAAGATTCATTTGTAAACTTTTTTGGGGGCGGGGGGTGTTCTTGAGCCATGGTCCCATTTAATATAGACCAGGCTGACCTTGAAGTCATAGAGATCCACCTGCCTCTCAAGCGCTGGAATTAAAGGCATGCACCGTGACAACCTGCTTAAACATTTTTGAATTATGTTTAAATTATGTATGCATGTGTGTCTGTGAGGAAGTATGTGCATATGAGTATAGTTGCCTGTGGAGCCAGAAAAGGACATTGGATCCCCGGAAGCTAGAGTTACAAGTGGTTGTGAGCTGATGGACATGGATGCTGGAAACCAAACTTGGGTCCTCCGAAAGAGCAGCAAGTGCCAGTAACGGCTGAGCCATTTATCTAGCTCCCACCTTGTTTTTTGAGAGTTTACCAGTTTGGCTAGGTGGATAGGCCAGCTGGCAAGCAAGCCCCAGGAATCCATCTGTTTCTACTTCCCTAGAACTGGGATTACAAATGAGTACCACCACACCCAGTTTTTTTATGTAGGTACTGGAGGTCCAACTCAGGTCCTCCTGGACTGCAAGCCCTTTATCAGCTGAGCCATCTCCCCAGCCCCCACTTTAGGTTTTTTATAGTGATGGATGTCACCTACAGGGTGTGAGTAGTTAACTTTATGACCCAGCTCAGAATATGTTAAATGAGTGTTGAATTGAGGTGGCTGTGACTGTGGTCCTTGACAGTCCCTTGTCAGTCCCATGAAGCAGAGGAGGCCCAATCAGGTCTGTGTTAAGCATAACAGAGTCCAGTTTGCAGAGTAGTGCAGTCCACACTGAAGGGAGGACCCAGCCACTGTTGGGGAGCCCAGACACCTGGCCCTGTCCCTCTTATAATCAAGGAGATTGGGTGGAATGAAGCACCTTAGCCAGGGCCCCAAAATGCCTGAAACCAGCACGTATGGACTCAGAGCCCACATCAGCTCTCTGCAGAAGCCACTTAGCTTACCCCGATGTGTGCTTCTGCCCTCAACTGTGTGGCTTTCCCAGATGGTCCAGATGTTATCTTCAGGACTTCAGAGACACCTTTGTTTAACTTGCAAGGCAGGTAGGGCAGTCAGATGACCCAGTGGGTAGATGAACCTGATGCTGGATTCAATCCTCAGGACTCACATGGTAGAGAGTAGAGAGAGAACTAACTCCTTCAGGTTGTCCTCTGACTTCCACATGCACACCATGGCATGTTCATCCCCTCTCTCCCCCACACATGTGCGCCCCATGCATGTGCACAAAAATCAATAAATGTAAAAATAATAATTAAAGGGTGGGGTAACCAAAACCTCTGGTTGGCTGACTGTCTTGGTGTTGTGTGAAGATCATACTGATGTGTTAGCAGCAGAAAAGGGTGTGGTCTGGCATGGGAGAGAGCATTAGATCCTCATTGTACTCCATAGCAACATGGGTACCTTCATGTAGCCCGCTGTTTTTGTTTACATATATGCTTAGCATACTTAATAAGAGGAAGTTACTGTCTGCTGTGTCTTTGCCTTTGCTCTTCCTTGCTGTGAGATGCCCCATCTTATAGATGGGTGCAGATACTTACAGCAGGTCTGACTGGGGTTTGTGTTCGGCACCCTTTGTGCTTTTCAGTTCTTTGTACTACAGCTGTGTGTGCTTCCTTCCTTCCTCACTGGGGTCTGCAAGTAGCTTCTGTCTTTACTGAGATGGGACCTTCTGTGGCTTCTGTGATCAGAAATCACAGCTGCTGCTTCTGCCATGAGCCAGTCATTCCATACACTTCCTTCAGCGTGCAAAAGGGAAACTTGCAATGTAGTTTAGTTGGTAGAATGTTTGCCTGGTGTGAATGAAGCCCTGGGTCTCACCCCCTACATTGCATAAGTCAGCAAGGCTATGTATGCCAGTAATTGTAGCACCCAGACGTGGATCAGGAGGATCAGAAGTTCAAGGTCATCCTCAGCTATATAATGAGTTAGAGGCCAACTTGGGAAACAGAAACTTTGCCTCAGGTGGGTGGATGGATGGATTAATAGATGAATAGATTTAATTAGTTAATTAATTAAAACGTACAAATAAATCAGATGTGGTGGCACACGCCTTTAATCTCAGCACTTGAGGGGCAGAGGCAGGTGGATCTCTGGGAGTTTGAGGCCAGCCTGGTCTACATAACAAGTTCTAGGGCAGCCAGGACTATAGAGAGACCCTGGCTCAAAAACCAAAAGATTAAAAGTCAAGGTAAAGAGCATCATGGCACAGATTTCCCCCCAAATCAACTTTGCACCAGAAACACTCCAGGAAGGCACACTGAAGCCATCTGGAGCTGCCCACTGTCTGGCATTTGCATGCTTCAGGGGGACATGAGCATAGAAGACTGGCTTCTCTCCAGCCCCTCCTGTGGGAATCTCAGGGCTACTGTTTGTGTTTAGGTCCTAATCTTCCAAGCTGAGAATCTCTGCTGTTAGTGGTAAGAATCACCTGAGGGCAGAAGCCCCTGCCCCAAGCTTGCTGGGGCCTTCCTCCTGGCAGGCTCTACCTCTGAGGCTACAGCCAGCTGAGAACTTAGGTTGCTAAGGAGACCTTAAGGTGGTAGGTACAGCTGCTGCCACAGGAGTAGGGCTAATACTTGGAGAACCACTCTACCAAGGTTTTTTCCAGAACGCCCCAGCCTGTCTTTCCTTGTCCCGTACTCCCCTTTAAGTTACCCTCCAACCCAGGTTGCTTTTACGTTCCTTAGTATTAAAGGAAGAGGGTTGCTGTAACCAGGCAGGAGTAGTATTTGGTCTTTTTCAAAACTCTCGGGACAGGCATGGTTCATTCTAGGACGCCTTTGTGTTTCAGGTGGTAAGAGCTGCGGAGGAGGCGGCATCTACGCTAGCCAGCTCCATCCACCCTGAGCAGTGCATCAAAGTGCTGTGTCCAATCATCCAGACGGCTGACTACCCCATCAACCTGGCTGCCATCAAGATGCAGACCAAAGTGGTGGAAAGGATCGCCAAGGAGTCCTTGCTACAGCTCCTGGCCGACATCATCCCAGGCCTGCTACAGGTGCTCAGGTTCTGCCTTCACTGCCTCAGTGAGGACCACTCCACCTAACAGGAGTTGGGTAGAAGCTGCAACAGGCAGCTACCTCTCCTTAAGACCTGTGTCTTTTTTTCCATTTAAAAATTTTTTGTTGGGGCTAGAGCAATAGCTTAGTGGTTAAGGACTTTGGTTTGGTTCCAAGCACCCATGTGGCTACTAACAATCATCCTTAATTCTTAACAATTCCGGTGGATCCTTCATCCTCTTCTGGCCTCCATAAGCATTGCACGACATGGGTACATGCAGGCAAACACACATGTAAAATTAAAATATATAAAATTTTAAAATAAATAAAAAAATTTTTATTAGCATGTGTTATACACAATGATGTTTCATTATGGCATTTTCATACATGTATAATAATGGTTTGGGAAAGGGTCTTTCAGTATTACTTTGGTTTTGGTTTTTGAGACAGGATTGCACTATGTAGACCAGGCTGGCCCTGAACTCACAGAGTTCTACCTGCCTCTTCTTCCCAAGTGCTGGGATTACAGGTGTGCACCCGGACATGTATAATATATGTTTATCATATCCAACCCCCATTATCCTCTCCTGTTCCTCCTGTGGATCCCCTCCATTCCCACTTAGTCTGTCTTCTACTTTCATGTCTTTATTTACTTTTTGCTCGTTGTTTTTAAAAGCTCAGACTTTATACTGTAGAATGCTTTCTACGAAGTGCATCCTGTTTTAATACAATAAAGTGTAGCAAAACCCTTTGATCTATAGCCATAGTCTCCCCACACTCCTTTTGTTAATGATGTTGAGGTTCTTATAAATACAAACAAAACCCGGTGAGTTTCATTAGTGTTATTTACAGGAGCATGAGCACTTTACCAGTGGCTACACCCCTGAAGAAAATGTCCGTCCCTCCCTCAACAACCATTCAACTACCTATAGATATTTGAAGAGGGTAGAGCCTCATGAACTCCTCCCTCCCCCGGCCTATAGACCCTGGGATAGAGAGCAACTCCTAGACCTTTCTTTCACCCTCATGGTAGGATTTAGATAGGCCCAGTCTTGCCAAGGGCCTGTGTCTTCTCAGCCCAGCCATGCCTGCGCACAGCCAATGATGACTGGCAGCCCAAACCACAGCACTGTGGCTCTCTCAAAGAGCTTTCTGTTTAGTGTAGACATGTTATTCTCTGCTTCAACAGACCCCGAAGGTATACCTCCTGTGATCCAGCCTGGGCCAAGGGAGCCCATGGAGTGTGAATTAGGCAAGGTTTTTGTTCTCCCATGTCCAGTAAGTGCTTGCTGAGGCTGCTTCTCTACAGGAGGCAGTGAGCTGGGCAGACTGACAAGCAGGAGACAGGTACCACTGTGTGGGCTGCCTCAGGGGCTTCACACCCTGCTACAAGATACAGTTCAACACAGCAGCTATAGGAGACAGTGCCTTGTGCTACGTAATGTAGAGAAGGAGCATCAGTGGAGGAATGGAGAGGAATCAGCTTCCCATTTCATACATGCCCCTGTTTGCTTGGAAGAGTTTGGATTTACTATTGAGAACTGGATTATGCCAGATGGAAAGAAAGACACAAAGACTGCACAGTAGCCAGGGCTATTTGTAGAAAAGCATGCGGCCCTCATTTGGGTATGGGTGTGAAGGTCCCTGCAGTCACTAGACAGTGGAGAAATTCTGCTCTTAGGAATGAGTGATGTTATACTTTATTATTTATTTTTGGTGCATGTTCATGTCTGTGTATTTGTGAAGGCACATGTATGGAGGTCAAAGAACAACTTGAGATACTCAGTTCTCTCCTTCCATCAATGGGGTCTTGATGATCAAGCACAGGTTGCCAGACTGACTTAAAGCACTTTTACCCACTGAGCCATCTGAACAGACCTCTCTTTAAAGCCATTTCCATACAGAAATTCACTTTACAATCAGGGAAAATATGGATAAAGCTATGATTTTTTTCAAAGTGCCCCCCCTCGGGTTTCTTTTTCCCTTTCTGCCTCTCATGCAGTCTTTAGTGTCAATGACATGTTACAGAGCACCGCTCACCTGGCATCCACCTCTCCCTGCCCTGCACGCCCTTGACACCAGTCACTTTTGACCCTCCAAGGCAGAAGCTGTCTGGGTTGAGTTGCAGGTTTGAGACCTGTCTGGTTGTTACTGACAAGTCCAAGGTTGAACTTGGAGGGCATCTTGGGAAGTACTGGCGGGAAGGCAAGTCTTTGATGTGACTTTGTTCCTCCTTGGCTCTCTAGGGTTACGACAACACCGAGAGCAGCGTACGGAAGGCCAGCGTGTTTTGCTTAGTGGCAATCTATTCCGTAATCGGAGAAGATCTGAAACCTCACCTCGCACAGCTCACAGGGAGCAAGGTATGCATAGTATTACCCGCTGTCACCTAAGCCTGTGCCTGCCAGCTCGTCAGAAACCTCTTGGCGGCAGCTCCGGGCTCCAGACAGGATTTTCTCACTGGGTGTGTTTTAACCAGGCCTTACTTCTAAAAAAGCATTTTTCTCTCTGTAGTAAAGCCTTTGTAAGGTAGTGCTGAATTATATAGTGCAGACCATTTTAACGGGTTTTGAAAAGTCAACTTCGTTTTCAGGTTTCTGGAAAGTTCATAGAACATAGAAGCCCATTTGTTCACAGAATCACTAAGGAAACTTACCTCAGGCTTGGTGAGTAAAGGAGCTTGCCTAGAAGCCTGGCCCTCCGAGTATGATCCCTGAAACCCATGTAAAGGTAGAAGGAGAGGACCAACTCCACAGAATTGTCCTCTGACACCCATGTGTGCTATCACACAAACACACACTAGTAGATAAAATATTTTTCAACATTACCTTAGCCTTGAATAAATTTGAATTGGCACTGAATGCCTTGTGGGCATCGGCAGGAGGAGCAGCACCCGGTACCCGCCATGTACTCCAGGCACTGCTCTATACACATGGCATGTCAGATCAGAAGCCAGAGCACATGCCCTGCTCTTATGAGAGAAGGAGCTCGCTAGGGACGTGCGTTTTGTTTCAACTTAGGCTGCTGCTTGACACAGGTGGAAAGCATCATTGCCAAAGCATCTCTAGCCTGTTCTCCACAACAGGGTTTCCAGCCTTAACACCATGCTGTTACAGGGACTGGTCTGTGTGGTGTCAGAGTTCCATCCACAGCAGCTCTGACCACTGTCTCAGTTGTGAGGTCATGACTCTTAATAACTTCAAACATGGCCAGATTCTCCTAGAGGGCAAAATCTCTGGCAGTTGAGAAGCATTAGTCCAGACAGGTTGGAAGAGGCAACCCAAGCACGTGGGGTGGATAAGTTAGCAGCGGAGCTCGGGAGGTGGCTCAGCAGATTCTTGCCTGGCTAGCATGTGTGAAGGCCTGTGTTCCACGCCCAGCACCACATAACAGGACATGGTGGTGCTTGCCTGCAATCCAGTGCTTAGGAGGTAGAGGCAGGAGGATCATAAATTCAAGATCATCCCAACTACAGGGAGATAAAGCCCAGCCTAGGCTATATGAGACCATATCCAAAAAAAATTTATATATATGTATCTATAGAGACAGATATACACCTGCCTTCCTGCCCCAGTCTCCATGTTTCTCCACCTTCCTGGCAGAACCCTAATCAGAAACCCTAGAAACCTCCTTCCTCCCTCAGCTTCCATCAGAAGTGGAGAGGTGGCCTAGCCACAGTGAGCACCATCAAGACCCTAGTCGCAAAGCGGGATTAGATGTATAAAATGAAGAACTCATCCAGAAATATTAAAGGCATGCCCCACCATGCCTGGCTTCTTACTTTTTTATAGACCCTGGATACCCACCTTTTTTTTTTTTAATACAGGGTCACCCCTGTAGCCCCAGCTTGGCCTGGAACTTTCTGTGTAGACCAGTCTGGCCTCCAACTCAGAGATCCACCTTCCTCTGCCTCTTGAGTGCTGGGATTCCACCACACCCAGCCTGTTACACATAACTTTTAATTTCAGGAAATAAATGTGTCTGTTTTCCTTTTGTTGCCTGGACCTTTGGGATTCTGTTGTAGAAATCATCACCATACCCACCTCATGAAGCCATTGCCCAGTGTTTTCTTATAAAAGAGTTTTAGATTGTAGCTGGGCTTATGGCATACACCTTTAATCCCAGTACTCAAAAGGCACAAGCAGGCAGATCTCTGTGAGTTCAAGGCCAGCCCAGTCTACATAGTGAGTTCTAGGCCATCAGTGACTACATACTGGCACCCTATCTCAATAAATAAATAAATAGTGCTTTAGATTTTAAGCTTTTAAATTCAGGTCTGTGGTTCATTTGGAGTAATTTTTTATTCTCGAGTGCCTCCCTCCCCTCCCGTCTCACCCTTCGTCATCCTCTTAGTCCCTTTGTTCCCTAGACAGTATCATTTCTGCTTTTGTGTCATACACAGATATGATTGTCTATATCTATTCAAGATCTAGGAACCACATATGAGAGAAAACAAACAATATTTGTCTTTCTGAGACTGAGTTTGCTTAATATGATTCTCTCTAGCTGCATCCATTTTCCTGCAGATGACATGACTTCATTTTTCTTTAAGGCTGACAAAATTTTCTGTCATGGTATCACATTTACTTCATCATGCCTCTGTTTTTGGATACCCAGACTGGTTCCTTCAGGTTAATTTTTGTCTGTGGTGTTAGGGAGGGTTGAACTTAATGCTGTTACCGATAGCCATCCCCATCCTGGAGTGGTCATTCCTTCCTCTCTCCCATTGATGTACCTCTTCATGAGTCTTTTTGCCACTGGCACCTTAGGCACAGGGGCAGGGGAGGGGAGTTCTTTTAGGAAATTTTTTTTCTTTGTATATGTTTGTAAGTGTAAGCAGGTATACGTGTGACATGGCACATATGTGGAGGTCAGAGGACAATTTGTAGGAGTTGGTTCTTCTACCACGTGGGTCCTAGGGATTGAACTTAAGTCATCAGGCTTGGGGAAAGTGGCTTTCCTCACTGAGCTATCTTACTCTCCCCAGTGTTTGGGGTTTCTTGAGACAGGGTCTGGCTCTGTATCTGGCTTCAAATTTGTGGCAATCCTCTTGTCCTAGCCTCTCAAGTACTAGGATTACAGGCATGAGCCACCATGCCAAGCCTTCCTTTCTTTTTTCTATTTTTGCAGCACTGGAGGATCAAACCCAGGACCATGGGTTGGGATGGGGGGCAGTCGAGATAACCTCAGGTGTGGCAGCGGTCCGTCAGTTTCCATAGGCAGGGTATACTGGGGGAAGGGTAGGTGTGGAGGTCAACAAATCTTACCTCTGCATTCCTGGCTCCGTATCCCGGTCTTCCGGGTGCTCAGCACTTCCCACCCTGCCCAGCTCTGATGGAGCCTTTGTGCTGCAGCCACCCTGCCGTGTTGGCTCTGCCCTGTGTGTCTTCCCCCAGCAGCCCCTCAGCTCACCTTGGTATGCCTCTTGACCTTTTCTAGGTTCCCACTGCTTTTCCCTGGACCCTGACCTCCTGCCTAGTCTGCAACCCCAGCCCTGACAGAAGCATGCACCAAGCCATAGATAGCACCCTGTCAGTGTTCACTAGATAAGCCCCCAGCGAGGGAATCTGGGGACTTGATGTTTTCTGGTTGTCGCCTGGTGTGTTGGCTTCTCCCTTGCTTCTTGCTGGTTTCCACCTTCTCACCCATTTGTGTCTTCTCTCTGCAGATGAAGCTGCTAAACTTATATATAAAGAGGGCCCAGACCACCAACAGCAACAGCAGCTCTTCTTCCGACGTGTCCACACACAGCTAGTGGCCGCACCAGTCTGTGCAGACCACACACGATAGGTGGTGCCTCGGAGGAGCCCCATCGGCTGCCCAGTCCGTGCGAGGAGGCCTCACATAATTTATTACAATCAGTATTTTGGTCCCTTCCAGCTTTTGTGTAGAATCTTACTGGTATTGAATGTAATGGAAGCAAGGCCTGTAGCGCAGTCTCCCTAGAAACAAAAGGAATTCGAAATGAAGAGCCATACTTACACGTGTCTTGCACCACCTGCTGACATCAGCAAACCATGGTGGCTGGCACAGCTTGCAGAAGCCAGAGTGCTCTCATGTGCCTGGCACCGAGTAGCATTTTTTTTTTTTTCAGTTCCTACACACTTGGGGTGGGCTGGGTAATTGCTCTGTATTTTTCACGCTTACATTCTTACAGTGTGGTGAGATGGGACAAGGCCCTGCCCTTTCTCAGCCAACACTGAGAAAGGCTGTGTGCCTTTAGGTTGTGTCCTGTGAGGCCTGGTGAAAATGGGACTCTAGTCTGGGCAAGAAAAGGAGAGAAGCCTGTAGCTGGCCTTGTAACAAACACATGGGATTCACTTCTCTCATGCAGACAGGAGTCAAATGCCCTGGCTTTGGGGATACAATCAGAAATGCCACCAAAGTTTTTGCAATTGCATTAAATAAATAAAGGGTAGCTGGAGAACCCCATTTGGAACAATATATTGGAAACTGACCCCGAGAGTCTGTTTCCTCCCCTCAGAAACAGCTGGCCCTTTAATTTCAACCTCCTGAAGGTCTCACTGCTTTGAAGGAAGTGACTATAGATTTAGAGTCTAGTTAAATAAATTTTGAATAAAATTCTTAAAAGACAATTCTTAATGCAATCATGCAGACTTCCCTAGGCTGGCCTTGAACCTGAGATGCTCCTGCCTCAGCCTCCCTGGTGTAGGGATTATAGGTGTAAACCATTACACCCAGCAAAAGACTTGTGGATGTTCATTTTAGCAAGTATTGGCTCTTCCAGTTCAGAGCCTGCTGACACTAGAACTGAAAGCACGTGCTGGGGTACCCGACGCTACTACCCCTCATCTCTTACCCTCTAGATGAGACGGGGGAATTGGGAAGGACAGATACTGTATTTGGAAATAGATGTTGGAAATGAAGGAGTGTGTCTGTCTGTCTGTCTGTCTGTCCAGGTGTGTCTTTCATAAGCTGCCCTGCTGCTGCTGTTCAGGGGTGCATTTTCAGTGGTTTACTCCCGTTGACTGACTCTGGCTCAAAACATCAGGACTTGACCTTATTTTTGGTTAAAAACAAAAAATTACTATTTGTTAATAGTTAATTAATGAGATTTCTTTCTTGCCCTCTACAAGGGTTCTTAAGTCTTTTAGCCACTCCCCTGTGATAGAACTGTGCAGCCTGGCCAGGTAACTTAGGAATTCTCTAATGCCTAATGCAATTAGAAAGACCCCTGTCTGACTTTCAGATGGTCACAGTGGCTCCCACTGTAGCTGGATGGTCCCAGAATTTTGCCTAATTTTCTAACAGCACCCACAAAGGGCTAGCCTGGAATGTCACATGCCCCATTTAACCTCCTGAGTAGAGAGAGAAATACAATCACTTCACAGGTCTCTTGGGCTCAGTCTGAAAACTGTCGCCCGCCTTGCTGAGGAGACTCGCATGCCGCTGTCGACTCACGGAGGGCAACCGCGCCCGCCGCCATCCGAACCCTGACAGCTGCAGCTGCCTCGCCTTGCCTCCGCCTCCCCACAGGACTCTGTTCACAGCACCCAGAACTGTGTTTTCCTCCCCAACCCACCCAACTATCCAGGGCCTCAAAACCCCCATACCCAGTGTCCGGGGGCTGCTCATCTGACTTCCTGCTTCCCGGCACGCTGCTCCTCCTCCCAGCCACAGCTTGACAGGTGCGACTGGCCCTCGAGGCACATGGCTCTCTCCAGGCGCACTCTGTGCTTTGCGGACCTGGTGCCCGCAAATGGGCCTGCCTTATCTATGGCTCACTGCTAGCTTACCAACACCCGTGCAGGTAAGGACAAGTTTGCCTCAGAAGTCTTTGGTTTCTTTCCCACCCCATGGAGACTCGTATCCACTTTAAAGGACAGCACGTAAGAACTTTGCAGAACCCAACCAGGACTCTGCTCAGCGCTTGGAGATGAGACATGCTTTGAAGATTATCAGCCACCAAATAGTTTCGATGTCACTGTGTTCACACGCATGGTCCCCGACCCCTAGGTTGGGTGGTTTTTTGTTTTGGGTTTTTTGTTTTGGGTTTTTTTGGGGGGGCTTTTTCATGTTACATCCATATCTGTATTTATATCTTATTTGTTTCACTTCCAAGTGTATCATGGCAAATGTACAGATTTTTTTGTTGTTGTTAATAATGTGCTAGGATTTGCTAAAAAAGAAAATTTAAAAAAACAAAAACAAAAAACCTTTTGAGTTTGCCCTAGAATAAATGAGACTGAATTCAGTTTTGTGTGTTGGTGCCGTGTGAATCCTTGAGTGCACCAATTGCTTGTCCAATTACCATCATGACCCTGCCTGTACAAAGAATCTAAGGCTCCATCTCCTTGTGGCATAAACAGGGCAAACCAGATACCCACAAGGTGGCTCAGGCCAGTAATGGCACTCCCTGTGCCAGCCTGACAACCTGAGTTCGATCCCAGGAACCCACAGAAAGGTAGAAGAAGTGACTCCATACACACATTGTGATCCAACCACCTTCACATCATACACAATAATAGAAAGGAAAAGGCCAGGCTTGGTGGCACATATGTTTAATCCCATCACTCAAGAGGCAGAGGCATGTGGATATCTGTGAGTTCCAGGCCAGCCAAAACTGCATGAGAAGCTGACTCAATTTCTTTTTAAGGGGACAAACCATCAGAGAAGCCGTTCATTGTCCCCTGAGAATCCCTGCCACATGGTGAGGGCATTGGGGGCAGAACACAGACTGGAGTCCCAGCCATGTTCTGGGATGGGGTGGGAGGCTGCATGAACAAGTGTACCTTGTTTGTCTGGGCCCCATTTCCTCAGCCAAGCAGCAAGAAGAACTCCAGCTTCTAGAAAAGTTAGAAAGCCTTAACCGGACTCCAGAGACTGAAGCAGAGCTAATGAGGACAGTGGTACCCATACTCCTGAGTGTTCTCCCCAGCTCTTGGATCCAGTGCCTGGAAGGGCTGCTGGGCACCAGCAGGAGTGTAGTCTTAGGAAGAAAGTGGGCAGGACATTGGCCCCGCTACATCCTTTTTGAAACCTTTTTAAAATATTTCTAAAATTATGACTTTTTTTCTTAGTTTTTTTAGTGTGTATGAGTCTTGCCTACATGTATGTAAGTGCATCCGTGTTGTGCAGTGCCTGCCAAAGGTCAGAAGAAGGTTTTAGATTCCCCTGGAACAAGTTACAGGTGCATGTTAGCTGCCATGTGGATGCTGAGAATCAAACCCCAGTCCTCTGCAAGCCATCTTTCTAGTCCCCTAAAATTAGGACTCATAAAGGTAACATTTGGCATCTTGGTTCCTTTTAAAAAACAATCGTGTGTGTGCACATGTGTGTGTTCCATGCACGTGTGTGGAAGTCAGAAGACAGTTGCTGGGACTGGTTCTCTCCTTACAACATGTGCTTCCCAGAGACTGAACTCAGGTTTCAGACCTGTTGGCAAGCACCTTTACTGGCAGAGCCATCCCACTGGCCTCCATCCTGGCCCTTTACGAGTACGTTTCAGCGATATATGTCCACTCCCAGTGGGCAGATGTGGCGCCCATCTCCAGAATGCATCTTGTAAAACAAACCACCAGCTAGCACTGACTTCAACGCCCACCACTCTCTGGCATATTTGTGTGTACGGGTGTGTGTTCAAGTGTACAAGTGTGCATGCGGATACCGGGAGACAACCTCGGTACTGTCCCTCAGGTGCTGCCAACCTGGGTTTTTGAGACAGGGTCTCTCACTGTTCTAGAACTCACTAAGTAGGCTATGCTGGCTGGCCATCGAGCCCTAGAGATCTATCTGTCTCTATTTCTCCAGCACTGGGATTACAAGTGTGCACACTGTGTGACTGTTTTACATAAGTTCTGGGGATCAGACTCCGGTCTTTGTGGTTGCAAGGCAAGCACTTTACCTACTCAGCTGTCACCTCAAACCTGAATGTTGACTGTTCTAGATTTGTATAATCTTGCAAGTGGAATCAGACACAAAATTTGACTGTCTTGTGACAGGTCTAGTTTTTGTGATGTCCCATGATCTCAAGGTTCCTCCATGGCATAACATATATGAGAATTCCCTTCCTTTATGAAGTAGCTAAAGGTGGCCCCAAACTCCATATACAGGCAAGGATGACCTCTGCCTCCCAAGTGCTGGGCCAATATGCCCAATTTGTGCAGTTCGAGGTACTGAATCCAGGGTTTTGTGTATGCTGGGGAAGCACTCTATCAACTGTGCTATATTCCAAGCCTCACAGTTTACATTTCATTAAACGTGGTTTGAGTTTTCCATTATGTTGCATGATACGGTGAGTGCACTGTCCTATGAATACCTGCGCCCAGGCCCCCACCTCAGACCTGTTTGAGGTTTCAGAGCGCTAGCATCACACATGTAGTTTCGGACTCTGGCTCTACTCTCCCACCCCTTGAACAGAATCACTTCTCTTCCTGCCTTGCTCTTTTTTTTACATTTATTTTTTGTTGTATGTGTATGAATGCTTTGCCTGCATGTTTGTAAATGTGCCTGTGTCCTGCAATACCTGCAGAGACCAGAAAAGGGTGTCAGATCCCCTGGAACTGGAGTTACCGATGGTTGTTAGCAGCCATGTGGGTGCTAGGATTCAAACCCAGGTTCTTCTACAGTAACAGCCAATGCTTTTAACCACTGGGACATTTCTCCAGCCCCCTGCCTTGCTCTTTACATTTATAAATTGGGGTTAGGGAGATGACTCAATGGGTAAAGCACCGTCAGACAGGGACCTGAGTTCTAATTCTAAGAACCTATGTAAAGTCAAGCATGTGATTCCAGACACCCTACCAGAAGATGAGAGACAGGAACAGGAGAATACCAGAAGCTCATGGCTGGCTTGGCAGAGAGGAAGGGTTTAACACCTCAGATTTTCCTCTGACCACACATGCCATGGCAGACACATGCCTGCATTCACACATGAATGCATATACAAAGATTAAAAAAAAAAAAAAAAACACTTGTTGAGCCAGCATAAGGACACACACCTGAAATCAATGCCAACACTTGAGAAGCTGAAGCAGGAGAGTTGAGAGTTCAGCCCCAGCTGGGCTATGTAACAAGCCCCCATCTCAAAGAAAAAGACACAAAGGTGGAGGTGCTGTGGGAACTTCGGGTGTTAAGTGGCTCTTGTCCTGGCTGGCCACCTGCCCCTACTCCTCCATGGACTGGTGACGTCACCCACACTCTTCTCCACACAGTTGGGTTCCATTATTCATTAGCAAGTGTGGAAAACACTGGTGGGGGAGATTGAATTAGGCAAGGCCAGCAGTTCAGTGTTCTATATTTGGTTCTTGGTACCATTTCAGTTCTTTACCAGAGGGCAGCCAGGAAGTGCTTGGTGCTTGTAAGAGGGTTATAGGCCAGGAGGGTAGGGGACAGAGACTCTGTTCTTGGCCCTGAGGAATTAGTACATGTAACTTCCTGTTTAGCTTCACAGGAAGTCAAAGGAGGGTCCCAAAGTAAGAACCTCTTGAAGACCCCTCTTTGCTTGTGACTGTTCTCACATCTGCTCACATCTGCAGTGGGGGTGGAGGGTACAGAGACAGAGCATTTGTATCCAGTAAGGTATTTGATGCTCTTTTAAAAGATTTATTTGGGCTGAAGAGATGGCTCAGGGATTAAGAGCACCGGCAGCTCTTGCAGAGGCCTTGGGCAAAGTTCCCAGCACCCATATGGTGGCTTATAACCATCTATAAATACAGTTCCAGGGGATCTGATGCCCTCTTCTGGTCTCTGCAGGCATTGTATGACATGGGTACACTTACTGCAGGCAATATACTCATAAAATAAAACTAGGGGAAAAACTTTTTTTAGTAAAATATTGATTTGGGGCTGGTGAGATGATGCAACAAGTAAAGGCATTTGACGGGGAAGCTTGACTTAGATCCCTGGGACCCATATGGTAGGTCTCATCACACACCTACACACAAACACACTTTTTTAAAAAGTAATAAACTGTTTTCAGGATTCTTTAGATGAGAGATACACTATGCCATGGTGTGTGTGTTGAGGTCAGAGGACAACTTTTCAGGAGTCAGTTCTCTCCTTCCACCTTGTTTTTGAGGCAGGATCTCTGACACTGAATTGCATTAGCAAGCTCCCAGCCAGTACTCATGTGTTCAGCTCCCAGATTGCTACAAAAATGCTAGAATTTCAGACGCAAGTCACTGCATCTGCAGCATTAGACAGTCCCCTAGTCTGAGGCAGAAAATAGCACCAGGCCTCCGGAAGCTCGGCCTGAGCAACACCTTGTCTGATGTTATAGGTAACTATGGTGACAGCTAACTCAGCATCACAGGTAGGACTGTTGAAAATGAAATGGATGAGGGAGACAGCTCAGCTGGTAAAGAGCTTACCAAGTTAAATCCTCAACGCCCATATTAAAAACCAGGCGTAGTGAAACATGCTGGTAATCCCAGTGCTGGGGAAGCAGAGGTGGAGTATCCCTGGGGTCCGCTGGGACATGAGGCTAAGCAACTAATATATTAGCTCCAGGCATTGCCACAAAAAATACGGTAGACAGCAGTCCTGAGAACAGCATCCAAGGTTGTCCTCTGGCCTCCACATACATACATACTGGCGCACACACACATGCACACACCCCCTTTTTTTCTTAATTGAATCATATATTTCATACAGAATATCTCAGTCTTAATCATCTTTATATCCCCTTCCCCACTGGCATTCCCTCATAGGCCCACAACTGCAATCCGTACATTCTTTCATCTGTGTTAAGGTCTATTGACACACACATTTTTAAAAATGTGTATGAGTACATTGCTTGCATGCATATAAGGGTATCTGTGTTGTGCAATGCCTGCAGAGGTCAGAAGAGGGTGTCAGATTCCCCTGGAACTAGAGTTATGGATGGTTGTTAGCCATCATGTGGGTGCTGGGACTCAAACCCAGGTTCTCTGGAAGAGCAGCCAGTGCACTTAACTGCTGGCCAGTTAACTCTCTAGCCCCAGACACCCAATTTTAAGTTAAATAGGTGTCATGTTAGAGGAGAACCCAGGTGTGTCACAAACAATGGCATCCCCAGTGTCCAGGGCACAGAGTTCTCTGTTTGGGAATAGTCTTCCTCTACAAGCTCAATCCAAACCTCTGTGGGCCGCCCTGATACCTCCAGCATTTATTAACTCACACTTCGGAGACTAGCAAGAACGGACAAAGGTCAAGTGAATGGGCATCTAACCCAGATTATGTATTGAAAAGGCATTGAAATACGTCTTCATCGTGACCTCCTCCTAATGCCAGGCTGAGGTCCTAGATACCAGTTCCACAGGCTGTCTTGGAGGTGTTATGACCTGGGCAGTGTCCAGGACACTTTGCAGCAGCCCCAAGATGCCCCTGCCATCTTCCATGTCCCTTTGGGGCTTGAATTCTGAGGGAACGGTTGGGGAGGTGAGAGGTGGGGCAGGAAGGGCAGGCAATTCAGGCTTTGAGCCTCCTCAGCCTCCTCCCCCGTGACATGCTGGAAAACTCCCAGGGCATGTCTGAATGCCAGCACCTGGGAAGAACCTATCGTCTCCTGCTTCCTGGTCTACGCCCAGCCACTCCTGCCTGGATTCCTCATGCTGCACGCAGTATCAGTGATGACAAATACTCACTGCCTGCCAGGCTGTGTTCAATGCGCTGTCTACCAACCGCCTCTGAGGTAGGACCTCTGGTTATTCCAATTTTATAGACAGGAAACAGGTACAGCAAGACTGAGAAGCTTGCTTGGGGTCAGAGAACCAGTAAGAAGCAGAGGTGGGATTCAAATCCAGAAGTTAGGCCTGTGAGATGGAACAGATAAAGGTTTTTACTGCCAAGTGTAGACTTGAGTTTGCTCTCCAAATCCCACAGTGGAAGGAGAGAACTGACTCCTACAAGTTGACTCCTCTGATCACTACATGCATACAATGGACCGTGTAAACACACACACACACACACACACACATATACACACACACACACACACACACTCCTGAGGTCTCCTCTTGCTTCACTGAGCCTTTGTTCTATTTCCCATCCACCTGACTTTTGTTAAGCAAGTTCACGGAGACTCTGCAGCACAGGTGGAGGCCATCAAGCTATGGTTACAACCTCCATGCAGCAGCTCTGGAAGCCACTCAGGGGACGGGAAGCACCTACTGGTTCGTAGGGGGATGGAGAGTTGGAAAGGGAAGGGGCAGTTACAGACGTTTGTCTGTCTGTTTTTGTTTCTTTGTTTTAAGACAGGATCTCTTGTATCTCAGATTGGTCTGGAACTCAATATATAACAGAAGATAACCTCAAACTTCTGGTTCTCCTGCTTCTTCTACCCAGTAAAGACTTGCATTACAGGTATGTTCCATCACATCCGGTTTATGTGGTGCTAAGGATCAAACCCAGGGCCTTATGCATGCTAGACAAGCACTCTACTAACTGAGCCACGCCCCCAGCCTTAATTTCACTAATGTTGATAGTCTGTTCACAATTTGGGTTTGTGGGTGTTTTATGACTTCCTATAATGAATTTATATATTATGTTTTCTTTAGAATTATCAGTAGTTCATAATTCAGAATTATTTATTGGGGGGGGGGTGCCCATTTAGAAGTCAGAGGACAATTTGCAGGAGTTGGTTCTCTCCTTCTACTTTGTGGATCCCAGGAATCAAACTCAGGTTCTCAAGGCTGATAGCAAGTGCCTTATCCAATGAGCCATCTTGCCAACCCTAGTTCCTGCTTTTTCTAACTACTATGTGTGTGTGTCTATGTGTGCTGGGTATGTACACACGAGTGCAGGTGCCCACAGACACCAGAAGACACTGATCCCCTGATGCTGGAGTTACAGGTAAAGGTTACAAACCACCTAAAGGGAGTCCTGGAAACCAAACTCGGGTCCTCTGCAAGAGCTGTATGTACTCTTAACCACTGAGTTATCTGTCCAGCTCCTCATTTAACATGTGTGAAAGTACTAAGTTGTGAGGTAGTCATTTAAATGAGTTTGGATTGTCAGGCATGAAAACTCTCCAATTTAAAGTCTTATAGAGAAGCTGGAGAGATGGCTTAGCTGTTAAAAGCACCAGCTGCTTTTCCAGAGGGCCAGGGTTTGGTTCCCAGCACCCACATGTTAGCTAACAACCATCCGTAACTCCAGTTCCGGGGATCTGACCCCCTCTTCTGACCCCTGCTGGCATTGTACAACATGGGCACACTTGCATACATGCAGACAAAACACTCATACAAATAAAATAAAAATATAGCCAAAAAAATTAAAGTCTTATAGAAGATTTACAAGCTGGGTGAATACATTTAAGAACCCCATTCACAGAATGCTACCCTTCATGAGGTGCCAGTCTGACTCCAACTGTATACCATCACCCTTTTAACAACACCCCTGCTCAGCGTTGTAAACGGGCTCATAACTCTCAGTGGAGTGCACCTAGATTTCCTCATCCAAGTCAAATTTCCTGCAATCAAGAGAAAAGAAAACTCTTTTTTTTCTTTGCATTTAGCTAGTTAGTGTAATTTTATTATAATCCTAGGAGAATTTCCAATGGCAATTTGCAATTCCAGGTGCGTATCAATCATTAATTAAATGTTTTATATTTTATGTATATATATATTTTATTTTATGTGCATGTATGTAAGTGCACCCATGTCATGCAATGCCCAAGGTCAGAGGAGGGCATCAAATCTCCTGGGACTAATTTTTAGCTACCATATGGGTGTTGGAAACTGAACCCTCATCCTCTGTAAGAACAGCCAGTGCTCTTAACCCCTTGAGCTGCCATCTCTTGAGCCCCCTAATTTAAAAAATTTTGGACTAAAAAAAGAAAGGATAATGGAGAAACACAATCAAAGAACATTTTATATACATATATATATATATATATATATATATATATATATATATGAAAACAAAAACAAAACAAACCGAAAAGCACCTCTGCTCGCCGTGGCGGGGGCGGGGGGGGGGAAGAGCAGACACAGAGGCTGCTCGTCTTCCAGCACCACTTCTCGTGTCCTGCGGTGACACAAATGTTCCCTGGAAAGCTCAGGTTGTAACTGTGTGTGGTGGAAGTGCAGGTGGGGGTGGTGTTTGTGTACCCACAGAATCCAAAGGAGGATGTTGGGTGTCCTGCTCTCTCACTCTCCACCTTATTCTCTTGAGACAGGGTCTCTGACTGAACCCTGAGCTAAGCTGGCAGCCAGCAAGCCCCAGGGATCCTCCTGTCTCAGCCCCACATAGTGCTAGGATTACAGGCATATGCAGGTTCACCACCACCCAACATTTTTGTAGGTGCTGGGGATCCAAACTCAGGCCCCCATGCTTGCATAGCAAACACTTTGATCCACTGAGTCATCTCCCCAACCCTCAGGTTGAAACCTTGTTGCCATGGTGATGGCACTAGGAGGTGGAACTTTTAAAGCTGATCACCTCGTGAGAGCATCCCCTCATGAATGGATCAATGCTGTTATCTGACCACGGGTCACACATACCTCAGAAGTGGCTCCTGGAAAGGGTAAATTCTGCTCTTCCGGCCTCTTGCTTCTGGCTTGCTGTTAGATGCTGCTCAGCATGTAATACCCTTATATAACTCAGCAGTTTACTGCTAGAAGCAGGTTCTAGGTTCTTGACTTCCCAGGCTCCAGACTTCAGATGTATGAGAACGAAAGCTCTGTTCTTTAGGGGGAGTTGCACACCACAGGTTTGTGTGTGTGTGTGCACATGTGTGTACATGGAGACCAGAGGTCAAGCTCAGATGTCGTTCCTCAGGCCAAGTTCACCTCATTTTGTTGTTTGGTTCGGTTTGATTTGGTTTGGGGTTTGTTGTTGTTGTTTTAGCATTCTGTTTTTCGAGGCAAGGTCTCTTTGTATCCCAGTGGCCTGGATCTCGGTGTGTAGACTGGGCTGGCCTTGACCTCTTAGAAATCCACCTGCCACTGTCTCCTGACTGCTGGAATTAAAGGCGTGCACAGCTGTACTCTTTGTTGAGGGTGGGCGTGATGGCAGTGGACCTTGGTTCTCATGGGGCAGTGCAGGTACCGGATCTAGTTTTCCTTGTTGTCATAACTACCAAGCAGCCTGTGGCAACTTTGAGAAGGAACTTCCCTGTCTACTGCCATTCCTAGTACCCAAACTTACTCCTGGCCCACTGCATAACCCTTAAAAATCCATTTCTAAGGGAGGTACAAGTGGTAGAGAACTTGCCTAGAATACACAATTCCTTAGCTCAATCCTTAGCACCACAGAGAGACAGACAGAGGGAGAAGAAGAAGGAGGGAGGGAGGGAAGGAAGGAAGGACAGAGGGAAGGGAGGAAGGGAAGGGAAGAGAAAAGGTGAAAAAGAAAAAGAAAAGAAGGGCTGGGACGGGCTCTTGGGTGGCAGAGTGCTTGCCTAGGACAGACAAAGCACCCTGTAATCCAGGCGTGGTAGTTCGTGCCTATAATCCCAGCACTTGGGACGTGGAGGTAGAATAGAAGTTCAAGGTCATACTTGGCTACAGAGTAAATTTGAGGCTAGCCTTGACTACATGAAACCCTGCCTCAAAAAACCAAAAGGAAGGGCTGGCAAGATAGCTCAGTAAGTAAAGGCACTTCCTGTCAAGTCCTACAACCTGAGGGGTTTTGTTTTGGATGATTTTTTTTTTTTGAGACATGGTCTCACTATGTAGCCCTGGCTGGCCTACTACTTGTTATGTAGACCAGGCTGGCCTCAAACTCACAAAGATCCGCCTACCTCTGCCTCCCAAGTGTCAGTGATAAAGGTGTGTACCACCATACCCGGCACAACCTGAGTTTGATTCCCACGACCCACATGGTGGAAGACAAGAACCAACTCCTGCAAGCTGTTCTCAGATCTCCACTTCTGTGCCTCCACATGTGTGCCCCTTGTGCATATTTTAACATTTATATTAAATATAAATTAAAATATATAAATGTTTAACATATAATATTGTATTTTAATTATAAAAAGAAATAAAAGAAGGAGTCAAGCATGGTGGCACTTGCCTTTAATCCCAGTATTTAGGAGATAGAGGCAGGTGGATCTCTGTAAGACCGAGGCCAGCCTAGTCTACATAGCAAGCTCTGGGCCAGCTGTGGCTACAAGGAGGCCCTGTCTCAAAAAATAAATAAGGAAATAAATAGGAAAAGGAGGAGCAAGAGGATTGACAAAATTAAAAAACAACAACAAATCCTCAACCACCACAGGAAATTTAGCATAGCTCTCTACTCTCTGAGATCAAATGCAGTTCCACTCCCATATGAAATTAATAAAATATACACTAAAAATTTAACAATGTCAATCCAAGTATGGTGGTGCATGCCTTTTAATCCCAGCTCTCGGGAGGCAGAGGCAGGTGGATCTCTGTGATTTAAAGGACAGCCTGGTCTATATAGGGAGTTCCAGGCCAGCTGAGGCTATAGGGAGACCCTCAAAAAAAACAACAAAAAAAGTATTTAACAATGTCATTAATTGATTGGTATATGAAGAACTCTATGAAGAACTCTGTTCAACAACTGCATAACTCCTATTCTTTTTATACATACATGAAAATTTTATAAATATTGACAAGAAAATCCTTGATACATTTCAAAGAACTAAAATGACACACTGGGCTGGTGACATACCTCAGGGGTAAAAGGCACTTGCCACCAAGATTGACGACCTGAATTCAATCCCTGGGACCCACATGGTGGAAAAAGAGAACTGGCTCCTGTTGTGCTCTGACCTCCACACGGGGACTGTGTCATGCACAGGTCTACACATATATATGTAAATACACATGCACACACAAAATAAATAAAATGTATTTTTTAAGAAGAAATTGCTTTTGATTTAACTCAGCATCTATTCATGATTATGGAAATACCTTTAGTAAGCTCAAAATAGGAGCCTTGTTAATCTGACAGTGGACGGTTATGAAAAGGCTGGGACAAATATCACACTTAATGATGAGATGTTGAGAGGTTTTCCTCTGTACGCTGCTGAGAACCACGCTGCATGCCCTGGCCAGGGGACAAGGACAAGGAAGACTGAGAATGACTAAAGGCACAGGATTAGGAATGAAGAAAGTAAATAATTCCCAATACTTGAGATGTGGAAGCAGGAGGAACACAAGTTCGTGATCATCTTTGGCTATATATGGAGTTTCAGACCAGACTGGGCTACCTGAGGGCCTGTCCCAAAGAAAACAAGGAAGGAAGAAAAGAAGAGAGGGAGGGACAGAGGGAAAGAAAGAGGCAGAGGCAGGTAGAGCTCTGTGAGGTCAGCCTGTTCTACATAGTGAGTTCCATGCCAGCTGTGGCTACAGGGAGACGCTGTCTCAAAAACTGAACCAAACAAACAAAATAATAATAGTGATAACAAAAGGAGCGGCTGGAGCAATGGCTCAGTGGTTAAGAGCACTGGCTGCTCCTACAGAGGACTCAGGTTTGGTTCCCAGCACCCACATGGCAGCTACAACCATCCATAACTCCAGTTCCAGGGGAACTCTATGGTTACTACATGCACATAGATAGTGCACCTATATCCATGCAGGCAAAACAGTCATAACATATAAAATAAAAATAAGAAAATTAATAAATAAAAATTTAAGAAAACATAGAAAGAAAGAAAGGAGATACCAAACAAATGAGGAGGGAGGTCAGTCAGGTGACTTAGAGAACAGGAGCCTGTCTAGGCTCTCTATTATACTTCATTGGTCTAGTTACTGATCTTTAAGTTACTATTATACTGAGTTTCAAAGTATTATGACAGAGGCTGGAGAGATGACTCAGGGGTTAAGAGCACTGTACTCTTCTGGAGGACCTGAGTTCAGTTCTCAGCCCCCCACTTCTGGGGGCTCACAACTACCTATAACTCCAGCTCCAGGGGATTTGACACCCTCTTCTGGCCTCCACAGGTGCCTGTGCTCATGTGCACACACACACATATGCACAATTAAACATAAAATATTTTTTAAGACCTATAGGGATGGCTCAGTGGTTATGACTACTTACTGCTCTTGCAGAAAACCCGGGTTCAGCTCACAACCATCTATAACTCCACTTCCAGGAATCCAGTACCCTCTTCTGGCCTCTGTAAATGCATGGAGCATGCACAAGCCTGAAATTTACCAAGATCCTCCTGCCTCTGCCTCTCAAGTGCTGGAATCAAAGGCATGTGCCACCACATCTGTCTAAACATTTTTTGAAATAAAATATTTTAAAAGTAGTATGGTATTGTCTAGAGAAATAAGAGCAGGTGCTGCTCTTTCAGAGGATCAGAGTTCAAGTCTTAGCATCTACATTAGGCAGCTCACAACTACTTGTAACTCCAGCTGGTGGTAGATCAAACTCCTCTGTCTTCTGTGGGCATCTACACTCGTGTACACACACACACACACACATACACATACACTTATACACATAATTTAAAATAATAATAAATCTTTTAAAAAATAGATTATGGTAACTCTCAAACCAGTCAGTATGAAGTCTATGATTTTGTTCTTTTTCAAGACAATTTTAGATAACTCTATTTTTTTCTACTTTCATAAAAAATTTTATTTTTTTATTTTAAATTACATTTATTGTGTTGTGGTAGGAGAGGAGAGAGACACATGCAGAGATCAGAGGACAGCTTTGAGGAGTCAGTTCTCTCCTTCCACTCTATGAGTCATGGAGCTCAAACTGGGATCATCAGACTTGATGGCAATGCCTTTAAAAAAGTCCTGATGAGATTTATGATGGAGACTAAGTGCTAACCAGTTTACCATTAACATAATAAATACTTCAGGCTATCCACTTATAAAGAGAAAAGGCTTGTCAGGTGTGGTAGCAGGCCTTTAATCCCTGTACTCAGGAGGCAGAGGCAAGTGGATCTTTGTGAGATCAATGCCAGCCTGGTCCACAAAACAAGCTCTAGGCCAGCTGGGGCTACAGGGAGACCCTGTCTCAAAGAGGAAGAGGGCGAGAGATCTGTCTGTGATTGGCTAGTCCCATCGCCTTTGGGCTGTGGCCAGGCTGCAGGCCATCACAGGAGTACATGATGGATCAAAAACTGCTCACCCCATGGTGAGCCAGAGAACACAGAGAGGAAGAGGAAGGGGTTCCACTATCCTCTTTGAGGTCATTTCTCCCAATTCCCAAAGGGTTTCCCTTGAATCCCATCTTGCTGTGGTTTGATATGTTCTGATGTCCTGTAAACATCCCCCATAGGCTCATACATTTGAACACTTGGTCCCTAGCTGGTGCCACTATTTTAAGGGTGTGATGGTTGGTGTTAGTTGTCAACTTGACAACAATCTAGACTCAGCTGGGAGGCAGGCCTCGGGCCATACCTTGAAAGGTTAGTTATCTCATGTTAATTGAGGTGGGAAGACCATGCCTTAAAGTGGGCAACACACTCCCCTGGGTTTGAGGTCCTAGACTGAATAAACAGGAGAGAATGAGCTGAGTACATGCATTCATTGGTCTCTCAGGTGTAGATGCCAGGTGACCAGCTGCTTCAAGCTCCTCTGCCTTGACTTCCCCATTGCAATAGATTGTGCTTTGAACTGTGACCTGAACCTTTTCTCCCTTAAGTTGCTTTTGCCAGAGTATTTATGACCGAAACAGAAAAAGAAACTATGACAGAGGGTCGTGGAACCTTTGAGACTGTGGCCAGTCTAGCAGAAATGAGTCCTTGGCAGGGTAGGGCTTCAAGGTGACATCCACTTGTGATTTCCATTCTGCTAGAAGGCCAGCAAATTGACTCAGTGGGTAAGGATGCCTGCTGTCAGTCCTGACAATCTGAGTTCAATTTCTGGGACCCACATGGTAGAAGAAGAGAATCAAGTCCTACAAGTTGTCCTCTGACTGCCACATCCGTTCTGTCATGTACCTATGCACAAACACCCAAAATAAATGTAAAGATAAATAAATACATTTAAAAAAATTTTTTTTCCTGGGTGTGGCAGCACACATCTTTAGTTCTAGCACTAACAGCAGGCAGAGCTCTGTGAATTCAAGGCAAGCCTAGTCTACATAGTGAGTTCCAGGTCAGCTGAGACTACAGGAAGATCATGTCTCAAAAGGACCCCCTCGAAAAATAAATAAATAAATATATTCTTAGTCTGGGCATGGTGGGGTGGCACATATCTTTAGTTTCAGCACTCAGGAGGCAGAAAGGTAGGCAGTTCTCTGTGAGTTCAAGGCCAACCTTGTCTAAATAGCAAGTTCTAGGCCAGCTGGGGCTCAAGGAGACTGAAAAAAGAAAAAAGATGTATTTATTATATTTATTTATTATTTTTATTTTATGTGTATGAGTGTATTGCCTGGTATGTAAGTACACCCATGTCATACAATGCCCACGTGGGTCAGAAGACAGCATTGGATCCCTTGGAAGTGGAGTGGCAGAAATGGTTGTTAGCTGCCATGTGAGCAATGGGTCCTCTATGAGAGTAGCCAAGAGCTCTTTACCACCGAGCCATCTCCAATCCCAATAAATACGTTTTTAAAAATCAAAAAGAAGATGGATGGTCATCAAGATGACTCAGTATATAAAGGCACTTGCCACCTACCTACATACAGAGAGAGAAAACAAATAAATAAATAAATAAGCTAGAGAATGATAGAGGAAGACACTCCATGTTCAGATCTTTGGCCTCCATATATGCGCATGCACACACAAACATGTACCTGTGTCTATTAATTACTTTTCTGTTGCTGTGATCAAACATTACGAGCAAGGCAAGTTATAGAGTTTATTGGACTTATTGTTCCCGAGGGATAAGAGTTCATGGTAGTGGGGGAGGCGTGGTGACAGAGACAGCCAGAGAGAAAACTGAGCACTCACCCCTCGAGCAGACACAGCAGGCAGAGAAACACAAATGGGAAATGGGGCAAGGCTAAAACCTACCCCCCAGCAAGGCCACACTCCCTAAGGGTTCTGTGACTCACCAAAGCATCATGAAATGACTAAGTAATCAAATATTGGCCTATGGGAGACATTCTCATTCATTCAAACCACCATACCATTCATACAACACACATACATGATTCTACGTGGCTGACCATGTAGCTCAGTGACAGACCACTTTCTAGCATATGTGAGGCACTATATTCAATCCTCAATAGTGAAAAATAAAATGACAAAAAGGAATTATATAATCTCTGGTCGTACAAGGGGAATTTATTTACAATTCATACTTGTTTGGATATTGAATTTATATTGTGTGATCTTGCTAAGTTCACTTTTTAAATTACTGTAGATACTTTGCAATAATTATAACTACAATTATTCCTAGTGATAAATCAATTCTTAAAATTTTTGCAGATTTCTATGTAAGGATTTTCTACACAATCACAATCATGTCATTTGAGAATGTAGATAGTTTTCTTTCTTCGTTCTGTCTTTCTTATCTTTATTTTGTTTTTTTTTTTTTTTGAGACAGTCTCATGTATCCCTGACTGGCCTGGAACTCACTATGTAGATCAGACTAGCCTCCACTTCACAGAGATCTGCCTGCCTCCGCCTCATAAATTCTGGAATTAAAGACATATGCCCACACCTGGCCTTAAATTTTTATTACATTTATTTGTGGGGGGGGAGGGTAGGTGTGTATGAATGCTACAGTGTGTGCCACAATACACATGTGGAAGTCTATATTAATTTTCTGTTGCTGTGATAAAACACTGTGACCAAGGCGACTTATAAAAGGAAAAGTTTATTTGAGCTTATGGCTCCAGGGGTGAAAGTCCATTATGATGGGGAGGTGTGGTAGCCAAGGTGTCAGAGCAGAAAGCCGAGTGCTCACATCTTCAAGCAGGCACAGGAAGCAGAGACACAGGAAATCAGCACATTTAAGAACTCTCTAAGCCCACCCCCAGTGACATGCTTCCTCCAGCATGGCTGCACCTTCTAAGACCTCCCAAAACAGCACCACCAATGAAGGACAAAATATCCAGATACTTGGAGTTATGGGGGACATTCTCATTTAAACCACCACATTTCATTCCCTGACCTCCAAAGACTCATGATCATATAAAATGGAAAATGCATTCAATCCAGCTTCCAAAGTTTCCACAGTTTTTAACAGTTTCAACACTAAAGTCTGGAGTCCAAAGCACTCTGAGGCTCAAGGCAATCTCTTAACTGTAAGCCCCTGTAAAATCAAATGACAAATTACATACTTCCAACATACAATGGAACCAAATGCATATTCCCATTCAAAATAGGAGGAATGGGGGTGTAGTGAGGAAATAACAACCAAAACAAGACCAAAACCAACAGAGCAAACACCAAATCCAGTAGCTCCATGTCTGATTTCTGGGCCTTGACTTCCAAAGGGCTTAGATGGCTCAGGCCCTCCAGCTTTGCTGTGTGTGACATACATCTCTCTTGGGCAGATACCACTTGCTATATGTAGCTCTCCTTGACAGATGCCTCATGGCTCCAGCATCTCCACAATTTTGTTGGCGTCTCCACTGTCAACCAGGTTTCACCTTCACAGCCTCAAACAATGGCCTGTCAGGTCCTCTTGGCCTGGTTGGGCCTTCTTTATGCAGAGATGCCTCTGCTGCATGCTGCCTGGCATCAACAGCTCTCTGAAACAGTGGAAGAAGAACCAATGACCCCTTCACTCTTGCATCTCCCATGCCTCTGAAGCTACCAACACATGAATGACACTGCCAGGTTTGGCTGCCCGCCTGGGAGGGACTCCTACCCACTTCACATTAGCAGCAACTTTGGTCCTTAGCAATTTTCAAGGGGCAGGAAGCTCCTTAGGCTTTTTCCTTTCACAAGATGAAGGCTTGGCTGGGTGTGGTCTTGCCTTGAGGGTACTTTTTTCCATTGTTTAATGCAAATATCTGGGCCTCTCCTTAATAGTTTTGATCTTATCAAAGAGAGCCTCCATTTCAACACATGCCTTGGCTCCAACTTTAATCCTCCTACAGCTCTTTTTCAATCCAAACTGTTGTACAATTTGTATTTCTTTCTTCCCCATTTGCTCTTTTTCACTCTAGATCTGCATAATATTCACCATTAATACTCATGACACCATTTCTTTTAGACCATCTTGAAATTTCCTCCACAAATGAAATTAGTTCAATTCTTTTCAATTTACCCTCAGGCAAGCTCTTAGGCTGGGAGCAGGCTACAGCCAGATGTTCTATAAAGCATTCTAGTTGCTGTTTAAGTCCTTTTTTTCTCTCTGGAACAATTTTGCTCTCAGCACTATTTTATTCCAGGATCCTACTAGAATAGTTCATTAAGCTCTGCTTATGGCATTCAACAACTTTTCTAGTCCAAACTTCCAAAGCCTTCCACATTTCTCCAAAGCCACATGGCCAGGTTCTTCACAACTCCCCACTCTCCATACCAACTTGTATATTACTTACTTTTCTGTTGCTGTGATAAAACACCATGACCAAAGCAACTATAGAAGGAAGAGTTTATTGGAGGTTATGGCTCCAGAGGGTGAGAGTCCATAACAGCACAGGAGGCAAAGGTGTCAGAGCAGGAAGCCACACAATCACACCTTCAAGCAGGCACAGGAAGCAGAGAGACAAAGAAGAAATCTGGCAAGGATTTAAAGTCCGCCCTCAGTGACTGCTTCCTCCAGCACGGCCATACCTTCTCGGACCTCCCAAAATAGCCTCACCAACTGGGAACAAGATGTCCACATACTTGGAGCCTATGGGGGACATTCTCATTCAAACCACTGCATTCCAGGTGAGAGAACAACTTGTGGGAGTGAGTTCTCCCTTCTATCATGTGGGGCCTAGGGACTGAACTCAAGTTGTCAGGCTTAAAGGCAGGCGCCTTTACCTGTCAAACCAGCTCACTGATCTGTAGGTAGATTTAATATTATATTTTTGGTATGAATGCCTGTTATTTATTTCTTTGTTTACTATTTATATGTTTATATTTTTCTTTGTCACACTGGCTAGTTCTTCTTGGATGATGATTAGTAAATACAGATGTCCTTATCTTATTCCTGATATTGAGGGAAAGCAAGCTATTCATACTGAATAGTGGACCAGGCTGGCCTCAGTCTCACAGAGATCCTCTTGTCTCTGCCTCTAGAGAGCAGGGATTAAAGGTGTGTGCTACCATGCCTAACAAATAAATGAAAATGTCTAAAAATTAAAACATTTAGTCAAGGTATATTCTTCTGGTCAAACAGTGCAATAGCTCATTTCTGCAAAGTCTCTTAGGGTTTTTTAAGACCAGAAATGTATCAAACATGAAAGAATTCATATGATATATATATATCATATATATATATGAATGTTTAAAAACTAAAGCAGAAGGGCTAAAGAGATGGCCCAGCAGTTAAGAGTACTTATTGTTTTTGCAGAAGACCTGGGCTCAATTCCCAGCACCCTTGTGGGGGCTCATAACCACTTATAACTCCAGTTCCTCAGAATCTCATGTCATCTTCTGGCCTATGTGGGCACCAGACACACACATGGTCCACACACACACACACACACACACACACACATATATATATATATGCAAGTAAACCACCCAGAAACATAAAATAAGAGCAAATACATCTTTTAAAAAGTATTTAAAAACTAAAACAGAGCTAGGGCATGGCTCAATGGCCACAGTACCACAAAATGCCCAATAATATAAAAATAAGTAAGAGAACTATGCTGGGCTTGGTGGCACATGCCGGTAGACTCAGCATTTTGGACTTAGACGCAGGAGAATCAGATGAGATCAGTGAGTTCGAGGTGGTGTGGCTGACCTTGGCAGGAGGATCAAGGTCATCCCCAATTACATAGTGAGTTTGAGACCGTCTCAAGATACATGAAATCCTGCCAAATAAATAAATAAGTAAATATTTGAAAAGGAAAACAACAAAATAGAACCCTATGTCCTCCTCCCCAATAACCTGGGTTAAGAAACAGCACATCAGGGACTGGCAAGATGGCTCAGCAGGAAAGGTGCTTTCTCCCAAGCCTGGCTACCTTAGGTCCATCCCGGAAACCAGTGTAAAGGTGGTAGGAAAGAATCAAGTGCATGAAGTTGTTCCCTGACCTCCATATGTGTGCCATCAGCCCATACTCACACACACACACACACGCATAGCCAATAGTTTTTTTTTAACTAGCAGATTGCTGGGATGAGAAGAGGGCTGAGTAAAGGCTTGTCTGGTAAGCATGAGGACCTGAGTTCAGGTGGTGCCGTCATCACGCCTTCGTGGATTCAGGCTCTTTTTTTACTTTGACTCCAAAGTGTTAGAATGGGTATGTAGTCTTGAAAAGATGGCTGCCTGAGCTCCAGCCTTCTCGCCAGGGTATAGGAAGCAGGCTACTACAAAATCATTAAACTGCAGTATATTTCTCTCAGTTTCTTTTCCTGTTGCTATGATAAAATACCCTGACAAAAGCAACTCGAGGGAGAAAAGGTTTGTTTCAGTTCACAGTTCCAGGTCGCAGTCCATCATTGTAGGGAAGTCACAGCAGCAGGAGCTTGAGGCAGCTGGTCACGTTGTGCCCACAGTCAGGAAGCAGACAGAGACAGTGACAATATCAGTGCTCAGTCCACTTTCTGCTGTTTATACAGTATAGGATCTCATCCTAGGGAGTAGTGGCGATATCCCCCAGAGGCATTCCCAGAAGCCCACCTAACAGGTGATTCTAGACCTCATCAAACTGACCCTTGAGATTAACCATCACTAACCATTCTAAGCGAATCTATGTGTCAGTTCATTAGGGAGGAGGAAAAGTAAGAAAAACAAAGACAGCTCAACTGATGGTTCTTTCTTTGCTATAAAATGTATTTGTATTAGCAAGCCTTCATTCCCTTTTAATTAGGAATGATGATATTCAGGCTTCAACACTAGGTTCAACAGAATATGATGTCAGAGTGGCATATCCAGCATGCAACAAACACTAGTTCATGGAAACAAACATATTTGTTTTTATTTGTATTTTTGCAGTGCTTGTGATGTAACCCAGGGCCTAGGCATGCACGTTAGGCAATCATTTTATCACTGAGCCACATCCTCAAAGTAAATGCTAAAGAAAAGGACTGGAGAGATGGCTCAGCTGTTACTAGCACTTACTGTTCTTGCAAGGGTGTGAGTTTAGTTCCCAGTACTCATGTCAGGCAGCTCACAATCACCTGTAACTCCAGCTTCTGGGAATCCAAAGTCCTCTTCTGACCGCCATGAGACCTCCTCTGACCTCCACATGCACATATCTACACAGAGACACATGCACATTCACATAATTACAAATAAAATAAATCTTTTAAAAATGTTAAGGAAGGTGTAACTGAAAGCTTCACAGGGCAAGATTATTCCATTAAAATGTTATTACATTTATTATATATTATATTATTATTATTATAGTTGTGTGTGTGTGTGTGTGTGTGTGTGTGTGTGTATGTTTTGGTGCACATGTCAAGGCATGCATGTGGAGGTCAGAGGACAACGTGTGAAGGCTGGTTCTCTCCTTCTACCATGGAGGTCCTATAGATTAAACTCAGGTGCCCTGACTTGGTGGTAAGGGCCTTTACCCTCTGAGTCATCTTACTGGCCCCAAGAATGATTTCGTTTTATGACACTAAGAAACAGGACCCCATAAAAGCAAATCCAACTTCTGAGGGAACCAGAGGGCCACCATAATGAACATTGCATTTGTTGAGCTATAAATATGAGTTTTCTATAAGGTGAATAGTCAATGACAAACTTGAAAATAGAAAATAAAGCTGAGTGTGGTGGCTCTCACCTGTAATTCCAGTACTTGGGAGGCTGAGGCAGGAGGACCATGAGTTCAAGGCCAGCCTGGAGTACACAGCAACACTCTGCATCAAAAGGAAGAAAGGGATGCTAGAGAGAAGGCTCAGTGGTTAAGGGTACTTGCTGGTCTTGCAGAGGACCTGAGTTCAGTTCTCTACATCCTCATCTGGCATCTCACAACCACCCATAACTCCACTTCCAGGGGGGTCTGACATGGGCACTTGCATTCACATATGCACATATACTCACACAGATACAGAGATATACACAATAACAACACATTCTTTTTTTTTTAAGTTTTATGTGCTATGCCTGCGTGTGTGTAGGTGCACCCATGTCATGCAGTGCCTGAGGAGGACAGAAGAGGGCATCAGATCCCCTAGAAGTGGAGTTACGGATGGTTGTTAGCTACCATGTGGGTGATGGAATTCAAATCTGGGTCTTCTGCAAGAATAGCCAGTGCTCTTAACCACTGAGTCATTGCTCCAGCCCAACAACAAAGCTTTTTAAGAAAGAAGAAAAGAAGGAAAGAAAGAAGAAAAAAGAAAGAAAGAAAGAAAGAAAATACAAAATAAAACCCAAGTCAGTCTTTGTGTCTTTCAAATTTTATTTCAGCAAAAGCAAAAGAATAGCCTTGTGGGTCACCTTGAACTGTTTCCTACCCTGTCCTCTGCAGAAGGACTGGTAGTTTGTACAAATCCTCCTGCTCATTCAGAATACGGTCAGGCCCAAGGATCCAGCACAGGCTGAAGGCAGAGTCCAGAGCATCTCCACCTCCTAGGGGAGGGTTAGAGCACTGCAGGGAAGCTAAGATTCCTTACTTTTATGGCCTTATCACAATTTCAAATTTGTGTTTCAGGGTGTGGTTTTGTTTTTGAAGCTCTTCCCCCTGTCTACATGCCCTGTGGCTACAATTAATTAGAATAAAATGAAACTCTAGCTTTGGGGAGCTAGTTTAGACTTATATCTGTGATGGGCCTTGCTTGGGGGACATATTGTGTCCCTTCTGTGGAGTTTTCCCCTAACCCCCATCAACATGAGATGGAGGCCTGAATTTAGTCATGTAACCACAGGACTTCTCTGAGGACGTATGGAAAATGTATTTTTGTTGTTGTTGTTGTTGTTTTTATTTGTTTTTTTTTTTTTTTTTACCATTAAGCCATTTCTCTGGCCAGGGAAATGTAATTTTTAAGCTGGGCATGTATTGCTGATACGGTTTAGGGCTGAGGATGCAGCTCAGAGGGAGAGAGCATGAATAGCAGGTGTGAGGCTCTGGGTTCCATTTTCAGCACCTCCCACATCGTAGAATTCCCACCTAGGGAGACATAAATAGATTTACCCCTCTTCCTAATGTCCCAGGGACAAGCCAAACTACATTACAACCAAAGTTCACTCTGGGGAAACAATGAATTTATTGGGCTTGCTTAGAGAGCATGAGTAAGGGGTGCTTATAGGAGCATGAGTGACCCCAAAAGAACCAGAATGAAAGTCTTCACCTAGCACAGCCGACGTGCGCTCTACAACTGCATAGACAGCCAGTTCAGTCACCTTTCCCCAGCATATATATTCTAGCACCCCAGACTCCAAAGCCAATCAGGGGAGAATTACATACAGGTGGTTAGCAGGAGTGGCTGGAATCGCAGGTGAGTGTCTAATGACCTTCCCCACACCCTTCTCCTATGAGGGAATAACAGCAGTTCACAGACCCAATCGTGATGGACTCTTACAAGTGGGCACAGCTGATCTGATGAAGATGGCGGCTGTTTGCTCAGATGACCACGTTCTACACCAACCAAAATAAAACCTCAAAGAAAAAACAAACAAAAAATACAGAGATAGAAAGGCCAAGAAAAGGAAAGAAAGGGAACAGGAAAAGGGAAGACCTGTGGAGGGAACTCTGACTACCTGGAGCAGAAAGGAACTTATTCCCCAAAGAATAAACTGTCTGAAGATGGTCCATAAAAGCTCCCAGAGGCAGTGAGGCTCAGCTGCTCGGGAAACATGACTTCATTCTGTGGTACATCTCATTGGTGGTAGCCAGATCACACTCTACAAGGGAAAGTGGGAAATGTGGCGTGTTTGTTTTCTGTTTTTTAACTGAGGGTGGGGACATGGCTCACTTGGTAGAGTATGTGTCTAGCATGCATAAAGCTCTGGGTTCCATCCCCAGAACTGTATGAATTGGGCATGGTGGTGCATGCCTGCAATCCCACCACTTGTGAGGTAGAGATGGGAGGTTTGTTCAGAAGTTTGAGGTCATCCTCAGCTAAGAACAGAATTCAAGTCCAGCTTAGACTGCATGAAACCCTGTCTGGAGAAAAAAAAAAAACACTTTAAGAAAGTAGAAATCACAATTGTGCTGAGCCAGCACATGTCCTTGAGCCTCAGACACACATTTTCTCCATGTTCTTGTCTCTGAAATCAGGATGCTGCTGACACCTGGAAACTCTTGGCTGTTGTGTGGTTTTGCGGTGTGTTCGCCATTGTCTGCGCATACACAAAATTTCCTTGGCAGACTGAGGGAGTAGCTCATCAAAAGGGTGCCAGAGGGGTACCAACAGCTTCAAAGAAATTTCTGGGGTCAACAATAAAGTTCACAAGTGTTGTACACAGGATTGTAATTTGAAGAGCTGAAGGTGGAGACAGTCTTGCTGTATAGCCAGGCTGCCTTAAATTCTAATCCTCCTGCATCGGGCTCCTGAGTGCTGAGCTTACAGGCTTCTTGGCATCCTGTCCAACTTCTCCACACCTTATATTTATTTTTATAAGAAGGAAAGATTTATTTACTAATTTTTAGAATATCTTTTATTTATCCCTCCCACATTCATGCCTTCTCTTTTTTAGTGACATATTGAGTCCAACACTGCCTGCTGGAATGTCATCGGATCTTGCTGGCTTGATATTAGGCAGGTCCTGGGCGGGTAACCATGACTACAGTGAGCTTGTGAACACAATAGCCATGTCATGTCCAGAGTACAGCATCTGGCAGCACTCCTTCCCATTCTCTGGCTCTTCCATTCTTTCCAGTGATATTTCCTCAGCCTTGATGTGTATGTAGGGGGTCGTTAATATAGATATTCCATTAGAGCTGAAAAACAGTCACTTTGACTATGAATGTCTGCAATAACTACTGCCCACTGCAACTGCACCCCATAATTTTGGGGGAGGGAAGGAGGGTTTCACGTAGCCTAGGGTGGCCTAAACTCTTCATGTGGCTGAAGCTGGCCTGATACTTCTACCTCCACCTCCCAAGTCCTGGACCACCCGCCTGGACCGCCACACTTGGCTATATTTTTTCCTTAATTCCTTCCTGTCTCCCGTCTTCCGTCTCCCGTCTCCTCCCTCCTCTCTCTCTCTCTCTCTCTCTCTCTCTCTCTCTCTCTCTCTCTCTCTCTCTCTCTTCAGAGACAGGGTCTCACTGCAGCCCATGCTAGTCTCGAACATGCACAGTGAGCTGCGAGTCTCAGCTTCTCCGGTGCTGGGATTATGAGTGAGCCACCACACTCAGCTCAGCAGTTAGGAACACTTGCTGTTCTTCCAGAGGATTCGAATTCAATTCCCAGCACCCACATGAGAGCTAGCGACTGTCCGTAACTCCAGTTCCAGGAGATCTAAGTCCTCTTCAGGTTTCTGTGGGGCATTACACACATGTGGCACACTTACATAGATGCAGGCAAAGCACTCATACACATAAAATGAAAATAATGAAATATTAAAAAATATTTTTTAAATGTTTTTAAATTTTTATTTTTAAGCTAAATTTTATACCCAGCACCTGAAGAAAGAAAATGATTATGGTGTTTAAAAAATTCAATCTCTGAATTAACCATATCTCCTTCATAATTACCCCTTATCAATATCTCAGAATAAACACAGCCATTAAGTCAGTTAATGAATGCAGGGAGTACTGTTAGGGACAGGGACCATGCGTGACTGGTTCAGTCACCTTACCACTCTGTTCTTAATGACATGATTCACATGTGTTTCCATCACATATACATTCAAGAGTTAACTTAGATTACTGATGATAACAATGTTAAATTATGACCTTTGTTACCCTAAGGGGAAATTCAGTTTCATACATAGACATTCAAGAGGAAATTTCAGGACCTGAATTAGAAGCTTTCAGAGCCTGTGAGACTTTGGAGTAGTAGAAGGCAGGCTAAGGGGAAGAGTGTTCACCGTCTGAAGACATGATCTGAGAAACCGGGACCAGGTATTCTGTGCGAATTTGCTAGCCATCAAGATGTCCCCAGTAAGGAGACCTATGAGCTCAGCTAGCCAGCTTGAGAAAGTCTTGGCTGGTGTTACAAAGTATGGAACCCAGTTTTTATAAGCACAAGCCATGGTTGTTTTTTTGCCATCTATAAATAATCTTCAGAATGCAGAAAGGGTTACAGCTGTGGCTCTGTTCTAGCTGTGGCTCTGTTCTAGCTTTGGCTCTATTCGAACACAAGAAGCTACAGGTGATGACTGGACATGAGATGACCTAATGATGGACCTTCTCAAAGTATTCTTTGGAAGCCATTGGATTTGGCTTAATCGTAGGGGAATCCAGTGTCCACTTGGCTGGGCAGACTTCCCCAGGGGTCTCCACAAACTGAAGTGCTCTCACCAAGCAGGGAAGGTCTCTTCCACACTGTGGCCCACTAGAAGGTCACTGAAGGGTGCTTGATGACACCACAGGGGTCAGTTCTGAAGAGACCTCTGAGTGCAATGACAGCACCTTCCAACAGCACCATGTAGTCTTGGGCTATTTACCTAGTTAAATCTGTCAATAATGTGTTCATGTGGTCAAAACTGCCATTCTTCCTTAGTGTATTGAGCCAGGCAAGATGGGTAGAGTGGGAATCCACTGAAACCCCAACCATGTCACAGTTCACATGAAATTCATTGGCTTTATCACTGAAAGCAATGATTTCTATTGGGCAGACAAAGGTGAAATCTAAAGGATAGAAGTATTTATATGCTTATATAAAGCACATATATTTATATAGCAAAGTATCGAATATTTCCCCTTAAAGTCATCGAGGCTCAGTTCTTTGAACTCTCCATTGACAACAGCTGTGCCCTTAAAATAGGACGCATGCTTCGTAATAGCAGGGGTATGGGGTGAGGGACTGGTGGGTGCTAAAGGCAAATTTTATTTGAGTAGGGTCAGACCACAGTACATTTGTCAAGCAGGCTCTTCTAGAAGCAACAGGCCCAAGGGTTCCAGAGGCAGAATAACCATAGGAAAGTGCACACACGTAGTGAGCAACTGAGGCCCGGAGCAGCCTTCCCACCACAGCTGCCATCTTCATGCATGTGGGAGCTGAGCTTAAAAAATATTTTTTAAAAATTGCTCTTTTAATCAGATCTTTCAGACTGCCTGAGAGTGCCTGGATCTGGCCTCCCTGTGGTCTTGAGCTTCCCAAATCCCTGTGTCCATTCCACAGCACTGGGACCCCATGTGCCCTCCCACTGCTCCAGGGCTAGGCTTCTCAGTCTTTCAGTAGGAGCCCAGACTTTTGCAGACTATCTGAGAGTGTGTAAATCGGGCCTCCCCTTAGCGAGTTTCCCAAATTATGCTCTGACTGCTCATTAAGAGGAAGACTGAGAGTACCCAACTGGCACCTGACTTGGGCCTCTGCTGGAGATTCTGAGTAGGTGGACTGAAGCCATCTGGTCCCTCCATTATAAAATCAAAAGAGAGAACCTGAAGCTTAGACCAATCAGCTTTACATACCCAATAAGAAAACAACCAAGGCACACCAATAATAGGAACAGAAGCAGACTTCAACTCAATAAAGGAAGGCTTGTGTTTCATACCAGAATCACACACAACAAAAGAAATCCACATGCCAAAATCACAATGGAAAAATAATAATATGGAAAACCAAAATAATATGTTCCAACCAAACACCACCAGTCCTACAGAAGAGTTCCACAAGGAGAATCTCCTAGAGATAACCCAGGCCACAGAATTTAAGAGAACAATCATAAACATGATCAAAGAATTCAACAAATGTTAAACAACACAGAAATAAACAAATCAAAGAACTAAAAGAAGATAGGGACAAACTTCTGACTGAATTCACAAAAGAGATAAAAATATTAAAGAAACCTCAAGTTGAAATGAAGAAGGAAGTAAAAAACTCAGTAAGTCAATTTGAAATGACAGGAGAAAGCCTCACCAATAGAATGAATGAAATGGAAAACAGAATACAAGACTGAATGATGAAGTTGAAGAACTGGACCACTGAAGCAAAGATTATGAAAAATTTAAAAACACAGGAATGGAATATTCAGGAAATGTGGAACACCATAAAAAGACCAAATTTATACATCATAGGCATACAGGAAGGAGAAGAATCTCAGGATAATGGTATTGACCATATCTTCAACAGGATTGTAGAAGAAAATTTCCCCAAATTAAGGAAAGACATGCCTATACACATGCAAGAAACACATAGAACACCAAATAGACAGGACCAGAAAAGATCTTCCCCGTGGCATATCATAGAAAACACACTAAATGTACAGAACAGAGAAAGAATATTGAAAGCTTCAAAAGAAAAACAAGTCACATATAAAGGAAAACCCATCATAGTTACAGCCGACTTATCACTAAAAACTATCAAAGCCAGAAAAGCCTGAACCAAAGTATTCCCAGTTCTAAATGACCACAGATGCCAACCCAGAATACTTTACTGCAAAAATGTCTATTATAGTTGAAGGGGAAACAAAAATCTTCCATGATACAAATAGGCTGAAAGAATCATGTCACAAAATCAGAGAATACTTGAAAATACAAAAAACGGAAAGAAGGAACAACTATACCCAAAAAACTAAAGGAAGGCATAATTACGGAAACACAAAATTAGACAAATAATGTAAACAGAAATTAAGATGATGGCAACCAATATACATCTTTGAACAAGAACTTTTAACTATCAATGGACTGAACTCTCCAGTGAAAAGACACAGGCTAGTTGACTGGATTAAGTAACAAAATTCATCTTTTTGTTGTCCATAAGAAACCCATCTCACTTTCAAGGACAGGAACTACCTTAAGGTGAAAGGGTAGAAAACAATATTCCAAGCAGGAGTTGCCACTCTAATACCTGACAAAACAGACTTCAAACTAAAACTAATCAGAAAAGATAAAGAAGGTCACTTCAATGTGATCAAAAGAACAATTGACTAAGAAGATATTATAATCATGAACAAGAACACACATGCACCAAACTCTGGTGCACCCAAATTTATAAAAACAGTACTACAGGACTATAAGACACAGATTAACCCCAACTCAGTAATAGTAGGGGACTTCAATACCACACTGTCTCCATTAGACAGGTCAACTGGACAGAAAATAGACATCTGAATTAAGCAATACTTTACATCAAATGGACCTAACAGACATCTACCAAATATTCCACTCATGCACCAAAGACTATACTTTCTATTTAGCACCCGATGGAACTTTCTCTAAAATTGACCAGATACTGGGGCACAAAACAAACCTCAATGTAGACGACAAAAAAAAAAAAAAAGAAATAATTCCATGCATTCTATGAGACCATAATGCAATAAAGCTTTAAATAAACACTGGCAGAAGCTCTAGTAACAACATAAATGTATGGAGCTTAAACAACACACTCCTAAATGATGAATGGGTCAAAGAAGAAAATAAGAAAGAAATAAAAGTATTCCTGGAACTAAACAAAAAGGACAATATAACCCAACAAAACCTCTGGGACACATTAAAAAAGCAGTGGTAAGAGGGAAGTTTGTAGCTCTAAGTGCCTGCATTAAAAATCAGAAAGAGCACAAATAAATGACTTAACATTGCAACTCAAGACTCTGGAAAGACAACAACAAATGAAACTCAGATCCAGCAGGAGAGAAGAAATAACAAAGATCATAGAAATTAATGAAATAGAAACAAATAAAATAATACAAAGAATCAAGAATACAAAGAATCAATGAATCTAAGAACTGGTTCTTTGAAAAGATAAACAAGATAAACAGACCCTTAGCCCAGTTAACCAAAAGAAAGAAAGAATAAATTGAAATCAACAAAATCAGAGATGAAAGAGAAACATCACAACAGACACAAATAGATCCAGAACATTATAAGGGAAAATTTTAAATTTGAAAACCTAAAAGAAATAGATGGATAACTAAATCATGGGACTAACCAAAGTTAAACCAAGAAGAGACCAACAATGAAACAGACCTGTAACATAAAAGGAAATTGAAAAAGCAATACAAAACCAGCCAACTAAAGAAAGTCCAGGCCCAAGTGGATTAATAGCTGAATTCTACTAGACATTTAAAGAAGATCTACAACCAATACTACTTTAGTTATTTAAAAAGATAGAAACAGAGAAAGAACTCCCCAGTTCCTTCTATGAAGCCAGGTAAAAACACCACCAAAAAAGAAAACTACAGATCCATATCATTAATGAAGATATATGCAAAAATTCTTAGTAAAATACTTGGAAACTGCACACAGACCCACATCAAAGAGTTCATCCACCATGATCTAGTAGGCTTTATTCCAGAGATGCAGGGATGGTTCAGTATACATAAGTCAATAAATATCACAAATCATATAAATAGACTCAAAGACAAAAATCACATAGTCATCTCAATAGATGCAGAAAAGGCTTTTGACAAAATCTAACATGCATTCATGATAAAAGTCCTAATGGGAATTAGACTGGCGGGAACATACCTTAACATAATTAAAGCTCTATCCAACAAACCCACAACCAACATCATTCTAAATGGGAGAAAACTGGAAGCATTCCTTTTAAAATCAGGAACCAGACAAGGGTGTTCATGATCTCCACTCCTTTTTAAAGTAGTGCTTGAAACTCTTGCTAGAGCAATAAGACATGAGAAGGAGATTAAAGGAGGACTCATTGGAAGAGAAGAGGTCACATTATCTCTTTTTACAGATGACATGATATTATACTTATGAGATGCCAAAAATTCCACCAGAAAACTCCTAGAAACGATTAACACTTTTGGTAAAGTGGCAGGTTACAAAATTAAAATACAAAAATCACTAGCCTTTCTATATATGAGTAACAAGCGACTGGAGAAAGAGTACCTGGAAACCCTCATGTTCACAATAGCCTCAAAAACAAACAAACAAACAACAACAAAACAACAGAACTCAAATAAACCTAACCAAAGACATCAAAGATCTCTACAATGAAAACTTTAAATCTTTAAAGAAAGAGATTGAGGAGGACACCAGAAGATGGAAGGCCCTCCCATGTTCATGGATTGGAAGAATTAATATTGTGAAAATGACCATCCTACCAAAAACAATATATAGATTCATTGCAATCCCAATCAAAATTCCTATGACATTATTCACAGAATTAGAAAAAAAAAATCCTAAAATTCACATGGAAGCACAAAAGACCACGACAACCAAAGCAACCCTGAGCACAAAGAGCAATGCAGGGAGATTACTATACCAGATCTCAAACTATATTACAGAGCTATAGTTATAAAAACAGCATGGCATTATCACAAAAAATAGACACATAGATCAATGGAACATAATTGAAGACCCAAATATGAATACATGTAATTTCAGCCACCTGATATTTGACAAAGTTGCCAAGAACACACAATGGAGAAAAGACAACATCTTCAACAATGGTGCTGACAAAACCGGATCTCCACCTGTAGAGGACTGAAACTAGACCCTTATCTTTTACCTTGCTCAAAAGTCAACTCCAAATGGATCAAATACCTCAATGTGAAATGTGAAAATCTGAAACTGTTAGAAAAACATTGGCAGTAACCTTCAAAATATAGGTGTAAGAAAGTCCTTTCTAAATTGGACATCAGTTACTCAGGAATTAAGGTCAACAATCAACAAGCTGAACCTTATTCAACTAAAAATCTTCTATATAGCAACAGAAATTATCAAGAAAGTGAAGAGAAAATCCATACAGTGGAAGAATATCTTCACCAGCAACACATCTGACAGAGGTTTAACATCCAAAACATATAAAGAACTTAAAAAACAAAGAATCAAGAAAAAAATGACCCAATTAAAAGATGAGCTAAACATTTGAACAGAAAGTTCTCAAAAGACATAAAGGTGGCTAAGAAACATCTTTAAAATTATTCAATATCACTAGTAACTAGGGAAATGAAAATTATATCCACCTTAAGATTATATTTTACCACAGTCAGACTGGCTAACATCAAGGGAACAAATGATACCAAATGCTGGAGGAAGAGGAACACTCATCCACTGCTTGTGGGATTGCAAAGCCATGTGACCCTTATAGAAAGCAGTGTGGAGAACTCTTAAAAAACTAAAAATGAACCTACTATTTGACCCAGTTATACCACTCCTTGGCACATACCCAAAGGACTCATCCTATTGCAGAGATTTTGTCCATCCAGGTTTGTTGCTGCTTTTTTCCCAATAGCTAAGAGATGGAAGCATCTAAGTGTCCCTCAGTGGACAAGTGGATAGTGAAAATGTGGTACATTTACACAATGGAGTTCTACTCAGTGGTAAAGAAAGACGAACTAATGAAATTTGTAGGTAAATGAATGGCACTAGAAGCTGTTATACTAAGTGAAGTAACACAAACTCAGAAAACCAAATGATGTCTGTGTATGTATCCTGACGTAGCTGCAGGAACCAGGAAAATAGAAAGCAACCAGGGAGGTGAAGGGTAAAAAGGAGCCTGAGAGGAATTCAGAAAATGGGGATACTTTAAATGGGGAGTCCATGGAGGGAGGGTTAGATACACACAGAACGAGGAGAGATAAATAATGCCTAGCTAGTATAAAAAACCAGAGGGAATTATATTAGTCCAAAACCTACTGAAAAATTACACATAACAAAATCTCTACATGAGTCCTTGTGTATAGCTGACGGTTACATAACAAGAAACCGCGCCAGACAAGAGAAACCTTCCTTTGAGTTGTTGACCAGGTTAGGCCAAGATTCTCCAGATTACACAGGCTATCGCCACAGCCCTTGATTGCCTCCCAGAAACTGAAGGTAAGACCCTAGTGCTGAAGACAGGACAGACTTTGGACACAGCATTTGGAGCAATGGAACTGGAACTGACCTGGAAGCCACCTACCCAAAGGCTAGCTCTCATAGCTTTGGAGAGCAATACACAAGCTGGTAAGGGACAAATCAGTGGTCCAACTCCAGCTTCAAGGCCTAATAACCACATCGATGACTGTCACAGCAAACGGCATTAGTGCAATAGTGGCACTTTTATCTTGGGGGTAATCAACAGCTATCTAACTGAACTTAAAGTCCATTCAATGGGAGGAAACTCATGTGTAATACTGTAAACACAGCCAAATACACATACACAATAGCTGGAGAGGTCATGATCTTAGAGAAAATCCCCAAACTGTCACATCCCTAGACAAATCTAATTTCCTAGTGCAAAATATGGATCATTAAATTTACAAACAAATATCCCAATCACTCTCAACAAAGAAGCTTTCTTGCAGCAGATGGTGGCTATTACAGAATTCAACAACTGGTCACACAGATTGTCTGTGAAATGCCCAATTCTAGGTGACACATTTACAATGGGACCTCTTTACTCAAGGTTCACAGAAGAAAGATGAGCAAGGGTAGAGAAAATACTAATCCATCTCTCCACTGTCATCAATGAAGCTCCTTCACATAAAAGAGGTCCATGAACACAAAAGGACACAGATGGCCAAAGCACAGAGAATAAGAGTCTGCAGAGTGTGGGCCCTTGGACAGGATTCTTATCAAAATCTACCCACCCAGGGCTCAGGGACCATTGCAAAAGGCAGCAGAAGAAGTGTAAGAGCCAGGGAGGTGGCGAGTGACCACGTGAAAATAGAGTCCTACAGGCTCCTGGGACCCTGCTCATATGAACCTACAGCAATGGTGTCAGCATGCACAAGACCCGTGCAAACTCAAGCAGACAAAAACCCAGCCCAGAACTCTGGCAATGGTCCCAGTCTTAGCTGAAAAATTATTGGTAACTGATTACTGCTGGGTGAAGAAGAACTGATCTTAAAGGGAGGAACTCTAGATAGGCTGACTAGACTTCAGTGGACAAATGTGCACTAAGCGACAGCTGGGACACTAACCTGACATGATAGACCTTAACACACAAATGACAGAATGTATGAAATCCAGTGTTTGTGGGGGGGGGATGTGAGTGGGTGCCACTGGGGAAGGGGATACAGAGTTAGGTTGTTCTGTATGAAAATGACAAAATTTCAAAAAAATGTTCTTTTAAAGAAAAAAGCATTGTGTATGGCCTCTATTTCTGTTTCTTTCTCTCTCTCTCTCTCTCTATCACTTTGTTTTTGTTGGTCTGCAACAAGGTCTCACTCTGTATCTGAGCTGGCCTTGAACTGGCTATCCTTTTGCCTCAGTCTCCCAGGTACAAGATTACAGTATTTCCTATTGTTGGTGCATAACATAATGGCATCTCGTGAAGCTGAGGGCATTTCAGAATCTGCAGAAAAGAGTCATGTTCTCTCTTTTTTCTTTACCTCTTTCTTTCCTTCCCTCCTTCCCTTCCTCCTTCTCTCCATCCTCTCTCCTTCCTTCCTTCTTTTCCTTCCTCTTTCTTTCCAAACGTGAAGAGATACAGAAGGTCCTATGTGTATTATTTACCTTTCTCATTGCTTTAACAAATACATTGCAAGAGAAACTTAAAGAAGGGAGGGCTTGTTTTGGTTCACAATTTGAGGGCACAGTCCACGATGGCAAGGAAGGCATGGTGGCAGAAGCCTAAGACATCTCTGTTCACATCGAGTCTGTAGTCAGGAAGTAGAGAGAGATGAATGCTGCGGCTCAGCTTGCTTCTTCCTTTTAATTGGTCCAGAATCCCAGTCCATGGGATGGTGCTGCCCAAATTTAGGGTAGGCCTTCCTACTTCGATTAACCTAAGTAGAAACTCTCACAGACATGCTCAGAAGTTTGTCTTCCAGGGTAATTCTAGATCTGGTCAAGTTGACAGTATTAACCATCACACATGCTAAGTACTCACTGTAACACTTTAGACAAGGTATTGAGGAACTACATCCTGATCCTGCCCCTAGTTATTCTTGGACCTGGGGCTGTGCATGTGTGTGTGTGTGTGTGTGTGTGTGTGTGTGTGTGTGTGTGTGTCTGTCTGTCTGCCTGCCTGCCTGCCTGTTTCTTTCCTCTTGGTCTATACCAAAGGAGCAGGAGAAAACTGTGGCTCTTTTAGAAGCCCCAAGGTCTTGCAGAACTCCAGGGTCCTCCCATAATCTGTGGCTGGAAATTCTTGAGAGGGGGCTGTTAACTGTTGCTGGACAGTGACCTAGCTTGATTCTTTGACTGGGGAGTCCCCAAAGCTAACATCTTCTAGGCAATTCTTCCAATTTCCTTTAAGCTGCTCTTGTCAGCTGGAAGCAGCCGGCAGGGCCTCGCTTCACTTGTCACTGTCCTGGCTCCACGGCCTTCCCACCCTCAGGTTTGAGGAGCTGCTGAACTTCAGAGTTTGGGATTTCTTATCAGTGATGTAGGTGCAGGGACACCCACTCTCCTAGAACAAGCATGGGGAGAGGGTGCTTTCCTCCCTCCTCCTGTGTCCTGGGGTGGGGCTTACCACAATCTCCCCTTACCATCTGTCCCTGTCCCTGGGGAAGAGGTGCTCATGGTGGCCACCCCTCAGAAGCTGGCACTTGTAATGGGACATTTGCAAAAACGAGGTATGTAGCTGATAACAGGCTTCTTGTTTGACCCTGGAGGAAAGGCACTGTGCCAAAGTGAAGGCGACCAACATCACCCAGGACAATCAACTGGGTCTGCTGTACAGGGAGCAGGGCAGTTCTATGAGCTGGGGATGCAACTCAGTTGGTAGAATATCTTCCTAGCCTGCATAAAGCCCTGGGTTCAGTCCCCAGTACCATATAAACTGACATGGTGGTGAATGCCTATAATCCCAGCCCATGGGAGGGAGAGATGGGAGAATCACAAGTTCAAGATCATCCTTGGGACTAGAGAAATAGCACGTACAATTCTTCTAGAGGACCTGAGTCCGATTCCCAGTACTGATGTTGAGTGGCTCACAACTACCTATAACTCTAGTTCCTGGGGATCCAGTGCTGTCATCTGGCCTCCACTGACACATACACCACACACACACACACACACACACACACACACACACACACACACACACAGGCAGACAAATAATTTTTTTAAAGACTCTCTTGGATGCACAGAAGATTCTAGGCCAACCTGAGCTACATGAGACTCTGTCCCCCACCTCCACAAAAAATCACCTATTACATGGTTGGCATATAAATGATTAATGGGGTAGGCTGAGGATAGATTCCACGGCGTTGCGCATGCTAAGAACACACTCTACAATGGAGTTATCACCTGGTCTGCTTTTTCATACAAGTTTTTGAGGTTAGTCTATATTTCATATTTCCAGCACATCTCAATTTCGACTTAGTCCTGGTTCAGATGGTTGGTGGCCTTAGCGGCCAGAATTCCATGGCGGGTGGTATGGACTCTAGATGTCTAGAGGTTGAGGTACGAAATGTGTATCTCTGTGATTAAAACATTTAAAAAATATACATTAAACATTTTTTATTTAATTGTGTATGTATATGTGTCTGTGTGGGTTTGTGTAGAGTATAGTGCCTTCAGAGACCAGAAGAGGGCATTGGATCCCCTGGAGCTGGAGTTACAGGCAGTTGTAAGTCACTTGTTGGGAATGCTGGAAACTGAACTTGAGTCCTCTGCAAAAAACATCTCTCCAACTCCCTCTCTTATTTTAAGACAGTGTCTCATGTATTCCAAAATAGCCTGGAACTGGCTGAGGATGACCTTGAACTGATGATCCTCCTGCCTCTACCTCCAGAGTGCTGGAATTACAGGCTTGTACCACCAATTCCAGTATTTATTTATTTATTTGTTTTGTATATAAAGGTTTTATTTTCTAATTATTTTATATATTATTTATATTATTTATTTTTTAATTTTGTCTTTTATTTTTATGTATATGAATGTATTGCCTATATGTGTGTAAGTGCATCCATCTCATGCAATGTCTGGGGAGGGCGTCAGATTCCCTGGAACTGGAGTTACAGACGGTTGTTAGCCTTCATCTAGGTGTGGGGATTTGAACCTGGGTCTTCTGCAAGGCAGCCAAGTACTCTTAACCATTGAGCCATCTCTCCAGCCCATAGCAGGTAATCTTAATCAGCACATGATCTACATTGGTAAACACTGGCGAAGTAACTGAACAAGGGATTGGCAATGCACAGCTGAGAGACTCAAGGTGCTTTGGAGCTGATGGCCACATGCTCCACCTTATGTGTACATTTTTACCTGAAGTTCTAAGACAGCTCCAAGAGGTTCCATCATCTTCACTAAAAGTGAAACTCCAAGTTCACAAAGCATAGTGGGTGCCAGTCGTCATCCCCAGCTTGACATGTCCTTTCAGAAATGAGGCACTCAGCAACCTACAGTAGGTTTCTTGAGTCCCTGTGGCATGGTAGTGCATGCATGTCTTTAATCTCAGCATTCAAGAGGCAGAGGTAGATGGATCTTTGTGAGATCGAGGCCAGCCTTGTCTACATAGGGAGTTCCAGGCTAGTTGGGGTTACAGGGAGACCCTGTCTCAAAGAAAACAAACAAAAAACTTGCTTACACCTGCCTCTCTCCTGTTCCAAATCCCACCTGTTACCCAGCCCACCATAAATTCCTCTTCATCCTTTAAAACCATATTCTCAGAGAGCTTCAGAGTCTTCATGCTGATCTCCTCCAAGAGCAACTGCAAGTCCCTTGTTGAGCTGCCAAGACAGTGACTCTTGGGGACTCTTAGGGTTGGGGGACTTGTTATTTGTCTTAGAGGGAGGACTCTGGGTTGATAGGGGACTTGAATATAAAGACCAGTTTCAAGTCCCAGCTGTGGTATCCACCTCCTGGCCATCAGATTTTTTGTAAGATGAAAGGGATGAGTCAAGAAGGTCCCAGCCAGGCACGGGACCTGGCACAGTGAAGGTCAATATTCCAGGTCGGGTGAGATAGCTCAGTGAGTAAAAGGCTCCTCTGCTAAGCCTGACCACCTGAGTTTGATCCTCAGAGCCCACATAATGGGAAGAAAGAACCAACTTCCAAAAGTTGACCTTTGACTTCCACTGGAGAGCTCTGGCAAGCACCCCACCCAGATAAATTAATTTTTAAAAAAAGCTATTTAAAAAGTTAATATTGCCATTGTATGCAAAGCATGGACGTTTACAAAACAGAGAGGGGAAGGGGGTCCATCTGCGTATCTGTCCCCTCTGTACCAGACTAAGTGAGCCTTAGAACACTGCAAAGTCAACCGTTTGGAAAGCATTGTTACCTACTCAGCAGGACTCAAAAAGCTGCCTCAAAGCTCAGGGAGGGAGAAGGTATTCAGTCACCTGTCACTCACAGCTTCACACAAGGATGGAGAATTTATACATCTGTATTTTGACAGGGTTTCATTGTGTAGCTCTGGCTGGCCTGGAACTCACTGTGTAGACCAGGTTGGCCTCCACCTCACAGAGATTCCTCTACCTCTGATTCCAGAATGTAATACCATGCCTGGCCCCTAAAAGTAAACCCTATCACTTCCTTTTTTAGCAGTGGCAAAGCCCAGGCTCAGAGGGCTAGGATCTGATTCAGACTAGTATGAGGCAATCTGCCTCCTACTTCAGTGGCTTGAAGCCACAACTGTTTATTTTCTCAGCAGCCTGCACTTTGGAGGGGACTTTGCTCAGGTTTTCATGTTTGAGGGGTTGGAATGCCTGAAGACAGGTGGGTCCCCACGTCGGACATTTGGATCAGTGATGCTCTCGTTCAGTGCTGCAGCTGAGGGAAAAGCTTCATGGTCCTCAAGGGTTGTGCGGGTCTGGTCGCATCACTTCTGCTGTGAGTTTTAGGGCAGCTCAGTTGGAAGGAGAGGGGTGACAGCCAACAAAAGCCTGGTAGAGAAAGTCTGGGGTCAGTTTGCCTCATACAGGTCACACTTCTGATAGCTCAGTAATGAAGTCTGAGCCCTTGCCATCTGTTTGTCTTTGTGGATTCCTTCCCCCTAGCCTTAGCACATGATGCATGCTCACTTGGAGGCCTTCTTCCAGCCATTTCTGTTGCACCTATCAGCTTTTCCATAACCCCCCACACCCTGGAGAGCTCCAAAGTCCCCCTCTGTTCCCACAAAAGTCTTCACTCTCTTGCTGCTCACCCACTGGCCTTGTTAGAATGACTGCAGCCTATGAAAGGGCTGGCTCATTCTCACTACCTCAGGGTGCCTATCCCCCTTGAACACAGGTGCCTGGCCTGTCATGGCTCTATCTGGGAATGTACTGGTTTGGATGGTCATTACAGAATTCTGTTGGATCAACATCCAGGAGTGCTGGGAAGGGTGGACAGAGGTGATGGTTTCCAGATTCTCCATGGGACCCTGGGGCTAAAATGGCCTTCTGCATATTAGCAGAGGCAAGAGATGGGTGTGATAGTCACTGGAATGTCAGCCACTCCCTGAGGCATGTAACCACTGAGAGCACTTCCTGCAGCCCAGGTGGTCCCTAGAGGGGTAGAGTGGCCGATGGGGGTGACAGGATGCCTCCTTGAGCAGAAGAGGAGGTGGCAGTCCATTTGAGCTCTTGGAGGAACTGGCTTACCAATGGAGCTGGAGGGAGAGAGTAAGGCCAACACAGGGAGGAGTTTCATCTATGGGTGTTTGGAGAAGTTGAGAGTCAAGGGCTCAGGACCCCGGGGATTCATTCAATTAGTTCCAGGAGAACAATGATGTCCTGGGTGTTGTCATGCATTGGGGTACTAGGCATTACCTGTGTGGGTCCGGCTCCAGAAAATAGGTAAGTGACCATCCACCCATGGCCCACTGTTCACACTCTAGTCAGACTGACTACAAAAGCAAATTACAAACACTCAAAATCCTAAGAGAAGGCCAGAGGGATGGAGAGTCTGTAGAGGCTTACCAAGTTCTCTGATTCACATGCGCTGAAAAGAGAGAACTGAGTTCTGCAAGCTGTCCTCTGACCTCCATACACACCCACATCCACAGACCTACAAAATAAATAAGATGTAAATAAAAAGAAAAAGGGGAAACAAACCCCACTTTCTTGTGCCTCTGGTCTCCGTACACCATTTTCTAAGCTCTATCCTTAGGTCTCACAACCTAACTTGGCACAGTAGGTCTGCCACAAGTCATGTGGCCTCTTTCTAAAACTACTTTCTTTCTAGATACTTCTGGGCATCCACCAGGCCTCAGTCTAGTAACACAAGTTTCTAGAATCCTTTTCTGATGACTTCCCTGACTACATTCCTTTTAAAATTTTGGTATCTATTGAATTAATACTTACGGGATGTCTAGGTCCCAAGTTCTGCTCTTGGTATAGAGTTAGAAAGCCGAGCTCTTCTTGGAATTTATTTATTTTAAAGACAGATCTCGTGTATTCTAGGCAAGCTTCAAACTCTTTTGTAGCCTAAAATGACCTTGAACATCTGATCCTTTGGCCTCCACCTCCCAAGTGGAGATTACAGGCCTATTCCACCACACCCAGTTTTAAAAGTTAAAAGAAAGGGGGGGGGCATGGTTTCATTGTTCAATGCAAGGGGCAAGCAAAAAACAAAAGCGAGTTAAGGGGACCAAGAGTGCTTGGGCACTCGCAGCCGCTCACAACCAGGATGTGGCTCCGGGGACCCGCCCTAGGCTCATAGTGGAGGCCAAGAGGCGAGTAGGCCGCAGCAGGGGTCCCAGGTCTCCATGCTCGGGGGACCAGGAAAGCTATCCCGGGTCCCAGCAGCTCCCGGGAGCGCTCGCTCCAGGGAAAGGAGCTGGCGCAGGTCAGACAGGTGCGGCCGGACGCCGCCCTCGCGCGCGTTTCTGGTAGGGGGAGGCCCTCCAATGGCCACGCCCCAGAGGCCACGCCCACCAGGCCGGCCCATATATGGCGCCGGGGACTCCGGGCTGCGCGGGTTCGAGTGCTTCTGCTTTGACGTGGATTGTCGGGGTTCGGCGTCGCCCGTGTCCTGCTCGCTGCCACGCCTCGGCCACTGCGCTCGGAGCTTTAGCCATGCTGTTCTGGCACACGCAGCCCGAGCACTACAACCAGCACAACTCCGGCAGCTACCTGCGGTAAGATCGCTGCAACCGCCTGCTTGAGGTCCGGGCCCGGGGACCATCGGACCTCCGGGGCCCGAGGGAGCGCCCTCACCGCTCGGCTTCCCGTGCTCCGCCCTAGGCGGAAGAAGGGACCCTCCCGGAGACCCCGATCGGGACTGGGCGGGCGACCTTGGGGGACCGGTAGGGAGACAGACGTGCACTGATGCCCGCTCCTCCTCGGTGCTCACTGTGGACTCCGGGCGCACCTGCTGCCTGGCCTTCCTGGACCAGGTCCCCCAGCCTCCCGCGCCTTCTCTCTCCACTCCAGTTAGAGAAATAAACTTGCCATCCATTAGGAGCTTGTGTGTACTGGGAAGCCAGTCCTCTGCTCTTTGCCCCTCTCGGCCCGGGTCCCTCAGAGCCTCCTGCCCTCTGCTGGGCCCTCGGTCGAGCCCCGGAGTCCCAGGTGGGTGGCGACAGCGGGTCTGCCCTTTAGCCTCTGGTCTGCGGCCGCCCCCTGCCCAGGTAAGCTTGTGAATGTCCCCTCCCGAGGCCCCAGCCAACGGGTATTGCCAGTCACCGAAATCTTTCCCCTTCTGCTGGGATTTGACTAAAGCGCTTCAAGGGGAAAAATAAGTCCTGCCTGTTTTGAAAAGTTCTCTTCACCCCCTCTTTTATGAAGTGGGACCCACCTTTGCTTCCTTTTTTCTCCTTTGGTGCCTCTGGCTGGAGCGCTAATAGGCAGACACTTAATTTTCTGAACTCGCTAGAACCAGCTACAACCTGTCTTTATTTCCATCCTGGTCAGTTTATTAAATGTGCCTAATTTAACCCAAAGGGTGTTTGACGTGGGCTCAGGAAAAAGTGAACTGGGAGGCAGAAGGCAGCCCGGGTGTTCTCAACCCCCAAACTGGACCTACCAAACCCGAAGTTTGGCCCCTCAAACTCCCACTTGGATATAACTCTGCACGCTGTGTGTCCTGGTTTCTGGTACATGTTTGTCTAGAAGTCCTTTTGGAAGGCATCCTCCTTCTACAAAGCAGAGGACTGAGTTTTGCTGCTGTATCTTTTGGTTTACTTTTATTCCTAGTTACGGAAAGTGGCAAAAAAAAAAAAAAAGTAGCGTTTTGAAACTGTGGCTCTAGTGGTTTTGGGGGACACTGTTCTGGGGTATTGTGAAGCCCACTGTTAATCTCCACCACAGAGGATTTTTGTTTTCAAAAATGCTAAAATTACTACAGAGTAAACACATGTTAGCTGTGTAACACTGTAGGCTAACTTGTAGTTTCTTGTGAATTTTAGTGGGTGGCCATTAGCTATCTCATTCTAACTTTAAAAAATGAATTTGAAGGTGACCTTGAACTGAAGTGTATTTGAAACTTCCTACATGCATAAAACAGCATCCTGATAGGGGACAGTTTTGTTGCAAGAGAGGTGCAGTTTTAATTAACATTTGCTACTGACGAAGTTTGTCTGTGAACTAGTCCAGGAACTTTGAAGATTTTAACTTTGTATGAGAGGAGGAAGGCAAAATTTGAGGCTGAAAGCTGGTTTCTGGGGTGGTTTTGGGATGCCATGGATGAAGACAGTTTGTACTCCCTTCTCAGAAACTGGGTTTTTCACTTCCAAGTAATTTGACCTCAGTGAAAACCAAAGTAGAGGTCAGTGCCTGTGTCCCCATCCCCTAACTAGAGCAAGGAACTATTCTTCCTCTTTTTAACTTTTCTTCAGTGCTGGGGATGAACCTGGGCCTCATACTTGCTAGGTATGTCTGACTCTTCCACTGAGCAAGCCAATTCCCCATCCTCCTTGCTTTTTGTTTATTTATTTATTTTGTATTTTATTTTGGGCTGCCTGCTGCCTCTGTTGAACTTCTCCTCAAACTGTCTGACCTTGTGGGAGTAGTAAGTGGCCTTTACTCCCTTCTTCCCCATTCTGTTTGTTCTGGTGACTTTTATTCCTTGGCAAATAAGGATGCCAGGCATGAAACAACTTGCTGTTGAATGATGGTTCTTAACCCCCCCTCCTCTTTTTCCCCCTTTAAATTTAAAAGCAATAGTGCATGGATTATTAACTTAACATGGTCTGGGCAAACATGAAATTATGCAGTCCACAGGCGAGCAGGCCTGCCTGCTTCTCCCCATGTTCCTCGATATGTACTTGGGCAAGAAAAAAGGAAAAGATTTGCTGTAGGTGAAGTCCCCCCCACTCCTTTTCAGGCAGCAGATGACAGAAATATTGGAAAGCCCCCATAGGAAAGGTTTTCCAGGTGTGCCCAAAGCTAGGGTTTCTGAGAATTGGTTAGACATTGTTGGGGTTTGTGCCGGGTTTGTTTCAGAGACATTCGTTTATGATGTACAAGGAACACAACGTACTAGTGACTGCATAGTGTAGTGGGGTCAGCTGATCTGATTCATAACCTGGGATCCATGGAGGGAGGAGGGTTATCAAGATAGGGCAGGACACTTTTTTGGCACTTGTTTCTGTGGTGCACATAGTTTAGAGTCCTCAAACAAGTCTTGCCTGCAGTTCATTTCAGGCTCTCAAGGATTTCATTGTTCATCATCCATCAGAAGTCCCAGCCACTCAGCATGGTGAGACAATCCCTTGAGTCTTGGAGTTAAAGGTCAGCCTAAGCAAAATAGTGACACCATCCTCCCCGTGAATTTAGAACTAAATTCTTCCTCAGGCACAGGCTGATCAGATGCTGGTGTGTACGTGTGTTTGTTCATGTGTGTAAGTGCATGTGCACAAGTGTGTGGAGACCAGAGGATAACCTCAAGTGGTGTCGTTCCTCAGGTATCATCTCCCTTGTTTTCTGAGGCATGGTCTCTCACTGACCTGGAGCTCACACTGGCTGGCTGTGAACTCTGTCTCCAGGAGTTACATGGGTTCTGGAAATTGAACCAAGGTCCTTGTGCTTGCGAGGCAAGTGCTTTACTGACTGAGCCATCTCTAACCTAAGACTGATGTTTTTGATTGAGGGAACCTTGTTTAGAGGTAGAGGAAAAAAAATCTTTGAGCACCTCAAGATTTGCTACTTAATGTAAGAAAACTTACTAAAAGCAAAGTCTTCTCTCCTCATGGCATTTTGGTGATACTGTTATGAACCTTAAAACAGAGACTAATGAGCCCATAAGATAGCTCTGTGGGTCAAGGTGCTTACTGCCAAGCCTAGTGACCTGAGCTCAATCCCTGGGACCACATGGTAGAAGGAGAGGACTACTTTTGAAAGTTGTCCTCTGACCTCCGCTCACACACTGTGACATGCATGTATCCACACTTACACAAAATGAATAAATAAAAATGCAATTAAAACAGAATTTAAAGAGGTTGGAGAGATGGCTCAGCGGTTAAGAGCACTGGCTCCTCTTGCAGAAGAACCTGGTTTGGTTTCCAGCACCTATGTGGTAGCTAACAACCATGTAACTCCAGTTTCAGGGGATCTGACGCTGTCTTCTGAACTCCCTGGGCAGCATTGCATGACACGGGTGCACTTACATACATGCAGGCAATACACTCATACACATAAAATAAAAATAAATAACAATAATAAGTAATTTAAAGTACCAGTCATGATGGCTCATGCCTTTAATCCTAGCACTTGGGAAGCAGAAGCAGGCAGATCTTTATGAGATTAAGGCCAACCTGGTCTATATAGTGAGTTCCAGGTCAGCTGGGGTTCCAGGGAGACCCTATCCCCAAATAAATAAATAAACAAAAATTACTCAGATGATTATTCTGAAAGTAAGGTGTTTTGAGGGAGCTCTTATGGATAGAAAGCAGATGGCTGTTGCCATGACTGTAGCTCAGCAGTACAGCGCTTGCTTAACATACATGAGGTCCTGGGTTCAATCTGTGATCAATGCCCCAGTCCAGTCCACCCTCAACCCCCCACCCCACCAGAAAAGGAAAAAGACCTAATTTTGTTGCAGTAGTCTCTGTCACTTAGAGGGTTTTCTGCAGTTAGACTATTTTATATTTCATCTCTCAGGCCTTGGTTGAATGGATCTCTCAAGGGCCACTAAGTAGGGCTAGAATAGTGGTGGCTTTTGCATGTGAGGATTTGGGCTGTGAGGGAAGCCACTAGGTCAGCATGTCTCAATGGGTTCTGTGGTACGGAGGTCTGCATCCATCTCTCCAACATTGCGCTGTGTCCTTGGGCTTTGCTCCTGACCACTGCTACCTGTGTTTTACAGTGATGTGCTGGCTCTGCCCATCTTCAAACAGGAGGAGCCCCAACTATCCCCTGAGAATGGGGCCCGCCTGCCGCCCCTGCAGTACGTGCTGTGTGCTGCCACCTCCCCAGCTGTGAAGCTGCACGAAGAGACCTTGACATACCTCAACCAAGGTAGAGGCCTGAGCTGGGTGGAACCTGGTGTGTGTGCGTGTTTGTAGCGGGGAGGGGCATGTGGGATAGTGAAGAGCTAGTGTGCAAGCCTCAGTTGGGTCTCTGTAGTTGTCTGTAGTTGTTGCACAGGACTCTGGAAGGAGTGCAGGCTGTGGGGTCAGGCACAGGTTCAAATTCCGTTTCCTGAGCTTTGTGGCTTTCCTGAACCTCTGTTAGTTCGCTGGGTAAATAAAAATATTGGGAATTGAGCTGGCAGGGGCCGGGTGGGTAGTGTGCACTTGTAAACCTCATCTCAGCTGCTCTGTAGAGACTGAGGCAGGAGGAGTGAAGAGACCAGGAAGTAGCCTGGATAACAGAGTGAGACCCTGAGGAAAGAAAGATGGAGGAGGGAAGGAAGGGAGGGAGCGAGGGGAACAGGACCATTAATTCTTTTTTGTTTGTTTGCTTTTGAGATGGGGTCTCACTATGTAGCTCTGGCTGGCCTGCAGTGCTCTTTGTAGACCAGGCTAGCCTTGAACTCATAGATCTACCAGCCTCTGCCTCTTGAGTGCTGGTTTTAAAGGTGTGCGCCATTATACCTGGCTCCAGCGTTTCTATTATTTTAAAAGATTTTTATTAGATCTACTTATTTGTTTGCACACACATGTACTTGTGTTCTATGGTTCACTTGTGGAGGTCAACCAACAACTTGTAAGAATCTAGTCTCTCCTACCACATGGGTCTCAAGGCTCAGACTCAGTTTGTCAGACTTGGCAACAAGTGCCTTTACCCACTCAGACATCTTGCTGGCCCTGTGTTCCCATTTTTGTGTGTTTTATTTGTCAGACTTACAGACAGTGCTGCTGTGGATGAACCTTCACTGGTTTCTGTTGGGATGACATGTCTGTATTTAGCACTGTCTTTCTGGGTCACCTCAGACAATCCACCATCATCCACTGTGCTGGATCTGCCTCAGCTCTCAGTAGGACTCCAGGAGGAGCAGTTGAGCCTGGTTTGGCAGTCACACTGCTGTGAGGTGGCAGTTTTCCTTCTACCTGCTGCCTCCTGTTAGCAGAGTGGCTTCCTGGATTTGCCTTTGCCCTGGACCAGAGCTCACAACAAGTGCAGGTGACTGGGACTGCCTCTGTGTGGAAGCTGCTCCTATCACTGCTGGCCTGTCCTGAGGAAGACAGGCGCCTCTGTGGGCGGCGCATTCCCTGGCTCCAGTTGATCTTGCTAAGCCCAGCTCACTGCTCCATCTATGGAGGCCGGTGGCCATCTGTGGTGGAGACAAACCACTTGGAAGCATGTGTGTTTGCTTGTTTGCACAGTGGCTCTTGCCACTGTCCTCTCTCAGTTATGGAAGGTCACCTGCCAGCAACTTTCTGTATTTGAGCAGTTTATTTCCTCATTGGGCCTCTTTCTTAAATTCAAAGTGAAGGAATGACTTGGTTTTTACTGAGGCCATTAAGTTGACACAGGTCATTTTGGGCCTCTCTCTTCGTAGGCTGAGGTCTGTCTTGCCGCTTGGTGGGGACGTTACGTGTCTGTCCTCTTCCCCCAACTTTAAGGTCTTTACTATGCTGATCATGTACCTCCCTGGTTATTTAGCCAACTTTAGAAGATGTTTGAGGGGGCTGGAGAGATGGTCAGTTAAGAACACTTGATGTGCTTGCAGAGGACCGAGTTTGCATCCCAGAACCCTTCCTGGGTGGTTTTCAGCTGTCTGTAACTCCGGCTCTAGGAAAATAAAATATGAAAACATATTTTTAAAAAGACTGGTATGGGTGGTGCATACTTTTACCCCAGCACTCTGAAGGCAGAGGGATGTGAATATCTGTAAGTGTGAGGGTAGCCTGGTCTACAAAGTGAGTTCCAGGCTAACCAGGACTACACAATGAGACCCTGTCCCGCCCCCCATCCCCAGTCTTTTAAAGAAGATGTTTGATAGCATGCTAGGTCTTTTTTAAAAGTTTAAGACACTGTCCTCTTCATTATAGATGGTAAAGGAGGGAAAAGGTTACCCTGTGGTTTCAGCGTCCTTTGTTAACTTTGCATATTTACAGATTTATTTATTTTGCAATTCTGGAATTTGAACCCAGGACCCTACTCATGTTAGGCAAGTACTCCATAAAGATACAACCCTTCAAAGTCCCAGACATTTTTTTAATTGCTTTGTGTTTTTTGTTGTTTTGTGACAGGATTTCTCTGTGTTTTCAAGGTTGGTTTGGAACTCTCTATGTTAGCCCAGGTTGGCCTCTATCTAACTGAATCTTATTTCAATTTACCAAATGCACAGTCATGACTGGCCTAAACTACATTCTCTTGACTAATAGTTTAAATAGATGTTCATTATAGAAAACTTAGATCATTTATAAAGAGCGGTCTGGGCACGGTGTGACTCAGTTGGTAGAGTGTTTGTCTAGCAAGCAGGGGTCCTGGGTTTGACCCCCATCATTACATAAACAGGATGTGGTAGTGCACGCCTGTAATCACAGTGCTTTGGAGGTCATCTTTGGCTACTTAAGGAGTTTGAGGCTAGTCTGGGATGCAGGACACCCTGTCTCAAAAAACAGAAAACAACAAAACTTCCAAAATAATAACAAAAAAAAATAAAGTTACCATTTATATACCATGTTTCCCTTCTCTCTGTAGTGACTATTATATGGCTGCGTTCATAAGATATAGTTAATATATCCATTGCTAATTCAAACATTTCTACAGAATTAAACAGATATCCAGTTAAAAATCCCCTTTAACATCACCACTAGTCCTTTTTAAATGTGTATATATTTACGTTTTAAATTACATTTATTTATTTAGTGTGTGTGCATGCTTGCCCTGGTGCACATGTTTAGTTTTAAAAATTATTGCTTTTGTGTGTGTATGTATGCTCATTTACTGCGTGCATGTGGAGGTCAGAGGACTACTTGCAGGTGTCAATTCTTCCACCTCCCGGGTGCTGGGAATCAAACTCAGGTTGTCGGACTTGAGTGCAAGTACCCTTGCTTACTGAGCTATCTCCACAGCTCAGCCACTAACTAATCTGTGTATTTTGTATATGCATCTTTTAAAATTGATATCATGTTTCAAAATGTAGCCTGGTTTCTTTTCACTTGCTGTGTTGTGAACTTTTCTCAGGTCATAGACAGTATTTTGGAGACTTCGGTTTTTGTAATGACCACATAGTGCTACATTGTAAACTCTGGTCAGTTTCATACTTTCCCAATTGTTAGAATTTAGACATTGAGGACCAGAAAGATGGCTCCACAGGCAGAAAGTACCTGCTGCCAAGCCTGATGACATGAATTCAGTCCCCAAGACTCACATGGCAGAAGGACAAAACTAACCCTCCCCACAAGTTGTCCTCTGACCTCCACATGCATGCAGTGAATGAGCATACACATGCACATGCAACATGCACACACATACAAATAATAATTTTTAAAATTAAACTTTGAAGGCTAAGGATATGGCTCAATGGTAGGAGTGCTTGCCTAGAAATTAAACATTACTAAATATCCTTGTATTTAAGTCTTGATTATTATTTAATATATATTTTAATGCATTTTATACATCTTAATCATATTTAGACCATCCTCCCCTATTTGTACCCTGCCATAGCCTTCCCATAGGATTTCATGCATTCTTTCATATATGTTAAGACCTATCAAGTCAAGTTTGTGTCCCTAGATGTCCCTCTATGTGAGTTCATCCACAGGAGCCTGGTCAGCCTATCTAGGATCACTCCATTAAAGAAGACCAACTCTCCCTCACCCAGCAGTGATCATATTGTAGGTATATACTAACAAGCAGAATTACTGTACCAGAGGGTCTGATGATATGTATTTTCTTTGCAGTAGAATATACCAGCGTGCATCCCAGCAAGCTGTGTGTTTTCCCAATGTTGGGTATTGCTAGTTTTCATTTGATTTATGAAACATGGACTTTGATCTTAAAAAAAAAAACCTTTGGGTGTGTATGATATATGTATGCTTTATCTAAGTATGATGTATGTGTATATATGTAGGTGCATGTGTACCTCAGCATGTACATGGAAGTCAGATGACCTTGGGTGTTGGTCCTCACCTTCCACCTTAATTGCGTCGGGGTCTCCTTGTTTGCTATAAGCTTCTGGGAATTCTCCTGTCTCCACCTCCTAGATCCCCATAGAAGGAGTTCTGTATCTGGCTTTATGTGGGTTCTGGGGATTCAAACTCGGATCTTCATGCTTGTGCAGCAAACGCTTTACCCACTAAGCTGTCTCCCCAGCCCCAGAATTTGATTTCTTAAAACACTTTTATTTTATTGATCTTTTAAATTATATGTGTGTGGGGCAGGGTGTGTGCACTGCAGCAGCACCCATGGAGGCAGAGGTGTCAGATTCCCTGGCGCTGAAGTGACAGGTGTTGTAAGCAGCCTAATGTGGGTGCTGGGAACTGAATTTGGGTCCTCTGTGATGCAAGTTGTTTATTACATTATTTGTACATGTGTATGCATATGTGTGAGTGTGGGTGCAAACCATGGCTCACGTGTGGAGGTCAAAGGACAAAGTTGTAGGAGTTCTCTCCTTCCACCATGTGCGTTCTAGGGATGGAACTCAGGTGAATAAGCTTGGTAGCCAGTGCCCTAGCCTGCCAGGCCTCTTGCTGGCCAATGGCTTACCTTTTGAACTTTGCATTTTAAGCATTTTGTTAGGTGCCTTGTAGGTATGCTGTAATTACCTGGAAAATGCCTCTGTCTTTCTTTTGCTATTAATAATGCTGTACTAGACATCTCAGGATACCTTGGGTAGCGTGTCCTTCCTCAACCTGGGTAGTATGACTGCAGATATAAGAAGCTTATCCTTTATATCGTATCACAAATCGACTTGGACCCAAATTTAAGAAGCAGTTTTGATGAGTCAGGTGTGGTGGCACAGCACATGCCTCTGATCCCAGCACTTGTGAGGCTGAGGCAGGAGGATCATGAGTTGGAGGCTAGCCTGGGCTAATAGAAATCTTGAATAAAAAAAATTATTTCAATACATCATTCAGGATCTTTTTAGTCAATTGAAATTTTTTGTATCCAGTTATTTATATTTTATTTTATTGGTCCTATCCTATGATATTTATTGCAGTATTGTATCTTTCTTCCTCCCTCCCTCCCTCCCTCCTCCCTCCCTCCCTCCCCCCTCTCTCCCTCCCTCCCTTCCTCCCTTCCTTCGTTTCTTCCTTCTGGTGGTTCTGAAGGAACCAGGGCCTTGTGCTTGCTAAGTAAGTGCTCTACTAGGAGCTACATTCTCAGCTCCTTATTGCATTATCTCTATGAGGCCACCTGTGTCCTTCTCTTGTAATAATGTGCTTAAAATTCTTTGAAAACAGACAGGATACTGTATGCATAAATCAGAAAGTCAGTTACTGAACCAGTGGACACGTATTTCTCAGTGCAGTGTCCAGTGAATTCTTTGACATCAGGAGGGCTCTGGCAACAAGTGTCGCCATAGATGTATCATACAGGTGTATCCTGGTCGCCAAACCTGGGAACTGGTTTTGAACGTGGAGATAATTGTATAGTAACCAATTATATCTTCTGAGTGAAATCTTTTTGAGTGGACAGCTGCTGAATGAAGGCTTTCAAGTTCCCAGATCATTTGTCAGGGGCCAAAGGTCCTTGTGCATAGAGCTTTCCGGATCCCGGAGCCTGAGGGAAGGGAGGAGGTGTTGGGGAGAGAAAGCTCCAGGCTCTCTGACTTGGAGATAAGCTCTTTCCAGAATGCTTGCTGAGGAGAAAGCTTTGGTGTTTTCTACCAAAACAACTTCTTACAAAGTTTTTTTTTTTATTACTACATTTATTTATTTATTTATGTGTTTACATGTGGGAGTCAAAGGACAACTTGCTAGAGTCAGTTCTTTCTTTCCATCATGTGGGTCTTGGGGATCCAACTTAGGCCAGACAACTCAAGCTTCTGGAATGTTCCTTTACCTGAAGCCTCAGAACAACTCTTGAGCTAAATCAAGTGACAAAGTGTCACCAGAGCCGTGCTTTCATTCCTCTGGGGACAACGTTGGAAGCAGGTGGAGGGAGTTCTGAGGAAAAGGAAAGCTGAGGGAATGCCGAGAACGGGTGTGTGTGTGTGTGTGTGTGTGTGTGACTGACACATGAGTCACGGACCCTCTCTCTTTCCCTGTTCTTATCTGTAAGCCGGGCAAACGAAGTCCTTACAAAGTAGGGGTCCCAGAGCAGATAAAATGAATTAGAGCAGGGTGCCTGCCACCCAGCAAATACTCTCAGTTCTGCTGCTATTCATAAAGAGAAGACATGGACTGGTGAGGTGGCAGGAAAGGGGTGCTTGCCATCGTGCATGCCAGCCTGAGTTCAGTCCCTGGACCCATGTGGCGGAAGAAACGAATCTGTTTCTCCACTTTGTCCTCTGACTTCCATGTGTATGCAGTGGTATGTGTGGGGGGGAGGGGGAGAAGAGAAGAGAAGAGAAGAGAGAAACATTTCCCCAGTTCCATTGCAGTTCTACTTAGGAAGTTAACAAGTCTTTAGTTGGGGATTTGAGCTCTGGCTACCAAATTTCATTCTTTTACTAATTCAGAGATTAACATCATAGGATCTTTTGGTCTGAGACTTAGAACTGAGACCTTTTAGAATGGAAAGACCATGGGGGGTGGCTATCTTATGGATAGATTAAAAAGCAGGAGGACTTGCTTAGACTTTTCTTTCCGGTTCTCACTCTATGCATAGATGACAGATAGAACCCTGGGGACACATGTCTTCTGAAATGCCAGTTAAACACTTGTGATTGCCCTGGCATTGTGGCACATACCTTTTAATCCCAGTACTTGTGAGGCAGAAGCCAGTTTGGTCTACTTAGTGAGTTCCAGACCAGCCAGGGTTACACAGTGAGACCCCATCTTTAAAAAAAGAAAACAAACAAAAACTTGTGACTGAATGAGACTTAATCTCAGTAGCTGGCATATTGAGGCAGGAAGAGTGTCAATATAAAACCAGACAGATATAGTGAGACCCTGTGTCAGGGAGGAGAAAAGAAAATATCTCTCATCTATTTATATCTATCATCTGTCTAAAATTAATAGCACAGAGCACCTTACTTGTGTGAGACTTCCAGGTGTGCTTCTTTATCTAGCACTTTAAAGAGTGCTTTTTGTTTGTCTCTGAGATAGAGTCTCATATCCCAGGCTGACCTCAAACTCAATGTGTAGCTGAGGATGACTTAGAACTTCTGATTCTCCTGCCTCCACCTCCCTAGTACTGGGATTACCAGGACAAGTTTATGTGAGGCTGGGGATGGAACCCAGGGCCTTGGGCACATTATTAGGTAAGTACCCTACTGACTGAGCCACATTCTCAGCTCCTAAAACAATTTATAATGACACTTTTGTTTAGATTCTGTGGCAGAGCACACACTCTCTTGGAAGGCAGGAAGGAAGCTCATTTGCTGGAAGAATACTTTCTGATTCTCCTTTCCCACCCTAAGCTGAGGATCAGACTCAGAGAGGGCCTTGAGCAGCCAGGCAGCCCTCTGTCCCTGAGCCTTACCTCCACCCTGATACTCTTTGAATAGTCTCTTAAAATGAATTGTTCCCGTTTTTTTCAGCCTGATGGGTAACCATCCTGGTCAGGCAGGCCTGGGGAGTGGTGTCTCTGTGATGGGTCCTGGTCCAGGTGCTGTTCCTTTTGGGCAGGGGTCTAGGCACAGCCTAGTGCTGGGATGTAGCTCTGAGGAACAGTGGGGAGAAATTGCCTCTAGGGGAAGAACAACCATCTTCCTCTACAATGACCAGATTAGAGCTTCAGGCTGCCCAGGTTCTATCTCCCCAAGTCCTACCTCCCCCTGCTTGTAAAATGTTGGCCCTCTGTTTCCCCAGCCTCTGGTGCAGGGAACTCCTTTAATCCCTAGGTTCCTGGCGTTCCTCACCAGGACAGCCTCCCCCTGGGGCCATTGCCTGGAGAATTAAGTGAGCCTCTCAAAAGTCTGGTTACATTTTTCCTTCTTCCAGTTATATCAGTGACTTTGAATTTAAAGAATGAGGCAGAGGATTAGTCACTTTGTTTGCTCTCTCTTTTCTACAGCTGAAGTTTTCTTTTCCAGATTAATTTTTAGCTTGAAGTTTGGGAATATAAACTACAGAACAAATGACCCCAAAGTACATTGCTTTTTTTTTTGTTTGTTTGGTCTTTTTGAGACAGGGTCTCCCTGTAGGCCCAGCTGGCCTAGAACTGGCTATGTAGACCAGGCTGGCCTTAAACTCACAGAGATCCTTCTGCCTCTTCCTCTCAAGTGCTGGGATTAAAGATGTACACCACCATGCCCTGTTTGTTTGTTTGTTTGTTTGTTTGTTTGTTTGTTTGTTTCTTTCTTTCTTTCTTTCTTTCTTTCATCTCAACGTATACTGCTTTTAAAAAATGCCTTTCCTCTTATTTTTTCTTGAATTCAAAAGAAATATATTCTTATTGTAATAGAGCAGCAGAACAGTAGAGAAATACCTGCTCCGGAAGCTTCCCACAGTCCCAATTCATTCATTCATTCATTAATGTGTAGAACTGGGTATGGTGGCACATTCCTATAATCTCAGCACTTAAGAAGTAGAGGCCAAGGGATCAAACAGACATCGCTACTAGTGAGCTACTCGTGTACACACACACGCACACACAAACACTGTCATGCTGTGTGTACATGATACATGTGGAAGTCAGAGGACAACTTTCAGGAGTCAGTTCTCTCCTACCCTGTGGTTCCTAGGGATTGAACTTGGGTTGTCAGGTTGAGGCAAGTGCCTTCAGCCAGCTGAGCCATCTAACTAGCTTTTTGTTCATTAATTTATATCCATCCAATTATATTAAGCAAATTTGAAGGGCAAAACATCCCTCCCTTATTGGTAGTAGCCCTCTGAATGACACTTAATTAGCCCTTCTTGGAAACCAGTTTCACATTGGGGGTTGGATCTCCCCAGGTTCCAGTTCTGGCTCTTCTCTTCTTGCCCCCAATGGTCCTTTGGCCAGCTCTCCAGCTCCAGTTTCTGTTTTTTAAAACCAATCAATTGGGACAAATATGAACTTGCCTATACTAACTGCCTATCATAACTCATAGTATACAGACATTTCTTAGTACTTCAGAGGTTTGCATTTGGTCATGTCAAACTTTGATTGTTTTAAGTAATGTGGACCAGCCAGTTAGATCCAAATCCAGGTTGGATATGTCTTATCTGTTTTGTATTTTGGCTTCCCCTTTGCTCCCCCGCCCCCATTTTGGAATATTTGCACATAATGAGATGGAGATGGCCCAAGACTAAACATTAATTAATTATTTTTAAAATTTTGAGATGTCATTTCGCTGTATAGTCCTGCCTCTGCTGGCCACATGCTGTAGACCAGGCTGCCCTTAAACTCACAGAGAGCCACCTGCTTATGCCTCTCAAGTGCTGGAATTAAAGGTGTTCATGCTGCCATGCCCGCCTCTGTTTTTCTTCTTTTAGATCTAGTGTTAACTATGTTGTCCAGCCTGGCCCCCAAACTCCTGGGTTCAAGCAATCTCCTGCCTCAGCCTCCCCAGTTGCTGGGACTGCAGATGCATACCTACTTCCCCAAACAAATGTGTATTCCATATACACATTATACACATAGTCTAGGATGATTTTTGCATTTTTTTGTGTGTATTTGTATGTGTGCATGCATGCCCATGGATGTTAAAGTTGATGTTGGGTATCTTCCTCCACCACTCCCCAGTTTATTTATTGAGGTGCAGGATCTCTCAATAAACCTGGAGCTTGCCAGGTTCAGCTAGTCTGCCTGGCCATCATGCTTTGGTGAGTCTCTGTTGGAGTATTGAGGTGATAGATGGCTGCCATGCCTGCCTGGCTTTCCGATGGGTTCTGGAGACCCAAACTCTAGTCCTCAACTTTAGTGTACTTGGCAAGCGCTTCATCTGTGGAGCCATCTCTCTAGTCTGCTCATGTGTCCCGGGTTGGTGGTTAAGTTGCTATGAGGATGACCTTGAACTCCATTGCTCCTTTCACCTCCTGAGTGCTTGGATTATAGGTGTGTGCCTCTACTCCAATACTGGGAATGGAACTCAGGGCCTCTTGTGTGCTAGGCAAGCACTTTATCAACCAAACTCTGTCTCCCACTCTCCAGTATTTTTGGTGCACCTGTCTGTGATGTCCATGATGTTTGGTGTGGAATTTTCCTCTGGTGGTATCTTGTTGGTGACTAGTGAATTATTCTTTAGGACATTTTGGATTTGGAGTTGAGGATGCTCAACCTGTGTTGTATTTAAATTTTTTTTTAATTAGATTTATTTATTTTGTGCATGGAATGGGAGCTTGTATGTGCCAGCCTGGGAATCAGAGGAATTCTGTTTTTCCACCATGTGGGTCCTAGGGATTGAACACAGTTCATCAGGCTTGGTTGCAAGCACCATTACCCCCTGAGCCCTCTCACTGGCCCATGTCACATTACCATCTAATTCCAGAGTGTCCACTGGACTGGGAATGATACATTTTGAAAAATTGTATTAAAACTGTCGATGTTTTGGGAACACTTGGAAGGAAGAACAGCCAAATATTGTCTTTGCCTGAGTTGGAATGTTGTCAGGAAGAGAACAAGTTCTCTGAGGTGGAGCCAGTGTTTCTGACTTTGTTTGACAGCACTTAATACTATCTACTAGACAGGTCTACCTGTTCATTGGGGTACTGTAGACTTTGCTTAACAGATAAGTGAGTCTTTTGAAGTTTCATTACATGGCTTGATGACAGCTAGTTCAGAGAACAGGCCCTGTCATTGACAAAAACATTAAAACCCTTCCACTCGTGAAGTGTGTGCCTTAGACCCCTGTTAGCACTCCATCCCCAATCTATTGATAGGCTGAGGAAGGGGTTGCAAGGCCAAATAAACTTAGTGTTCTGGTTACCGTGTAGATGGCTCTTTGATCTGTCTAGGACATCCGCATTTAGGGACAGGGTGTTTGGAGGCAAGGTGTGTATATCAGCAGGAAGGCCAAGTTAAGGTGGCCTGCTGTGTTCTTGGGAGACTGGACACCAAGTTCAGCTTCCGGGGCCCTGTGTTATGGTGAGAAGGGTACCCAGGAACTATGAAGGCTCTGCCCAGAACGAAGAGCCATTGTGTTCTGTTAAAGGCATGCTCTGCAGAAGTAACTGGCAGCTGCCTCAGGCCTTTTCCTTTCTTGGAGGAGGGAGGCCCTGAGGAATGGCATCCCTTGCCCTGACTGCCTGTTGGCTGGCTGGTGTGCACCCAAGCCTGGCAGCTTGGCTCTGGACTAGTCAGTGCTGGAGCCTGTGTAGGCCACAGGAAAGATGGCTGCTTTTTTCCTCCTGACTCTGCCCCTATGTGAGGCCCCAGTGAAACATTCTGGATTCTTTCTTGGGTTGCCATTCAGGAGAAAATCTTGTTAGTACAGATAGAAGCTAAAGATGGACAGCTGCCCCCTTCCTCCTTCTTAATTGCTCCCTCCTCTTTCTTAAATTTTTCCTTTCTTTCTTTCTTTCTTTCTTTCTTTCTTTCTTTCTTTCTTTCTTTCTTTTCTCTCTTTCTCTCTTTCTCTCTTTCTCTCTTTCTCTTTCTCTCTTTCTCTCTTTCTCTCCCTCCCTCCCTCCCTCCCTCCCTCCCTCCCTCCCTCCCTCCCTCCCTCCCTCCCTCCCTCCCTTAAGCAGGGTCTTGCTGTATAACTCAAACTGACCTCACACTGGAAAATGTGCAGTGCTGAGATCACAGACATGTGCCCCACACTGGTTCCTCCCCTAGTCTTAGTTGTTTTAGTTCAGGTAAGGTATCGTATAGCCAGCCCATGGTGCCCTTGAACTTGATATATATTGGTGAATGATCTTGAACTCACCCTCCCGCCTTTGATTACCTCACACACCGTTTCTGTGGTATGCAGGATCAAACCTAGGGCTTTGTATATGCTAGGCAGGTATTCTGCGACTGAGCCACATCCTTAGTTCCATTCACATAGATTTTTAAGTTTTGTTTTGAGACAGGGTCTCCCTGTAGCCCCAGCTAGCCTGGAACTCTCTGTGTAGACCAGGTTAGGTTGACTTTGAGTACACAAAGATTGCCTGCTTCTGCCTCCTGAGTGCTGGGAGTGCAGCTTTTTTTAATTTTAACATTTTATTTATTTTAATTTTATGTGTTTGTGTGTTTTGCCTGTATGCAAGTTGTACATGTACACTATCTGTGGAAGCCAGAAGAGGTGCTGAAAACTGAACCTGGGTTCTCTGTAAGAGTAGCCACTGCTCTTAACCGCTGAGCCGTCTCTCCAGCTCCCACATATACCTCTAAAAATACTTTCTGTGTGTATATGTGTGATGGTGGGTGTGCACTTGTGTTTGACGGAGGCCAGAAGAGAATGTTGGACCCTCTAGAGCTGTAATTAAAAGCAGTTCTGAGCTGCCTAATGTCAGTGCTGGCAGCCCAACTCTAGTCCTCTGGCAGAGCAACAAGCATTCTTAACCAGCCTTCTCCAGCCCCAGCCCCTCTGCCATATCTTAACACAAGAACAACCTTGGAGTAACTTGAGAGCCACTTCACCCAACTCCTTCTAACTGATGGGGAATCTGAAGCCTGGGAGGGCAATTAGACTGGTCATCATCCATAGTGGGGTCCTAAGCAAAGCATTTCTGTGAGTACAATCCTGGCCCTTGACAGAGTGGCTGGAAGGTGGTATTCATGGCTCCTGAAGTGTATGGTTTCCACTGCATTTGAAATGAGGGAGTGCCAGGGGTTTGTTTCTGAGCACACAGGAATGGATTCTCTCCTTCCCACAGCAGAGAAGATGGGGTTGAACTCACACGGACCTCTTCCCTCTCCAAGAGGGCTGTGTGTGTTGCTGGCTGAGGACCACCCTGTGCACAGAGCTCTGTGCCTGGGTGCACCTGGCATGTTCTTGACCTCTGCCATTCTTCACTGGTGACTGAACCTAGAGGCCTCAATCAGTACCTAGAGGACTCTGTGAATCTGGAGTGGAAGGGAGAGGGCAAGTGTGCCCTAAGTATTCACAGAGTGCAAAGATTAGAGGCCCCAGGGAGTGCAGATAACTAATCTTTATTACCTTGCTCTCACACTGTCTGTGCACAGCATCTCCTGAGGACTCAGGAATGCAGAGGCCTGTGGGTATGCCAGGACAACTGAATCAAAACCTGCAAATTACCAGGTGATATATTCATGTTAGAGAAACATAAGCTAGCCTTTGCACCCTCAGCCTCCCATTTTATAGATGGGTAAACTGAGGCTTAGGAAGGCTATGACTTGCCTCAGAATATGCTCTCACATTCTTGCTCTTGTTCTCTCACCAGGATCTCATATAACCCAGCTGACCTCATCTCCTACCTCTACCTCCCTAGGGCTAAGATTGAAACTAGGGCCATGTGCATGCTAGGCAAGTATGCTACCAATAGAGCTACATTTTCAGCCCCTTTTTGGTTTTTCCTTTTGTTGAGATAGGATCTTATAGCCCAAACTTGCCTGATATTCAACTATGTAGCCCAGAATGACCTTGAACTCAGATCCTCCTTGGTTCAGCCTCCCAAGTGCTGAAGATTACAGGTATGTGTCACCCACACCTAGCTTTGGTCTGTCTTATTAAAACATTCATAGAAAACAGCTCTATTGGGATATAATTTCCATAGCATACAAACCACCCATTTAAAACGTATAATTCAGTCAGCTATGGTGGCAAGTGCCTGAGTCCCAGCATGGGACTGTAGTTCAGCACTAGGGAGGTAGATGTAATGGGATTTTGAGTTTGAGGACAACCTGATCTATGTGGCATGATTCTACTTTAAGAAAAAGTATGTGATTTAATATTTTTTTCTAGGCTATTCATTCAACTGATATTGACTAAACATTAAAACATCAGTTAGTTAATTTTAGAATATTTTTGTCCTTCCCAGGAAAAATCCTAGTCCCTGAGCTCCTCCTTGTCTCTTTCTCACTTTTATGCATTATAAGAAGTCCGCATGCTGTGTATTAAGTACAGTATCACCCACTGCTCACCTGTCCACTTCGTATAAGTTTGCCTTTCCTGGGGCTCGAAAGATGGCTCAGATGGTAAAGTGCTTGCCATAGAAGCATGAGGGCCTGTGTTCAGAACTGATGGGTGGAAGGAAGGAAGGAAGGAAGGAAGGAAGGAAGGAAGGAAGGAAGGAAGGAAGGAAGGAAGGAAGGAAGGAAATAATCCTAGCACTGGGGGAGGAGATATAGGGGCCCTAGGCTTGCTGCAAGTGAACTCCATATTCAGATGGGGGCGGAGAGACCCTGTCTCAAAGGGGAAAAAAGGATGATTGAGAAAGATACATGATACTGACTGCTGACCTCCATATGTGCATGGACACACATGTGGACACACATGACGCACACATAGACATGCACACACAAACACATGTGTATATGGACATGTACACAGACACACACATGCATTCACATGCTTTTCCTGAGTACCTCCTATCAATGGTATCCTGCAAATGGGGTCATTTGAAACTGGCTTCTTTAACTCAGCATAATGTTTTCACATCTCAGCTATGGTGGCCATATACCAGAACCTTCATTCCTTTAAATTGCTGAACCGTTTTCCATTGTGTGGGTGCCCACATTTTATTTAATCAGTTTTCAGTTGATGGACAGTTAAAGTCTTCCTGCCTCAGACTCCTGAGTGCTGATGGGGAGAGGAGCTGCTTGCTCCTACTTTCGGCTCTTCCAAACAGTGTTGCCATGGAGCTTTGGGCTCATGTTTCTTAAGAATTAATTTGAGGGCTGGAGAGATGGCTCAGTGGTTAAGATCACTGATTGCTCCTCCAGAGAACTTGGGTTCAGTTCCCAGCACCCACATGGTAGCTAATAACTGTTTCTGACTCCAGTTCCAGGGGATCTGATGCCCTCTTCTGACCTTCAAGGGCATTGTAGGATTCGAGTACGCATACATATATGCAAACAAAACACTCCTATACATAGAAAAAGAATTATTTGTATTTTTTTAAAGGGGGAGTCATGTGTGCCTCAGTGTACCTGTGGAGGTAAGAAAACAACTTGGAGCAGTCTATTCTCTCTTCCTGCCAGATAGGACTGGGAGATCAAACTCAGGTCAGCAGGCTTAGTGGCAAATACCTTTACCCACTGAGCCATTTTGCTGGCCTTGTGTGCATGTTTATAAGTGGAGCTGTTTCATGTCTCTTGAGTCTGTTCCCAGGAATGGAACTGTTCATCATGAAGTAACTGTGCTTGACTCTCCAGAGCCATGCCAAACTTTTCTAGAGCTTCTGTGCCATTTCATAATCCCACTGACTGCTTCAGGATACAGTTTAGGAAAGATTGCCTGGAGTTGAGAACACTCATTTGAGAACTCCCCAGAACTCCTCTCTCACAGAGAGGCACTATGGCTCAGCTGCTCCTCATTCACCTAGGCTCTTTATGAAGGGCCTATCTGCCCCGGTCTGCAGCCTTTTGTCTTTGTGCCCAAAGGAGCTATTGACAGGCCTTGTTCATCAGCAGTGACTGTCCTAGAAAGGCCAGGAGAGAAAACAAGGCTGCCCAGGGCAGGCAAGGGGGCATTGGCTACCCCATGAGAAAGAAATGAGTGGGATTGGGGATGTGACTCCGTTGGTGGAATACTTGCCCTAACATGCATGACTCCCTGAATTCTAGCCCCAGTGCCTCCTAAATCAGACATCTGTGGTGCACTCCTGTAAACCCAGCATTTGGGCTATACATCATAGACCTCATAGCAAGTTCCAGGCCAGGCTGGGCTACACGAAACTATCTCAAAATACGGGAAATGATTGCCAAATGGTCTGACTGGACCTGCCAAGATGTAGCTGGACAGTCCCCTACCCTCACCTTAATACATGGTCCTCCTTAGAGTTCTCAACCTGTGGACTTGGGTGGGGCTGGGAGGGGAAGTGCCTGAGTCACAGCTGGGCCCTTATCTGAGAGATTTGGCTTTCTGTTCTTTATTGTCCTTTGTCCTACTAATGTAGAGACTAGGTTTTTTTCTTTTCTACTCCTGTTTTCAACATTTTTTTCCCTAAGTCAATGTTTTTACTTTGTTCAAAATGCAAAGTGGTACAGGGATAGGTAGTGCACACTTGGTACACTTGATAGGCAGAGATAGGAATATGGAGTTGGGGGCTATCTTGAGCTATATAAAGAGTTTAAGGCCATTTTGGGCTATATAGCAAGTTCTTGTCTTTAAACAAAAGTAAATACACATAAGACACATGAAACCCTTGACTGTGCATGTACCTCAGTTAGCTGAGTGCTTACCTGGCATGTAGAGAGCCCCGGCCATCCCCACCAGGTAGGGCGGTGCATGCTTGTAATTCCATCACTCAATAGGTAGGGGCTGGAGAATCAGAAATTCAAGTCAAATGCAGTTTAATTCCATATGATCTGTCACTAAACCCGGAGTTTCACTGGCAGCCAGCAAGCCTCAGAGATCCTTCTGCCTCTGTCCTTCCAGCTATTCATGTGTGTGCTGGGAATTCAAATTCATGTTCTCATGCTTACACAGAAGTACTCTTCCCTTCTGAGCCATCTCCCCAGCCCCTAATTATTTAAAATTTAGGTTGTTTATTAGACACGATCCCCACCCACCCACTTCCTGCTCCTCCTCCTCCTCTTCACTTGGGTGCTGAGGATTGAACCTAGAGCCTTGTATACATGCAAGCAAGCAAGGCAAGCACTCTTTCACTAAGTTGCATCCCCAGCCTTTAGTTTTTAGAATAGTCCATGTTTGTTGTGTTCAGTGTGGGAACTTGATGTGCATGTAAGGGCATAATGGTCATGTCAGACTATTAGTATTTCTGTCTCTGCAAATGTTTACCAGGGTGTGTGTGTGTGTAGCCTTTGCACCCCCTATTCTTGTTATTTTGTTATTTTCTTGAAGCAGGATCTCCCTATGTAGCTCAGGCTGGCCTCAACCTTTCAGAAATCTTCCTGCCTCAGACCTCCTGAGTGTAGGGATTGTAGTCATCTACCACTATACCTCTGATTGTTCCTTAATAAAATAAGGAGCTATAAACTAGTTATAAGGAACTCCCCTGCCGTGATGTAGAACACTGGAAGTTGTTGTTCCATTTAATTGTATTTTGGTACCCAGGGTCCAGTTATTCAGCCTTCCTCTTCCCAATGATTTTTTTGGACATACTAGGCACATACTCTACCCTGACACACACACTCAGCTTCCTTCCCTGAGGTTGTGTGTTTATATGCGTATTGTATGTGTGAAGGTATATGTATGAGTGAGTTGGTTGCATGTGTGTTCATGTGGAAGCCAGAAGACACCCCTGGCTGTGGTTCTTCAAGCCCCTTCCTTGTTTTTTGAATTGAATCGGTCTCTCACTGGTCTTGAACTCACCTATTCACCTAGTCTGGCTAGCTATATAGCTGGGGATCGGAGGGCTTTTTTTGTACATGAGTGCTGGAGAGTCAAACTTAGGAGCCTTATGCTTTCTCTGTGTCTTAATGCTGGTGATGTTACTTAAGATAGTGTGTTGGGTTTCTGTGCTGTGGAGTTACAGGTCACTCTTCAGTTAATAAGTTCCTGTTTAGTCAAGGTCCACCAATGGATCAGAGGTTACACCAATAGTGAGGTTTCTCCCCACAGCTTTCCTGGCTGATTTTACTATCCATTGGTGGACCTTGACTAAACAGGTATTACTATAGTTGTCTGATAGTAATTTTCTATTTATTTCACTCTTCTTACATTTGTATTTGGAATGCTTCTATAAAAAGAGTTTTCTCAGGCTTAGAAGATGGCTCCATTACTAACTAAAGCCTTTGCCAAGCAAGCAAGAGAGGCCTGAGTTTGATCCCTAGTACCTGTGTGAAAAAGCCAGGGGTCACCATGCATGTAATCCCAGTGCTGGGAGATAAGGCAGTGGATCCCTGGAGCTCACTGGTCAGCCCATGTAGCCAATTAGTGATCTCCACATTCAATGAGTTCACCCAAAAAACAAGGTGGAGAGCAATTGAAGACACTGGCCTTGACCTCTGGCCTTCGAATGTATACCATGAACACATACACACACATACACGCCAAAAATAAATAAATAATTTTGGGCCAGCAACATGGCTCAGTGGGTTCTTGCTTCCAGGCCTGATGATGTGAGTTCAGTCCTGGAAGCCACAGGTGGGAAGTGACTCCTGGAAGTTGTCCTGAGCTCTGTGTGTTCACTGTGGCACCCTTCCCCCCCATAAATGAACAAATAAATAAATGTCAAACCAAAATTTTTATTTTTATTTTATTATTTTAGACAAAGTCTTACCCTGTACCCCTCTATGTAGGCCAGGCTGGCCTCAAACTCAGCAGAGCCCAGCCTGCCTCCGCCTCCTTGGGATCAGAAGTCTATGCCACCGCCATACCTGACAAAATTTTGTCCTAGGTGTATCCGTATTTCTACCTGGAGTTTGATTCTTCCATATTGCTCAGGTTTTGAGAATAAGCTTCTGACCTGTTCTGTCTCTGTTGGGCTAGAGCTTTTTGGTGCCAGGCTCTCCCAGAAGTTGGTGGCATATGGAAAGTTTGCTACGTCACACACTCATTGCTGGCCAAATGAACTGAACCATGAGCAAAAGACAGAGTTAAAGCATGGGAGCCGAGCCCATTCCTTCATCAGGAATGGGGCAGGCTAAGCTCCAGTGGAATAGTTAGTGCTTAGCAGGCACTGATTTCTGTGGTTGTGCAAAAAAAGTTTTTTTTTAAAGAATTTTCTGGGTCAGGGAGATAGTGCGGTGCTTCCTGCCAAGCCTCGGCCTGAATTTGATCCCTGGGACACACACGGTAAAAGGAGAGAGCAGACTCCCTCAAGCTATCCTTCCACCTCCCTATGTACACGCTTCTCTCCCATGAATCAATAAATGTAATAAATTCTCTCCTATTATTGTATTTTCCCTTATTCACTGTCTTCATATAGACCCATGGCTGTAACATGGTTATGTATCGCACTGCTCATGCTGTCCACGTGGCTGTGAGGACCCCCTTCTGGGTGGCTCTCCTGTCACTTCATGCTTTGAGCATTTTTGTCACATCTGGTGGTACAAGGTGCTTCCTGCTCTTCTGGTGTTTTCTCTGCTGCAACCCTGCAAGCAGCCCCTTCTCCAAGAAGCCCAAGGATATGGTTGCCTTTCATTGTGGTTTATACACACACAGAACTGCCTTGTGTGTTTTCACCGAGGGGGGGGGGGAAGTGCACAGCAAATACCTCATCCATGACAGTCATAGGGAACCAGAGGTTGAGACCTTCCCAAAGTCACCCAGGTTGCGGTCCATCAGGGCCAGGACTTGGGTCTGTGGGTGGAAAAGCCCTTTTCCCTTGGTTCACGGTCTCCTTGGCTGCTCTCACTGTATCAGTCATGGGTACTTGACTAGTACCACACACATTTGAGTGACAAAACAAATTACCAATGCTGGGCACAGTGGCACTGCTATTCCTTCCACTGCTGCCGTTCTTACAGGACTGTTGGCACACTGCCCTCTTTTCACTGGGGATGATAGCCTCTTATTATATTTTATGTGGCATTCATTACCCAAACCAGCAACTGTTGGAAAGTAAACAACTTGTAAATCTTGGTCAGCTGGGCAATTGCCTCCTGTTTCTTGGGAACACTGTGATCTGGGCTCTGGGCTCTGCCCACTGGGCAGAGTCACTCTGGCTTGTCTGCCACTCTTGCAGAGGTGCCCGGTGGGCATTGCTCACCATAGCCAGCTTGGGTAGGCTGCTCTGGGAAGTACTGTGGACACAGTAGCTGCCTTCTGGAAGATAGCTGGGTGTTGAGGTGGAGTCCTATGGGTGGGCCCCAGCTAGTCTGCCTCCTGGCTCATTGACCTTGAGGGCTGGGTCACTCAGGATATAGGGTGGTAATGAAACTGCAGGAGAGTTTATGTGGGGCTCTGAGTGAGCATAGGAGTAGGATGGGCAAGAAGAGTATCATGCTCACCTTGCTGTGTCATGGGGGTAACAGTCACAGGCCAGGCTGTGGTATGTGTCATCGTTCGAATCCTCACTGGAGGCACTGTGTCTGTGTCCTGAAAGTTGTGAGATCAAGGAGGTTAAAAACTTCCCTTTGAGGAGATGGAGAGATGGCTCAATGGGTAGAATGCTTGCAGGGCAGGCATGAGGACCTGAGTTCAGATCCCCAGTACCCATGTTAAAAACCAGGTGTGGCTGCATCTACATCAGTAACCTCAGCTCAGCACTCAGGCTGCCAGCCCAGCTCCAGGCAAAACCCTACCTCAAAGGAATAAGACAGAGATAGAGCAGGACATCTGATATCCTCCCTGGCCTCTGTGTGTTCTGGCAGCTGCACACACAGGTGTGCATGTTCTGTATACAGAATTCTCTTTCTCCTCTCTTTCTCTCTCTCTCTCTCTCTCTGGCTTACACACACACACACACACACACACACACATCTATGAGACTAGGTGTGTAGCTCAGTGGTAGACTGCTTGTGTAGCGTGTATGAATGAAGCTCTTTTTTTTCATTCCTGCACAACAAAAATTCAAAACCAAAAGCAAAGAAATGCATTAGTTACACAGCCTAAAGCTGGAGGGTCTTGTCCTTGTTCAGGCTGCAGGCTCTAGTCATTGCTGCTAAAGTACCCCGCGACACTAGACTCATCACCATCTCCCTGGACCTCTTGTCGGCGCTCAAGGGCACAGGCATACTTCACTCTCTCTCTCTTTTTTTTTTTTTTCTTTTGAGACAGGGTCTCATGTAGTCCAGCTAACCTTGGCCTATGTAGCCTAAAATGACCTGAGCTCACAACTCATTTTTCCCATGTGTGCATGTGTGTGCCTGTGCTTACATGTGCACATGTATCTTGAGTGGTGTTTCATGTCTATTTACTAGATAATAGGTCTGCTTAGATTTTTATGTCATCTTATTTTTAATTTATGTTAGTTTTTTATTGTGTGTGTGTGTGTGCGTGTGTGTGTGTGTGTGTGTGTGTGTATGCATGTACATGTGGAGGCCAGAAGGTTGATAGCAGTGTTGTCTTCAATCTCTCCCACCTTACTTTTTGAGACAGGGTCTCTCACTGAACCTGGAGCTCACAAATTCAGAGTCAGCTAACCTGGCCAGTGAGCCCACTCTGCCTCAGAGTGCTGGGGTTAAAGGTGTGCCCCACCATATCTGACCTTTTGTATTTTGCTCTCTTTTTAAAAATGTGTGTATATGCCACTTTCATATGTGTTGGGTGCACGTGCATGGGGGAGGGTTCTGATTTTTGCCTCTGTTGCTATGACCAAAAGCAGCTCGGGAAGGAAAGGGTTTATTTCACCTTACAGCTACAGTCCATCATCAAGGGAAACCAAGGCAGAAGTTCAAGGCAGGAACCAAACTGAATCAGTGACCTAGAGTGTGCTTCCCCAGCCTGCCCACCTACTTTGGTTTTTTCTTACTATGTAGCCCTGGCTGGCCTGGAACTTGCTGTGGCAACCTGTTTTCTTATACAGCCCAGGCATACTTGCTTTTATTCCTAAATATTTTGGCATGTATTTCCTGAGAACAAGAGTTTTTAAAAACATTTTATTCATTTGCGTGTGTGCATGTATGAAGGTCAAAGTCAGAGGACAACCTGGGAACTCTGTTCTGTGCTCAGGATTGGAGGCAAGCATCTTTACTGGTTGAACCATCTTGCTGGCTGGCATCCAAGAACATTCTTTTTTATAACCAAATTGAGGAAATTTAACATGCTACAATAGCATCACCTGTCATCAGCCTAATTAAAATCAGAGACAATAGCCGGGCATGGTGGCCTTCAATCCCTGCACTTGGGTGGCAGAGGTAGGTAGAGTTCTGGGAGATCAAGGTCAGTCTGGTCTACTTATCAAGTTCCAGATCTCAAAAAATGAGAGAGAGAGAGAGATTGATAAGGTCCTTAAATTTGATAGGGTGTGCTTTAATTTTTTTGATGTGCTGGGGGACTTGAACTGGCTAGGCAGGTACTGTTCCATGTGTGTCCTTTGTAACACATTTTTGCTCTGATTAAAGCTCAGTCATGGATGAGGTCTTGAATTTAGTCATCTCTCTTCAGCTGTTTAACTCTCAGTTGTCTTAGCATGTCCTTGTCTTCTGTAACACTGAAGGGCCTAGGCCAGGTGATAGTATACTGTTTCTCCATCTAGGTTTGCTCCCCCTGTTCCTCCACGATACCAGTTTGGACTCCTAAGTGAAGATGTGTGCCTCATTCTCCACACCAATACTGAGGTTTCCTGGGAACAGCATGGTGGACCTGTTGGTGTGTTTCCGGAGTTTAGCTATCAGTACTTCTGTGTTGTACATCAGCCTTGTGCAAATTTTTTTGCAAAAAATATGTGTGTGGTTGTGTGTATGCATGTTTGTTTGTGCATGTGTGCATATACAGGGGATACATGAACACGTGTGTGCCCGCATGTGGAGATCTGAAGCTGACATCTGGCATCTTCCTCCATCACTGTCCATCTTATATATCGAGGCAGAGTTTTTCACTGAACCCTGAGTTTGCCTTCTCTCCTAGTTTGTCTAAGCCAGCTCGCTCTAGGGACTCCCTGACTCTACCTCCTACACACTGGGAGTATAGGCAGGCTGCCATGCTCACCTAGTTTTTATGTGGGTTTTAGGGCTCTGAACTCCAGTTCTGCTTGCATAGCAAGTGCTTTACTCATTGAACCATCTCCCCAGCCCTGTTCAAATATTTTTAACATTTATGCATTCTGTAGACAAGAGTTCTGGTGTCAAGGTATCTGAATATATTAGTTTTAACATTTTCATATATATGAATATATATACATATATATTCCTAATGTTTTCTTGTTACTCTGACAAAATACCTGATAGAAACAACTAAGGAAGGGTTTATTTTGGCACAGTCTGAAGGTGCACGCCATCCAGGTAAGGAAGTCAGGGTGCAGGAGTGTGAGGTTGTGTTATCCATAGTCAGGAAGCAGAGACGAATGCTGATGTTCAGTTCTCTTTCTCCCTTTTATTCTGTCCTGGACCCCAGCCCACTCCCACTTGATGGTGCTGTCCACAGTTAGGGTGGGTTTTCCCACCTCAGTTAACCCATCTAGAAACTCTCTCACAGACATGCCAAGGTTTAACTCTTAGATGATTCTAGATTCTTTCAGGTTGAGGGTCAGTGTTAACCATCACAGTATTGCTAAAATGCCAAACAATGTGTGACCAATTCTTCAACTTGGTAAAGACCCATGTCTCCAATCTTTATCTTATGGGTTGTTAACAATCTACTGTTTATTTATTTATTTCCAATCTGTGGTGGATTAAGCTGGTGTTAGTTTTACTTGGCATTTAAATCACTCGTGGAGGTGCTTGTATGTTTCACTACCCTTTCTGCAGACTGTCTGTCCTCAAGCTGCTAGCCTGTGAGCAGAGGGAGGAAAGGAAAGGGTAGGGGGTTGAGCCCTAGAAAACCTGCCCACTTCTTCGGCCCTGGCTTCTGGGCAGGTTCTAAGCCAACCCTCGGAGGTAAAAATGAAGGTGAGGAGTGGCATCAGGCTGAGCTTAAATTCCTTTGCGGAGTCCCCACACTTCCCAGGGAAGCACAGTGCTGTCCATTCTGTCACTCCCCGGCCCCCTTGAAGATGGAATAGGTCTCCAGGGCTCAGCCTTCACTGACTGCCTCAGTTCTTGCCTCTCCCAGGTCACCTTGGCTTCCTGGGTTGGGCTGGGAGTCACCTGCCAAGGGCTAGTTTACATCACAAAGTGACCTGGGGCACTTTGAAAAGCATTTAACAGTTTGCAAGTACAAGGCTGGGCCTGGGCCAGATCTTCCCTGGGGGAATTGCTTTGGGGCTGTTTTCTGTTTTCTGGAGTTACCTGCCGGTCTGGTTTTCCTTTATTTCCTTCTGCCTGGTTGGGACCCTCAGAACTCCCCACACCAGGTTCTGTGCTGGACGTTACCTTCCCCGTCAACACCTGCACATTAAGTGTGCAGACTCAATTTTCCTCATTTCAGAGATACAGAGACCAAGATGGCTGTCAAGCTCCAAACCTGGGGGCCATGCCAGGCTTCAGGTGACCCCACAAGATCAATGGAGCTGCTTTTCCATGTAATTCTAACAATTTCTCTATTTAGCCACCATCCAGAATTACTGTTTTTGTTGTTTTTTTAACCATTAGCTTTTTTTTTAGTTTGCTTTTATTTTTTATGAATTATGAGTGTTTTGTTTGCATGTATATAAGTGCACTTGTTCATGTAACGCCTGCAGAGGCCAGAAAGGGACATCAGATCTCCTGGAACTGGATTACAGACAGTTGTTAGCTACCATGTGAATCCTGGGAACTGAACCTGGGTCTTCTGGAAGAGAAGCTACTGTGCTTAATTGCTGACCTCATTTGGTATTTTTGTAGCCCCAGCTTGCCTAGAACTTGCTATGTAGATCTGAATGGCCTTCATCTTAGAGAGTCCACCTGCCTCTGCTTCCCAAGTGCTGGTATAAAAGGCATGTGCCACCATGCCTGAGAGGATTATAGTTTCTTATGTGAAGATGTGATATATTTCAAAATATTCAATTCTAAATGAGTTGAGTGGCTGGGCATATAACTTAGTAGAATGTTCACCTAGCTTGTATAAAGCCCTGGATTTGACTCCCCAGCACCTCATGACCCCATAAACTGGGTATAATGGTGCATGTCTATAATCCCAGCTCTCCCGAGTTGAAGGCAGGAATATCAGAATTTCCAGGTCATCATCGGCTACATAGGGAGTTCTAGGCCAGCCTGGGCTACATGAGTCCTGTCTCACAAACAAAACCTGAAACAAACAAAACAGTCCCAGGAACACCTTCGTTTCATAATCAGATGCAGTTAGAAGAGAATCACTACACCTCACTGGCCCTGTTACTTACTAGCTGTTTGAGCTTGTCCTACTAGCCTGGGAACCTCACTGGGACTCTACTTCTTCTTTTGCAGTTGGGCTCATGTCCTGCTATTGGCTAGTTGTGAGATCCAGGCCAGTCAGAATCTAAATAGATTCTGCTACCTGTATGACCCCATTAATGAAGCCATTAATGGGGCCCCTGTACCTTGCTGCACTTTTGCATGGAACTTCTGTCCTCCCTTGCCTATGGACATCCTGCCCATTCTTCAGAGTCCTCTCCCATGCTGCTTCATGTGTGAGCCTTGTCTCACACTCTCTGTCCATGGTGAGGATGAGAAAACCCAGCCTCTGCATGTCCATAGTCTCTTAAGGATCATTTAAACTATGCTTCATCCTAGCCCTTTGCCTGTTTTATTTGCTGTATCTGGAAGATTGCTAACCTTTGAGGGCAGGAGTCCATTTTACCCCATAGTTGTAGCATAAAAGAACATGGTAAAGAATCACGGCTGGGTAGGTGACTCAGTTGACCCAAATTTTGATCCTTGGAAACCACATACAAAACTGGGTTTGATGGGCTTGGAGAGATGGCTCAGTTGTTAAAGAGTATTTGCTGCTATTGCAGAGGAGCCAACCACCCACCTGAAGCAGCTCAGACACACCTGCCTGTAACTCCAGGAAGACCAGTGCCCTCTTCTGGCCTCTGCAGATACCCACGTATGTGTGCACACACACACACATGCACATTTAAAAAGAGGCAGGGTATATAGTGCATGTTTGCAACCCCAGTGCAGAGGAGGCAGAGACGGAAGGAGCCCTGCAGCTCACTCGCAGGCCAGGCTGAATTAATGAACTGCAGGTGCAGTGAGAGACCCTACCTCAAAAACAAGGTGGAGAGTGATTAAGGAAAGATACCTGGAGTCAGCCTCTGGCCTTCTACAGACATGCACATGTTTGCACACATTTGCACACAAACATATACACACACACAGAAAATGGAATCACATTGAAGCATTTGGTAAGTGCCCACTGTGTGCCAAGTAGCACAACGGTGAGCAAGAAACAATACATAGTTGGTGCCTTCAGAGAGCTGGCTCTATTCCTCCCTCGCGTGTGCCAAAACACAGGTGGAGGAATGCAGAAATGGTGCTGCTCAAGCCGTACCAGGTAAATTCAGCATAGTGACCGTGCTCATGAGCTAGCATGTGACCCTGGAGGACGTACTTATTGATGACACAGTGTGAGTGATTGGGGTAGGAAGGTCAGTCTGATCCCAGTGTTTTGGCCTTGAGGAAGGTGTGGGTAGGGTGGCTGGATGCTGCCCATCTGCAGGACTGAGCTAGACCAGGTCAGGTGGCTTGGGGGAGCAGAGGGGAAGCAGAGGGGCTCTGGTGTGCATATTTGAGAGAGGAGAGCAAGAGAGAGAATTCCATGGGTGAGCTTGAGGACTGGGCCCCCATCACTGATGGAAAAGCTCACCGTGTGATTGTGACCCACAGCCCCACGCAGTGGTTCTGTCCTGTCAGTGCTCCTTGGTGCAGGTTTGGAAACTACTTTATTTGACAGACCTTGCCCCTGCTTGATCTGAGAGGAAGTCACCTGCAGAGCCTGGGGTCAGTGTTAATTGGCCCCCTGGTTCTCCTGTAAACTCAGATAATGACCATTTGGACCTTGGGCCTCTCGCCAGCACCATCTACATTCTTTAGCAAGGACACTGGAAAAACCAGTTAGGGTGTGGAAAGCTCTTTGCCTGTCTGGGGTAGGTAGTGCTGGGCTCTTGGTTCGGGGACCCAGGAGCATAACTTAAAAATCTTGGTTGTTGAGGAGATACCTCATTTGATACAGTGCTTCCCAGCACTCAAATATAAAGGCTGGGCATGGTGGTGCAGGCTTACAATCCCTGCACTGGAAAGGTAGAAACAGGTGGATACGTAGGGCTCTCTGGCCAGCCTGCCTAACTAGCCTACTTGGCAAGCTCAGGTAAACTAGAAATGCTCAAAAATCAAGGTGAATGGTGCCTGAGGAAGGACAACTGAGATTGTTCTCAGGCCTCTACACACACACACACACACACACACACACTCAATGGTGAGGGTTGAAAAGGATGCATGGGTGTGGTCCAGGCCCAGTGGCAGCCTTGAGGAAGCTCTGAGGTCCACATGCTGGCTGGGCACTCTGTTTAGTCCCATGTTCCTTGGGTTTGCCGGGCACTCACTGTGGAATTGTTGCTTGGCAAATATTTGCACTGATTGATTTGATTTCCTGTTCCTTGCCTATCCCATCGTCCTCTCACTGCCTTGTTTTCTGTAGCTACTGAAACACATTACTACACGTGTGTTGATTTCAAATGGCAGATGATTCTCATGGATCTGGAGGCTGAAAGCGGAAAAGTCGTAGGACTGGGATGTTTCTTGAGTACCGTGGGAGGTGCCACGCCTGGTCCCTAACCTTCTGGTGGCTCTAGACATCCCTTGGCTTGTGGCCACATCACTAGTGTCCACCTCCATGGTGTCCTCTACCTCTTTGCCCCTCTGTGTCTCACTGTGTGTGTCATTGGAGTCAGGGCCCATGGGTTTCTCTGATCCTAACTCACCTTAGAATCCTGTTTAATTGTCTGTTGACATAGTCTGTTCCCACAGTCCCAGTTTCCATATCTAGTGTGAACTACCATTCAACTCACTACAGAAGGAAGGAGGGTGCTGAAATGTCTGTAACTCGTTGTTTCTTTGGTTTTTGTTTGGTTTAATTAATTAATTAAATTTGTGTGTGTGTCTGTCTGTGGAGGTCAGAGGACAACCAGTGGGAGTTGGTTTTCCCTCCATGTGGGCTCTGGGATGAAACGCAGATCTTTGGGCTTGTCTGCGAGCATCCTCACCTGCTGAGCTATCCTTGTGTTTTTTTGTTTTTGTCTTGCTTTTTGGGGTAGAGTCTTACTGCGTTCTAGGCTGCCTTGAACCATCAGTCCTCTTGCCTCAGCTTCTCTTATGCCGGGATGGGTTGCATTACCATGTCCTGCTAATTTAAGAGTTGTTTTTAAAGCTGTCTAGTAGCTGGTAGTTACTGAGTTTACTATTACTACTTTGGTTTTAGTATAAGGTTTACAGTTATAAATATCTAATTTTACAACTAGATTTCCTCTTTTTTCATTGACTTTGGGTTGGGAAAGTCCTTGGCTGTTCGTGTTAAAATAAAAGCTTCAGAAATTAACTTTTTAAAATAAACAAATGGGGGCCAAGGAAATGACTCAGAAGGTAGTGCTTACTGTGTAAGTATGCAGACTGGAGCTCAGATTCCCAGAACTCAAGAAAAAGCCAGATGTGACCATGCCAACCTACAATCCTTGTGCTAGGAGGCAGAAACAGGATATCTGGAGTCCAGGTCCTCTTGGATACCTAGCAAGTCTGAGGCCCGCCTGGGCTATGTGAGATCATCTCAAAACAAAATATGATAAAATAAAAAAATTTTAAAAAGTATTATCACCCCCCACCCTCCCAGGTCAGTCATATGAAATCCGGCTGTTGGAGAACCGGAAGCTGGGAGACTTTCAAGATCTGAACACAAAATATGTCAAGGTGAGCCTCAAGACTGGCTCTGCATGCTCTACAGGGACATTGTGGGATCTGAGCACCTGGTGGGCTGAGGGTGGTGGGGAAGGGTTCAGAAGGACGGCTGCTGTCAGCCTTCACCCCTGCCCTAGTCTCTGGTATGCACTGTCCCCATGTGGATTATCCTGTAGATGGGCAGCATGGAGCACCAGGGTGGCTGGGGCAGAGGAGTGTGCTCTGGGGCTGGAGGAGAGTGCTCTGGGGTGGAGGAGTGTGTTCTGGGCTGGAGGAGTGTGCTCTGGGTTTGATAGGCTCAGGCTCTGGCCACCTGCCTTATTGAGCCTTTCTCAACCCCACAAAACCACACACTAGTCAGGCATGTATATGAAGTTGTTCATAGTCCTGGAAGCCGTGGGAGCCATCCCTTTTCCAACGCTGTCAACGTTCCCAGGATTCTGAGGAGGAAGTAGTGCCAGGAGTCAGACCCAGAAAAGGAAGCCCTGGGGGGAGGGGCTGGCACAGGGGTGTGTGCTTGTCTTGGGCTGCTCTTGGCTCCGACATACAGATGTCCCTCACCACCTGCCTTCCACAGAGCATCATTCGCGTGGTTTTCCATGACCGCCGGCTGCAGTACACGGAGCACCAGCAGTTGGAGGGCTGGCGGTGGAGCCGGCCTGGGGACCGAATCCTGGACATTGGTGAGTCTCCCCTGCCAGTACCAACCCAGGACATTTGGGCGATGCGGGGGGTTCTTTGTGAATGTCTTTGGGACTCATGCCCACAGGGAAGGCCAGTGTGGCATGCATGTGTAATCCTAGCACTGGGAAGCAGTTCCCTAGGGCTTGCTGGCCTGCTGAAGCTGTGAATTCCCAAGTTCAATGAGAGACCCCATCTCAAAAAAAACAAGGTGGAGAGAGAGTGAGGAAGATCCCCAAGGTTGACTTGGCCTCCAGACACAGGCACACATGAACACACATACCTACATGCACATATATGCCCACACTGAGAAAGGGAAGGAAGGAATGAAGGAAGAAAAGACCTATGAGCACGTGCAGAGGTGACCCACACCACTGCAAAGGAATTACGGAATTCCTTTCTTCCTTTTTTCTTACCTGCCGTCTAAGAATTCAAGAGAAAGCTTTTAGAAAGAGTGCAGAGCCTTAGAGGGTTTTGATAAATGGCCAGGGGAAGAGTGGGCATCACAGAGGTAGCTAGGTGGTACCTGTGTAATCCTCAGGGCTCAAGTACTGGCCTGTCCACTTTGCCCACAACCCTTAGGGCCAGCTGTACTTTGGGATTTGAAAACTAGTACATTAATGGGGTGTGTATACCATGGTATCAGCACCTGCAGCCAGAGGAAATCAAGAGCAGCATGTCACAGAAAGCAGGATAAAGACACCGGGAGGGAAGGAGTGTGGGCCTGTCCTGGGTCCTTCTTCCCCTTCGTATCTAGGAGAGGCTGACGGTTGCACTTTTGTGTGTGTGTATGTGCAGATATTCCACTGTCTGTTGGTATCTTGGACCCCAGGGCCAGCCCGACCCAGCTGAATGCTGTGGAGTTCTTGTGGGACCCTGCAAAGAGAGCATCTGCGTTCATTCAGGTGAGCAGAGATCTCTGGGGGCTAGCTTGGGGCCAGTTGGATGGCCTCCTGTTGAAGGGAAGAGAGCTGAGAGAGGGAGGGAGAAGGAGGGAGGGCAGAACCGCTCAGGTTACAGGTCAGGAGAGCTGAGGAAAGGACTTGGAATGTTGTGGAATTCTGTTTAGATTCTGCTTTATTAAAAACTCTTTATTTCCAACCAAGGCTAAGAGATAAGGGAGGTTAGCTCAGCTAAGAAAGTGCTGGTTGCAAAAGCTTGAGAACCTGAGCTCAATCCCCAGAACGTAGAAAGCCAGGCATTGGAGCTGAGGAGATGGCTCAGTGGTCAAGAGCACTAGCTGCTCTTGCAGAGGACCTGGGTTTAGATCTTGGCACCCAGACGATACCTAACACACACCTGTAGCTCCAATTCCAGGGGATCTGATACCCTCTTATGGCTTCAGTGGACACCAGGCATGCACATGATAGACATGCGTACATGCAAGCAAAGCACTTTTACACATAAAATAAAAAATAATTGTGAAAAAGTAGGACATGGTGGTGTACACTTGTCATCTCTGTGTTGGGGAGGAGGGAAGAGGCAGGTTCCTGGGGCGAATTGGTGAATTGGCCACTGAGAGGTCCTGGCTCAAAAACAAGGTGAAGCGCACCCGAGGAACAATACCCAGAGCTGACCTCTAGCATCCACATGTATGTGCATACACACATGTACTCACACAAACTGTACACATACCTCCCCCCATTAAAAAAAAAAATCAGTATTTGGGCGGCATTGAGATGGCTCAGCAGGTAAAGACGCTTGTTGCCAAGCCTGACAAAACTTGAGTTTGGTCCCCAGGACCCACATGGTAGAAGAGAACTGACTGCTGCAAGTTGTCCTCTGACCTCCACATTGGTGTCTGGCAACCCTTCCACCCCCACCCCACAATAAAAAATGTAATAAGAAATGTTAAAGTCAATATTTCCTAATGTAAATAATTGGAGATGGAAACCCCCACCCTTACCCCCGTTAGAATTGCTGTACTGAATGAGTTACTTTACTATCTGCTCCTGGTGTGGCTATTGCCTCGTGACACACGCCATCTGGGGTTAAAGTGACCAAGACCTTGTGGTATGGTTCTGTGTGGCATCCTGGCACTTTGTCAACTAGCTATATGCTTTTGTGCAAACTTTCTCCCCAGTTTGTTTTGTTTTTGAGACTGTCTTGCTATGGTGAGAAAGCTGGTCTTGAAATTGTGGTTCTTCTATTTCAGTTACTGACTGCTGGGGTTACAGGTGTATGCCACCACATACACTCCGGCCTCCCCATTTTGAGCTTCTTAGTTCCCGTGTGTCGTACAAATTAGATGATAGAGCTGACGGTCTATAGGAATGGCTCAAGAAAAGCTAATGATAGCATTCTCTTTTTTTAAACTATGTCTGGGGCTGAAGAGACACCTCAGCTGTGTATGCAGGAGGACTTGAGTTCCATTTTCAGCACCACTAAAAGTGGAGTGCAACAGCAAATGCCTGTAATCCCAGCCCTAGAGAGGCAAAGAAAACAGGCTCTTTGGGGCTTGCTGGCCATCCAGCCTAAACAAACCAGTAAACTCTAGGCTCAGTAAAAGACCCTGTCTTCAAAAACAAGGTGGATAGCAATTAAGGAAGACACCCAGTGTTAACATCTAGCCTCCACATGTACACACATATGCATATGACTTGTGTATACACATGAGCACACACACAATTTTTTAAAACTATAATTTTGTTGCAAAAAATTATTTTTGCATTGCAGCGATATTGTATTATGACATTATAGTATTAGAACAATAAATGTGTATCAAGGGCCTTCTATGTAGTAGCACTTAATAGAAATGTAGAAATGAGCCTGGCATTCTCTAGCCTTGCTGAATACAGGCTTATGAGGATGTCAGAGAGTGGTCCGGACTGTGTTTGCCTGCTGCCCCTCAGACTCTAGGATTATAAGGAAAGGCCCTGGATGAGTGGTGAGGGTGTGGCTACTAGGGTCAATGGCCTGGAGCAATTCAAGGATTTAGACAGGCAGAAACCAAGTAAAGGGACAGAGGGGAGGATATATATGTTCTCTGGTTAGAGGAACAAGGGGACCTTGGTCCGAATGGGGTAAATGAATGGGGTGTCAGGCTGAGCAAGGAGGTAAAGTAGAGATGGACACACCTCCAGAGGAGAGGGCCCTGGGGACACCCAGGCTTCTTTCTCCCACCTTCCTCTCCCAGGTGCACTGTATCAGCACGGAGTTCACTCCCAGGAAGCACGGGGGTGAGAAGGGAGTGCCTTTTCGGGTGCAGATCGACACGTTTAAGCAGAACGAGAATGGAGAGTACACAGAGCACCTGCATTCAGCCAGCTGTCAGATCAAGGTGTTCAAGGTAGGACATCCTTATGCCTTACAACACCTCACCTGGCCCAGGTCTGTAGGAGGGCTCCTCGCTACTGCTTAGAGCATACACCCAGATGGGTGTCTGGCTTCCCAGCAGCCTGGGGCTTCTGTCTGGATTCCATCCTACCTAGATTTCATCCTCTGACCTGAGCCTGTCCTTGTCTTACTGGTGCTCGTCTCACTTGGGGTATCTCAGTGTTCCTCAAAAGTATGCATATGGGGGAGTGTCTCTATATGTTGGTCTGAGGCTTTGCTTTTTTGTAAGAATGACTGGCATTGTATTCTTTAAGAGCCATCCTTTCTCCTGTCTCCCAAACACTTTGTAGGTATTTGTAGATTCATAGATTCTCACATCGTTCCTTAAACATGAAGTCAAGAGGGCCGTTGTTGGAGGCCTAGCCCAATGCCCAGTGCCACCTATCTCTGTGTACTAGTGTGCTCTCTGTCTCTCTCACTGTCTGTCTCCCTCTCTCTCTCTCTCTCTCTCTCTCTCTGTGTGTGTGTGTGTGCGTGCATGTCAGTGTAGTTGTGGAGGTCGGAGGACAACCTATGGGAGTCTGCTTTCTCCCTCTTCTGTATAGATTCTGAGAATTGAACTCAGGCTTCAGACTTGGCTGCTGAGACATCTCATCATTTCTCATTGACCACCTTAGTCTTTTTGAGACAGGGTCTCTCACTGAACCTGGAGCTCACCGACTTGATAAGGCTAGCTGGCCAGTGGACTCCAGGGATCTTCCTGTCTCTGTCTCCCTAGCATTGGAATTACAGACTTATAGGTGTGTGTCACCATGACTTGGCTTTTTATGGGAGTATTGGGGATCCAAACTCAGGAGCTCATGCTTGCCTGGGAAACAGTCTACCAGTTGAGCCATCTCCCTAGCCCCAGACTGGAGTGACTTAGTGACAGAGCACTCACCTAGCATGCAGAAGGTCCTTCTGGGTTCCATCACCAGCACCAAAAATAAGAAATTCGTCTTAGAGAAAGCAACATTTTCAGAAGTCCTCTAGCCTTTTTTTTTTTTTCTTTTTTCTTTTAGTTTTGTTTTTGAAACAGGGTCTCCCTGTAGCCCCAGTTGACTTGGAACTCATATGTAGACCAGGCTGGCCTTGATCTCACAGTGATCCACCTGCCTCTGTCTCTGGAGTTCTGGGATTGAAGGTGTGCACCGCCATATCTGGCTTTGCCTCTTCCGTTCTTGCTTCATCTCCTGCCATCTCCTGTGACTGACTCTTATCTTCTCAGTCTAGATTGATTATTTCCTGAAGGTGAGGACCCACATTCTTTCTCACAGTCTCCTGTATCCTCAGGGGAATGGTTGGTGCAACAGGTCTATATCTTTGTTATAGTATGAGGCCTGCAGAAAGGGACTGGAGCCCCTCCTGTCTGGAACTGCCTTAGGTGATCAGCCCTGGTGCCTGTCTCAACATCCCTTCATACCCAGGTGAATTTGGAACCTGTTGAAAGATTCCATCTGCTGTAGCTGGAGACCAGGAGACAGTCATTTCAGATGGGCCGTGTTAGAAGGACACTGGGTCATGCTGATCTTCCTGAGTGGAGATGGTGTAGAAATGAGTGCTCGCAGGCACAGCCACAGACCCTGGAGGCTGAGTGGTTGGTTGAAGCTGTCTCTCAACCTCTAGTGACCCCAAAAGCAGGACTGTACCTCTCCCTCTGTGTGGTATCATCCACAGGGCCTGGCACTCATGTGTGTGTGTGTGTGTGTGTGTGTGTGTGTGTGTGTGTGTGTGTGTGTGTGTGTAGGTCAGAGGTCAACTTCCTCAGGTTCCTTTAGCTGTTCACCTTATTTTTGTGACAGAGTCTGTCACTGGAGATTGCCCGCCAGACTAGGTTGGCTGACATGGAGCCCAGGTGTCCACCAGTCTCTGGGATTACAGTGTCCATCATCATGCCCCCAATTTTTTTAACGTAGCTTTCGGAGGATCAAATTCAGGTCCTTGGTGTGTCAAGACAAAGAAAAAGCCAACCTGCTCTGACCAGCCAGCTCCCAAAGGACATGAGGCTAAGAGCTTCACCCCATATGCATGCTTGGCTATGGTCTGACTGTAGATCACTTCACTTATGGCTTCTGAGGCAGGTAGGAGAGGCCTCCTGAGTATAGGGCTTTAACTGTAGAGAGGCTGCCACATACCCGGGCCCCTGACTCATACTAAACACTGTGCCTGCCTGTTGTCCGTATACCCATTTGGCTCCCTGCAGGCCTGTCCTCATCTAGAGTGAGGGTCACCCTGAAGGATGCCTCCAAAAAGCCCTTAAGCCAGGGAATCAAAAGCCATCCCCTAAGGAAGGCACATGCTAAAATGAAACTCCCTGAGGGGCCACTGGGCCTGACCTAATTGTTAGTGTCTGCACATCACCTGTGCATAGTAAAACTGTTCAATGCTAGCATGCCCCTGAGTCTTGTACCTGCATTTGCCCAGCAGGCTGGGAACTGTAAGGGGCATGAAGGAGGTGATGCAGGAAGCCGAGGGGCCCTAGAGGGCCTGAACCCTGGGCCTCTACTGACAGTCACTCAGGCCCTGAGCCTCCGGTTTAAAAGAGGGAATGATGGAGAATGAGGCTGGGGCACTCTTTGTAAGTAGCTCTCAGGATTGGCAACCTCTTGCATTGTTATTTGGCCACAGTAGCAGGCAGTCAACCTACTGCCCTGTATTAAGAACATGCCGGGGACTCAGTGGCAGTCTTCAGAGGTGAACATAGCACAGCCTCAGCCAGTGGCCATGCTCCATGACTCCTGAGCTTCCCTTCGCTCTCCATTAGTTGCCCCAGGAATGCACTGTGGTATGACTGGCTCTAATGGCTCCTTCCAGAAGCAAGTGGCTATCAGTAGCAATCTTATCCAGCACTTCCTGCCAACTGGCAGGCTCTGAAATGCCCTTGGGTGGTAAACATGCCAGGCAGGGGAGGTAGGAGAGCCGTCCTGCCTGCTCTTATGACCCCAGGTTGAGACGGAAGCCTAGAGACTTGCATCTTTCTTCCCCAGCCGCCTGGGCCCTTTCCAGCCTAAGTAGACCTTGTACTCTGCTCTTGTAGCCAAAGGGAGCTGACCGGAAACAGAAGACTGACCGAGAGAAGATGGAGAAAAGAACGGCTCAGGAGAAGGAGAAGTACCAGCCATCCTATGAGACCACCATCCTCACTGAGGTGAGCTGGGGTCAGGGCCAGGGTGGGCCGTGGTGCAGCCATGGAAGATTGCCCTTCACATGGGCAAGAGCTGTTTAGGACACTGGTGCTGATGTGCTGCATATATCAGATGAAGCCATAAGCCATCCAGAGATCACTTTGAGCTCCTTGCTGCCTTTGAATGCATTAGCACGTCTCCATATTTCTATTGTTCTGAATAGGCAATACCTTCATTCACTTGGTTCAAAATGCAAACAAGGGCCGGGCATGGTGGCTCACACCTTTAATCTCAGCACGCAGAAGGTACAAGCAGGTGGATCTCTGAGTTTAAGGCCAGTCTGGTCTACGTAATGAGTTCCAGGACAGCTGGGGCTACAGGGAGACCCTGTCTCAAAAAGATGCCCCCCCAAAATGCAAATGAGGGCATCCAAAAATATCAATCCAGCCAGACATGGTGGTACATGCCTTTAGACCTAGCACTTGAGAGGCAGAGTCAAGCAGATCTCTGAGACTGAGGCCAGTCTGGTCTACATATTGAGTTCCAGGGCAGCTGTGGCTACAGGGAGACTCTGTCTTAACAAAACAAAACAAAGCCAAAAGATGTATGTGCGTGTGTGTGCCGTGAGCACATTAATCCCTTCGCTGTGGGCTCTGGCTCCCTTCACTACTGCCTCCAGGCACCCAGTGCCTCTAGGTATCTGCCTGAAGGCGCTGTGCACACACCTTTGCCCTGAACCCGCATCTGTACACCAGCACGGTGTACCCGACGAACTCTTCTGCACTAGGCCTTTTAATGGTTTATTTGGAATGTGATCCCTCTCCTTTTAGCAAGAGCTTTCAGGTTCCTCATCCAGTAGTGTAGTGTTCCTGTGGTGGCCTGTTGAGGATGTTCACATGGCTGAACTGTATGCTGTCTGCCAGTGTAAGCACTGGCTTTTTATCATTTGGTGCTAAGACCAGTAAGATGGCACAGCAAGCGCCTGCGGCACAACCCTGACAACCTGACTTCGATCCCTAGAACCCACTGTGGAAGGAGAGAACCAGCTCCCAGGAGTTGTCCTCTGACTTCCACATACATGCTGAGGCACGCACACACAAGCAAACATTGTCAAATTTGGTGTTAGAGGTGGGGCCCAGGGCCACAGTGCATACGAGGTAAGTACTCTGTCACTGAGCCACACTCCAGGCCCAGCACTGGGCTATTTCTCTTTTCGATAAGTTGATACGTTTCCTGTTAATGCTGGCACCAAAGAGGCAGCCTGGTGTAGCTGTCCGTAGGTCCAGGAGTACTTCCGAGATGCTGTTAGCAGCTCTTCTGTCCCTGGCCACCGTGCGTCTCCTGCTGCTGGGCTGTTTTCTTTAAATGGCTAGACTCTTCACATGTGTTGGTGTTTTTGACTAATCTGATCATTCATAAGGCGTGGGTAAGACCCAAGAGTTGAGGTTGTGTTAAGGGTGAGGCAGGCACAGAATAGCCAAGAGGAGGGTGGCCAGCTCCTGACTGCATATGCCTGTCAAGCCACAAGAAGAAGCAGAAGAGCATTTGCCCAGGCCAGGGTAAATGCTAATGTGCGTGCCCAGGATAATGCAAGCGTGCACTGGTGTGCTGGCACTTCTCTTTTCCCTCTTTTCCCGCTTCTCTTCCTTTTTTCCCTCCCTTCCTCCCTTCCTTCCATCCTTCTTCCCTCCCCCTCTCCTTCCCGCTCTCTGTTTCTTTAGAGACAGGATCTCACTATGTAACCCTGGCTATTCACCTGCCTCTGCCTCCTGAATGCTGGGATCAAGAGCGTATAGCACCCAGCCACTTTACTTTTTATTAGGCAAGGAGCCTAATGCAGGAGGACGCCCGACACCCAACCCCACCTCCACCCTGCCCTCTGCCAGCAGACAGACAGCAGGACCCAAAGACTGCCTTTCATGGGTTATAGCTCATCAGGTTTTCTCCTGAGCCTGGACTGGTGGTGCAGCTAGGAGTGTCCCCCGTTTAGAGACATGTTTTTCTTCCTGGCTAAGCCTCAGTTCTGCTCCCCTCCGGGTTTCCCCAACAGAGGAGAGAGAGCTTCACCGTGCAGGTCTGCATCCCAGTGATTCTGGTATCAGAATGCAGTCATGACCTTGGGAGGTGTGGGCTCGTCCCTTCTATCAGCTCATCAGTTTTTCCTCCCTTGGCTGTAAGATTTAGCATCAACAAATTCCAGCCCACACTCCCAATGGTTAAATATTTACCAACCCTGGCTTTTGGTAGGTGATAGTCAATCTTTAGGAATGCTTCAGAGCGGCCTTCTCTAAGCGAAGTCACTACCTCAGAGGGAAAAACAGTGCAGGCTTGGTCGCTCCTTCCCCTGGATACCAAACCTGCAGGTCTGTACTCTCCCTCCAACACTCCTTGATTTCTTAATTTTTGGCTTGTGTTTGGAACATCTGAGAGGGCAAGACTGACATCACATGTGTTTCTGTGTCTTGTAGCCCAGATGGTATTAAAATGGAATAGATGTGCAGAGTTGGCTGGTAAGAGCAGCTTTTGGAAGATTATACCAGAATCCCTCCTGCCTGCTGCAACCTTTCTTCATTACTGTATTTTACTGTTTAATTTTTCTTTGGAAGTTTTCTGTGTTCTATAATCCATACTTACACATTTAGTGATCAACAAGTATTATTATGATTTTATTAGTTTGTGGGCTCAGGAATCATGTGATTAATGCTACTTTCCCTCTTTGGTTTGACTACTAGAAAGCTCAAAGGGATACATTTTATGGTTTGCCTGCTCTAAGGATGACTTCCTGAATGTTAGATCTCTTCTCTGCCATGTTGGGTGACTCCCAGTAGTCTGCATGGCTGTGGTTCATTGTAAGCACTCAGTCAACGAGGGCTCTATGTTGGGTCTCAGCCATCAGTGCTGATACATGTTTGCTTAGAAGGGCCTGAGGAGCCTGGTCCATCTCCTCAGCAACCTTTAGCTTATCCTGAGAACTGCTGCCGTCAAATCACACTGCCCTGTGTTGTGTCTCTTCCCACAGTGCTCTCCATGGCCTGATGTGGCCTACCAAGTGAACAGTGCTCCATCCCCAAGTTACAATGGTTCTCCCAACAGCTTTGGCCTCGGTGAAGGGTATGTCCAACCTTCCTCTCTTTGGGGTCCCAGCATGCAGAGAGGTAGAGATTCTTTTTTTGATCCTCCCTCGTTCATTCCGTGATCTGTTTGGGTTTCGGTGTGCTAAGTTGTTTAGTGGTCATGGCCATATTTACCTATTCCTGCCCAGCTCTCCATGCTGGGGATGGAACCCAGGGCCTTGTACATGGTAGACACGCTCTCTACCAATCCCATAGGTATTTGTTTTGTTTTGTTTATTTTGAGACAGGGCCCAGTAGCTCCAACTGGCCTGGAACTTACTAGGTAGTCCAGACTGGCCTCAGTCTCACAGAGTGACACTCCATCTGCCTCCTGAGTGCTGAGATTAAAGGCTGCTCCACCACATCTGGTTAGCTTTGGGTTTTTGAGGCAGGGTTGTGTTGTGCATCCAAGACTGACCTCGAACTCACTGTGTAGCCCAGGCTAGCCTGAACTTACAATCTTCCCGTCTCAGCTTCCTGAGTGCTTGGGTTACAGGTATATGCCGTCATACCTGTTTAGTTTTATGCTGGTGTGTGTATATGTTCTTCTGTATTCACTTCTACAAATGACATCTGGCTTACGAGAATTTACCTTGTAAAACCAGGGTTCATCTGATCTGAGGTAGATCAGAATAGCCTTGTGGGGTGGTCTTAGGCACCCCTAGAGAGTTCCCCAGAGTGCTGTATGGCTCTCCCTGATTCTTCCAGTAGGAGCCTCTGCCCTGAGTTTCAGGATTTCCAGTGCCCAAACTAATCTCACTGCATCTTGACTGGCTCTGCAAATAGACCGTGTCATGTGGCACAGTGACACTATGACGAGACAGTGATGACATTACAGGTAGTTCTGACTGGCAAGCTGCAGTAATGCTCTGCCAAAGGTAGAGCAGAATGCCAGGCCAGGTGCTGTTAACAGGTAAATGCAGAAATCCCAGCAGAGTGTGCTCCAGAGCCCCTCTTTAGCAGTCAGAGAATGCTGTAATGAAATGGCAGGTTGGGACTGGAGATGTGGCTTAGTTAGTAGACTGCTCACCTAGCATGTGAGAGGCCTGAGTTTCATCCCCAGGACCGAATAGGCTAGGTGTGGCAGCACCTCTAAGCAGAGCCCTGGGGAAGTTCAGACAGGAGGAACAGAAAATTAAGGTCACCCTTGGCTACATAGGGAGTTCAAGGCCAGTTGGAGCTATCTGAGATCCTAGGGAGAAAGGGTGGGAGTATGTAGATATTTTATCATTGTCTCCATGTTTGAGTGTATAGTTTAATTATTGTATAGTTTAAGTATACATCTTGGCCATTGCACACTCTATCCTCCTGGGAAGGCTGCTTGCTTTCAAAGCGTATAGCCTTCTCTTAGAAGAACAAATATATAAACAGGTCTGTGCCTCCCCATTGAGAAAACCTAGGTCATGTTTTTCCTCCCAAGTGGTTACCAATATGAATTTACCACAAATGGCTCTTGTGTGCCCATCTGGCTAGAATTTTGTTGATGATTTTGGTTTGGCCCAATTACTGGAAGGAGTATATATGGCTTGGGTCCTAGTCAGCTTATCCTTTCTGTAGGGTAGAGTTTGGTGGATATATTTGCTTGTTTTTGGGAAAAATACTTGACAAGAAGCAACTTAAGGAAGGGTTTGTTTCAGCTCACACTTTAAGAAGATACAGTCCACCACGGTGGGAGGGCATGACCGCAGGATCTTGAGGCAGCTGGTCACATTGATCCACAGTCAGGAAGCAGAGAGATGAATGCTGATGATGCTCAGCTCACTCTCCTTTTTATTCAGTCCAGGACTCCAGCCCATGGAATGGTGCTGCCCACGTTTAGGGTGGGTCTTCTCACTTCAATTAACCTGGTCTAGAAAACCCCGCCCAGACATGCTCAAAGGTGTGTTTCTATGGTGATTCTAAATCCCATCAAGGTGACAGTCAGGATTTACCATCACCAGGGGGAAGTGCTACGACACAGCAAGGGATCTGATCATGACCCACAAGTGCTTTGGTTGTTGTAGCTGACTGCTCAGGTAGATAGTTATTGTTGGTTGGGATGGTGTTGCCTCAGAACCTCCTACCCAGCTGAATTCAGGAATTCTGAGGGACTGGACCTGGGCTCACCTGTCTGCCTCAGACTGTCCTCTAGGACTCATTTAAAGCAAGTCTCAAATTTGATGACACATAGGCACTGCTTAGGCGCTGGACCCTTCTGCATGCCCCAGACACCTTCATGCTCATCATCTGTTCCTTTTCCCTTTATAGCAACAGTTCACCTACCCACCCGGTGGAGCCTCTTCCCCTGGGCAATGATGTAAGTGTGCGTGGGCTGGAGGGCTGCTGGTCCCTCTGGCTCTGTGGCCGTCCTGAGCCTCCCCTTTCTGTCTCTGGCAGCACCTGCTCCCATCAGCCTCCATCCAAGATGCCCAGCAGTGGCTGCATCGAAACCGCTTCTCGCAGTTCTGTCGGCTCTTTGCCAGCTTCTCAGGTGAGAGTCTTAAGAGTGGGGTTTAAAATCCACAGGGATCCAGACCTGCCATTGGTCCTATGAGGCTATGCCTATGTCCAAAGAATCCACAGTGGCATGGGTTCGCTTTCTTATATGTGCTAGCAGTAATGACACATTGTCCTAGACAGTCACCATTAAGTAAGACTTAAAGTGCTGTTGGGGTGACAATACACTGATCCTTTAACCTGCAGAGTTGGCTGGACTCTTGACTGATCAGGTAGGACTCTATATTAGTTACTTTTCTCTCTGCTGTGACAGAACACCTGACAAAAGCAACTCAAGGAAGAAAGGGTTTGTTTTGGCTCCCAGTTTGAGGATACAGTCCATCATGGTGGGAAGGCATGGCAGCTGTGAAGCAGCTGGTCACATTACATCCACAGTCAGGAAGCAGAGAGAGAGAAATAATGCTCCTCAGCTTGCTTTCTCTTTTTCATTCAGTCCAAGGCTCCAGCACATGTGATAGTGCTCCTTACACGATCTTCCCACTTCAGTTAATACAGTTTAGAAGTTCCCTTGCAGATAGACTCAGTGATTTGTCTCCTGGTGTTCTGAGACCCTGTCAGTTGGTGATCAGTAGTAATCATCACAGACCCTCTTAGTCAGATGTGTACCTGGCATGTAGGTACTGTGCTTTTCCTCCCCAAATAGTGCCTTCCCCTTGTTTCCAGAGTCATCACTTGGGGTTGGAGTTGAAACCTTAAGAGAAACAGGAAAACCGCTCACCCTTCTTTGAAAGGTTTTTGAGGGTCTGACTGAAGGTAGGCCACGAAGAGTACCAGGAATAAAATTCCTACTCAATTAGAAAAGGAGTTGACAAGGCCATCTGCAGCAATGGGAGAAAATGAGCCTCTGGTCATCTCAGTTCTGTCTCCAAGAGCTTTCCTGATGGAAGGCAGAAGGAGCAAGGATGATCAGGGACCTTGTGTCTCTGTGGGAACTGGCTACCTCAGTGCACTGGGGATTGGAGTACTCAGAGAAGGCCCCTGACCTGTGCTGGGTGAGGGAAGGGAGAAGAGCTTCCTCAGGTGTCCTTAAGCAAAGGTTAGAGAATGAAGGAGGGAGGGGGAGAGGAAAGGAGGGAGGGAAGTGAGCAGTAGAGGAGAGGCTATGCTGCCTGGTGTGGCCACAAAGCAGAGGACAACAGGGAGTGGAGCAAAACGAACTAGGGAGGCAGTGAGGTCAGGTCAGCAGAGATAGGTAACCTGAACCTTGTAGGACTATAGAAGGACTTTGACCTTTAATCTTAACATAGCCGTTCTGGGATGGTGCTTGTCTAGCATGCAGAAGGTTCTGGGTTCGATTCCTAGCACCCCATAAACTGGGTGTTGTGTACAGGAGGATCAGAAGTTTAAGGTCATGCTCAACTGGATAGCTCAGAGTGCCTCTGTATAACCACGTCTCAAAGAAAAAAAGTAGGGGTTGGTTGCAGGAGCCATGATGTCTCCTCCTGATGCCTTCGCAATACATAAATGGGCACTGACTCTGGCCTATAGCGTGCTTGTCCCTCGGTGAATACTCTGGGGCACTGGGATCTAGGACGACCCTTGATGATTGAAGATGTCTCATGCTGGCCTTCTTACTAACTACCATTCTCTTCCTTGGGACACAATCTGTGCACATAGGTTAGTACTGATGAAGAGTTTAGAGAGAGGGGCTAAAGAGATAGTTCAGTGGTTAAGGGCACTTGCTGTTCTTGCAGAGGACCTGAGTTTAGTTCTTAGTTCTTAGCACCCACATCTAGTAACTCACAGCTGCATCTAACTCTATCTTCAGGGGGATTCAATGCCCCCTTCTGGCCCCTGCAGGTACCCATATGCACATGCGCGCACACACACACACACACACACACACACACTAAAAGAACATAAAATTAAAAAATTTTAAAAATATATAAAAGGAGCTGGAGAGATGGTTCAGTGGTTAAGAGCTTGTATAGAGGAGCCAGGCCAAGTTCCCAGCACCCACATGACAACTTATTACAGTTCGTAACTCCAGTTCCCGGGGATCTGACACCCTCTTCTGGCTTCCATGGGTTCTGCATGCACATGGTGCTCTTACATACAGACAGGCAAAACACTCATACATAAAATAAAAATAACTAAATTAAAACAATTTTTTAAATACAGAAAGGGGGCAGGTGGGGAAGATATACTGGCCTCCATTTCCTCCTGAGCACACTAGCTTTTAGCCTGTGACTTCTGGCTATGATCTCCTGAGGATGCTTAGCTCTTTGCTTTATGAACAGTCTTGTACATACTGAGGACGAGGCTAGCACTTCATTGTCCCCCAGCCATGGTATGGGGAGTCTCCAAGGTATGTACTGTTTAACCAGCAGCCCGTGTCCCCACCTAGGTGCTGACTTGCTGAAGATGTCCAGAGATGATTTGGTCCAAGTCTGTGGCCCTGCAGATGGGATCCGGCTCTTCAATGCCATCAAAGGCAGGTGGGTGTTGGCTTCTTAGGGAAGCCAGCTGGAGACTGAGGCCATTGTGCCTGTGTGTTAAGAAGCCCCGCCTTGGCCTGTCAAGCTGCGGATGAGCCAGCTGGCAGGAGTAGGAAACCTACTGCAGCACGTAGTAAATCTGGGAACAGGTTCTGGAGGGATGAATTAGTGAGTGCGATGCCCTTCTGGAGACCACACGGACACTCAGCTGCAGTGGTCCGTGCTTAAGAATACCTCTGCATTGGTTACTTTCTCATTGTTGGGACGAAATGCCTGACCAAAGCAACTGAAGGGAAGAAGGGTTCATTCTGGCTTACAGTTTGAGGGCTCAGTCCATCATGGTGGGAAGGCACGGCAGCAGGAGCGTGAGGCAGCTGGTCACAGTGCATCCACAGTCAGCAAGCAGAGAGGTGAATGCTGGTGCTCAGCTTGCCATCTCTTTTATGTAGTTTGGGACCCCAGCTCATGTGTGAGGCCCACATTTAGGGTGGATCTTCCCACCTCAGTTAAACCAATCTAGAAATCTCTCACAGTTTGTCTCCTAGGTAATTATAGATTCTATTATGGTGACAAATATTAAAACTGTCATACCCTTTCTCTTCTCTACTGGACTAGAGCTTGTGGATCTGGACTCTTAGTCACTAGCCCAGACTCTAGGCACTTAAAGAGTAATGTATAGTGCACTAACCAGTCCAGAAACTTCTGGCCATGAGGCACTTCAGTCAAAGTGAACCAAATTTCAAATTTTATTTGTTTGTTTGCTTTTATTGAGATGGGGTCTCTCTATATTCCCAACTGGTCTAGAACTCACTATGTAGACCAGGCTGACTTCGATCTCACAGAAATCCACCTGTCTCTGTCTCCCAAGTGCTAGAATTAAAGGTGTGTGCCACCATACTGGCCCTGAACTTTATTGAAGTTTTCTGATCTTTATTATTACTTTTCTGGCAACCAGAATAGAACCTAGTGCCTGTGCGTGCCAAGCATGTGCCTTGTCACTGAGCCACCCCTCAGCCCTGATGTTCAAATTGAATAGACACTAGGAGACATCTCGCTTGCTGAGGGAGAGACCATGAGGGTGAGTCCCAGATGTGCCTCCTAGGAGCTGTGCAATAGAAGAAACATTTTTGCCTACCTGAACCTCAGTTTTCCTATTTGCTCTCCACGTAAAGTTTTTTCTCCATTGCTCTTCTTCCCCTTGACTGGGGGTGGAAACCAGGTTCTCACATGCTGAGCACATGCTCTGCCATCGAGCGATACCCTGCTCACCTTTTGAGATTCTGATCTTGTGATTCTGTACTGGGGCAGAGCACCATCTTGGCAGACTGGGAAGGGCTGTCTACCCCTCTTCCCCCAGTGCAGCCTGTGTGAAGATGTAAAGGTCCGTCGGGATGGGATTCTGTTCCCAGCGACCCTTCTGTCAGGTTGGGATTCAGTTCCCAGCGACCCTTCCATGAAAGGCACTCTGCATCCATATCCCCATGCCGCCTTTTCCCTGAGTCCCTTCATACCGCAGGTTCCATCCTCCATTCTCAAACATTCTAGAACATTCTAGGGCAACAGTCTACCGTGTCTGCTAATTACCTCCTCTCCCTTTGCCAGAAATGTGAGACCAAAGATGACAATCTATGTCTGTCAGGAGCTGGAACAGAACCGAGTGCCCCTGCAGCAGAAGCAGGATGGCAGCGGGGACAGTAGCCTGTGTGGTAAGTAGGGAACACGCTGCAGCCTGGCTCTGGAGCTGCCCGGGTCTGTTTCCCAGTGTTAATTACTTTTGTCATTGCTGAGACAACCTACCTGACCGAAGTAACTTCAGGAAGGGAGGTTTGCTTGGCTCACAGTTTGAGGTGACACAGTGCATCATGGGGAAGGCATGTGGCAGGAGTGTGAATCATACTGTCCACAGTTGGGAAGCAGAGAGTGACAAATGCTGATGCTCAGCCTGCTGGCTCCCTAGTCTCCAGTAATAATGGTCTTTAAGTGATCCTCTGCCACAGGAAGCTACCAGTGACCCTGGAAACAGTGAGGAGACTAGGAAGGTAGCATAGCCCTTCCTCCTCCCTCCAAGTAGAGTGCACAACTGGTTGTACATATGGATAGCCCAATGCTCCTCTAGCTACCCCCAACTCCAACTGAGTGCCCTGGGTCTGGGTGGGTTCAGGAATCAACATATGTGCCCAAGAGAGAGAGAATCGGGAAGGAGCCCCAGCCAACCTGTGTTTACTTATGGGAAGGGCTCCACCTGCCTTCTCAGTGTGGGGCTTTGGACAGGACCCATGTCTCTGGACACCAGCATCCTTATTGCATCTTAGGTTTAGGTAGGAACACATGCAGGTTCTTGCTAACTTAATGGTCCCTTAAAAGACAGTGCTTGCTCCTCCCCCACAGTGTACCATGCTATCTTCCTGGAAGAGCTGACCACCCTGGAGCTGATTGAGAAGATCGCCAGCCTGTATAGCATCCCTCCCCAGCACATTCGCAGAGTCTACCGGCAGGGCCCGACTGGCATCCACGTGGTGGTGAGCAACGAGGTGAGCGGTACTGCTGATGGCGCCCCAGATTCCCACACCAGTGTCTTCTCTGAGGTCGGGCGAAGGGCGCTCACAGTTTGCTGTGCATGCCGCCTGCTCGCAGCTCTAGTGCACACCTAGAGTGCTGCAGGGGGGGCCTGGCCACAGCCGGGCCCAAAGGGCTGCCCAGTGCTGCAGGGGGGGCCTGGCCACAGCCGGGCCCAAAGGGCTGCCCAGTTGCCCCTTTATAACTTTTCCTTGGGGAGACATAAACAAATGACTGCTCCCCGCAAATAGGGCATCAACAACAGACCAGAGTAACAGTTACAGAACCAATTAATTTATTGGGGTTACCTACAGGAGCGTAGGCGAAGGTTTTCTAGTAGTGTGGGAGACCCCAAGTAGCCACACCACTGAAAAGTCTCATCCCAGCATAGACATCAGCTTCCCATAACAACATAGATGGAGTCGTGTGTCCGACCATCCATCTGTCATCTGTCATCTGTCCAATGTGCCTCCCCCATTAACCTTGCATACAGCTGAGAGGGAAGGAGTGGCTGGAGTCTCGGAGGAGGAGCCAAGGATCCTCCCCTCCCCTCCTCCTGCAAAGGGATGTCAGCAGGTGCTGTCATCTTAAATTTTTTTTTCACATTTTTAATTAATTATTGTATGTTTTTCTTTTCAAGACAGGGTCCTCATTGTGTAGCTTTGACTGGCCTAAAACACTATGTAGACCAGGCTGGCTTTTAACTTGAAGTACTTCCCTTGTCTCTGCCTCTCAAGTGCTGGCTTAAAGGCATGCCTGGCTGTTTGTATGTGGTACACTTGTGCCATTGCACGTGTCTGGAGGCCAGAAGACAGCTTGCTGAGGTCTGTTCTCTCGTTCCACCATTTGGAACCCAGGGATCAAATTCAGGTTATCAGGCTTGGGGCAAAAACCTTTACTTGCTCAGCCATCTTGCTGCTTCAACAGACCTTTGAGTCTCCTGTGGCTCAGTTGGCTCTGATTAAGATGGTAATGGCTATTATACTTTGAAGATGGCTTTCTATAGAGTCTTTGCTGGGCCCTGGGTGAGTATCCTTGGGGCATTTCACTGTCAGGAGAATGTGGCATTCATCAAGTGGGCAGCAAGCCCTGAGGGACTGGCCATTAAGTGATGGGCAGTTGTGGTTCAGACCTCAGTGATGGAGGTCTGCTCAGAATAAACCTATAGGATGTGGAATCCCATGCAGAAGGTCCAGAAAGTAAGCAGGCCCCATTGGAACCTTGTTGCCAATGGCTAGGAGCAGTGTTTTGCATGCAGGTACAGGAGACACTACATCACTACTATACTTCTCATAAGTGACTATATGGTCATAGGAGGCATTGATTATGTTAAGAGATGATCTTTGCTTTGTTAGTGTTTAAAATATCTTAAAAAGTTTTAAAGTTTATTTATTTTTATTTAATATATGAGTTTTACCTGCATGTATGCAAGCACTGGTGTTGTGCAGTCCTGGGGAGGCCGGAAGAGCGTGTCAGAGTGTCTGGAACTGGAGTTATTGACAGCTGTTAGCTGCCATATGAGTGTTGGGAATTGAACCTGGATCCTCTGGAAGAGTAATTACATTTGTATTTCGGAGAGTAAGTGAGAGGTGGAGAGCAGAAGACAGCTTTCAGAGTTGGTTCTCTCCACCTGGAACCCAGAGATTGAATTTAGGTCATCAGGCTTGGTGGTAGGTGCCTTTACCTGCTGAGCCATCTCTCAGCCCCCACCCCTTTAAAATTGAGATAATGCCTCTCTGAGACCTGGAGTTCCCTAAGTTAGCTGGATTGGCGGTTTATGTGGTTTGGGTGCTCAGATCCTTGTGTTGCAAGTCTTTTACCAATTGAGCTGTCCCATCAGCCCATAGGTACTGGTTTTTAAGCATGTAACAAAAATCCAACTGAATACTTACCTGCAACTTAATGTTTTGTCCTCAGTTACAAATTCCTTCCGTATCATTACATTCAATCTGCTGTAGCTATGTTTGTCTGGCTGTGAAACTCTGGCTGGCCTAGAACTTGCTGTATAGACCAGATTGGCCTTGAATTTATTCAAGTCCCCCTTCTCAGACTCTTGAATGCTGAGATTACAAGAGTGTGCTGCCAGGATCATTGTAATGCAGTTACTTTGTTCTATTTTTCTTTTTGTTGTTTGTTTGAGGCTGGACCTCGCTAGGCAGATTTGGCCTGGAATTCTCTATGTAGACCAGGCTAGCCTCTAAGTCACAGAGCTCTCCTTGTCTCTGACTCCTGAGTGCTGGGATTAAAGATATATTACACCACACCCCGTTTGTTTTGAGACAAGGTCTCATTAGAAATCCGAGCTGACCTGGATTTCTACATATATACTGTGTAGATTACTATGTAGATAGGCTGGCCTTGAACTCCTCACACTCTTTTTTACCTCAGTCAGTCTGCTGAGTGCTAGGATTGCAAGAGTGTGCCACAGGCCCAGATTAATGCAGCTGCATTTTTGTGTTGTTTGAGACAGGGTCTCACTAAGAAACCTTGACTGGCCCAGAACTCAGTATGTAGACCAGGCTGGACCTTGAACTTCCTGCAAGCATCCTGTCTCTGTCTCCTGAGTCCTGGGATTATAGGCATGTGTAATCAGGTTTAGCTTAATGCAGTGACTTTTTGCTTCCATTTTATAGGTAATGACAATGAGGCTAGACATTCCTGCCTCTAGAGCTGACATGAGAGTACGCAGTAGAGTGAAAGGGCCCTGAGCAGTGGGCAGCTCTAGTGGAATAGAAGGCGTGTTACTCTGTACTTCAGAGAGGATTGTCTTTTGATTTTCTGAGACAGGGTCTATAGCCCAGGCTGGTCTTGAACTTGCTATATACTATAGGATAAACTTGATTCTGAGTCTCCAGCTTCTACCTCCTCAGTGCTGGGATTACTGATGTTACAGCCGTACCTGGTTTATGCAGTACTAGGGATGGAACCCAGGACTTCCTGAATGCTAGCTAGGCAAGGTCTTTACCAACTGAGCCACATCCCTAGCCCCTGAAAACTTCCCAGGTTCCTGAGGAAGTTCCTCCCAACTTGCCCTGTGCCCTCAAGGCTGTTAAACAAGCGAAGCAGAGAGAAGAACTCAAACACCACCATGGCTAAGTAGGGCATTCTCATTCCCTGAAGTCTCCCCACTCACCCCTGAGTCAGTTGGAAACCTTCAGCTTAGAATTACCCAGGGTGCTGGAGGCAGCCTGGCCAGCCGAGGAGCCGGTCCCTGGGGTACAAGGGCACTCAATTAAACAAGGGAGTTACTGATTAAGCCCTTGTCGGCCCTGCTTAGGGCTTTTCATGCCCAAGTGGCTGAGCGGCCAAGAGTCCGAGTTGGAGCAGGCTGCGGTATAGAATAAATGTACTTCACGCGCCATTAGGCCAGCAGGGAGGGTCAGGGTCGACAGGTGGGTGCAGTTGTAAGATTTGAGGCACTAGTCCAGAGCAGGCAATAAAAAGTGTTTTATTTATTTAATTTGAGAAGGGGCTTTGCTACCTTGTTGGGTGTGGCATGTGTGTTTATGTATCTGTATATATATGTATAAGTGCTCCCGAGGTACATGGTGTGAAATGTGGGATTCTACATATGCAAAGAGTTTAGAAAACTTATTTGTACATTTTATTTTATTGGAATTTTGTTTAGTGTCGTGGGGGGTAGCATGGTGCATGTGTAGAAATCAGAGGATAGCTTACAGGAATGGGTTCTCTTCTTCCTCTGGGTTCCTGGGATCACACTCGGGTCTTCAAATTTGCATAGCAAGTGCTTTTACCCACGCAGCTCTTGCTGGCCCCGATTTAGATGTTTTAATAAGAGCTCTCCAAGTCCTTGCACCCAGATGACTAGAATAGTATGCTAAAAGCCCCTTGTGTGCTCATCATCTTCTGTCCTGACCAGTTCATATGCAGTTTATATTAATCATTTCCTCTCTTCTCCTTAACATGCTACTTTAGGACAGCAGTGCATACATGCATGTGTGCTTTCAGAGATTTCCTCAGTTGCTGTTCCTCAGTTGCTATCTGCCTTGGTTTTTGAGACAGGGTCTCTCCATGGCCTGGAGCTCACCAAGTAGGCTAGGCTTACTGGCCAGACACCCCAGGGATCCACTTGTCCCTGCCTCCCCAGCCCTGGAATTATATGTGCACACCATTGCTTTTTTACATGGGTTCTAGAGATTGGACACGGATCCCCTTGCTTGCAAAGTAATCACTTTGCAGCTGAGCCATGTTCCCAACCCAGTGTGCTACGTTTCTTCTTCATTTGGCCTGTTTTAGAACAGCCTCTGTGGCTCCCCTCTTTCATTCTACTGCACGTTTCTGAGACTCACGCGTGCTGAGCTGTGCAGCTGAGCATCATGAGTGGTTAGGTCTCTATTGCTTCATGAACTTCTGCTATGCTGGTTCTGGTGTGGGTTGAATTTTCTGTTATCCAGACAGTGCTGTTTTCAATGTCTTTGGCGTGTCTTGAGGATATACATAGAAAGGAATTCATCTGGGCACATGCCTTTCAGGAGAGTGCACATAATAAACGCCAATAGATCACACCAGCAGTTTGTATTTTTTATTTTGTTTTTTGAGACAGGGTCTCACTGTGTAGCCCTGGCTGGCCTGGAACTCGCTATATGGACAGTCTGCCTCTGGAATGCTGGGATTAAAGGACATGTGCCACCATGCCCAACCTACAAACAATTTTTCTAAAGATTTACTCCCCACCACCGCCAGAGATGCTGGTTTCATTGCTATATGTACTGGCTGTGGTTTCATCATTAGATAGAGCACTCCGTTTTACACATGGGCCCATGGAGTCAGAAAGACTCGCCCAGGGTCACTAGGCAGTAATCACAATTAGAGCTTGGGAGAGGTGGCCGTGAGTCTGTGTCTGCAGATGTGGAATATGGTTCCTCCTTTCTGCTTTATCCTCTGTAAGACTCTGGCATACAGATCCTATTATTTAGTTTACTGTATTGGGTACTTTTCTGTTGCTGACAACAGAATCAGTGTGAGGACAGGAGAGGAAATGCTCCAAGTTTGAAGGGATACACTCTGTCATGATGGGGGGAAAGCATGGCGGCCGCAGCCGGTCACATCACATCCTTAGTCAGCAAGCAGAGCATGAACACAAAGCAGGGCCACTCAAGGCCCACCCCAACCACTCACTTCCTCAGCAAGCTCCTGCCTTCTAAAGGTTCCACCCCCCTCCTAAATGGTGCCACCAGCTGGGATTCCAGTGTTCATCCACATGAGTCTGTGGGGGCGTTTCCCTTCAAGCCACAATTACTAGTTCTTAACATTTTCAGCAGGAGCCCCTTATACAGTGGGACACCTTCACTAGACCTTTGCATCATTGTGGGAATACCCTAGCTTATACTCATTCAAACCTAGATGGCATGTGTCAGATGTTCTACATGGCACCAGCCAATACAATCAAGAGGCACAGCGCATGAGACCACACTCTTAAAATGGTAACACAAAGATGGCATAGTGAATGTGTAAACCAGGAGCAGAATCACTTAGGATCATTTTCAGGTGGCATGTACTGTGTGTCATCGTGGTTCCACACTGTAGTAGGTTGTTTCTACCAGCATCTCCACAAACATAAGTAATGGTTGTGCTACTGTGTTACCAGGGCAACGGCATCACTGCTAGGTGATAAGAATTTCTCCACTCTGTTATTTCATGGCACCATCACATTGTATATGTGGTTTGTTATTAACCAAAATGTGATTTTTGTGGTATGTAGCTGTGTTTAGTTTCTTTAAAAAATAAGTTTCTGGGGCTGGAAAAATACCTCAGTGGTTGGGAGCACTGACTGCTCCTTCAGAGAACTAGGGTTCAATTCCTAGCACTCGTATGGTGGCTAACAACCATTTGTAACTCCACTTCCAGGGGATCTAACGCCCTCTTCCAAAATCCACAGGCATTGCATGACATGTTCATGTGCACACATGCAGGCAATACATTCATACACATAAAAAATAAAAATAATAATAATAAATTTATTTTATAACATAAACCTTCCTTTAATGAGTCTAATATAAGAATTCGATGACCCAGTAAATAGACAAATAAATAAAAATTTTATTTTCTGTATCTGTGTGTATTTGTGTGTGTGTGTGTGTGTGTGTGTGTGTGTGTGTGTGTGTGTGTCTATGTGTTGCATGCACACACACACCAAAGGAAAACCTTAGATGTCATTCCTCTAGTGTGATCTTCATGCTTGCACAGGAAGCACTTGACTGACTGGGCCATCTCCCCAACCCCTCACCAAGCCTTTCAATGGCATGAAGATGTGTGTCTCTTTTTCCTTTCAGATGGTTCAGAATTTCCAAGATGAGTCTTGTTTTATCCTCAGCACGTTAAAAGGTAAAGTCCCATCCTGCCTTCCTGTTGACTGAAATGTGTCTGGATCCCTTGCTCTGATGGAATGAGGGCAGTGTGGGTGGGATCTGCCTGCATAAGGTCTTTCCAGAAGATCCTGATCTGTGAGCAGCCTTTAAGAACAAGAAAAACCGAAGCTTCCTGTGACACCTAGCCCTAGTCATGCCAGAACTAATGAGATTAGCCCCAAAGTGACCTGCCAGGAGATCTCAGGCCAAGCAGTGTATTCTCCATGAACTTGGTTTAAGTTTTCATAGACTATCTCCAGGAAGCCCAAGCAAAGAATACAGTGACAGACAGAGTGGGTTGGGAACTTAGAGGATCTATCAGAGTCTGGTGTCTCACTTTGTTTTCTTTCAACACTATGTAGCTCTAGCTGCCCTGGACCTCACTATGTTCAAGGATAGCCTTGATCCACCTTCCTTTGCATCTGAGTGCTGGAACGAAAAGCGTGCACCACCATGCCCTACCTCCTCCCTCCCCCCAGACAGGATCTCTCTGTGCATCCCTGGCTGACCTGATGCTCCCAGAAATCCATCTGCCTCTGCTTCCCAAGTATGAACTAGTGTCTTGGGAGGACATCAGTATGCCCACTCTGCTAAGAGAGCAAGCCTGTGCACGGGAGATATGAATTATGTTTATTCACAGAAAGCAAAGATGTTGTGATTTTCCTTGGGGCCAGGAGGGTAAGAGGGTCTACATCCCAACAGAAGACCGTGCCATAGACTACACTCAGACCACTTCTGTTCTTGTTCTATGGATCTAGCTGTGTTAGTCAGCTTTCAGTTATATCACAAAATGCCTGTGAAAATCAGCTGAAAGTGAGGGTGGGTTTATCTTGGCTCACAGTTTTAGAGGTTTGAGTCTATGGCCTGCATGACGGTGAACTATGTGGTTAACTGCTCATTTTATGGCAACTGAAAAGTGAAAAATAGGGAGAAGAGGAGCTCAGTCCCTACATCCCCTTCAAGGGCTCTCTTCCTTCAACCTCACTACCTCTCGCTAGGCTCTGGCTCTTAAAGGTCCCACCACCTCCATGGTTGGGCACCAAGCCTTTCACAGGTGGGTCTCTGGAGGACTTAAGATCCTAAATGTATCACTGACAATGAGTCTTTTACAAGCTTGTGAGCCATAACTTCCTTGAGAGCCATAGTTTGCTCAAAGCCTCTTCAGCTTTGGTATAGAGGCCCATTATTAAACAGAAACTAGAGGGGCTGGGAGGATAGCTCAGTTGACAGAATGCTGGCCATGCATGCTGAGGACTTGAGTTTGATCCCCAGAATCCAAGTAAAAAGAAGTTGGGCATGGTGGTACGTGCTTATCATCCCAGCACTTGGGAGGCAGAGATAGGTGAATCCCTGGGACCAGCTGGCCAACCAGCCTAACCCGCTCAGTGAGCACCAGGCCCATGAGAAACCCTCTCTCAAAACACAAAGTAGACATTGAGTGATATAAATCCCTGTCTCTGTAGGTGGTTTTGTTCATGTCTTACTACATGCCTGTTGGGATTCCTAGTCCCATAGCACCACCTCTCTTCCTATGGCACATATCTATGTTTCTCTTGCAGCTGAGAGCAATGATGGCTACCATATCATCCTGAAGTGTGGACTCTGAGCAGCAGTGACCTGCACCTGCCCCCAGCCCCTTGAACCTCCTGGCTGTAGAAATCGCACCACTGTCAGCTGCTGTTTCACCTGACAAGCTCAGGCTGGGAGGGATTCTGCCCAGGCCAGGAAAGCTACAGACCACTGAGGACACAGAGTCTGGCATGCAGAAAGCCAGTAGTTCCTCTTTCCTTCACTCTTAACTTCCTGCTTTTCAACAGGTCCTTCTTCTGTTTCCTGGGCAGACTGTGGGGTCATCTCTGAAACTCTGTGCCCTGTAGGTGGAGGCTCCTTCACTGACCATTCTCCTGCCTTTCCCTGTGCCTGCATCTCCTTGGGCAGCTGGCTTCGTGGCCACTTCTGCCTACCTGACAGGGACACTGTCTCACTGTCCTAGCCTAGTGCTGGCTGCCCGTACTAGTGCCTGGGGAACACCTCTCCTGTTCGTGGAGAGTCCATGGGACTACAGACATTCTGTGCCTTCCACCTCTTTCTCTGCTATGCTGTTTCTAAGAAGCTGCTGCATTCAAGCCTGGAGGTCTCTGCGCTAAAGTGGTGAGCACTGCAGTGCATCTGTACAACCTCTCACGGTTGTGCTATTAGTTACTTTTCTGTTGCTGTGATCAAATACTCTCTCCCTCTCTCTCTCTCTCTCTCTCTCTCTCTCTCTCTCTCTCTCACACACACACACACACACACACACACACAAATTAATGAAGGGGTTTATTTTGGCTCACAGTTTCAGAGGGATAGAGTCCATCATTTCCTCCATCAAGGCTTCATCTCCTAAAGGCTTCACAACCTTCCCAAACAGCACCACTGACTGGGGATCAAGTGTCTAAATACATGAGCCTGCCTGTTAGGGACATTTCTTGTTCAAACCACCACATTCTGTCCCTCTATGACCTCTCATGGATGCTGATTATGAGGCCTGCTATAGACTGAGAGGTAGGACAGGAATAGAAAAAGCTTTTTAGACATCCTCGTGAGTATAGAGGGATGAGGCAAGATGATTCCTCTTGTGCTGTTTCAATGTTACTTTATTTCCTGATGAGCAAGGAAAACTAGAGTGTGAAAATTCTATTGTATCATGTGACCTTGACCATCAACCATATTATTGGATATGGTTATCTAGACCATTCTAGACCATTGGATCGGGATATGTATAGTTCAGTGTTAGAGCACTAGCCTGGCATGTTTGAGACCCTGAGTATCATTCCCAGGTACTGCATTAAACAAATAACCAGACCCTTAGGGCAAACTTGGAAAAATTCCATCTTAGACAATCTCAATTAACTCTTGCTGTTTGCCCAGTTTCCTGGGTATGGTATATTTTCTTTGGGAATCTTCATTCAAGTTTCTCTCTTTTTCCATTTGTTAGGGGTATGTTTAGGGTACTTTGCCTGTATTTGGGGTGATTAGATCTTAACAATGTGGAAATTGAGAATCAGTAAGCTGTTGTAGACCTAAGAATCATCTTTATCTTGCCTGGGATCTAGGGATCTGTGCTGGCTCAGGGCTTGAACTCCTTGTTTATTCAAGTTCTCACAAGCCTTGGTGAGTACTCTGACCACCTGATCTTTTGTGGAATACAGTGTTGAGTTCAAAGCTCATCGTATCTGGGCCAACATTTTACAGGCAGAGACACTGAAGCTTAGAGGGACAAGGTGCCTGCTTGATATCACATAGTAACAGAGTAATGGAACAAGTTTATCCTACAAACCAGGATGCTTCTGAGAGTACAGGGACTCTGTTAGTATGTAAGTTGGGATGGTGACTGTGGTGTTATTACAGAGGGAAGCTAAGCTCCGAATTTCTTGTCTTTAGGGGAAGGGGAAGGGCAGCTTTATTGATAACATAGATTTTGCCCAATTTAGTGGGTTTTAGTAAATTCCCCAAATCAGCCATCTGTATACAGTTTTCATCACCTCCAAAAGAAGCCCTGTCTGTGCCTGTCCTGCCCTGTTTCTCAAGGCCTAGGAAACAGTGACTGTTCTACACTGCTTTATTCATTCGTGTATTCCACATATTTGGGCCCTTGCAGCAGGGTTAGCTTTCACTTAGCATGATGCTCTCTGGGGTCAGTCCATGGTGAGCACACATCAGACTTCTTTCTTCATACATCCACCCATCGCAGTAACTCAAGGAGCAGTACCCATCAGTTGACAGAGATGAGGAATGGTTCGGCTTTTGGGATGATGTGGGTAATGCTGCTGTGAACATGGTACAGGGTTTTGTGTGGACATGGTTTGTGGGCGGGGGAATGTGCGAGGAGGTAGAGGAGCTGGCAGGATGTTTCTCACACAGCTATGCCGTTTTGCATCACCTCCAGCAGTAGAGTAATGGTCTAGTTTCACTTCCTCTTCTCCAGTGTTTGCTGCTGGATTTTTTTTTTTTTCTCTCCTTTCTCCTTCCTTCCACGTAACCCAGTCTGGCCTCAAACTCACTGTATAGCCGAGAATGACTTTGAACTTCCCATTCTCGAGCTTCCACCTCCCAAGTGCTAAGAATACAAGAGTGTATCACCTCACCCGGTTTATGTGATGCTAGGGATGGAAGCAGGCCTTTGTGCATGCTAGACCAACATTCTCCCGAAGCCCCCGCACTGATCTCTCTTTTATTATGATATCCTAGCAGGCTGGTCAAGCATTTCTTTGTGTGTTAATTGACCATTTGTCAGGTCCCTTGCCCATTTTAAAATTGGAATCTTTTCATTTCTGATTTGCTTGAGTTGTTGATCAATTCTAGATGCAGGTCCTTTAATAGTTGCATGATTTGTGAAGAATTTCTCCATTCCATGCATTGTCTTCACTTTCTTAGTGGCATTCTTTGAAGTATAAAAGTTTTTCACTTGGCAAGGCTGAGTGGTATGCACTGGCACTCTTAGTACTAGGAAGTTAAGACAGTAAGATCCCAAGTCCAAGGCCAGCCTTGCCTACATAGTGAGATTCTTTTATTAATTTGGATTAATAAAAAGAGTTACCAGATTCCTTTCCTGTGCTTTCTGTACAGACGCTAAGAAACCTAATACAAGTTGGGAAGATTTATGTCTATGTTTTCTTCTAACCTTTTTTTTTTTTTGGAGACAAGATCTTCCTGTAACCCCAACCTGGCCTTGATCCATAGAGAGATCAATCGCCCTCTGCCTCTGCCTCCTGAGTGCTGACAGTAAAGGTGTGGATCACCACACCTAGCCTCTAACTGTTTTTAAAGTTTCTAAAGTTTCGTTTAAAGTGGCCCGTCATGAGTTAGTTTTTATGTAGCAAGGATCCAGTTTCTTTTCTGAGTGTATCTGCTTTTCTTTTTCCTGTTACTGAAAGGACTGTTCTTTGCTGTGGCACTGCCCAGCACCCTTGTGAAAAACCTGATTCTTGAATCTTTCAGAACACAATGGAGTCACTGGTGAGCTCACCCTCCCTCCTCCTTCTCAGTCTGCCTTTGGTTCTCCCATTCTCTCACAGTTGCTGCAGTACTGGGTTTCATCCCACTAATGTTCTGCCTTCTTTCCTGGTGTGTGGCCCAACACCATGTCCTAGTCCTACAGGAAAGTCGAGAACAACCATTTCCTTTTTGGATGAAGAGGCAACTGAGTCACTTAGAATAATTTGCTGAAGAGTGGGAGTGGAGAACCATTAGCCTCTGACTTGCAACCCTTCATGGCATCTGTAGGCACGATACCCAAGTGATGCCACTATGTGGGCCATGTGAGGACTGACTAAATTTAACCCTAAGAAATAAGGGACATTGATACTTCTCTTTCTCAATCCCAAAGTGGGTCTAAATGGAGAACAAAGAGATGGCATACCTCTAGAAAGGGCAGATGGGGTAGGGAGTTCAGGTCCTTGCTTGGGGGTCTGTATTAGTTGCTTTATAAAATACAGGACAAATGGCAGTACTAGGGAGAAAGGATTTCTTCTGGCTCACAGTTGGAGAGCACAGTCCATCATGGTGAGAAGGCATGGCAGCAGGAGCATGAGGCAGCTGGTCACATCGCATTGACAGGAAGACAAATGCTGTTGCTCAGCTCTTTTTCTCCTTTTAATTCAGTTCAAGACCTAAGCCACCGGCAGCTAGGGTGGGTCTTTCCGCCTTATTGACCCAATCTGGAAAGTCCCTCACACACTTAAGCTGGCAGGGCAGTACCACAATTAAGGTAGTTTTCCCAGAGTGAGGTTTATAAAGGAAAGCCCCTCACAGACATGTCCAGAGGTTTGTTTCCATGGTGATTCAAGTTGACAATCAAGATTAATCATGGGGTCTTAGGAAAAGGTCAGACATTGCCCTAGTGAACTCTTACCCAGTCCGCCTGGATCCCCTTGAGCAGAGCCATTAACCTAGAGAAGGTTTACCGGGAAAAGGCTGGAACCCACAAGCACGTCACAAGTTCCTAAGTCCAGCGTTGCTTCAGGGGCTGGCCCAAGTGGCTGGAGGTCTGAAAATCATTAACATGTGGATGGAAGAAATGGAAACAGCTCTTTAGCTGTTGTCAGTGGAAAGCTGGGATGGGAGGGGGACATGAAGAATTGAATGGGCACTGTCTGGAGTGCATTGGAGGGGCAGGACCAAAAGTCAAGGGTCTGAAGCCCCAGTGGCCTTCAGCACCAGGTGGGTGCTATAGCCCATTGGTAGAGTGCTGCTTTCTGTGTTCGAGCTCCAGCAATGCCCCCCAAATAAGTAACACTGCAAAACCTCAAAATCCAGTGGGTATCATCAGGTGAGTCTGAGGGCAGCATGGCTCTCCTGTTGTTTCTCCTTCCTCAAAGTCACGTGATGGACAGATGACTTTCAAATGCTTGTCCTGGGTGTGCACAGTGCCATCACCTGCTGCCTGTCAACCCTACTGGAAGGCTTATCACCAAGCCCCAGGTCTTCCAGCTGGCTACAGCTGGATGTGGGTGTGTGGGCCCTCAGCAGCATGCCAGTCACCGTTTTCCAAGGACTGATACTTTTGCCCCCTGTGAGGCAGGGGAGCCCCTGCTGATGTTGTGAATGCTTCTGGAGAAGGGCTCTACGATGAGCTGAGGGTGATGTTGACTTAGTGGTAAGGCTTAAGTTGAAACGTATTAAAAACTCCCTTTTCAGAGCTACTTGACAGTCCATTGGATAACTGGGCCACATTTGAATACAGACTGTTTTGCCTTTTGGTTCTAAGTCAGCCCTCCAGGGAGTGCGAGCCGTGCCAAGCAGCTGGCACCTGGCAGCTACCCCACAAGCAAGACCCCTGATGTCTGTCCCCCTGGCAGATACTTCTTCCTCTTGCTTTGCTTCGAGTACTCTGATCTTTCTAGTCCCGCTGGCCAGTATGACACTGTTGTATCTGTTTTCCTTTGCCTCTTGGAGACACAGCCCTGGGTCTGAGAACTCTGATCAGCTCTGAGTCCTCTTTCTCAGGTCCAGTCAGGTTATAAAAGCTCCAGACATCAGTAGGTTTACAGAAGACTGCTAAGGCCCCACCAGGTTTTTCTGTCAACCCCCTAGGTAAGCCTGGCCATCAGACGTCTCTTCTGAAAGGTCAGAGTGAACAGGTCTGTCTGCCCTTCCTCTCAGGGAGCCCCTGGGTGGGCTGCAGGGGAAGCTTGAATTAGGGACTTTCTCTCCTTCCTGCCCTCTCTCCCTCCCTCCTTCCCTCCCACCCCATCTCTCCATGTTGGCCAATAAGAGACAAGCACTTTGCCATCGATTGGATAATAGAGAGCATTGTATTTAAACCCAGTTAAGCCACAACTGAGCTAGATCCCAGGCCTTGAGATTAACCTAGAACCCAGAGAGCCTCATGCATGTGAGGCAAGTGCCTTAACACCAAGCTACGCCTCCAGTCCCTGAGCTAGATCTTAGTTAGCCTCTATCTCCATTGACTATTTATAGGAAGTCTCTGGCATTAAGGAATATTTTAAATAACAAATTATTTTGCATAAACTTAGAAGTAGGGGATGCAATTAAATGAAAAGTCTGGAAATGCCCCTTGCCTCTGTATGTCCCACTTCTAGAAAGTTCTGGTCCTCAGTAAGCTCCCACAGATTCTGCCCAGCCTCTCCATGAGAGTACAAAGGTCTCTTCCTCATGCTCCCTACCTGGAGCCCTGCTTAGCCTTTGGCCTGGGTCCCCTGGCCAGGGTTTGATAGAAGAAAGAACTTTTGTGCTGGTGTTCATGGGCTGCTGAGCTTTGGAGGTGGAGGTAACCTGAGAACACTTCTGTCCTGGAAGGAACAGACTGATCACACCTGCAGGTGGTTCCTTGAGGTCTGAGGTCCTGTCAGCATCCCTAGGGCCTGCAGATTCCTTCCCACATGTTCTGGTCTCCTACTGTACAGGACTGTGGTGACTGCCTCTACAGCTTTCTGTCTTCTCTGCCCGGTTTCTGGGTCATTCTTTGCAGGGTGTTGTGTCCCTCAGGGGTAGCCCCATCTTCCGTGACTGGTCCATCATATGTGAAGTCTTAACACCTGCATTCCCTCATATGTAACAACTGCTCATGACCTGCCTCCCCTGTGGACCCAGCCTCACATGCTCCACTTGCCCAGGCTCTCACTGAACTGATCCCCAGTGACATAAGGAAGGCCCTTAGCCCAGGATTCTAGCTGAGGGACAACACTGAGAAGTGAGGGACAGGCCCAGGTCCTTACCACAAAGTCAGACTGAGCATCCTGTTCTCAAAACCCAAAGTGCTCCAAAACAGCAAACTTTACTCGTGGTGATGTGGAAAATTCTATACCTGGCTCCACATGGGACAGGTTAAAAAACATGGATATACTAAAACCACAAAATAACCCTTGGGCCATGTGTACAGCTTAGACAAAAACACGAGTGAATTTTTAAGTATAGATCTCATCCCCAATATTTTGTATGTATAGGTCTGAAACACTCCTGCTTTGGGTGTTTTGAACAAGGAGCTCTTAGACTGCCATGGATGGAACCAGGATAAGTGTCTGGCATCCAGTCTGGGTCCCGTCCAGGACACATCTGCTAGGCATGTGGACGAGATCAGCTGTTCACATGCAGCGCTAGATGTTGTCCAGAGGCTTTATCCCCAGGCCAAATGTGCTCCTGGGAGAGCTTCATGGGTCTCCACGCACTGCCCTGTCTTCCCTTGCTTCGTAAAAACCCTGGCTACTTACTGTGTTCTCTGTTGTATGTGCCTCTAATGTGGTTCTTTCTTAAGGTGTATCCCACCTATCTTCTTCCTTCTCAGCAGGTAATTCTTTCCTAAAGGTGGTGGGGGGTATCTTATGGGGTGGCTCAGATTGGTCAAGTGTATGAAACTGAAGTTGTCATAATGCCGTGTTTTTGTACCTGAAATAAAGCATATTTTGCACTTGTAGATGAGAAATCTGTATGTGGGCTCTGTGCTGGGTCAGAATGCAAATAAAATTCATTTGTATGAAACTCCTGTGGCTGGAACTTGATAACTTGCTTTGTTTATTGAATTGCAACAAATGAATTCAGCATTGTACCGTGTTTAAGAACAGTTCAGTCAGTAGGTACACTTTCATGCAGCACTCCCCATCATCCATCTCTAGGGCTCTTCATCTTGCAGAACTGAAACTCTGAAGCCATTAGGTAGTAGATCCCTAGGGACCTCTCCTAACCCCTGCTGCCACTACCTACTTCTTTTCTGAATCTGAAGAGAGGCCTCATTTAAATGGATTCATTCAATGTGTGACTTCAACAGCTCTCTTTTTGAAGCCAAGTGATACTTCATTGTATGACTAGGCCATGTCGTATATATCTGTTCATCCTCAGTGGACACAGATTACTTCCACTTTGGGCTGTTGTGAATGATAACGTCTATGCACATGGGTATGCATATACCCCTCCGAGACCTTGCTTTCAGTTCATTTGGGTCCAAATCCAGAAATGTGGGTTCTGGATTGTATGATAATTCTATTTAATTTGACAGCAAGATGCAGACCCCATTGCACATTCCCACCAGCACCACTCAAGGTTCTCAAACCTGTGTGGTGAGGGTGTCCTTGAACTTCTGATCCTCTAGCACATCTGTAATCTCTGGATTCAGAAGTGGTTGAGGATCAGAAGTTCAAGGTCATCCTTGGCTATATAGTGAAACTGAGGTCAGTCTGGGCTACATGAAATCTTGTCTCAAAAAAAAACCCCACCCTGAGTCCCTGAGGGGGCACCTTTTCTATGGACCCCACAGACTTCTGATGTCAAGTTTTCCCTTAGCACCCCACCTCCCTGGCACCTCCTGGGCTATTGACCTGCTGCTGACCTTGTTGATCCTTCACTGAGGAGGCCTGTGGCTTCCTGTTGCTTCTGTGTGCCCTGTCACACAATGCCTTTCACTTCCCATCGAAGCCTGGGACTCGCAGAGCTGACTTGGAAGGCTCCCAGCTTGGGTACCATGCCATCTGTTGTCTCCTCAAATCTCAAGTGTGCTCTTCCTACCTTAGGTAATTATGTGAGAAACACTGAGGTGTTTATTCTACTCCTGGAGTCAATGACAGCTGTTGATCTCTGGTGCCAGGAGCCCTTTAGCCTTGAGTTCTCAGTATGGTTATGATTGCTAAAGAAAGCCTCTGGTCCTAGCACTGTGGACATGGTCAGTAAAATGTTTGCCATACAAGCATAAGGACTTGAATTTAATCCTCTAGAACCCATGTTTAAGAAAAAAAATCCAGATGTGCTGAGGAGGCAGAGACAGGCAGGTCCCTAGGCTCACCGGCCAGACAGCCTAGCTGAATCAGTAAGCGAGGTTCAGCGAGAGTCCCTATCTCACAAAAGAGGGCAGGGTGATAGAGGAAGACACTGATGCCAACCTACGGCATGCGCATGAACAGGTCATACATATACACTGATACATACACACATACATGTACATATACGCACAAGAAAGGCAGGCAGGCAAGCTCTATAGGAAGAATGAAAGCAAGGAAACTGCCCCTGCTAGCCGCACTAGCTCTGTGCCAGGCTGCCTTCTGAGTCTTTGGGCACCAAGGCTTATGACACCCCTATTTAGGCACTGTGATCAGAGCTGTGTCTGTGTCTGTGTCTGTGTCTTTTTGAGACAGGATCTCCCTCCATCCCCAGTTGGCCTGGAACTCACTGTGTAGACCAGGCTGGCCTCAATCTCACAAAGATCTGCCTGCCTCTGCCTCCAGAGTGCCTGGATTAAAGGCATGGACCACTACACCTGGCCTGATCAGCCCCACTTTTAAGAAAGGAGTATAGGGCTGGGGATGTAGCCAGATTGGTAGAATGCTTGCCTAGCGTGCACAAATCCCTCAATTCTATCCCAGCACCGCGTAAAGAGGGCATACCTATAATTCCAGCACCTGGGAGGTGGAGGCTAGCGGACCAGAAGTTCACACTCATTCTCCAATACATAGAGAGTTTGGAGCCAGCCTGGGCTACATGAGACTTTGTACTCCCCCCATCCCTCCCCGCAAAAAGAAAGAAGGATGGGAGGGAGGAAGGAAGGAAGGAAGGAAGGAAGGAAGGAAGGAAGGAAGGAAGGAAGGAAGGAAGGAAGGGGAACTTCCTTGAGAAATGTACTCTCATGCTCTGGGGTATGTCCTATTTTCTTTCTGAGTGCCTCTCTGTTAACCTTGATGCTTAAAATCTGTATTAAGGCAGGGGATGGTGGCACACACATTTAATCCAAGCCCTGGGAAGGCAGAAGCAGGCAGATCTTTGTGAACTTGAGGCCAGCCTGGGCTACATAGTGAGACTCTATAAAAAAAAATCTGTATTACAGTACCTTTAATAGATTCCAACTCTACTTCATTTAGAAAAAGGAAGGAAAGGGAGAGAGAGGAAAGAAGGACGAAAGGAAGGAAGGAAGGAAGGAAGGAAGGAAGGAAGGAAGGAAGGAAGGAAGGAAGGAAGGAAGGAAGGAAGGAAAGCACTGGAGCAAGAGAAGTGTCTTAACTTGGAAAGGATGCAGAGGAGGAAAGAGAAGATGAACGAAGAGCCGTCAGCAGGCTGATCTTTAGGACTTGCATCAGCATTCTTTAACCAGTAGTCATCTTGAGCCTACAGAGTGGAGTGCCAGACACTACAGTAGCTGTAGAGAGATGAGAGACTTGAGAGATGACTGTGGTCTCCCACTTCCTCCAGAGTCTCCCTAGGGTCCCTACTTATGTGGCAAACTCCAGCACTGTACTTTTGCCTTTAAGAAAAAAAAGTGCTTTGTTGTTGGAAAGACAAAATGAGCCTGTGGCTTCCAAAGCCCCAAGGGTAGTGTTTGTGTACAAAACAGATGAGGGCAGTGGGGGGATGGCCAGAGTTGGGCACACACACACAGGCCCACTCTCAGGCAGGGCAAAGAGATGGTCACGGGCTGAAGGACACTGCTCTTGCACAACACAGCTGTAGCACTAGTGTGGGATTCCCTCCTGCTTGACCACAGGGCTGCCACCTCCAGACTGCCACCCGGACTGCCTCCGAGTGTGAGAACTCTGAGCTAGTCTAACCTCTGTAGCTCCTGCTGGCAAAAATGAGGCCCACTGAAAGGAAGCAAAGAATTCAGGTTCCCATGCCATAAAGTGTTTAGGTTAAACCAGAGTCTCATGTAACCCAGGCTGGCCTTGAACTTAATATGTAGTTGAGGATGAGCATGAACTTTCGATCTTCTAGCCTCTACCTCCTGAGTGCTGGCATTACAGATGTGTATAACACATGCAGTTTATGCTGTACTGAGTATCAAACCCAGGACCTTGCATATGCTAGGCAAGCACTCTACCAACTGAGCTATATCCCCAGCTCTGTAAACTGCTTTATATCTACACCATATGCAACACTGTACTTCTGGCACTGACCTGTGTGTTCCATCCCTGTGGACAGCAACTGGGTGTCTGACAAGGAGTGGGGGCTTGACAAAGCTACATCAAGATTAGTGTATGAAAGAAGCCAGTTAGCAGAGGAAGATTGGAAACCCTTCCCCACCTGGGCATCATACAACAGAGCATGTGCAAGAAAAGCCTGCACTATACAAATATGGAAGAGGTTGGTGCTATGTAAATGACCTATAAAAAGGTTGTGAGTCTCTTGGGAACTCAGGTACTCAGACTTGGCAGCAAGTACCTTTACCTGATGAGCCACCTAGCTGTGCCCCTGGCCCAGTGCTTTGGAGCATATGCCTTTCCCTGGACTCAGTAGCCCACTCTCATTCTTGAGAGTGTTTTCCCTTTCCTAATAAACTGTCTCTTTTTAAAAAAATATCTTATGTGTTATTTTTATTTTATGTGAATGACTGTTTTTTGTATGTAAGTGCACCATGTGAGTATGGTGCCTGCAGAGGGCAGAAGAAGGTATCAGATACCCTGGAACTGGAGTTACACTTGGTTGTCAGTCACCACGTGTGTGCTAGGAATCAAACCGGGGTCCTCTGGAAGAATGGCAAATGTTCTTAACCACTCAGCCATATCTCCAGCCTCTCTATTTCTTTTTTAATTAATTAATTAATTTTTATTTTATGTATATAAGTGATTTGCTTGTATGTATATAAGCACACCCACATGTACAATGCCCGAAGAGGACAGGAGAGAGCATCGGAGCTCCTAGAAATGGAGTTTCAGACAGTTATTAGTTGCTATATGGGTGCTTGGGAACTAAATCAGGGTCTTCTGCAAGAGCAGTCAGTGTTCTTAACTGCTGAGCTATCTCTTCAGTTCCTCTATTTCTATTTCTAAGCATGTATCCATGGTCCAGTTATTTGTCCTGGAACACAAGAACCTGGAGATTTCAGCAGGTGCCCTGGAACTTAGATCCATGCCTGTAACACTCACTTAGACCTGAGTTAGTGCACCACAGAGTGAGGATGAAGTAAGGGCTACCCTTTGCAAATAGTGGTCCCCAGGTTACCCACACTGGTACAAATCAGAGGTTCTCAGACTCCTCTTCAAGTCCAATACTTTGAGGCCTCACAGAACTCAGGGTAACACTTGGCTAACGTTTCCAGGTTATTCCCTCCCTCCCTCCCTCCCTCCCTCCCTTCCTTCCTTCCTTTCTCCCTTCCTTCCTTCTTTTCTTTCTTTTTTTTTTTTACATTTATTGTTTACTTATTTATTTTGAATGTATGTGTGTTGGTGCATGGTGCCATAGAGTGTGTGTGGAGGTCATCATAAGACAACCCTTAGGAGTCTGTTCCTTCTATCAGATGGGTGTCAGAATCGAATGCAGGTTATCAAGTTTAATGGCAAGTGCTTTTACTCACTGAACCATCTCAATGACCCCACTTTATTCTGTTTCTAAAGGGAGTGATGAGGGGCAGATAGGCTGCCAGATGAAGAGGCACATGGAATTGATTTGTCCAGCTGGGCCCCAAGTTCAGGAACATCTTATCTCTGGAGGTCAAAATGTACCACCCTCTTGTAATGTGGATGTGTTCACCAACTTGGGAACTCTCTGAAGCACATTTTTTAGGGATTTGGGTGGATGCTGGGGTTGGAATTCAGGGTCTTGAACACTAGGCAAGCTCCACCACCGAACCACACTCTTACTTTATGGGTTCTCATACAGATGTTATCCCGTTGTCACGGCCTCAAGCTTTCCTCAGGGTAGGGCTGAAAGCTCCCAGAAAATAACCATAACTGGGTCATTCTCATGTCTAGCATATGAGCCATCAGGGAGCCCCTCAAGAATCACCTCATTGGAACAGAAACGCTTCCATCACTTAGGAAATGACATGTGTTTCTATCATTTTTCCATTAAATATTTTGATGTGGGTGCATGTGTGTGTGTGTGTGCGTGTGTGTGGTGTGTGTGTGTGTGTGTGTGTGTGTGTGTGTGTGTGTGATAATGCAGGAGTTGCCCTTATTTGCCTTCAAAGGCCAGAGGAGAATACCAGGTGTCCTCTTCTGTTACTCTGCACCTTATTCATTTGAGGTAGGGTCTCTCCCTGAATTGGAGCATGAAATGGGGAAGTAAAAAGCAGGATTGTCTTATCAGGGAAGAGTTTTTTCCTTTGATCCCTAGACCTAGAATACCACACACATAACTGCAAACAATTTCTCTTTATTGTTTGCAGGATACTAGTACTGTTTTCAGTGCTTTAATATACAAAGCATGCATACACACATTCATATATTATTTGGAGTAGAGGGCAAAGAAGAGTCATGAAGGATTTAAGGCCGTATGCCAAGATCACAAGAGGAACACATGGCTCAGTGAGTTTGTTTACATTATGTTGCAGGGTTAAGTAAAAGTCATTTGTCTAGAGTATGTCCATATTGTAAAATTCGTTACCACAGTAAGTCCAGCCAGCTTCCTGTCTCTGCTTTCTGAGAGCACTGAAGTTAAAGGTGCATGGGAGATCACACCTGGTTTGTTTTGCAGGTTCTGGGATATGAACTCAGGTCTTCATGGTTGTGTAGCAAATATGCTTAACCACTGAGCCATCTCTCTAGTCCTATTTTAATTTTTTTGAGACAGGATCTCATGTAACCTAAGCTGGTTTCACACTCACTGCGTAGCTAAGGATGACCTTGAACTCCTGATCCTCTGGCCTCCAGATTACAGATATGAATCACTGCACTGGTTTTATGCAGTGTTGGGGTTGAACTTTGTTAGTACTTTGTGCATGCTAGACAAGAGCTCTACCAACTGAACTACAGCCCTAGCCTCATGACACAGGTTTTAGAACGTGTTTGGAAATGGAGTCAATGATTAAATGTTGGGGGCAGGGTGGTACAAAGTTAGGTTCCTGACACCCCTATGGCATAGAAAGTTATAAGATTTTAGGAGCTCTGAGTCAGGCCACACCCAAATGTCCTATATAAGCTGCTGGTTTCCCTAAACAGAAAAGGTACTAGAACAGACAGTTCAGGCTTGCTTAGAGCCTTGCCAGGGAAAGGGAGCCCAACGACAAGGTCATAAAGTACATGTCTGTCAGGGAGGAAGTTCCAGTGAGCAAAATGAGGGCAGTTCCTTATAGTACAATGCCTTTGAACAGGGTGAGAACTGCTGAAGATCAATGGAAAAGGCCCCCAAATGGCTATCTTAGAACATGCAGTGATGCCAGGTGGACAGGTGAGGACCCACCACCCCAGTGTCGTCAGGTGGCTGCCTCTTTAGGGAAGGGCTGGGGGTGGGGGTCTGGAGCCTGGTGGGAACACAAAGGTGACTATTTCTGGACTGGGTGGAGATTGGTGGCTTTGTGTTAAGTCATTGAGCTGTGCCCCTGTTTTGTACTTTTCCGCCTGTGAATCCTGTTGCACAATGGGGAGACTGGCAGGAGAGAAGAAACCGTGCCACTCTGCCGAGGGACCTTCCCTTCGGGTGTGAAAAAACAAGGCCTCGCATGGTAGGCACAGAGAAGACCTTTTAATTTTCTTGTTATATTTTATTTAATTAATTTTGTGGATGTGTACTTGCCTCCTGGGTGGGGAAGTCAAAAGATAACTTGTAGGAGTTGGTTCTCTCCCTTTACTACGTGGGTTCTGGGGCTTGAATTCAGGTGGTAGATTTGGTGGCAGATGCCTTTATCTTATGAGCCATCTTGCCAGTCTAGCCCTTTGCTTCCCTGGCCTCCTGCCTGCAGATGCTCAGGAAGCCAGTGCTCCACCTAGCCTTTCAGCCCACAACTGTCCAGCTGATTCAGGGGCCGGCTGAGGCAGATTCACTCACCCTTTCTTCCAACCCTGGCTTCCGACTCCAACTCTTGGTTCCAAGGCAATGACAAATGGAAAGCACGAGGCCACATTTGTATGGAACGGTTCTACTCATGTGGTTTCCTGGCCTGAGACCATCTTCCTCCTTCTGTGAGCTTCACATTGTTGTCCACACCCCAGTTCGGTATACCCCTCTCCCTGGTTGCATATTTGGCAGGGTCTTCACCTGCCACAGGACACCCTCCTGAGCTCCTCCCATCCAAGGTGGGACCAGACACCATCCTCAGCACTTATGGACCCCCAGAAGGAGCCCCTGGATCACAGGGACTTGTCTTGGTCACCAGATGCCAAGGGCTCCAGCACCTGCCCAGAGTCTGGACACCACAGGAGATCTACTCATGATCCTCAGTAAAAACAAATCCTGGAAGCGAAGTGTGGTGACTCAGACCTGTAGCCCAACAATGAGGCAGGAGGATTGTGAGCTCCATACCAGGATGGACTGCACAGTGGAATATGTGTATGTGTGTGTGTACGTATGTATACAGGTGTGTGTGTCCGTGTGTACATGTGTAGTGACCAAAGGTTGACATGAAATCACTCTATTGCTCTCCACTTTATTTATTTATTTATTTATTTATTTATTTATTTATTTATTTATTTTGAGACAAAGTCTGCCTATAGCCCCAACTGGCCTGAAACTCATTATGTAGCATAGGCTAGCTTCAAACTCAGAGAGATCCACCTGCCTCTGCCTCTGGAGTGTTGGGATTAAAGGCATGCACCACAACATCTGGCCCTCCACGTTATTTTTTTATTTTAGAGAGGGTCTCTCATTGAGCCTGGAGCTCACTATTCCAGCTTCACTGGCCTTAGCAGCCGGTAAGGCCCGGTGTGTGTACTCTTTGCCTCCCCAGCACTGGAATTGCAGGTGCACTGCCTGGCGTTTTGCATGAGTGCTGGGGATTCAAACTCAGGTCCTTCGGCTTGTATAGCAAGGAATTGTATCTTCTAAGTTATCTCACAGAACGCCCCAAGTCTTCTTTCCGGGAACTTCCATTCACAGTGTGAACAGATCCCAGTCATCTAGTGACCAGGGAGGGCCTCCCCACCGCTGCGTGAAGCAGTCTCCCTGCCACCAGTCCCCTGAGTTATTCTGTGCCATAACAGCACACAGGAGCAGGCCCATCATTGCTCCCATAGATTGGTGTTAGGATGCCAGCACACAGGACATGGGCCTTATTCTGTACATTGCTGTATTGTAGGTATCTGGAACAGCGGCCAGACAAGAAGGTACTCAATAAAGACAAGAATGACCATGCTAGGAGCTGGAGAAATAGATTCATGACTAAGAGCACTTACTACACACAAGCTTGAAGACCTGAGTTCAAATCCCCAACACCCATATGAAAAAACAGGCGTGACTGTGCATGCCTGCCTATAACCCTATACTGTCAGGGCAAAGACAGGATCACTGGGATTTGTTGGCTAGTACAGCTCCAGGTTCAGTGAGAAACCCTGTCTCAAGAGAATAAGGCAAAGTATGAGAGAACAGGACACCCGAGGTCCTCCTCTGGCCTCTCGGTGTGACTTTCTGAAACTGAGACCCTAGTGACCGGCACTGAATCTCCCAACCCCTTGGTCCCTGCCCTGACTGCCTGATCTTCCCTTGAATGTTTCTTCTCAGAGCCCCAGGTAGACATGAGACTTTCCCTTATTGGCCCCAACTCACAGGCCCTTGGGTCAGGTGACAGAAAAGAATGGGCCTGAGGTGCAGCACTCTGAGAGGCTCCCCTGGGTGAATGCCACCCCGGGGTCTGAGATGCCACTTGTTTCTCCTTTACCTGCCCCTGAGAGTCAGCTTTTAGGGGGGGGTGTTTCTAGACATTAAACTTGAGGTTAATATGTATTGTGTGTGAGCAGGTGTGTGTGTGCACATGGATGCACATGCACTCATCTGTGTGTGTGGTGTGTGTGTGGTGTGTGTGTGTGGGTGTGTGTGTGTATGTGTGTGTGGTGTGTGTGTGTGTTTGTGTGTATGTTGTGTTGTAGAGGCCAGAGGTCAACACTGTGTGTCTTCATCAATCACTTTCCACCATATTTTTTTCAGACAAGGTCTCCCACTGAACCTGGAGCTCCCTGTTCAGGCCTAGGCTGGCTGGCCAGTGCCCTGGGATCTGCCTGTCTCCACACTCCTCCTCAGCACTGGACAGACATGTGCTACTGCACCCAGCTTTTACAGTGGTGCTAGGGTTGGCTGAGGATGACCTTGAACTTCTGGTTTTCCTGCCTTCACTTCCCCAGGGCTGGGATTTCAGGCATACACCTGAACACCTAGGTGGTACTGGGGATGGAAGCCTGGGCTTTGTGCATGCTAAGGAAGCCCACTACCAACTATGCTACATCACCAGCTGAGGGCATTCTTTAACAGGACCTCAGCACCAGGACCCACACTGGGCAGTTCCTACAGTACAAGGATCTAATTTGGGGTGTGTTCTGAGGCATTCTTGCAGTCAGCAACAGGGCCAAGCTGGTGGGGTGAGCAGGTGAGGCTGTGGAGTGACCAAGGACCATAGGCAGCCAAGCAGTGCTCGGTGGAGGAAGGGATAAGAGACTGAAAATCTGGCAGCGCTCCTCATAAAGGCTTGGGACAAAGCCCAAGGCTGAACTTGACCAACAGGCAGTGGAGAGTCAGGGCCCTGAAGGCGGGGCTCTGGAATGCTCTTTAGCCTTGTGTCTGGGATCCTACACAAGGCCAGCCTCTAAGCCGATGATCCCAGTCGGCCCAGGGCCCTCTGTCCACAGGAGAAGGACCAAGTCACCGATTCAGGGAGGACAGGATGTCCTCAAGCAGAGAACAGGGAGCAGAGAAAAGAAAGGAATAGAAAAAGCAAGTCAGAGACAGTGTTTGGCAGGGGCCAGGTCTGTTTTGTAACCGTAATGTGGCCTGGTGAGTCACCTCTTCACCCAGGGCCTGCTCCTGAGTCACTCCCTGGGTCGCATGTCTTGTTCAAGCTACCTGGTGCTGTCCCTCCTTTTCTTCCATGGTTGTAATGTGCCTACACTTGGGTTACTCAGAATGTGTTCAAATCCTCCCAGACCGATATGTGAACTTGCGGAAGGATCACTCCTCCCCTCAAGCGCAGGCCTCACAGGGAGTAGTGGGAGCTCCGGGTGGGATGACGGTGGCTGACAGGAGCTCCGGGTGGGATGACGGTGGCTGACAGGAGCTCCGGGTGGGATGACGGTGGCTGACCTTTGAGTCCCCCGGTGGCTAAATATGCACACTTTCTTATCTGCCAGAGATTATTCACATCAAATGAATTGTCTGAGTACTGGCCTGAGGTTGGCTCATCTGTACATTCTTTATGTGTGTAGGTACTCATGTGTGTGTGGGTATATATGCAAGGTACTTGTACATGTCTATGCATGTGTATACGGAGGCCAGAGGATAACCTCAGGTGTCATTCCTCAAGTACTGTCCACCTTTTAAATTTTTTTCTTGGGATTACTGATTTGGAACTCGCCTGACTGGCCAGCAAGCCCCAGGGATCCAGCTATATCTGCCTCTCCAATGCGAGGATTACATGTACACTACCACATCTTTCTAGGTGGGTTCTGGGGATTGAACTCAGGCTCTCATGCTTGCAGAACAAGCACTTTACTATCTGAGCATCTCCCCAGCCCCTCATATGATGTTCACGCCAGGCTGCACAGCACATGGGAAAGGACCCATATCTTTACTGTATCAGTGTCTGCCAAAGTTCCAAAGAGCTAAGTCACATGGCTAGCACATGACAGACCCTTGAGAAGCAAGGCCTCTAGGCTAGAGCTGTGCCCTGAGAGCTTGCTCAGAGGAAGGCAACCTCATGAGGAGCTAATGGGCAGCGTAAACTGTGCCCTGGGAGAGACTGGAATCCTGATGCTCAAGAGGAGAGGTGGAAGGGAATCAGTCTGCATGTGGGGTGAGGAAGGAGGTTATAGAAAAGGCTTCAGAGGTCAGTCAGGCCAAGCACTACACGGAGCCAGGGCTTGAGGGCCCAGGCAGCCCTCAAGCACATGGGAAATTGGTGCATGCAGGTGGGACTGGGGCGGGGGCAGCACCTACCTTGCTCCTGTGTCTTGCCAGCCTCCCTTAACAGCTCCAATTGCAGTTGGAAGATGGTGCCAATTGCTCTTTGATGTTCTAGAGCCAAACCATGTCCTTGGCCCACTGCCACCTCCATGGGGTTTGGTGCCAGCTTCATTGTCCCTGGAAGACAAGCTGACTTTAAGGCTTTGGAGTCTTGAGGCTTTTGGTTGTCAACATCTTCACACAGCTGGCACAGGGAGGGGCTGCTTGGGGCTCAAGGAGAATCAGGTGCTCTTGGGATGAGCTGGGTAGAGGTTGGGACTGGGCTCGGAAGCTAACCAGCCGAGGGCTGCTTACTAGGTGGGTCCTTATGGACAACTGATCAAGCCTCTGGGTCTAAACTCTCTCATCTGGGGCCCAGCTATGTGATTTTGTGTTACGTATGACAAGGACACTTATGCATGACCTTCCCAAGTGTAAATGAAGCCAACTAGCTTCTCCTTGCCTCATCCCTCAGCTTTGTGTGATCTGACCCCTGATCGTTAGCCAACGATGACTGACTCTTCAGGCCCCTCTTTTGGCAGCTAGCCTAAGCCTCTAGCCACCACAGGCACTCTAGCCTGGAACAATAGCATGCCTTGCTTCCAGGGTCAGAGCTCCACATTCTCTTTACTGTCAGGATCTTGTCCCCTAGGAAACCTTCAGCATCAAAAAGATTGGAGAAGTTGGGTCCCTGGCTTCCTGGAGTAGAGACTGGGCTCTAGTCACACTGCTTCTTTCAGTCAAAGTCTGGGGAGATGCTCACATGAGCAATCTTGGTCTGCCTTAGTCTTCAGCTGCTGAGCCTAAGCATTGCTCTAGCTAAGAACCCCTTAGCCAGGACTCTGCCTGCTAGAGAATGCTTGTACCTCCTGCATAGGAGGAGCTTGGATAGCACCTGTGTGGAGGTGTAAAGGTGTGACCCCGGGCTCCTGCCTGAGACAGGTTCATCTCCAGCTCTAGAGCTGTCTATGTGGTGGGAAACACCCCCACTCTCAAGAGAGACCACACCCTCTCTGCCTTGCCCATGTTGAACCCCAGAGCAAGCACTCATTGTGTCCTGCTTGCTATGGTCCTGCACAGTCAAGTTGACTTTTGGGAAGCCAACAGGTTCTGCCGACGTCAAGCTCTCTTAGAAGGTACCACAGGCCTCCTAGAAGCCCCGGAGAAGAGCCACGGGTGCTGTGCAGCTGTGCATCAGGCACCAGCGTGGTGCAGGTCCATGTTCCTCACAGCTCCAGAGAGCCAGGCAGAGTTCCAGTGCCATGCCTTGCCACACTGCCCCAAGATAGTAGGTGCCTGCAGCACATAGCCCCAGACCTACCTAGAACTGGCTATGAAGGCTGAGCTGGCCTGCAAAAATCTCACAGAGAGATCTTTCTGCCTCTGCCTCCCCAGTGTTGGGATAAAGGCATGTGTCATCACACCCAGCAACAGGTGCCTTTTTAATTAATTTTATGTATGTGGGGGATTTGCCTCCATGTATATAAGTGCACCACATATGCTCAATGCCCTTGAAGGCCAGAAGTGGGCATTTGAATCCCTGGAACTGGAGTTACAGACGTATATTAGCTGCCCTGTGGGTGCTGGGAACTGAACTTGGATCCTCTAGAAGAGCAGCCTGTGCTCTTAACTGCTTTGCCATCTCTCCAGTCCCTTAAAGAAAACAATCTCTCTCTCTCTCTCTGTGAAGGTCAGAGGACAACTTGTGGAAGTTGTTCTCTCCTTCTACCCTGTGGGTTCCAGAGGCTGAACTCAGACTAGGAAACAGGCACCTCTCCGCATTGAGCCATTTCACCAGCCCTGAGCTAGTGGTCAAAAGTCGAGTTGTACGTGCTTTCCTCTGGAGTTCAAGTACAGCGAGGGTAGGGCCACAGCTGTGTGGTTTTCTGCTCTATCCCACAACCCAGCCTAGGGTTGGAGATATTTGTTAGATAAATGAATGAATGCATGGATAGATGGTTGGATGAAGAGTTCACTGCTCTGGGATGGATGTGCATCTGAATGTGAAAGTGTTTGACTGGCATGCACAAGACCATGAGTTCAACCCCAAACCTACATAAAAAGGCCAAATGTATGTGGTTATAATCCCACCTGTGGGGAGGCAGTGACTCTTAAGGCCTGCCGGCCAACCACTCTAACCTAGTGATCAAATTATAGACCAATGAGATGCTGTCTTAAAAAAACAAGATGAATGGCTTCTGAAGAGTGACACCCAGGGCTGTCCTCTGACCTCCACACACATGCACACGTGCATGTGCCTGCACATTCAGATACATATGCATACACACACACACACACACACACACACACACACAAAGGTTAGATTCTGGGCATGTCAAAGACCAGAGCTGTGGGGCTGCTGCTCAGCTCTGGGTCATGCTCTCTGAATCTTATGGGACAGGACATTGGAGGTGAGGAGATTCCCCTTCCTAATAGTCCTGAGTGTCCCGGCACAGAGCATCCCATGCTGCCCTGCTCAGTGGGGGCAGCCTGCTGGGTCTACTTGGGTGATGGTACTGACTTCCTGCAAACAGAGCCCTGGCCTTTCATCTTCTGGGCTTTCTTCTTCCTTTGGGCCCCATGCGGGAGGCTGGCAGGAAATGCTGACTACATGAACAAAGGCAGTGTCCCTAGGTAAAAGCCCTTCTCCTCATGGAACTTTTCAATTCAGTTTCATTTCATTTTTTAAAAGTTATTGACTACAGAGAATATAAGGAAATTCAGGAACTTTTTCTACTTATAGGTATCCATCCATCCATCTATCCACCCGTCCATCTCTCCATGCAGCCATTTATCTGTGCATGTAAACTATCCATCTACCTATCTGTTCATTCATCATCTATCTATCCATCCATCCATCCACTCATCTCTCACTCCGTCTATTCAACACACACATATCTGTCTCCTCATCCATTCATCCAGCCATCATCTAGCCATGTATCCGTTCATCTGTGCATGTATGTATCTGCCCATCTACCTATCTGTCCATCCATTCATCTCTCAATTCATCTGTTCAACATCCACATATCTATCCATCCATCCATCTACTCATCCCATAAAGTTTTTTTAGATCTATTATGGTCTGTGTCTTTGCTTCATCCCCTTGGGGGATGAAGGAGATCTGAACTATCTTCAGAGAGTTCAGTCAATAGGTGGGAAAAGAACAGCAGATAATTGTACGATAAGACACAGGTGGTCTAGTTCTGAGAGATCACAAGAAGACACCTCACTTGTCCTGGGACCATCTTCCTCAAGGAAACTTCCTGCTATAGTTTGGATATTAAATGTACCCCACAGGCTCATGTCTGAACACTTGGTCCCCAGCTAGTGGTGCTGTTTCAGGAGGTTGTGAGGGACCTTTAAGAACCCGAGCCTCACTGGAGGAAGTGGGTTGCTGAGAGCAGACCTTATGGTTTGTAGCCTAGCCCTAGTCCCAGTCCCGCTCTGCTTCCTGATCCACTGAGATGTGAGCAAGTAGTCTCCCACTCCTGCTGCCACAGCTGGAAACCACTCTCACCGCCATAATGAACTATACTCTCAAAGTGTGGGTCAAAATGAACCTTTCTTCTCTCAAGATCTTCTCAGGTATTTGGTTATAGCATGGAGAAAAGTAACACATGTCCCTAAAGATGAAGCTTGAGTCTTGCAAGACGAATAGGTGGTCATCTGCCAGAGAAAGGGTAGAGAGCATTGTGATGGCAGAGCACAGTGTGGCACAACCTGTATAAGACAGTGTGGCACAACCTCTGGGCATGAGGAGGTATACTAGTTACTTTTTCATTGCTATGACAAAATACATGACAAGAAATAAGGGAAGAAGGGTTTGTTTTTGCTTATGGGTAGAATGGGCATTGTTCATCATGGTGGGGAAGACATGGTGGCAAGAGCAGGAGGCAGGCTGGTCACAGTGCATGGACCAGAAGGAAACAGAGTGAACAGGAAGTAGGCTTGGCTATGAAGCCTCAAGGCTCACTCCCAGTGACCCACTTTCTCCAGCAAGCTCCTTCTTCTGAAGATTCTACTACCTTCCCAAACTGTATCATCAGCTGGGGAACGAATGTTCAAACATGGGACATTTTACATTTGCACCATAACAGGAGGGCAAGGTGACAGGTAAGGCAGAGCCCCCCTGGCCGACAAGAGGCCCGATGGGAGTTTCTGCTGATGGTCTTGAAAGGACTATGATCACAGGATTGGTCTGATGTGCTCTCTGGTCTGTATCATGCTGAGATTCACAGAGGCTGGCAAGCTTGCCTCGCAGTGGAAAGAAAGGGTCAGCAAGGGGAGTGTGACCCCTGGGGATGAATGCTACATGGCCCTGACTCCAAAGTCCCACAGAGACTGTGGCCCTCTGGGTGCTGGGAGGCTGGGGCCCGGAAGGGGATGGAAAGTGAGAGGCCTCCCTGGGGAGTTGCATGTGGAGGCTGACCAGAGATTGTAGCTGACTCAGGGACCCGCATGGGTCAATGGCTTGAAACTAGAGCGGGTTGTGTCAGACAAACTGCAGCTTGAGCCAGAGGGTGGGAGGCAATGCTAGGATGTGACAGGTTGACCACAGATGCCCCCTTCATGTCAGCCTCCCACTCCCCTGGGACTCCAGGACCTCCAGAGCATCAGGAGGTGAGAGGCGGATGCCATCAGTAGTCCTATGGGAGCAAAGTCCTCATGGGGCCGGTGTAACCCAGTGCTAAACATTTGCTCTGGACACAGAGTATAGACACAGTTCTTCAGGCTGAGCTGGACTCAATGAATTTAGAAGCACCTGTGAGCTAATTTAAAAGTATTGGTGGAGGCCACAGAGGGGAAAACTGAGGGCAGAGGGCAGGGAGGGGGCAGAGTACTAGAGAAGCACAAGGACTGGATTGCTGGCTTAGGTGATTGCTCCCCCTTTCTGGAAAGAGAGAACATGTTGTTCAAGCATGACCTCAACCAGGAAACCTGAGGCTTGTTGATCTTGAACATGTGCCGGGATCTTGGCCCTGGTTCTAAGCGCAGGGCATACATCATTCAGCCTGTGGATGTTGGATCCTGGGCCCATAAAGGGAGGGGAGACAAGATTGGTGCCAAGGCGGATTCTGAGTACATGTGGTTCCCTTGTAGCGCTTCCTGAGGGACAGATGGGACCTTTAGGAGGGCTCTACTTGGTGTCACTCCCCTCAGCACTGCATTCTAGCCTTGGGTGGTGGTGATTTTTGCTTAGGGAGCTCCTAGGAGATGTTAGGCACGGTGCAGAGGTTACTATGACCATTGCTCCATTGACTCCTGGAGCTCAGTTACATGCCACAGTAGGAGGAATTTCGGATCAGATGCCCAGTAAACAGAGAGGACGGGGCACACATAGTGTGATGCAGACGACCCAGATCCAGCCTCACATTTCCTAAAGAACACATCTTTGCGTCACAGAGGCCTGAGACATTCCCAAACATATCCCCTGAAAAGCTGAACTGGCTGCTGCTTCTGTTTTTCTTCTCTCAAGCTGACCTTGAACAACCTATGTATCCAAGGATGTCCTTGAATTCCTGATCCTCTTGCATCTACCTTACATGTTCTAGGGCCACAGCTGTACAGACTATGCCCAGTTTAGGCAATGCCTAGTTTCAGATGAGGCCTCTTGCATGCTAGACAAGCACTCTCCCAACTGAGCTGCATCCCCAGCTCAGAGATTGTAAGTTTACTATGTTGTCTTGGAAGAGAGTGTGGCCTCAGAGAGGTGGGGCCAGGACAGCACAGTGGGAAGAAACGTTACCAGGGCACTGCTGGAAGCAGAGGCTTTCCCTGTAACGTTGCCACCCTGCTCTTGTCTGCTGTTCTTTACGCTGTAGGTGTGATCTCCTAATAGGAATGCTTGATGGGTATAGACACAGAGCTGTCCCACACAGGCACAGAGAGACCGGAGGAGGATATAGGTGACATGCAGAGGGCTGGAGTCTGATGCAGAGGGTCTCCTGTTTTATAGCTAGAGACACTGAGATCCTGGAGGGTGTTGGAAAGTCCCACATCTGTGACCAAATCAGGAATTTCTCAAGGTTATCTGCTTCCTATACCCTGTGGTGGAAGAAGCAGGAAGAAACCTGTCCTTGCATATGTATGTCACAGTAGCTGGGGTGACAGATGGTGTCCAGCAGGAGAACCTGGTCACAGCCCTATTTGGAAATTTCTCAGGGGTATGTATTCCCAAGATTAAGATTTGCAGGACCATGCCAAGGCTTTGGTCCCTCTGTCAGATGGGGAGGTAGCAGGCAAGACCCAGCCAGGGCTTAACACTACTTACTCCATGAAGCAGAGGTGCTGAGGGATGGTATCCTAGACTGTGGAGGAGAGCCCAGGGGCCCAAGTGAAGCAAGAGCAAGAATGCTGAGTCTTGGGCTCCATATCCAAGCAAGAGCTGATCAGCCTGGACCAAATCATCTCCCAAGATAGGTCATGAGTGCAAGCCCCAGAACTCATGTAAAAATGTTGGGTGTGAGGCTGAGTGTGGTGGTGCACGCCTTTAATCCCAGCACTTAGGAGGTAGAGGCAGGTAGATCTCTGTGAGAGTGAGGCCAGCCTGGTCCACATAGCGAGTTCCGGGCCAGCTGGGGCTACATAGGGACCCTGTCTCAAAAAGACCAAAAAAAAAAAAAAAAGTTTGGTATGGTAGTGTATGATTGTAATCCCAGCTCTGAGGAGGCAGATATCATCGGACTTGAAACCCAACAGCCCCAAACCACTGCTTGTGCTGCTTTGGTAGATGAATTCTGGGTGTTTCTGAAACCAAGAGGAAGAATATGGCAACTGAATTGGTGGAAAGTTACAGTCCACCATGGAGAGGAAGTTATAATGATAAGATCTGGTCATCCAGGGTTATCCTCCAGCCTTGACACGCACACACATACATATACATCTGTATCCTCACCACATAAACATGCATACCCACACATGCACAAAAGTAAAACACTGTTTAGGTTCTTAGTAAAAATGATGGGAGTAGTCTGTATCACCTGACTGGGTTTTCACTGTCCCCTTAAGCTAATGACTCATGCATTTTATTGCTTTCTGAGGATGAGGTTAGCGGACCTTGACATGGTATCTGGCATGTAAGGAATCTTCAGTCCCTCCCTCAAGTCACCTGTAAAGTCACAGGGTGCCAACTTTTCAAAATTCTTCTATTTTTCTCTCTGAAATCCTTCAGTGCAGAGGTTTGGAGTCCGATGGAGCTATATTTGAACCTGAGTTTTGCCTCTTCCTACTGGGTAGCCTCGGCAGCTGCTTCCCTCTTGTAGTCTCAGGTATCAGACAGAAATAACAGTGCTTGCTGAGGAGCTGAGGCCAGCCTGGGCTGTAAATGAGACCTGAGGCCTTTCCAACTCTGAAAGCTACGGGCTGAGGTGTGGCTCAATGGTGGAGCATTTGTCCGATGAGCATAAGGCCCTGGGTTCAGTTCCTAGCACTCCAAAAAATCCAAACCAACCCTCTACATCAATGACATTGTTTATATAAACTTTATAGATAACACCTAGCGTTACCCTTGGTGTTGCTAGCTATTAAGTTTTGCCAGAGTGTAGCACTCAGGAAATTGTGCGCTAATGCTTCCGCTTGATGCTTTAAAAATGACTTGACAATTCCATTCATACCCCCACATATACATTTTTACTATATTCACACACACATTGCCCAGTTTTAATATCTCTCTTTTTCTCTTCCCTATTCCCCCCTCCCCGGTCTTTTTGAGGCAGGGTCTCCCTGTGGCCCTAGTTGGAACTCACTATGTAGACAAGGTTGGCCTCAATCTCACAGAGATTTGCTTGCCTCTGCCTCCCGAGTGCTAGGATTAAAGGCGTGCACACCATCACACCCAACTTTCTTTTTTAAATAGGATCTCCTGTAGCTCATGCTGGCCTTGAACTTGCTAGGTAGCAGAGGATTGACCTCCTGACTCTCCTACTTCCAACTTCAGAAGTTATCGGATAATAGACATGGGCCAGCACATCCAGTTTATGTAGTGCTGGGGATGGAACCCAGGGTTTGTACATTCTAGGCAAGCACTCTACCAACTGAGCTACAACCAAAATCCACTTCCCCCACTTCCTTTTGGCTTTAGTTCTGTGGGATTTTATTTATTTGAGATAGGGTCTCACCATGTAGTACTGGCTGGCCTGGAACTCACTATGTAGACCAGGCTGGCCTTGAGTCACAAAGATCTGCCTGCCTCTGCCTCCCAGGTGCTGGGATTACAGGCATGTGCCACTATACCTGGCTAGTTTTGGTTTTTTGAAACAGGTCTCACTGTGTAGCTCAGGCTGACCTAGAATCCGTGGTGATCCTCCTGCCTTAGCCTCCTGAGTGTTGAGATTATAGGCAGGAGCCACTGTGCTTGGCCTCTGCTTTTTTTCGTGGTCATGTTGGTCAGATCTCATTGAATAAATGATGACTTTCTCAACAGTAAAGTCTTTATAACCCCATTGGAGGAGGCAGTACTTGAACGCAGAGTTTTAAAATATTACTCTTTGGGGCTAGGGAGATGTTCAGTCAGTACGTGCTTGTCTCACAAGGCATCAGGGTCTGAGTGATTTCTAGTACCCAGATAAAAATACGGGGTGCAGCAGGGTCTTGCCCTGTATTTGGCAGCACTATAGCCCCAGTACTAGGCATGTGGAAGTAGGCAGATTCCTGGAGTTTGCTGACCAGCCAGTTGAGCAGAATTAAGTGTTCCGGGGGTCACTGTGGGATGCTGTCTGAGAAACTTGGAGAGAAAGTAAGAACACCTGATATCAACCTCTGGCCTCTAGGTGCACAAGAGACTATGTACCTACACAGAGAGAAAGAGAGAGAAAAAATATCACTTTAAAGTAGACATTTCTGGGGCTGATGGCTTAGAGGTTATGAGCACTGGCTGTTCTTACAGAGGACCCGGGTTTGATTCCCACACAGCAGCTGGCTAACAGCCATACATATAACTCCAGTTCCAGGGGATCTGACACCCTCTTCTGACCTCCTCAGGCATCTCATGACACGGGTGCACTTACATACGTGCAGGCAATACAATCATATACATAAAATAAAAGTAATAAAATACTTTTTAAAAATAGACATTTTCAAGAATACACAAAAGTAAGGAAGATATAAAATGAATCTTGAAGAGCTGAGGCAGAGGAGATTATGATTGAAACCTGGAATTATCAGTCTCACAGATGGGCAGAACCTATAACCTGGAAGCAGTGAAGCCTGAAGAGGGAAGGCTGACATGGTAGAGAGCCCTTGGAGCTGCCTTTTCAGGCCAGAGGATGACCAGTCCTTGTCTTTGGATTGCCACTTCCCAAAGCAGCTACGTGCAACACACAGAAGACGATGGGCTTGCTGTTCAGGACAGCAATCGTCAGCATTAGGTAGGTAACTTCCTACAGTCTGACACAGGTATGTTCACAGTGGGGATTTCAGCCCCTTAGCCTCAACAGTCCTTGATGGAGCATGGAACCTCAATCACGCAGAGTCTTGTGTGTGACAGTCATGGGACCTCATAGGAACCAGAGCAGGCAACATCTCCCTTTATGGCCATGGTCAAGGCCTTTTTCTTTCTTGGTATGTTTACACAACAGACATTGTTGTCACTTGGACTGGAAAGTTTTGTAGCTGGTTATAATTTTTGACATTGGAAATGTCGCCACATGGGATTGGGAAGATGGCTTACTGAGTAAAGCGCTGCCTGAGCAAGCACAAGGACTTGAATTTGAATTCCCTGATCCCATGTAAAAAGCCAGACAACACAGTGACATCCGTAATTCCAGTGTTTGCTCTGGGAGAAGGAAGGAAACAGGAGCACCCTGGAAGCTCTGGGCCTGCTAGCCTGGTCAACAGTAAGAGCACTGTGTCAATCAAAGTGGAAGGCAAGGGCTGACACCCAGACCTGTCCTTTGCCACATGTGTGCTATGGCATGCACGTGTCCACACACACACTCACACACACAAAACTTAAAAAATATTCCCAGATACACAATAGTCAAGTTTTCTGAGGCGCCGAGAAGGAGAAAACTGCCAGAGTTACCTCTGGCAGCATAGGCCATCACTCCGCCAGGCCACAGACTTGGTCACATGGATAGTCTGTGGACAATCTGGCAGTGTCCAGCCTACCCACACACTGTTCCACTCACTGGCCCTTTGTTTGCTCAGTTCCTTCCCCCCATATCACACTCACCCTTGTTCTGTGAGTCTCCTGCTCTGACATCTGGTCTCACCACCTAGATGAAGAGAGGGATGACCAAGAAGGACGGTTCTCTGGCATGCTATTACATTTTGAATTGATTTATTGTATATGTGAGTATAAACATTTGTGCATACTTGTGCATGTGCACATATGTGCATGTGTGTGTGTATGGAGACTGGAGATCAACATCAGGCATCTTTCTTGATCATGCTCTACCTTATTTCTTGGAGACATGGTCTCTCAATGATCCCAGAGCTCATGGATTAGCTAGACTGGCTGGGCAGTGAGCTCAGGAAATCCACATATTCCCCAGCCCCACCAACTAGTGCTAGGGTTAGAGCTGTGCCCACAGTGCCCATCTTGGGTATGGGTGCTGAGGATCCACACTCAGGTCCTCACGATCATGTGGCAAGGACTCCCCGCCGAGCCATCTCCCCAGCCCTCTGATATCCTGTCTCTCTCAGGCCAAGCTTTAAATATTGGTGAACAAGGGAAGGGATCCCCAAAGCCTCCCTAGTACGTGTGGCAAAATCAGCCTCTGTGTCCTTACAAAGGAGATGGAGAGCAGGTGTCGGGCACTCTAACATGGCCTCCCTGCAGCTGCATGTCCTTGGAAATTACCTAATGTCTGTGAACCTCCATCTCCCTCAGCTCATAGAGAAAGGATACACTATCTCCTGTCCCTGCACACTTGTGCACTCTCCCTTGAGAGTGGGAATTGCTAAGCCTCTGCTTTCCTTTCACAGAAGCAGAAACTGAGGGGCTAGGGAGATAGCTCAGTCAGCAGCCTGAGTTCCATTCCCAGGAACCCACAGAAAATAAAAACAACTTGGCCTTGTGGCATACATTTGCAATCTCAGCTCTGGGGAGGGAGAGACTGGCAGATCCAGATCTTTGGGACTTCCTGGCCAGCCTAGATCATTAGTGAATTCCAGGCAAGTGGGAGACCCTGTCTCAAAAATCAAGATAGACAACACCTGAGGTTGACCTCTGACCTACACACACACACACACACACACACACACACACACACACACACACACGGGATCTGGAGAGGTCGGTGCTTGTTTGTGGTCACAGGGCTGTTCTGAGAGAGTTTTTACTGTTTTGGGTTTTGTTTTTTGAGATAGGGTCTCTTGTAACCCAGGCTGCCTTTAAACTCACTATGTAGCCAAAAATGACCTTGAAATTCTGATCCTCTTGTCTCTACCTCCCAGGCTGGGATTACAGGTTCAACCACTTTGCCCAGTTTATGTAGTACTGAGGTTGAAACCTAGGGCCTTGTCTGTGCTAGGTAAGCACTCTATCAACCAAGCTATATCTCAGCCTCATAAAACTTTTTTGATGATGGAATAGTGTAACTCACATAAAGTGTTTGGCATAGTGCTTTGCACCTAGTAGGTATTCAGTCTGTGTGAACTGAACTGGAGGAAGCACACTCACATTCACGCACACACACACTCCACTATAATACTTTCTAGAAACCCAGTACCTACTTCCTGTTCATAATTCAGCTAGAGATATCTGCCACAAATCAGAACTTGGATCCACACAGAGGATGAGTTGACTGTAAGCTCAAAAGGAGCAGGACATGGCTGCCTAGCACAGTGCTCACAAGACTGTGACTTCAGGGCACATCAAAGAGAGCAGAGCACATTGCCATAGGAGGGAAGGTCCCACCTCCTCTTGTTGAGTCAGCCCTGGGGCAAACAAGATGGCATCTACACACCTGTGAAGCAGGTTCAAAAAGGAGAGGCAGTGTGACACCATGCTCCCAGAATAAGAAGACACCAGCAACAGTAACTGGGACAAGAGAAGACTTAGTGGGACTGTGATCTTCAGATGCTTGAGCATGAGAAAAGCAAATAGTCTTGGCTTTGGATAAGGACCTTTCTTCCCATGGGAAGAGGAATTAGCTACATTCCTTATTACTGTGACAACATATCTGACAAAAGGAACTGTGGTGGTTTGAATGGCAATGTCCCCCATAGGCTCCAAGTATTTGAACTGAACATTTTATCTTTAGTTGGTGGCACTTTTTTGGGAGGTCTTAGGAAGTGTGGCCATGCTGGAGGAAGCACGTCGCTGCTTAGAGAGAGCTTAAGGCTTGCTGTGTGCTGCTTCCAGTGCCTACTTGAAGATATGCGCACTTAGCTTCCCAGTCTACTCTGGCCTCTGCCGCCATGCCTCCCCACCATGATGGATGGGCTCTGCCCCTTTGGAACTGTAAACTAAATAAATGCTTCCTTTTACGTTTCCTTGGTCATATTTTCTCACAGTAATGGGAAAGTAACTAACACACAACTTAAGGGAGAAAGGGTTTATTTTGACTCACAGTTTGAGGATATAATACATCGTGGTTGGGGAGTCAAGGTGGCAAGCATGTGAAGCAGCTTACCAAGTCAGGCAGCAGAGAATCCTGAATGCTGGTGCTCAGCTCACTTTCTCCATTTGATTAAGGCCATCGGATGGTGCTGCCCACGTCTTGCCACATCAACTCAGTCTAAACACTCCCTCGCAGACATACCCCGAGGTTTGATTCCTAGGTGATTCTAATACTATTAATTATACAAAGCTATACAACAACCCAGTGGGCACATTCTGAGAATACCTAGTGTCTGGGGATTAGACCACATCACTTAAAACTGCTCTGCATATTTAGGACAATCCCTGAGCCATTCCAACTCTAAAAACCCTGGTCTGGGGACCTGGTTCAATGGTAGAATATTTGCCAAATATGTACAAGGCTCAGGGTTCAACTCCCAGCATCATTAAAAAGCCCCAAACAACTCATTTTAAGCCTCCAGACATACCTGGGAGGAGTTATTTAGCCTCTGAGCAGCCTGTGAGGGGTTATGTTGGTTAGGTGAACGGCAATGGGAAGACCCGCACTAAAAGTGGGCAGCGCTCTTCTCCAAGCTCCGTCCCAGACTGTATGAAAACGAGACTATGAGTTGAGCACAAGCATTCGTTCATCTTTCTCAGGACCAGCAGCCTCATGATCCTGTCTTCATAATTCACTATGATAGGACTAGATCCTTGAACTGTGAGACTAAGTAAGCCCAGTTCTCCCTTAAGTTGCTTTTGTCAGGTTATTTTGTCACAACAAGGAAAGAAATGAAGGCACTACTCTGGCTCAGAGCCTTCTTCTAGTGTCCGGTCCCGGCCCCTGCCACTCCTCCACCCCAACTCCCCTGGCCTGTGGGCTAAGCCTAATATAGAGCCAGCTGGCAAGGAAGAACAGGTTTACAGAGCCAGCCTCAGCATAACAACGTGTGGGAAAGAGGATGGTGTCCGGGCTATTTTTTTAAATCTAAGAGCTGGGGAGACGCTGTGAAAAAGAAAGGACTGAGGTTGATCCTCTGAAGCCATGTAAAAAAGCCAGGTATGGTGGTGTATACTTATAATCACAGCACTTGGGAGGCAGAACTAGATGGATCCCTGGGGTTTGATGGCCAGTCTAGCCTGCTTGGTGAGTTCCAGACTAGTGAGAGACCCTGCCTCGAAACCCAAGGTGGATGGTGTTCTTGAACAGTGACATTTGTGGTTGAATGTGGCTTCTGCATGCATTGGCACATGGGCAGGCACTCACCTCGCCACACACACAGACACACACACACACACACACACACACACACACACAGTCGAGGGTGCAGGAGCTGAAGATTGATGCCTCAGGTGTTAGGGCTGGCCTGTAGTCAGCCTGCAGGTCCCTGTGACTTTTATGACCTCTGCTCACTTCTGGGTTACAGCAGGCTCACCTAACCTCCTCCTGACAGTTGCCCACCTTTGGTAGCACTTTGCCTCGGTGGGCAGCACAGCTTGACCTTTGAAGACCCAAAGCTTAGACAGTTCTTTCCCTGGAATCTCACCTGACACATCTCTGGCCTGGCCCCATCTCCTGTTCTGGCAGGCCCAACCTGGCAGTGGTAACTGGCAAACATTGATCCTCCTCTCTTGATGCTACAAACAAAGAACCCAGCTTAGCCTGAGCGGCCACCTGCCTCTCAGGAGCCTCAGGCACTGTGGCTGCGATGATCCCTGAGCCAACTTCCCAGAAAGCCGGTCTAGAGGTAGGGTGTGGTCCTCAGGTGTGTCTGGCTCATGGTCTAAGGAAGAAATACAGGTCCCAAGAAGCCTGTCTCGGGTGGTGGGCTGCCAGGGGGTGAGGAAGCGAGCTCATTTCAGTTCATTCATCCTGGGCAGCCAGCCCAAGAGTCTATTTATTTTGTTGCTCATTTGATTTTTCATTCTATTGTTGTTTCTTTTCCTTTTCTTTATTCTTTTCTTCCTTCTTTCTCTTCCTCTTCCTCTTTTCTCTTTCCCCCTTCATTCCTCCTCTTCTCCGTCCTTCCCTTCCTCCTCCCCCCCGCTTTTAAAAAAAAGATTTATTTAGTTTTTTAAGTATATGAGTGTTTGGACTGCATGTATGTATATGCACCACATGCATGCCTGGTGCCCACAGGGGTCAGAAGAAGGTACGAGATCCCCTGGAACTGGAGTTGCAAACTATTGTTAGTCATCATGTGGGTGCTGGGAACCGAACCTGGGTCCTCTACAAGAGCAACCAGTACTTTTAACTGCTGAGCCATCTCTCCAACCCCAGAGAGCAAATTCTTAAGGAATTAAAGAATTAAAGCAAATTTGACGTTTTCTTTCTCTTTGGTTGATGCTGATTCCCATGGCACCTAGAGAATTCCAAAAAGCCCAAACTCTCATTTTCATAGCGTGTGTGTGTACACATTTTTGTATAGAGGTCAGAAGATGTATTAGTTACTTTTCTGCTGCTGTGATAAAACACCATGGCAAAGACAATTTAGAGAAGAGTTTATTTGGGCTTATTGTTCCAGAGCAGCAAGGCAGGAGGCAGGCATGGTGGCAAAAGCTGACATTGCACAGGCAAACAGGAGGAAAGAGAGAGTGAAAGAGAGTCAGAGAGAGAGAGGGGAGAGAGGCGGAAGTAGGTTATGAACTTCCAAACCCTACCCACCTCGATGACATATGTCCCCAGCAAGGCTACGCCTCCTGAGCCTCTGCGACTGGGGATCAAGTGTTCAAATACTTGAGCCCATGGGAGACATTTCTTATTCAACCTCCACAGAGGTCAACTTTGGATGTTGGCCCCCACCTTCCGCCTTGTTTGAGACAGGGTCTCTTTGTTGTGAGCACTCAAGCCTCTGGACGATTCTCCTGTCTCTGCCTCCCATCTCTCTGAAGAAGTGCTAGGATTACTGATGCATGATGTTATGCCTGGCATTACATGGGTTCTGGGGATCTAAACATAGGTTTTCACACTGTGTGGCAAACATTTTCACAGTCCAAAGGCTGTGGAATTGAGCATTTCATTCTGCTTGCTGTGGGTCTGTCTCCTCAGAACACACACACACACACACACACACACACACACACACACACACACGCATGCATGGATGCACACAGGTGCACTCACACACATACTTACATGCACACATAGATGCACATGTTCACTAGTCACCCTCATTCTCACTCAACGGTCTCCTTTGTCTCTCCAGTCCCAGTAGCAGGCCACCCTTTGCAGGCTAACATTCAGTACTCGAGCACATGCCCAGGGCATATCTGCAAGACTGACACAAGGAAGTCACCTCTTGTGACAGCCAGCTGCATGGTAGTACAGGAGCCAGGCCCTCCCTCCTTCCTTCTTTTTTCCCTTCCTCCCCCTCTCTGTTTCTCCTTTCTTCCCTCCCTTCCCTCCCTGCCTCCCTCCTTCCCAACTTCCTTCCTTCCCATTTTGTGTGTGTATATGTGTGCATGTTTGGTTGTGTATAGGTATGTTGTGCAGGTGTGTGTGTGTGTATGTGTGTGTGTGTGTGTGACAACTGAGCCATTTTCCTCTAACACTACATGCTTTTCTTAATCCTTCTCCAGAGTCATTTTAGCAAGAGTGTTGTCACCTCCATTTTACAAATGAAAACAAGGTTCAGAGAGGTTGAGGGAAACCTCACTCAGCACACCAGGGAACCTATGATTCCCCGAACCCTTTTTGATGTTGTCATAATCTGCTGTCTTATCCTGATGCCCTAGAGGAGGACTTAGGGAAGTCAGAGGACACAGGGTTCCGACAGACAGTGTACAAGAGGCTTCACAGGGCCTGGGCTCAGTCCATCCTTGGTCCTGTCCCTCTTGGACAGAGAGACTGATAGCATGGAGTGATAGCTCCCCATATGTTTGGAGGCCTGGTGGAGGGAGTCACACTGGTGAATCAGCCCTTAGCTAAGGCACCTGAGCCATGTAGCAGATGGAAAGGACTCCATCGTGTGATTTTCCTGGTACATAAGCAGGCAGGGTTGAGATGCCCAGGACTGGACAGGGTGTAGGGCCTGAGCCTCAGGGAAGGGGTGGCAGCCCCTTTCCTCATCACCCGAATGTGCCCTTGGGATACTCTGCCTCTACCCTGCAGCGCTAACCCAAGAGTGCCTGAATGCCCAAAGAGGTAGCCTTCCTTCAGCAGACTGGAGAAACTGGGCTGGGAATCCAGAGCACAGTATCTCTGGGATCTGGAGCCTAGAAGTTTCCAAAGTTAGCATGTGAAACGCCCATGAACAATGCCAGTGACATGCTTGTTGTATAAGCATGAGAACCTGAGTTCACAAAAAGCCAGGCATGGTGGTGTGTGCTTGTGATACTTCTGTTTTGGTATGAATGATATAACAAGGGCCTGGATATGTGGCTCAGTTGATAGAGCACCAACCTAGCATGCACAAAGTCCTGGGTTCAATCCCCAGATCCACATAAAACATGCATGATGGTATATGCCTATAATCCTAGCACTTGGGAGGTGGGTCAGGTTAATCAGGCGTTCAAGGTCATTCTCCGCTACACAGGGAGTTTGAGGCCAGGGATGCATGAGAGCCTGCCTGAGGGAAATGGAGGGAGGGAGGGAGGGAGGAAGGGAGAGAGAAGAAAATATGAACTGAAAGGGACCAAGTTTACCAGTCTCCTGAGCAAATCTGATAAGGTGTTTGAAGCAACCGTTTATAACACAATGAATCTGAGTCAGTGCAGGGCCATGATTTCTCAGAAGTGAGAAACAGATGAAGCAAGCTCTACAACTGCCTAGCTCATGAGTTCACAAAGCGGAGAAGGGGAAGGAGACTGGGACCTCCTGAGGAGAGATGAGGTTAAAGATCCAGGGAGAATGAGATAGCCAGTGTTCACAGGATGGAGGGCTGAGAGATAAGGGTTGCACAGAGGGCCCCAGATGTCCGTGAGGGCACTGCTACAGTGTGCAGCTGAGTGCTGAATGACTGGAGAAGCCCAGTGTCTTGATGACCTGTCTTGTTACTGTAACCAAACACCAAACAGAAGTTACTTAAGGAGGGAAGGGTTTACTGTGACTCACAGCTTGAGGGTGCAGTCCGTCACCGTGGGGAAGGCATGGTGGCAGGAGTGTGAGGCTGGTCACACTGTGCCCACGGTCAGGAAGGAGGGAGAGATGAATGCTGGTGCTCAGCTTGCTTTCTTCTTTTTATTCAGTCTAGAACCCCATCCTTGGAATGGCACACCCACATTTAGGGTGGATCTTTCCACCTTAACACAATCAAGACTATCTCTCGACAGCAATCCCAGAAGCGCTAGTGATTCTAAATCCCATTGATGTGGGAGTTAGTTCTCTGCACGTAGTTAGAGAAAAGACCCCTGGTGAAAACTGCAGGGTGCTCACTTATGTTGTGGTGAGAACAGAGGCTGGGGTTAAAAGCAAAGGTAAGGATTTAAGCAGCAGAATCTGAGCACTGAGGAAGGTGAACAAGAGGGCTTATTGGGTATGCAATGACCAAACTAGACCCATAAGAGGTGACAGTCTCTTCAGCCTTCCAAAGACCAGTGGCTCTAAAGACCAGGAACCTCCCACGACTTAAGCGCTAGCTTGGGAATGCTGAGAGACACTCAGCCTTGTGGACTGAGTAACTCCTGGGTTTTCAGCCTCTGCACTGTGCACACAGCCATTGCTGAACTACCCCATATGATACAAGCCAACTGAATAACTCCACTTTGTGCTATGTATTTATTCTATCAGTTCTGTTCCTCTAGAGAACACTGACAAACACACTGAGGAAACCACATGGTGGCTAGGCACCATGTGACAAAGGGTTCATTGGTCACTAGGGAGACACAAGCTAACCCACCATGAGTCGCCATTTTATTCCCATTAGCCTGGTTGTACTGTGATAAGGTCGGTGTTGTCAGATCAGTGAGCAAGTCGGGGAACTACGATTCTTACGTACTTTCTGGTGGGAATGCCAAACTGCACAGGAACTCTGGAAAAACGCTTTGGCCAGTTACTTAAAAAGTCAAACACACACCTTCCATACCATGCAGCCATTCTACTCTGAGTAGGCTTTTTGCCTAAGGTAGGAAAAGGAATATGCTCATAAAAACATACACAAACATTCATAGCAGCTTTATTTGTAATCCATATATTACAATTTCTTTAATTTCTAAACTTCATAGCAGCGTTGTTCAAAACAACTCAAATGTCCAATAAAAGATACATAGATAAATTGTAGTATGTCCATATAATAGATGAATGAAGAAGAAATGAACTATTAGCAGCATGCCACACCATGGATAGATCTCCAATTAATTATGCCGAATGAAAAAGCCAAAAAAGTATAGATGTTATAAAATTATATCTATCTAAACCTTTAGAAAGTACACTCTAATTCATAATGGTGGGCAGTGGATCGGGGCCAATGGGACAGGGAGAAAGCAGAGCTACTGAGGAGCAGAGGAAGCTATTGGGGGAACGCACATGTTCACTTACTTTATCTGTGATGATTTCCAAGTACATACATGTCAAATGCTAATTATAATTATGTTTTATGATGATAGTAATTATCATTTAAAATATATGCCAAGTGGGCTGGGAAAATGGTATAGTTGGCAAAGGACATGCGTTAGGTCCTTGGAACCCATATACTAAAGCTGGGTGTGGTGGCTCATGCCTGTAGTCCCAGCACTGGGAGATAGAGAAAGGCAAATTCGTGGGGCTTACTGGCCATCCAACAGGAGACTTCTCTCAAAGGACAAAGGTGGGGGCTGGCAAGGTGCTTGCCTTTTAAGTTTAATAACCTGAGTTCAATTTCTGGAACCTACATAAAGGTGGAAGGAGAGAACTGACAACCCACAAAGTTGTCCTGACCTCCACATGCACACCATGACATGAATGCAGTTCTCCATCTTCCCATGACGTGTGCACAGACAGGTACAATGGTAAATAAATAAATAAATAATTTTTAAAAAAGACAAAGTGAATTGCACCTGACAAAGGACACCTGAGGTTGACCTTAGCCTCCTCATGCATGTGCACATGTGTACCCACACACATGCATACTTACACACACAAATACACATGCATACAGACACTAAATAAAATAAATAAGTGCAGACTATGTATATCATTCAAAACAAAATCTACTTAAAAACAAGCTTTGTGGGTTCCAGTCTCCCTACTTTGGGGCTTTGGATAAAGCCCCTCATCAGTTAGCACCATGTCCCAGAACCCACTGGTTTGAGAATATTGTGAAAAAGTTTACTGGAAATGTACCACTACAGAGCACAAATATTCATTTGTTATAACAAATACATGAAACAATCAAGTTATAAAGAGAGAAGCTTTATTTTGGTTCACAGTTTTGGAGGTTCCAGTCCATAATTGTTTGGCCCCATTGTTGGTGGGCCTGTGGAGAGGCAGCATATCAGGGCAGAAGCTTGTGGTAGAATAGGACCATTTACCTCAGGCTGGGCTTTGAAGGTGAAATGTCTCCATAGGCTCATGTGTCTGAACACTTGTTCCCCGCTGAGGGCACTGTTTGGAAAGGTGGTGGAATTGTTAGGAGGCAGAGCTTCCCTGGGGGAAATGGGTCATTGAGGGAGGAGCTTGAGACTGAATAGCCCAGTCCACTGCCTGTTCACTCTCTGTTTCCAGACTGAAGATGCCATTTCACTAGCTGCCTCCTACTCCTCCACTATATTTCTTCTATCATGATTGAGTGTATCACTTCAGGCCAAAATTAACTCTTTCTCCCTTAGGTTGCTTCTTGGAAGATACTTGGTCATAGCAATGGAAGCATAACCAATACATCTCATGTCCCAGAAAGCAAAGAGAAGAAGAGAAAGTGGCTGAGGTCCCATTGTCCTGTTCAAGAGCTGATACCCAATGACCTAAAAATCTCCCACTAGGAAGCACTCCACCTTCGAGTCTCACCCCATCTCAAGGCCCTACCTCTTAAGGTTTTACTACCTCTCAATAGCACCACACTGGAGCCAAGTCTTTTATACTTGGGCCTTTGTCTCATTGTTGTGACCTGACCAACACTACTTAATGAAGGAAGGGATTATTTTGGCTCACAGCTTGAAAAGAAGTCTGTCACAGCAGGGCAGCCATGGCAGCAGAAGTGTGAGGCAGCTGGTCACAGTGCATCCCCAGTCAGGAAGAAGAGAGATGAAGGCTGGTGCTCAGCTTGCTTTCTTCTTCTATTCAGTCGAGGACCCCAGTCCGTGGAATGATGCCACCCACATTTAGAATGAGTCCTCCCACTTCAATTAACCTAATCTGGATAATCCTTCACATACATCGCCTTGTCTTCTTGTCTTCTAGGCAATTTTATATCCTGTCAAGTTGACAATGGAGAATAACCATCACAGCTCTTCCCCTTGCCAACTTGACACCAAAAGCACATTTCTTTTAAGCCATAATCTCCTGTTTTTCATCCCTGTAGGTTTATAGTCATCTCATAATACAAATACATTCAGTCTGGTTTTAAAATCCCCATGGTCTTTAACAGTTCCAACACTGTTTAAAAATCCAAAGTCACTGGACATTGTGGCAAATGCCTTCAATCCCAGCACTTGGGAGGAGAGGCAGGCAGACCTCTGTGAGATTGAGGCCAGCCTGGTGTACATAGTGCACTGAGCTCCAGGCTAGCTGGGGCTCTAGGTTGACCCTGTCTCAAAAACAAAGCAAAACAAAACAGAAAGTACAAAGTCCAAAGTCTCAGCAGAGACTGAAGGCAATTTCTTCATTGTGAACTACTATTAAAAAAAAAAAAGTTACATACTTCCAATATACAAAGGTACAGAGTAAAGATTCTCATTCCAAAAGGGAGGAATGGAGACATAACAAGGAAAGATCAGACCAAAGTAAGAATTAAACCAAGCAGGGCAAACACTAAGTTCTGCAGCTTCATGTCTGGAGCTTGTGATAGAGTCATCTGGGTCCCAAGGGGCTGAGGTGGCCTTGCATCTTTAGCTGTGCCACCCACAATACACACAGCCTCTCTCTTGGACTGGAATCACTCCATGTTTATAGATTTCCTCAGCAGATATCCCATGGTCCTGGCATCTCAGCACTATGAGGTCTCCACTGTAACTTAGACTCACCTTCACAGCTTCATGCAGTGGCTCCCCCAGGGCCTCCTTGCAGGAACTCTGAACTTGCCACTTATTGATTGGCCTCGGAGACTCTCTGGAATCATGGAACTTGACTCCATGACTCCCTTAGTCCTCTCCCTTTTATTCTTGCAAAGGCATCACCATGTGGACAATGTTGCCAGGGTCTGCTGCCACCTCTAGATAGAGCCTGGCCCCCTGGGACCACAGATGTATCAGCCTCTATGTGCCTTCCAGGCTGACCTTAAGTAAACTGTTGCCAAGGTGGTTGTTTTCCAGAAGGGAGCCCTTCAGCCACATTCTCAGCTCAGAGTTTCTCCTTTTAATTAAATTTGCATTTTCACAAGTTGGAACTTTTGAGGCCTGATCTCTCTTGCTCTGAAGGCACATTTTCTATTGTCTTGATACAGAGCAGGAGGCTTCTCTTTAACAATTACAGCCTCTTTTTTCAAGTACAGCTTTAAACTTGTGCCTGCTCTTTTCCTCACCAAACCACACATTGTTTAATCTTTCTGCCCGACTTTTGGAGACCCAGGGAGATGTAGTAAGCAGTAACCATTTCACAACCTGAATGTGTTCCTGTCTTACTTTTAAATTCAACCTCATGAAAGTTCTTCGGGCATGGGCAGAATGCAACCAGAGTCTTTGCCAGAATATGACATGAATGGCACCCAGCTGAGTTCCTGTTAAGAGTCCCTGTTCCCTTGTGGAACTCATGAGCCAGGCCTCATCACACATGACTCCCAGCATTCCTCTGTGGAAACTCACCAGCCAGGCCTCGCCATTCATGTCTCTCAGCGTTCCTGTGCCCAGTCTCTCACCAGAATGGCCCATTAAGCTCTGCTTACAATGTTTGAGGGCTTTTCTAACCCTAGAACTATGGAGATGGGAAATGGGAGGATTACTGGGGTTTTCTGACCATTAGTCTAGCTGAAAAAAACCTGAGCTCTAGGTTTAGTGAAAGATCCCACCTCAAGGGAACAAGGTACCTGAACATCCACACATGTATATCTACCACATACAATTAAAAAGAAATGAGGTGTCTCAGTGCCTGAGGAGGTGTGGGAGACAGAAACAAAATGCACACTTAGAGAAAGAGGTTAAAGTCTCCATTATAGACTGGTATTGGCAATGTGTTATTTCTCTCCATTGAACTCCATTTTATTCATCTTCATGATGTTACTGATTTCTTAATATTTTTTTTAAAGGAAGGGAGTTAGAGAGATGTCTCAATGATTAAGAATGCTTGCTGCTCTTGCAGAGGATCCAAGTTGAGGGGATCCAGTGCCCTCTTCTGGCTTCCTTGGGCACCTGAACACATATACACACACATATACACATGAATAAAAATGAAATAAATCTTTACAAAATAAAGGAAGAAGAGGATGAGAAGGAAAAATATGAGGTAAAAAAGGATTCAGCTCCAGAGCCTAAAATAGTCACTTTATTGTTTTTGCCTGTTAAAAAGGTTTTCAATTACTTAATTATAGGGGGATGATGTACACATACTCTAGCACATGTATGAAGGTAGGGGACAACTTTCAGGAGTCAGTTCTTTCATTCTACCAGTAAGTCCTGGAGATTGAACCCAGATTATCAGATTTGGTGGTAAGCTTCTTTATCTCCTGAGCAATCTTGATGACCCTACTTTTGCTTTTTATAGAAAAGGTTGCCAAGCCATTCTCCAGTGTATACATACATAAAAAATAGCACCCATCATCTTCCTTCATGTCTTAGTCTATTGCAGACATGGCTAATCATAGCTGTCTTTCCTAACTAGGCCTAGACTAGGCCACAGAATCTCTCTTAGTAAATTCCTCCATGCAATTCCTCAGTAATTCCTCCATCAGAATGAGCACATGGATCTGAAGCCTGTCTGCCATCCCTGGATTTGTGGATATGCTTTGTTTTTGTTTTAATTCAGCTTGCTATGAGAAAACATCCTGAGAAAAGCAACTTAGGGGAGAAAAGGTTTATTTCGGCTTATAATTTCAGGTTACTGTCCATCACTGTGGAGAAGTCAAGGCGGCAGGAACTTGCAGCAGCCAGTCACATCCACAGTCGAGAGCAGAGAGAGTGAGTGTGTGCACGCCAGTGCTCAGCTCACTTCCTCCTTTTTATGCAGTCCAGGACTCAGACCCTGGGAATGGTGCTGCCCACTTTTAGGCTGGTTCTCCCCACAGCAACTGACATAATCAAGATGATCCTTCACAGACATACCCACCTAATTAGGCCAACCTAATTGCTAACCCCACGTTAAAGCTTTCTTACCAGGTGATTCGACATTGGGTCAAGTTGAACTAGCCATCATATGCCTAAAGTAGTCAGTCCCCTCAAGGCAGAATGATGTAGAAACCAAGATACATGAATAGTTAAAAGCAGATGAATTGTGCAGTCCCAGTGATAATACCCTGGAATTTTCCACTCACCTAAGAAAACTGGATAGAGGAACCAGCAAGATAACTGATTAAGTAAAGGCACTTGTCACCAAGCCCAAAGACCTGGGTTCGATCCCTGGGACCTACATGTTGGAAGGAGAGAACAGATTCCCATAAGTTGTCCTCTAACTTTCACATATGAGCCATGACATGTAGTACCCAAATAAATGAATGTAATAAAAAGAAAGAAAAATAGATAGAAAAGTGATATTAATGTTGTCATGAAGACAAAGAAGTCTTTTGTTGATATACTGTTGTCTCCTCTCTCCCCTGATTCATGACTAGCTAAGGACTATGCTCTATTAACTTTGAATTTGAAGAATTCTTTTTACATGCCCCATGGCTCATAGGTTGGCAGTGAGCTGCAGAGAGTGTACCCTTGGCACAAGACACTTTAAGCATCTTAAATATGTAATGTGGAAAAAATAAGAACAATAGAAGCTTGTTACTAAGCTGTCTGGCCCAAAGTTTCGAGGTGGAGGGTGGGGGCTGAGCTGCTGCTGAGGGAGCGTGAGGACAGCCGGCTGGCAGCTGGCAGTGGTCTACAAGATGCACCTCAGCCCTGCTGAAAAATATAACCTGCACACACTCACACACATCATAACACATAAACCATAATGTCTAAGGTATTTACGTTGGACCGCTTTTATTTATACTGGAGTTCTTTAGCTCTAATAACAATAGCTGACACATACCAGGTAGAAAGTACACGCCAGGAACTTCTCCTGTTATTTCTACTCCTCACAACAATCATATGAGTTAGTTTCGGTCATCGTTCCCATCTTGCAGCAATTGTAAGAGAGTTTTGAAGAGTGAGAAAGTTTCACAGCTTCACAGAGTTTAGGGAACATAGCAAGCATGTGTCTCTATGTGAGCCTCTAATCTAAGACAGTCTGGGGCCAGTTCCTCCCCCGCCTCCTGTACCAGTGTTGTATGACTTTTCCTAGAGAGTCTGGAACATGCACCTACTTACTCCAGCCAGGGAACCGACTACAGACTGAAGTAATGATTCTACCAAATCCAACTTGCTGAACCAATGAGTATATTGGGTTATTACAGGCATTTGGGTGAGGGGTTACTCACAGGATCAGGGATGACTTAAAGGCAGCTACATCACTGAAAGCCCACCTCAGCCAAGCCTCTGCTTCCAGAGATCAAGACATGTCAGGGGAGAGCAAGCAGTTGTCTCCTCTGAGGGCTGAGGGTCAGGAGCCGGTTCAGAAGGCCTTTGCAAGCCAAATCCTAACTGAAAAGTACTGGGGCACCACAGAGGATCACAGGGAAGGGAGAGACACAGGTTGTATTTTAGTGTCCTTGCTCTGGCCCTGGTAGTAAGAATGAAGGTCTTAGGAGTGGGGCAGGGGTAGGCTAGCTATAGACTGCTTTAGCACGTTTTTCTTTTTCTTTTTTAAAAATTTTATTTCATGCATCCCAGGGTAGCCTTGAGTGTGTTATGTAGCTCAGGAGAGTCCTGAGCTTCTCCTTCCTGCCTCCACCTCACTAGTGCTGGAATTATAGGCATGGATGCTCACACCTGGTTTAAGAAGTGCTGGGGATAGAATGCCAAGCAAGCATTTTACCAACTGATTCATATCCAGAGCCCTACAAGCATCTTTGCAATACCCATCACAGACAGATGTGTCAGTGCCTGACTGGGTATCTAGAGCTCACAGGCACGCTCCGCGTCAAGAGCTTCCCTCCCCCAGTGGTGTGTCTGGGATAGGGTCAGTTCAGAGGGCTACAAACTCTGACTGCCCAGGACTGGGCCTCAAGAACAATAGTGGGTGATCAAAGGAAATGGTTTGATTGGTCTGAGGCTTCAGTGGACTCCACCAGCAGAGCAGGGGAGCTCGGCTGGGAACTCAGAAAAACTCAGAAAAGCTGGTCCCCAGGCTCCAAACCCTTCAATCACAAGTGAAGTTTAGATTTCCTGGATGTGGGCAAGTGGGAGTAACAAGGGTTCAGGAGGACGGAGAAATGGAAAAGAAAACAGAGGCGCTGGGCTGTGTGGGGTCAGATGGGTGGGGCTGTTGGGAGGAGGACAGGGCTGGTCCCTGGACAGTGGCTGGGTGCTGACTCCACAGATCTTTGGGACAGGGCAACTGTCTCTGGCTTGGGATGGCTAAGTCTGAATTCAATGCAAGTCACCAAGATGACCGCAATGGCACACAATCACCGAGCAGAACTGACGCAGTGGGAGCCACCATTTGCAACCAGAGGTGACATGGGGGAGGTGGACCTTCTGGGAATGGGCAAGAGCTTGGGAAAGCCCTAGAAATGCTGAGCCAATAAAGTAGATTCTGAGGCCTAGCAAACACAAAGTCCTGAGTTCCATCCCCAGACTGTATGAGCTGGGTGTAGTGGTATATATCTGTAATCCCAGCACTAGGGAGGTAGAGGCAAGAGAATCAGAAGCTCAAGGCCATCCTTGGTTACACAGTTGGTTTGAAAGCAGCCTGGGCTACATGAGGTCCTGTCTCAAACAATAAAATGTGCTATATGAAGTTGTGGTCACAGAGAATGTGTCCTCCAATGTTTCAGTGATAATCATGCTAAAGGGGTATGGTTCTGCACCCCTAAATGCCCAGTGCCTCCCAGGCCACCTTCCATTTAGGCATCACACAGCCTTGGGGTGAGACCGCCAACACATTCATTCATTCCTAAAGCATTTGTTAAATGCCTGCTGCTACTGTGTAAGGGGCCACAGCAGGGAAGAAAGCAGATAGAAACCCCTGGTGGGGAGGGTCCCACAAGAGTGGGAGGGATGACATAGTAAGTATGATAAAGAAGTGAAGTAGAGAGCGCAGTGAGTACAGTGCTCACATGCAGGAAGCCCTGGGTCGGCTCCTCAGCACTGCACAACTGGCCATAAAGATTCATGTCTGCAGTCTTAGCCCTGGCCTTCCACTCCCTGGAGGCCAGAGGTAGAAACTGGAGAATGGGAAGTTCAAGGTTGCCGGCGTGGTGGGGCACACCTTTAATCCTAGCACTTGGGAGGCTGAGGCAGATGGATCTCTAAGATCTAGGCCAGCCTAGTCTACATAGCGAGTTCCAGGCCAGCTAGGGTTACAGGGAGACCCTGTCTAAAACAAACAAAACAAAACAAAAAGTTCAAAATGTTGTTGGCTACATAGCAAGTTTGTGGTCAGCCTGGGTTACATGAAAACTCTCAACCTTCCCCTCCCCCAGAGAAAACAAATAACAAAAATGAACTGTCTTCTGGATGTGCTTCTGCCAGAAAACCACCCAAGGTCTATGACTGTACCACCCTGAACTCACTGGATCTCATTTACTCTCAGGGACTAAGCTGGGTCCAGTTTGGTGGGTACTCGGATGGGAGAAAACCTCCCAAGGACTGCCGAGATGGTCTCTGCCCTCTCTGACGCATCTCTCAGATGCCTTCTGAGAACAGTCTAGCACTTCCATCCATGCTGGGGTCTGGTGACCCACCAGCACACCTCAAAGAAAAGGTGCCAGGAGGATCCACAGCACTAGAGTGACAGGAACACCAAGGAGGCCTGACCCAGCTAGCCCAGTAATGATCACACTCCTGGAAGGAGGGACATCATCTGGAAGAGAGGTGAAAGTGGTATTTCTGCATAGAGGCAGGGGATCCAGTCAGATGGTATCCAATCAAAGTCCAACTTGACCAATGTGAAGGACAGAGGGTTTTTTTTTTGCATTAACTAAGCTATGTTTATTATTTTAAAATATATTTTAAATAGAATTTGGTTAGGAATTTTTTTGTGAGTGTGTTGGTGGTATATTTAAGAGTGTGCACACACATACCATGGCATGTGTGTGGAGGTCAGAGAACTACTTGTGGGAGCTGGTTCTTCCTTCCAGCAGGTGGGTCCTGGAACTCAGACTTGGCAGCAAGCTCCTTTACTGCTCAATCATCTCACACCCTGAGCCGGTTAGTTTTAATTGTCAACTTGCTGCCATCTAGAACCACCTGAGAAGGATAGTCCAAATGAAGCAGTGTCTGGCTCAGACGACCCGTGAGCATGCTTCTGAAGGACAGTTTTCTTAACTTGGGTTAATGGATGTGGGAAGACTCAGTCTTCTGGGGTGGGTGCTTCCATTCCCAGGTTTGGGTCCCAGGCTCTGGGACAGTAGAGAAAGTGAGCTGAGTACTCAGTATGACGGGTCATTCTGCTCTGGCTTGTGGATGTGCTGTGACTAAGTGCTTCAGGTTCCTGCTACCTTGACTTCCCCTTGGTGATGGATTGTAACCTGGAATTGTAAGCTTAAAATAAACCCTTTCTCCCCAACTTGCTTTTTGTTGGGGCATTTTATTACAGCAGCATAAATTAAGACAAAAGTACTAGGAGGCTTTGGACAAGTGACTTAATCCCCTGTGCTTCCATAGTCCCGTCTGTAAAATGGAGAAAAGCACACTTTACCTGTAGGGTTGATGTGATGACTAGGTGTGTGTAGGGATTGTACACGGAGAATAGTGCTGGCATGGGCCAAGCCTCACTGCACCTTACCACTCATCACAGATGCATGGCGTAGGCCAGCCACACGTGTGTTCTGCCTCTGCAGGTTCAGTCAACTGTGGCTGGAAAAATATTCAAAACAAAGACATGTTTACACTGAACCCATACTGTTTTTTTCCTTGTTGTTATTTCCTAAACAATACAGTTATTTCCATAGCATTTCCATTGTATGGGGGATTATGAGCAATCCAGGGGCGATTTAAAGTTATACCAGAGGATTTATATGGGCTTCATGCAACACTAGCCATTTTATTTTGTGGGTGGGGTGGGGGACAGAGGACAATATCGATGGTGTTCCTTGAGTGCCATCTACTTTGTTTTTTGAGATAGGGCTTCTCATTGGCTTGGCACTCACCAAGTAGGCTAGTCTGGCTGACCAGCCAGCTCCAGAGACCCTCACTGGGATTACAAGTGTGTATTACCATGCCAGCCTTTTAAGTAGGTTCTGTGGATCAAACTCAGGTATACGGATTTCTCTTAAGATCCTGGAAAGTCCACAGGACCTGGGGCAATAGCTCAGTTGGTAAGTGCTTGCCTCTTGTCTTGCAAGCTTGAAGACCTGGCTTTGATTCCCAGAACCAATGCAAAAAAAAAAAAAAAATCTAGGCGCAGTAGCAAACACTTGTAATCCCAGCAATGGTGAGACAGACACAGGTGGATCCATGGGGCTCACTGGCCAGTATGAGCTAGCTGGCCAGTTCTAGGCCAGTAAGAGACCCTGTCTCAAAAACCAAGGTAGACAGCTTTATTCGTTTCTTTTCTGTTGCTGTGATAAAATACCCTGGCAAAAGCAACTTAAGGGAGAAAGGGTTCGTTTTTGCTCACAGTTCAGAGAGTTATAGTCTACCATGGGGGAGATATGTAAACAGTCACGCAAAGCATGGTGGCAGGACAGGAAGTTGGCTGATCACATTTCATCCACACACGGGAAGCAGAGGGCAAGAACAAGCAGTGGGCCTATAAAACCTTAAAGCCAGGGTTAGAGAGATGGCCCAGTGGTTAAGGGCACTGACTGCTTTTGCAGAGGACCTGGGTTCGAATCCCAGAACCCACATGGCAGCTAGAAACCATCTAGTTTAGGGAATGGAGCACTCTCTTCTTTCCTCCATGGGCATTGCACAACATGGGTGCACTTATGCACATGCACACAACACACTCATACACATAAAATGAAAATAAATTAAAAAAAAAAAAACAAAGTCAGCCCCCAGCCTTTAATGCTAGCGCTTGGGCAACATGGCAAGTTCCAGGTCAGTCAGGGCTATATAGTGAGAACCTGTCTCAAAATACATATACAAATAAAATAAAGTAAGAATAAAAAACAAAAACAAAAAGCCAGTTCCTCAGTGACTTATTTCCTCTAGCAAAGCTCCACCTGCTAAAGGTTCTATACGTTTTCCAAACAGCACCAGCAACACATAAGCCTACGGGGGACATTTCTCATTCAAACTGCCACAATGCAAGGTCCGGTATTAGCAGGCTAGCAGTGACCAGACAACCAAGGTCAACAACTCCCAAAGCAGAAGTCAAGGGTGGACGAAGGGGGCTTTAGCCACCCCTTAACTGGTCAAGCCGTGCATGAACAGTACACGATCAGGTTCCTTGGCAGGAAGAATGTGCATAGAGCAATTGCCTTGGTCCCCAACAAACCCAAAGAACTAACTAGCCAATCTTAAAAGAAATTATCTCAATCTTTGTTCAGTTTCTACTATAAGTCTCCTAAAAAGCTCTCAGCAAAGCAGCCAGTGGGTTGTTTTCTTCTTTTCCCTGATTGGGACTGCCTCATTCTCAGGAATTTTTCTTACTGTTCCTTAGTTTTTCTTAATAAAGTCTGCATTAGCTTTGCTTACTTCCTTGTGTGTGACTCTTTGACAACCATCAGTGTGAGACAATAAACTCAAGAACTGATATCTTGGGCTGATTTTTGGTGACTGTTGAATGTCAGTACCCTAAGTCCCTGGGTCATGGCCATCTGGGCCAAGAAAGGTCCCACTGCTCTTAGAATTGCATTAGCAGTAAGATGCAAATATGGGAGACAGGCATCTGGGTACCCTACCCGGCTTCGCGGATGCACACTGTCTCCTTTATCTTAAAATATTTTATTATATTTTATTTATTTATTGTGTACATGTGTGATATGGGAGGGGGGACACCTTGTGCTGTGGTGTGGATGTGTAGGTCATAGGACAACTTGCAAGAACTAGTTGTCTCCTTCCACTATGCAAGTCCCAGGGATTAAAGTCAGGTCATCAGGCTTGGCCAAAAGCTCTCTAATCCCTGAGACGTCTTGCTGTCCTGCAACACTTCTTGTAAATATAGAATAGTATCAAAACCAGGAGCTTAGCATCGGTACAGTGCATTGACCTGTTCAGGTTCAACACTTCACGCTCATGTGTTTGAGTGTGTGTGTGTGTGTGTGTGTGTGTGGTTTTATCACTAGTACATATTTGTATAACCACCACCAAGGTCCAGAGTAGTCTATTAATACAAAAATACTGACCCATTCCATCACCCCTTTATCATCATGCTCATCTGCTTCCCCTCCCCGCCCCTGGCTATTACAAATCTCTCCATCACTCTAATTGCTAATTTGAACTTCTTATAGAAATGGAGTGATACAGTGTGGAACAGTTTGAGATTGCATTTTCTCACAGCATAATGAACTTGAGATCTGAGTTACTGTCTTGAAGGGAAACAGAATCAAGACAGTGGTTGTGTGCATGGGCTGGGGATGTAGTTCGGTAGGTAGAATGCTTGCCTAGCATGCATGAAGCTCTAGGTTCCATCCTCTGCACTGCATACATCAACGGTGGTGGGGCACGCCTGTAATCCCAGCAATCAGGAGGTGGAGGCAGGAGGATCAGAAGTTCAAGGTCATTCCAGGCTACACAGTGGCTATGGTGCTAACTGTGGAGCCCAGAAACTGTTATAGGAATGAAGATGAAGGGTCCAGATCAGTCCCTCCCCTCTCTCATTTTTAATTTAAAAGTTTTAAAATAGGGTCACATTGTAGACTAGGCTAGCCTCAAAGTTTTGATCATCTTACTTCTACCTCCCAGGTGCAGGTATTACAGATGTGTACCACCACACCCAGTTTATAGGGTGCTAGAGATGAAACCCAGGGCTTCATGTATGCTAGGCAAACACTCTACCAACTGAGCCACAGCCCCAGCCCAAATTTTAAAATATTTTTGGGACTGGAGAGATAGCTCAGCAGTTAAGAGCATTGGCCGTTCTTGCAGAAGTCCTGGGTTTGAATTCCAGCACCTATATGGTAACTAACAACTGTCTATAATTTCAGTTCTGGGGGATCCAGCGCCCTCTTCTGTTCTCCAAGGGCACTGCATGACACAGTGCATTTACCACATGCAGGCGTAACACTCATACACATAAAAGTTTTTAAACTTTAAAAATATTTTTGAGCAGGGTCTTGATATGTAGCCCAAGCTGACCCCTCCAGCCTCAGCCTCCCCATTGCTCAGATTGCAGCTGTGTTACTATGCCTGACAGCCAAGCCAGGGAGGATTAGAGCTGGCTTTTAAAAATATCCATCTGATCAGCATGTGAGGAGGTGGGTGAGAGGTGACCATGGTGAGGACAGGCTGCTCCAGGGCAGGTGCCTGGCAGCACCCCGTTCCCCATAGTGGGGGACTGAGTGATATAACTCAGACTGTGCTCCTCAAAGGCATATGACAAACACACATAGAGCAGTGTATTATTGGCAGCCATGGGGCTGTGCAGAACCAAGTCCTGGTGTCTTCCCATCCCCAGTCACAGCAAACCAAGGAAAACCAAAGCAGAGTGACAACCACAAGCAATAGTTCAGTCCCCTGGGTTTATACAGATTAAAAAAAATTGGCCACCGAGGTACTTGGGAAGGTCTTGTAGGCAAAACAAAGCGGCCTGTGACTTAACCCTTCTCTCTATACCTAGGCCCACTGGCCTCCTCTCCCTCTGTCCCTGACCCTACACACACACACACACACATACACACACACACACACACACACACACACACACACACACACACACAGAGCCAGGCCCCATTGGGCCAGAGGCTACCACTACCACACCCAAGACCCCAGGGAATAAACTGGAAACCCCAGGTCCCATGTGAAAGTCAAGTTGCCAAAACAAACTCTCTTTGTCTTCCTTACCTTTTCCGTGTTTAAATAATAATCATTGAAAACTTTAGTAATTGTCCCCACTGGCTGTCCTGCCAGCCTTGCTTCAGGAGTTCTGAGTGTGGCCCAGAGGCAGTGTCTCCCTGGCACTGTGACCCATGTCACGCTCATTTCAAAGATTCCCCTCTCCACGGTCACATGGCCCCCCATTACACACTCTTCTGTATCAAAACACAGCCAGCCACATGTCTTAGATTTTTTTTAATTACATTTACTTACTTAATTAACCTGAGTGCACATGCGGGGGTCGGGGGAGGAAGCACAGAAGACAGAGGATATAACTTGTGGGGTTCGGTCTTCCCCTTCCATCATGTAGGTTCTAGGGATCAAACTCAGGGAGTCAGGCTTGGTGGCAGGCTCCTGTACCTGCTGAGTCACTTTGCCAGCCCCTTGCCTCTCTTTCTTTTGAGAGTCCATTTCTCTGCCAACCACATGTGCCAGCCCTCTTTATGGTTGGTCAGCTCCACCACATGGAAGAGAGCTGCTTTGAGGAGACAGGGCTGTCTGGAGAGAGAGAGAGAGAGAGAGAGAGAGAGAGAGAGAGAGAGAGAGAGAGAGAGGGAGAGGGAGAGAGTCATATAGCTTAGACTGGCTTCAAACTTGTTATGTAGCTGAGACTGACTTTCCATTTCTGATCCTCTCGACTCTACCTCCAAGTGTTGAGATCGCAGGCGTGCTCCTGGTCAGGCCGCACAGGCAGCTCCATAGGCTTGCCTTTGCTTTGCCACATTATTCTTCTCGTAGCACTAGGGCGGTAGCTAGTCATTTCTGAGAATATTAATATCATAGATGGGGGGCTCGGTGATTAAGAGCACATATTGCTCTTGCAGAGGACCCAACTTTGGTTCCTAGCACCCATATTAGGTGATTTACAACTGCCTGTAGCTCCAGCTCCAGAAGATCCAACACCTTCTCATAGACTGTGTGGTGTGTGCACAGATGCAGAGGCCAGAACAGATGTTAGGTGCCTTCTCTCGTTCTCTGCCTTGTAGCCTTGAATGAAACAGGGTCTTTCACTGAACTGGAAGCTTACCACTTCTGCTAGGCTCCTTAGCCAGCAAGCTCTCAGGATCTGCCCAGCTCCACCCTCCAACCCTGGAGTGTCCAGCTTTTTACACGGGTGCTAGGAATTTGATCTCAGGTCCTTATGCTTTTAGAGTAAGCACTCTCACCCACTAAGTCATATCCCCAGCCCCCTAACTTTTGTTTAATATAATATTATACTTAGGTTTATTTGGGGTGTGTTTTTTATGTGTGTATGTGTGTTCATTTGTGTGGAGTACATGTTTACAGGTATGCGAGTGTGTGCAGGCTAGAGGACAGCTTCAGTGAAGTTCCCATGTACTGTTCTTATGTCCAGGTGACCTTGGTGTTGTTTGCTTTTTATTTTTTGTTTTTGAACAGGGTCTCACTATGGAGCCCTAGTTGTCCCGGAACTGGCTATACACACCAGGCTGGTTTCAAACTCACAGATTCACCTGCCTCTGCCTCCCAAGTGCTAACATTAAAGGCATACACCACTATGCCCAGCCACTTTGTTTTTTGAGACAGGGTCTCTTGCTAGCCTGGAACCTGCCCCAACTTGCTAGGCTGGATGGTCAGTGAGCCCTAAGGAATTATCTGTCTCTACCCCAGATTACTGGCATATATCACCATGCCCAGCTTTTTACATGGATTCTGAGACCACAGAAAGAAATAACCACTAATAACTTTAAAGTTTCCCTAGACAGGTAACCATCATTAGCCATATTCACTAACAGCGAGGAACATTTCCAAAACTTAAACACTTTCCAGTTTTCTCAAAAATTTTTTTGAGATAAGGTTTTTGCTCATGTCAGCCTCAACCTCGTCACATAGCTAAGAATGACCTTGAACTTGTGATCCTCTGCCTCTACCTCTAGAGTGCTGGGATGACAGGTGTGCATCACCAAGTCTGGTTTATGCAGCACTGGGAACGGAAACCAGGACTTTGTGCATGCTAGGCAAGCTCTCTACCAGCTGACTACACCTCTAACCCCAACACTTTCCAATGTTATGCCAAACCTTCACCCGTGACTTTTCATAAATGGACCCTTGCCCATTATTTCCAGGATAAATAACGAAGTCTGATTATATATCTAAGCAATTAGACTGCCATTCTAACTTGTTTAAACCAACTCCATACTGCTGGCCATTATTGTCTGGAATTTCTTACTAACACAGTTCAGAACAAAAATCGTTGGGTAAACAGGGATCAAAACTAAACAGAAGCCCAGAAAAACAGTCATCTAACCTTGACAATAATACCTGTTTCGACAGGCAGTAGACTCGTCACTCACGTGCAGTCAGAGTACAGGCAGTGCACCTGTGATCTTCCTGGCCAGTAGGATCTGGTAAGTTAGCTGGGTTCCTTCTAGAAGAGGCCAAGAAACCAAATGGTCACCCCATCTGGGGTTCTGAATCCCCTGGCCAAATCTGGAGCCACACACAGGCATTTTCTGCTGTATGGCCTTGGACAGGAGACCTGGCATGGCCCTAGCCTGTGGCTCCTGCCTGGCCGCATGTAGGCCTCAGATTCTCATAATGGGTCAGGGTACAGTGGGCTTGAGCAGGTGAGGCTGGAAGGAATCTAAGCATCATGGCACCTGTTCCAACCAGCCACAGACAAAGTGCCCTGTGTGAGTGCCTGCCCTTGGCTTACTCCCGAGGAAGTATCTGAGGTTGAAACATTTCTTTTTTGAAAAAAAAAAAATTCCCATTTATTTTTATTTGATGTATATGACTATTTTTGCCTGCATGCATGTTAAGTGCATCCATGTTGTGTAATGCCCACAGAGGCCAGAAGAAGGAGTTGGATCCCCTGGAACTGGAGTTACAGACAGCTGTTAGCTGCCATCTGGGTGCTGGGAATCGAAGCCAGGTCCTCTGCAAGAATAACCAGTGTTTTTAACTGCTAAGCCATATTTCCAGCCCTGGAACATTTCTTTTGAAGCTGGCAATTTTTTTTGTTCTGTGCATGTGGGCAAGTATGTATGCATGTTCATGTGTGCATGGCATGTATGTATGTGCATTTTCATGGAAGTCAGAGGTCAACCTCTGAGTGTAGCACCTCAGAAACTGTCCTTTTTTTTTTTTTTTTTAAGAACAGGGTCTCTTGCTGGCCTGGAACTTGCCAATTCTGCTAGGCTGGCTGGCCACTGAATCCAGGGATCCACCTGCCTCTGCCTCCCCAGCTCTGGGACTGCCAGTATGTGCCACCATGGCTGGTGTTTGACATGGGTGCTGGGAGTGGAGCTCAGCTCCTCGTACTTGTGAGACAGGTACTTATCCCACAGGGCCATCTCTCCAGCCCCAAGGGATTTTTCTTTGACTGTTCACTGGGCTAAAATTGTCTCAATGAGCTTCACAGATTTCTAAGCGTTTGATTTCGTTTTTAGCCTATGCACGTGCTAGGAACTGCTGCTGATTGAACACTCAAAGTGAGGGACTGGTCCCTCATCTCTACATGCATTCTATGACCCTTTAGAATTCCTTCCAGCTCATTCCCTGGCAAAACCGACCTACTTTCTTTCACTCTGGATTGCTGAGAACTTTCTAGAACTATCTGTCAGGGTTATCACACATTAGGTCCCTCCGCCCACATTTACAGTGCTGGGATAGAACCCAGAGTCTTTAGTGTTTTGTTTTTCAATATATTTAAATTTTTAAAATTACATTTACTTATTTATTTGTATGTGGAGGAGGCATACATGTACCATGGTGCACATGGGAGGACATATTGTTGAGGCCTGTTTTCTCCTTCCACCAGAGATCGAACTCAGCTCATCAAGGTTAATGGCAAGTGCCTTTACACACTGAGCCATCTCACCAGTCAGTACCTTTTACACCTTAGGCAAACATTTACCCTGAGCCATATGTGAGCCCTAGTGAGGCTCCTTAGCTTGGCTTCCTTCGCTCAGCAGAGCCACTCTGAGAATCGATCATGCCTTAGCAAGCACTAGCAGATCATGTTGTTCTTGCCATTTCAAGACCCCAAGCTGGCAGGTACTAGGTCAGCCACAGATGTCACCCAGGCAAGAATGTAGAGACCGAGTCTGGCCCGGTTCCACCTGTGGCTCCAAGCCCATCTCTGCCTCCTCACTCCGTCACGGCCTCTGCGAACAGTCTAAGCATGAGATCGGCCTCCGTGTGGCCACTGCCGGCTTCTGCTCAGCTCCCTGGCCTGCCGCCCTGTCTCCCTTCCATTGTCTCCACACCCTCTGCAGGAGAATCAGAGCTATACTCTGTGAGCCAAGAACCTTTCTGGTCCTGGCAAAGGTAGGAACAGACACTTTCAGGACTGTGAGGAGCCAAGGTAGGGACAGAGCTCACATTTGATCAATAGCATCGAGCTAACACAGCATCCCACCATAGTGGGTCTTGTGTCTTGCACAGATTTGGGTTGCATTCTGTGTGTGTGCGCGCAAGTACGTGCGTGGGTGTGGAGCCCAGAGATCAGCCCCAGGGATCAGCTGTTCTCCTTAGATACTGTCTACCTTGGTTTTTGAAACAAGTTCTCTCACTGGCCTAGAACTCACCAAGTAGGCTAGGCCAGCTGACAGGAATCCACTTGTTTCCATCTTCCCAATGCTGGATTTACAAGCATGTAACACCTTTTCTGTGAGTTCTGAGGAAACAAACCCAGGTCCTCATGTTTGTGCCACAAGCACCTTACCACTGAGCTATCCCCTAGCCCCTTGGTTGACGTTCTTTATGCCTCTTTGGCATATCGGGGAAGAGTCTCTGCTGGATGGGGGGGGGGGGTTTCCCACTCCAAGTCTGCAGGTTCCCTAAGGTTTATAGAAGACAGTATCTGCCTTGGTTCATCAACTTCTTCCTGTCCACTGCACAAGGCGGGAGGTCTTCTGAGGCCCAAGCCTGTCTCAATGGGTTTATTGCCTCATGAACCTCAAAAGGACTTCTCTACAGGCCTCCAGAATTTGAGACCGGGAGTCCTGCCACCTGGCACGTAGCCTGGCTGTGCCGTGTCTACAGGGAGACTTCGTCCAACTCCTACCCCTTCCCTTATCCATCCGCTCATTCCATTGACACAACGTCCTGTCAGCCCTAGAGGTAAGGCAGACCCAAATCCAGGCACTGTGCACAGCTGTGCAGGTTTCCTCCCGCACAAAGACACCAGGAAAGCAAGTGCCATGCTCATTAAGCCACCCTCCCAGGTGTTGTGGGGCTGCAGCCTCCTAGAGGAACATGGGGCCTTTACCGTGTCTTAGGCCTCAGGGAGTCTATGGTCAAGGGCAATAGGGAGACTGACAGGAAAGTGTGGTTATGGCACGGTATGACATAGCTATGCAAAGAGCATTGACCCCCGGTAGGTGCCCCACCAGCCGAGGCCTGCTTGGGAGCCTTCCTGGACGAAGCCGCATTCCTGATGGGACGTGAGGAGGAGGGCACGAAGGCAGAGCTGAAGGGTGAGTAGACTCAGATAGAGGCAGAGGAAAGCAGGCGCACGGTGAATCCTACAGCGCGGCAGACTGGGCGGGGTGGGGAAGGGGGCTGTGGCAGGGACAGCAAAGTCCTGGAAGACTTTAACCAGGGGCGTGGAACTCTGTTCCTCTACTTTTCCTGAACCTGGCCATCTTGCCCCTTCCAACTGTGGGATGTGTCTTAGATTGGCAGGTCCACGAATGAGCCTGCCCTTAATCACAAGAAGGGCAGGAACGCTGCTGGCTGAGCCTGGTTGGCACTGCTTGCTAGCTCCCTGTGCTGGTGCCCTGCACGTTAGGGTCAGATGATGAAATCAGATCTCACTCCTGAGAAAGAGGACGACGTGCCTGTCTGCCACCCTCCTCCAGATGCAGGTTACAGCTCTGACACCTGGCTCACCTCCCCTGGCAACCAGCCCTTGAGGCAGGGCCAAAGCAGCCGGGCAGGGCTGGGCCAGGAAGCATGTAGAACGGCAAGGCCCCCTGGGCCTGGTGCCCAAGAGACTTCAAAGGAGACAAGCATATCACCCTTCTCTCCATCCTGAGTTGGCTTGGCCCTGGCTCTGCCGAGAATCATCAGGGTTGCTGGGGAGATGGCTGAGCCAGTAAAGCACTTGCTGTGCAAGCATGAAGACCAGAGTTGAGATTCCCAGCACCAATGTAAACGCCATGTTGGATGGGGATGTTGACCTGCTTCTAATCCCAGCACTTGAAGGGCAAAGATCTCTCTAGAGCAAACTGGTTAGCTAGGCTAGCTGAATCAAGAAGCTCTGAGACTCTGCCTCAAAATATAAGGTAGAGAGTGATTAACGGAGACATCCAACAACTACCACTAGCCTCCACATACATGCACACAACCTGCAAACACACATGTACCCACACACATGTAAACATGTATATACATATACCACACACATACATATGGAAAAAAAAAGATTCTGCAGGGCCTGGATCCCTGTTCCTCCTCATCCACTCAGGGCTCCCAGCAGTTCCTGCTCCAAGTGCTCAGCTTAGCGGAGCTTTGTGCTGGGCTTGTAGGTCAACAAGACCCAACGAGGGATGCTCTGCACAGTTGTGCAGATTAGCAAAGGCGTGCAGACCTTTCAGTGTTGCCTGGCTTTCTGGTTATAATAGAAGCATATTATCATGTTAGAAACCTGGAGAATTACAGACAAGCAAAAGAAGGAAACAGAAAGAAATAGTCTTATCACCTGGATAAACATTGTTGAATTAACAGCTGCATTCACCCACCCAGGATCTTCCCACATGACGGGGGACGTACTCCTGTACGCATGAGTAATTGGGGGTCACACAGGCCTGCACCGTGTGTGTGTGTGTATGCGCGCGCGCGCGTATGTGTGCACATGCAAGCCAGGGCTTTGTGTGGAGGTCAGAGGACAGCTTGTAGGAGTTGGTTCTCTCCTTCCACTGTGTGATCAAACTCAGCTCATGAGGCGTGGTGGCGGTGTCCTTACAGGGTGAGCCATCCTGATGGCCCTGTACTGTCTTTTTGGTTTTGTTTTGTTTGCTTGTTACTGATTCTTTTATCATGGATGTTTTTTGTTTTGTTTTGCTTTTTTTTTTTTTTTTTTTTTTTGAGGTAAGGTTTCTCTGTAACTCCACCTGGCCTAGAAGTCCTTATGCAGACCAGGCTGGCCTGGATCTCACAGAGACCCATCTGTCTCTGCTTCCTGAGTGATGACATTAAGGCCATGTGCCACCACACCTAGCTATATCATGCATGTTTCAATTACCTATTAAAGGTGGTTTAAAAGCACATCAAGGGGTAGGGGATATGGTTCAGTTGGTAGAGTGCTTGCCCTGAATTCATGGGAACCTGGATTTGAATTCCAGAACTGCAAAACTAAACAGAACAAAACAAAATAAAAACATCGAGTGCTGGGGAATGATGATTAAAAAGATGAAGATTAGAAAAAACACTCTTTAGTCTGGGGGCGTTAATATTGACTGTCAGTTCTACAGGATCTAGAATCAGCAAGGAGACAACCTCTGGTCACGTTTATGGAGGAGGTGTGGAGTCAGTTAATTGAGGTGAAGAGAACCAACCTAAATGTAGGTGGTACCATCCCACTGGCTGCGGTCCTGAGCTGCATTACAAGGAGAAAGCAAGTTGAGCACGAGCATTCGTCTCTCTCTGCTTCCTGACTGTGGACGCACTGTGATCAGCTGCCTCACACTCCTGCTGTCGTGCCTTCTCACCAAGATGGACTGCACCCTAGGACTGTGAGCCACAATAAACCCTTCCTTCTTTACTTCTTTAAATTGCTTCTTGTCAGGTATTTCGTTCAAGCAATAAGGAAAGTAACTAATACACCAGTTGTTACTTATGGAACATATAAAATGCATGTAAGATGAAGGAACCTCATAAGGGCTTGTGTGTTCCTACCAGTCCACTGGACCAGTTACTTTCCCCAACACTTTTGGGTTTCTGTTACTATATACATATATTCATAGGCTTTTTGAGACTAGGTCTTCCTGTAGCCCTAGCTGGACTGGAACTGACTATGTAGACCAGGCTGGTGTTGAACTCACAGAGATCCACCTGCCCCTGCTTCCAGAATGCTGGGGTTAAAGGTGTGCACTACCATGCCCAGCTTCCATTGCAACATTTTAAAATCAATTATGCTGCTTTGCCTATCAACATCAAAAGCATTTTAAAGCCATTAGATGGCTAAGGATGTGGCCCAGTTGCTAGTGCGCTCACCTTGCATAAATAACACTCCAGTCCCCAGCACTGCGTAAACCAGGCATAGTGACCATGTTGGCGACATGAAATATTCTGAAGAGATGCTTCTGTCCTTCCTTTGGATACCAGATTATTGAGACAATGAACCCCAAGGAACTGGAATTTCCCCAGGAATCTCATGCTGAGAAAAGGAAAAGGCTGAAGCCTGGTGCAGCCAGAGGAAGAGCTTGCCTTCCAGATTTCACACAGGTTTGACTTCTCAGACCGCTTTACAGGACAGACTGAAGATGAAACAGTGGTGGACCGGTGATGGGCTGAACCACACCTGGAGCAGGATGCTATTTATATCTCTTGCCCTCTGTTTCAACCTGAACGTCATGTGAGGACACTGAAGATGGATTTGAGAGGTTGTTGGATCTCTTTATTTGTTCCTCTTTCCATTGTGGCCCCAGTGAATAAATCTCCCTTTCCATTTCCTGCTATTAATTGTGTTTTAAATTAGATTACTAAGAACAAGTGACTGAACCTGGTTTATGGGGCACAAGGTGTTCCATCAGGCCCAAGCTCTGACCTTAACTCAGATAACAGCTTCACCTTCTGAAGGTTCCACCCATGAAGACCAAGCCTTTACCACACTGGCCTCTGAAGAACATTCTAGAGCCTAACTGGCACTGCCCACACCTGAATTTGCCTAAGTTGCTCCACCTACTTGGCGCAAAGGAATACTGCAGGATAGAATGCCCGAGTACCCGCGAGCATGCCTGGGCATGCATGCCAGGTGCTAGGTATATATTGTACTTTCTATTCAGGCTCTTGTCCTCACTACATTGTGCAGATGGGCCTGTGGGGCCTCCAATCTCAGGTGGCACAGCTGGGCTATCCCTACCCAACCCCATCCCATCCCACCGGAGAACATTTACCAGGTATCTTCAGAGAAAGGTCCTGTTCTAAATCAGTCTCTCTCTCTCTTTCTCTCTCTCTCTCTCTCTCTCTCTCTCTCTCTCTCTCTCTCTCTCTCTGCAAATGAAATCTTGAGTGATAAGAGCACAGAGGGCATCTGGTAGGTAATGGGTAGATTCATCCTGGGTACCCATAACTCTGCCCTGGCCAGCAGGCCCAGATGTGGATGCCAGATGGGCTCACCTGCACTTGATTCTTCTTCATCACAATAAGACAGACTTTCTGCATTGCTACACATCCATTATCTTATCCTTTTAGCAATTTCCTTTTTCTGCAGGCATGCTGTTACCAACAATCAATTCCCCTACTGATGGACACCTAGGTCATTTCTAATGCTCCACTCAAATGAACAATGTTGAGTAGGTGTCTGTGCATCCTTGTGTGTGTGTGCAAAAGTATTTCTGCATGGAAGTTATCTCTGCATGTATGTTGGGTTGAGTAAGCATCAATAAATTGCTGTTCTGAAAGACTAAACCAACAGCCCCTCCCTCCATACCCCGAGCAGCCCCTCCCTCATGCCATGTGACACTCCCCAGTTGTGGTGTTTCCTTTGGGCCAGTTCAAGACTCCATTGCAAGATTCCTTTTCCTCAAGTGTTCTGTTTGGCTGAGCATCTACCTGTGACCTGGCCATTCCTGTTCACACCAACAACTATACATTGGCTCTTTTTGTTTTTACCCAATCTTCTATTGAGTTGGTCTTTTTTTTTAATTCACTCATTGTTAAGATTTGTCTCAGGATTGTGTGTGTGTGTGTGTGTGTGTGTGTGCTGAGACCAGAGGTCAACCTTAGATGTCATTCCTTAGAACTGTCCACCTTGCTTTTTTGTGACAGGGTTTTTTACTGGCCTAGAACTCATCCAGTAGGCAAGACTGGAGGTTCAGTGAGCCCCAGGGATCCACCTATTTTTGTCTCCCCAGTACTAGACACACTTAGATTTTTAATCTGGATTCAGGGGATCAAACTCAGGTACTTGCAGAACAAACACTTCACTAACTGAGCCATTTCCTCAGCCACGTTAGCTTCTTTGTCTTTCCCCAGTCTTCTACTGAGTTGGTTGTCTTTTTAATTCACTCGTTGGTAGGATTTCTCTCCTTTTAATAAAGGAGATCCATGTATGTGATTTATAAATATCAAACAAATAGCAGATATAAAGTAAATACAAAGTTGCTGCCCCCTCCCCACTTTTCCCTAACCCCTGTTCTCTGCCAAGGCTCACGGTGACATCTTTGGTGAACAGAAAGGACAGAACCTGTGGCCACACTGCTTTCAGGGGAACTGTATAAATGTGTGTGTCTGTATATGTGCATGCAGGAGTGTGCTCATGTGTCTGTGCATGTGTGCGTGTGTGTGGAGGCCAGAGAACAAGCTCCGGTATCACCTCAGGACACTGTCCACCTTGTTTTTTGAGACAGAGTCTCTCACTGCTGGCCATCAAACCTCAGGGACCCACCTGCTTTTGCCTCCACAGTTCTGGGATCATAAGCACATACCACTCTACTCAGCTTTAAAATGTGTTTGGGGAGTGAACTCAGGTCCTCAAGCTTGAACTGCAAGCGTTTTACTGACTGAGCTATTTCTCCAGTCCTCAGATTTGACTCCTTTTCAAAAGAGATCTATGTGTTTCCACTTTCCTATCTGAGAAGAAAGTGTAAGAGTTTTATTCCTTACAGGAGTTTTAAAAGAACAGGGGAAGTTAGGTAACATGCTTAGAATGCTTAGAACAGTGCTAGATGCATTAAACACTTGGTCAAATTATTCTAATGCCAGAAAGACGCTGGCCACTGAGTTTTGGCATTACACATGTTTTGGCCTAAATATATCCTAACCACTGCCTGTAAAAAATAGGCTAAATGAGGATTGGAGAGATGCCTCAGTGGTTAAGAGCACTGACTGCTTTTGCAGAGGACTCAGGTTCTCTTCCCAGCACCCACATGTTGGTTAACAACCATCTGTAACTCCAGCTCCAGGGGATCTGACATCCTCTTTGCATCTCCACAGGCATTGTATGACATGGGTGCACTTACATACATGCAGGCGATATACTCATACACATAAAATAAAAATAATAAATATTTTTTAAATAGACTGCACTAAGGACAGGATGGCTCTCGGCCATACTCATAACTAGCACTGTGGCCTTGGACTGGTCCCTGTCCCTTTCAGAGTCTTCAAGTTCCCTCTTACAAAGAAGCTGGGGTTTTGTTGTTGTTGTTGCTGTTTTGGGGATCAGGGTCTCATACAGACCAGGCTGTTCTCAAACTTGCTATGTAGCTGAGGTTGACCTTGAACTTTTTATTCTCCTCCCAAGTGCTGGGATCCGAGGCACTGTGGATTGAGCCCTGGGTCTCGTACATGCTAGGCAAACGAGTTACCAACTGAATAACATCTCGAGCCCAACAGAAGGTTCCCGAACAATGATTTGTCTTTTTTATATTGCTTTAATAGGGAACCTGGGATCAATTTTCATGGAAGAGACATTCCTATCCAGTCATGACCTCCTTAGGCCCTGGAGCTTATTTAGAACTAACCAACCATGAACTTCAGGAATGTAAATGCTTATAGGTCAGCATGGTAGTGGGTCAGTATCTACCCTCCAGGGCCCCAGCTTGGCACCTTCCCCGGGCACAAGTCGCCAGCTAACTGCAGGCCCTCCACCAGCATGCTGACTCTGGTGGGCATGGCCCTAAATTTCAGCAGACTACTGGCTGGACAGTTCCCAGTGTGCTCTCAGGAGTCTAGGAAGGCACCTGCAGCTGGAAGAGAACAGAGTGGCCACCTCCACCCAGGCTGCCACCCCTTTCATCTGGGTTCTCCCACCAGACCTTGGATTCTAGATGGTTTAGGTTGTAAAATGCCTTCTTTACAAGCTGAGGACCCAAGTTCAATCTCTGGAAACCACCTAAAAAGACAAGAGTCAGTGAGATGGCCCAGTGGGTAAGGACACTTTCAGTAAAGCCTAATGACTTGAGTTAGATCTTCAGGACCAACATGCAGAAGGAGAGATCCAACTTCCATAAGTTGTCTTCTGACCTCCACATGCACACCGGGGTGCATGCGCCCCTCCCTCACAATAAATAAATAAATGAAAAGACCCCTCCAGGGTCTTGCATTTGCCAACTGTCTGAGGTCAAACCCAGGACCTGCAGAAGAATGTGATACTGAAAACAGAACAGTAAACGTCTGTAGCCCGACTTGGCTGCAGCTGAGCCCTTGACTGTCTCCACATACTCCCGTACCTGATGTGCTGGTTAATGTTTTAGTATCAACTTGACACAATCTAGAATCACTTGGGGAAAGGGAATCTCAATGAGGATTTATCTAGATCAGATTGACCTGTGGGCATGTCTGTGGGGAATTGTCTTGACTGTTAATTGACCAGGTCCACTGCGGATGGCACCATTCCCCAGGCAGGAGGTGGGGGCTCAACTGTATAAGAATGAAGGAAACTAGCTGAGAGAAGCAAGCAGCACAGACCTGTTTGTTTCTCTCTCCTCTTGACTGTGGATGAGATGTGACCACCTGCTTGAGTTCCTTCTTGATTTCCTCTCAGTGATGAACTGTAACGTAATAAGCCCCTTTCTCTCCTAAGTTGCTTTTCGTCAGGTATTTTGTAACAGCAACAGAGATAAAACTAGACACTTGGTCAGCCTCCTACCACCCATCAACCATGCACGGCACTGACATCCTCTCTGCCTACTACCATTTTCAGAGTCTCAAACTGTGTATCAGAGAGACAGAATTCACTCCCAGGAGGCATACATGCGGCTGTGTGTAGCCCAGAGTGACCAAGCGGTATTTGAAGTCCACAGAACAGAGACTTTATCTGAATCATTCCAGACTGTGAGACTGAATACATGGGGGCAAGGACTGAGCTTCTCTAAGAGCATACACAGGATTAGACGCATCACAGGACCCCTGAAGGGGTAGAGTCTCAGAGGATATTCCTGAATAAAAGGCCAAGACATTTGTGTGTGTAGGCGTGCATGTGTGTGTGGGGTGAGCATATGTGTATACATGCATACATAGTCAAAAAGGCAACCTTAGTTACAGTTCCTTAGGAGTTGTCCATGTTTGTTCGTTTGCTTTAAGACAGGGTGTCTCTGGGGCTGAAAAGATGGCTTAACCATTAAAAGTGCTCGCTCCTCTTTCAGAGGACCCAAGTTCAGTTCCTAGCACCCACATAATGTCTCATTATCATCAGTGACTATAGGGAACCATACATCCTCTTTTAACCCCCAAGGGCACCCACACATAGGTGGTATAGTCATACATACACACACATGACAATTTTTTTTTAAGGGAAATAAGACAGGATCTCTAACAGGCCAGGAATTTACCAAGTGGGCTGACATTTAAATGCATGCTACTATACCTGCTTTTTTTTTTTTTTTTTTTTTTTTGAGACAAGGTCTCCCTGTAGCCTCAGCTGTTCTAGAACTTGCTATGTAGACCAGACTGGCCTCAGTCTTACAGAGATCTGCCTGCCTCTGTTCCCAAGTGCTGGGATTAAAGGTGTGAGCCACCATGCCCAGTTTTTTTTGTTTTAACATGCTTTCTGGGCATTGGACTCAGGTCCTTTCTCAACCGAGCTATCTACCACCAAAGCCCCCGAGATAGTTTTTAAATATTTATTTTACTTTTTAATTATGTGTATGTCTGTGTGTCTGCATGTGGGTCTGTGCATGTGAGTGTGGGTGCTCATAGAGTCCAGAAGATGACTTCAGATCCCCTGGAGCTGAAGTTATAGGCAGTTGTAAGCCGTCCAACATGTGTGCTGAGAACTGAACTCGGGTCTTCTGTAAGACCAACGTGCACTCTTAACTTCTGAGCCATCTCTCCAGTCTCAAGATAATATTTTAAAAATAATATATGTATGTGTGTATGTTCCTGTTCATGCATTCACTTGTAAGCTTACATATACTTTGGAGCATGTGTGGAGATTAGAGGACAACTTCAGAGGTCAGTCTTCACTGTCCACCTTGTTTGAGATGGTTTCTTATTGTATGCCTCTGCACAAACCAGGCTAGCTGGCTCATAGGCTTCCAGGGATTCTCCTGTCTCTGCCTCCCAACTTGTCATAGGAGCACTGGGATTACAAATGCATATTGCTGTACCTGGCTTTCATGGGTTCTGGGCATCTGAACCCAGATTCTCACACTCATGTGGGAAGCACTTAACCGCTGAGCCACCTCCGCAGCCCTCAAGAGAGTTTTCCATGACCTGGAAGCCTCTTCCAGAAACCACATGTCCTCTCAGAGTACCCTGAACCAGCCTCTGCCCACATCAGCTTAGACATCAGACCTAGACTACAACTCTCCCAGCGCTCACTGCGCAGCCCTCTCTCCCAGTGTCCTTGCTGAGCCACGCCATTCTCAGTTCACTATCACTATGGCATTCTCTAACCAGTCCATCTCAGTTTAAGTGAGCAAGCTCCCAACTTGCATTTGAACACATTAAGCCTAGTGCAAAGCTCTGCCTTTTGCCTCATTCTTTCTGCCCTGAGAGGTGAAGCACTCAGGAGTTATCGGAGCCATGTGCACTGTACTAGAATCTCACTGCAGAACCTTGGACCAGTTACATAAATCTTTTTGCTTTCTTTTTTAAGAGAGCACCTCATGTAGTTAAGGCTGATCTCAGACTCAGTAAGTAGCCAAAGCTGACCTTGAACTCCAATCCTTCTGCCTCTTCCTCCCCAGGGCTGGAATTACTGGCACACAGCACCACCAGGTTATGCAGTGCTCGGGATGGAACCCAGGGTTTTGTGCTAGGCAAGCACTCTACCAACTGAATTGCATCCCCAGTCGCATTACATTTTTTTATTATTTGTATTCATTTACTGCTCTCACCCCCATCCAAGTAGTGGACAAACAGAACAGCTTAAATTATGCTTCTGGTAGCCTATATTTGTAGAATGATCCATTTCTTAAGTTACACATTAATTCAAGGTTTCATTAAGTAGCTCTATGCCTTGGGCAACAGATTACTTATAAATAGTATAATATTTAGTGGTTCCTTAGTTTTGCAGTCAGACATTATTAATGGCCCGTGACTTTGAGTAAGGATGAAGTTTGAACACATGCCCCCACCTGTAAAAACTGAGTGATAGATAGAGCAAGATACCCCAAAGCTCTGAACTAGTAATTATGATTACTTTTGGAAAAAGGTCAAAATGAAAGGAGACCAGTTTCCTTCTATCAAAGACAATAGAAGAGCAGTTCCATGTGTTGGCTGACAAGTTCATCCTAATCATGGATAAAGCATTTTTCAGGACACTCTTTTTCAGGTGATATTGGTCACCATTGGTGATTTCTGAGTTTTTTGCTTGGGAAAGGAGTAGTTTTACCAAACCAGGCATGGTGGCACACATCTGTCATCCCAGTGCTCAGGAGATAAAAAGCAGGAGGACCAGGAGTCCAAGGTCATCTTTGGCTACATAGTGAGTTTGAAGTCAGCCTGGGCTGCATGAGACCCTGTCTTTTTTTTTTTTTTTTAAAGAGGGTGGGGGGTGGATGGATGTGGTGGCCTTTAATCCCAGCACTCCATAACAGAAACAGGTGAATCTCTATGAGTTCCAGATCAGCTTTGTTTACATAGCAAGTTCCAGGCCAGCCAGATCTACACAGTGAGCACCTTTAAAACATTCAAAAAAGAAGCGTGGGGAGCTGGCACAGTGCTTGCTGAATAAGCACAAGGACTTAAGTTTGGATTCCCCAGAACCTCAATGAACAGCCAGGAGAGGGGATTCATGCCCATGATCCCAGCTCCGTGAGAGGGAAGAGGAGACAGCTAGACCCCTGGAAGCTCAAAGCCCGGTCAACCTAGCTTACTTAGCGAAGCTCCAGGCCAATGAGAAACTCTGTGTCAAACAAAAGGTAGACTGCACCCAAGGGTGTCCTCTGACCTCCACACCTGGACCACACCTCCACCCCAACCCCCACAGGTGTACAGATATGTACACACATATACACAGATACACTCTCACCAAAAAATGAGAAAGCAACAGTTTTCCAGAGGCTGGTAAATTCACTCGTGGTGTGGGCCGGAGATGATCACAGTCATTTAACACCTTCCTTCCACAGCCCCATCCCAAGGCTTCCCTTGGCTTGTCTGATGGGCTAGGGAAGGGGAGTGTGAGTAGATGGCAGCATCCAAGAGGGATGTCAACAAAACCACATAAAGAACCCGTCTCAGCACTGGAGAGATGGCTCAGCAGTTAAGAGCGTTGACTGCTCTTGCAGAGGACCCAGGTTTAGTTTCCAGTTCCCATATGATGGATAATAACCATCTATCACTTCAGTTCCAAGGGGATCCGATGCCTTCTTCTGGATTCCATGGGCATGGTACATGCAGGTGCACTTACATACATGCACACAAAACATTCATATGCACAAATAGATAAATAAATACAAATCAAATTTTAAAAGAGCACATACCTTTCTTGCAGGGGACCTGAATTCAGTTCCCAGTGCTGGGAGGCTCACAACTGCCTGTAACCCCAGCTCCAGGGCATCTGACACCTTCTTATGGATACCCCACCACCACCACATACACACATAATTTTTTTTAATCTAAAGTAAAAAGAATACCTGGCGCAGCACCAGTCAGGCGGGGGCTGTGAAGATGGTCTAGATGTTTGCATTGCATACTGACTAAAGCATCCTGAATACCACACTTTTGAGTGTATTAGGTTATTCTAGAGTGACCAGAGATGACATTACTCACAACTTTCAAGACTCTGCAGTTCTTTGAGCCCAAGGATCTTGTTCCATGTCACCTAACCCTCACCTGTGACCAGAGATGCTCTGGGCCTCTGCCAGAGATCCTGCAGCAGGTGTCCTTTTGAGCCTAGGCCTCTCCTTACTTCCAGGTACAGGTCTTCATCTTTGTTATGAAAAGAGATGGTCTATTACATGGCTTTGGTAGATACAGAACTTGGGCTATCTCTGTGGAAACCTGAGAATTATGACCATGGTTATCACTGGTAGACCCAGATCCCACAGCAATTCCTAAAGCCACAGACCTTCACAGCAGCATAAACCTTATAGGCCCCATGGCCAAACCTCACAGGGATACAGAAAGAAAACATGGGCTGTAGCTACGGTATCGCAGTAACTGTTCGACCCTCGTGGGCCAGCTGGCTCTTCTTCCAGGCAGGTCCTAGGACATGCGGTCAGTGTGTCGGCTGTTCCCAGCCCTCTGCATAGCTGCTGCTCTTCACTTTCTTTTTTTAAGCTTTGAAAATTACATTTATTTATTTGCTCTGCCTGTGTGTGCATTCACGCACATGCATGTGCGACACTATGCGTGCTTTTCCCCGTCTCCATCCATAAGTGATAGGAAGCACTTTTGCTCAGGGACAAGCCTTGATAATTCCTCAAGGTCCAGCTGGGGCATGGAAGTGAGAATTTGCAGGGACTCCAGACTGTGACCTCTAAGGAGAGCTTGGTCTGGGCAGATGACTGTCAGTCGAGTGCTAGCTTCGAAAACATGAAGACTTTAGTTCGGATCCCGAGCTCCTCAAAAGCAGGACACACCTGTAGTCCAAGCACTGAGGAGTCAGAGACAGAAGGATCCTAGGAACCAGCTGGCCAGCCAGTCTTGCAAACTTGGAGAATTCCAGATTCAGTGAGACACCCTATCTCAAAAGACAGGGCTGGTGAGATTCAAGATGACTCAGTAGGTAAAGGCACCTGCCTCCAAGTCTGATGACTTGAGTTCAGTCCCCAGAATCCACAATGGAATGAAAGAACCAACTCCCACAGGTTGTCCTCTGAGCTGCACACACACGTGGAAGGGGCACGTGTATACACACAGTATACAAATAGATTTGTAATGTTAAGATGGAGAGTGTTGAGAAGACACTTGCCATCAACCTCCACACACATGCTCATGCACACATGCCCATATGCACACACCTGCTCATGCACATACATACAATGTTTATGCACACACAGCACTCATGCACACACATGTTCAGACATACACACATGCTCATGTACACAATCCCCATGCACACACATTCCCATGCACACACACAGTGCTCGTGCACACACATGTTCATGCACACATATATACACATATAGGAAAAGATAAATGACCCATATGCATGTTAGAAACTTCAAAGTTCTTCCCTGTTGTCCTGGGACACAAGGAAAGTAAAATTTCCAAAAGCCACACCCCTTCCATGAACCCCAAATACTGCAGGTGGCACTTTCTGGGCACATGATAACCACTCAAGAGTTGGCAGCTCTTGCCTGTAATCTAGGTCCTAGGCAGCAAAGGCTGGAAGAGGCCAGCCTCTGCTACATATTGAAGATCAGTTTCAAAACTAACACCCCAAATGCAAAGGCACATATGGATGTCACAGCTAGAGTCGCTGTGAGAGCAGGAAGTTCCCATCCATAGAGACTGACCATCCTGCAGGTCCTGCTCATCACCCTCCTGGGCACAGGGTTCCGGTGCTGTTGAGCACCTCTGAAGCACTTTCGTGGCTGACTGCTCCATGCCCGTCATTCCCAACTACTGTCCTGCTGACTAGGTGTCCTTGGAGCCTCCCACAGGGGACAAGGAGCACTTCTCCCGAATTAGAGAGTTGGTAGGGCACAAGTAAGGGGATATGCGGAGTTTGCATAGATGAGAGCCTGAGGGGTCTCACTCATGCGTGTCTGTTGCATAGATGAGAGCCTGAGGGGTCTCGCTCACGCGTGTCTGTTGCATAGACTGAGAGCCTGAGGGGGTCTCACGCGTGTCTGTTGGAGGTGAGTTTGGGGTGTGGTAAGAACAAATCTGATGAGACTGTGAACAGTAGAGAATAGACCGAGAGGGAAAGGCTGACAGAGGGACTTCTGAGGGTGCGACAAGACGAGGAGCAGTGCTAAAACAACAGGGCGAGGAAGGCTAGGGCAGATGGTAGAAGAGTCGGGGACAGGGAGCATCTCCACAGCCAGACATCCGGAATCTTCTTCAGTCTGCCCGGATCAACCTCTGCGAGCCAGTCTTCTTCCTCCGTCCCCCTCTCTCCCCCCTCCCTCCCATCTCCTCCCTCCCTCCCTCTCCTTCCCTCCTCCCTCCCTCTTTTCCCTTCCCTTCTTCCTCTCCTCCTTCTCCTCTCCTTCTTGGTTCTCTTATCCTCTCCTCCTTCCCTCTCTCTCCTCTCTGTCCTCCCTCTCTCCCTGCCTCCTTTCTTTGTGTTGTATTTACATGGATGTATATGAGTGTATGTATGTGTGGACCCATGTGTGCACATATGGAGGCCAAAGGTATCTTCCTCATCACTCGCTACTTTTTATTTCTTGAGTCAGGATCTCTCACTGAGCCTTGTCTCACTGAACAACTCCATTGATTGACTATGCTGGCTGCCCAGCCAGCTCCCAGGATCCTCCTGCCTCTGCCTCCCCAGCCCTGGGATTTCAGAAGCACACCTCCATGCCCAGCTTTTGTGATGTGAATGCTGAGGACCAAACTAAGGTCCTAATATTTGCATATCAAGTCCTTTATCCACCAAGCCATCTCCCCAGCTTGGCCTCATTTCTCATCTGTGAAAAAGAACTGCAGAGCTAGGCATGGAGGAACATACGTATGTTCCCGGCAGTCAGGTGGCAAAGGCAAGAGGATCCATGCGGAGTTCCAGGACACACGGTGAAACCTTGCCTAAAATAACAAAACCCCCAATCCACAACAATGCCAAGACTGTTGTCACAGGCTATGCTAGCAAGAGGAAATGGCAAAATCTATAGGAAGGTTCTCATTCATGGCTAGGAAAATGACTCAGTGGATGGAGCAGGAGGGACCTGAGTTAGAACCCCCAGAACCAACAACGACTGAACTCAGTGGTGCATGTCTGTCATCCCAGCACTCCTCCTTCCAGAAGTGAGTCAGAAGGTGGAGGGCCAGTCAGCCTGGCAGCAAACCAGAGGCCCTGCCTCGACAGGGTGGAGAGTGTGGAAGGACACCTGAGGTTGTCCCCTACCTTCTACATGCACGCTATGGCACGCAAGCTCCCATAATCATGCACCTGCTTGCACACACACACACACACGCACTCACGCACACATGCACACGCACACTTTTTTTTAAAAAGAAGCTACTCAGCCACCATCAGCACTCCTGAATGCTTCCTTCCTGTGACATGCCATTTCTTCCAGGGTTGCATCATTTATTTCTTCTCCCCTCCCCTCTCCCCTCCCCTCCAATTCTCCCCTCTCTGTCTACTTATTGTATGTGTATGTGTGGCCTCATGTGTGCCACGGTGTGGGTGTGGGAGTCAGAGGACAATTTGTGGGGATTGAGTCTCTCCTTCCACCACGCAGTCCCAGGAATTGAGCTGCGGTAGTCAGGCTTGGCAGTAAACACTTTTACCTGCTGGGCCATCTTGCTGTCCCGTCATTTCTTCTCAGTCTAGCAGGGAATGTTAGGTCAATGTCCCACCAGGGCCCCCAAGATAACCTGTCCTCTAAAGCCATTATGTTCTTTTACATGCTGGAAACTGCTTAACTCAGGAATGGAATGTTCCAGCAGGCTGATCTGATTTTCAAATCACTTCCCTCTGAGTGATAGTCTCCCCCAGAGCAAAGACCTGGCCAGGCTTCGTCACACTTACAGGCCAAACATGTTGGCTGAGATTGATGTGAGGGGAGGTACCTCACCCTGTGTCCGTCCCACTCTTGCCCCCAGTTCTGGAATGCGTTTATAGAACCCAGGGGCAGCAGGAGAGGGCAGGACCCCTGCTTCACAGCCGTGAAGGTTGTGGGTGCTAGTGGAGTCTCGCTCCTATTTCTTACTCTAATTGGCCCTGTCAGGTTTCAGTCACTGGGAGGCCCCTGAATTGTCCTGAATTGCCTGCTTGAAACTCAGTTCTGAACAAGGCCAGCAGAGGGCGCCAGGATGGTCAGGTGCAACCCAGTCCATAACCCCAACTTTGAGCTCACTGGGACCATTCCCTTTTGCCACCCGTGGACTGACAGGAAGTACCTGGTTAGGGGAAGTCAGAGAGAAGCAGCTACCCCTAGCTCAGAGGCAGATCTGGAAGCAGAGTCTTGTATGCTTATGCTGAGGTAAGCCACAAGCTCTCCAAGTGTCGTCTCTTGCTTGATACCCCTTATGTTGACGCCACCTGGTCTTAAACATTTTTCTTTTTGAAATCAAGGTCTCGTGTAACCGAGGCTGACCTTGAACTCATTATGTAGCCCAGAATGACCTTGAACTTCCTCCAGCCTCCACTTCCTGAGTATTAGGATTACAGGTGCATCATCATACCTGGTTTATGTGGTGCTAGGGATGGAACCCGGAACCTTGGGTATGCTAAGCAAGCACTCTACCAAAAGAGTACATCCCCAATCCACATTATGAGCTTTGTTTTGTTTTGTGTTGGGGGGGGTTGACAATTTCATACATGTATACAATGTACTTTGATCATAATCACTCTAGACTCCTCCCCTAACTCCTCCCAGATTCACCTCCCACCATCTCACACCTTCACCCTCTTCCAACTTCCTGTCTTCTTCTTTTTAAAATAACTCACGAAGTCCAAATCTAGTTAGTGCTGCCCATATACTCATGGGTGTGGGGCCTCCACTGGACCATGATTGGTCGACCAGGGGCCACATCTTTAAAGCGAACTGACTCTCCCTCTCCCAGAGGCTGACAATAGTCAATAGCTTCCCAGTTTGGGATGCAGGCTCACAGGCCCCTTTCCCGCTCCATGCCAGAGTGTTGGGTTGCTTGATCTTGCACAGGCCTTGCACAGGCAACCACAGCTGATGTGAGTTCGTGAGTGTAGTGGTCCTGTCATGTCCAGAAGACACTGTTTTTCTCTGGTCCTCTCCAATCTCTGGTTCTTACAGTCTTTCCATCCCGTCTTCCCAGACAGTCTCCGGGGCCTTGGGAGGAGGGTGTGATACAGAGGTCCCATTTGTGGCTGAGCATTCCTAGGGATGGGGACATCTGCCCCAAAGCTCCCATTTCCTGCTCAGCCCACCCCAAGTAAGGCAGGCAGCAGTCATTGACAGGCCCTGTGCTCATCACGGCCAACTCCTAAGAGCTGAGTGTCAGGGTTACAAAAGCAACGTCACTGAACCCCACTTTTGGCTACCTCAGGGGCCCACAGCCCCTTTCTCCAAAGCAAACTCTAAGGTGGCCCTAGGAGAAGCCAGTAGAATGAAGTCCCATCACAGGATGCTCCTCATCACAGGATGCTCCTCATCAGAGGACATGCCTCAGCATATTCATTTCTGGCCGAGTACTGCCACCTGCTGACCAGACAGGTTCTAGGATGCTCAGCGAGTGAGGCAGGAATAAAAAAGCTCACTTCTAGCTTTGCTTCTCCTCAACAGGATTTAATCCATCTTGGCTGCTGCGAGTTTGTTGAAAAGCAACTGCAGTCAGGCGTGGTGGTGTATGCCTTTAATCCCAGCACTTGGGAGGCAGAGACAGGTGGATCTAGGTGAGATGGAGGTCAGCCTGGTCTATATAGTGAGTTCCAGGCCAGCTGGGGCTACAGAGAGACACTGTTTCAAAAACAAGAAAGAAAGCAAGGAAAAGCATTTTTTAAAACAACTTGTCTGGAGGTACTGTGTCTAACTTGGACTTCTTTTGCATCTATGTGTGTGTGCATCTGTGTGTGCGTGCGTGCGTGTGCATGTTTGCATTTGTAGGTTCATATGTACACGTGGAGGCCAGAAGTTGATGTTTGGTGTCTTTCCTCAGTGCTCTGCCTTTCACATATTGCGGCAAGATCTCTCACTTGAACTCAGAGCCCCCAATTCTGCTAGTCTAGCTAGCCAGTTTGCCCCTGGGGATCCCCTGTCTGTCTCTGGATCTCTGGGATTACAGGCAGGCCGTCCGTCAATCCACCCAGTTTTTATGAGGTTCGGGGAATCTGAGTCCTGTCCCTGTGCTTGCACAACGAGCGCTTTATCGCGCTTTATCCACCGAGCCCTTCCCCGAGCCCTGGTGCTGCTTCAATTAGCATCCCTTCGCCAGGCCATGAGGGAAAAATTGCTCAAGTCAACATAACACAATGTTTATTTACCCTTCAAAGAAATGACTCTGTAATGAGGAATTCCATATTCCACTGTGGAGAGGCCAAAAGGGAAGAGCCCTTTCTAAGTATCCCCCTGATCTCTGACTCACCCTGAGGTCAGAGGTCAAACTGGTGTGACAGCTGAATAACGTCTGTCATCTCGGAACACTGCAATATAACGTAATATTAGACTTGACAATGACCTTAAATGGTCATTGTATAAATTCAAAAATTAGATGTGACTTGCTCATCAGAAACAGACTAGAATCTCTTCCTGAAATGCTAGGATTTAGGTAACATTCTGAGTGTGTGTGGGGGTGTGTGTGTGTGTGTGGTCTCAAATGTGGGGGTCAAAGGTCAAAACATAGGAGGCAATTTTCTCCTTCCATCACGTGTTTCTTGGGAATCAAAATCAGGTGTCAGGTTTGGTGGCCAGTGCCCTCACCCACTAAGCCATCTTGCTAGCCCAAGAGCAATATATACAACATCAATTTCAAGTTTGGTGTTCCCCACCGCCCTGACAGAGAAGCTTACCTGAGCCTAGGTGCTCAGAGTTTTATTGGACTCACTATCCAAGCTCCATCAACTTCCCACATGACCGCCCTAGCCATCAGTGTCCAGCCCTTGCACCCTGACTCAGAGTCTGGCCTTGTGTCACAGGCTCAGTCTTTCTGTGAACAGTCCTATGATGATTAATTTTCATTGTCAATTTGATTGGATTTAGAATCAACAAGGAAACAGACTTGGGAGTGGGTCTGTGGGAGTGTTTCGATGAAGATTTAACTGAGGAAGAGTGACCTGCCCTTAACTCTGGCTGTGTCGTCTGTGCGTACTGCATAACTAACTGTCATTTAAGTTAGGGACCTGGGGCCTGGGGTCCTGGACTAAAGAAAAGGAGAAATCAAGCTGAGCGCCGGCCTTCATCTGTCTCTGCTTCCTGACTGTGGATCAATGTGAGCGGCTGCCTCACGCTCCTGCCGCCATGACTTCCCCGCCCCGATGGACCGCACCCTCCAAATGTGAACACAAACACTCCCTTTCTCCCTTACGCCATTCTGAACAGGTGTTGTCACAGCCATGAGAAGAGTAATGAATACAAGTTCCTATCTTTTTGCCTTTTAAGATTTATTTTATTTTTAATTATGGGCACATGTGTGGGCACGTGGAAGGCCTGAAGAGCCCCTGGAGCTGGAGTTACAGGTGGCTGTGAATTGTGGGTGCTGGGAACCAAACTTGGGTCCTCTGGAAGAGCAGTATATACTCCAGACCATCTGCGCCATCTCTCCAGCCCACCAGTCTCTATCTTAAATGACACTGTTAGCTATGCAGTGTGTCCCAAGGCACCCAGGCACAATGTTCTAGGAACTTAAAGATGGCTTCCCAGAATCCAAGGGCCAAAGCCAGATCCTTTTTTGAGTATAGTTGGAGAAACCTCATGGGTGCTGGGCTCCCTGTTATACAGCTGAAGGATCTGGGTGGGTCTGGGTGCTATACTTCTGATCACAGTTTTACCCTTGACACCTTCAGGCTCCAAATGCCACTCTGGAAGGGGCTAGGGATGCCCTGTCTTGGCTCTCACCACTCCTGTGCTAGGATTATAAGTATGTGACACCATGCCAGACTCCTTTTAAAAAGGTGAATTCTGGAGATCAAACTCAGCTCCTTGTATTTGCAAAGAGGACTGAGCTATCTCCATAGTCCCACCCTGCTTATTTTGAGACAGAGTCTCATATACAAACTCTCTATGTAGCTGGAAATGATTTTGAATGCTCCACCAACTTTCTCCCCTCCTCCTTTCTTCCTCTTCCTTGTTTTTTTTTTTTGAGACAGGGTCTCACTATGTAGCCCTTGCCTCACTCACTATATAGACCAGGTTAGGCCATAATTCACAAGACAGAAATCCACCTGCCTCTCCTTTCCGAGTGCTAGAATTACAGGTGTACACCACCACGCTGAGTTTATGCAGTGCTTGAGATGGAACCCGGGGCTTTGTGTAAGCTCTCTGCCAATGGGCCATAGCCCTAGTCCTGGACAAAAGTTTGTAAAACATCTTCAAGTTATCTGACAAGTTCTTAAAATTGACATTTTTCCCAAAATACTCATGTCGAGTTAGTTTGTCCTTGTGCTTCATGTGGATACCTGCAGCTCCTATTGCTGATCTGATCACGTGGGACCAGCTTTGAGAAGCCAGTTCTGGGTCAGGCCCAAGTGCTGAGACAGCAACGCTTGCCACCTTGACAACTGCACGGCTGGTCGTAGCTCATGCTCCTGCCTTCCTGGGGATTTAGAGCCCCACTCATCATCAGCTGAAGTGTCAAGGATTTCTTTCCTAGAGGAAATTAACTTGCATTCTGCACTTTGTACCTGTAGAAATTTAATCATCCGTCAATTCCTGGCCTGTTGGAAAGATGGCTGCCCCCTCCTCCCTGTAAAATATAGCCTGTCCTACCGATGGGGAGGCAGGACGAGGGATGCAGCCATTCACAGAGTGGTTCACTTCTTCAATTTTTTTTTTTTTGTTACATTTCTTCATTTGTGTGTGTGAGTGCATGCCACAGTGTCCCCGAGGAGGCCAGAAGACAACTTGCAGGAGTCAGTTCACTCTCTCTACTGTGTGGGTCCTGGGGATAAAACTCAGGTTTCAGGCCTGGGGGCAAATCCTCATTCACTGAGCCATCTTGCAGGCCCCAGAGTGAGATGTCCTTCTGCCTATGCTGGGAGCACAAACCAAAGGAGATGATCGTGAGGGTGAAAGCCCCGAGAAGTAGCAGTTGCAGGAACGGAGGCTGGGATGAGAAGGGCTTGGAGTGCCTTTAACAAACCAATGTCATTTTTAGAATCTTGGGCTCAAACCCTGCCCCTTAGGTGAAGACTGGGCAAGCTGCTTCGTCTTCGTGGGTCTCAGCTTCCGTACGACCATATATGGTCATGGAGTGTTCATTGCGTCAATGCATTGGATACGGTAAGCATTAGGTACTGTAGCACTGTTACCAATTGCTCTTCTTTGTCTCTGCCTCTTCTTCCTCCTTCTCTTTCTTCTTCATCGTCAAGATTTATTTACATGCAAGTATGGGCCGAGACTAGCAGAGAGTGTTGGATCCTCCGGAGCTGGAATTACGGGCTACAAGAGCAGTAAGTGCTGTTAACCACAGAACCATCTCTCCAGCCCTCCCACACTTTTTTTTTTTTTTTTTGAGTCTCATGTAGCTCAGGCTGATCTCGAGCTTACTATGTAACCAAGAATGACCTTAAGCTCTGGAATTATAAATGTGTGCCACTGTGCCCAGGTTATGTGATGCTGAGAATCAAACCCAGAGCTTCATGCATGCTACGCAATGCTACTCTACTAAGTGAGCTACATCCCCAGTCTAATTGATTGCTTCTAAATCACCAGCCTCCACCTCTCGAAGATACATACATCATCCTGCTGACAGTCCTCCCTCTGGGATCCCCTCTCAACCATCTCCCCAGCCCTCCGCCCAGCAACCCAGGGCTCTTTCTAAAGGACTCCTGAGTCTTAGGGCTTCCCACCTCAGCTTCCCAGACAGTCTCCAGCCTAGCTTTTCCTTTGCAAGCTTCCCCAAGTGCCCTAGCTCCCAGGGCTGCTCTGCAGTGTCCTCCTAGCTCTGTCCATCTGCTTGCCCTTCCCACTCTGTTCCCTGCTGACCTCTCTGTGAGCCTCCCCTTCCTGCTTTCATATTGCTCCACTTTGATATTTCTTCTGTGAGGGGACACTCCCTGCATGCACCCCAAACCACAGTTCCAGTTCCTTCCTCTCCATGCATCTGCACTGTAGTCTGAATGTTCATGTCTCACCAACAGCTCTGTGTAGAGACCTAACCAGAATGTGTGGAGATAGAAGGTGGGACCTGTGGGAGGTGGTTAGGTCAGAAAGTGGAGGCCTCAAGTGGAGTAGTGCCCTCACAAAAAATGTTCTTCATTAAAAAAAAAATTTGGCCCAGTGGCCCCCACTTCTAAAATCAATAGTGGGGAGCCAGAGACAGGAGGATCCTTGAAGCTCAATAGCCAGCCAGCCTAGTTGAATTGACAAAGTTTAGTTTCAGTAAAAGACTCCATCTGGAAAAATAAGACTGAGGAAGATGCCCAAGCTTGGCCTCTGGTTTCCACATGCATGCACACGTACATACATTTGCACACTCACAAAAATGTATATATGAAAACTGTATTAGTTACTTTTCTGTTGCTGTGACAAAGCACCATGACCAAGGCAACTTATAGAAGAATTTATATAGCTTACAGTTCCAGAGAGATAAGAGTCCATCATGGCAGGAGAGGAAGCCCGAGCAGAGAGCTGAGAGCTCACAACTTCTAGCACACACAGGAAGTAGAGCAAGGGCAAGGCTATGAACTCTCAGAGCCCTTTCTTCATCCAATAGGGTCGCACTCCTAAACCTCCACAAACAGCTGCTTCCACCTGGGCAGGATTTTCAAATACATGAGGCAATGAGGGACATTTCTCACCCAAACTAACACACACACACACACACACACACACACACACACGATAAAGGAGGACCCAGAGACAACCATGGTGGCACATGCCTGTCACTCAAGCACTTGGAAGCCTGAGGCAGGAGGATCATGAGTTCCTGGCCAGCCTGGGCTTCACAGTGAGACCCTATCTCCAAAACATAAAATGAACAGTTTTCCCAAAAGCTGCCTCACCCTTTCTGGGGATTCTCACTGGGCTCTGGATCTGTTGGCCCATGAGCTTGAACTCGAGTTGACAGAAGTATGAGAAGTCAGATTCCATTTTTCTAAATCTCCAGTCCAGATCATGATGGTCTGCATGCTGTCAGTGAGATGCTTCGCTACTGGGTCACACCAGGGACTATTCTAGTTTCATTTATTTTGCTGTGACAAAAATACCTTGACAAACCCCTTAGCAGAGACTGTATATTTTAACGTAAAATCCCAGGTTTCAGCCCATTCTTGAGGGGAAGACAAGGACTGGTGGGGAAGTGTCTGAAGGTCTGCTTCAGAAGTTTCAACAGTTGCTGGAATTGACCCATGACAGCTGTCCAGGAGGAAGCAGCCACTCCCATGCCAGGATGTATGTCCCAGTGAGTGTCCTCTGAGCCTGTAGCTGGCACCACTATGGCCGAACATCCTGTGTGCAGGAACTTGGCCACTATCCTCCAGATACCAAGACAAAGGAAGACCTTGGTCCCGTTGCTGGAAGCAAGCCAAAGAACAGTACCCTTGCCCAGAACTTGTCACAGATGGCCCCTGTGATGGTCGGCTTTCATTTTAAGCAGAACCAAGCATTAGGGTGTCATACGACACGGCCCAGACCACAGATGCTGCCAGGGGTCCTTGCCCTGCATGTGGACTCAGCCTTTAGTTTCCTGATGTCTGCACCTTCCCAGAGCTGCCCCCCCCCCCCTTCTCCACCCAGAGTGCCTGTTCAGCACTTAACTAATCCCCACAGCCCAGCTGAAGGAGGAGAAATACCAGGGTTTGCTGCTCATCTATTAGGTGTCAGTGTTAGTGGAGCTGTCAGGGCTAGAGTCTAGGCCTCAGCAGCCCTAACAAGTGAGGCTGAGCCCCATCCTCACTAGACCAGTTAAACAGATGAGTAATAATCACAAGCAGAGGAAGGAGGTTTATTCAGTGGGGCTATAAAAGGAAGAAAGAGGCCCAGTGACCCACTAGGTCCATCTTTGGGGCACTGACATGAGGTTCAAGTTTAAAGATTTCTTTTTTAACTTTATGTATATGTGCTTGAGTGAGTTTAATGTGTATTCAGGTGCCCAAAGAGGCCAGAAGAGGGTGTCAGATCCCTTGGAACTAGAGTTACAGGTGGTTGTGAGCCACCTGACATCCTCTTCAAGAGTAATAAGCACTCTTAATTTCTGAACCATCTCTCCAGCCCCAAGAGGTTCAGGTTTAAATAGGGGGCAAGAGACAGCATGGTTAAACAGTCCTGGTCAAAGTGAGGTCCTGCGGGTCACTGACCCATCATTGTCTCTGCTTCAGTGTCTTCCGCAGGTAAGTCTGACAGGCTGTTAGAAGTAGGTGAAATCTCTCTCTGGATAGCACCAGGCTTTAGCTTTTCCCTTCTCCCAGCAGAGTTTTCCAAGGAAGTTCCAATTCCTTGGGGCGTGCTGCTAAAATAGTCTGATAGCTGAAGGGAGGGGGCACAAGGGATTGTTTCATACATCTTCATTTTTGCTAAAATGGCAGCACAGGCTTCCCCAGGAGGCATTCTACATCTGGTCCCTCAGCAACCTCTGACCAGTTCTGTCCTCTGGGTTCATTTTCCCCATAAGCAAATTGTTCTCATTTCTTTTTCTATTGCTATGATAAACCCCTCTTACCAAAAGCAATTTAGGGTGAAAATGGTTTATTTCATCATGTGGCTTACTGTCTATCATTGAAGGAAACCTGGGCAGCAGCGCAAGGCAGGAACCCAGAGTGAAAACTGAAGCAGCCCAGACAAACCTGCGGGGGGGGGGGGGGGATGGCACCACCCAAAATGGGGTTGGCCCTCGTTCCTCAGCCAGCAATAAGAAAATGAGGGGAAGGCCACAGCTTGAGGGAGCTGGCCACATTCCATCCACAGTCAAGAGCAGAGAGACGCATGCCAGTGCTCAGCCCCCTTTCTCCACTCCTAAACAATTCCGGATTCCCTGCTGAGGGAATGGTGCCTCTCAGGGTGAGCTGGACATAATGCAATCAAGGTAATTCCCTACTGTTAAGTGAGACTGCTCCTGGGGAGATGTGAATCAAAGTCTACTCAACCCAGATAAGAAACGAACAACAGACAGCTTGGTGAACCAAGGCGTTTATTGAGCTTACTTACAGGAGTATGGGTGAGGGGTTACTTATAGGAGCAGAAATGACTAAAAAACAGCTGTATCACCAGAAGCCCCCGCCCCTCCCCCTCCCCCTCCCGCCCCGCCCCTCCCCCTCCCGCCCCGCCTCCTCCCGCCCCCTCCCCACACGCCCCGCCTCCCCAGCATAGGTTTCAGCACGCCCAACTCCTTATATGATCTTGGGGAGGGAGGACCTAGTGAATCTACTCAGTTTCAGGAACTTCCTGAAGCTTTTGAGTTGTTTATTTCCTGAGCTTAATGAGCTTCCCTGCAGGATGGAATGTTTTACCTCCCTTCAGAACATCCTGAGTCTTAAAAGCCTCTTTCAAAGATGGAATATTTTATCTCAGAGAAAACTGCTATACAGCACTCCTAGATATGCCCACAGACCAATCTGCTCTAGACAGTCCTCTTTGAGACTTCCTTCCTGGTGATTCTAGATTGTGTCAAATTAATAAGGGAGCTAGAGAAATGGCTCAGTGGTTAAGAGCACTGGCTGCTCTTGCAGAGGACTGAGGTTTGATTCCTAGTACCCACATGGAAATTAACAACCATGGAACTCCAGTTCCAGGGGTTCTTGATGCCTTCTTCTGACCTCCACAGGAATTGCATGACACAGGTATACTTACATACATGCAGATAATACATGCATACACATAAAATAATACATAAAAAAATAATCATTAAAACTAACCATCATGAAGCTGGAGAGGTGGCTCAGCATTTAAGAGTAGTGGCAGAGGACCCAAGTTTAGTTCCTAGCACCTAGAGCAGGTTTCTCACAACCGCCAATAACTCCAGTTCCAGAAGTTCTGCATCCCCTTCTGGCCTCTACCTCTGTGTGCAAACCTATATGCACATACTTAAAAATAGAAAACAAGGACTGAAGAGATGGCTCAGCAGTTAAGAACACTGGCTGCTCTTGCAGAGGAACAGCTTCAGTTTACAGTGACCTCATAGCAGCTAACAGTTGTCCTTAATTCCAGTTTCAGGGGAATCCAGCACCCTCTTCTGGCCTCCTTGGGCTTTATGTGACACAAGTACACTTACATTCATGCAGGTAAAATACTTATACATAAAAAATAGAAATAAAAAGAATTTAAATAACAAAACTAGTCATCAGATATCCAAAATATGATCTTTATTCTTCAGCTAACATAAATAGCTATTCATGGAATCTGCTACTTTTTAATACCAGTATCTGAAATCCAACTTGTATTTTATACTTGGAGTTCATCTCTCGTGGCCAGGCATCACTCAGCTACACCTGGCAGATGGCCCAGCCCTGAACAGCTGTGCCTATGCTTCTACAATCCTCCCGGATGTAGGAATCAGCTACAGGGAAGTCTCTGGTACCTCCCTTGGGGGAAGGTGGTCACAGCCGCTGTACATCACAAGGCTGTTTGGGGCAACTTAAGAGGGGCTGGAGAGATGGCTCAGCAGTTAAGAGCCCTGGCTATGCTTACAGAGTACTAGGGTTCAGTTCCCAGCACCTACAGGGTGGCTAATACCTGTCCATAACACCAGTTCCAGGGAATCCAATGCCCTTTTCTGGGCTCCAAGGGCATTGCATGTATGCAGTGTACTTACATACATGCAAGCCAAACACTAATACAAATAAAATAAAAATAAATAATGAAAAAAAGTGTGTAAGAAATCCTAGCCACTGGCGGATTGTGTGTGTGTGTGTGTCTGCATGTAGATGGGTGTCCAGCATTACTCTTGAAGTACTCTCAAAATGAATTTTCCTTGTTTCAACAAATATGCCCCACATATTGGTCCTTTTCCACGCTGGGATCACAACAGTAAATGGCATGCGTGCATTTATGCCCCCGAGTGTCATGCCCTGTCCCCTGTCCACAAATTGGCAGGCCTAGAGATTCTATTCAACTTCATCCCCTCCAAGACACAGGGAAGCTTCCGCTTTGATGCTATTTTGGCCGCAGTGAGGAAGAGGGTACACAAGGGGGCGCTATTTGAACACATTTCACTTTCAGCCTCCCGTCTCACCTAATTCCAGGCAGTGTTGTCTAAACTTTCAGAGCGCTCCAGACTTTCCCAGACCCTCTGAAAATCTGGAATCCCTCCCAATTCCCAAGTATCCCTATATCACACACCCCTCGTCTCACATCCTCCATAGTCTAGGTCTCCAGACTCACCCTCTGATCTCCAAGATTTTAGACTCCCTAGATTCTCAAACCACCTCAGAGCCCCAGACTCAGATCTGGTCCCTCCAAGCTGCCACACTGTCAGCTCCAGGTCCGGGTGGCCTAGCACCTCCACTCAAAACCCCATGCCCCTAGCCCCTCACACCTCCAGACCTGTCCCTATGCCTAGAAATCCTGTGAGCTGCCCCAGCATTCCGACTCTTCAGAGTCCTTGCATAACTGTTCCAGCAGGAATGAAAATGTTCTAAAGCCACACTTGTGCCCTTCCCCTGGGTTGTCAAACTATGGAAACAGTGGACCCCGAGACATTGGAATTTCACCAGGAATCTCATGCTGGGAGATGGAGAAAGCTGAAGCCTGGTGCCAGTCAGAGAGGAGCTTGTCTCCTGGGAAGGGATTTCATACAGTTCTGACAACTTGTCGGACCACCTTGCAGGAGAGACCAGAGCTGAGACCACGATGGGTCAGTGATGGGCCACACCTGGACCAGGACCGCTTAGCTGTGCACACCTCTTACTCTCTATTTAAACCTAAATCTCATGTCAGGGCCCTGAAGATGGATTTGGGGGGGCACTGAACCTCTTTATTTCTTCTTCCGAATGTGGCTGTGTTGAATACATCTTCTTTGGCTTTTCACCATCACTTGTCTGTTTAAATGGCCTATTGAGGACGGGAAGACCCCTCAGAAGTAACAGATACCCATGACCTCTGGGCACAGCTATAGACCCCGCACGCCCACCAATCTCCCAGACACTCATGCCAGCACACACACACACACACACACACACACACACACACACATTGAAGATATATATTATATATACATATGTGTGTATATACATTTGAATTTCGTGTATGTCTCTGTGTCTGTGTGACTATATGCCACATGTGTCAGATGTCTTGGAGGTGGAGTCACAAGTAGCTGTGTGAGCTGCTTGACACGGATGCTGGGAACAAAACTCAGGTGCTATGGAAGAGCAGGAAGAGAGCCATCGCTCCAGGTCTCCAGTAACTAGATGTTATAAATATCCCCCACTCCCCAACAGAGGCCCCAGAGGAACACAGTGCCAGGGGCTTGGGTGCTAGGCATCACTTGAAATGGGCAATAGGGTCTCACCCTCCTTTTGGTGACAGTCATAACACCAAAGCTCTGGAACACTAAATTGAGGGACCCCCATCTCTACAGATGAGTGAGCAAAGGCCAGGGAAGAGAAGGAATCTGCCCCCGGCCACTGCACAGGAGTGGCTGCTTCGCAGGCTGGCCACTTCCAGGCCCACGCAGTGCCTGGTACACAGTAAGTGCTCAACAAATGCTGGCTACCATTAACATTACTGTAACCCACACAACTAAAGCAGCAGTCTTGGCTCCCACCCAGGCTGACCCCGCAGAGGCCCAATATGGGACCATTCTATCTTCCCAGGACTGAACAGTCAGAACACCCCCCAATTTAGCAGCATCTGCAAATTTAATTAACAAGCTGTTTATCTTCCTGGCCAAGCTATTAATAAAGGTGTCAGGCAGAACAAGGCCCTCCACAGCCTCCTGCAGTGCCTTTAAGGTGCCTCCTCCTTCTGCTCCAAGGGACTAGCTATTTATCAGAGGTACCGGGAGGGGTGTGCTGGTGAGGACTGGAAAGAGAGAGAAGAGAGGGGGAGAGAGAAGAAAGAAGGCATGACATGGAGTCACCACTGGACCTTGTGCTTTCTTTCAGCTATTCAGAAAATGAGCACTCAGCCTCTACAGCGTGCGGGGCACTGCGCAGTGCTCCGCTGGTACACACAGCACGCGCATGATCTTCTCACTAGAGGTGGGAGCACTAGGGGTGGATACAGAGTGGGGGCTGAAGCAACTCCAGTGCCGGAGGGTTAGTCAAGTTGCTCAGCCCCGGGTCCCCACCACGCTTGCCATCCCAGTTGCTAACTGGTGCCGCAGTTGCATTCCAGACATGCAGACACTAGGCTATGAGGAGTCAGGGGGTCAGGCCTCTCCTCTCAGTGATGCCTTCTCACCAGCCCCTACAAGTTTGAATTTTTCAGCCATAGCTCCCCACCCCAGACCTAAAGGAATCCAACTTTTTTAAGCTGTTAAGATGATGGAGATGGGTCCAGGTTGCCATGGTCCACATAATTCACCATCAAAACTAAGACTAAGGCAGAGGAGATGGCTCAGTTGGCAATGTGCTTTCCACTGAAGCCTAAGGACCTGAGTTTGAGATCCATGACCCAGTGCAAACAAGCCAGGCATGGGCCGGTGAGATGGTTGAGCAGGTAAAGGCACTTGCTGCCAAGCCTGTTGACCCAAGTTCAATCTCTGAGGCCAACATAATGAAAATAGAGAACTGACTCCCACAAGTTGTCCTTTGACCTCCACACATGCACTGTGGCTCATGAATAAACACACACACACACACACACACACCACACCACACACACACACACACACATACAATAAATAGATCTAATATTTTTTTAAAAGTTGAGTCATGGTAGTGCACCGTCATAATCTTAGTGTTGCGAAACTGGAGACAGGTAGGTTCCTGGTGCTCAGGCCGGCCAACCTAGCCTGCTTGGTGAGTTCCAGGCCAGTAAGAGACCCTGCCTCAGAAACCAAGGTGAATGGATGGTCCCTGAAGAATGACATCTGAAGTTGTCCTCTGGCCTTCACATGCACAAATACAGAAAGTGAAAGAAAGAGGCAGAGACACACAGAGAGACAGAGAGACAGGCAGAGGCAGGGACAAAGTCAGAGAGAGAGACAGAAAGAGAAAACACTAGGACTGCATTTGATCATTTTGTCTCTGTTGCTTAAAATATGTTCTCCTGAGCATGCAGAGAAGGAAACAGACTCATCTCATCCAATAAATACCTTTTTCAGGTGAGGAAATGCACAAGGCAGTGAACTGTGATTTGCCAACACAGCCAGAGAGTTAGGAACTCAGCTAAGACTAAGCTGTGGTTTTCACTGTCAAGTGAAATTATGTGCTGGGAGTTCTATGCACACCTTGATCATAAACCTGGAAATGACCCTCAAACACTGGACTGCTCAGCTGTGCATACATCCTGGGTTAGGGGGACATCCTGGAACACTCTACTCAGCCTAAATGAGAAAGAAACTCTAAAGTAGCCCCCCACCCCGCCCATTCTGGACCATTCTTTCTTTTCTCCACTTTCTATTTATGATGGAGATACTGATTGTCAAGTTGACAGGATCTAGAACCACCTAGGAGACAAACCTCTGGGCATGCAATGGCTCTCTTGATTAGGTGGAGGTGGTAGGAATGTGGATAGCATCATGCATGAGCTGGAGTCCTGGACTGACCAAAAAGGAGAGAAAGAGCTGAATACCAGAACTCCTCTCTGCTTCCTGAGTGTGTAAGCAATGTGACCAGCTGCCTCAAGCGCTTGTCACCATGCCTTCTCCACCATGAGGGCCTGTATCCTCCAACTGTGAGCCAAGATAAACCCTCCCTCCCTTAAGTTGCTTTGGCCAGGTGTTTGATCGCAGCAATGAGAAGGTAACTAGTGTAACACACTTCAGGCTGGTGAGTGCACTTCCTACATGGTTTCTCCTCTTGGATGTTTATGTCAGCATCTCAACTTAAGTAGAGGCCCCAAGCAAACTCCTGCCAGTCCTCAGCCCTGGTCAACCTGCTGCTACCTGTCTCTGTGGCTTTGATCACCTTTACTTTTGGACAGCATTTGGAGAGCAGGCCACATTGGGTATGGGGTGTTGATGGAAACTGCGTGGTATCTACACCTGTGCCCCCAGAACGATGAGGAAGTTAACACCATAGGCCAGCCCAAACTGGCCTCCAAACTCTCCGTGTAACTGAGCAGGACCTTCAACTTTTGATCCTCCTGCTTCTGCCTCCTAAATGCTGGGCTTACAGATATGTGCCAGCACACCTGGCTTGTCGTGCTGGAGTTGGAACCAGGGCTTTGTGCATGCCAGGTAAGCACTCTAGCAACTGGCCTACATTCCATCCCATGAGCCAGCCTTTACCAGTGGGGACAGGCCAGCTAGATGAATGGACATCCTCCCCCTGCTCTTTATCTCTCAAGCTGGTGGATCTGAGGTGCAGTCATGACGCTCCTCAGGCGGCCTCTGACGCACGCCCAGTCTTCCATGGGACACCACTTTCAGAATGTATCCATTTACTGTCTCTCCTCTTCTAGCTTCTTTCCCCACTTCCTGCCCAACCCCCGTCTCAGGCTCTGCTCTCAGGGACACAAGCCACATACGAGAACACAGATGTGGGGAAGGATTGCTGCCCAGCCATGAACACCATGCTTAGCCTCCCAGGTGCTGCTGCGGCACGGCCAGCTCCTCACACTGTTCTGGGGCGGCCTCAGTCATGAACCCAAAGTGGGTCCTCAGCCCTGCACACTGCGCCAGTGTCCCCTGCTGGCAGGTGCAGGTAGTACAGGGAACTTGGGACTGATGGAGACCCGCCCACTTGTTGCATCGCTCCCTTTACAGGCGACACTGTCCAATAAAGCAGTGTGTCCTTTACATTACAGCCTCTGAGCATGTGGTCCCTACACAATCCAACAAGAGATACCATCTGTAAGGAGTTGGGGGATAGCAAGAATGCCAGGAAGTGAACCCTGTGTGTGTGTGTGTGTGTGTGTGTGAGAGAGAGAGAGAGAGAGAGAGAGGGGAGAGAGATTCAGACTTGGGGAGATGGGGAAGTTAAGACAATATTTAAATACTTAAATACATTTAAAATTCCTTAACATTCTTTTTAAATATTTTGTTTATTCTTTTTTTGTTGTTGTATATGACAACATGTTGTCTCCATGTAAGTACACCCATGTCATGCAATGCCTTCGGAAATCAGAAGAGGGCATTACATTCTCCTGGAACTGGAGTTACAAATGATTGTTAGCTGCCATGTGGATGATGGGAATTAAACCTGAGTCCTATGCAGGAGAATTCAGTGCTCTTTACTGCTGAGACATTTCTCCAGCCCCTTAGCATTCTTTTTTAAAAAGTATTTATTTTATGTGTATAAACGTTTGCCTCCATGTATATATGTGCATCACATGTATGGCTGGTGCCTTGGAGTCCAAAAGAGGGTGTTGAGACTGGAGCTGGAGTTACAGACAGTTGTGATTCGTCATGTGTGTGCTGGGAATTGAACCTAGTCCTCCACAAGAGCAGAATGTTCTTAACTACTGAGCCATCTCTCCAGCTCCCTTAGCATTCTTTCTAATTTTTCTTTGTTTTTGAGAATTTCATACACGTACACAAATGAAATATGCTCCTAGTCACTCCCATCTCCCTGTGCACCCCAGTAACCTACCGAGTACAGCTCCGTCTTAACTTCATGTCCTTGTTTTTTGTTTGTTTTTTTCTAACCCACTAAGTCCAATTAGTACTGTCCATACGTGTATGGGTGAAAGGCCATGCACTGGAATGTGGGGATCTTACCAGTGGCCTCGCCCTCAAAAAAGAATGATTCTCTCTCCCCCAGCTGCTTTCAACTACCAATAGCTCCTCAGTAAGAGATAGGGCTGGAGAACCCTCTCCCACACACACCTATGCCAGAATTTTGGCTATTAATACCTCCTTAGTATTCTTATCAGGCACCTGCTTGCTTGACTGTCACCAGAAGATGGAGGCTACACTTTGCCCAGTTGACATTTGGGTATGCCTCTGACCCTGCAAAGAGTAGGACATTCATTGTTGGTGGGCATTGTGATTGGACTTGCCTAGAGAACTGGGTCTCTTTCCTTCAGGTTGAGCACGTGAGGGGTCCTCTGTTTCTCCAGCCAGGTCCTACAGCAGGTGGTCAGTCATTCTTGGTCTGTGAGGGCCCTGTGCTGGTGCTGTAACCGTCACAGGGTAGGAGCCGTGGATGTCACTGTGGTCAACTCAGTTCTCCATGCACATTATAAACGCTGGCATTGTGCCCACAGCAATGGGTACAATGGGAAGAAAACGGTTCCTTGAGGAAGCTCCCATCATACAGGGGGTGACAAAAATGCACACACACACTTCTTCACTTGCAAATCAGGTGCCAGGTTCGGGACCCACAAGGGTGCAAGGGTTGAGCCTGAAGGTGACTCGGAGAAGTGGGAGCCATCCAGGGCCACCAAGATGCCCTAGTGCCCAGCGGAGAGAGGAGCAAGTATGCTCCCATGGCACCGTGGGGGGTACAGGGCAGGTTTAGATTTAGTGGGAGGCTAGAGATGTGACAGACCCCTGAGGAGGCTGAAGCCAGGGAAGGTTTGTGTGTCTGGGAGGCTTCTGTGAGCAGCTAAGGGGATAGAACTTCAGTGGTAGGAAGACCAGAAGCCAGTTGGGCAACTCAACCCCAAGCAGGCATAGGCAAAGTACAGGAGCTAATGCAGGGGCAGAGGGTTTGGCCAGAAGGTTTGGACAGACCTTGGCGGGGTGAGAGAGTAGCTCCATTCCCCAAATACCAGAGAGATGGGGAGACTTGTCCTCTCAGGTCCTTGATCCTCAAAAAAGCTCCATCAATGGGGGCTGGCTTAGTAGGTGGAGTGCTTGCCATGATGGAAGGTTGGGGACCTGAGTTTGACTCCCCAAATCCACGTAAAATAATGGAATGTGGTAGCACCCACTTTTGATCCGAATGCTGGAGAAGTAGAGGCAGGTAGATCTTTACCTCACTGACTAGACAATCTAGCTGAATCAGAACCCCAGGCCAGTATAAAACCCATCTCCAAAAAGGGCTGAAGAAGTGGCTCAGTCAGTAAGAGTGCTTGCTATACAATCATGAGGACCTGAGTTCAAATCCCCAGCACCCGTGTAAAAACTGGGCTTGTTTGTGCATATACCTGTCACCTCAGCACTGTAGGGCAGAGACTGGAGGATCTTTGGGGCTTGTTGGCTGCTAGCCTAGGTCCAGGTTCAATGAGAGACTTTGCTCAAGGGAATATGGCATACTGTGATGGAACAGGACACCTGACATCATCCTCTGGCCTCCACATGCACACATGGGTGTGTACTTGAATACACACATGCACATATATCACACACATATGAATACACATACACACATATGAATACACATACACACAGATGTCAAAAAACAAGATAGTGGTGGATGAGGAAGGAATGACTCCCGAGGTTGACCTCTGACCCCTCCACAGGACTTGGGCTTGTGTACATACATAGATGCTTTGTACACACACAAACATTTATAAAAAAAAATAAATAAATAAAAAGAGGAGCAAAAGCAAGACCTAGCGCCTCTCAGTTTCAGAGTCAGCGGCTATCTTTTCCTGTTAGAGGGAAGTGGCTGGAGAAGGATTTAGGCAGCAGGGCAGGAAGGGACCAGAAGCGCAGCTACCAGCTCATTTGCATTTCAAACAGCCCCGTTTGTTTTATCTCCTAATTAGCATATTCACCCTCAGCTGCAAACGAGTCCATTAAAGGGAACTCTGCTCCAGGCCTGGACTCCTCCTTTAAATATTTTTAAAGTGTGTGATTAATACACTTGCCCAGGCGCTGCCTGGACTGTGCTGGGGGGTCAGGGGGCAGGGAAATAAGGGAAAATGGCTGCACTTGGGCTGACTGGCTGATTAATCACTGCCTCTCGCCCATAAATCACAGCAGATGGCAGGAGCTGGCTGCCCGCCCTGAGGGGAGTGAGGGGCTGCAGTCTGGCTGGGGCTGGATCAGGGTCGAGGGAGATCTGAACTCCTGGGTTGTGTCCTCTCGCCTTCATCAGTGCCACAGGCCTTGGGCCTCACCAACTCTGTCCTCAAAGTCCCCAAGTTCAAAAGAGACCATCTATTGGGAAGACATGACTGTTTAGCCCACACGCCAAGAATAGCAATGAATGTCACCAAACATAAAATCATAAAGTTACTTAAAAGAGTGTGTGTGTGTGTGTGTGTGTGTGTGTGTTCATGTGTGAGAGTGCAGGTGTGCTCACCTTGGCACTCATGTTGAGGTCAGAGCACAACCTCTGGGGTTGGTCCTCACCTCCCGTTTGAGGCAGGTGTCTTGTTCCCCTCGGAGTCTGCCAGGCTCACTGGTCCCTGAGCTGCCGAGGACTCTCCGCTCTCCTACTACCTGCATCCTGAGGCGGGGCTGGGATTACAGACACCTGCGCCATGGTGTCTTGCTTTCTTTTTTTCCCTTTTTGATTCATTTATTTTAATTTTATGTGTATGAGTGTTTTGCCTGCATGTATGTAAAGTGCACTGTATGGTGCAATGTACACGGAGGCCAGAAGAGGACGTAAGATCTCCTGGAACTGGAGTTATAGACCATCTTTAGCCACCATGTGGGTGCTGCGAACGAAACCCAGGTCCTCTGCAAGAGCAGCCAGTGCTCTTAACGGCTGAGCTATCTCCCAGAACCTGACTTCTTATTTTTAAAAGATTTATTTTTGTTATTATGTGTGCATCTGTGTGTGTGTGTGCGTGTATACCACGTATGAGAGGGTGCCCTCAGAGTGCATCAAATCTCCTGGAGAAGGAGTTACAATTGTAGTTGTTAGCCACCATGTGGGTGCTGGGAACTGAACCATGTCTTCTGCTAGAGCAGCTAGTGCTCTTAACGGCTGCAGCATCTCTGCAGCTCCCTGGCTATATTTTTTTTCTAATATAGGCTCTGGGAATTCAAACTCAAGTCCTCTTGCTTGTGCATCAAGCACTTTACTCACTGACAGGAGGTAGAGACAGGAGGATCTCCAGAGACTTGCAGGCCAGTTAGCATGGTGTACACAGCAGGAAACAAGAAAAAGAGAGAGACCCTGTCTCAAAGTGATAGGTGAGGACCAACTCCCAAGGATGCCCTCCGACCACCACACATACACCATGGCAGGAAAGTACAGAGAGAGAGAGAGAGAGAGAGAGAGAGAGAGAGAGAGAGAGAGAGAGAGAGAGAGAGAAAGTCCAGGGTCCTCACACGGCTGTCGCTGGGCCCCAGCTTTCTCCTGCATGCCGACTCCTGTACTTGGAAAGCCAGCTCAGCGTCTCTGGGGCCACACTGCAGGCTCCTTTGGGAACAAGATCTCCGATCAGACCCAGGGTTGCTGTCTGTATTCCTCTTAGGACATGTTGAGGGTGGTCCACTTGTCTCTTGGTGTGTGATCTTTCCCAAGAGAGGGTGGACTTTCTTTGGCATAGGAGTTGGGGCCTTGGGTCTGTAGCAGGCCATGGCCTGCCCAGGGCTACAGCTGCTGCTACTAGAATTCCTGTTCTTGGGCCAGTTCAGGCTAGCAGGGACCCAAGACAATGTGTCTGGTGTGTACAGGTGGAAGCGGAATCGTGGCCAGGGATTCTGCGTTACACACAACAGGCAGGGGATACACTGTGGCCCTTTTATATATTGCCAATCTTCAGGCTGGAGATTGGTAGTGCCAAGGGAGCCAGCAAACAGCACTTCTGGCTCCCTACCATGATGTAGGCTCAGAGATTGGGCAGGCCCACCTGGGGTGTAGCTCTGCCCAGCAGTGCCAGCTTAACCTGTCAGGGTAGCATACTCATGATACCCCCTTAGTAGGCGGCTTCTCTTCCCCACACATGTCCTGCCCACTCTGAGCACCAGACATACAGCAATGGCCTCTCCCTGGTACCAGTGTCCCCGCCACAGCACAAGGGCACACAGAATAGTGTATCTATTAATCAAGGTTCTCTAAAGGAACACAATCGAGAGAATGACTATGTATTAAAAGGGGATTTATCAGATTGGCTTACAAAATACAGGCCGAGTAGACCAACAATGGCTGCCTTCACACAGGGGAGGCTGAGAACCTGGTAAGCTGGAGTCTGGGTGCCTCAGCAGTCCCAACTTTGCCCTGAAAGCCTGAAGAGTTCCAGGAGAATCCCTGGTTTTCCATCTACATTGGAAGCCAAAAAAAGCAATGCTCTGATACCAGCAAAAGGAGTGTAAGAGAGGAGTCAGGTGGAAACGGAGCAGAGGAACTCACACCCGGGAAGATGACTTGAACACAGGGAATGAAGTTACACACAGGGGATGAAGTCACACACAAGGGATGAGCTCACACACAGGGGATGAACTCACACACAGGGATGAACTCACACACAGGATGAACTCACACACAGGGGTGAACTCACATACAGGGATGAACTCACACACAGGGATGAACTCACACACAGGGGATGAGCTCACACACAGGGATTAGCTCACACACAGGATGAACTCACACACAGGGGTGAATTCACATACAGGGATGAACGTGTCACACACAGGGGATGAGCTCACACACAAGGATGAACTCACACACAGGGATGAACTCACATACATAGGGATGAATTCACAAACAGGATGAACTCACACACAGGAGTGAACTCACACACAGGGAATGAATTCACACACAGGTGAACTCACACACAGGGATAAACTCACACACAGGGGATGAACTCACACTCAGGGATGAACTCACACACAGGGATGAATTCACAAACAGGATAAACTCACACACAGGGGATGAGCTCACACATAGGGATGAACTCACACACAGGAGTGAACTCATACACAGGGAATGAATTCACACACGGGTGAACTCACACACAGGGATGAACTTACACACAGGGGATGAACTCACACACAGGGGATGAACTCATCAGTGGAACACAAATTGGAAGGCAATGACATAAAAGGCAATTTTCTGCAGTTCTTTATGGCTATCACCCACATTTAGGGCAGGTCTTCCCATTTCAAATAATCTAACTCAGAAAAAATACCTCACATATTAACCACTAGTTTGAGTGTGTGTGTGTGTGTGTGTGTGTGTGTGTTCCAATGCTTCCACGTCTCTAATACAAATGGGAAAACCTCTAGGAACAAAAGTGCAAAGAGATGGGACAGTCCTTATCTGAGCTGTTTGATACGGTTTTGTCCAGTGCACAGAGAAGTGAGAGCCAGCTGGAAACACATGTGCAAAGTCCGCAGGCAAAGTGTCACAGTGCCCTTGAGGAAGCCAGAGGAAAGTTCCGACCAGGAAGTAAGGACTAGCCTTAGAACTGCCCAGTCTGCCTTAGCAGTAGAGGGAGGAAGGAGAGAGGAAAAGAGAGAACAAGGAAAGGACGGAGAGAGGGAGGAAGGGAGGAAGGGCAGAGGGAAGGAAGGAGGGAGGGAGGGAGGGAAGAAAGAAGGAGGGACGGAGGGAAAGAGAAAGGAAGGATGGGGACAGGGAGTTAAAATCAGCCGGGAAAGGCAGCTGCAGAAGCTGATGTTTGCAGTGAAGACAGTGTGGCTTGCTGAGGGCTGGCTTCTAGGGGACTTCCACGCTGGCCTCGAGGGAGCGACAGAGAGGCAGGGGCTACTCCTCAGCCCACTGCCACCTCTCCCATTCCTGCCACTCAGGGCTGGCGGCCAAATGGTGCTGCCGCCAGCTGCCGTTAGTCCCTTCATACCATCCAGCTGGGGCCAGGGACACAGCGTCCACACCCCAGCACAGGCCCTGCCTGTCAAACCTGGGCTACAGCACAGGCTTTCTTTAGAAGATAGGAATGTGCGGCCTACTCTTTGGGGACTTCTGTCCGCTGCCTCTTCTCCAACCCTGTCCTTTGGGACCTCCTTCCAAGTGTCACCTGAGTTCTCTCAGCATCCTGGTTACATGATTCATTCCTGATAGACACGTGTCAAGAATGGCACTTCATGCTCTCTCACCCATACTTTCTGCTCTTTACCCCTGTGTCTTTCTCCCTCAGACCTTCCTTTTATCCATTACAGTGGTCTCTTCACCAACGCCCCTCAGCCTGGCTCTGCCCCCTGACACCCTCACTCACGGCAGAAGAAAGAGTCTCCCCTGGCTTCAGTGCTTAAAAGGTAAGATCCAAGCACCTATTCCCATAACCCAAAGCCCTCTGTGCTAGATCCCGGTGCTGGAACCCATGGCTTATGTGGTACAACTATGAGCTCTTTACTCATAAGCAGACATTACTAATCAATTGCAGGATTCTTCCCCTGCTAGTCCAGGATGTGGTAGCTTCTGATTTCTCTTCAATACAACAAACCAGGCATGTCTTAAACTCTCTGTGTTAGGTTCTGGGATGTTGGAATGCTTGACTTACATAGTATCCTGACTATGAACAGGAATGCCTGTTCCAATGGCAGACATTACTAATCATTTGCAGCACTCTTCCCCTGCTAGTCCAGGATGTGACTTCTGAGCTCCTTTCAGCACAACAGACCTGGCACACCCTAAGCTTTTGTTCTAACCCATACATATGTTGCCCATCTTTCCTTTTCCAATCCCATTCTCCTGCATCCAGCCACGAGTAAGCACAGAAAAGCTGGCAGCTGTGAGGCACTGCCACACTACAGGATTCTCACTGGAGACCTGTCACTAGAGAGATAAGAAACCCGGAAGGAGAGAGTCAGGAGAGAGTTCAGGTTTGCCACTCTGGCTCAGGAACTTTGGGAAGCTCCCCAAAAGGCACTGACATGGAGAGAGCTAGGAGGGATCCCCACCTCCCACCTACACCTGCCTGGGCTCCCTAGTGCCAAGTCCCAGCAAGCGTATGATAGATGCCACCTAGCACAGCAGGGCTTGGGATAGTCTTGGAAGGCATGAGAAAACCCTAGTCCCAGGAGCATCTGCCCCACCCTTCTAAGGAGAAGGACCCAGCCTGGCTCCAGCACAAGCTCTCAGCCCCACTGTGCTCCCTCCAACCCGCACAGATCTGGCTGCTCGTCTTACCACGTCATCAGCTTTACCTGCCCCAAAGAGCCTCCTCCTTCCAGTCCAGAGGGAGGCAGAGACACTTCCTCTAGCAAACCTCCTTGATTGATTCTTCTTCCTGATGGTGCCCAACACCTTCCAGGTAGAGATTATTTTTCTCCCTCTGGGCTCCAAAAGTTGCTCACCACTAAGCAGGCCCTGTGTGTGGGAACAGGAGGCCAGGCTCCCATGTGGACAAATACCCAACATGGAACAGAGCCGTCCTAACAGGCACAGAGCCCTGGGCTCCATCTTCAGCTAAAGTTCCTAACGTTTCTCCTCTCCCCTGAGTGGCCTCCCCTTCATGTATGTTTCAGAGGACAAAGAGGAAAAGGAGTTCAGTCCCGTCCACTGCCTGGGGGGAAGTGGGGTGTGAAATTTCTTGGGTCTGTCTGGAAAACAAAGGCGCATCCACACAAAGCATGCCACATTCCGTGGTGTCTGTTTTCGATACCAATAGAATGTGCTAATACCATATCCTCACAGAGAGCTCTCTCTCAGGAAGCTGTGGCCTGCTTTCCTGTGCCTACCAGGAGGGCTCTGTCTATGTGAGCCTACTCCAGCCTTCCCTCCGCAGCCACAGGTATTTAGTACAGGACAGCACCCCTTGCCTGCCTGTGGCACACAGATTGGCATATGACTTCTGTCTCTTTAGGACTCTGTCTGACCTGTTTAGTGAGAAATCACAGAAGCTCCTGAGGCTAATTCAGAGTTAAGTGAGCCGTCCCCTGGTGAGGCCCCTTCAACCTCAATTACTGTTTGACCATCTCTGATCCTCCACTAGCATGCTCACTCTGCAAGCCTGCCTGACCCTCAGTCTCCTTCTCTGCTGTGGCTACTCCCTCCACTCTGTGATCCACCTTTGGGCAAATGATCACTCCCAGATGTACAGGAGTTCTCTCCAACACTCAAGTCAACTCTTCCTAACAAACATCTTCTGAGAACCTGGTAGGTTCCTTGGACCACGCTGGCTGCTAGAACAGCCCTGTCCCATGGGTCCTCACATTTATCTAGAGAGATTGGCATGGAGCATGCAGATAGTACTAGAATCTTCCAAGAGAAACAGTCCAGGCAGAGCAGAGAGGAGCACATTTATGTGTGTGCTGGTAGGGAAGGCTTCCGGGAGGAGGTGGGAAAGCAGCTTTTTCAGTGGCTCTAGTGTACACAGCCCTTGTGGCCTGTCTCCATCTGGGATAGGATATTCAGACTGGGCAGGGTGATGCCCCATTGGATTCCAGATCCAGAGCTCAGCCCCATGGTGAAAAGAGAATGTGTCACAGGTTTATTCCAGGTGGAATGTCAGGACCAGGTTCCTCCCACATAACCCTGGGGAAAGCCAGCACTCTTTCCCTTGTTAGTAACAAGGAAATTCCAACCCGATTCCCTCATCAGAGCCCTAGGAATCAGGACAAGTTGTGGACTCTCAGCCTCCGACGCCCTGGGGCGACGAGCACATTGATAAGAAGCTTGGAATAGTGCTACTAAGTGCCTCGGAATGGAGTTCGACTTGGCCCCTCTGCAGTACCTCACAGCCCTCCCATTGCTTTCCAGTCCGAAACTAAGCCAACCTCATTAGCCTCCGCCAGTGCTCATTCCTAATTATGCTTCAGTTGAGGTAGGGGCACAGCCCTTATGGTCCAGGCAGCCGGGATCCGTAATAAAAGGCCGTAATAATAATTAAGAACAACCTCAACCTGTGAGACTCCTCCCTGTCCCCCTCCCATTTCTACAGCCCTGCCATCCAACCTGGCTCTAGACCAGAACTCCAGCCCCTGTGGTGACACACCAGCCTGTATTCCAAGCATGCTACCCTGGCAAATGAGAGTAGTCCCCCTGTTTCCACCTATTAATGAGCATCTGCTGGGGGCCTGCAAGTTCAAGGACTTTGGGTAAAGCAGCTCAGAGGCGGTACAGCTAGAAACCGCTTAGCTATCAGCTCTGCTCAGGAAAGACAGGAGCTGGTTGTACCTTTGGAATTGGATGTTCTCCCTCCCTAAGGCCTTTCCTACCACCTGCCTTTCCCAAACTGACCCTAATCCTCAGCTCTGGCCACTTCCTCTGATTGCCTCTCCTCATGGCAGGATTCAGCTCCTCTGGGCTCCCTTCTCTCGAATACCAGCTCATACCCAACACTCAGGGTCTTCTGTCCCTCTGAGGTCCTGGGATCACTGGCCTATTCTCCCATGTTTAGGCTCTGCTAAATGAATGCACGCACTGTGAACTGTGAGCTGCCCATGGAGTGCCTGAAATAATGGACTTTGAATCTTATTAGCCCCTTGAATACAGGACTCTGGCCCAGGCTGAGCTACTATAGTTGGTGGGCTCAAGGCTGGGCCTACTGGGTCCACTGGGCTACCGCTTTGGATGCTCTTCCTTCAAAGATTACTGGCCTTTTGCCACTGCTGACATCAAAGCCATGGTCTGGGGCTAGGGAGATGGTTCAGTTGGTAAAATATTTGTTGTGTAAACACAAGAACCTGAGTTCACATGCCCAGCACAAGGTCAGGCATGGAGGTGAGGATCTGTAATCCTGGGGAGGTAGAGGATCTCTAGGGCTCTCTGGTCAACTTGCCTAGCTGAATTGATGAGTTCTGGGTTCATTAAGAGACCCTGTACCTCATCCCCCAAATAAGGTGGAGGCCTGATGAGATGGCTCAGTGGGTAAAAGTGCTTGCTACACAAGCCTGACAGACAGAGTTCAACCTCTGGAATGCCCAGTGGGAGAGAGCACACTCCTGAAACTTGCCTCTGACCTCTACATATCCACTATGGTACGGGCATGGGTGTGCACATACATGCTCTAAAATAAAATGTGGTGGAGAGATGTAAAGGAGTAACTTGATGTTGATCTCTGGCCTACACACACACACACACACACACACACACACACCTGCATGTACATGGCTCATGCATAGACACACACATACACATTTTTAAGAAAGAGAGGGAGCGTAACAACACACCATTGTAATGGCATGGAGCAAAGGCCACTGCTGCAGTTGGACAGAAGACATGGTGACATTCTGGACAGAGCAGCATACTTCCTGCAGAACGCTGGCACCTGGGTGACCTTGGAGACGATGTACAGGCCTGTCCGGTGGCAGGAGGAAGTGGGATGGAGCCCCAGCTCCCCTTTCATTTGGTCTGTCCAAGTGGAAGAGGGAAGAGCTGGAATGGAGATGCTTAGGCAAGGCATGTTCTGCAGTGAGACAGCCAGGATCTAGAAAATGAAGACGCCTTCCAAATGTCACCTTGGAGTACTAGGAGCACCTTTGCCACAGGTATCTGGAGAGATGCAGCTCTGTGTGTCCTGGCTCTGGGTGGTCTTCTCTTCATCTAAGAGTCCAATGCATGTGTGTGAGCATACACACACACACACACACACACACACACACACACACACACAAAGAATGAAAAACATAAAACAAAAACCAACAACCCCCTACAGTGTGTGTGGTCCACCCAGAGTGTCCCATTCGGCCTTACACTTTGAGAAGTTCCCCGGTGTTCCTGCGATGCTGGCCATGATGGGCCCGTACTTGGAGAGCTCTATGCAGTAGCCAGGCCCCCTGGGAGTCTGATCCACACCCCACACTGGAGCCATCTGCTAACCCCAGTGATACTGAGCTCACAGAGAGAGGCATGTTGGTTTTGAGGTCACCGTGTTTTGGTTGTTTAGTCTCTTTCTAAGTTCACATGTCATGCTTCTGTCCGTAGTTTGATATTGATCTCGGATCTTCTTTATAGTTTAGCTCTAAAGGGCCATCTCTTAGGCTCGTGTTTTAAAAACAGGATGAAATGTTTTCAGTACCAGGCTGGGCTTTGTTCCTCTCTCCTCATTCCTTGGGAGCTCTTTCCCGACCTGGGAGGTCAGAGGCAGAGGGGATGGAACTCAGAGAATGGGGACTGAGGGTGACGTACATCAGCAGGTCCCTGGCCCTAGCCCCTCTCTTGAAGTGGCCCCAGCCCCCAGCTCCACACCAGGAGTTCAGCATGACATTGCAGACATTTCCCACAGCCTGGCTCTTCCAGGGGGCTCTGTTTCCTCTCACAGTGTGTAGCCTCATCCATCCTCTCCGTAGGCCACTTCCTCATCTGCTGTCTCACTCACCAAGACCCAGGTACAGAATGCTTTAATGTGTTCGCTACGTCTACCAGTCTCTCCTGTGTCTCCTACCTGTACTCAGCAAATCCAGCCACATCTTCCTGTCCACCCAGGGTAGCAACAAGAAGTCTCCCGTAGGGCCACTGCTTTAGATACTGTGTGTCCCTCCCTGGATCTCTTCCCATCATGCTGTGCTTCTCGATACTTCCATCAGTCTCCAGCTGGCTCCAGGGCCTTTGTGTTTTTGTATGTGTGTGTGTGTAGACCAGAACTTCACATCATGTGTGTGTGTGTGTGTGTGTGTGTAGACCAGAACTTCACATCAGGTGTCTTCCTCTATCGCTCTCTACTTTATATTTTGAGAGGGTCTCTCACTAAACCTGTAGTTTACCAATTGTTTAGACGGCTTGGCCAAAGAGCTCTGGGCCGTCTGCTTATGCTACTACCTCCATTGCTGAAGTTCCAGATGTGAACCACCACACTCAGCTTTTACATGGGTGCTGGGGATCAGAACCAGGTCCTCATGCTTGCAAAGCAAGTGCTTTACCCATCCCAGAATTAATCATTTTAAAGATTTATTTGTTTTTATTTTATGTGTACAAGTGTTTTGCCTACGTGTATGTATATGCACTGCGTACATGTCTAGTGCCTAAGGAGGCCATAGAAAGGCTTCCAATTCCTTGGAACTGGAGTTATGGATGGTTGTGAGATACCACGTGGTTGTGGGAACAGAACCTGGGTCTTCTGTAAGACCAGCTATCTCTCCAACTGGCAAATTAACCATTTCAAAGTGTATAACTCATTCACCACTCACAGGCTGTGGGACCAATAACCTTTCTCTAGTACCCAATCGCATTCCCAAAGGAGCAGACCTACTCAGCCTCCTCCCCCGACTTCCTCCTGTCTCTGTCTTGTCTTGCATTTCACACTGGAAGAGTCATGCAGTGTGTGCCCTTTGTAGCTTACTTCTCTCCCAGAACATGATGCTTGGGGGATTTGTGAGCACAGCTTGCATCAGCACTAGTGGTAGCTGGATGTAGTTTCCAAACTAAGTAAGGTTCCACCCAGGTTCAGGAAAGCCTAGTATTCATAACAAAAAGGTGTACTCTTTGAAGACAAGCACACTGTGGTAACTCTCGAGGTTACAAACTGCCACAAACCAACCTGACTGACATTTGGCAAATTTGTTGGGATGTCAAGGTCAAGAGGCAAACTGGTCAATCTATTTCTCAGGCCTTGCCAAGTAGTGTTAGACTCCAAAAAAATTCTGGTTGGCAGATTCTGTTCTAGGCACTCTGTCTGTGGATCGTCAGAAAAACTGCTAAGGTTTGGACAAAGACTCCTGCTTTCTTTTTGACTATTTTTCAGCCATGCTGTGTGTGTGTGTGTGTGTGTGTGTGTGTGTATGTTCAAGTACACGTGAGTCTGTGCATGTGGAGACCAAAAGACAAACTTAGCTGCCGTTTCTCTCAGGTGCCATCTATCTTTTTGAAGAAGACATGGAGGAAGTGGGGAACACTGTCTCTTACTTGACAAGTAGTCTAGGCTGGCCGGCCGGGGAGCCTCAGACAGCCCCCTGTTGCTGCTTCCCTAGCACTGGGGTTATAAGCACATGCCATCATACCTGACTTTTAGTCATGCTTTTATTTTTGTTTCGTTTCTAATTTTAATTGTGTGTCTATGTCAGGGGAGGAGGGGGCGATTATATATGTGAGTGCAGTGTCCACAGAGACCAGAAGGTACCAGATCCCCTGGATTTGGAGTAATAGGCAGTTGTGAGCCACCAGCTGTAGGTGCTGGGAACTGAACTTGGGTCCGTTGGAAGAGCAGCATATGCTCTTAACCTCTGAGCCATCTCTTCAGCCTGTTAGTTTTTAATGCTGACATGAGTCTATATTTGTTTTTTGTTTGCTTTTTTAAATAGAGTCTCACCATGTAGCTCTGGCTCATCAAAAACTTGCCATATAGACCAGACTGGCATTGAACTCACAGAGATCCTCTTCCCTCTCTCTCCCATGTGCTGAGATTAAAGGTGTGCACTACCATGCGGGGCATGAATCTCTTTTAATCAGTTGTGTGGTCCTGGGTATACTTAAGCTTCCTATCATTTACAATCTCAGGAGTTTTCCAGAAACTCTCATAATGACACAAGACCCACACCTGCAAATCCGGATCCAACACTGTGGTCAGAAGGATGAGGCTCTGCTTAGAAATGCTTCTCTGGTGGGCTGTGATTTGTGCTTAAATCAGTAAATGTCTTATTTTCAAAAAGTTTTCCTAGGTCAGACACAACTCACTCACTCACTCAGAAAAGATGCTCTGCCTTCCCTCTGTGAATGGCCAGAGGGGCCTGAAGGTTTGAGGGCCAACTGTGTGTGAAGGCTGACTCTGTCGCCACTGAGCTCTGGCTGACTCTGGACAGGTCCTCTCACCTCTCAAAGGCCAGTTCCCTGCCTGTAGGGTAGAGAGAGGGACTTGTGAAAAACAGATAGAGCCACTGTCCTCCAATAGAAGAACCACTGTTTGGCAGACTTGTGTTAAACTGTACCTTACATAGAAAAGTTATACAAAAGCATGGGGTTGCTTCTGACAAGTCTATTGCAAGCTGAATGCAAGTAGAATACACCGGTGCCGCGCCTGCACGGCCCTGGGTCCGAGTCCCTGCGAGGGACGTCGAGGTTGAAGAGAAGAGTACACACACAGACACAGCGAGAGACACACACACTAGGTAGGGGGAAAGGAGAATGACACACTGACTTTATTAAGAGGCAGCAAGCCTTATATACCCTGAGGGCGGGGCTTTACAGGAGGTTAAAAGTTCAGGTTCTCAGGAGACATCCAGCCACATGACACACACCTGATGTAAACTGAGGAAGTCTGTAAAGGTCAAGTTGTTTACTTTGGAACTGCAACTGACAAGATCCTGCTAGCTCTTGGCCAAGAGTCTAGCACTAAGAGAGAAGGGCATGCAGGCTAAGCTGGCTATTCTCTGACCTGTGGCCTCCAACATCTCCTCCCTTTTATTTTATTTTAGAAAAACCAGGTAGAGAAATAACTATTACTTTGACTATTTACCATGGGAAGGGTATTGGCTCAATCCCTCATATGTACATGTGCATGTCTTTTGTGAGGGGGAGGGTTTTTAAGACATGAACCTCCATGCGATTAAGCTTGTCCTCAAGAAAGAACCTGCTAAGGCATGCTTGTGCCTTTTTCTCTTTGCAGTACTTTGTCTAACACCCATGGGATTGTCAGAGGCACTGAGTCCGAGAGCCGCAGGCAAGGCTTGGCCCGTTCAGGAGAGGGGGCCGCACAGGCCGCTCACCTGACGATTCTTGACCCTAAAGTGCCAAGCAGTGATAATGTACTTGAATGGGACGAGCCGTGGCTTCGTCAACCTGGTTTTTTATGAAATTTGTAAGTTTTTTAAACAGCCATGGGCCAAAACTAATTACAGGTTAGAAGCCAATCAAAGGGCCCAGGATGGAGGGCAGAAGTGAGGAAAGCCAAGGTTGAAAGAAAAACCAACCTGTTGGTACAGTGAAGGCCTTGTTAAACCCCATAAGTTTGTTAAACATAACTGATTGCCATTTATTGTTTTGAAGCATAGGTTAACTCTGGCAGTACTATTAGTAACACATAGGAATTATTTTTTAACACATAGTAACAAATTATTTTTTTCCTGAAAAAGGTTTGTATTGATACATGGAGTTAAGTCTGTTTTTGTAAATTACTTTAGTCCCCCGGGGGTTTAGGCATTCTGTCCCGGCCCCCATCTCTATCCAGCCATCAATGTCCCAGTTCCCTTTGGCCAAGCAGGTCAGGCCACCAAGTGTCCGGCGCTGTGAAGGCGGTTGTCTGGCTGTCTGTCTGTGAGGTGGTGCCGGACTTGACTTTGTTGGACCGCAGTCTGTTGGTGGGTGTTGGAGATTTGTCCTGTCCAATTTCAGGTTGAACTCCATCATTATCCGTAGCAGGTCTTTGGCAGTCATGGTAACCTGTGTAAGGAGACATAGGCCTCAGGGGGTTCTTCCTCCTGGCCTAAAGGCTTAAATTTTTTTTTTTTTTTTTCAGTTTTATTTGGTCTCTGGTCTTGTAATATTAAAAATTTTTTTTGCCAGGATCCAACAAAGGCTGTGGCTCATCCATAGGGAACATAGAGCCATGTACTTGTTTGTTATTTTTGATTACTCTAATGTTTGACAAATTTAGGTTTCATTTTGGATTTTTGAAGATTTTAAACAATGCTAGTTGGAGCTGAACGTGGGGTCAGACTCTCTATTCCCCCTTTTTGTTTTTGTAATTGTGCTCCATGATAGCTTGTCCCTGTGGGTTGTGAGGTTTTTGGGGGCAAAGCCTAATGTGGCAAAGTATTGGAAATAACTTCCTTTAAAAACAGATAAAGATGTTATATAAACAAAGATCAGAATTTAAAATAGTTTCCTGTAAAAACCCAGTAAATGCATAAGACAATGTAAAAAGAGTAATTTTCTAAACTAGTAAACACCATACCAAAATGATATTAAAATGTTGACATTGTTTCCTTTTAATTTGACATACAAATGTATTAACCTAGTTATAAAGGCCCTGTGAGAGAAGTTCTTGCTTTTTTATGATTTCATCAAGAATTTAAAATGAAAACCCAAACAAAAATAAATTGTAATATGATTAGGACATGTGATTAAATGCCTGTGGCCCAGGAGATTCTCAAATTATCATAATCTCCTGGAGGCCTCCAGTTACATATTTTATATTGTATGGTATATGACTCTCCTGTTCACAAAAACTTAAAATGCTTAGCTCTAGTTAAAATAACATTTAAAGCGGCAGCCAGCGCTACCTTGAGTATACGAGGAAGATGAATGATAACCTGTTGGAATTAGTTTATCCCTTAGTTATTCATCAACAGCAAAATGTCCTTGCACTGAGGTTGTATTGTTCTTTCTTTTATTTGTTATAGGGTAAGGTGGCCAGCCTTATCCCACAACAGGTTTTGAAGAACATTCTGAAGTGGGATTGGGTCTGAAGCTAGATGGCCAATCCAGCTCCAGAGTCAATCTCTCAGTGTTATCAAAAATTACACACAAAGATTTATCTCTTTTACACTCAGTGGTTTACATGGGACAGAGGGCTGTTGAGTTCAGCAATTACTTAGTAGGGATGAAAACAACTGTTAAAATCCTCCTCTCTCAGATATCTAACAGCTTCCTTTTCTCTCTCCTCTTTTTCTTTGGGATCTAAAGACTCCTGAGTAACTGTTTGATTTGAGGTTCCACAAAAGCTGGCTCCTCCAGCAGATCTGAAGGCTTAGTTTTACTTTTCTCCTACATTTGAGTTTCAATTCCAGATCCATTTGCATTTGTTTTTTTTTTTTTTTTTGAATTTTTTTTATCTGAATAGACTCTGAAATACTGAGGCCCTAACTTTATTTTGCTTAACCTATTTTTACCTCTAACCAGAGCACGGGAATTTAGGCAAGAAGTCAAATTAGTGAACCTGATCAATTTTAGGGACTTCCTGAAGCTCTTGACTTGTTTACTTTTTGAGCTTAATGAGCTTCCCTGCAGGTGGGAATGTAACCTGGTCAATTTCAGGGACTTCCTGAGGCTCTTGACTTGTTTACTTCCTGAGCTTAAGGAGCTTCCCTGCAGGTTGGAATGTTTTACTTCAAAACATAAATTTAAAAAATGGCTCTTGACCATCCATAATACATAAAGAAATTGAAACAATTAATACAAAAACCTCTGGAATGATAAAAGCTGAGACCCAGATAAATTCACAACAAAATTCTATCAGACACTCAAACTCCATTAGACAGTTCAACAGGAAAAAGAATAAACAGAGAGACACCTTAATTAAAGAATACAATATACTGAATGAACCTAACAGACATCTACTGAACATTCTATCTAAATACCAAAGAGTACACATTCTATTCAGCACTGTTGAAACTTTCTTCAAAACTGACCACATACTGGGGCACAAAATAAACCTCATCACATTCAAAAATACTGACATAATTCCTTACGTTCTCTTAGACCTCAATGCAATAAAACTTAAAAACACTGAAAGAATCCTTATTAATTTCACGAACTCACAGAGACTAAACAACACAATCCTGAGTCAAGGGAGAATTTAAGAAAGAAATAGTTTCCTGGACAACACAACAAAACTTCTGGGACACTTTAAAAGAAGTCCTAAGAGGGAAATTAAAAGCTCTGAATGCCTACATCAAAAATCAGAAAGAGTACACATAAATGAAGAATCTAAAACTTTATCAAAAGTTCTGGTCTTAACTTTTCTGTTTCCTGCTCCTCTAGGAACCTTTTAAGTTGATGCTGCAGCTACACTTCACCCGGCTCATGGCCCATTTTTACCAATACACTCCTTACCGGGAGGCGTCCCTGTCGGTCTCCTGGAGTGACCTCGTCCGTGAGCCCCTAACTTTCAGATCTCGGTGGCAATGCCTGCACGGCCCTGGGTCCGAGTCTCTGCGAGGGACGTCGAGGTTGAAGAGAAGAGTACACACACAGACACAGAGAGAGACACACACACACACTAGGTAGGTGGAAAGGAGAATGACACACTGACTTTATTAAGAGGCAGCAAGCCTTATATACCCTGAGGGTGGGGCTTTACAGGAGGTTAAAAGTTCAGGTTCTCAGGAGACATCCAGCCACATGACACACACCTGATGTAAACTGAGGAAGTCTGTAAAGGTCAAGTTGTTTACTTTGGAACTGCAACTGACAAGATCCGGCTAGCTCTTGGCCGAGAGCCTAGCACTAAGAGAGAAGGGCATGCAGGCTAAGCTGGCTATTCTCTGACCTGTGGCCTCCAACACCTGGCAACCATGAATCCCAGATCTATGGACTAAACATCCCAGTTCATTCCAGATCTACCCACTGAGCATCCCAGCAGGGTGTTATAAGACAGAGTGTTTCCCTTCTGATCATGGAGCCACCTGGGAACTGCGGTCAGAGCCACCTCAGCATCTCAAGAGAGGACAGGCCCAAGTGTCAGCACCCTGGGGAGATCCAGATTCCAAATGTCTATTGAGTACGAATCTATTTTAAAACCATTGTAAAGTAAATCTCAATCTCTCCCCTCCCTCCCTCCCTCCCTCCCTCCCTCACTCCTTCCTTCCCTCCCTTCCTTCTTCCCTTCTTCCCTCCCTCCCTCCCTCTCTCTGTATGTGCTTGTGGAGGTCAGAGATTGATATTGGGTGCCTTCCTCGTTCATGCTCTGCCTTATTGTGAGTATGTGTATGTTCATGCACATGTGTGCACACATGTAGAGGGCAGAGGTCAATGTCTTTCTCAGTCATCCTCCATGTTCCTTATTTGTGTGTGTGTGCATGTGCTATGGTGTATGTACTTATTCATGTGTATGCATGTCAGAGGATAACCATGGGTATCTTCTTAGATCACTCTCCACCTTATTTTTATTTTTTTGAAATAAGGTCTCACTATGTAGCCCCAGTTGGCCTAGAACTCACTATGCAAGCCAGGTTGGTCTTGTATTCACAGATACCTACCTGCCTCTGCTTCCTGAGTGCTAGGATTAAAGGCATGCATCACCATGCCTGGATTCACCTTATTTTTTGATATGGGATTTCTCATTGACCCCAGGGCTCCTCAATTTACTCTGGAGTTACAGACACGCCACTGTGCCCAGCAAGTGGTCCTTAGCTTAGGGCACCTGATTTGTGGCTCTTATTTTTTGTTGTTTTTGTTTGTTTGTTTTGAGACAGGGTCTCCCTGTAGCCCCAGCCGGCCTGGATCAGGCTGGTCTTAATCTCATACAGATCCTCCTGCCTCTGCTTCCTAAATGCTGGGATTAAAGGTGTGTACCACCCAGTCCAGTTTTTATATAGATACTGGGGATCTGATCAAGGTCCTCATGACTGTGCAGCTGGGCTTTTAGAGTCTGAGCCATCTGTCCAACCCATCCACCTTATTTTGTGAGATAGGCTCTTTGCAGTAACTGGAAGTCACCAATTTAGTTAGAATGGCTGGTCAGAAAGCTTCAGGGTTCTGCCTATCTCTGCCTCTCCTGGCTGAGATTATATGTACACATCACAACTTCCAGCTCTTAATATTTTTATTTGGGTACTGGGGATCCAAAGTCAGGTCCTTATGCTTGCATGGCAAGCACTTTACTGATTCATTTCTTCAGCCCCACAAAGTCAAAAACTCTTAAACTGGGTGATCATAAATTGGATGTCAGCGCACTGGGAGAAACTTGTGATAGTTAGAACTGGGATTTGATTCTGAATTGGCTGGAAAGTGGCAAGAGCCAGTTACTGCATTGAAAGGTACCTTGGCTTCTGTGGCAGCAATAGGTCAGGGTGTCATCTCTTTTTTGTTTGGGGTCATTGGCATCTCCTTAGAGGTGCTCAGGCCTGGAGAGGACATTACTAAAATGCCTACAGACCTCTTCCCTCTTTGCCTAGCCATCAGTTGTATGGTATGATAGATGTTCTTGGCTCCATTTTGCAGATAAGAAGACTGAAATTCTAAGAGAAGGCTATGAACTAAGTCAGTCTGCTTGCTAAGCTCTTGTTCTTTCCTCCAGAACTTTGCCTGGGCAGAGCTGTTAAAATACATCATTGAGGTCTAGAGAGATGGCTTAAGTGCTCAAAGGCAGATGCTTGCCACCAAGCCTGACGACCTGAGTTTGATCCCCAGGACTCAAATGGTGGAAGGAGAGAACCAACTCCTTTATGTTATCCTTCAACCACAAGTGTGTTTGCATGTGCACTTAATAAAATAAAATGTAATAAAAATTAAAATGTCACTGAGCATCTCTAATCTGGACCATCCTGTAAGACAGTCCCTACAGGACTACACAGTGAAGCAACCTGACCCTCAAATCCTCTGGACCAAGTATAGATGGTCAGGCACATGGTCACCATCAGTAAAAGGGCTTGGAGCTAGGAGTCCCCTCAGGCACCTGTTAAATACTTCTAGCTCTCAGTCTTGTTTTGGATACAAGCTAGCTGTGTGACCTTGGATAAGCCACGTAATCTTCCTGAGTCTCTTCTTCCTTGCCTGCAAAAGCAGAAGAATAGCATGCACCCCTCAGAGTCATGAGAGAATTAGACATCATATTTTTCATTCTGAAAGGCTGGCAATGTAGGCTCAGTCCCCAGCCTCCTCCCTCCCACGTGATGCTGAGCCATGTCTCATAGCTCAGGCTGATTGTCACCATGGCGGCCCAGCCTCACTTCTGTCTATGTGAACAGAGAAGGGTCTGAGATGGTAGACAGACAGCATCCCTCCCAACTGCCAGCACCTCTGCCCCAGGAGCCCGCATGAAGGGCAGGCATTGACTTGAAGGGGAACGTGTCCTGTACACTGTCCTCGGAACCCTGAGGAAGCCAGTGACATACTGGAGTGTGGACGTTAATGCAATCGTTGGATAATTCAATCACTTTATAGAAGTTGATCTGTCCTTTTTATTACAATTACTGTCGGCTGGGGTGTTTCGTTCCATCATTGAAAATAAACATCATTTATCATACTTGTAAAGATTAGCCCCCGACAGCTCCTGCTCTTGCTTTGCATAAATGTGTATTAATGTCGGCCCTGCCCGCAGTGCAGGGAGAAGTCTATAATTCACAAGACTGATTAGGACCTGTCACCGCTGCTTTAAGTAATGTCTTATCATGACTGATACTCCGGGACTGGAAAGCCGTGGCTGGGGAGGGAGGGGCTGCTCTGGGCGATTTATGGTGGCACCAGAATAAAAAACAAGCCAGGGACAGTGGCATCTGTTTCCTCTGGGCTGAATATCCCCACGCTGGGGCTTCCCCTTCTCCCCAATTCCCCAACCCAACTCATAAAGGCTTCCCATGCAAGTGTCAGGCCTTCGCACCTGATGGCCACTGCTAGACTCCCAAAGGGGCCTTGCCAGCCCATGCATGGCCTCCTGCAAGGCCCCACTGAGCTCCTGTCTCTCCCTCTCTGCTCTGGAGGCACGCATTCACCTGGTGTTCATCTGTCAGGAGCCCTTGATGGTTTGACTTACCTCCTTTACCCTCTGCCATACCCAGGCAGGGCCACCACGCTGCCGCCCAGAGTGTTCTCAAGGCTGGAGCAGTCTACTGGGTTCCTCCTTACCCTCCCCAAGACACCGACTGATTCTTACCTTTCCCATCTCTGTGTCTACATATGTTCACGTGTGTGGGTACTTCAGCACCTGTGTGCTGGTGTGGAGGCCGGAGGGTTACATAATCTCTTCCTCAGTCTCTCTCTACCTTATCTTTTAAAAATTTTAAAACCTTCTTATTTATATGTAGGTGTGTGTGCCTGTGTGAATTTATGTGTACCACATGCATGCAGGTGTGTTTGGAGGCCCGAAGAGAGTGTGAGATCCCTTGGAACTCGTGTTATAGGCAATTGTGAGCTTCCCAACATGGATTCTGAGAACCAAACTCTGGTCTGCAGGAGCAGCAAGTGCTCTTAATTGCTGAGCCATCTCTACAGATCCTCCACCAAATATTTTTATTTATTTTTGTTTTTATTATTATTATTATTTTGAGACAGGGTCTCCCTATAGAGCCAGTTGGCTTGGAACTCACTGTGTAGACCAGACTAGGCTTGATCTCACAGAGATTTGCCTGGTTCTACCTCCTAGTGCTGGAATTAGAGGCATGTGTCACCAAGTCCAGCCTTCCACCTAATATTTTTGAGACAGGATCTCTCGTTGAACCTGGAAGTTGCTAGTGCAATTAGACGTTGCCAGCAAGCCCCGAGGAGCTGCCTGTCTCTACTTCCCCAGTGTGGGGACTACGGGTATGTGTTCTGTGCTGACTTTTGTTATGTAGTTCTGAACCTGGTCCTGCCTGGGACAACTGTGGAACCTTTAGGAGGCGGGGCCTCAGTGGAGTTAGTGGGAATGCGGGTGTCGTGCTGCCAGGCCTCACTTCCTATTCATTCTCTGCTTCCTGACTGCAGATGCTATGTGACCAGCTAGCTGCCTTCTGCTCCTATCACCATGCCTTCCCCAGTGACAGACAATCCCTTCACTCCTTAAGCTGCTTTTTGTTTTGGACATGGCAACAAGAAGAACAACTAGTAAGCCAAACCTGCCCTGCTCTTCCTCCTGCTTACCCAGTATTTCACAGGCCTGTCTTTAGGCTGGATTGGCACTGTTCCAACATAAAACCAAAATTAAAAATTATATTCATAAGAATCTGCTTCATTTAAGAGATTCCTAGGAGGGTGAGGAGGTACACGAGGCTGCTGGGATTTCCCAGGGGTTGTTATGGTAGTAAAAAGCCCCATAAGATGAACTGGTCAAGATAACAACCTCTGGTATCCCTAGTCTGGTTAAAGACCCAACTTTCCAGTTTCACTGGTCATAGAACCACCCCTAGGGTTCACCTTAAGTCTTGTTAAAGAAATAAGTAGAATACCTGTGTGTTAGTGAGATGGTGTGCTTTTACTGCTCAGAATCTGCCCCTACATGCAGTTCTTAAGGACCTGGCTGGTCCCATACATGAGCACTCCATAAGTCTGAATTCTCCAGAAAAGCATAATCCATCTTTTTTCCATCATATAACTTCTCTAAGCATGTTTTCCTTAATTAAGTCTTTGGGTGGCCCCAGCATTTGGGGTTCTTTATCTTTTTCTCTACAACTCCCTTTTCCTTCCCACCGTGTGGATGGAAACCGTCATGACTTCGTGGCTTTTCACCTTCTCCCCTCCATTCCCCATCTCAAGACAGCTGCAGAGGTTTAGAGCTTGCTTGCCTGCCCTGAGGATTTTTCCTTCAATTCTAATAAAATTGTCCTAAAGCTTCTATTTGAGTCCCTTCTTAAATTCTTTTGAGTGAGACAAGGACCTTCTGGGGGATGCTGTTTTCCCCTGTATCAAAGTCATCAGTCTAACTGGAAACCAAACCAAGCCAGACTATGCCAACTTAGAATGGTCACCACAGTCAGAACCAGATGAAGAATGCAGGAAGCAGGATCATCTCTATCTGCACAGGACCAGGTTTTCTGAGAATCTGAAATGTCTCTTGGACTTGGGAGGTGGCTCATTCAGTAAAGTGCTTGCCTTGTAATCATGAAGTCCTTCCTTTGATCTCCAGAACACTTCTTTTTAAAAAAGCCATGTGTTTGTTATCCTACTCCTGGGATGATGGAAATCCAGAGCCCTGGGGCTCACTGCCAGTCACTCTAGTCAACTCAGTGAGCTCCAAGACTATGAGAGATCCTGTCACAAAAAACAAGGTGGACAGCACCTGAAGAGTAACATCCAAAGTTCACCTCTGGCCTCCACACACTTATGCACACATATGTACACACATATACACAAATATGCTCACACACAAAATATCTGTACATCTGTGTTTTGTTATTCATGACTGAAGAAAAAAGCCACACCACACACCATTTCCTGTCAACACCCTTTATTCACACTGCCGTCTGTGCACCTATCCTTCTACAAAGGCTGACCTGTATCTTGACTAACTGTCTGCCTGGGCCAGAGCTACCATTCATAAGAGTCAATTTACAATTAAATTAACTGAAATTAAATGCAAACAAAAGTTCAATTACACATCCCACTCAAAATGTATCAAGAGCTCAATCGCTCCCATATTTAATGGCAGAAATTTAAAGCATTTCTACTTTTCTGGAATGTTCTATTGGGCTACACTATGAGCTAAGGGATGTCTGGAAATATATGGAAGTGGTCAGGGGGAAGATGATGGGACCAGAGGAAGGGACCTTGAGAGACAGAGCTGAATGGGGAATTACAAGTGTATGCTACCACGTTTATAATTTTTGATGTGCTAAAGATGGAACCCAGGAACTTTTGCATGCTAAGCAAACACTCTATTAACGGAACCACATCCCCAGCCCCTGTGTATGTTTGAAAGGTTGGTTTTATAAGAGAAAGTTTAAGTCTTCAGGAGATGTCAGTAGGGCCCGCGATCCCCACACTTCCAACTGTGTTTCAACCCCAAAGTTAAGTAATAAAATAAGGCAGCTTTTTCAAACGTATATCTCAAAGATAACCGTTTGGTATGCAACTGTACTCTTCCTAATATGTGGACTATCTTTTAAATAAATGAGTGCTAGTGTCATACACAAATTGCTTTTCAGCTTAGCTATTTTATCCAACAGCACACAATTTCAGTATTATTTGTTATTCATCTTTTTATTGTTGCTTTGCCCAACTGGGAATGGAACCCAGGGCCCCAAGCATGCCAGGCAAGTGTTCTACCACTGAACTACATCTCATAGCCCTCCATCACTGTTTACATTGTATTAAAATTTTTTGATTGATTTACTTTTATTTTATGTGTATGAGTGTTTTACTTACAAGTGCACCAGTGTGTGCAAAGTTCACAGAGGCCACAAGAGGGCGTTGAGTCCCCTAGAACTGGAGTCATAGATTGCTGTTAATTGCCATGTGAGTGCTAGGAACTGAACTCAGGTCCTTTGCAGGAGTATCAGGTGCTCTTAACTGCTGAGCCATATCCAGCCTTTACTTTGCATTTAAACTACAGCTATGAGAGTGGAACTCCTTTCATGGAAAGGAATGGGTGGGAAGATAGGGCCTCATGTAACCCAGGCTGTCTTCAAACTCCCTATATAAGTGAGGATGACCGTGAACTTCTCATCCTCCTGATCCATCACCTAAGTTATGGGATGACAGGCAAGAGCCACCTTGCCTGGTTTGTGCAGTGCTAGAGATGGAACCCCGGTCACATGCATGCTAGTAGACAAGTGCTCTACTAATCGAGCTACCTAGCTGATCCCTTTCCCACATGATTATGTTTCCTCTGCAGATGTTCTGTTCATCTTCCCGGTCCATTTTAAAGTTGGCTCCACTGGGACCCATGAGATGACTCAGGGGTTAAAAGCACTTGCTGTACAGACTTGAGGACCTGAATTCAGACCCCTAGAACCCACTTGGAAACCGGTGTGTTCTCCTGCTTGTAACCCCAGCATATGAAGACATAAGGATCACTGGGGCTTTGTGGCCCCCAGCCTAGCTCCGCTTACAATGAGAGACTCCTTGTCTAAGGGAGTAAGGTAGAGAGTGATAGAGCAGGACACCTGACATCGTCCCCTGGCCTCAGCATTTGCACCAGTACACACACATGCACACTGCACCACACACATGTATACCGCAACACACACACATAAAATAAAAATTGGTCTGTTTATCTTATCTTCAAGTATCATGTGTATTCTCTGTGTGCTGTCAATAACTGAGATGTAAAGGAGAAATAAGAGGCAACTTGCCAGATTTAGTGGCTCATGCCTGTCATCCCAGCTCTATATAACTAGTTTAAGACTAACCTGGGCTACATAAGACCCTGTCTCAAAAAAAAAAAATACTGGGAATGTAGCTTGCATCCAGCACTAGGGGGTAGATGTACATGCAGGGGGATCAGAGGCTTAAAGTCATCTTCAGCTATGTAGTGGGCTCGAGGCCGGTCTGAACTACATGTAACCCTGTCTCAAAACCAAAGCAACAATAACAAAAATTTTAATTAAAAAATTAGAGGATTAAGAAATTTTCTTTTTGGAGGGATACTGGTGAATCTAGGGGATAGCAGAGGCCTTTCAAAGCCCCTTTCACTTGGAGGAAGTTGGAGGTGATGAAAGTTCTAGAGAACTCTAGAAAACCAACCATGGGAGCTGGGGCCGGACTCCAGCCCTAACGGGCGTCTTCCATTCTCATTACCCCCATTAGTGCTTCATTGTATTAGTTATAGCTAATTTACATTTTACTGAAGCATTGAAAACAGATTGCAGGTGTTTGGAAACAGATGTTATCCTAATGTTAAGGCAAGACCATGAATATTTATGATGCTTATTGCCTGGATCAAATTACCTTGCTTAAACAGGGAGGCAGGCATGTTTTGACAACTTTGGCTGGCACCTGGTGAGGGAAGACAGAAAAGTATTGAGGAATTTTTGGGCACACTTCAATTTTCCTACACGTGGGAGCTTCCCCCTCCCCCACGGCTGACTTCCCAGGGCCGGGGAACAGAGATTGGTTGTTATAGAACCAATTTAGGGATTTTTCTTGCAGCTTCTTGTCACCAGCCAAGTCTGGATTTTCCAGCTGGCTTTTTCCACGCTCTTCTTGGAGAAGGACCTGGCAAGCCCTGCTCTGACCTAAGCAGCCACAGAAACTTCCCAGGCTTCAGGGGACAGCTGGGCTTCTCCCTGCCCTCCTGCCTGGGGCTGGAGAGCCACTAAAACCAGGTCAGACTGGCTCACTCTCAAGAAGGGCACGATCTCTCTCTCTCTCTCTCTCTCTCTCTCTCTCTCTCTCTCTCTGTCTCTTCCCCTTTCTTCCTTCCTCCCTCCCTCCTTCCTTTCCTCCCTCCCTCTCTCCCTTCCTTCCTCTTTCTTTCTTTATCTCTTTCTTGTTTGCTTTTGTTTTGAGACAGTCTCATGTAACCCAGGCTGGCCTCAAACTCACGATGTAGCAAGGGTGAACTTGAACTCTTGATCTCCCTGCTTCCACTTCCCAAAAGTTTGCATTCTAGAAGTGGTTTATTTGGTGCTGGGGATGGAGCCTAGAGCTTTGTTGTGCAAAACAAGCAAGCACTCTACTGACTAAGCTTACGGTTCCCAGGTCCCAGAAGAACTCTTTTCTTTTGTCATCCACCTTGCTGGGAATTCCAGCCTTGGAGCTGTCCCTTTGCTGTCCCAGGAAACTCCGCCTTGAATTTGGGACCCATGCTGAGGACCCTTCTCTGAGTGCAGCGATTCAGGTCCTCAGAGTTCTCTTATCATTTTGGTACTTGTTGTGTGACTTTTCATGGGGCGATGGAAACACTTACCCACCCCAGGTAGGGCACTAACAACAGACAAAGAAACTATTTATTCCACCCAAGTCTAGCTTAGTGACTCAATGAGTTTACAGGGTTACTTACAGGAGCACGGGTGACTCAAAGACAGCTACATCACCAAAAGGCCCACCCCAGCATAGGCAGCACCAGCTCATGAAAGCTACAGCCTAGAGCTCCTTGAATGACCCGCTGGCACCTTGAGTGTCAGAGGGTCTCCTCTCCCACTAACTGTTACTGCTTATAAAACTTTGAGGAAGGGCTTTGTGAGTCTTGTAAGTTTCAGGAATTTCCCAAGATTTGTGAGTTCCTTCTTGAGGTGTGTAAGTTTACTTTATTTCTTGAGTCTTAATGTTTAGTTTTTATTTTATGTGTATATGTATTGCTTGCGTGTATGTAAGTACATCTGTGCATGCAATGCCTGTAGAGGCCGGAAGGAAGAGGGCGTCGGATACCTCGGAACTGAAGTTAGAGACGGCTGTTAGCTGCCATGTTGGGAACTGAACTTGGATCCTCTGCAGAGCAATCAGTGCTCTCACCTGCTAGGCTGTCTCCGCAGTCCTGCTTCTTGAATCCTGAGGAGCTTCCTCGGGGATGGAATGCTTCCGTGGTTGTGTATTCCTCACTTCTCCAGTTCCCTGACTCTATGTGGGCTGGGTGGAAGCTGAGACAGCTCATTCTCTTGAACCTCTCAAGGGAAGAACCTGAATTCCTTCATCCACCTATGCACCCTTCCTTCCTTGTTCTGGGGCCACCTTCATAGTTGGTCCCATGTTTGGGGCCTGCTCCATGCCTGCTTCTGGGGCAAACCCTAACAGGTGTGTGCAACCTTTTGACAGCACAACACAACATTGTCACCTATAAAGTTCATACCCTAGAACTGTACAATTAAGTTACATCAATCAGTCAGTCATGGACCTGGCAGATAGCTCCATACACACAAAAAAACATGCAAAAAATTTCATAATGTTTCAAGTAAGTTTAGTATATTGTATTGGGCTTCATAGCTATCATAACTATCCTGGGCTGCACGCAGCCTGTGGTTTGCAGGTTGGATGACACGTCTGCGAGGTGGAGAGACTCTTCTGGGCTAGGCGCACTCAGCGTTTGGGGAAACAGATGCTATGTGCCTTAGAAGTACATGAACAAGTGTGGAGACGAACAGGCAGGCAGACAATTTCAGGAGCTGAGGGATAAGTACCAAGGGAAGGGAGGTGAGCTAGTGGGCTGCTGACAGCCACACCTGTGGGCCCACCCTAACTGGGAGTTGTCCAGACTCTGAGCGGCCCTGCCACGCAGGTACCTTCAGCCCCATTTCCCTCCACGGAAATGGGATCTCAGAGCTGCTGATTGGGTCACCCAGGACATGTATGGCTCTAATCAATGTGTGTGTGTGTGTGTGAGAGAGAGAGAGAGAGAGAGAGAGAGAGAGAGAGAGAGAGAGCACTTATATATGCTTTTATGTAGATGTGTGCACATGTGCATACTGGTGTATGTAAAATATGTGCAAGTGCATTGCAGAGACCAGAGATCAATATCAGGTGTCTTCCTTAACCACTCTCCCCTTTATCTTTTGAGGCAGAGTCTGTCACTCAGTCCTCATGGATTTGACTAGGCTGGCTAGTCAGTGTTCTCCAGGAATCCCTTGTCTTACTATCCCAGTTCCTCCCTCCCACTGCCTGCTGTATAAGGGTACTGTGGAGCCACACCCAATACTCATGCGTGCTTGGCAGTCACTTTACCAACCGAATGATCTCTCCTGCCTTTGATTTAATCACTTTTATGAAGTACCTTCTAGGGTAGCAGGAGCTGCTCTAGGCTGGGTGCTTGGGGATTACTAGCCAATCAGTGGGTAAGATCTCTGTCCTCTTGGTTAGATAGGAGGAAAATAGCTTCGAATATCCAGACAGCTCTTGATCAATTCAATGGAATGACTCAGGACCCCCTGTGGCTGCATCACTCCACAGATGTTCAAGTTTCAGTCCCTTAGAGAAAATGGTACAGTGCTTGCTTAAAAGCTCAGGCACATTCTTAGATTATAGTACCTGACACTGTAAATACTATATAAACAGCTCTTATGCTGTATCATTCAGGAATAGTGACACCACCCCCCTCCAAATTCTCTACATGTTCAGTCCTGTTTTGAAACAAATATTTCAGGCTCATGGTTGGTTGAATCTGAGAGAGCAGAACCTGCAGCTATGTACAGCCAATTGTATACGCGTGATAAAATGCAGGGCTGGATGTAGCTCAGTTGGTAGAGTGCAGGCCTAGCATGCTCGAAGGCTGGGTTCTGTCTCCAGCACTGCATAAACTGAGTGTGGTGGTGCACACCTGTAATCCCAGCACTAGGGAGGATGAGAAGTCTAAGGCCATCCTTGGCTGTAGACACAGTGAGTTTGAGGCCAGCCCGGGCTACCCAAGATCCTTTCTGAAAACAATAAAGTAAAAATGGACACATGATTGAAATAGGTATCTCACTCTACGTTGTGACACATGCGGTGTCAATGCTGGGAATGCTCATACAGAGGCTGGCCTGAGGATGTGGCATTTGGGCTGAACGTGAAGGAGGAGCACACCCAGGTGAAATGAGGAGGAGGGCCAGCATGTTCCAAGGCTCCCAGACACGGAGCTCATGGTGCTCTGGGAGGAAGAATGCATGACTGCGAAAGGGACCAGCAGAGCAGGTCACAGAGGATTCTACGCAGACAGATGACTCTGCTTGTGCAGGAACAGGCCAGAGCCTGGGCCGGGGGTCTGCCTTCTGCTTCTGTGGACAGGCCTCTGGGGCAGGACTGGAAGGAGAGCCTGAGAGAGCATCTCTCTTGCCCAGGCAGCATGACTCAGCATAACTCCCCCTGGGTGACTAGACAAAAAGCCTCTCTCTGTCTCTGTCTTTCTGTCTCTCTCCAAGTATGTGTGAAGGCCAGAGGTGGATGATAGGCATCTTCCTCAATTATCTATGGTATGTATGTGCATGTTTGTGTGGGGGTGCTCACAGATGTATGAGTGTTAGTGCATGCATGCCATGGCACATGTGTAGAGGCCAGAGGAGTTCCCTGGGTGTTGGTCTTCACCTTCCACCTTGTTTGAAGCAAGGTCTCTTGTCTCTGCCTCCCATAACATAGCATCAATAGAATTACAGACATGCTATCACACCAGGCTTTAAGTGAGTTCTGGGGATTCAAACTCAGGACCTCATACTTATGAGGCAAGGGCTTTGTCCATTGAGCATCTCCCCAGCCCTCTACCTTACTTTTTGAGACAGGAACACTCAATGAACATGGAACTCACTGATTTAGTTAGGCTGGATGGCCAGGAAGCCCAGGGATCCACCTGTCTCTGCCTCCCTGGCACCGGAATTTCAGACATGCACCATCGTGACTGGCTTTTTATGTGGATTCTTGGGATCCACATTCAGGTCCTCATGCTTGAGCTACAAGCACTTTACCAACTGAAGTATCTTCTTAAACAAGTGCCGTTCCAATAAGTCTGAAACACTGCTGAACCCAGTCCTAGGAAGATAGTCCCCCCTTTGAGATTTCCCTGTAGAGGGAAAGTCCTGTTAGGGATGTCCCAGGGGAAGACTCATCTTTGCTGGGGTATCAGACAGGGCTGAGAAGAGCTGCAGAACTATAGGAAGTGTGTGTGTGTGTGCGTGTGTGTGAGAGAGAGAGAGAGAGAGAGAGAAACAGAGAGAGAGAAACAGAGAGAGAGAAACAGAGAGAGAGAGAGAGATTTCCCATGAGGAATCAGATGGCACAGTTGTGGAAACTGTACAAGCCTGGAGTCTGGGGCAGGCAGGCAGGAAGACTTGCCAGGCCAATACCAGACCATGCCAACAGCCCCTCCTCCCGCCACTCCCGCAGTTCTGCCAAGCTAGCCTTCTGGTGCCTGGGGAAAAACAGACAACTCAGATAACTGGCCAGAACTCTCTTGGGAGATAAGGAGAACTTTTGATGTTTTGGTTGTTCCGGGTAAACAGCCAATCTGTTCCAGAGGTATCTTCTTAAGAGATAAATGGAGGCTTTGGTAGATGATCCCTTTCAAACACTTAAAGACCCTTTCTCAAACAGTCCTGCACAAGGCACAAGTGTGTGAGAGGAGGGACAGCGGGTGGTTGTGTAAATAGTAGCAGCAATTTGCAAAGTGGCAGAGTACACAGATCTCCCTTCTGCGCTATGTCGTTAGAAAGCAAGTTCTCCCTCTGCGGATGATACAACCAGAGGCCTGAGTTCAGGAATCTCATAACAATTAGTAAACAGCCGGGCAAATGAGGTTACTTGGACTGTCGTTCTTGTGAGAACTTTAAGTGTGCAGCCCGCCGCCAGCGTGATCCAAGGGAAGATGGCCCGTTGCTATCCGCACAAGCAGTTCTCTCTCTGTAAGTGCTTGTTTGTCCAAATTCTGCGTTGGTCTGTGTGCCCCTGCATTTTCACAGTGGGCTATTGTCTGTAGTGTAAACGCATCGGAGTGGATGTGGAGCAGGGCAGGCGGCTCTGCAAACACAACCCTTAATTGGGTTTTTGCAGGTCATTATTATTTGTTGACTGCACTTGTGAATTCAGCTACTTGCTAAAATTTCTTTGTAACACCCCCAAATCAATACTCCTGGGAGGGGGATCTTTCCCAGTCATTTGTAAACATGAGCAGAAGGATGAAGTTTGAGTCCTCTGTGGCTGTGGCTCAAGTGGAGCCATAGAACAAGGAGACCCTCGGCTTTCTTGTTGCCCTCTCAGACTGTGACTGATGGCAGTCTGTTTAGTGCTACTTTTCAAAATTTGAAGCCCTTTTATGGCATATGTATATGTATCGTATGCATGCATGTTTGCATGTGCACGGGCACATGTGTGTACAGGTGCACTTGCATGTGTGTGCATGTGCATGGAGAGGCCAGAAGCTGGTGTCCTCCTCTGTTCTCTCTACGTATTGGGGCAGGAGCTCTCACTGAACCCAGAGCTGGCCCTTTCAATGGCTAGCCAGCTTGCTCTAGGGATTTTCTGTCTCCACCTCCAGTGAACTTGGATTACAGGTGACATGCCAAGCCTATATGGCTTTTACATGGGTTCTAGGTTCTGGGGATCTGAACTCTTGTCCTCACACTTGTAAGAAGTGTATCTACTGAGTCATCTCCTGAGGACATTTTGATTGGTAATTTCACTATTTAAAATGGCTCCCACCACTAGGGGATACGGCTCAGTGGTAGGGCATGCATGAGGTCCCAGGGCCGAGTCCTAGTATTGGCAATACATAAATAAATAAATGGCTCCAAACCCAGCCCAGATGTTATCTAATGTTCTGAAGACCTTGAGGACTGTGATGAGCCTTAAAGAGAAAACCAGAACATTGGACAAGCATCCATCAGGCATGTGGATAGTGTTCTTGTTCCTGAGTTCTAAGTCAGTAAAACATAATCTGTTAAGTAGGAGACTAGGGAAGTAGCTCAGTTGACAGGATGTTTGCTTAACATGCACGAGGCCCAGGGTTCAATCCCCAGTACTTTTGTGTGTTATGTAGAATGTCTTTAAACGGAATCAAAGAATGAAGTTAAATCAGTTTCTTGTGTGTAACCGTATGCACGCTTACGTGTGTGTTTGTGCATGAAAGCCAGGGGCCCAGTGTTAGGTGTCTTCCTCAGTTGTTCTCCACCTTATTTTTTTTTGAGACATGGTTTCTCACTGAACCTAGAGCTCACTGATTTAGCAAGACTGGCTGGCCATGGAGCTTCAGGGAGCTCCTGTCTCTGCCTTCCCAGCACTGACATTATAGGCATTGCCACTGTGCCAGCTTTTTACACAGGTGCTAAGAATCACACTCAGCCCTCATGCTTTTGTAACAAGCACTGTGCCCACTAAGCTGTCTCCTGAGCCCTGCACTGGCTCTTTTGGTAAGTGTTGTGATCAAGAGCTCCAAGGAACCTAAATGTGTATTTTCCCATGATGTCATAAACCACAGCTACAAAGATTAATGAGAACCAACAGTAGTTATATTCAGTATTAAGTGCTGGGGTTGTCTCCCGAGCATGCACAACAGCTTCTCTCAAGGAATTCACAAACTAAAATTTGAGTGGACCTGACATCACCTTCAGATCCAGGATTGGACTGTGTAATGGCCAATTTTAATTGTCAACTTGACCAAATCTAGAACACCTGGGAGGCGAGAGATTGTCTAGATTATGTTGGCCTGTGGCTATGTCTGTGGGGGATTATCTTGATCACATTAATTGAGGTTGAAAGATCTGCCCACTGTAGGTGGCACCATTCCCTAGTCAGAGGATCCCAAACTCTGTAAGAATAAAGACAGTGAGCTTAGGAGTAGCAGACATGTATTAATTCATTGCTCTCTGCCCTTGCCTACGGATGTGATGGGGTAGTTCCTTCAAGCTCCTTGACTGGATATGATGTGGCAGTTCCCTCAAGCTCCTTGACTATGGATGTGGTGGGACAGCTTCCTCAAGCTCCTTGACTATGGATGTGGTGGGACAGCTTCCTCAAGCTGCCTGTCACCTGCAGATGTCAGTGAGTGGAGACAGGAATTGAATCTTTAAAACTGTGCTTGATTTAGAAAGCTGGCAATTGAGAAGACAGTGGACTAATGTTCTAAATATCTGTTTTACATTTCATTTCCAGAAGGCAAAGTACGACAGGGTAGGGGCACACAAAGGCAGTCAAAATTCTAAAGCTCAGCTTGCCCCTGTCAGCTCGTTTCTGAGACTTGTGAGGTTTGTACTCCTCACTGTTATCTTGTGCTCTTCCTTCATTCTCTGGATGTCTGAGCTCAGGCATTTCTCAAACACTGGGTCTAGTATATGAGTTAGTTTCTGCCAACATCAGCCTGTGCTCCTCCAGCAGCATCTGGGCACAAAGCAACCATGAAGGGTGTGCATTTACTAATCTAGTAATAACATGTATGGACTGATTTCTTTCTACCAGTGCAAGTGTGTCTATAATACACCACATAATAATGTTCCTATCACAATCAAAGTGAAGTCTTTCTCAAACTTGATTCCCCAGGGGCAGAGATGTCAAACAACACAATCCTACAAAAAAAGACTCTTTGACCAGTGAGATGGTTCAGTGGGTAAAAGTACAAGCCACACAAGCCTGACAGCCTGAGTTTAACCCTAAAACCCACAAAAAGCAAGATGCACTGCGGCTGCCATCTGCAATCCCAGCACTCTTTCTTTGAGATGGGAGGTGGAGACACAAGAATCAGTATTCCCACCCAGGTGCAAACCTCAGAGTAGAGATTCTGCGGGGCAAGCATCCATAAATGGTGTTAAGCACAGACAACAGCACCCAGAGACGGGGAGAAGAATCTCCGGGTGTCAGGTGGACGCTGCCTTGTTCCGAAGTCTGCAAAGAGCTGTGGAGAGTGACGGAGCTTCACTCTCCACTGTAGCCATGCTGTGCCTTAAAGGAAAGGCCACTGGAATGAAGGAGTAGAGTCCCTCATGTCCACCGAAATCTCAGAATAGGACTTTACTGGATGAAACAGAAGGAATGGTGTGTCTCTTCTAAACCATGTGGAAACCCAGCTTCTCGATATCACGATGCTAGGAGGGAGTGCCCTTGGGAGGTGACTGCATCATGAAGATGCGGCTGTCCCGATAAGAGGGCCAGGTTAGGCTCTGCTGCCTCTTAGTGCTCCTCCTAGTTCCCATCCCTCCTCTTCTGACTCCTCTGAGTCTCCTACTCCCCCTTCTCTTATTCCTTCATTCCTTCCCCTCCTCCTCTTCCTCTCCTTCCTCCTCCCCTGTCCTCTTCTGGTTTTTCTTGTTCTTATCTCCTCTTCCTCTCTACTTCTTTTGAGACTGGGTATTTCCATGTAACCCAGACACCACCATGCCTAGCTTTCTTCTTTCTATTCTCGCCATCATGTAAAGATATGAGAAGTCTGCCTATTATTCAAGAATCTAAGCTTTTCGTTACTCTGCTTTCAGATCTCTAGCCTCCAGTACTGTGAAAATGCAACTGTGGTATCTGTAAGGTTTGGGTTCAGGTTTCGTTTGGAGTGAGACCCAGCAGAAACAAACGAGAGATTCTGGCATGGGAATTAACAGGACATTTATTAAGGGCACGGGGCTAGCCTCCCAGCTTGGGAGTAGAGAAGCTAGCTCCCTGTCTTGGAGCACAGGGATAGCATCCCAGGTCTGGAATGGAGAAGCTAGCAAAGCCTAGGCTGCTTGTAGTCTTTTTAAATGAGGGGAAAGTAATTAACCAAAACCAACCTATAATTGGTGTCGGGAAGCTTATATTTGCAGGAAGCTTTTCTTATCGGTGTTAGGGAGCTGCAGTCCTTTTTAACAGCTGCTTATGAATTCTGGAAGTTTGGCTGGTGTCACCAAGGCATCTGTCAGTCTTTCTGAGTCCTGGAACTGCTGGAGGGTTTCTCTTTAGTCACATCTTACAGTGACTCAGCCACCTGCAGTCACTCTGGTACCTGGCTGGAGCAGCCCACACTGAAAATGATCTCAGAAAATGAGGATTTCGCTGATGTCCCCCGTGGATGTTAAGATGAAATTGTACTGAATGGAACAAAGACGGACTCACAAGGCCTTCCCGTCCCAGAGGATATATAACTGTTAATGGTTGACAGGGGAGGAAGAGAAATTTTCTTCAGTAGTGTAGCCACTGGCAAGGTGCTCACACTCCTGTAAACAACCCCTCATCAAGCATCTGTAAGCATCCCTAAATCAATCACCACAACACACACACAAAAATAGGTTATACTGGATTAAACCAGGCCCTCCATCCAGGAATTGTTGTCCTCATATTACAGAGACAGTTACACAGAGAGGAGCCAGAAAAAGAACTGGAGTGAGATAGGAGCAGTAGAAAGGACCTCCAGAGCTGAGCGTCCCACCTAGCATCCAGTGTGGGGCTTCCCACCAGGTGCTAGGATCGCTGATGGGTGGAAAACTCAAGCCCTGAGGGCAAGGGAACTGCAAGAAAACAAAACCCACAGCTGCATGGGGGCCCCAGCTTTTGACAGCCAGAGTTTGCCAATCAGGCCAGAAAAAGCTGCAGACAGTGGCTACAAAGATGTTCCAGCAACCGGAACTGTGAGTAACTTTTTGGCAGCTCTCCTCTGCTGGGCTGAACGTAGTTAGAGATCAAGCAAATCAGGGCCCAGCTGGTCAGCAATAAATTTGGAGATCCCTCAGGCTTTCATACGCACTTTCACAGCAGAACATGGAACTCCACAGAGGATGAAGACACAAGACGTCAGAGCCCAGCTTCCAGCTGCTCGGTCTGCTGCACCCCTGCTCCTGCCATGGGTTCCCCATATCTCAGGTTTCTGAGTGCAGTCACCCACACCCACTGGGGAGGCAGGACAGAGGGACCGTATCAGTCACCAGCAGGCTGTTCTTTTGTTGGCAGTGTGCACTGTGTGAAGTCCCCATCCACAGAGACCCCCACACTACATGTAGAAACACAGGAAGAGAGACTCTTTCCACTTCCTTTCTGAAGGCCCAGCTGGCCTGAAATATTTATATGATACCAAGAGCACAAGACTTCTGGGGAGATAAGTCACTGTGATCTGAATTCCAGGTCTGGAAAAAAATAGGCAAAAGCAACTGACTATACGTGATGGGTCACCTCTGTATCATAGCTGATTTTCACACAGCCATAGAACAAAATCAAGACACTGGATGGTTTGGGTTTTTTTTCCTGGAAACATTTTCTCTTAAAAAAGATTGCTTAAAGTGCACTGCAGTATTTGAAAAAGGCAAGAGAAAGTACATTTCATAGTGACTACAAGTTTATTAATTGCATGACCTTGAACAGGTTAATTAACTGCTGTGGATTCTAGGTCATTATTGTCTGTAAACTCAGGATGCTGAATCTAGTATCTGGATAGCTCTGGGGTTCAACAGGAAGTTCAGTTCTCTTAACTGTCTAACCCTTGCCTAGGTTCAGGGCTCGAGGAAGGGCTGGTTTTACTCTTCGTATTTGTATCTGAAGTACTGTATCCGTATCTGTGTGTGTATGTATATGTGTTTGTGTTTGTGCAGGCATGCATATGTTTGTGTGCATATAAATCTGTGAATTTATGTGGCGTCTAGAGGACAACCACGACTCAGATGTTGTCCACCTTGTTTGGGGCGGGGGCAGGGTCTCTTATTGGCCTGGAACTTGCCAACTAGGCTAGGCTGGCCGGCCAGTGAGGCACAAGAATTCACCTGTCTCCACCTCTCTAGCTGCTTCCTGGTAATTATGCTCCCTCTGGACCAACTTCTAACTTGCGCGAGTCTGGCTGACTTCACAGAAGGGTCATTTCACCCACCTGGCCCAGCTGTCCAGGGTTTTGACTCTTACTTGGTCAGCCACTTTTGTCAATGACTACATTATTAAGCAAGCCAATGGTGGCCAGGATTGGGTCCTAGCAATGGGTGTAGGCAGATAGACAGTACTGGGCATTTCTGCCATCTTGCTCTGGAAGAGTGATTGGACAAATTTTGTCCAAAGTTTCTCATTGTTGTGTAACAACTTCCTCCTAATTGAAACACTCTCTTATGAAGCAGGAAGGTCTCATAAGAAACTCAGAAAGTAAGCAAAACTTGCAAGTCTTGGGAAGTTGAAACTCACAAGAGTCACAAGGCCCTTCCTCAGGGCTATAGAAGCTGTGACAATTGCTGGAGCTGCCTGTAAATCAAATCTTGAAGGAGCTCTAGAAATGTGTATGGGGTTTGGGATGAGGAATGGTCTTTGAGTTCATTTGAGGGTGATAGGTGGTCTTCAAATTAATTGTGTGGGATGAACAAAGAATTGGAGATCTGGGAAAAGCAAAAGACTCCCGCACAGAAAATGGACAAGGGCAACCTAGGGGGGCAGGGACAATGGCTGCAGGTGGGCCTTGACAGGCAAGTTAGAGCAGTAGGAGATCACTGCAGAGGGGAGGTAGTCAAAGGGGGGCTGCGGGGAGCTCAGGGAAATAGATGAGAAAACGCTGCCAGAGCAACTGTGGAAGCAGCACAGAGTCCTCCAGACCTGGCTGGCGGGGGGGGGGGGGGGGGATTCCTAGGGCAGGAGCCAGAGGATAGAGGTTAGACCTGAAGGAGTCATAGGCATAGAAACATTAAAGAGAACATTAGAAAAGCCAAACTTCATTTATTTCCAACTCCCATCCAGATGGGAGGAAGGCTCCGAAACTGGGGGTCTCTAACAGGAGCTCTGGGTCTGGATTTGTATAGGATCCTAGGGTTCCCCTTTCCTAACTCCTGCCCCTTGTCCCTCACTGGTGCTGCCCAGGATGTCCTCTCTTAGGTGGGCTCCTTTTCCCTGTCTCTGGCTTTTAAATTCTGACTGTCGATGATTTGCTGCAATTCTTCCCACAGAGGAAGAGTAAGAAGCAGATCTGAGAGCAAGAAGTAGCCTGGTTTTTGTTTATTTATTATTTATGTTTTATTTTATGTACATGAGTGTGTTGCTTACATGTGTGTTGGGCAATGCCCGCCGGAGGTCAGAAAAAGAGGGTGTTGGATCCCCTGGAACTGGAGTTACAGATGGTTGTTAGACACCATGTGAGTGCTGGGAACTGATCCCTGGTCCTCTGCAAGAGAGGCCAGTGCTCTTAACCACTGAGTCATTGTAAGGAGTACAAACTACAAACAATTTTAAAGTGTTTTGGAACACAGGAACTAAGGCCAAAACGACTTGTGTGTGTGTGTGTATAAAGAGATAGGGAACCCTTGGCTCTCAGGAACTGGACATAGATAACCAGATGACTGACCACAGAGGAGAAATCAGCAGCAGCTGTGAAGACAACGCCCAGGATCCAGTATAAAAGACTCTAGCTGTGAAGAGTTTGTCAGAACCCCTTGAGTCCATGCTGCTCTGTGGGGGACTCTCCCATCTGAGACCTGACCTACGCTCATGGAGCGCTCCCCTGGAGGACCACCCTCAGAATCTCCACCGAGGACATGTCACAGCCTTGCCTACACAGAAGATCATGACTGGTAAGAGCCAAGGGGAGAGAGAGCTAGTATAGATATAGGATTTGTGTGACCACCTGCAACAATAAATAACCAACCCATTGTTACTGGCTCTGGCTCTATTTGTCCTGTGACTCATGCCTTGATAGCCATTCAAGGATGCTCATAATAGATTTCATGCTTATGACAGTCATCTCTCTAGTCCTCTGATGGATCTATCTGTCTATCTATCTATCTATCTATCTATCTATCTATCTATCTAGCATCTATCTGGTTCTTTGAGACAAAATCTCCCTGTAGCCTCATCTGGCCTGGAACTCGCTATATAGATCAGACTGGCCTCAGTCTCACAGATATCTGCCTGCCTCTGCCTCCCCAGCGCAGGAATTAGAGGCATGCATCACCATATCCAGTGCCTCTTCTCTTTTTAAGAAGGCCCTTCTCTCCAAACCGGCCCCAGATCTCCTAACTCCCCCTTAGGCTGCTTTGCTAGGATGAGCTTTTTGGTGACGCAGCTTCCCTGGAGTCACCTGTGTCCCTGTAAGTAACCTCAGTAAGCTCAGTGGGTCACTAAGCTAGACATGAGTGGAATCATTTCTTTGTTCTGTCATTGGCAAAAAGACATTTCTGCCTAGGAAAAGTCACATAGTACTCACCAGTATTTCACACTCCTTTTTCTGAAACTGAGTTCCTGCTGTGCCTGGGATTCTGGTTACTGACTTAAAAAATTCCTTCATACATGAATGAATTTTATTTTTATCAGATCCACCCCTCACTCCTCCATCCAACTCTTCTTGAGTCTCCCAACTGAATTCATTTTGTCTTTCACACACACATGTACACACACACACAAAAGTTCAGTAATGTTGCCTGTATGCACATGGGTGTGGGACTACCTCATCCTTGAAGAAAACTGGCTTTCTCTCCCCTAGAAGCCATCAGCTTCCTGTAACTTCTCAATGAAGAGTGGGGCCTTGTAACCATCCCCACATCCATGCTGCGTATTGAATAGACTGATCTTGTACAGGTCTTGTGCAGACAACCACAGCTGTTGAGAATTCATGAGTACAACTGCCTGTCATGTCCAGAAAACACTGCTTGGAAGCTGTCCTCCCTGGCCTCTGGTTCTTCCTCAGTGTTGCCAGAGAGTTAGGTGAAGGGCTGTGATAAAGATGTCCTGTTCAAGGATGAGCACTCTGCAGTCACTTCTCTGCTCTTTGAGCATTTGTGGTTCTCCATTCTACCTTCTGCTCACTGCAAAGACAGGTCGCTGATTTCTGGGCAGATCTCTGCTGCTAGTTAGGTGGCCTCCACTCTATCTGAGCCTTTCAAGAAGTAAGGCCACTCCAGGTCACCTCTGTCAAGACACTTCCCTCCAAGCCCAAGGATGCAGCCCACTTCCAGGTTGCAAGTTGTTCACATGCAAATGGAATCACCCTGAATTGGTACCATGTCGAGCTCCAAGGGCTTCCAGAAAGGACAGTCACAGGGTTGAATGGCATTTTAATTCTCATCCACAAATTAATTTTGTCTCTCTGTATATCAAGGGTGTGTGATACTTATTTAATTTGAAATAAATATAATTATAGGAATGAATGGGCTATCAAAATTTTAAACATATGATCCATCAATATTGGCATGATGTGAGTGGCTGGTTATTATAAATAAAATGGGTCTTTGGCAATATGGAATTCAATTTCTCCCCACAGTGTGTCTCTTTTCATCTTGACGTCTGGGTTAATGCTAAATTACAATCTTTAATTTCCAGCTCAGAGCTTAATTTCTAAATAGGAGGTTAACGTAAATAACCTCTCCAGCTGTGGAGCTTGTGGGAGTTATGGACGAGAGAGCAGTCTATGGTTTTGTGCAAGTATCTGCCGCTCCAAATCCTTTTGCCTAAGGCAGGATTAGGAGCAGGGGCAGGGTGGAGGCAAGAACACGGTGCAGTATATGCCAGGGACCAGGTGTCTGCTACTCTACCTGCAGGGTATGACTGAGTTTCAAGCAGTCGTCGGGAGGAGACGGTGGCTTCCCACACCGACATCTGTATGCTGAAATCAGGTATTGTGCCTTTTAACCTACACCAGCCAGCCATGGGGAGGGCTTACCTATCCCACTGACCCTCCCGGAATTGGACTTCAAGACCCACATTCAGGGGAAAGTTGAGAAAAGTAAGCTCTCAATGGGACTTATGGAGAAACACTGTAGAGTGGCTGGGATGATTGTTCATTTGATAAAATGCACACAGGAGGATCTGAATTTGATTCCCAGTAACCATGTAAAAATGCTGGGCATGGTGGCATATACTTGCAACCCCAGCCCAAAGTTTGCTGGCCCACCAGCCTGGCCCACTTAGCGAACTCCAAGCCAATGAGAGACACGCTCATAAAAAATGAGGTGGCAAGGTATGGTGGCACGTGGTTTTAATGCCAGCATTCAAGAGGCAAAGACAGGCAGGTCCCTGTGAGTTCAAAGCCAGCCTGGTTTACATAGTGAGTTCTAGGCAAGGCAGGGTGACATAGTAAGATCCTGTCTAAAAATAAACAAATAAGGTAAACAAAAATAAGAGGAGAGAGAGAGAGAGAGAGAGAGAGAGAGAGAGAGAGAGAGAGAAGAAGAAGAAGAAGAAGAAGAGGAGGAAGAAGATGAAAGAGAGATAAGTTGGAGGGACCATAGGCATGGAGCAAGGAAAGTGGGAGTTGCTGGCCAGGTCTGGAAGGGATGGGGCCTGTGGAGAAGGTTGAACATGGTCAGTGGAGTCCTGAGGAGAAGGGACCCTGCTCTCTACCTCTTCCCATGTCTCTGATCTCTCTCATGGGTGTTATTAATATTGTCAAGCTGATACATCTAGAATCACCCAGGACACACACCTCTGGGTATGTCTGTGAGGGGGTCTTGAGACTGGGTTAACTGATGCCGGAAGACCCACTCTGAATATGGGCAGCCCCAGACTGCATAGAAAGATGAAGTTAAGTGAGCACTAACATTCAACTCTCTCTGCTTCCTGACTGGGGATCAGTGGACCTCATGCTCCAGTCACCATGCCTTCCCCACCATGATAGACTGTGTCCTCAAACTGTGAGCCACAGCACACCCTTTTTTCTTTACGTTGCTTTTGTCGGGGCATTTTTATCACAGTAACAGGAAAAGTAACTAACAAAGTTCTAGGCGCCTCTGGCCCTACTATTTCTGCCAACTGGTCTGTCCATAATCTTGCCTCTTTTTAAGCTCAGTCGTCAATCTATGCTATCAGTTCATCCTCATTGAACTCAGGGAAAACTGTCTAAAAGGATGTCTGTCCTATGTCCACATATCCCATGTGCAGCTTTCTTGTTTTTGGAACACTAGACAGCACTGTGCTTGGGGTTGTTTTAAAGAGCTATGTCACCAATGGCAAGCAGAAAAATGTGAAAACAGACTGTGAAAAGGACACTTGTTCATAGCATAACAAGAAGGTCTTGTTCTGTTCCCACAGGGAACGTGCCCATTGTATGATTCAATTTTTTTTTGCCACTGCTGTGTACATTGGCAAAGGCCCACCAAAGCATCATGGGTATTGGTTTTGGAGTGACAAAGAAATGTCAGTGAGTAGGGAACTTTGTGAGTATATAGTTCGTGAATAACGAAGATCAAGTCTCTGTGTGTGCATATATGTGTGGATATATATACATGTGTATAAAAATTTGCTTCCTATGACTTCAACAAACTATTATAAACTTAGTGACTTAAAACAACATATATTTGGGCTAAGGAGATGCAGTGTTTGCCTAGCAAGCATGAGAACCTGAATTCAATACCCAGAACCTATATTTAAAAAGTTGGGAGTGCTGGTGTGGGTCTTGTAATCCCAGTGCCGGGAAGTCAAAGACAGGCAGATCCCTAGGACTCTCTGGAAGCCAGCCTAACATACTTGGCAAGCTCCAAATCAGTGAGAGAATTTGTCTCAAAAAACAAAGTAGACAGCATTTGAGGATCAACAGCCAAGGTTATCCTCTGACCTCTACGTGCACACACACAGACACATGTACCCCTCACACATGAGTACACACAAACACAAGTTGGACATGGTGGTACATGCCTAAAATCCCAGCAGAGATGCAGAGGCAGGAGGACTGGGAGGTCAAGGCCAGACTGAGCTACTTGAGACGCTGTCAACAAACTCCAGACAACTAAAACAACCAAACACACATGTATTTTCTTACAGTCTTGAGGCTAGAAGTCTAAAGTCATTTTCATTAGGCTAAATTAAAGGTGTCAATAGGCTGGTTCCTTCTGAAGGAACCAAAAGGATTCAGAAAAGAGCACACTCCTTGCCTTCTTCAGTGTCTGGAGGCCACGGCCTTCTTTGTTCTGTGGTTCTGCTACGTATGGACCTATAGTGTCCCTTTAAAGGCCCACGTTAAAGGTTTGATTCTTTGGGGCTGGAGAGATGGCTCAGAGATTAAGAGCTTTTGCAGAGGACCTGAGTTCAGTTCTCAGCACCCATATGGTGGCTAATAACCATCCATAACTCCAGTTCCAGGAGGTCTGAAGCCCTTTTCTGACTTCCACAGGCATTGCATACACAGGTGCACTTACATACATGCAGGCAAAGCATTCATACATATAAAATAAAAATAAATAACTTTTTAAAGGTCTGGCTCCTAGCATCATGCTATTGGGAGGTGGTGGAAAATTTAAGAGGTTTTAGGTTATTGGGACAGGCTCTCAAAGAAGGCTGTGAGACCGCACGCTGTTCTTTCTTTCTCCTCCTCGCATCCCTTCCTTGTACTCCCACCATGACGCAGTGTTTTCCCACAGGTGCAAAAACAGCCGAGCCAGAAGACAACAGTCCGGAATGCTCACGTGAGCCAAAGCAACCCTTTTCTCTTTGTAAGTTGGTTTACCTACTTTTTACAGTCACAGAAAGCTGAGTAAGTAACACAGGATCCTACTGAGGAGAGTTAGGGGAATCTGGGCTGACTGGGAACGCAGGACTGTCCCCCACCCACGGGAGAGCACCCTGGGCAACACCAATGAGAAAGAAGACGAGGGAGTCAGGGAAGGACACTATAAAAGGCTGGGCGCAAAGCTGCTGAGGGGACCCCACCTCTGGGATCCTGCCCATTTCCGTGGCAGCTGTTAGGTTTCTGCGGTCGTTGGTGTTTTCCACTCTTCTCTTTCTCTCTCTGGCTACTGCTTCCTCAGTCTCTGTGTCTGGCTTCCTGCTCTCCTGTCTGACTCTAGTCTCTGACGCCTGCCACAGTGCTCCTTGCTTTGAGCATCTCTCCGGTCACTTCTACTCGCCGGATCCCAGTCTGATGTGTCTCTCAGGCTCCCTTGGCTCTGCGGAAACAGCACCAGCGCCCAAAATGCTCCTGGGGCTCCCTCAGTTCCTGCGGCGACAGGACCGAGCCTCCAGCGGCTCCCGTGGTAGGCTTCTGAAACCACTCGGCCAGCTCTGAAGTCGCTCTGGGTCCTACCTGCCTGCCATGGCTGCTCTCCCCTGCAACTCTAGTCCTCCACCTCAGGGCTTCTGCAGCCGCAGTGTCGTTGGTCCCCCTTTCCCGGAACTCTCACTTTCCTGGCAAGCTGCTGTTCAGGTCCCCTCCCGCTTGCGGCTTTCACTTGTTCCACACTTTGTTCTTCTGCCTGATCCAGATATCTAGTTCTTTGTTCGTGCCAAGGAATGTGTTCAGTGGATCCCCTAGATGACCACCCCTCACCCCAAAACACTACCTCCCACCTCTTGAGCATCTTCTGTTGTTCTGCCTCCTTCTGTTCTGCTCGCTGTCCTCCTCTTAGAAGGACCCTTGTGATGACACCTACAGCCCCTAGGGCAATCGAGGATTGTGTCTCCAAAGATGCAGCATATTAATTTGACTGATTTGGCAAAGTCGCCCCCCCCTTTTTGTTTGGGGTGTGTGTGTGTGTGAGAGAGGGGGGGGGCAGCCAGCTGGAGGTCAGTGTTGGGTGTCCTTTCTTAAATCCCATTCACCTTGCTTTTTGAGACAGGGTCTCTTACTGGCTTGAAACTCAGCAGGCTAGGCTGACCGGCTAGGGATTTTGCCTGCTTCTGATCCCAAGGAATTAGAAGTACATCTCTTCACATCTGGTTTCAAAGTCCCTTTTAGTATATAATTTAACATTCACGAGTTTTTTGAATGTGGATGTTTGGGGAAGAATAACTATTAAGCTTACCTGGTGTGTGTGTGTGTGTGTGTGTGTGTGTGTGTGTGTGTGTATGTGTGTATACACCTATTATCTAACATGTGCACAGATTTTTTTCTAAACTATTTGGGAGTAAATTTATAAACACACTCCTTTCCCTTAAGAGTTTCAGTATTTCCCAAGAATAGATCTTTTGCTTATATAACTGCTATGGTTTGGAGGTTTAAGGGTGTCTTCCAAGGGTACAGATGATGGTTTGAATGAAAATGTCCCCCATAGGCTCCAAGTATTTGAGCATTTTGTCCTCAGTTTGTCATGGAACCTTTAGGAGGTATAATCATGCTGGAGGGAGCACATTACCAGGATGGAGGACTTTGAGAGTTCTTAAGCCTTGCTGAATTATCGGTTTCTATGTGTGCTAGAAGATGTGAGCATTCAGTTTTCTGCTCTGGCCACATCTACTGCCATGCCTCCCTGCCATAACAGACTCTTACCTTCTGGAACTATAAGCCTAATAAACCCTTCCTTCTGTAAGTTGCTTTGGTCATAGTGCTTTATCACAGCAACAGAAAAACAACTAATAAGGTACATGTGTTGAAGTTTAATCTTCATTGTGAGTTATTAAGACAGTGGAAAGGTAATCCAATTATAGTGGTTTGTGGGGAGCCTTTGGGAGATGATTAGATAAAGTTTTCAGGGTAGAGACACTGCGATTGAATCCTTTGGCTTTATAAGACTTGCAAGAGGGGCTGGAGTCATGGCTCAATGGCTAAAGTGCTTGTGCCACAAGCATAAAGACTGAGTTCTAGCTTCAGTGCCCACGTAGAAACTGGGCATGGTGGCCCATACTTGAGAGTGCTAGAGAGGCAGAGGCAAGAGAATTGCTATGGTTTCCTGACAGCCAGTCTAGCCAAATAGCCAAATGGGTGAACTCCACGGTCAGTGAGAGACCCGTTCTCAAAACACAAGGTGGAGAAGTGACTGAGGAAGACATCCAACATTGACTTCTGGTCTCTACATGCAGGCACATACATATATATATACACACATGAGCACATACATATGTATACACACACAAAAGGAATAAGAGCGATCACAGCTCATGTGTACACAAACACACATAGACACACATACATATACACATACGCCATCTCAGGACTTTGCCAGCAAGAAGCCATCATCAGATGCAGATGCTAATCGTGAACCAGAACTATGTGCCAATATAAATCTCTTTTCTTTCTAAACTTACCCAACCTCAGCTATCTCATTGTAGTGTTGAAAAACAGGCTAATAACTACAGAGTAATTAGTGACATCAGGACATTTTAACTTGATACTTTGCTGTCACATGCTAACTAACTCTTGATTATCCCTAGCTCTGGATATCCTGTCTAGGATCATGCCTGGCATTTAGTCACCACATTTCTTTGTTTCATTTCAGTTTGAAGATATGTTCAACCATGATATATTCAACCATTTGCCTTTTAAGTTGCTGACATTTATGAAAATGCAAGTGTTTTTAGACAGAAGAAAGAGTACCCTCATTTGTCATGTAGTGGAGTCGATGGCAGACCCTCCTTGAGACAGCTCATCTGGCGGGCATGTGGCTGCCCCCCAGGGCAGCATTAACTTTGATCCTGCAGGATGTTTCCTTTGCCTCACAATGAATAAGCACCTTATGGGTGGCATTCTAGGCCCTGTATGTTTCTCGCTCCTGTCAAAATTTCCCCTTGGATGCCAGTAAGATGGCATGGCAGGTAAAAGTACTTGCCAAACAAGCCTGGAGATCTGAGTTTGATCCCTGGCACCCACGTAACGGTGGAAGGAGAAAACTGACTCCACAGAGTTATTCTCAGACCTCCTTTACAAGTGCTGTGGCATCCCTCTGGACATACATTATACACAGAATAATACAAAATGTAAAGAATTTTGAAGATTTATTGTTTATGTGTATGGGTGAGGTGGGGGGGTTGGTATGTGCCCATGTTTGTGCAGGTGTCTTAGCCAGAAGAGGGTGTCAGTTATCCGGAACTAGAGTAACAGACAGTTGTGAACTGCCCAACATGGGTGCTGGGAACTGAACTAGAATCCTAAGGAAGAGCAGCAAATGCACTTAGTCATTGAGCCATCTCTCTTAAATATTTTAAAATTTCCCCCTTGTGTATGAATAACGTCTGTGCATACATGCATTTCTGCACATCTCCTGTTCTAGTTCTCAACATTTCAGCCATTTTGTATCCTCTTACACTGTTTTTTAGAAACGTCAGTCAAAATGTATACTGTTATCTAGAAGACACATGAAAGCAATATATATATATATGTGTGTATATATATATTTATATTTATGTATAAAACTAGGGACTAGAGAAACGGCTCAGCAGTTAAGAACACTTACTGTTCTTCCAGAGGACCTGGGTTCTATTCCCAGCATCCACATGGCAACTAACAACTGTCTTTAATTCCCGTTCCAGGGGATACGATGCCCCATTCTGGCCTCCACAGGCTTTGCAGGCAATACACTCATACACATAAAATAAAAAAAGTTTTTAAAAAGTACCAAATTTTTCTTTGTTTAGGACCCTGCTTTAGAGAAGTGTCTCTCAGGGACTACAAGGGTACAATAAGCTGCTTCCTATTTTAGCCGTCCTGCTCTGTATTCTAGCACTCCAACGCTTATGTTTGACATCCATTGCATTTCTTGCCTGAATGAATCTTGACCCTAACAGTTATGAAATGATCGTGTTCCAGCTCAGATGAACCCTTCTACCTTTTTCAGACAATATTCCATGTTCTGTTGTAGATAAGAACCCCCCACTACCACTATTTGTGTTTTTACTCTTTACATAAAACATACAAACTATGTGCTTCTCACCCTGTGCTTATCTTACTGACATTTTATTAATCACTATGATGTGTGTGTGTGTGTGTGTGTGCATGATATGTGGGTGGAATAGATGCACATGTCATGGTGCACATGCGGAGGTCAGAGACGGCTTTATGGGGCTGGTTCTCTCCTTCTACCTTTATGTCGTCGTTGATCTTGAGGATTGAACTCAGGTTGTCAGGCTTTCCAGACAAGTGCTTTTACTGGCATTTGCACCAAATGGTTCTTGTTGTTGAGACTGGTCACTGAAATCCTCGCCTACTCCTTCTTCTGGATGTCAGTTGCCTGTTTCCATCCCAGTTGAACACCCAAATTACCTATGGATATTGTCAGTGTTTGCTGAGGAGATAGATGAAAGGTTCCTGTTTGTCCTGAGGCTATTTGCTGATTTTGATATTCAAGGTACCTGATTTGGGCCTTAGGCATCCCTTTAGAGTATCTTCTGAGCCTTTGTGGATGCCTCTGGCATTTTATCCCAACCTTTCCTCATTTCCTGACCCAACAACATGCTCCCAGCTCTCTTTTTGGCCTGGAATTCATCGAGCAGACTGGGCTGACTGGCTAGCAAGGCCCAGGGATCCACGTCTCTTTCTCCGCAGTGCTGGATTACGAGTGCGTACCACCATGGCCAGCTATTTTATGTGGGTCTCAGGAATTGAACTCGGGTTCTTTACCAACAGAACTGTCTCTCCAGCCCAAATTAAAGGATTTTAAACAGTAAGCAGGCATGCCCAGTTTCTGAGCCACCCACTCTTCCTACCTATCTTCCTATCCTGTTTGCTCCTGATTCTGGTTTCCTGCCTAAGTCGGACTCAGCAACAATCTGGGCCTGGCCTTAAGTCTGTTTTATGTCAAGCTTATAGTGATTTTGGAAGCTGAAAGTTTAATGTTTCCCTTTTAGGTTATACCCAAAGAGCTCCATGAAAAGAAGTATATTAAAATCCCCCAAGTTCACACTGGAAAGGGGCTTCCTAAAATTATGAGAAATATCACCAGGGATCTGATACCTTCTTCTGATTTCAAGGGCATTTTCATTCATGTGCACATCTCACACATACATATATACACATACACAGTCACACACATGAGAGAGAGAGAGAGAGAGAGAGAGATTTTAAATGCCACTTGCCAAATTAGCATGTCTTGGCATAGTATACCTGCACTAGAGAGACAGGTAGCACAACCCAGGCCTCCCCAAGACTTCCACTAGAACTTAAGGATGGTTAAGTAACATTAAGGATATTAAAGTTAACAATTGGCCTGTGCTTATTTTTTGATTTTGTGCATGTGCTAGTAGTAGGTGCATAAGTATGTGCATGTATGCATGAGTGCATGTGGAAGTCAGAGGACAACCTTGGTTGTCATTTTTAAGACACCATTCATCTTGTGGTTTTGGAGGTTCTGTGTTTTTTCCAATTTTATTTGTGTGTGTGTGTTTGGCCATGGTGTGCACACATATAGAGACCAGAGAACAACCTGTGGGTGTCAGCTCTCCTTCTACCATGGGATCCTTACATCAAACTCAGATCCTGTCTTTCACTATAAGTGCTTTTCCCAGTTAGCCATTTCTCTATCCCCAGCTTGTTTTTCTTTTTTTGAGACCCAGTCTCATTAGCTCAGAGATCACCTAGTAGGCTGGCTGGCCAACAAGCTCCAGTGATCTGCCTGCTTCTACCTCTCCAGCATTGGGATTACGAACAAACATTACCATGTTGGTTTTGGAGATCAAGCTCAGGCTCTTATGCTTGCTTGCAAAGCAAACAGTTTACTGACTAAACCATCTCCCCAGGCCCATTTTTTGTTGTTGTTTGGAGATAAGGTCTTGTTTAGCTAAGGCTGTCCTCAAATTGGCTATGTTGCTGAGGCTGGCCTTGAACTTCTGATGCTTTTACCTCAGTCTCCCAAGTGCTTGGACTGAGAACTGTCTTTTCATCTCTCTGTCTTCATGCATGCTGAGGCACCACCAGGCACTCAGCCCTCTACGGGGGCCTCTGCCCCACTGAGCACCACCAGGCACTCAGCCCTCTATGGGAGTCTTTGCCCACTGAGCCGGGCTCTGGGTACCTCCTGCTGCCCTAGGGCCTGTGGCAGCTGCTCCTGGTTGTGGGACCTGAAGTTGGCCTGCTTCTTACTCCTACCCACTGAGTCTTCAGGACCACAACCAGGCATGTTGGTGGTCCACATGTTCATGCCTTTGGGAGATTTAATTTGTTTTATTGAATTTTAGATTCTCAAATCAATAGCTATAATAATGCCCAACAGAAAGAAAATCCTGCCCCAGGTATTTTTGGCCAACAGAACTGATATTTACATGCAGTAGGTTTCCCTTGACGGCTTCAAATAGCTTAATAAGTCTTCACAGGAGGCAGTCTGTCAGCCTAGCCAGCCAGCATGGGGCCAGGAAGCTGCTGCCTGCCGCCTGCCAGGAACCTGTTCCCAGCTCAGGAAGACAAGAGGAGCCCACCAGGGCATGGGCCTCTGTACATGGACTCTGGTGCCGGTTATCAAGCTGTCTACAAGTGGCCATTTGCAATCAGAGTTCATAATACTGAAAGGACGTCCTTAGGTTACACGGCACACTTATATACTAGCCTGGCCCTGATGCCCCACCCTGGCAATCACCTGGCCACCGCAGGCAAGGCCTTAGAGAGACAACTGGATCCAGGGGTGAGGTCGGTAGCAGTCAGCTTTTCTCTTCCTGGAAGAGGGGGGCTGACAGGATTCAGGAGTAAAGGAAACATAAAAGTGTTATATTTAAGGCTATAAGCAATTATCGGGGGGCTGGCAAGATGGCTCAGTGGGTAAAGGTGCTAGTGGCCAAGACAGATGATCTTAGTTCAATTCCCAGGACCCACATGGGAGACAACGGACTCAGGCAAGTTGTCCTCTGACTTCTCCATGTGCACTATGGCATGCGTGCTCCCCCCCACAAAGGCACACACACAGAAGATATGTAGAGCAGTTGGCCAGGTGTGATGGTGCACGCCTTTAATCCCAGCACTCAGGAGGCAGAGGCAGGCAGATCTTTGTGGGATGGAGGCCAGCCTGGGAGTTCCAGGCCAGCTGGGAAAAAAGAACAATTGCTATTGGGGAGAGGAGGATCTCTTGGGCAGTTACCTGTGAGTCGTGTAGGGTTTCAGGAATGCAGCTTTCCTGAGTCGTCACCCGTGATGGTGTGGGCTGGCTGGTGGAGCTCGGTCAGTGGCCCAGGCTGAGATGAACAGATGTTTGCTCACATTTCCCCAGGAAGTCACACAACAACCTTCTGTTTGTGTCCCAAGTGAGCAGTTAGTTGAGGTACTGAAAACAGAGTCCAGCAACTGTGGAGATGAGCCTCACAGGTACCAGACGGTGACAGCTGGAGGCCTGGACAGCAGCAGAAGAGGCACTAGGTGCTACAGAAACACAAGGGAACGCTCTATGACCAGAGATTCTGTTTCTCCTCTCGGAGATCTGGTGGCCTAGCTGAAGAAACGGTGTCCCCTCTTGAGCACTGCTCCCTGAAATGAGGGATCTCAAGTGGGGTGTGGCTGGTGCCCAGGGCTACTTCTGGTGCTCTTCCCTCCCCACCTCCAGGCCAGAAGGAAGGATTGGAAGCAAGCTCCAGGCCACTGGGATGTCTACAGGCTTGCGGGAACTCCAGGAGAACCCCTGAGGCTAGGCCGCCCTTCTTGCTGCCCCGCCCTTCATCAGCAGCCCTGGTGTGCTACACCATGGGCGCTGGATCAGTGGGGTATAGCCAGAGCTGAGTGACTTCCAAGATGCCCTTTAGGGTGGCTAGGGATTGACTTCGTGGATGGCCAGCATGACCTGGACACACAGGGTGGCTGGGGCCTTGGCATCTGTGCTGGGGAGACGGAAGGGAGTCAACATCTTGGAGGAAACAAGAAGTGAACTGAGCCTTATGCACAGGGGAAAACAAGGGATGGCCTGACGGCTGAGGTCCTGAGCAGGGTTTGTTCATGAGACCAAGACCCTCTCTCCCACAAGAAGGTATAATATCTAGAAGACTGGGAAACAGTCTTTGCTTTCACCTTAGCCTGTTAGCCTTGGTGGGAAGGGTCTGTCCTAGATAGATAACTGAGTCTAGAAGTGCCTGCTCTAGGGAGAAACTAAAGTCAGTAATAAAACAGTGTTCTGGGGTGTAGCTCCATGGTACAGCCCTGGGTGTGATCGCCAAAATCACAAAAGATTACAGAAAAACCAAGAGCAAGAACAGAGATCTACTCCAAAGCCACAGTAGATTAGATAAACAGTTGAGTTGTGTTTTTACTGTCAGCCTGGGCCAGCAATTCTAAACAGCAGTAAAAGTGACTGTGAAACACACACACACACACACAAGAAAAAAAAAACCAACCTGTTGATTTAAGAACTAAACAATTGCTTATAGTAAGGTGTTGTTGAGTTTTTGTTTTGTTCTGTCTTTTTGATACAAGGTCTCCCTGTAGCACCCAAATGACCTGGAACTAGCTATGTAGACCAGGCTGACCTCGATCTCACAGAGATCTGACTGCCTCTACCTTCAGAGTACTGAAGCATGCACCACCATGTCTGGTGGGTTTTTTAATTTAAAAAACATTTTTTTTTTAAAACACAAGGGGGCTAGAGAGATGGCTCAGCAGTTAAAAATACTTGCTGTTCTTCTAGTGGACCCCAGTTTGGTTCCAGGACTCACGGTGGGTAATTCACAACTTTTTCGACTCTAGCTCCAGGGATCTGATGCTCTGTTCTGGCCTCTGTAGGCACTGGACTCATGTACACAAATACAGTCTCACATATAGATATAATTTTTGAAATAATAAAATATTTAAACACAAGCTCCAAACAAGCCCAGCTTTATTAATTATTATCAACACAGAAAAACACAGCTCTCACCTCAAAAGGGAATAAGAGATGGCTTCTTCTGAGCCAAATATAAGTTGCCATGGGTCGGAAACATAGATACAGGGTACCCCAAATACCATGCTTCAACATGGTAACAGTTTCATGAAGGGGACACTGAGAAATCAATGCACTTTTTAGATATGTTGCTGGGAGCCTTGGGTGGGCAGGTTATAGCAAAGCAGAGGGAATCTCTGCCATAGGCCTCAGATGCTAGCTAAGGACATTCTTAGCCTTTGGGTTAGTGGAAGTGAGGGGGCTGCTCATATATTCTAAAGGACTTACCTAATAAGTCAGGAGGATATAAGGTCACACACAGAGGTGATAAATAAATGGCTATTTAAGAGACCAAGACTGGCCGTGGACTTGAAACATTCTAACTCCACAATCATTCAGTTTTAATTATAAGTCAGTCAGACTTGTAGAATGTTTAATGTATGTGAAGTTAAGCTTCTTTTTCTGGTGATTTCAGTACACATTATCCTTTACTAAACAGAGTGCTTATTTGGAAAACAATCTGTGGACATACACACACACACAAACACACACTCCACTGCCTACTCTAGATATGTTCACAGGATTTGGACCATTTAGGAGTAGCATGCTTCCCGCTGCTGAGGCAGTAAACTCTTCACAAAGATGCAGACCCCAAACTTGGAAGTTAATTGTCATGGAAATCGAACATTGACTCAGTGCCAGCTGCTGGGTGTAATGTCTTCATTTGGTAAATACAGGGTTTAGCTGAAATACCTTTTAAAAATGAATGTATATTTTCCATGGTAGTTGACTACTTTAAAATTCAGTAATAAAGTAACATAGGACAGGATGTAAAAAGTACCTAAAGTGGGTACTTTGCAGATGGTTCGGTTTTATTAAAATTCACTTATTATGAGACAATTAGTTACCTAAAAATAACATTACCTCAGCCAGTAACTGAAGAATCCAAGTTTGAATTGTTGGGTGCATGTAAAGAATATTATATAAATAGTTGACAGCTTCATTTTAAATACCATAATATTTATTTTTATTTCCTTTACTTGGGTGATTATATATTTAATTTATATATGTAATGTGTTTTTGAAAAGACTTTATTCTATTTTTAGTTATGTGTATGTGTGTATCTGTGAGTATGTACAAGTGATGGAAGGTGCCAACAGAGGTCAGAAGCATTGGGTCCCCCTGGAACCAGGGTTACAGGCAGTTGTAAGTCACCCACTGTGGGTGCTGGGAACTGAACTCAGGTCCTCTGCAGGAGCAGTACATGCTCTTAACCACTGAACTATCTCTCCAGCCCCTCTATTTATGTAATACTTAAATACATAATTAATATATTAAATAGCAAAAAAAGATGAATATTCACCAAGGAAGACCAAGGTTGATTTCTGCCTCCCTACCTCATACATGAAACACACACATACACAGACATCTCAGCACCCCTTATTGGCCAGTCAGACTGCGTTCACAGAAAGGCTGTGGGCAAGATTAGCGACTCTGCCTTGCCTCAGTTTCTCTGTGTGAGAGAGATCACCACCCTCACAGGGCTACTTGGAGCTCTGTTGATAATCAGTCCCAGCTCAAACTGACACAGGCCTTGGCAGAAGAGCTGCAGGGTGAGGCTCTGGCACGGGCAGGTCTGGGATTTCCCTTCTCTACCCAGGCAACCTGCAAATATTTATCCCAAGGAATGATACATGTGGTTGAGCTCTGGCCTCCACAGACACATGCACCTGCACACACGAACATCATATACACGCACACACACACACACACACACACACACAGAAATAGTAATAAAAAGAAAGCTAGGCAGTGAAGAAAGAGGACCACCTAGCCCTTTGCACACACTTAGCCTTAACAAAATCAAGAAGGAACAGCTTAGTCAGGACCATTCTGCCTGGCTCATGCTGTCCAAAATGGACAGTGACTGGTTATACATGGACAGTCATCTAACCCGAGTCCTTAGCCTCGCTCCATCCTCCCCAGTTCAACCCATGTTTCTAAGTATTTCCTGTGTACAGTGCCCCAGCTGGCAAAGGCAGGGTGTTGGCTAATAGAAGGCCTGGTATCTCAGAGGGTGATGAGAGCTAGTTCACTCTTTTACTGTGAATCCTGGGGATTAAACTCAAGTCATTAGACTTGCTACTGAGCCTTGATTGATTGACTGGTTGAGACAAGGTCTCTTGTAGCCCAGGCTAGCCTCAAACTTCATATGTAGCCCTAAATTCCTTATCCTTGGCACCACCTCCCAAATGCTGGGATCGTAGGTGTACACTACCATGCTTGGATCTGGGCAGTAACAAATGTGTCCAGGCCTTAATTCAACAGCTAGGGATGGAGCCCCTGTTGTGTTACCCCATGCAGTTATAAGGGCCTTGGATACCAAGCCAAATCACAGGTGCCTCTCTTTAGAAGCTGATAGTCTGCTCATGCATGTCCAACCCATGGGCTACACACAACTTAAGAAAGCTATGCATGATACTTGACACAACATTTTAAACTTAAAACATTATGAAAATTTTTCAGTGATTTTTTTTTTCTCAAGTATGAATTTGGCATCACATCACAACTTCAAAAGATAGAAGGCTGGCTGGGGAGTTGGCTCAGTGGGTACGAACACTTGGCATGACGATCTAAGTTCATGTCTCTAGCACCCAAGAAAACAACGTTGGGATTGCTGTGGGTGCCTGTAACCCCAGTGCTGTGGTAGGGAGCAGAAGGGCAAGGAAAGAGAGACAAGAGATCACTGGAGCTTGGTGGCTGCCAGCCTATCTCCAGGTTCGGTGAGAGACTGTCTCCAGGCAGTAAGGCAGAGGGTGATCAAGCAGAACACCCAACATCCTTCTCTGGCCTCTACATGTGTGCACAGGCATATGAGTGCACGTGCACACACACACACACAGAACTGGGCATGCAAGGAAGACAGACCTGAAGCAGGAACTTCAGTAAGAGATGGTGAGATCTCTGAGGGGAGACATTAACCAAGGCTTTGTAGAGAGCTCGGCTTACCTGAGGAGAAAGGAATCCAGGATGATTTGGCAGGAAATGACCCACCTCTCCCCCAAACCCTCATCATCAGCCCTATCCAGAAGGAAATGACTCATTTAATTTTCCTAGCCAGCATAATTAACAGAGCTGTCTCTGTTTTCCAGTACCTGGTAAGTCAGCAGACAAAGCATGTATAGACGCAACTGCATTTGTGTGTGCGCAACATACATACATGTTCTGTTTTCTAGCTTCCAAATTTCTTAAATGTTAGGTCATTTTCCTCCCTGGCCAAATGGTTGTCTGCAAGGTGCTGCTGGGGCGGCCCATAAATCGTCCAGCCTGTGATATAAAACACAGCCCTTATTGACAGCCTCTGTGCTGGTTGAGGTTGGGTTGCCAGCTCGTAAAGCAGACCCCGGTGTCACTCCCACCAAGTAGAGGCAATAAAGGGCACTGGGGAATTACCTCTTGTTGCAGCAGCTGGCTGCGCCATGGGGACACCTGCGGCCCAACAGGCTCCCCGCACCTTGTAAAGCACTATTGCGTGGGGCAGCTCTCCCAAAAATGCCTTGTCCTGACCTGGCCCAAATAAGAAGACAGAGACATCTCTGATCCCTGGGACTCTTCCCATATGGGAGCTAGGGCTTGTTTTCCCGTCTGGTGTGGGTTCAAACCATGCTTCCTGCCACAGCCCTGTTCAGGCAGCAGCCAGGCCAGCGCTGACAGTCTCAGCCTCCTTTCTCCATTCCTGACCCATGTCTGCTATGGAACAAGAGCCACCATAGAACCTGGCCCTCCATCTATCTGAATATCCTTAGAACCACTCTGTGTTTTTCTAGACTGTCTCAAGCCTTCTCAACCCTCTGTGCCTCTGGTTCCTCCTTCTCCTAGAAGACAACTTTAGCCCTTGTGTCAAGAGACTAGCTAGTGGTCTTTTTCTTCCACAGTTCCAAACCCACAAGCCTGTCTTCTTTTTCCTGCCCACCTGTTCCTACAGGGTATGGCCATTCTGCAGGCTGAGACCACCTCTCTTCTCTGCCCCTGCCTCCAAATCCCATCACGCACTCTGGTTATCTTCTACTTGTGTTTACTAGGATTGTCTGAGAGTTTTACATGCTTATCTTTCCCATTTAAAGACCACTGTCAACTGTCATCTGGGTATGGTGGTGCACACCTTCAGTCCCAGCACCGGGGAGGCCAAAGGCAGGCAGATCTTTGTGAGTTCAAGGCCAGCCTGGTCTACATAGCGAGTTCCAGGCCAGCTACAGGAAGTCTCTGTCTCAAAAAGACTAAAGAAAGAAAGAAACAAATAAAGACCACAGTCAAAAGGGCTGGGGCTGGGGCTGAGTTGGTAGAGCACTTGCTTAGCATGCACAAAGCCCCGGGTCCCATCCCCAGAACCATGTAAACCAGGTATGCTGACACACACCTGTGATCTCAGTACTCAGGGGGTGGAAGCAGGAGGATAGGGAGTTTGTGGCCAGCCTGGACTACATAAGACCCTGTCTCAAAACAGACATGCTCATAAACAAACCACGGTTAAAACTGCTCCTTCTACCATTTTCTTTGTCTGTATTGGAAAACTGTAAAGAGAGTAACTGCTTGCTTCGTCCTCCCCCACCCCTCCCCCGCCCCCCCGCACACATGCCAACTCAGCACCGGCTCCCATCGCCAGTGAGCTCACTCAGAAAGTTTTGAAGGTCATCTGTGACATCAGGTGATGCAGGGAGGTATTATAGTGTGCCGGGATCGCCGGCAGGTAGGGTGGTGGCAAAGCTGGTCCAGCCGGCCTCCTCCAGGGGCTGAGCCGGATGGTGAGTGTCAATGACCCGGCCCCTCTCCACTCCGGAGAAAGAAAACCACACCGAGTCGGGAGTCTGTCCAAGCAGGATCTCGTTTATTGAAGGTTACAAAATGACTTATATAGGGTAGGGGCGGGGCTAAAAGGGAGTGAAGGACCAATCGATCTTTGTCACATAAGCTGCAGCCAGGTAAAGTCCATTTTGATAGGCCGCCAGACTCGGGTGAGGCTCTGACAGCTGCATTCCAAACGGTTGGTGACGGTCGGTTGTGACAGTTGGAAACAGAAGTCTGGCCGAGGCAAGCAGGGAGGCAAGACCTGTGCTAAGGCCAAGTCGCGATTGTCCCGCTTCGACCTGCAGCTCCCAGTGCCTCGTGTGCGGACACCCGATTGGTGTAGCACACTACAGCCCAGACTCAAGCGATCCTCCTGCCTCAGCCTCCCAAGTAGCTGGGACTACAGGTGTGTGCCACCACGCCCTGCCTGCCCCCGGCAGCCTGCGAGAGGCCCGTAGCAGGGCTGGCCAGTGTCCTGCCCTGCGTGGAGCTGCTGAGCCACGCCGCGGCCTGTGTGCTGGACAGTGGCCGCCATTCTTGCCTGGGGGCCGCTCCGCACCACAGACACAAGGCGCTGTTGCCCCACTACCTGGTGCATCCCGCTACACCTGCAGCTGGAGCGCGGAGCTCGGGGCAGCCGGGCGGTGACCAGGCCATAATTGACCTGGGAGGTGGGGCAACAGCAGCCCTAGAGGTGATCGTAGGGGCGGGGCCAGGGAGAGGGCGATCGTCGGTGGCCGCCCGGTGCAGTCGACCCCACAGGGAACTGCAACCCCACCCTAAAAGGGAGGGCTGGAGCCGCACGGCTGGCGAGAGTCCCAACAATAGTGGTTTTTCTGTGTTGGGGATCAAACCTGGGGTTTTCCTCATGCTAGGCAAGTGCTCTGCCACTAAGAATTGGGTGGTTATGACAGGAAAGTCCTGGAGGAGGAAAGGCATGGATTGAATCATCTATCTGAGGAGGAAGCATTCCAGACTACAGGAATGGTCAGTGCAAAAGTCCTGAGGCAGCCTCAGCTGGGACATACTTAGGTCAGTAATGAGGCTGTAAGGAGGAAGTGACGTGGTAAGGGGAGGAGAGGTGATGAGATCCAACGGAACCTAGTGAGCTGTGAAACCTGGGCTGCATAAGGCAGGAATTCTAACCAGAATAATTATAAAATTTGAAACACTGCTCTGCCTGGGGAATAAGAACAGCCAGTAGGAGACCAAGGAGCAGCAGGTGGGGCAGGAGAGAGACTTGGGTGGAGATGCTGATGGGAAGTGGAACAGAGTCCTATAAGCGAGCCTACCCAGGGACACAGATGGCAGCCACATCTGTCATTTTGGAGTGAAGAATTTCACTCTCATGTGACAGTGCATGTCAAGGTGATGCAGGCTCGTGAATCCATATAAGGGGTTCCAGCACAGTGTGAGGCTTGGGGACAGGTGTATGACACAAAGGATTCTGGGTATCTTGGGTTGCTGGATCAAGGAGGATTTTCTATGGGTTGGATGCATGCATCAGAAAGGAGGACTTGCCTGAGTGGGTGTGTGCATATGCGCATGCTTGTGCATGTGTGTGTGTGTCTGTGTGTGTGTAGGAAGGGGCAGGAGGATACCCAAGACGGCCTTGTCTTGTAGGATGAGCCCTGGCTACTGTCCCCAGCCTTCCTGGTGCTGCTCCTACCTTGGACTGGGCTGTGCACCTCTGCTCCCCTCCTCTTCATCTCTCTCAGCTTCCTTCCTGCCCCATACTCAGGTCCTGCCATTGCTTGTTGGGGCTTCTCAAGGTTTAGGAGCTGACCATGTGATCCCCCAGACTCCTCACAGCCCAGTGAGTCTGTCCACAGTGCAAGGCCTCCATTGTAGGGGGCTGCAGCTGGCTCGAAGGCCACATCACAGCCCCATTCTGTGTTACCACAGACCTACCAGCTCCTAACCTCTTGGATGCCTTCTGGCCACCTTAAACATACATCATACTCACATGTCCACATCTAAACTCACCTTGTCTCCAGCCCACACACTCACCCTCATCTAGGACCCCCACCTCAGCCAAAGGAGTGATGATTGTCCATTCAACAGGATCCAGAATCACCTAGGAGACACACCTCTGGGCATGTCTATGAGGGGAGACGTTCTAGGTTAGGTTAACTGAGATGGGGAGATCCACACTAGCTGTGTGTAGCAGTCATGGGCTGGTGCTCTGGAGTGAGTGAGAAGGAAAATCAAATTGTACACCATCTTTGGCGTCTTCTGCTTCCTGAGTGGATGCACTGTGACTAGCTGCCTCAAGATCCTGCTGCCGTGTCTTCCTTGCCATTGAACTATATCACTGACCAGCGAGGCAGAATGAAGTCATTTTCTCTGAAGTTGCTTTTGTCAGGTATCTTGTCACAGTAATGAGAAAAGTAACCAACACACTCCCTGACACTTATCTCTCTCACTTTTTTCCAAGGAGACTGTCAGTGGGTTCACCTCTGAGTAGCTCTTCAATCTACTGCCATTGTCTGTTTCTAAAGCCCCCAAAGTAGCTGTGGGGTGGCCTTGGCCAGTTTATTAGACTGCTTTCTGTTGCTGTGATAGAAACACTGACCGAGGGAACTTATAAAAGGAAGAGTTTATTTAGTTTATGGTTCCAAAAGGGCCTGAGTACAGTGGCGAGAAGGCATGGAGGCAGGGGTGGCTGGAGAAGATGCAGAAGCGAAGTGCTCACATCCTTAGGCAGGCCCAGGAAGCAGAGAGCGAGTGGGGCTCCCACAAGGCTTAAGAACTCTCTAATACTATCCCCAGTGATGCACTTCCTCCAGCATGGCCACATCTTCTAAGACCTCCAGAAACAGTGCTACCAACTGGGGACAAAATATCCCAATACTTAGAGCCTATGGGGGACATTGTCATTCAAACTCCCACAGACAGCCTTTCAAATCTGGCCACCTTGTAGTTAGCCAGAGTTTATGAGGTCACTCTCTGTGCAGTCTTCCTGACTGCAGAGAGAGCTTCCTCTGGACTGGCTACGACTCTCCCTTTAGCTCTACATACAATCCCATCACAATCACAAGAGCTCTCTTCAAGGGCTCCCTTCAGTGCTCCTTCCCTCCTGCCTCAGAGCCTTTACACAGGCTGTTCCCTTTGTCTTGAATGTTTTTCCCTCCCCTTTCTGTACGCCTATTTCCTAGGTTTGGGCTCAGTGACAGAGTTGTCTGAGAACTTTTTCCCATACTCTGACATGCTAATCTCCCTATGATGTCTCAGCACCACGTGCCTATGCTTTGTAGTCCTAAGAACTGGCAGACTTTCGTCACCACTTTCTCAGAGAAATTGCCCCTCTACCCTCTTGTTTTCCTCCAGAGAACAGGATGGAAGAGTCAGCACACTAGTTCCCAGGGTAGCCCGTAGAGGACCTTGTAAATTCCACTTGGCCTCTTCAGCTTCTGATATGGCCACAAGAAGAGGCCTGCCTGAGTCACTGCTGCCCCTGGGTGACCACACATGGAACAGGGCCACTGCACCCAGCTGAAATTTCAGCCCAGTGAGAACAGAGGTCCATTGTTTCAACCCTATGAGTCCGGGACGGTTTGGCTGCAGCCTTCGGTCTCAGGAGGTAAACTGGTAATGTGGTGTCTGTCCTTGGTGCAGTGTCTGTAATCCAGAAACACTTGTGCCCAGAAGCTGTGATCTTTCAGAGTTGACAGCCCTTCCTTCTCCAAGTATCATCCCAGGCAGGGATGTCCACTGAGATAGAAGACAGATGGATAGATGGATGGACAAATGAGAGATAGGTGGCTAGATGGATGGAGAGACAAACGGAAGGTGGATGGATGCATCGACAAGAGATAGGAAGGTAGATGGTCAGATGCAGATAGGGATAGATGGATGGATAGATGAATAATAGGTATAGATGCATAGACAAGAGACAGGCAGGCAGATGGTCAGATGCCAGATAGGTGGCTAGATGAATAGAAGAGGCAGATGGATGGACAGATGAGAGATAGGTGAACAGATAGATGGACAATACACAGATAAATGAATAGAAAATGGATGGATAGGTTAATAGAGGTAGAGAAATAGATGGGGACTGGTCAAGAAGTCTCTAAGAGGCTCTTGCCATCAGGTGTGAGACTGGGACTTGAAATCTACATCGAACTAGTTAGGGAGAGAGGATGGATAGAGGGTGGGAGGAGCCAAGACCACCTGGAACCCACAAGGGCAGACCAGAGTCCATTAGTTCTTTTATCTTCAATGTTCTGAATCTTTCTGAGCCAGGGCCTCTCATCCTGCCACTGAACCCTGACCCAAGCCTGGAGTGGGTAGTTGGATGAAGCTGGGGAGGCTGAGTCACTTCAGCCACATGCTGCCTATACAATGTGACAAACACTGCCACATGCATACTGAGACCCTGCCCTTGCCCCCAACTAAAATGTCTCTGGGACTATCCTAAATGGAATCTCCAGGACAAGGGATTCTGGAGAATGTAGTTCGGCCTCATCAGTAACACATTATAAAGTACCATACCTCAAAAACATGCCTGTAGAGGTGAGGTATACAGGCATACACAACTGTAATGCCCTAGGCTCTACAATGAGCTTAAGGCAGGCCTAGTAAGACTCTTGTCTTAAAACAACCACAACCATGGCACCAAAACCAACCAATTTTCACACTCATGTAGGTCTAGGTCTGGATTCTTAATTCTAGAAGTTGGCAAATGTTTTCCATGGAGGATAAAGCAATAAATATTTTAGGCCTTGTGGGTCATAAAATCTCTGCTTTATGTCTTTTTATTTTACTTTAAAAGATTTATTTTTATGTGTGTTAGGATGTGTGTGAGTGCATGTGTATGCATATGTGCATGTGCTACAGTGTGACTATGGAAGTAGCTCAGAGGACAACGTGCAGGGGTTGGTTTTTTTCTGCCAGCATGTGAGCTCCAGGGATAGAGCTCAGGTTGTCAGGGTTGGATGCACACTAAGCGATCTCATCAGCCCATTTTACTTTTAAGAATTTATTGTTTGTTTGTTTGAGACAGGGTCTCACTATGTAGACAGGTTGGCTTCGATCTCACAGAGATACATCTGCCTCTGCCTCTTGAGTCCTGGGATTAAAGGCACACAACTGTCATGCCTAGCTGTTATTTTCTTATCTTATTTTTCTATTTTTATGGTGCTGGGGATGGAACCTAGGTCTTAATCATGCTAGTGCTCTACTACTGAGCAATTATTAAAGAACACATTAAAATGTAAGAAACATTCAAAGATCATGGGCTATATGGAAATAGATCCACAGGTGTATCTAACCTTTTGATATTGCCACGTGACACTGTCATCTATAAAACTCAACACTTGAGAATCACACAGTTGAGGTATCAAAAAAATGTAAAACAAAATAAAACAAAACAACCCTCATAAGGTTTTAAGTGCGTTTACAATTTTGTGTTGGAGGAATTCATGCTGCATGTGGCCTGTGAGTTGCGGGTTGGACACACTTGTTAGAACGTGTCCAGTTTGGTCTCTGGGTGATGTCTACCTCTATTTCGTGCCATTGATCTGCAACTTTACTATAACCAATTTGGCTGCCTTGGCAGCAGCAGCTTTATAGCAGGTCTTAAAGTCGGCAGTCTGAAGACACAGCGCTGTTCTCTGCATCTTAATTGAGGCTCTTAGGTTGTTTACATTTTATGTAGTTATTGATAGGACTGCATTTAGCACAGCAGTTGGTTTTAAAATTTGTTTTCCTCTTTTCTCTTCCTGATTGTTATTTATTTTCTACTTCCTGCTTTCTTCAGGTTATTTGAAGATTTACTTTGAGACAGAGTTTCATGTAACCTAAGCTGCTTCTCTGAGATTACAGGTATGTGCATCATCATACCCAGTTTCATTTGAAGTTTTTGTAGTATTTTAATCTACCTATTGTTTTTTGATGTTATTGTTTTTGGTCTTTTTGAGATAGAGTCTCCCTGTAGCCCCAGCTGGCCTAGAACTCACTATATAGACCACACTGGCCTTGATTTCACAAAGATCCTCCTGCCTCTGCCTCCCAAGTGCTGGGATCAAAGGTGTGCATCACCATGCCTGGCTGATACCTATTATATTTTTGCCCAGCATATACCACAAGCTGGGAACGGTAGCATTCCCCAGCACTCCCGAGCCAGAGGCAGGCAGATCTCTGTGCGCTCCAGGCCAGCTGGGGTTACAAGGAGACCCTGTTTTGTTTTTTGTTTTTTTTTTTTAAATATTTGCCACCACACCAGCTACCTAGTTTTTATAGACATGGTCTCTCACGGGCTGAGAGTAGGCTAGGCAGGCTGGCCAGCCTACAGATCTTCCAGTTTCCACCTCTCCAGTGCTGGGATTACAAATGCAAAACCTGGATTTTTTTTTTAATGTTGGTCTTGGGGTTTGAATCTAGATCCTAGAGTTCATAAGGCTAGTGGGTGGGTCTTCCCACATCAGTCAACATAATTAAAAGATAATCCCTCACAGACATTCTCAAAGATTCTTTTTCCAGGAGATTCTAGATTATGTCAGGTTGACAATTAAAACTAACCACCACATCACTTTAACCATGCTCTTGACTTATGTAACCAACTCCTTTTACAAAGATTTTACATGGCTTTTACAGTTTGGAAACCCCTCCATGAGATGGCCCTGGTGGTCACGTTCAGGTTCTAGGGACATACAAACACTGTACAAAGTGTGCTGTGAACACAGAGACTTGGGAAAGATTGCAGGGCACACTGAATGTGGAAACCTATGGCATTTGTGCATGCTGTTCTGTCGGCCAGCAAACACTTACCAGCCAGTTCTCTGGGAAAAAGGACAGGAAGGCCCTAATTTATACTGATGGCTGATTGCTCTGGTGTAAATTCTCCCAACCAGGCCAATTGCATGTAGCCAGCAAGAAGTCTTTTAATACAGTTGGGAAGGGATGCACAGGTGAGCTCAGGCACTGGCTTTGACACATGCGGGTTCCAAGGTTACTAGTGAACAGTTTACTGCTGTTTGCTCCTTCTAGGCTTAGAACCAACTGAGATGGACCCAGGAGGCAGAGGGAAAGATGACACTTAGTCTTTTAGCACTGGTTGGCCCAGAATTCACTATGTAGACGAGGCTGACCTAGAACTCACGGATAATCATCCTGCCTCTGCTCCTGAGTGATGGAATTATAAGCATGTATCACCATACTGTGCTCTATATTAGGGAGTATGATGGTTAATATTGTCAATTTGACAGGATCAAGAATTGCCAGGAAACAAACTTCTGGGCAGGTTTCTGGATTGGGTTTCTAGAGTTGGGTTAATTGAGGTGGGAAGACTTGTCCTAAATATGGGCAGTGCCATCCCATGGTCTGGGGTCCTGGACTGAATAAAAAGGTGAAAGTGACCATCTCTTTGCTTCCTGACTCTCTGGATGCAATCTGACCAGCTGCCTCACTCTTCTGCCCCCATGACTTCCCCACAGTGAGCCCAAATGAGCCCTTCCTTCCACAAATGGCTTATCAGGTATTTTGTCACAGCCACAAGAAAATTAATGAATACAGTGAGTCTTATCAGGGTAAAGCCTGGGTTATTGGGATGCTTGCCTCATCTCACTGTATGAGAGTGTGTTTTCCAGGCTATTGCTGTGGGATTCACTTCCTATTCCTAGCCCAGGCCTGAAAAGGCCTCTTCTCCTTTGTCTTTAGATGTCCCCAGGAGGGGAGCTCAGGAACAGACCACCCAGGTAAGCCTGACCCCAGGCTGCCTTTATAACTTCTGAGCCCTGTCACAACTTCCTGCTTATTACTGCTTTTATTCAGCAACGTTCTCTGGGCTGTAGTTACCATATTCAGGGAGGTGGCTGTTCTTAAATAGGAGGCCTAGGCTTGGAGGTGAGAAATGTAGGAACTTAGAGGTAGTTGGAAAAGGCCAAGTAAAACAGTGCTCTGTGCTATGTGATGGAGAAACACATGGCAAAAATACTATGTATAAGCTGGGGATGGAGCTCAGCTGATAGACCGCTTGCATAACATGCACAGAACCCTAGATTTAATCCCCAGCAACACCTAAACTGGGTTTAGTGGCACAGTGGTACACATGTTATCTTAGCACTTGGGAGGTGGTGGCAGGAGGATCAAAAGTTAAAGGTCATCCTTGGCTATCTAGTGAATTTGAGGTCAGCCTGAGCTACATGAGACTCTGTACTTAAAAAGCAAAACAAAACACTATTGTAATTTGGGATAGAGAACACAGACCCATGGATTAACATTGGGAGTTGGGAGGCAGATATAGGACAGGCCCTAGAAGCTTGCAGACCAACTAGCTGGGCATATGTAACAGAAAAACAACAGAGATTCTGTCTCAGTCAAGGTAGAAAGTGACAGGATTGACACTCAAGGTTGTCCTTTGAATTCCACATCATGGCCCAGGAACATGAGCACCCACGCTGATATACATGAATGCATACACACACAAAGATAAATCAATAAAATGACTTTAATAAACTGGGAGTGGTAGACTATATCTGAATCCCAGGACTCAGGAGGAAGAGGCAGAGAGGCAGGAGGATCAGAAGTTTAAGGTTACCCTCTCCTGCAGTGCAAGTTCCAGCATGGAATACATGAGACGCTGTCTCAAAAAAAGCCAAACTGACATTGTAGAACAATAAGGTGCCTAGGAATTTTGAGGGCAGCCTACAGCAGGTTGATGTGGGACACTAGTCATCAAATGTAGAGAGGGATATAGCCAAAGGAAGTGTGGAATGGCTTTTGACAGAGTCAATATGAAAGACAGCCACAGGTTAATGATTGCCAGTGTGGACTGAAAGAGCCCCAAGATGATTTGGAACACAAAGAATCTCAATCCTGGGGCTGGGAGATGGCTAAAAAAATAATTACTTGTATATCCCAAGACCTGAGCCCCAGAACCCACAAAGCTGGGTGTGGTAGTGTGTGTTTGTAATACCAGGACCTTCAGCTACATCCCTTCCTCTATATTTGGTGATTGGTGTCCCACATCAACCTGCTGTAGGCTGTGCCCTTAAGATCTCTAAACAATCGATTGTTCTAAAATGTCAATTTGGTTGCTCTGCAGGCGAAGGTAATCTTGAATCTTCGGCTTCTCAGATATGGTCTACTACTACTTGAGAGGATACAGGAAGATGCCTGGGGCTCGATGGCTAGTCAGCCTAGTCTACTAGGCAAGTTCCAGGACAGTGACAGACTGTCTCAAAAAGAGGTGGAAAGTTCCTGGGGAAAGATAGCTGAGCATGTCCTCTGGTTTCCACACACACACACACACACACACACACACACACACACACACACACACACATATGTGTCCCTTAAGCTCCCAACTTAAGAAAAAATGATTTTATTTTTTTAAAATTTATGTCTGTGTGTGAGTGTGCCCACATAAATGCAGGTGCCTATAGAGGCCAGAAGGGGGTGTCAGATCTCCTGGAGCTGGACTTGCAGCTGCCCAAAGTGGGTGCTGGAAACTGAACTTGGGTCTTCTACAAGTACAGCAAATGTTCTTAACCCCTGAGCCATCTCTCCAGACCCTCAACTTCTGTTTTTAATCTGTGTGAGTGTGTGCTTGCATCTGTGCATATGAGTGTACTTGCATATGTCACAGTGTGTAGAGAGGGCAACCTCGGGTGTTGAGCCTCGCCCTCCATCTTGTCTGAGATCGTTTCTAAGCTGCTTTTCTGCTGGCCCAAAGTCTTCTGTTTTCATACCTCATCTCCTCGTAGGTACACTAAGATTATAGATGCAGGTGCTACTGTCTGGTTTTCATGTGGGTTCTGGGAATCTGAACTCAAAACCTCACACTTGTGAGGCAAGTGCTTTACCCACAGCTTCCTCTTCATCCCCCAAGTTCCCAACTTCTTACCAGGACACATTTCCCAGTGCCCTTATCAGAAGTTGAAAGATGAATGAAAAAGAACACACCAGTGGTGTAAGCCAGAGCCGCAGAGCACAGTGGACGGAGAGCACCGACGGAACCCTCCTGCCGCAGAGCACAGTGGACGGAGAGCACCGACGGAACCCTCCTGCCGCAGAGCACAGTGGACGGAGAGCACCGACGGAACCCTCCTGCCGCAGAGCACAGTGGACGGAGAGCACCGACGGAACCCTCCTGCCGCAGAGCACAGTGGACGGAGAGCACCGACGGAACACTCCTGCCGCAGAGCACAGTGGACGGAGAGCACCAATGGAACACTCCTGCTGCAGAGCTGGAGCACCAGCAAAATCTTTTGCCCTCTTCTGACCCAATGAAAACTAGTCACTTAGCCTTGTTCTTCCACTGTATGTGGGCTGTTGTGTGTGTGGGATGTGGAGTCTTAAAATATTTATTTATGGGGCTAGATGACTCAGGGGTTAAGAGCACTGGCTCCTCTTACAGAGGACCTGGGTTTGATTCCCAGCACCCACATGGTGACTAACAACTGTTCAATAACTCCAGTTCCAGGAGGATCTGATGCCCTCTTCTGACCTCCTTGAGCATTGCATGACAAGGGTGTACTTACATACATGCAGCAGTACACTCATACATATAAAATATAAATAATAAAATATTTTAAAAATTTGTTCTCAGCTTTTATTAATTTTATATAAGGGTTTTCATTATGACAGTTTCATAATGTTTATAATGTATTTAAATATTTACAATGTATTTAAATATTTTTATTATTATTTAATTAAACAATTTTTTTGAGACAGGGTCTCATTATAGGCACCTCTAGCCTGGAACTCATGTAGACCAGGCTGGCCTCGATCTCACAGAGATCTGCCTGCCTCTGCCTCCTGAGTGCTGGGATTGAAGGCATGTGTCACCACAGCTGGCACTCTTATTACTGTAATTCTGTATGTACGAGTGTTTGCCTTTGTGTATGCCAGTTTCACGGTTATAGTGCACTTTACCATATTCACACCCATTTCCTTCTCTTGTCCCCTCCTGTTCTGGTTAATCATCTTTAGTAGGCCCCCTTCTCTTTCCGTGTCTTTTTTTAGTGACCCAAGGAGCTTCATTAGGATTGCAGGAGTTTACAGGACTCTCACAAGAGCATGGGTGAGGGGCTATTTACAGGAGTATGGGCACCCTAACAATAGCTTCACCATAGAGGGAAATGCCTCTCCTTCCCTCTCAGTGTCTACAGGGAGGGGCAGGGTCTTAGCATTTGCTCTACTCAGCACCTTCAACTCTTCTGAGGTTTATTATCATTTTATTATTATTCATTACTTCATTATTTTTTGAAACAGGATCTCGTGTAGCCCAGGCTGGGCTCAAATTCACTATGTAACCAAGGATGACCTTGAACGCCTACCTTCACCTTCCAATCACTGGGATTACAGATGTGTAACATCACACCTGGTTTATGCAGTACTCGAGATGGAACCTAGGACTTCTTGCCAACTGAGCAGCTCTCCAAGGTTTAAGTGGCCAGTCATTGTCCATGTTGATCTTCAAATTGCTAACTCAAGGATCTCCTTGTCTCTCTGCAGGAGGCTTCCTCCGGCCAAGGGCTCCTCTATGGGCTCTTCACCCAAGGCATACCAGGGTTCCTTTGCTTGAACGGGGGGGGGGGCATACCCTACCCACTTTGGGAGCCTGTCCATCTTCCCATTTGTCACTCCTGGTGATGCTTAATCTCAATTGCCAATTTGACAGGTTCTGTGATGGATTGTTTAGATCAGGTTAATTTAGGAGGGAAGACCCACCCAAACATGGACAGTACCATTCCACAGGCTGGGATCCTGGCCCGAATAAAAAGTTCAAACTGAGTGAGCACCAGCATTCATTACCTGGTTCCTGACTGTGGATGCAATGTGTGACCAGCTGCCTCATGTTCCTGCTGCCATGCCTTCCCACCACGATGGACTGCAGCCTGGAGCTGTGAGCCAAAGTAAACCCTTCCTCCCTTAAGTTGCTTTTGTCAGATACTTGCTCACAGCAGTAAGTAACCAATACACCCTGCAACTCAAATTTGTCTCGGCACACAACCCATAGTCTGTCTGTGTCTGGGTCCTCAGCAAGATCTGGTACACTTGAACCACAGCAAACTGACTGGAGTGTGCAGAGCAGCTCACTGGCATAGATGTTCCAGCAAAACCTCAATCCCTCCTGCCCCCACCCCAAACCGACAAGAAGCAAACAGCCAGTAAATGAGTCCACGTTAAGCATGTCTAGGCTAAGGTGGGGCAGTCAATTTTGACACTGTTATGAAAAAATACAGCCTAATTTCTGTTCAAGCATACCAAATTTACTGCCCAGATTCTCATTAATGACTGTCGAGGGAGAGGCAGATCGACAAGATAAATTATGAAAAAAATTACTTTTTTAATGTACAAAAAGACTTATTTACAAGTTGAGTATGTCATCTCAATTCATAGCATGTAGAAAAAGCTAAAAATGTTTGGCAATATAAATTTGGCCAGACGATTCACCTACAGTATACACAGGGATGACACGTCTGCATAAAATACATAAAGATGGAGAATGGGAAAGTGTAGGGTCTATCTCAGACAATAAGCCCACACCACCCCAGAGCCATAGGCTCAAGACCACATCCCAGAGCTGTCATTTGGAGTTGGCCTTGTCTCTGGATTGTAAACGGAGGAGTGTGATATGCTGGGACAGAGGATCCAGACTCCACTAAGATTTCCCCACCAAAGCCTAGGTCTTGGACAGAAGGAAGCTCTAGGTGGTACAGTTTAATTTGGCAAAGTTGCTACAAAGACAAAGAGAAGGTTTGTTTGATGGGGTGTGCGCATGTGTGTGGCAGGAAAGAGGCATGGGTTCACTCTGCAGTGAGTCCCGGACTGATTCTTTTTGGAGTCAGTTTCCAAATGGCATTTCTTATTTGGGGCCTGGCCACATGGAATAAGAATTCACTTAACAGTTCTTCAGAGTCCAAGAATCAACCCCTTTACCCTCCCACCCTTCCCCAAACACCATGCATGTCATCGTTCCATGCCAAATAACCCAGGGAAGAAGGTAGAGGTGAAGGGATCAGAAGGTACCAAGACTGCACATGGTGGACTGATGTAGGCTGACGGCCATGCACATGGCCTGTAGGAGCCCTGGAACTTTCCACTTGAGGGTGGTCAGATACTGCATTGGAGAAATAGGACTGGGTAAACATGAGACTTCCTTTTCCTACTGGAAGGCCTCCTTCGCCTCCGTGAGGCCTGGTCCATCCCTAAGCCACAGCAGCCCGAGGTATTTAGAAACAAGTGTTCTTTTCAGGAAGGGCTTCATTGTACATGCAAGAACACTGTAAACAAGTCAGGGGAGCCCCAGGAAGCTTCTGGGCTTGCCTCAGGGGGTACACTGTTTATTTCCTTTTGACACATGTTTTATTCATTCTTCTCCACTCAGGAAATCTACTGGTCCCATTCTGTTTGTGGGAATAGAGTTGCCAGCTCTGTGGAATCAGGACTCCACAGTATCCTGGGGCAAGGCACTGGTTCCTTTGTGACAGGCGACCATGAACAGCTTCATAGAGGAATCCAGGGGTGGTGGATAGCAAACCCATCTTCCCAGAGCAGACTATCCAGGGCAGTCCCAGATTCAAATCCAAATGTGGCTCCCTTCCCCTTTTTGGGCATGTACTTAGAAAGCCCTGGGCCAATGTACTCTCTCATTAGCCAAATGACAGAGGCAAAGAAGCCAGAACAGAACAATCCCATAAACACTAAAGCTGGCAGGCATTGTGTAAACGAGTTTCTTTCTGCACAAGACTGTTTTAGTGTTCAAAAAAAAAAAAAAAAAAAAAAAAGTCTAAAAAGCAGAGAAGACGCCTCTAAACTTTTTCTTAAAATATTTGTTAAGTCCGAACCAGCCATTGCCCAAACCCTCTCAGGCCTAGTTAATACTTTTTTGGAAAGAAAAGAGAATAAATGAGATGCCCACGCCTGAGGAAGCCAAGGCCACACACATTTGCCCTATGCCAGGGGCCGGGGACTTTAGGTCATCATGTTTAAAAACTTATTCTCCTCAGCCAAGCTGGTGAGCATGGAACTCATGTCCCCAACAGCCATGTTGCTGATGCCTGCAGGGATGGAGGGCAGTGTGAGAGAGTTCCGGGGTGTGGTGAGGCGTGAGGAATTCTGGGAGAGGTTGTGGAGGAGGCTGGGGCTCAGAGCGCCTGAGAACAAGCTTGAGTGATCACCGTCATCCATGATAGCATCAAAGTCGATCTGGGGGGCCTCCAGGAGCTGGGAGTCCACAGTGCTGGACACCTGGTTGACCCCTGGTGAAGGCAGGGGCTGGGTGCTCTCTGAGCAGGCCTGCGGTGGTGGTGGCTGGGGCTGTGTGGCCGGGCAGCCTCCATTCTGTTCATACATGTGGATCTGGCCGTAGTAGTAGAGTGTGCTCTGGTCCTGTGCCCGCACTGTGTCCTGTGACGTTTGATGAGTCAGGGGCACCATGGCACCTGCTGTTCCCTTGGGCAGAGCCTCTCCTGTCTCCTGGCTGGCTGATGTGGTGACCATGGCTTGGCCAGCGGTCCTGGCATAGGCCAACTGCTGCTGCCCGGCACGTACACCCTGGTGACGCCTGGCAGGGCTGGGCTCAAGGGGTGGTCGGGGCTGCATGAGGCCAAAGCCTGCATTCTGCTGGGGCTCCATGAAGCTAGGCTGGTGGGATGGTAGGTTGGTGCCCTGACGGTAGCCTTCCTGCTGGGGATAGCTCAGGACTGGGTGAGGTGGTGGCAACCCAGCCAAGGGTGAGTTAGGGACCGCAGGTTCCCGACGGTGGCTGCTCAACACGGTGGTATTGGGGACAACTTCCATTTGCTGAGGGAGCCCCAGGTGGCTGGACTTGGCTGTCATATTGCTACAGGATGAGGAGAACTGGTTCAGGGTTCCACTGACGGTGTTGGGGCTCAGCTGGGGGTGGGCTTGGCTGTAGCCGGCCTGGGGACTCATGGCAGTTGCCATACTGAGGCACTGGCCACTTGTGGCTGGTTGTCGCAGCTGCTGCATGTAGCTCCCTCTGGGTGCAGAGAGGGCTCCGCTCCGGGGCTGCAGATGTGGCTGGGTGCTGTCTAGGCCTCTGGGGCTGTCTTGCAGGCCTTGTGGGCTATAGCTCAGATACTGGCCAAAGGCCGGCCTTTGCTGTACCACAGCCAGGTTGCCCTGAGGAAAAGGTGGTGGCTTCACCTGGCTGGGTAGGGCGTCCATGGTACCAGAGCTAACCTCATTCCATTGCACCGGCATGTTGTTCTTACTGGGGTTGGAGGGGACGTAGCTCAGCTGGCAGCCCCCTAGCCCAGGGCCGGAAGGGCCGGAAGGGCCCACATTGGTATTTGCAGCTGCTAACTTGTGGTGGCCTTGCAGCCCTGGACTGGGCAGTTTAGGGTTCTCTGGGAAGCCAGTGCTTTCTGCGGGATACCCCTGCCTTGCACTCTCACCTGAAGTGCTGCTGCTGTGAGCCTTGATGTACTGTACCACATCATCGGGCAGTACTAGGTCATCTTCTGCCAGTCCCAGGTCAGACTCAAGCCCGGCTCCGTCCACTCCTGCGGCCATTGCTTCCATCACCACGTTCTCACTGATGCTTGGGGGTCGTGGGGAGTAGGTGCTGTGGCTTAAGCTGCCATCTGTGTTTGGGTGGCTGTGCAGACGTAAGCCTCGCCTCTCTGTGCAGGCCGGCAGTGTACCTGGGTTCACATTGTGAGCACTGTGGAAACGCTGGACTCGAGGCAGCGTGAGGGGGTCAGGCCTCCGCACCGGGTCGCTGGCCCTCCGCATGCCACCACCGCCCGGCCCCTCGTGTGGGAAGGCAGGAGCTGCACCCACATAGCCACGGCCATGACTATGGCTGTAGGCAGGCCCATCACTGCCACGACGGGGCCCCAGTGGATGTGGGCAGGCACCAGGCAGTGTACGCTCTGGAGCATCCAGTAGCGCCAGGCGGGTCCGCAAGCTAGCCCGCTCCAGGCCTGGCAGTGGCGTGGGTGGCGGCCCACCAGTGGCTGCTGCGTACTTGGCACGCAGGCTGTACTGCTGTGCAGGCGTGAGGCTGAGCAAGCCCGGGCCTCCACCGCTGCACTGGCTGGCCTCGCTGGAGCGGCGGGACGCATCGGTGGAGATGGGGTCGTAGGAGTCTGCGGAGCTGGCGTGGTGATTACGACCTGCGCCTAGAGGTGATGCTTCACTGGAGCGGCGGCTGGAGAAGTAGGGGGAGATGCCGGAGGAGCGGCGGCTCACAGTGTAGGCTGAGCTCACCGTACTGGTGGAGCTATCCCGGCGCTCTTGCAGCTGGCTCAGCATGGCCACTTCAGTCAGCTCCGGCAGCCGTGGGTTGGGCAGCAGCCCCGTGGGCCCACCGCCCCCAGTGCCACTGAAGCTCTCCAGGATGGAGCCTAGGGAAGAACAGACGGGTCAACTCGGAAGACATGGCTGTGCCCCCTCCTCATCTGCCAGACTGAAGCTGGAGCCCTAACACCGGGCCTGGCACACAGTAGGCATTCAAGAGAGTTCTGAATGAAAGAAGGAGGAAACAGGAACAGTGAGGAGAAGAAACGGTGGCCTTGCCAAGGTGGGCAAGGAGAAGAAACGGTGGCCTTGCCAAGGTGGGCAAGGAGAAGAAACGGTGGCTTTGCCAAGGTGGGCGAGTGGAGGCCCAATGGCCCGAGTCTCAGTCTTAGTCATACCACAGGCTGGTCTCCAGTTTTCTCTAGCTATAGATAAATATCATGTCTCCACACTATGGGGTTAGTGACAGCAGGGGATGCAGACCTCAAGAGGGCCCAGGCCCATAGTTCCTGTACCCCTGGAGCTCTTCTGTAATGGAGTGAGTTTTTGTTTTTTAAAATTTAGATTAATTTTTATGTATATTGAGTGTTTGACCTGCATATATGTTAAGTACATGCTTACAAGGCCAGAAGAGAGCCTGTGATCTCCTGAAACTGGAGTTATAGATGGCCATTAGCTGCGATGTGGGTGCTGAGAACCAAACCCCGGTCCTCTGTAAGAGCAGCCAGTGCTCTTAGCCATTGACCTGTCTCTCTAGCCCATTTGTTTGTTTTTTAAAGGCAGAGTCTCATATTCCAGGTTGGGCCTTATATTCCACCCTGTAGCCAAAGGTGACCTTGAACTCCTGATCCTCTCGCTGCTGCTTGAATGCTTGGATTTTGGCGCTGAAGTCTGGACAGGTGGCCTTGTGCATGTTAGGCAAGCACACCACCAACTGAGTGGCACCCCCAGTTTATTTTTTGAGATAGGGTTTTACTATGTTGCCCAGGCTGGTCTTAGACTCCTGAGCTTGAGGGATCCTCCCACCTGAGCTCCCTGGTAACTGGTACTACGGATGGCATACATATAGGTGGTGCTCTGGGATCTATACCTATGTTAAGAGGGAAAGGCTGAGGTCTAGGGAGAAGTAAGCTCAGGCTGATCTCAGGGGTCCTGACCGCCCACAACCCTTCAGGACTTGGGTATGGACCAAGATGGGTAACCACAAAGGAAGTGGTGACCTTAGAGGAGGTAACCATCTGAAACCCAAGAGATCCCAGGTAGGCTGAGTTCAAGGCCTTCTGACAACAGACTCTTTAATAGTGGTGGCAACATCGGTTCCTGAACAGAGCTGGGTGTGTGGTGTGTCAATGTCCACTACCGTGGAGGGCAGCCTGAGGTGTAAGTGCCCAGTGGCGTCTGGAGACTCTCTGGGAGATGCCTTATATTGTGAAGCTCTGCAGAGCACAGAGTCACCTCCTCCACGATGCTTCCCTGTCCTTTCCCAGCAAGAGGCACTTCCTCCTTCCTGGGCACAGCAGTTCTCCAGCTGTCTTTGGTGCTATGTGGCTTGCTTGGAATTTGATAGAAATTTCATCCGGTCCTTCAGGATGAGGATTGTGCGGCTTCCCTTCCCTGAGCCTTTGTCACGGTACCCATGGCATGTGCTCCTTAATGCTGAAGGGCTGGATAAAGAAGGAGGCCTTGCCTGTTTTTAGTGCATTACAGCAGGACCTTGCATGGGGAATAGTGTGCACTTTGGAGCTGTACAGATGGAGCTAAGTGCCTCGGCTGCCTGGGCACGGGTGGGGCACTTGTAGCTCTCTGGGCGAGTCTCTTCCTCTGTGCACTGCACTGGCAGCCTTGAGGCAGGCGTGTGGAGGGAAGGTTTATCAATCCAGTCTTCACTGCACTGTGCTATACAGACACCTTTCCCAGAAATACACTTCTCAACTTGAAACTCCCCTCGATCGAGCCACGCCCAGACCCTCTCCAAAGTACCTGGTCACTTTGACTACAGCTCCCTAGGGACCTTTAATAACTCCCTCTTTAGTGGTCAGATACATCCTACAACTAAATGAAATGTGCCAATCCAGCCTGAACTCGTTTGGATGCATGGGATATAAGGTAAACTATGTCTTCTAAGTGAACTTTTATGGAAAATTCTCCATTTATCATCTTATGCCTATGCACGATGGGAATGGATATAGTTAAAATCGGATGCTTCATGAGAAAGAACATACACAGTGAACTAAAGTTTACATAACTCAAGCCTTTCAATCAAACCTAAAAGACCCTAGCAATTTGCTCCTCCTCCTCCTCCTGGACTCATAAAAGGAAGCCCTGGCAATAACCAGGAACTCTTCAGCTACAGGAATGGTCTGTACTTTTGCTTTACTTCTGAATAAAACCTCTCTCCTACTTTGCTGTTAGTATGAACTTCTTCAGTCCTTTGAATAAGATGCCAAGAAACCTAGAACCACCTGGTCTGTTCCTTTGTGGGCAGCTAGTCAGACTGGACATGGAACTTGGAAGAACTGACCTAGTTGGTAGAGCCCCAGGCTCTTTCCCACCCTGGTTACAAAGTCCCAGGCTTCACTCACCATTCGCTGGGAGGGGAGGCAGCTTGGTGTTGCGGGTGTGTGGAGCCGGGCCGGCCCACGAACAAGAATCCTTGAGCGACTTGAGCTTCTCCCTCTTGAGCTGCTCGAAGCGGTGCATGGTGGTCATGTGTTTGCGCAGCTGCAGGCCACCAGTGGAGGGGGCCGCCAGGGCCGAGGGGTCAGCCCCTGGGGATGTGTCATCCAGTGCTGTCAGGTCTCCCAGGCTCCCAGGCCCTGTCCCTGGCATCTCCACGCCACTGTCATTGTTGGGGGCACTGCCCAGGGGAGAGGGTTCGCTGCTGCAGGATGACTGGGCCCCAGGGCTGGACTGACACAGCTGCAGGATGAGGTGGAAGGTACATGTTCAGAGGGTGTGAGAAGACACCTGGCCTTGAGAGCACCCCGAATCCATACCATGCTTGTGCAGGGGACATGAGGAAGGAAGCTACTCTGAAGAGGACCTCATAACCTATCATTTGTCTACCTGCATGAGACGGTTAAGTCTAACCTTAGCCTTCTTTCCCAACTATAAGATGGACTTAAACCATCTTACATGTACTTAGCATGTGCAAGCCTTTATCCTATTGGGAATAGAAGGTTCTAAGTTCAGCCTGAAATCAAGTATTCCTCCTCAATGCCACTGGTGTTCTCACAACACCAAGGGAGAACAAAAGCCTACTGCCCCACTGCCCAACTCCCCTCTACCCTCTACTGCACGAGGTGCTTTCAGCAGGCCAGGGGCAGGTGGTTAAAAGAGGATGCCAGGAGCGGGGGCAGGGGAAGGTAGTCATTGCTTATACGATGGCCTCAAGCCTGTGGTGCTGCTTAGTTCTTTCTGTTATTGCCGTTTTGAGACAGGGTCTCCCTGTAGCCCCTGCTGGCCTGAACTCACTATGTAGACCAGACTGGCCTCAATCTCACAGAGTTCGTCCTGCTTCTGCCTCCTGAGTGCTGGCAATAAAGGTCTAAGTCACCATGCTTGGCCCTGTTGCTGGTTAGTTTTAAATGTCAACTCGACACAACCTAGAATCACTTGGGAAGAGACTCTTCAGGAATTATCTAGATCAGACTGGCCTGTAGACATGTCTGTGGAGCACTGTCTTCACTCTTACCTGATATAGGAAGACCTGCCCTGAGTGTGGGTGGCACCATTTCATGAGCTGGGCCCTGAACTGTGTAAAAGGCTGAGCATAAGCAGCAAGGCACAAGGACATAGTAAACACACACACACACACACACACACACACATTCTCAGTCTACTCTTGACTGTGGATGTGATGTGACTGAGTTCCTGCCTTCAGTGATGGACAGTAACCTGGAAGTGTAAGCCAAACAAACCATTTCCGCCCCCTGTGTTGCTTAGTGTCAGGGTAGTTGTCACAGCAATAGAAATGAAATTAGAACACTGGCCCTTCCTCTGGGATGGGGTGGAGCAAGGCAAATAAATCAATGCCACAGAACTCGACTGTATCCAGTGTGGCCTGGGATCTGGGTCCAGAGGAGGAGTACTCTGGATGCTGCGCTCAAGGCTCGCTTTTGGGTCAAATGACCTGCCATGCCCAGGTCTTTTGCCTGAGCGGATGCAGCGCCCCATATCCTGTGTTTAAGGCAGCAGGCAGGACTTTCCAGATCCTGCTTGTGGTGCCATCCACACTCTTCTGTTGGTCTAGCCTGGACTCACACCTGCTCTTTCTTGCTATGGCCTGGTCCTCGCTGCTCCCCATGCCTGCTGGTCTCACTCTTGCTGCCTATTACCATGATACCATCTACAGTGCTTCCAATGGCTAGCTCAATTTCTGCCCAGTTAGGGACACTGAAAGAGCACCCCAGCCCACCCTCTCCCCTGACCGTTCCCACCGCCACCCCGTTCCTCTGCTCACCTCAGTAGCGTCTATCCTTAGGGGAGGTACAGTTGGGAAAAAAGAGGTGGAGACAAAGAACAGGTGGTTAGAACGAAGGGAGCAGAAGCTAGAAGGGGAGGACGCAGACAGGGACAGAGCGGCGCGGTCCCACAGTCGCACCAGGGTGCTGTCTGGAAAGGCAAACACGTTTTGCTCAGACTAGCATGGGAGAAGGGCACCCCCAGTTCCAGTCTCAGTTATCCAACAGGAGCTGAGTCAGAGAGGGGGTCCTGGACAAGACAGGTTCCACAAGGGGTATACTGTATATAAGATATAAAGAAGGAAAGCCGGACTGGATATCATCTCTCCTGAGAAGGGGGTACCCCAGTAGAACACTCAGAGGGGCTGGACTTCCAGGCCATGTGCTGAGCTGAGAACTGTGCTAAGGCAGCTGAGCACCCAGCTCTTTCTACCCCAGAGCTCTGTCTTCTATCAGAGCACTCCTTCTCTTACCCCAGAGCCTTCCCTGTCTTACCCCAGAGCTCTCTGTTTTGATGGCTTTGATGTGCAGGCAGTCTTCCATAGTGTGGCTGGTACTACTGGCCTCGGCACTATTCTCGGATCCCCGGCCACCTGGCTCAGCACTGGCTTCGTTGTCCCCATTCTCCTTGAGCAGTGGGGCTCGGAGGTGCACATCATTGCGTTGCTTCTTGGTGACGTGAGCATCTGGTCCATGGACGGTCTTTACATGCTTCCGGAGAGAGCTGGGGTCTGTGTACCTCTTGGTGCAGCCTGGGATCTTACAAATGTAGGGTTTCTGGGAAGAGAACCAGATCTGGGTTATGGATGGTAACCCAAGGAAAAACTCTGAATGGGTGCACTCCTTGTCCTGAAGCCTGTTCCCTGGCAGTCTGGCTGGCACAGTGGGTCGGTGCTCTGTCACATTTACACCCCAGATCTATAGGAGCCTGGTCTCCCAATAAGTCTTGTTTACCAGCATTGCATGCAGTTAAAGTGCATGTTCAAAGGAGCTCTTGCCACAAGAAACTGTTGACATGGACCAGAAAGAGCATGGGAAGGACCCACATGCTCCCATGGATCAGTCACAGGCACATGCTCCTATGAACCAATCACTGGGATCTCAATTAGACCTTCATGTCTCTGCTGGAAACACACAGGAGCATGAAAATGTATGTCACCTGGCTATGGGTGTACATGCATAACAGAGAAACTCAGTCTTGGGCTCATACACACTCATATCTACAGACACACATCACCACATACATATATCAAACCTTACATATATCTCCATACAGACACATATATACATCAATCTCAGTCATCTACACATATATGGATATATCTGCAAACCCATAACTGGTCACACATACACTCTCTATATGCCAATCCTCCCATCTATACACATACAAACACACAACATACATGTGAATATCCCCATGCTCCTATTTCTAGACATACGCATAAAATACTTACATAACCCTCCATATCTACACACATACATATATGCACACACACATATCACCCTCACTCATATGCACAAACATGGGAAGGGTTACAAATACGTACATACTTGTGTATACTCTATATATGTATATGCCAATCCTTCCTCTATACACAACACATATATATACTCCATATTCCCACATCTACACGTGTATTCAAATGCACTCATGTCTCCACAACAGCCACACACACACACACACACACACACACACACACAAACGCACACACACACATACATGCATACATGTACATATCTATTCCTCTTCCAGGCTGAATTTGATCTGGAGAGACCCCAAAGGGCCCAGAGGCCTTTGGGAACTCCTGTAACATCTAGCAAACACTGAAGCAAGGTCCCTTTGGGGCTCATGTTGCTTCTTAACTGTTCGAGAAGCTCTCTCCTCACACTGCCTGAACTACAGAGTCACTGGCTGGGCCGGGACTGGGAGCTCCTGCCATTTTCTCTCCCTGGCTCTCTAGGGCCTGCCAGGGGCGCTGACCTCTTGCTTTTATCCCATCAGCAGAAGGTTGGTGGCACCATGAAGTCTAGGCTAGCATCTGGATCAGGTCACTGACAGCCACCTGAGCTTCTGGAGCATGGGCTACTGCATGTGCATAGTGCAGATCGCATTAAAACGGTTGTCCTGCTTGTGGATAAAGCAATGGCCTAGGATGGTTTCACAGCTTCAGAGGAGCCAGCAGTCCTGGCTCTAGACTGTGACACCACTGAGGTGGTGCCTTCGTTTCTCTAAGTGTCAGTCCGCTGAGGCAGCAGAATCCACACAGTGGTTAGAGGGACAAGGAGCAGAATGCATTTCATGACATGCCAGGAACCTGGAAAATCAGAATGAGTGTGTGTGTGCGTGTGTGTGTAGTGTGAGTGTGTGTTGTTCCTTAGGCATCACCTGCCTTGTTTCTTGAGATAGGGTCTCTCACAAACCTGGAACTCACCAAGTAGGGTAATTTGGCTTGATGGCCAGGGTAGCTGGACAGCAAGCCATAGGCCTGTCTCTGCCTCCCCATGGCTAGGATTAACACTATGTTTAGTTTTAAGGCCCTTGTGCTTCGATTTCAGTTTCTGCGAACTTCCTGGTGCTCTCTGTATTTATTACAGACACAAGGAAACCAAGGCACAGAGAGCATAAGTGTCCCATGGGACTTTCAGGACATCTGCCATTTTAAGAAGGGACAGCACAGGGAGGCCTATTGGTAGTCAGGCAGGAGAGTGGGTGGCGAAGGGGCAGCCAGCACACGGATAATGATGGCTAGCTTTAACTGTCATTTGATACAACCTGGAATCGCCTGGGAAGAGAGTCTCAATGAGGGACTGGCCCACATTGGGTTGGCCTGTGGGCATATCTGTGGGTGACGGTCCTAAGTGGATTGTATGGGAGACCCAGCCCCCTGGGGGGGCACCGTTCCATAGCAGGGGTCCTGAACTGTCTAAAAGCAGAGAAACTGAGTTGAGCACAAGCAAGTGATTGTGCATGCATTCATTTTTTTTTTTCTGATCTTGACTACAGGTACGGTGTGACTGGCTGCTGTCTTGACTTCCCTGCGCTGATAGATTATAAATTGGAACTGTAAACCCTTTCTCCCCTAACCTGCTTTTTGTGAGCGTATTTTATCACAGCAACAGAAATGAAACAAAACAGGACCCACGGGTATACTCTGCACATGCCCGTCCACAGTACCTCATTGGAGTGGGTGCGGTTCTGGTGCTTGGCACGGTCTGAGGCATTGGAGAAGGCCTTGTTGCAACCTTCGTGCTCACAGACGTATGGCTTCTCTCCAGTGTGGGACCTCAGGTGTGTCTTCAGGTTCTCCAGGCGAGAATAAGCTTTAGAGCAGCCCTCGAACTGCAAGGAGGTGGAACGGTCAGAAAGGTCAGCCAGCTCAGGTGGCCGGATGCAGGAGCTTGCCTGCTACCTCTTTCCCGCCCTCTCCTGTGGCGCTCCACTCTACTCAGGTACCCCAAAGCATGGATTTTCCTTACAATAGTTGCTTTCTCCTCTAGAAAACTTTGAAAGGGCTTACAAGTATAAAACTCTAATTTAAGTGTATCAAGGACCTTGATGGAAGAGCTGTACTGCAGAAAAATCTGTGTATACATGTGTGATATTTACAGAAAAAAGCATACATTTATACATTTATAACCTGTCCAACTCTGCCATTTTAAATTCCTGTCAGCAATAGGTGACGGTTCAGATTTTTCTATACCCTAACTCTTATGATTAAATTCTTTTTTTTTGTTTGTTTGTTTTGAAACAGGACCCCCTGTAGCCCCAGTCTCACAGAGATCCACGTGCTCTGCCTCCTGAGTGCTGGGATTCAAGGCATGTGCCACCATGCCTAGTTTTGTTTTTAAGACAAGGTCTCATATATAGCCCAGGCTGGTCTCAAACTCTCTCTGTATCTAAGAATGATCTTGAATTTCTGATTCTCTTACCTCCACCTCCCAAGTGCTGGGATTACAAGCGTGTACCAATCACACTTGGTTTATGTGGTGCTGGGGATGGAACCCAAGGCTTTACACATGCCGGGCAAGCATTCCATCAACTGAGCTAGACCCTCTGCCCTGTCAAACTCTTAGCAGAAAATAAAGTGGGGGGCAAATCTTTGTGATTGGGTTAAGAAATAATTTCTTAGATATACAACAGCTCAAAATTAGATCTCACCAAATTTGTACTTCAAAGGAAATTATCAAGAAAATCAAGACAATACAAAGAATGAAATATTTACAAATTATATGCTTGATAATGATCTAGAAGCTAGTTACATAAAGAATTCTTCCAAATGAACAACAAAACGGCAAGTAACTCACATAAAAATGAGCAAAGGGATTCCAGCAGACAGCTCTCCAAAGAAGATATATAAACAGGAGCTAGTGAGAAGGCTCGGCAGATACAGGATGCAGCTGAGCCTGCCGACTTGAATTCCAACCCATATTGTAGAAGAACAGACTCAGACAAGTTGCTTCCTGACCTCTACACACACCCCAACCCCCACCACATAAATAAATGCAATAATAAATAATTTAAAAAATATGTACCAACAGCCAGTTCAATACCATTTATCACCAGCAAACACTAATGAAAAGCACGCAGAGCTGGGAGCCCAGGGCCTGTCCTCGGTGGGGGGAGGGGCTCCACAGTGGGAGGTAGCTCACCGTGCACTTGTGCGGCTTCTCACCCGTGTGCCTGCGCATGTGGACCACCAGCATGTACTGGGCCTTGAATGGCTTCTGCTCACGAGTGCAGGCCTGCCAGCGGCACACGAACTCCTTCTTCTCCCCATGGATGTGCTCATTGTTGATATGCTGAAGGGGGTGGGGCAGAGGGGCATGCTCAGGCACCGCAGCAGAGGCAGAGCTTCTTCTCTGCCTTGGGCTGACCTCCTGTGAGCGAGGCCACTTCATCCACAGGCAGCCTCCTACCCTCGGCTGCCCATCGCCCCATCCCATGAAACACAGCCACTTGCCTTAGTAATGATCACTGCAATGGCCTCTCTCTCCCTCTCCCTCTCTCTGTATGTGCATATGCATGTTCATGTACGTGAGTGCATGATGTGTATGTGGAGGTCAGAAGACAACCTTGGGTGTCAGTTCTCACCACCGCCTACTTTGTTTGAGACAGGGATCTCTCGTTTGCTGCCGTATACCCAGGCCAGCTAGCCTGTGAGCTTCTGGGGATTCTTCTGTTTCTATCTCCCATCTTTAGGTGCACACTGAGATATAAACATGTGTTACCATGCCTGGTCTTCATGCTTCCACAGCAAGCACTTTTACCCAGAGCCACCTCCTCAGCCCTCAAGGGCCACTCTTAACTGTTACCTCGGGAGACTAAAGAACACTTGCCCTCGGGTGGGTCTGTGAGGGAATTTCCAGTGACAATTAGATTATAATGGTTCTGACCTAATCTTCCTATTGATTCTTTGATGGATTCACAGGATGTGGACACTGGTGGGAGGAAGTGGGGGCTTGCTGAAGGAAGTAGGCCATTGAAGATGTATACTCGGGGGCTGCTCTGGCCCCTTTGCTTCCTATCTGCCATGTGTAAACAGCTCTGTTCCACGTGAATGGAGCCAAGCAACCATGGACTGAACCCCTTAAACTGTGAGTCTGAATTGAGCGTTCCTCTCTTAAGCTGTTTCTGTCAGGTAGTTGGCCATAGCTACTCAAAAGTAACACACTGCTGACCTCTCCAAGGCAGCGTAGGAACACAGGGAAAATCAAGGTGACGTGGGAAGGGAAGGGAGCCGCTCTTTCTGGAGTCTGGAGAAAGCCTCTTACTGGCTGAGAATCAGGAATTCCAACACAACTAACCATTGGTGAGAAGGCTGTGATGTGGAGACAATGTTTTCTAATAAAAATGTTAAAATATGCTAAGGGTTGAACACGTATGACCTTATTCCTTTCCTAGGTATTTTCTGGAAATCTTACAAGACTATTAGCTTTTGTCAGCAATGGAAGTATCTTAACTTCCTGTGTAACCCCTGTGAACTAGGGTGTTACTTGATCAGCCATAATCCTGGCAGTTAACACATGGAACCACCCTATGATCTCACTTAGGTTCCTTAGTAACTGTGCTGGTCAGTGGTAACTGTCAACTCTAGAATCACGTGGGAGATGGGCTCTGGCCGTGCCTGTAAGGATCATCTTGACTGCATTAATTGAAGCAGGAGGACCTGCCCACTGTGGGTAGGGCCATTTCCTGGCTAGGATTCTGGACTGTATAAAGGGAGAAAAGGAACTGAACAGCATGCCTTCATCTGTTTCCTCACAATGAATGCCACGTGACAAAATGCTAGAAGGTCCTGCTGCCTTGACTTCCCCACCAGGATGGACTGTGAGCTAAAATGAACCCTTCGTTCTTTAAGTTGACTTTGTTGAAGCATTTACCACAACAGAACAGTAAACTAAGGCAGCAACCCTTTGAGATGTAACCTTGAAAGCCACCAGAATCCTATACTTGGCTACGGAAGACAACTTGAGCGAGTCCTCCTTGAGAGGCGCACACTCACACTCAGGTATGCCTTTATCCTTTCTCTGGATGCTTCTCTTTCTGTCGACCCCAGGCTTAAATCCATGTTAAAGTATCTTCTCAATAAACTGCAACTCTGAGGCCAACAGATGGTTCAGTGGGTAAGGTGCTGACTGACTCCCGGAAGTTGCCCTCTGAGCTCCACGTGTGTTGCGCCACATGTGTGAATGGAAACACATACATTCTAGATAAAGGGACTTAAACATTAAAATTAATAAATAAAATAAGCTCCAACTTCACTTCTTATCAACTCATCCTGAAATTCATCCAAGAATTTGGGCTTCATCTGAGTGGAGATCTCTGAAAAGGACACCTCGGGTTGCTGCAATGTGCAGTGTGGAGCTGTCTTTGGCCCCAGTGTGCATACACCCCACCTTTCTCATCCACCTAGTGTGTGCACCACTGACCCACCCAAATGATCAGTGTGAGCTACCGTCACGCTTCCTCACACTTCCCAGCTGCAGTTACTGGCAACTATCTGGTGTGCCTCTTTGTTCTATGTGTACTCTCCAGCTGGCTCTGTAGATGTCTGAAGGATAAGAGATTGGGATGTAACTCATTGGTAGAATGATTATCAGCATGCATAAGGCCTTGGGTCCAACCCCCAGACACATGCCCACATAGACTTCTTTGTGTATGTGCAGTGTGTGAATGTGTACATGTTTGTACGTACATACTTGTGTGTGCAGGTGTGCATGGGTCAACATTAGATTTCTTCCTATTGTTTTCTACCTTTTTTTTTTTGAGGCAGGATCTTACTGAACCTGGGGTTCATTGATTCAGCATGAGAAGTTGGCCAATAAGCACCAGAGACTCTTCTGTTGCCACCTGCTCCCACCAGCACTAGGACTACAGATATGTGCAACCATATCTGGCTTTTTATGTGGGTGCTGGGGATCAGAACTCAGGTCAGTGTGCTTTCATGGCAAGCATCTGACTGACTAAGTCTCTCCCTGGTCCTTTCCCTAAGTTTACTGATGGTCAGAGGCATTCTATTTACCCCAGTCTAAGCTCAGGGCTATGCTCTGTGGGGACATGTGCTTATGGTTATATTCCTGGGCTGCAAGATATAGGTGCTTATGTATAATGAAGCAGACATACTGATAGTTCTGTTTCAGAGATGCTTAAAGGAGATGCTCTATCCATGAAAAACAGTGCCTCACCAGCTCCATTTTCATCATTGACCCATGGGATGCTAACTTTGCCTTTTTTTTTTTAAAACAAAGGCTACAGACCCCTAAGGGCCTGCTTGGGGCATAAGCAGTGAGGGTGGCTACAGATAGGTCCTGACTCTTGGCTGTGGGTTCTGGACATGGTACCAACCAAGTTGGCCCTAGGACTAAACAGCCCAGATGAGTGAGGAATGTCAGCCAAGGACATAGCAACTGATTGCCACATGGCTGCCACACATATTTCTTTATGCTCTCTTTTCAAGGTGCTCCCAGGAAATGTAAAACCGCATGCTTCAGTCTCTTTCTTGATGGAGACATTTGCAGTCTACAAAGCTGACCTGGGAGTTGAATGTCAGGCACCAGCAGCACTTTGTCCTAAAAGACAAAAAGCCACTGGCCTGATGCCCTGTGCAGCCTGCCCGGCTGTCATGCATAGTCCGCCACCTTGAAAGCAGTAAAACCAGCAGAGCTTTGAACTTCAGAGAAATCACGCATTGGGTTTCCCTTCCATTCATAAAGCCTTTCAAATGAGAAAAATGCTTCCTGACAACGCCTTTCATTTTTTTCTCATTGGTTTACTTAGTGACAAATTGTTAATAATGGACCGGGGCTCTGGCTCACCATCCATCTTTCCAGAGAGCAGAAAGGCAACACTAGGCAGAGGTGTGTCCTCCTTGCAGAGCAGCCTGCTCTTTCCAGGGCCAGGTGGAGATGACCCTGGAGCACCACAGAGAACAGCCCTGGAGTTGCAATCCTTCCTAGGGCTTTAATTAAGGAATTCTCTGTCTGCTGGGTGTCCCCACCTAGGTGTCATGGAAAACCACCCTCTCCCTTGTATGTATGTGTAGGCACATGTGTACACGTGCCTGTGGAAGCCAGGGGACAACCTTGGCTGTCATTCTTCAGGTGCCTCCCACATTGTTTTATGAGAGAGGGCTTCTTGCTGGCCTGGAGCTCATCGGGTAGGGCTGGGTTGGCTGGCCTGTGAGCCACAGGGATTTACTGGTCTGTTTCCTCACTGCTGGGATTACAAGCACCTGCTACCACATCCCTCATTTTGTTTAGAAATTTTTTCATGAAGGTTGGTTCTTGGGGATTGAACCCAGATCCTCCTAACACTTTGCCAACTGAGCTAACTCCCTAGCATTTGAACACACATTTTTATAATGTCATGTCTACTTTTGCTTGGGCCTACCCCCAGTTCAAGTGGTGCCTGCATTCCTTTAACCTAACTGCTTTGCCCCGAGACCCACAGCCCTGACCACCCCTTTGTCTCCTGTTTATTACTCCAAAGACACTGCTGATGGAAATTCAAGTTCTGAAAGGTAACTTGATGTGGCGCTGTTAAATGCCCTCGTCGGGGTTTTTCTTCATTGCTCTTCTCTCTCGCTCACCTCCAGATTTTCTAATATACTCGTACTGCATACATATTTGGGGGTCTCCAGGGCACCCAGTTACCATACCTCCCACTTGCAAGGGATAGGGTTCTTTTTCGAGCCCCTTCTTTGCAGCACAGGCCTTGGAGGTTCCAGGTCCCGTGGCTAGGGTTCTGCATTCCCAGGCAGGAGCTGAGGGAGAAGGCTTACATGCACCAGCTGCTCCTGTGTGTCGTATTCCTTGGTGCAGTCTGCCCAGTGGCAGTTGGTCTCATAGATGACCACCTCAGCCTCCTGCTTACAGTCATCCCTGTCCAGGTCTTCCTTGAGGTCAGCCAGCTGCTCCTGGGAGAAGAAAAGACCAGACATGAGTTATGTCTGGCTATCAGGCCCTAAAGATAGGGTGTGATTAGCTCCCAGGATTTATACCAAGAACCCTCCACTGGCAGGAGTGTGGACATACATACTGCATGTATACATATGCACACAACAGGTATGCATGTGTACATGCACAGCACACACTATCACATTCGTCAGCCTGTCTGTTGCTTTTCTCAGCCTCCTGAAACCATCTACTGCAGCTGTCTCTGGCCCTTCTTCTTCTCAACAATGGCTGGTTATCATGAAGAGATTCTATCCCAGTGTCCCCTGCCCATCTGACTCACAGGCAGGCAGGATAAAGGAGGACCCCGGCTTCTGCTTCTGTGACTCAGTTTCCTCTATGAGAAGCTGGGGTGAGTCCAGCAGTCATCAGGGTTGGGAACATTGTTATGTCGGGTCCCCTCCTGCCTGGGCATAGGAGAAATCCTACAGGCCATTGCCTCTTCAAATGACGCCTCTCATATTGCTTCCTCTTCCTCAAGGGCATACTGGGACTCAGCCTAGGGCCACTGAGCACATGGCCACTGCTTGCCAAGTACTCTGTGGAGAATGCACGCTGGCAGGTGTCAGGCAAATTTCTTGACCACTGTCTGAAACATGGTGTTTTCATTCTCATATCACAGCCAGGAACTGAGGCTCAGGAAAAAGTGAACTCACCACTCCATAACACATACTGGTTTTGGGGCAGCCCAGATCTGTATGTGTGTGTGTCTCTGTCCTAGCTAGCTTTAACTGTCCATGTGACACTGCCTAGAGTCACCCCAGAAGGGAGTCTCAACTGAAGGATAACCTAGATCAGACTGGCCTGTGGCCATGTCTGTGGGGATGATTGTCTAGATTGTCAATTGACGTAGAGGGGCCCAGCCCACTGTGCGTAGCACTATTCCCTAGGCCAGTGGTCCTGGGCTGTATAAGCAAGCTGATTATGAGCTAGCAAGCAGGGTTCCTCTATGGTTTCTGCTTCAAGTTCCTGCTTGAGTTCTTACCCTGACCTTGTCCCTCAAGGATGGATTGTGACCTCGAAGTGTAAGCCAAAGAAACCCTTCCCTCCCCTAACTTACTTTTAGTTGAGAGTTTTATAGCAACAACAGCATGAAACTAGAACAGACTCCCAAGCGTGTTAGAGTTATAAAGACATTTAAAGCATATAAAGGAAAAGCACCAGGTCACAGAGGGATGCTAGAGTCGGGGCCAGGGCCAGGTGCAGGTGCTCCAACCTGGGAGGCAAGGTCTAGGGAGGGCCTATGAAGCCGGCTGAGGGCAGCCCAGTGTTCCGCTGGTCTGCCAAGCATGCTGGGGGCCAAGCCAAGGCCAAGGTGAAGTTAACAAGACTTGCTCTACAGGTCAACCTTTTTTAAAACCAGCAGAAGGAACATACTCTGTCTCTCCAACGGGTTTTTGGGTTAGGGATGTAGCTCAAGAGTGCTGGCTTAGCATGCACAAGGCCCTGAGTTTAACCCCAAGCATTGAAAAATGAAGAAAGTAAACAAAACAACAAGCATCTTGAGAAACAAGAACAGCAAAGGCTAATAGGCATAAGTGCCATGTTAAGAACCATTCTGTCCACTGGCACTGTGGTCCATTTTGGGAGTGCAGATGTCAGCCTCGGGACATCCTGGGTGGGCCACAGGCCCAGGCCAGCTCTCATTTCGCACTGGAGCTGCAGAGCTCTTTCAAAAAGGGCCCCAGGCTCATCCTCAGGGTGCCTCTCAACTAACGCATTTGCTCTGTGAAGGGCGCCACTCCCTAGCTGCACTGAGCTCGTCAGTGTGAGTGTGGATACTGGGTATCCAGTAGCCTCTTTCTGGGGTATCCAGCAGCCTCATTTCCAAGTATCTAGCATCAAGGGATGGTTGAAGTAAGACTGTAGAGAGAAGGGTTATGAGGGACTCTCTGAGGCTTGCTGTGCAATTGAAGAGTAACTGGGAAGAGCTTTGCTACTCCTATATACCACAGGTTCTGTTCACTTAAGATGAGACCCAGGCAAGCCTGTGGGCCAGCAGACCCAGCAGAGCGTTGGTAAGGCTGAGCAGGTACCTCTCCTGTCTGTAATTTGAGGATTTCAGGAGAGAGTGAAGTCACTAGGCTACCTTTTCTGTCAAAGGGAGGCAATGCCATTGCCTTGTAGTGAACCAGGCATGGAGCGCCAGTGGACCCACTTCTCTTGAAACAGGCTTTCTGTGGTAATTGTGAACGGGGAGGCTTATCTTCCTCCTTCCCCTCTCTTCTTTTTCCTCCTTCCTCCAACCCCCACCTCTCTGAGACAGAGTCTAACATAGCTTAAGCCCAGAACTCACTCTGCTGTCAAGGCTTGCCTTAAAACTCCTGATCCTCCTGCCTCCACTTCCAGGGTGCTGCGATTCCAGGCATGCTCCACCGTGCCAAATTTGCTTTTCTGATTTCTTTTTCAGCAAGTTTGTTATTGGCATACAGGAAGGGTATTAATTTCTGCATGTTAATTTTGTAACCTGACACGTTGCTTGAAGCGTTTATCAGAGTTTTCTGGTGGAGTCTTTAGGGTCTCGTATATATATAGAATCATGTCATTTGCAAGTAAGGATGCTTTGACTTCCTCTCTAGTTTGCTTTCTGTTGCTGGGATAAAACAATGATCAAAACCAATTTGGGAGGAAAGGGTTTATTACATCTTATACTTCCAAAGCACAGTCCACTTTGAGGAAGGTCAGGGAAGGAACTCAAGGCAGGAACTTAAGCAGAGACCAAGGAGGAACACTACTTATTGGCCTGCTCCCCTTGGCTGGCTCAGTTAAACTTTTCTTATACAGCCCAAGCCCATCTGCCCAGAGACCGCACTGCCAACATTGCACTGAGTCTTCCTCCATCAACTATCAATCAAGAAAATACTCCAAAGACAGGCCCATAGATCAATCTGATGGAAGAAATTCCTCAGTTGAGGTTCTTCTTCCTAGATGTCTCCAGTTTGTGTCAAGCTGACAAAAAACAACCATCATTGCTTTAACTAAAACTCTAAGCACAATAGGAGTCAGAGCAGGGAGAGGGGGAGCCCTTGTCTTCTTGATTTCACTTTCTCCCCATTTGGTATAATGTTCGATGGAAACAATGGAAAATAATCATATTAAGGAAATTAAGTCAATCACAGAAAGACACATACTGCATGCTTTCACTTACGGGTCCCAGATTTTATAGATACATAAATTCATGTATATATAGATGACAGTACAGTAGACATTCACCTGTCTGGGGAACAAACGGGTCTAATGGGAGGGGGAAGAGAGGAGGGTAAGGAGTGTGTGGGAGGAATATGTTGCAAGTACATTACACATGTACACGAAAATGGCCTTATGCAACCCTGTATATCAATTTGTGTGTGTGTGTGCCTATGTATGAGTGCGTGAATAAAGTGTAGTCCTCATTCTTATCTACACAGATTCTGGCTAAACATCATCTCAGCATGGACTGTATGTGTATGAATATTTGCATGCATGCTCCCGAACACATGTGTTCACGTATGCATGTATGCAAGGCCAGAGGACAGCCTGGTTGTCATTTCTCAATTATTGTCTACCTTGTTTATTTTAGAGAGCATTTCACTCTGAACCCAGGAATGATTCAGCTAGACTGGCTGGTCAGTGAGCTGCAGGGATCCACCTATTTGCCTCCCCAGTGCTGGAGATACAGCAGTATGTCAGTGCACCCAGGTTTTTACATGGGTGCTGGAGATCTGAACTCAGTTCCTCATGCTTCTGTGGCAAGTGATTTACTGACCAGGTCATTTTCCCAGTACCCTGTAAAACACAACTTTTTAAAAAAGGAATTGGGTGCTGGGGAGGAAGGAGGTCTCTGGGTCACCTACCTCGGCTGGAGGGCAGTTATGGAGTCCCACCCACAGATGGGGTGTGGGCCTCCAAGGTGCTTTGTAAGCACCCACCCCCAGCCTCTGCCCTGAACTCATCATTCAGGCATGTTTATCTTCCCTGGATGTGTGCCGTCCTCATCAATTTCAGCACACCCGCCCCCCCACATGACGGCCAGCCTCGTGGAAGCCATGCATCATGTTCAGACTGGCGCTGGTGTCAGTGAGGGGAGAAGAATTTGTCACCAACCCCTCTGTTTGCCTGACAATAACAGGACCCAATATTTCATGAAAATTAAGTGCCCAGAGCATGCCTGATGGTTTACAGTCTTGATAAAGGAAAGTCTAGTAGATGCTGGGAACTGGGGATCAGACGTCCTGAGCTTCCTTGGTGGCTGGCCACTTTGGAGTAACAGATGGAGTCTATGCCACTGTGAGGGTTTGGGGGCCAGGAAGCTTACTGCCAAGGTCAGCACCGTACTAAGCCCTTCACAAGGCAGGCCTTTGCTCTAAAAGCAGGGATGGGCCTGTATGTCCTCTCTGAGAACAGGGCAAGTGGTGGGGCTTCCAAGGGCTCTACACAGGCTTGTCCCCACACAGATCAGCCCCTCTCATATGCTCCATGCATATTCTCCCTACCAGAGGTATCCTCCCTCCTGTTCCAAAGTAACCCAGCAGCTGGCATCTGAGTGCTTGGAAGTCCCCTTACACAGGGGGACCAGTAGCGAAGGACACAGGGTGGGAAGTGAGCTCCAGGAGAGAAGGGCAGCCTTGAAAGCCTGAGCCATTCAGGGGACTTAAGTAGCTCAAACTGGCTGGGGTTTACACTGCTTAAGACTGAGGTTGTATGTATGTAGGAGTAACTCTAGCCTGAAACAAGGTAGAAAGGCAAAAGTCACTCCTTGACTCATGAATTCAGTCATATATTCAGCAAATGTTGCAAGATAAAAGGGTGGGAGTATTCATTCATTCACAACTTGTTTGATAAGAATGATATTTATGTGTGCGGCACTAGAGACACAGCACCAAGAGAGTCCCCGCTCTGTGAGCTTACTCCACACTCTCTTACTAATTTTAGCAAAGAGCCATCCACACATCCATTCACCATCCATCCATCCAAGTACCCACCCACTGAAGCACACCCCACTTCCTCCTCTCGTCCTCCTCCCTCCTCCCTCCCTCCTCCCTCTCTCCCCGTTTTTCTCTCTCCCTATCTCCTGCACCATTCACTATCGGGGCCCAAAGCAGGAGACCTGAGCCTATTCTCAGTCTAGGAATAGTGAGGGTGGATGGCAGATTACCTGTGTCAGTCCCAGTGGGGAGGTTGGTCGCAGGCCTTCAGCCTCCGTCTTGACCTTGCTGCGCTTGTGAATGGTGATGGGGTTCACGGTGCTGCTCACTGCTGACTCACCGCTCTGCTTGTTCTGAGGGAGGGGGTAGAGAACAGCCTGTCATGCAGGTACAAAGCAGAGCACCACCCCTTCTACTTGGGCAGTGCTTCTTGGGTTGTCCACACAGACCATCTGGGACAACCATGTATGTGTACACGTGCACATGTGTATGTGTGAGTACATGTGTGTGCACATATGTGGAGGGCAGATGTTAACCTCAGGTGTTATTCCTCAGGCATCGTCCATCTTGTTTTATTTAGACAGGATCTCTCACTAGGACCCGAGGCTAGGCGAGCACACTCCAGAGATCTGCCTATTTCCCCTCCCCAGAGCTAGAATTACAAGTGTGCACCACCATGCCTAGCTTTTTTTATGTTGGTTCTGGGGATCAAAGTCAGTCCTCATGCTTACAAGGCTGGCTCTTTACTCACTGACTTATCTCCCTAGTTCCCACTCCACCTATGTATTTTGAAGCATCAGAAAATGAATCTCTCAGCTAGTCCTTAGAGGAGAGCCCAGACCACATGTTTCACAAGCTGTATGATGTCCCTGTGTGGCACAGAACTTTGTGGATTGGAAGGTTTCTTTCTCCACCCACAGTGCTTATTGGACAGGAGACAGAACTGAGTAGTTGGGAGCCCTGGCCCTTCCTAACACCTGAACTCTACCCTGAAAGCAACCTACCAGCTAGGCTTAAATGTAGAGCTCTACCAACTCCTAGTATGAACTGCCCTCAGGGCCCACCTACCTGGTTGGCATCATTCAGACAGTTGCTGCTGCTACTGAGTTGGGTGGGCCCGGTGCTGATAGAGGTGAGGGCCATGGGCTGCTGGGTCAGAAAGGTGGGTGAGGGCTGGATTAGAGGTGGTGTGTGTCCGAAGGCTGAGCCCAACCCTCGTTGCTGGCTCAGGATTTGCTGGTAGGCCACAGGGTTGATGGGGTGAGGGAAGGTGAAGGCTGGGCTGCAATGGAGAACAGAAGAGGCAGGTTCTCCATTAGGCCAGTGCTTTCTGGATAGTGAGTACTACCTCATACCTAGCTGCTGGAATGTAGCCTTGACTGGGCAGGTTGGTTCCCTGCAGGTACCAGGCTACCTCAGCTCCACACCTGGCTGCTCCACTGCTCTGACACCTGAGATGCACCCCTGAACGACTGCTGTCTGTTTGGATTTTGATTGGCCTGGACACCTGCTTGCAAGCCCCCTCGTTGGCACCGAGCCAGTCAGTTCACACTCATTCCCTCTCTTCTTCAGCTTCTGTTGTACTTATAAGCTCTGTCACATACTTGCCTATGATGTCTTTCCCTGGCATGAGATGGAAATGTTGCTAGCCTCTGAGGCCATGCCACCAAAGACATTGTGGCTTCCTCTTTGCTCCTGTCAACACCTTTGGGCTGGGAGCTGTTTCCGTGAGGACATGTCAGAAGCCCTATCTATATTCTATATAGGCTCTGCCCTTGGCCCTGGAGCAGAGGCCCCAAACTAGGCTACCCTTCAGCTCTGGCCATAGCCTCTCTACAGGGCTGTGCTATACCTGCACAAGGGGCAAGGAGAAAGCCTCAGTGTCTTAGGGAAGACCTAGAGCTATGACAACCTCTTATTTTTTTCTAAAGATTTATTTTTATTTATATGTATGTGTATGTCTGTGCATTCTGAGGGATCTCATGGAGGTCAGAGAGGGCATCAGAACTCTGGAGCTATAGTTGCAGGTGGTTGTGAGCCACCCAATGTGAGTTGCTAGAAACGCAAGGAATTTGGGTCTTCTTCAAGAGCAGTAAGAGCCATCTTCCCTGGCTTTCAACCAGCCTCAAATTTTTGATCCTCAATATGGGCTTAGTGTTTGAAATGCTCAGTGTAACAACGTAACAAATGTCATGAAAACTGATCTGCCCACAGGCCCAACTCTCTGGCATTTAGCCTCTCTTACAGTTGGCAGAGTCCGCATTAAGCACATACCTTTCAGTCACACTGGAGATTTCAGTCCTCAGAGTGGTCAAGAGCTACACAGAGCAGAACAGGAGAATAGAGCAGAATATTTTTGATGGGGTTTAAGTGCTGTGCTGGGGCCAGACCTGTCACCAGCGTGAGATGGGTTTAGGGAATGGGTCAATCAGTGCCATGCCTTGTATGGTCTTTCGTGCTCTTAGCAGCTTGATTCCCTGCCGCAACCAAGGAAATACTAAGAAGGCCATTTTATTTTTAAAAATGTGTGTGTATGCATGCATACATGCAGGTGCCTGTACCACAGGGCAGAGGTCTGAAGACAGCCCGAGTATCTGTTCTTGCCTTCTACTGTGTTCGAGGTAGGGTCTCTGTTGTTTGTCCATAGTGCACACCAGGCTAGCTGGCTTGTGAGCGTCTGAGGACTCTCCTGTCTTTGCCTCTCATCTTCCCATAAGAGTGCTGGGATCACAGATACTCGTGCTATGTGTCTGGTGTTTTGCATAGATTCTTGGGTTTCAGACTTAGGCTCTCATGCTTGTGTGGCAAGTGCTTCTACCTCTGCAGCATTTCCCCAGGGCATAAGAAAGCTACTTTTGGTCTCTGATACCTCTGATGTTGTGATGGAAGCCTTTATGCCAGGCCTATTGTGTGAGTATGCACTCCTGTGTTGGCATGAGGGGTTTTCCTTCTTTTGAGACAGGGTCTCAAGTAGCCCAAGCTGGCTTTGAACTCATTACAAAGCTGAGGATGACCTCAAACTTCTAATTCTCCTACCACCTCCCAAGTGCTGGGATTAAGGACTTCAGCCATGACTGGTTTATGTAGTGCTGAGGATCGAACTCAGCATCTGTGCACATCAGGCAAGCACTCTACCAACTGAGCTACATTCCCCAGCTCCACTATGGCTTTTGAATTCCCAGTGAAGTCACTCCTGTGCTGAATCACAAATGTATCAAGCTCTTTTGTCTTTCTCCAGTATAAGCTACATAAGAAAAGCCAGACTCTCCCCTGTGGCCTCAGCCTAGTTCCTAGATCTTAGTGCCCTGCTTGCTATTGGGGCTCACCTGAGGGCACCGGCTGACAGGTGCCCATAGGAGCCACTGGCTGCTGAGCTGCTTCGGGAGTTGTTGATGTAAGCTACCAGTGAGTTGGGTGAGGTCCGGATCATGCGCTGCAGATCGAGGCTGGCATCAGAGAGTGGGGAGATGGACAGCGCCCTCTTTCGGCTCAGGCGGGGAGTCACTCGTGGGCTGGAGAACCTTGACACTGTGGGACAGTCAACAACAAGCACATTAATATCACCTAGCTGGGCAGTGGGTGATAGATTTGGGAAATACTCTGTCATGTCTGAATTTTTCTACCCACGTGATGAATTTGAGTGATTTCTCCATGCCTCAGTGGGGAGATGTGCTCATTTCTCAGCTGCGAGGACTCCAGTGGGGAGAGTGAACAGAGTTAAGAGTTCCAAAATCACTGGTCATGTTGCAGCTAGGATCACACTAAAATCCCTTTGCATGTGGGAAGTTTACCAAACGTGGAGAGAAACGGTGTATTTGGCTTTTATGAGTCCAGGTTCCACTCCATCCATCATTGTGGAGAAGTAAAAGCAAGAACTTAAAGTACCTCATCCACAGCCAAGAGCAGAGCAAGAACAAACGCATGGATCCTTGCTCGCTGGTTGCTACTCAGTTAGCTTGCTTCATTCTGACACAGTTCAGACCCAGCCCATGACACAATGCCGCCCACATTCATAGCGAGTCTTCTTATATCAATTAACAAGACAATCTAATCACCTGCAGACATGCTCACAGGTCAATCTGATCTAGATAATTCCTCAAGTCCAACTCTCTCCACAGGTAATTCTAGACATGTTAAGTTGACAGTTAAAACTAAATAGCACAGCATCCCAGGCGTATATGACACGCAGTCTCCCTTACTCTTTCTATAAGGCAACGTGCTGCAAGGTGCGGGTTTGAGCATAGTGCCTATTTCCCTGCCGACGTGTCTAGCTGAAATGGCTAATTCCTAGCATTTCCCTGGAAGCTAGATAGCCTGTGTGAGTGGGCAGATGAGCCTAGAGTTCATGGCAAAGGAAAGGGCCAAAGTCTAGGATAGATGACTGAATCTTGTGGCAAACAGCTGCCACATGTTCACACACCAGCATCCATCCGGGCCTCTGCTGAGCAACTCAGTTCTAGTCTTTCTTTGAAAAACTTCACCTCAAAGTCAGATGCAGAAGGGGGGTCCACCCCCCATAGTTCTGTTATAAAGTGTGCAGCAACTGGGGAACCGGAAGGGGGACATACAAGATTGCGTGTCCACTAAGGGAAGAAATGTATACATCTTTGATGTATTTCTTTTAGTATGTATGTGTGTGTATTTCTGCATATGTGGGGCCATGTGTGCATGCATGTGCATGTGAAGGACAGAAGACATCCTCAGGGATCATTCTTCAGGACACCGTCCATTTCCTTTCTTTTTAAAACTTATTTTATTTATTGTTTTTATTTTATGTGTATGAATGTTATGCCTAAATATGTGTAAGTGCACCATGTTGTGCAGTGTCATTGGAGGACAGAAGAGGTCGTTGGATCCCCTGGAACTGGAGTTATGGATAGGTATTAGTGGCCATGTGGGTGCTGGGATTCGAACCCAGGTCTTCTGCAAGAACAGTCAGTGCTCCAGCCCCTACATCCACTTTCTTTTTGAGACAGTATCAACCTCTGACCTGAAACTCACTAAGCAGACTAGGCTGGCTGGCCAGTTAACTGCAGGGCTCTGCCTATCTCCACCACCCCAGTGGAGTGTCACCATGCCCAGTTTTTTAAAAAATGTAAGTTCTAGGGTATCAAACACAGGTCCTCAGGCTTGCAAGGCAAGCACCTTAATGACGGAGCCATCTCCACAGCCCATTGTCATATATTTTTCAAAACCAGATTTTGCTCCTAACACTCGGATTCCCACACTCTTGGGCGCCCCTAACAAGAGGAAACAGGCCAAAACTGACAGTGGTATTCATCTCTGTTACTCTTGGCCCTCAAGGGAAATGTGTTTATTAACACGCTTCTTCCCTTGATAAATCACTAAATAGGAAGAAAAGCCTGGCACTCATTTCCCGTGCTCTTGCTTGTGATTTATGTCTGGAGACTGGCGCAGCCACAGCAGCTATTCATCTGTACATGCTGCCTGTTCTAATACTGGTTGGCCACTGAATGACCAGCCACTTGATGCCTGATATGGTTTATTCTGCCTCCACCTATCTCTGACCCTGCTTCATCTACTGCTTCTCCCTCCCTCCTTTCTTTCTCCCCTCCCTCCCTCTGTCCCCTTTCTCTCTGCTTCTTGTGTAACTCTGTGTGCATATGTACCTGTATGCAGAGACCAGGTCAACCTCAGGTGTCACTCCTGGTCTTTGAGACAGGGTCTCTTTGCTCTTTGGCTCGCGGCTTACTGATTTATCTGAGACGGCTGGCTTGTGACCTTCCAGTGATCCTGCAGTCTGCCTCCCATCTTTCCACTGCTTGGATTACAGATGCAATCACCCCGCTTGCTCCTTTCACATGGGCTCTGGGGACCAGAACTCATGACTTCATGCTTTAAAGGCATATGACTACTGACTGAACCACCCTCCAGCTTTTTTCTCCCTCTTCCTTTTTTTTTTCCCCCATTTTGGAGACAGGGTTTCCTGGGGCCCAGGTAGCCTTGAACTCTTGAATCTTCTGCCTGTACCTTCCAAGTGCTGGGATTACAGGTGTATGTCACTGTACCTGGCTGCCCAGATCTTTCTAGGCTTGCTCTAAGCAATTCAGAGCCCCTCACTGTCTCAGAGCCCCCTCTTCTCATAGGGGAAATCTCCATAGGGGGAGGCCACAGAGCTGAAGTAGAGGCCAGCAGCCCTATTTTCAGTTATGTCACAGGGGCAGAGGAAACCCCAGGGTCTGGCCCTTGTGTTCCTCATCTGGGGAAACAGCTTTGTATACTGGTCTATTCAGGTTCATCAATCACCCAGCTCATCTATGCCTATGTTCACTGACCTCTAAGACCTACAGCCTGCATTCCTCAACCTCAGTCTCCCCTCCTGTTCCAAGCCCACCTCCCTGCCCAAATCAGCCTCTCAAGTCCCTAGTGATCTTACTGTGTGATCAATATCATCGGTTTCTGAGCCTCCTGCATAAAGAACAGGCGTCAGGATGAAGGTGACATCCGAATCAGATTAGTGTCAATATGACAATAATATATGTAGCTGGAAGGAACTCCGGAGTTGTGAGTGGAATGCCCTGCAATTGGAAACATTTCAATCTTCCCAGTGTGGTGAGGATGGGGAGGCCGGATCTGGCTGAGGGTCTGTGGTTACATCATCTATGTGAACAGTACAGTCTGAGCCACACAGCAGAGGGATGGATGACCTTAGATTCCAGGCTGGTTCAGGCAACACCTCAGGCGTTTAGGCCCCTGGTCTTCCTGCTTTATATCAGACTCCCAAAAGGGAAGAAGGAGAGATGGCAAAGGGACAGGTGAGTCTGCACATGGAGTCAGGAGTCCAATGTCCTGCTCTTGTCCCAGGATGGAAGGTGAGTTTGAGGCCTGCACCTGTCAGAGACCTTGCTGTTTTTCTGTTCCACCTTGTGCCTTCTACTTGTAGGGCCCACACAAGACCCAGGAGAAGTTACTGTAGGTTTCCAGAGGCAGAGACAAGGGATACCCTTTTTAGTTCATGATCAAGTTTACCCTTTCAGGAAAAAATGGAAAGTTCTGGAGCTGGGAATATAACTTACTTAGTTGAATGCTTGTCTAGCAGTGCATGAAGTCCTGGGTTCTATGCCCAGCACCACACAAACAGGGCATGGTGGTGTATACTTGTAATTCTAGCACTTAGGAAGTAGAGGCAGGAAGATCACAAGTTCAATGTCATTCCCAAGTACATAGTGAGTTCAAGATGAGCCTTGGCTACATGAGATCCTATTGCCAAAACTGTTCCATTTTAAGAACCATTTATTTAACCTTCTAAGTTGAGTCAGTTAAGGATGTTAAAATACACTTGTACAGTGGGTACTTGGCTAAAGTAAAACTGTGTGGCAGCTGCTGGTGAGTGGGCATTGGACAAGGATATAAGGATTGGGTGTCCGCTAGCTTTCTACCTAGGTTGTCTCAGACTGGCAGAGCCTACCTCCGTGCTACTGTTGGACAGGCAAAGCCTGTGGAATGTTCTCTCCCCTGTTGCAGTGGCCGTGTCTCAGGATTGGCCTTTGAGGGCTAGACTTGTAAGTACTTTGAAGGTAGGACTTGGTGTGCTGTCCATGCTACATGGCTAGTAACCTAGACTCAGGCCTGACATGTGTGGTATGTGTGTGTGTGCTGAGGAGGAGAGAAGGAGGAAGAGAGTGAGGAAGGAAGAAGGGAGGGAAGGAGAGAGAGAGAGAGCAAGAGGGAAAGAGAGAGAGAGAGAGAGAGAGAGAGAGAGAAAGACCTGGTCCCTTTGACTTCCTACAAGCTCCCAAGGGCCTCTACAATTACTTACTATAAGGCCACGTGTATAGGCACCTTGTTGATGTGAATGTGTAACTTTAGAGGCACCCAGGACCTTTCTATAATTGGTCTCCTGAGCACACAGCAGGTGTCACCTGCACCATTTCTTCTCTAAGCATACTGAGCAAAAAGCCACTTGCTTCTGTGCAGGGAATGAACTTGGAGGCGGGAGTGTGCTGGATAGCTTCAGTTGTCAACTTGATACCTTTGGGAATTCAGAACCTCAGTTGGAGAATCTCCTCTATTAGACTGGCCTGTGGGCATGTCTATGAGGCATTTTCTTGATTGTTGAGTGATGTGGGAGGGCTCAGCTCAAGGTATGGGGTGGTGCCACCCCTGGGCAGGTGGTACTGGACTGCATAAGAAAACAAATTGAGGGCAGGCAGAAGGTACAAGCCGGGGTGGATACCTTCTGGGCTGTGCTTCAGATCCTGTCTTCAGGTTTTGTCTAGAGTTCCTGTCCTGACTTCCCTCAATGATGAAGTGTGATCAGGATATGTAAACCAAATACACCCTTTCCTCCCCACACTGGTTCTGGTCTGAGTGTTTCATCACAGAAATAGAAAGTTATTAGGAGAGGGGACTGCAGAAAATACAGAAGTTGACAGAGTCTACCCTGGAACACATGATTCATGGGCTGGGAGATGCTTAGAGGCAGGGTGAGTGGGGCTTAGCCCTCTCTAGCATGTCTCAGAAATAGCAGATTGACTATGTGTATAGGTGCCTAAAATGTTTTAAAAAGCTGAAGCGAATATTCAAGCTCCACCCTTCACTGGTTTGAAAAGTGGGAATGGGCTGAGATGGCTCGGTGGATAAAGGCAATTGCTACCAAGCCCAACAACCTGGGCCCACATGGTAGAAAGGGAGAACTGACTCCTATATGTTGTCCTCTGAACTCCAAATGAGTTCTGTGGCATGTGCGCTCACACAGAGACAGTAAATAATAAATGTGGGCTGGAGAGATTATTCAGAGGTTTATGGTACTGTTATTTCAGAGTTCAATTTCCAGCACTTGTGTTGGGAGGCTTACGACCACCTGTAACTCCAGCTCCAGGGAATCAACATTTCTGACCTCCAAGGGCCCCTGCACTCCCATGTGCATGTATGTGCACGTGCACACACACTAATAAATGTTTACAAATAAATAAATGTAGTAAATTTGCTTTTAATTTAAAGAAGAAAAGGACTGAGGCATAGCTCAGAGGCAGAGTGTATGCAAAGGATGTGTGAGGCCCTGGGTTCCAACCTACAAGGGGGAAAGTAAATTTGTTTGGAAACAAAATAAAACAAAACCAAACCCTAGTGAGTAGTGATAAACAGGAGAGGCAGGGAATCATTATGGACTGCTTTGGTTTTCTTTGATTGTAACAGATTAGGAGCCCAGAATAAAAATCTGGCTGTTCATAAAATCTACGGTTGAAAAAAATCTCTCCCAAGCCCCCCCCCCGCCAAACCAACGCTGTTCGGGCACTTTGGAATCTGTTGGTCTTAAATAGAAATGGAGAGAAGAGGGCAGGTATGATGAGTTATCCAGTTAGTGATGTCTGTCTCTTAGAGGCAGGTGCTTCTCCCAGTCCATGAGCTCCTCTGGCCCTGAGCTTCCTATTCAGACTCACTCAGACCCGATGCAGGGAGTTCTGCCCGCAGCCAGAAGCTGCTCTCCTACCCACACCAGTGCTTCTGCTCTAATGAACTTGTTTCTTTCTTTCCTTTCAGGGTCTGCTGTGCCAAATGCTGCCCCAGCATACAGTGAGTCCTGCTTGCTATGAGCCAGCTGCCCCGGAGTCTCACCTGTACCTTATATGCCTATATTTGATGCCAGTGAAGACTTGAGGGCTGGCCCAGCCCTGAAGCCCCTAGGGGTGGCACCACAGACAGACAAAATGGGACGGCATCAGGGGACCCACCCTAAGAGGCAGCAGTGGGGCTGAACGAACAATATCTAAGCATTATACTCACGCCCTTCCCCTTGTTATCAGACAAACACGGTCTCCAAGAAATTGGAATTTTCCCAGGAATCGCATGCTGGGAAAAGGAAAAGGTGGAGCCTCGTGCGAGTAGAAGGCGCTCTTGTCTCTAAGGAGATTTCACAATTCTGACAGCTTGTTATTCCACTTTGCAGGAGACACTGATGGCTGGACCACACTTTGACCAGGACTGCTTAGTTATGCATACCTCTTGCTCTCTATTTAAACTTAAACCTCATGTCAGGACCCCAAAGATGAACTGTGTGGCCACAAGACCTCTTGTTTCTTCTTCCCATTGTGGCCAGCTGAAAAATATCTCCTTTCTCTGCTTTTCATGATTACTTCTCTGTTTACCTGGCTTATTAAGCCCAGGGCCCAGGCTCTGCCCCTGACAGCTTTGGTAATGCAACAGTGGGTGAATGAGTGAGGGGCACGGCACACTGCCTGTCTGGGGACAGGTGACAAGCTGTGTCTGGCATGCCTGAACTACAGCATGAATGGGGAGATGGTGAGGACAAAGTGTCCAGGGTGGCCTTTCCCGTGCGTGTAAGCCCCAAGTGGACGAGGTGCTGAATCCTGGAGGTAAGGGTGGATTTGGAAGAGGGGAAAGGTTACTAGTAGGGAGAGGTCACAACTAGCACTGATTGAGTGCCTAGAGTATGCTGCTCAGGGGGCCACATCTCTCTCCCCCACCAGGCTAAGCCATCCCAGGGAAGATGGGGAGCACAGCTGACCCAGGTCCTAGCTGCCTCCTCACTGGTTTCCCATCTCTCAGGCGCTGGTTCCCTTCTGTCTCCTTCCCTCCTGTTCTGGGCTGAATCCCGAACCCAGTCACCTAGCTGCCTCCCCCAGGCAGGGGTTCAGGGCTCAGTGAAGTGTGCTATGGCTTGGAACCCCACTTACAGGTTTGAGGCATGTCCTTTGTTGTCTTGGGAACATGTTTGCTTGTCCTACGTAGGGTCCTAACCCCGTCACAGGAGAACTGCAAAGGACAGCACTCACTGCTTTTCCTTTCTCCCTTGCATGCACCGTACTGCACAAGGGTGCTTATGTCATTTCAGGGTAACTGTCACCAGGCAAGACCCCTCCTGCTTTGTGGGGACACCTGCTTATCTTGGCCTCTCTTGGCCATGGCTTCAATGTGTCTGTCCAGTTGCTGGTTATTTCCACGTCCTGTTCTAGGCCTTGGAGGGAGGCAACCCAAAGTGGTGGATGCTGACATGGGTTTGGCTTTCCCTTGACCTCAGCTGACATCTTGCCTCATGCTGCTCTGGTAAGGTTTCTGACACTGGAAAACAGCATGTCCAGCATATACCTTCCCTGAACCCTCACCTTACCACATGCTGCCCTGGACAGCAAGGACGGGGAAGGGGAGCCACAGACAGAACCTAATACCCTCACAGTGCTTAATCCTGGACCCAACACCATTCTGGGTAAGGACCAGAAGGGTGGGATAGACACAGGGATTGAATGCTGGTGGTGTCCTTTTGACTTACAGCAGCCTTTTGACTTCCCTCAGGGACTGGGCAACATGCAAGGGACAGCCATTAGAGGCTGGTCTGTAAGGACTATGGTACTAAGGAAAGCTCTCACTAGGGAACAGAGAAACTTCACCTTGGGAGTGGGGGCTTCTGTAAGTCTCAGGGGCCAGGAAAAACAGGGAGGGGGAAACAGCCTTGGTTAAAGGGGCAAGAGGCAGATGGTAAGGAGGCAGGAAGCATGTAGATAGACTTCCTGGGGGAGGTGGGCTCTTAGTCCAGCCTTGGGAAAAGACTAGCTCAGCTGGAGCAAGGCCATCAAACAGAGCCGCAGTGGTGGGTATGGCAGGAAGCCCAGGAAGGCGAACCCTGGTGTGAGTTGAAGGCCTAGTCAAAGCAGGCCCACTCTGTATGTTGTAGTTCTGCCTGGCCTCAAACAGCTGCTCACAGATCACTCTCAACCTGCTGCCCCGCAAGACCAGATGGTCTCTCGGCAGGCCTGTCTCCTTCTACTGTAGGTTACTGTGGCATGAAGAAGTTGCTCCCAGGAAGGCTAGAGGGCAGCTGCCATGCAAGAGCTGTCAGCTTGGTCCCTGGTGGTAGTTTCCAGCTCCTCTACCAGGCCTGCATCCCAGACATCCCTGGGCAGCTCTAGGACTGGCAGGTGGGAAAGGCAGCAGTGCTGAGCTTCCATTCCCTTTACACGGGCTGGGGCTGCATGCCGACCCAGGAGCCTGTGGTCAGAGGGCTGAGCTACCTGGGAGAACAGTCACCAGGGTCACTTTGGGCAAGAAGGAAGAACGTGGTGTCTAATTCCTGGGGCCTCATCTATCCAAAACACCTGACTTTCCACCCTGCAAAACAGCCTAAGTTAGGCCTCCATCACAGGCACTGACTGTGCCACCTTCCCATCTCCGCAGGTCCCGGACACTATCACAGACATTGTCTCTTTGAAATGGTTAATAATGATCATCAGTGTTACAGGTTCTAGAGCCACTCAGGAAACAAACCTCCAGATTTGTCTGTGAGGGAGTTTTTCTAGATTGGATTAACTGAGGTAGGAAGACCCACCCTAAATGTGGGCAGCACCATTCTATGGGCTGGGGTCTTGGACTGAATTGGAAAGAGAAATTGAGCTGAGCACCAGCATTCGTCTCTCTCTGCTTCCTGACTGTGGGTGCACGGTGACCAGCTGCCTCACGCTCCTGCTGCCATGCCTTCCCACCATGATGGACTGCACCCTCAGACTGTGCGCCAAAATAAACTCTTCCTTCCCAAGTTGCTTTTGTCATATTTTTTTCTCTTTTAGGGACCTGGAGGGCTCAGTCACAGCAAAGAGGAAAAGTAACTAACGCACTCTCCTTTCTCTGCAACTCCACACACATCTGATTTGGAAACACACCTTATGGTTCTGCTCCATAATCCTCTGTAACATGACCCGTCAACAGCTCTATTAATCAGACTCACTTCTTCCTGCCCTAAGTCAATCCTTATACCAGCATGGGATGAGATGCCTTCTGCACGCTCCCAACACTGCCCCCACAGCCCCATCTCACTTCAGCAAAAGCCAAAGTCTTTACCAAGTCCTACTTGGTCAGCACAGCTCACCCCAGGAGTGGTTGGCCTCAGCACCACTCCTGCTCCTACCAGTGTGCTCCCAACCACACTGGTCTCCTGAACCCAGCAGACACTCTACCTGCTGATCCTCTGCCTGGATGGCTCTTCCCTCAGACTTCTGCTTGGCTCCTCATCCATTCTGGGCTTGATTAGCACTCCCCCAGGGAGAAATAGCTCTCACTTCAAACTGCATCCCTCTCTGCCCCCATTTCTTACTTTACTTCTCTGTTCCATTCCAGCCTACCAGTTATTGGTGTTGGGTGGTGTCTGTAGCTCCTCATTATACTGCAGGTTCCCTCCAAACTTAAATGAGTACATTTCATTTTTTGTGATGATCATTGTGCCCAATACCCTTCCTGGCCCTTGGTCACTCAGCCTCAGTTCCCCTGTGACCCACAGTGTAGGCAGTTTTGGAGCACACTCTAAACTTTTATTTAGAGTTCCTTGTCTCCAAATGGACTAAAGGACTGCTCTCTGTAGCCTCAATGGGTACCCGTCAGTGCCCCCACGCACCATTTCCCCTCTCAGGCTAACACTCACCGTCCACAGGACTGAGGTAGTCATGGAGGTGGGGTGTGCCCGTGGCCCCCCCACTCTGCATCAGAAGGTCCCCGTAGGGAGCAGGATGGCCTGCCATGAGGGTCATCTGGTGGTAGTACTCTGCGGGATTGGTGCCCGGAGCAGTGAGGCCAAATAGTCCCCTTTCTTTCAGGTGCTCGTGGGCTACTGTGGGCAGAAAATGAGAGAAGAAACTGTCAGAATTTCTTGTCTAGACGCTGGAGAGATGGCTCAGCAGTTAAGAGTGTTTGCTGCTCTCGCAGAAGACTGGAATGTGGGTCTCAGCATCCATTTTGGGTAGCTCATAATTGGTTGTAATTCCAGCTCCAGGGCACTAGATGCCCTCTTCTGGCTTTGGTGGACATGTACACACATGCAACCTCTCCCCCCTCCCCCCTCCCGTCCCCAAACTACAGAAAGAAAAACTCCCCGCTGACCTGTGGTCTCAATGTGGCCTATAGGTTACCACCTGAGCTCATGTGTGCTGGGACATGTGGAGGCCAGGGACCAATATCAGGTGTCTTCTTCAATTATTCTCCACTGTATTTTTTGAAACAGGGTCTCTCACTGGACTTGGAACTCACCTATTTGGCTGGACTAGATGGCCAGCCAACAAGTCTCCCATTCCTGCCCCCAGCATTGGGATTCCAAGTGCTCTACCATTGGGCCAGGCTTTATTTTGTCTACTTGGGTTTGCACTCAAGTCCTCATGCTTGTGCGGCAGTCCCTTTACTGAATGAGCCATCTCCTCACCCCTTAGAAAATAAGGTAAATCTGAAAGGAGTATTGATATTTGTGACTATTATCTTTTCTAGCTTAAATCCATCTGATCAAATGGGTGAGCCGGGCCCATTCTCTCTCTCAAGCATCTGAGCTGAGAAATGAAGTCATGGGTCCATCCTTAGGGCTTGGGGTCTCACTGCCATTTGTGTTGACCAGCAAGGGGACAGAAAACAGAGATGAAAGCAGCACCCAGTCCTGCTCTGCCTTCCTTCTGGTGTGGAGTTGTGTGGAGACACTCCTACACAAGATCCCTTATTCAATTCCAACTTCTACAGCTGTTTGTTTATTGTAACTAATATAGTTCATTCCTACAAGGTGGCTGCTATATAGGGTCTAGATATGAAATGTCCCTCAAAGGCTCATGTGTTGAAGGCTTAGACCCCAACACAACGTGCAGAGGTGGCACTTTGGGGGAAGTGAATGGACCACGAGGCCTCTGACCTAATCAATGAATTTATCCATTTATGGAACCAAAATGAGGTGGCGTTACTGGAAGTCGAAAGGAAGTAGGAGGTGGGCTTGGTTGGGGGACGTAGAAAACTGGAGGCCTGACTTTGAAGGGTCTATCTTGAGCCCAGACCCTCCCATTCTCCCTCTGATTCTTGACCACCATGAGGTGAGCGATTTTGTTCTGCCAGGCCTTCCCCTAGTGATGTCTTGCCTTATTCTAGGCCTGAGAGCAATGCAGCCAGTCCATTATGGACCAATGTCTCTGAAACCAAGAGTCCAAAGAAATCCTTCATTCATTAGGCTGACTTTCTCAGGTTTCAGTCACACAGACTCTGCCCAGGAAAAGCTAGTTAGCACAAGGACCTACCTGAACAGAGAATTTCCACTTCTGTGATGGTGACTCCCATAAGATTTACACCTGAAAAGGGCTCTCTGATCAGCACAGGCCCAGTGCACTCTCAGATCTCTTGGCACTCACCAGTAATTTACTTTAAAATCCATGCTCAGAGGGCAGGAGAGATAGCCATTCAAGTATTAGGAGTTGAGTCTTATCTTCAGTCTTCACATAAAAAGCCAGGTGTGGTGGTGTGAGTTTGTAATCCCAGTGCTGGGAAGATGAGTCCCTGGGGCTTGCTAGCCAGCCAGTCTAGCCTACTCAGTGAGCCCCAGATCCTAGGGGACACTGTCTCAAAAAACAAGGTGTAAACTGGTGAGATGGCTCAGCAGATAAAACCATCTGGCAGTCTGCGTTTGACTCCCAAGATCCACACGATAGAAGGAGAGAATGGACTCCTACCAAGTTGCCCTATGACCTCCACATGTATGCACACCAAACACACATACACACACCCCACAAATAAATAAATGTAATCAAAATGAAGGTGGACAGTGTACTGAAGAACAATACCCTAGATTAACCTCTGAGCTCAAATGTATACATACACATGCATACACACCCCGCCTGTAATACACATGAACATACAATACACACACACGCACACACACACACAAAAGTCCACACAGAGGTAGTGAGCAGGAAGTCAGTCTGGTCACTATCACAGGATCCCAAGGCTGAGGACTGAGAGAGTGAGCAGTGCTGGCGGTGTGGACAGAACCACAGGGCCACCCCGTAAACTGCGTATGTCCCAGCGCCCACCTTTCCCTCCTGCCCCCAGCACTACTTACCATCAGCGGGGCTGAGGCCCCTGGCTGCAGAGATCATCGAGAGTGTGGGGCTGCTGTGCACAGACCGGAGGTAATGCTCCATGTGGGGATTCACATAGGGGTGGTGGGCACTAAAGGGAGACTCCCCAGGGCCAGCAGGATGCGGAGAAAGCCGGATCAAGGAGATATCAGAAATGACGGGGCTGCCGCTCAGGGTAGGAGGCCTGTGAAGACAAAGGCACCGGGCATCTTGGTGTGATGGCTTGTGATGTGGTGATGGCTCAGTTGGTAAAGTGCCTGCCACACAAGCATGATACCCTCTACACAAGCTGCCTTAGACATGCATAGACTTTCATGGGGAGGCTTTCCAGACAAACCTGTTCTTTTTATTTTCTGTGCCAACCTCCCTTCATCACCTGTAACTCAGAATCAGACCTCAGAAAAACCAGCTAGCGGACACTGACTGGAAGATGCGTGGAGCTGGGGAGATGGCTCAGTGGGTGAAGTGCTTGCCTTGTAAACGTGAGGGCCTGAGTTCGACCTTTAGAGCTGGTGAGTAGTGGTATGCAATGGGAGTCCCTGCAAAGTCAAGATGGGAGCTGAGACAGGCGGATCCTTGGATCACACTGGCTAGTTAGTTTAGCCTACTTGGCAAAGTTCCAGGCCAACAGAGAGACCCTGGCTCAAACCAAAGGTGGAAGGCCCCTGAGGAACTATGCTTGGAGTTGTACTCTGACCTCCAAACAGAAGCACACACACTCACATGTACAAGCATTCCTCCCCCCACCACATACACACACACACACACAAAAGAAAGCTGCATGCTGGCACGGCCACCTCCACCAATCCTATCTGGTGGGTGGAACTCTACACCTGAAATTGCTGAGTACAAGTTCAGATGGCTTTATGTCTAGCCTACGACTCTGCTTCCTGTGCGCCTGAACAGAGGACATATGCAAGAATGCTAGGAACACGGATAGTACATAGAACATGACAAGGCTCATGTGAGGCAGATTGCGAAAAGCTCACCGCCCAGAGATAATGAGAAGGCCAGATCTGCCAGAGCAGAGGTTTGGCTTGAGTCAGATGGTCACTCAGACGCAGAACCATCGGTAAAGGAGAATTTTGAGATTCAAGATGAATTTGTGCATGCGTGAGTGTGTGTGCGTTGTGTTGTGTGTGCATGCATATGGAGGTCAAAGGACAACCTTAGCTGTTGTTTCTCAGATGCCATCTACCTTGCTTTTTTGTTAATGTTTTGTTTTGCTATAGGATATTTTATGGCCTGGAAATCACCAAAAAGTTTAGGCTGGCTGGCCAGTGAGCCCCAGAGATCTGTCCGCCTCTGCTTTCCCAGCTCTGGGGTTACAAATATATGCCAGGATGCCCAGATTTTTAATGTGGGTTCTGGGAATTAAACTCAGATCCTCGTGCTTTTAAGACAAACAATTTAACAATTGAGTTATCTTACCAGTCCAAGATGAATTTTCAAGCTGGTGAGCTGTAACTACAATGATGAATATCATTTTAGTTCTCCTTCGGTAGAGACACTGATACTGACAGAGTTCCTTGTCTCTAATGCCCTTCCCAGTCAGATGTGCACATGGCTTGGATCCTGTGACCTAGGATGACTTCAGCCAATTTCTTTATCCCTTAGAGGCCATGATTCTGTCCAACATATGAGTCTTTTACCTTCAGCCTGCTGACTCTGGGCCTCCTAGCAGCTATGATTGTTTTGGGGATATCTATTCCAAAATTCACTCTTAGATTCTGTGATGGTGAGGTTTCATTGTGAACTTGATACAGTGTAGTCACAAAGGAATGGATTCTCAGTGGGGGGCTGTATATATCCAGTTGGCCTACGGGCATGTCTGTGGGGGATTGTCTTGGTTATCTGATGTGAAAAGATCCAGTCCACTCTGGGTGGCACCATTCCCTAGGCAGGGGTCCTGAACTATATAAGAGAAACTGAGCTAAGCACAAGCAAGTGGGTGTACATGCATTTATTTCTCTCCGCTTTTGACTGTGAATGTGATGAGACTAGCTAAAGTTCTTACCTTTTCTTCTTCATAATGATGGACTGTAACCTGAAGTTGTGAGCTAAAATAAGTTCCCTCTCCCCTTAGCTGCTTTTGTCAAGGTGTTTTATAACAACAACAGAACTGAGAGTAGAATAATGAACCTCAGCAGGCACACTCCAGAGTCACAGCGTGAAGCCTGTGTGGGCACCACAAGGTCACCCCAGGCTGGTGTTGTTGTGTTGGATGTTGTTCTGACTAGGGACCAGTGATGGGCCTGGCTACTGAGTAAACCAGACATGATGACTCAATGTGTCTAATAGTACATCAAAGCAGCCGCACAGCACAGCTCAAAGGATGACAGGCAGGTGATAGCCAGATGCCCTGACATCTGGCCTTCAAAATGCCACTTCCTACAGGTCATTCCACAGGTTTGGGAGAAAGCATTTTACTGTGTCATTGTTTGGTACCTATGATGTTAGGGCTTTTGCCATGCAAACCCAACAAACCTGCCTGGACACATATAGGCCTTTGTGACTTACCAACAACCGACTAGCAGCCTCAGCTGCCTTCTTGCATCCTCTGTCTTGCTCTGCAGTTTCCTTATCTTTGCCAACTGGGCAAGGGGTGAGACCCCACCTCCCTGAAGCCTTCATCATCTCTTTGCCCCCAGGTATGCTGTTCAGGTTTCAGGTTTGTCTCCTAGAGACAGTGGGTTCTGCCTGGTGGTTCTACCCGCAGCAGGGCATGTCCAAGCACTTTTGAACACATGGCCAGGACTGGCATCCCGCAGGTGCCCAAAGGTGTTTTTTCAAAGGTGACAAGAGTATTGGCAGAAGAAAGCCTTTGGTATAAGTCACACGTCACCTTCAACTGCTGTCACTCCCAAGCAGCTGTGCAGGGGCGGGACACCTATAAGGGGACTCTACTACTGTTGGGCTTCAGATGTCCTTATTCTGTGAAGAGGCTACCATGTGCTCCCAAATGAGAAACAGGAGTGGCTGATACACCTTCAAGCCAAGTGGATCCCACTGGCCATGACTGTAACCAAAGCAGGATGGCTACTCATGCTTCTGCTACCCAGTAGGTACTTTGGAAAAGAAGACACTGGCAGAATATCAGTATAGCCCCTAGAAACAGACTTGGGTCTGAGGCCATGTGTCCTGGAAGCTGGGTGCAGTGCAGGATGAGGTGGGTGTGCCCTGGCTGGAAGGTGGGTTCTAGAGTCTACTGGATGGGGTTTGAGGACTGATGGTTAGTTCTAAATTTGGAATTGCCTGGGAAGAGTCTCAATGAGAGATTATCTAGATCAAGTTGGTCTATGGGCAAATCTACACAGGATTGTCTTGTTGGTTGATGTGGGAAGCCCTGGCCCACTGTGGGAGGCAGCATTCCCTGGGTTTGGGGTCTCTGACTATGGAGAGAGAGGGCTGAACTGAAGTAAGCGCACCAGCACTCGTTTCCTCTCTGCTCTTGCCTGTGGATGTGACTTGCTGCTTGAGTTCCTGCCCTGCCTGCCCTGCTATGATGGACTATAACCTGGAACTGTAAGGGCAAATAAATCCTTTCTCCCTTAAGTTGCTTTTAGTCAGACATTTTATTATAGCAACAGAAATGAAACTAGGGCAAGAACACAGGAGCCTGTCCTCTCTGAAGCTGAGGGCCTCAAGGGGCTTACTCAGGCCCCAAGCCCAGGAATGCAGGCCTCCTTAGCCACTCTGCTGTAGTCTACAAAACAGCAGGCAGTAGTCCCAGCCAGAGTGTCTGAGGTGACCTAGATCCCGCTGGCATCTGAGGATGGAGTGAGTGTTGTCATGGACACATGCACTCAGCTGTAGAGTCCCAATGGATGTGGGGAGGAAGGGACAGCTAGGTTTGTAGGTGGCAGATGGTACCTTCGTCCCCACAGAACTGGCTCCGTCTTCATAGGGTAATTGCCACTATGCGGAGAACAGCGAACACTACCTTCCCACCCCACAGTCTGACAGTGCCAGGTTACTGGCAGGTACTGTGCTTCTCTCAGCACCAAGCTCTGTGGAACAAACAACAGCTCATTGCATGGCACTGGGCACCACCAAGAAGGAGGCTGTGTGTCCACTAACCACTCCTATGTCAATAGGTAACCCTTGCAAGGAGAACATAGGCCCAGAGAAGGGGGTCACGGCTGGCTTCACACCCATGACCAGGAGGGGGCCGGGAGTGTATTAGAGCCAAGCTTGCATCCTGGATGGTGTCCCCATTCTCTGGGGCTACCCCACACTGCTGGAGGACAGCCTGTGAGGATCTGTAGTCTGCTGGTGACCACAGGTAGGACATGAACACAGGCTGCTTAGCTCCCTGAGCAGATTCACCAGGACACAGTGGAGTGGCACTCAGACACCTGGAGATCTGACTGGAGGCCTGGGGAGCAAGCCCAAAGGCTGCAGAATGTGCATGGACAGTGGAACCTGGAGATGCAGGACACAGCAGCCCTGGAGGCTCTTTTGGATGTTACATTAAGACTCAATTTGAAAGGTCAGCAGGATACAGGCACAGGCATGGATTTGGTCGTGGGAGTCAAACCAAGAAATAGGCTGCCCACTTCTGAGTCCTGTGAGCCTTGCTGTGAGTAGGAACCACCAGAAAAGAACCACTGGTGTATCAGGCTCTCAAGAGCTGTGCTGGACCAGGAGGAAAAAGGCAGTATTTGAACCAAGTACCTTGCACAGGGCCAGCTCTGTTGGCCACTTGATCATAGTGTGGGAGTGCACCCCATACGAAAGGAGACTTAAAGGAGACACAAGAAAGAAATGAGACAGACAGCTCAGAAGTAGGGAACTAGGGCTCAGGGTGTTGGCTCAGTGGGCAAAGTGTTTGCTGTGCAAGCATGAGGATCTATGCTAGGATCTCCAACACCCATGAGAAAAAGCAGGCATGGCCGTGTGCTCCTGTAATCCCAGTGGTTGGGAAGCAGAGATTGGAGGATCTCTGAGGCTCACCGGCCAGCCAGTCTAGCTTAATCAGCAAACTCCAGGGAGAGACCCTGTCTCAAAAATTAAGCTGGTGAATGATTGAGGAAGACACCTGATGTCAATCTCTGACCTCCACATGTCTATGGAGTACACGTGTGTGTGTGTGTATATATATATATATATATATATATATACATGAAAGTCATATGGCTCACCCAAGAGCCAGAATGGAAGCAGCCAATGTCTCAGGTAGTTAAATTGGACAAACTGACATTTCTAGGGGTCAACCCACACACAGGCTTCCTCTCACCAAACCCTTACCAGCACTCTCCCCAAGCTCAGCCTGGTGGTCCCTTTGCAGCATCAGCCAGCTGTTCCCCAGCTAACCCTGGAGTGCTGGTGGCTATGGGGGGCCTACATGGGTGGGCAGAGTCTGGTTTGAAGATAGAAGAGGGTCTGAGTCTCAGTGCTGCTAGTTCTGTGTGGCCTGGTGCTGCATCCCTTAGAGGCTTAGTGCTCCTGGTCTGCAGGCTGGGGTTGGTGTAGACATATGAGAAAGTATAGGCAGATGAACAAAAGCTCCAGAAGTGTGCAGAGTAGCTGTCCCGGGCACTTAGTAGGTGCTCATCCAGCACTGTCCCTTTTCATGTTAACAACATGCAGACACAAAAACTCAGCAGACAGAGAACACTCAGCCCACCTTCCTGATATTCCATCTCACATCCCCTCCCCACATGTCAGCACAGGAGTTCTGGCAGGAGACAAAAGGAGAAGCCGAGGCGATGAGAACCCCACATGGCCAGCCACATGTACCCTGGTGCCAAGACTGGGCCTGAGTGAGCATGCCCAGACCCTCCCAGACTCTCAGTGATGGGTCCCCAGGGAGCTAGATTGATGGGAGCCACATCTTCCCTGGAGGGTAGGTATGAGGTTGCTTCAGGCTGGAGGGATAAGCAAGGCTTTCACAGATGGAGAGCTGAAGGGATGGGAGGGTGTGGGCCCAGAAGCATGGAACAGCCCTGGGGCAGGAACAGACGTGTCCCTAATGGAGTAAGAGATGGGGAAGGAAGCCCTGGATTGGGGCCCTGCGCCCCACCCAATGCGCCTGTCTGGGAAGTCGAGCCTGTGCTGACTCACCCAGACTCAGCCTGCACACCCGGGTGGGCTCTGGCACTAGGGGAGGGAATCCAGAGGAAGGGACCCACCCTCAGCATCTGAGACAGGTCAGCAAGGCCAGAGACAGGCAGGGGCCTGTGTCCCATCTCAAAGACAGAACTATTGAGACCCAAAGTGACAGAGCATGACTGTCAGTGGCAGAGGCAGTCAGCTGAAATACCAGGAGACGAAGGTAACCAGACCAGTCCCTGGGGCCTCTGTAAAGATGGGAAAGAGAAGGCCAGGTGCTGTTGATTATCAATCTACACTTCCTCTTGGGCTGGATTCTGGGGTGGCCTGTGGCCTTGTTGGCAAGTAGACAAGCTACAATTCTGACCCTAGACCCTGTCTTCCTGTCTGCATTCTTCTCAGTTACCCCATTTCTCTCCCAAGAGGTCTAGGTCAGAAATCCCTTGTCCAAGAGGCCTCCCAGTTCCAGGTCATAGTCAGGCATCTTGTGAACTACTCCTGTGGGAGGCAGTTCCTTCCCCCACTTGGAGCACATTCGTCTCAGCTGGTGATTGGGCACCTTTGGATGAACTACAGATAGTGATGGGCTGAAGCCTGTCTCCCTGAAGGATAGGCAGGCCCAGGAGCACGCAGCCATTTGCTTAAAACCCTACTGCTTGCCCAACACCAAGCATATGCCCATCAGGGGGTTAGAGCTGGCTCACTATGTCTGGTGGATGGGTGGATGGAAGGAACAGTGAAGGTGACTGATAAGGACAAAAGGCACAGTAGCAAAAGACCTGGGTTCCATTTCAGCTCAGCTCAGACCACTCTGGGCTATGTGGCTGGGAGAAAGCCGCGTGACCTCTCTGAGTCTGCTTCATCAGCAGATAGCAATGAACTGAGGAAAGACATGCAGAAGGCAACCAAACACACGTCCACGTTCCAGTCCCTAGAACTTGCAAGTGATTGAATCTGTGTAACAAGGGACACAACAGACATAATGAAGGTGAAGTTTGGGATGATGAAGGTGGCTGGCCCTAAACATCATCATGGGGTCCTCAGAAGGGAGATGTAGAGGAAGGCTGAGCACAATAGGGAAGTGGCCATGTGACCTGGAAGCAGAGATGAGAGCACAAGTCGAGGAATGCTAGCCACCACCGGAGGACCAGCGGTCGGAAGAGGTGGAACAGCTTACCGAGAACCTCTGGGGCACAGTGCTGCCCATCCCTGGCATCTGCCTGGTGAGGCTGCTCTGTGACTTTGAAGAAATATGAAAGAACAATTTCCACGGTCTTGCCCCCAGTTTGCACAAACTTGTTCTGACAGCCTCAGGTTCCAACGTGGTTTGTGAAGATACCGTTCCATAATGGGGTCAGCCCTTGAGAGGCGGGAGTTATTGTCACTTCTGTGACTAAGGACTCTCAGAGAGGAGGGCTTCTGCATTGTATCTGGGCATGACTCGGGTCCAGGTGGGTGACTCTTTTGTGACAGGCAGGGATGATGGGGATGACTCCACACCATTCTGGAGTGTTCTCAGAGGAGGGTGTCTAAGCCCTGTCTGTGTTCTAGCCTCTCTGCTCACACGGCTCTGGAGCGTGTCTTCCCGCCGCCACTGGGATTACACGGTCATTGACTCCCCATAGCAAAATCTACTCGGTGAGACATGCCAAGTCCTGGGGCCTAGGGACTGCCGGCCTAGGAGGCGTCCCAGCCCTGCCTCTGGGCCAATGTGCCTGCCACCCACCAGGATCACAACATTATGGGATGGGCCAGCTTTGCCTGGAAGTGGGGAGCCCATGCCTTCCCATCACCAGCAACATTGAGCCTTGTTCTCTTTCTGGACCCTGAGCAAGTCAAACTGACCCACCAGCCAGAGAGCTGGTTGACCAGTATCCCCGGGCCTTCTGTTCTGCCTCTCTTCCTCCTAGAGGCGGGACCTCCTTCTATGGGATGGGCAGGCAGCGTTTGTGTCGGCTGTCTGCAGAGCGGGCCTGCATGGGCTGCCCAGGCCCTCCCAACACAGAAACGGCAGCCCAAAGCTGATTGGAGGAACACCTCCTCTTTTACTGATTGTGCCTTTGTTGGTTTTGGTTTTGTTGAGTCTTTGTTTCGTTTTTGTTTTGTATGTGAAACGGTATGCTGGCAAGCTTGCTCAATCAAAGTATTCTTTCTAACATGTACTCAGTGGGATTCATTTATTTTACTTTTGGTGATTCTGGGAATTGAACCTAGAGCCTGAGGCATCCTAGGCAAACACTCTACCACTCAGTTATATTCCTGGCCTACACATCAATGGATTCTTATTTTTTAGTATGTGTGTGCAAGTTTGTCTGTGTGCAGGTGCATGTGGAAGCCAGAAAACAACCTCAGCTGTCATTCTTCAGGCATGCCTACCTGGATTTCTTGGGACAAGGTCTCTCACTGGCCTGAACTTGCAGATCTGGCTATGCTGCCTGGCCAGCAAGCCCCAAGGGTCCACCTGTTTCCACTTTCCAAGTGCTGAGATTATAAGTATGTGGCACCATGTGCAGCCACTGCTGCTGCTGCTGCTTCTCCCTCCTCCTCCTCCTCCTCCTCCTCCTCCTCCTCCTCCTCCTCCTCCTCCTCCACCCCCTTCCCCGCCTCCTCAGTTAATGTGGGTTCTGGGAATTGAACTCATCTACAAACACTTTACTGACCAAGCTATCTTTCTAGACCAACAAGCAATTCTTTTGGAAAACACTGGCAATCTTCCTCAGGTCAGAGTCCAGCTTGTCTTCTGTGGCACACTACAGACAGTTCCCTGGCCACCAGTCTATCCCAAGAAAGGACTTTGCAAACAGGAGCTGAGACTACATGGCGAGGCAGATCTTATTTGTTGCTATGGCCACATGTCCCTGGGTAGGGAACTAGGGATCTGAAGACTCACGCAGGACCCTTATCAGGCACTGGAATGGCTGGTCACAAACTCAGCAACCAAAGGCTGCTGCAGAGCTGTACCTTGGGGACCCCTTCCCTGAACCCACACGTACCACCTGTAGAATGTGTGAATGCCAGTGAGGCAACAGCAACCAGGTTGTTGGGGGCTGCTGCTGGGATAAGGCAATTACCTTCACAGTCACAGAAGGAGAATATGATCTGACAGGATCTAGAAGCACCTAGGAGACAAACCTATGGGTACATCTGTGAGGAATTATCTAGACTAGGCCAAAGTGGGAAGACCCATTCCCTGGTTTGGGGTTCCTGGACTGAATAAAAGGAAGAAAGGGAGCTGAGCACCAGCATTCATCTCTCTCTGCTTGCTGCCGTGCCTTCCCTACCAGCATGGACTATCCTCAGACTGTGAGCCAGAATAAGTCCTTCCTTCCTTCCTTCCTTCCTTCCTTCCTTCCTTCCTTCCTGCCTGCCTGCCTGCCTGCCTGCCTGCCTGCCTGCCTGGTGTTCTGGGACAGGAGAGGAGCAAACATAAGGCAAGTCATATGAAGAAGAATCTGGAGGCCAGGCAGGAGAAATATACAGGGAAAACCATGAAGAAAAGCCCACATCCCGATCTATGTGCAAAAAGGAACTTCTCTTGCCTCCAAGAAAAGAAAGAGAGCAGGCCCAAGTGGACAACGATACAGTGGTGTGTCATGCTAAGCACAGATTGAGTAGCCATAAAATATAAAATGCTCATCCAAGCCAATAAGAAAGACACGACCACACAGATGGTGAGAAAGATACTGAATAGGTATGTCACAAAAAGGAAGCATCAATGACTGTACTCCTATATGAAAGAGCAAATGGAAATGTTGTCACCCTGGTGACAAGGAAAAGAAGCAAGACTGTCAACCGTGGGGGTGAGACTAAGTATAGGTAAAACTACCCGGTGAAAGTCTGGTAACATCTGGGAGGGTGAAACGTGCAAGCCCTGTGACCAGCAGTTCCATTCCCAGGCATATTACAGAATCCACTCACAGTGCACCCAGAGGCTGGTACAACGGTGCCCCAGCAGCCAGGCTCAAAGACATAAGTGCACCCCAGATGCCTGACAATGCAGACTGTTGCAGAACATCAACAATGACCAAACCAAAAAGAGAAGTAAATGAACAAACGAGTGAATGGATGAGTGAGGAGTGGATAAAATTTCCAAAATGTACTGCAGAGAGTGGAAGTCAGGTTTCCAAAGAACATGCCTGTAATAGTGTCATCTACAGAAAGTGCTATAAGATAAACTAAACAATATGTTGGGGAAATGAGCAGCCACAATATATAAAGTGCTCATCCAAATCAATAGGTTTGTTACGGATATGTGTCAAGCAGAAAGTGTAAAGTGTCATGGAAGCCAGGGACAAAAAAACTGATAATTGCAGACAATGAAGAAGTGGGTGTGCCTGGGGCAGGGAAGTGGGGGCTAGGACCTCCAAGGTGCTGGCTCATTCCCAGTTCCTTACCGGCACTTAGGAGGTGAATGAACATAGGAGGATCAGGAGTTCAAAGTCACACTTGTCTACAAGACCATCCTGGGCTCTAAGAGACTGGAGAGAGCTGTATCAAGGTTAACAAATGAAAGAAGCCAGTGGGCAGAGGAAGACTAGAAGCCGTTCCCTGCCTGGACTTCATACAACAAACAGGGTGCTCAGGAAAAGCTCATGGTGCACAAGCATGGGGTGAGTCAGGTGCTGCGTAACTGAACTATAGTCATATGGCTCACGACCCGGTGTTTTTGGGGGTTTTCTCTCAGCTCACTAGTTGGGATGGATGGTTTTAATTATCAACTTGACATAATCTAGAATCACATGGGAAGTTTCTTTAAGGGATTATCTAGATCAGGCTGCCCCATGAGCATGTCTCTGAGGGACTGTCTTGACTGTGATAATGGATATGGGAAGACCCACCCACTGTAGGTGACACCATTCCTAGGAAGGGGATCCTGGACTGCCGAAGAGTGGAGAAAGCAAGCTGAGCATAGGCATGCACGCGTCACTGGTCCCTTCTGACTGTGAACTTGTTGGAGCAATTTTATCTCAGCAACAGAAACAAAACTAACCACTCCCCTCTTAGAAGTGTTTTCTCTCTATGACTAACCATGGTCCAGATCATTGCTCTGGGACACCAGAACCTGGATACTTCAGCAGGTTCTCCAGGACTCAGATCCTCATCTGTAACACTCAGAATGGCCAGGAGACAAGGATGCCTGTATCATGCTGACTGGTACAGCTTCACCATGATCTAGTTAATCTGCTGGTTCCCAATACTTAGCAGGTCCAGATTTTGCTGAAGGGGTGGTGGATGGATGCAGGCTTCTGGTTAGAGGCTCCTGAGTGGACTGGGATGCTGGACTAGAGAACGGAGTAACCATAGGACTACAGTGGAGAACTTGTATGAGTAACTAGAAAGCATTTTGGGGCTCCTTGTTGACACCTGATTACTCAGGGGTCCCATCTGAGCTATGGCATACATCTGCTGCTCGATATCCCTACTGGCTATCTCTAGTCTGTCTGGTGGGCTCACTCCGTGAGGAACACACATGTATCAGCATCTGATCCATGTTACTGACCCCATAATCACCAGATCCAGCTGAGCTCCAGCTTGGCTTTGTCCTGTCACCTTTCAGCAGAGCTCTAATAGAGCCATCACTATTTGGGGCTGACACACAGCAGATATCTCACTAAGTAAACACTGATGTTTGCGTAAGGAAATGAGGTCATAAAACTGCTGCGGCAAAGGCGCAGTACAGACAGGCTCTGTTAAGATCCAGCGCTGTTAGCAGAGGCTCGGTCATTCATCCAGCGCCCTTCTTACCTCAGTTTCCCCAGAACAGAAGGGCTGGAAGGTACCGCTATTTTACACACAGAGCTCCAGACACATAAAAGACCAGAGGAGGGACTGGGGATGGGGCTCGGTGATGACCTAGAGTGCATGAAGCCCTGGATCAGTCCTCAGGCTTGCATACAACTGGGTGCAATGGCATATCCTATAATCTCGGCACTGGGGAGGCAGAGGGAGGAAGATCAGGAGTTAAAGGTCATCTTGGCTACGTAATGAATTTGAGACCAGCCTGGGATACATGAGACCCTGTCTCAAAAAGTGGGGTTGGAGAGCTAGTTTAGTGGTTAAGAGGATCGGCAGCTCTTATAGAGGACATGTGTTTGGTTCCCAGGACCACATGGAAGCTCACAACTGCCTGTAACTCTAGTTCCAGAGGATCTAACATGCCACCTTGCCTCAAAAAGAAAAAAAAAAGTTGAAAAGCGAGCTTCCAGGGAAGCTTCTTGCAGCAAAGTGTTGACTTGCAGGCAGACAGGTAGCATGGGCAACCTTGGATGTGCTTCAGGTATCTAGTGGGCCAGAACTGGGCAGGGAAAAGGCCAGGGAAGCTTTGTCAAAATGAGGCCCTCTCCAGGAGAGGCCCTGGAATGGTTATCAGCTGGGGACGGGATGTTGTAACTACAGTAGAATCTGCCCTTGGCTGAGCACTGCTGACTGGAATCTTCTAGACAGCCAATGCCTCAAAGCCATGGGTGGGAATGAGTATACAACAGTGAGGGAGGACAGAGGGGAAGGAGGAAGTCTTCAGGAAAGAAGGGGTCTGTGGAGGATGATGGGTGAACATGGTGGACTCTGCAACTTGGCCCAGCGTGCTTCAAGGGCTGAGTGGAATTCGCTGCTGGCCTATCAGAGTTGGATGGGCTAATCCTAGATGGCTCAGGTAAACTTCCTCCTGAAAGTGGATGGGCTGTGTCCACCAGGGTGTGCTTGGGAAAAGTGCCTTCCTCTGCTGTGCTGTGCCCGCCCCTCTCATTGGTCCAGGCAGTCTCTGTGGGCTGGGGAAGAGGCAGCTCTCTGATGAAGGCTCCCGTTCCTGGTCTCCTGTGCTCAGTCCCACAACCCTTCTCACCACCCTATACGCCCTCCTTTCCTTTCTTTGTCCTTCGATTTTCATACATATGTCTGTATGTGCATACATTTGTGTGTGTGAATACTGGTGCACATGTGCCGCAACTATTCTGTATGCTGTGTGTTACTCAGCTTTCTGAATACCTAAGATAAACCAACTTAGAAAGAAGAAATGCTCAGTGCTGGAAAAGGACTCAGTTGGCAAAGTGTTTGGCCATTTTTAAAAAGTAGGTTATGGAGTTATATACTTGTAATCCCAGTGCTGGAAGGGCAGAGACAGAATTCCTAGGGCAGTCAGCTTAGCAAAATCAGAGAAATTTAGGTTCAGAGACAGACCTTGAGTCCAAAACCTAGGTGGAGCCGATGTGGTAGCACATTCCTTTGATCCTAGCACTTGAAAGGCAGGGGCGTGTGGATCTCTGTGAGATTAAGGCCAGCCTGATCTACATAGTGAGTTTTAAGACAGTGGGGGGCTATAGGGAGACCCTACCTTAAACACCACCACCAAGGTGGAGAGTGACAGCAGAAAACACCTGACAGTGACATCTGTCCACACACACACACATACACACACACACACACACACACACACACACACACACACACACACACACTAAGGAAGTGGTTTGCCTTGGCTTACAGTTTCAAAAGTCCATAACGATTAGGCCCTGTTGATTTGGGCCTGTGGCAGCAGAGAACATCATGGAGGCTCGCCAGGGGCAGGTGGTAGAGGCAGTTTCTTCAGCTCATGGGGCCAAGGTCCCAATATCCTCTCCAAGGACAGCATTCCTAATGATCTAACTTCCACTACCCCTCACCCTTTAACGTTCTACCAGCTTCCGACAATGCCACAGGATGGAGTTCAAATCTTTCACAGGAGTCTGGGGGGGCAGTCTAATCTACACCCAAACTATGTCATACTTTATGTATAATGCACTCATCTCTTCACAATTCCACCAGTGATGCACTGGTTCCTTTGCTCGATGCTGTGACAAAAAAACCTGAGAAAAGCAACTTAAGGAAGGAAGGGTTTATTTGGCTCACGTTAGGAGGGAGCAGTCTACCATGGTGAGAGGGCAAGGCAGCAGGAGCGTGAGGCATCCAGTCAGGAAGCAACAATTGATGAACGGTGGTACTCAGCTCACTTTCTGCTTTTTATATTCAGCCCAGAACCCCAGCCCATGGAATCGTGCCGCCCACATTTAAGGTGAGTCTTCCCACCTTGATCTAGAAAAAGTCCCTTATAGACATGACTAGAGCTTTGTCACTTAGGTGATTCTAGATCCTGTCAAGTTGACAGTGTTAGCCATCACAAGGTTACAGATATGTCCCCATTTTAGAGAAGAGGAAACTGAGGCTCAGAGCTGTTAGGCAGTGAGCCCCTGGAGGTAATGAAAATATTCAGTATGAGGGGAGCTGTGCCCCAGCCTCACCCAATTCTGCCTCCATCCTAAGTGTGGGTATGGCAAATGTACAACAGAGCCCCAAGGGATAGAAAAGGAACCGGAGCGTCACTTCCTGACACCATAGGACAACTGGCCAGCAGCCTCTTCCTGCAACTGCCAGAATACCATCTCTACACAACTGGATCACCTTTACTCTCCATGGGCTCCTGCCTTCAGCTGACCGGAGCAATGCTCCCCAAGCCAAGGCCAGGCAGCTTCTCTTATGAGAGAGACTGGTACTCAGCAAAGATCAAAGACCAGTCATCTTATCAGACAAGCTGCTTATTAAACTTTTATGGGCCAGATTCCATTATTAATGAGCTGTCTGTCCCACGCTGCTGAGCATGTTCCCAGCCTAGGAATCCGTTGGCCTTCCAATGCCTCAGTTTCCCTTTTATGAATGAGGAATAACAGAATTACCACATTTACAGGGGAACACAGTCTTGCTTTTGCTCCTTGGCTAGGCTGACCGAGAGAGGAGCATGTCTTTCGCTGCCTGAAGGAGCCTTTATATCCGAGTTACTTCATCAAGGGCAGACTGACATGAGTCCTACTCCAGGCTCTCTGCCTGATCACCAGTTGCTCTGAGGAAGAAAGCTGTCAGCCAGGGTGGCATTTGGAGAGAGTCCTGAAGAAGGAGAGCCACATGATGGGGGATCCATGACAGGACGAAGGACCCGGAGCTCACCCATGAATCAGGAAGACACACCCTTCAGAAGTCACCTCCTTCCACCAGGCTCTGAGAAGGAACACGTTTGCCAAAGGAGAAGTTTCTTAAAGAGGCACAAACAAAGCTAATACCGTATGATTCATGAACTGGCATTCTGAGTCTAGAATCAGGAAAAAAATCAGCCACATTTCTTCCTGCCCAGCCAATGCTCTGAAAGAAGGGCTGAGGACTAGGGTAGGCCCCAGGATCGTGGTGGTTAAGTCCTAGGTGATGGACTTACTTCAAATGCCACGAAGCTACTTCAATCTATAAACACTGACGTTGGAAAAGTCATCTTCAAATCCCCCTAGACTGAGCAAAGAAACTATCACATTTTCTGAAGGCAGACTCACAGGCTGACATCTCCATGCATGCTGGGGGCCAAGGAAAGACTCGGGTGTGTTGAACTGATCCCTAGTGGTACTTAGGGTAAAGTGTGCCCACCAGCCTGTATTTCCTTAAAATACCTGGCCAGATATTGACTTCCCATGAACTGTACAGCACACCCCAGGAGTCTCTCTACCCTCCGTGAAGAATGACCTTGGGGCATGATTTCAAACTTGAGTTTAACTCAGGACTAAGCAATCTGCAGGGAGCCATGAGCAGTGGTCAGGTCTAGAATGTGAGGTGGCTGGAGGTCACACAGGTCAGAGGTCAGGCATGGAGCCAGACAAGTGAAGAGAGCGGGGCATGATGGTTCCTGTGGCTGAGTGGTCAGTCACTCCTCCTGCCATTGCTCCATGCCTTTTGCATGCTGAGAATATAAACAGGTTTGGGTCCACAAGAAGGCCTCGTGTGAATGAGAGAGCAGGAGCACAGGAGATTTTAAACATCTCCATTTTAGAGATGGAAACCAACATACAGCTCTGAGCTTCTTTCCTGAGTCTCAAATAGGTGGGGCGATTCCCAAATAATTGTCTGCGTAAGCCTGTAAACGGACAGATTCCCAGGCCTCACCCAATGCAGAGAGAACCAAAATGTCAGGGGCTGAGGACCAGGAACATGCATCTTTAAAACACGGAGAGGGGGCTGGAGCTGGAACTCAGCGTGTACAATGCTTGCTTAGGGGCTGGAGAGATGGCTCAGCAGTTAAAAGCACTGGTTGCTCTTGCAGAAGACCCAAGTTCCATTCTCAGCACCCACATGGCGGCTAACAATCGTCCGTAACTCCAGTTCCAGGGCATCTGATGCCCTCTATGGGAAATGCACACATAGATGCACTTACATATAAGCAAACAAAACACTCATACACATAAAAATAAAAAGAGACAAACAACTATCTGCTCTCTCAGAAAGATTTCTAAAGTCATCTTTTTGGAGCTCAGCACCAAAGCCAAGGTGCCTTTCATAAGACTGGGCACTAAAAGTCTCCCCCAGGCCAAGTCAAGGAAGCCATGAAGGTGGACACTGACGCTGGATACCACGACACTGACTGTGCCTATATGTGTGTGTATTATAATGAGAATGAGGTGGGAGAAGCCACCCAAGAGAAGATTGAGAAGGCGGTGAAGCGGGAGGATCTCTCCACTGTCAGTAAGTTGTGGTCCAGCTGCTTTGAGAAAAGACTGCTGAAGGAAGCCTTCCAGAAGACCCTCAGAGATCTGAAATTGGACTATCTGGACTTTTATCTTATTCACTGGCTACAGGGACTTCAGCCCAGGAAGAAGGAGTTGTTCTCAAAAGATGAGGTTATCCTCTGGCTTCCACATCCACAGCATACATATGCACGCACACTCATATACCCACACCCATAGCCACAGCCACATCAACAGGCTTATCGCTGTTATAGAACAGTAACAACAAAACTCAGTGGATTCTGTTATTAGGATCATCTCAGTAAAAGCTCTCAGGTTTGGGGTTCAGGAGGGACATTGCAGTGGGCTGTCCTTTTGGGTAGAAGATTTATTTGAAGAGCTATTAACATCACAAGCAGATAGACAGACAGCATGACAAAGGTTCTGAAGAGTTCAGGCTCACCAGGCAGAGTGGGGATCTCTTCTTACAGGTCTCAGAGGAAGGGGGAGGTTTCATGTCACATGTTTGATGAGTGGTCCACAGCACAGGCCTGCTTTCAGGGAAAGACTTTGTGACTCTGAGGATGTGGGAGAAGTGGGGAGGACGGGCACATCTAGTTGAGCTGTACCCGTTCTACTAGTGGGGAGACGTGTCTCAGTACACCTCTGATACCCCAAAGCCTGACACCTGAGTCTGTATACTTCCTAGAATCCCAGCACTTGGGAGGTCTGTCAAGGGGTTGGATATTCATACACAGGCTCTTGGGGGGAGCTTGCCATTTCCTTCACAGCTGCTTGTAAGAAAGATGCTGCTGCAGGTGGGTGTGGCCTGACGAGTCCCTAGTATAGAAACTAACACTCAGTAGATCTGCCTACTTTGGGAATGAGAAAAGTGAGGCTTGTCAGTTCACCTGGAGAGGTTCTTCTGGTTCAACTACTGAGACAAAAACAGCAGGTTTCTGGCTTTGACTGAAGTATTCATGTGGGCACAGAGGGGCCAAGACCCTCCACCTCTGGGGATCTTCAGAATCCTGAAAGCCACATGCAAGGGGGTCCTGGTGTCCAAGTAATGGAGAGTAATGGAGGGGGGGGCAGGGGCAGAGAATGGCAGATGCTCTTACAGGGGTAATGAAGGGCCTTGTGACTCCAAGCAGCAGTCAGTGGGCTGGATTCTGGCAAGAGATGACATGGCATTTTATTTGCTGCTCAATTGTGTAATTAGACACATTTGGTGTTAGCAAAAGAGAGTAAGCCATAGCACAGGTCTGATGGACTGGAGACTCCAACAGGCTCTGACCACATTAAACATGGAAACCAGAAATTACGTGGCCATCTTTCTTGCAGGCTCTGTCTGGTTCCCACATGGAATATAGGGGGCATGAGAGTGAGGTGGTGGGTCTTGAGAACCAGGGGGCCAGTCCTAAAGCTCTTGCTGTGTCCCTCATTGGCCTGGAGGGCAGATCAACTGTCCCGAGGACATGGGCCCTCTAAGTCCATGCTGCCTGTCTGGCAAGACTCTTCTGGCATGACCACTTCTCAGGCTCTGTAGCAGGAAGTGGCAATACCAAATGAGCTACATAATGGCCCTAACGAGGCATGCATTCTCATCTCTGGAACCTGTGAAAATCATCTGAATTGCAATTGTGATTTTGAGGAGAATGTTGGTTTGTAGAGAAGATCCTGGCCCAGTTGGATCATTCCTAAAAGTAATCATAGTGTCTCTGATGAGACAAGCAGAGAGAAAACTGGGAGGAGAGGAAGAGCAATGGCAGGTGGAGGACCAAAGGAGATCTGGTGTGAGGTTAGGGTGGCAAGCCAAAAGATGCAGGAGGCTTCCAGAAATGGCAATAGAGAAAGCATGGGTTGTCTCTCTATTGTCTCCAGCAGTAACCAGTCCTGCCGACATCCTGTAGGACCTGGTTCTGGTTTCTGGCCTCTGGAACTCTATGAGACTATGTGTCTGTTATTTGAAGCCACTGAGCTGTTCGAGACAATCACAGGAAAGGAACACGCTGCCTTTCAGGTATCCAGTCACGAAAAGGGTACCGAAGGCTCAGCAGCCCAGGGAAGCTCAGAGCCTATGGAAGTACGTATAGCAGCTCACTCAGTCTGCCCTGGTGATGCTGTGAGACTCCAGGGCAGGGCCCCACTCTGGGTGGGGAATCCAGTTCTCCCCAGAAGTTGGCTCCCAATCTGAGTGGGTTATAGAGATTTGACAGGCAACAGGAGACTAGCATAAAACAGGTGTCAGGGATTATGCATTGGTACCCCAGACTGCAACTTGATGTGGACAGGAGTATTAGTTGCTTTTCTGTTGCTGTGTTTTATCACCATGACCAAGGCAACTTATTGAAGGAAGAGTCTACTTATGGTTCCAGAGGGTTAAGACTCCATCACGGAAGGGAAGCATGGCAGGAGGCAGCCAGAGCAGAGAGCTGAGAGCTCACATATTCAAGTACAAGCATGATGCAGAGAGATGGACAGGAAATAGGATAAGGCTATGAACTCTCAAAGTCTGCCTGGGTTCAATATGCTTCTTCCAGTAAGGCCACACCTCCTAAAGGTTCTAGGTCTCCGTGGAACTGGAGACCAAGTGTTCAAATTCTTGGAGCCTATGGGAGGCATTCTCATTCAAACTACCACAACAGGAGAGGTGGCCAGAGGGCAGTGAAAGGGAAGGGAACCCTCAGAAAAGCTTGCCTCCCAGGCACTGAGAGTAAGGACAGGGCCAAAGCCGGGGGCTCTGAGACAGGTAACACTGATTATCTACTGTACAGTCTAGAATCACTTAGGAGACAAATCTCTGGGTACACCTATGAGGAGTTTCTAGACTGGGCTATTTGAGGGGGAGGACCCTAAATGTGGGTGGCACCCTTACAACAGGCTTGAATAAAAAGAAGAAAGCGGGCTGAGCAGCAGCACTCATGTCTGCTTCCTGACTGTGGATGCAGCACAACCAGCTGCCTCACGCTCCTGCCTTCCCCACCACGGTGGACTGTACCCTCAAGTGTCAGCCAAAACACGCTTGCTTTCTTACATTGCCTTTGCCAGGTACTTTGTTACACCAGTGAGACAAGTAATTTGGCATCTTTTACAGTGGAGAATGGGTGGGGTAGAGGGGCTGAGCTTCAAAAACAAAAACCAAGGGTATCAGCCAGGATTGGGAGGCTGAGGTGAGACTACCTAGACACAACAAGAACGTGCTGCCCTTCTCCCTGGGACCTCAAGGCATCACTCTGAGGTTGGCTTTAGAGCAGGTGACCACACAGTGCATCAGTTCACACGAAACAGTAAAAGGGAACACAGTGAACCACTGTACCAGGGAAGCCCATACCTAAGGCCACATCCCTGGTTTGGGTTTAGGGGTCTGGATGGGTGATGGGCTTCCAATTCCAAAGGGACCAACAAAGAAGTCTAGGGCCATAGACTACGGTGATGATGCATGAGCCAAGTTTGATTTTCAGAAGGCTCCAGAAGGTGGCTGGTATGCAAGCATCACTGCTCAAGGGCTCACAGTCATAGGTGGCAGATGTGCCAGACGTGGGACTGTCTAAAAGGATGGAAGCAGGTGACAGGTGGCTGAACAGCAGGCGGAGGGCAGCACTTACCCGTGTACACCATGGACAGAGTGAGGCTCGTAATGGTACCTTCCCTCCTGGTGCCGCATGTCAATCGGCAAAGGCGCGTGGAAAGGCGGCAGGAGCTGCTGAGGAACTGTGGAGGGAGAGAGAGAAAAAGGACTTCAAAAACTTTCCCCCTCCCTCAAGAAGCAATTTTCAAAGAGCTTTAAGCTTCATGAATTCCTGAGCCAGAGTGTCCAGGACAAGGGTCTCCAAGGTGCTAGTACTATCACACACCCACCAAGGGGATGAATAAATAATCAAAGCCAGCCCGAGAATCCTACATCTTCCACATAAAAGATCCCCAGCCGCGCTCTTGACAAAGACAAGCAGCTCAGTGCTCTTTGAACTTGGGGAGATTACAGGCAGGCCTGGGGAACTGGGCTCGCGCAAATCAGGGCTGACAGCGCTGACAGGCTACGATACCACTGGCGTCCGCCCACCCCAGCCTGGCTGCGTGTGGCTTCTGCAGCATCAGGTGCCGGCCACGGATACCGGTGTGCACACAGGCTGCACATATTTACCTGGGATCTTCTGTGAAGGCAGGGGCTGAGCCAACAAGCCACCAGCCCCAGGAGGGCCACCAGCCTGCCTGGCCCACTCCAGGGCCATCTACTTGTAGAGCTAACTCTGCATTCATTGTGTGTGTGTGTGTATATGTGTGTGTGTGTGTGTTCAGGTATCCTTCCTCATGCAATACCCACCTTATTGTATGAGATGGGCAGTGGGCCCCAGGGATCTGCCTGTCTGTGCCTCTCCACTTCTGGGATTATAAGTGTATGCCACCCATGCCAAGATTTTTACCTGAATTCGAACTCAGGTTTTCAGGCTTTCAGAGTAAACATTTTACTCCCCAACTAACTCTCTATTCTTAATATTATTTATCAACCCAGGCATGTTGGTAGTGCCTCCAGGATTGAAAATGCCAACACGTGTGTGTCAGTTCCCGGAGCTGAGACAGCCCCTGTCTGTACTTGGCCTGCACTCAACAAATCATCGTGATAATTGCAGGATGCTCTTTGCTTATTGAAAGAAAACGCCTGGGTGCCCCAGAGGCAAACCTAATTATAGGCTTTAGGAAAACAGGGCTTTTAAACAAGTAGTTAGACTGGGAAAAGGCTAAGAGGTGGAGTGTTCCTTGGTGGACTCTTCCCTCAGTTAGAAGGCCACAGGCCAGGATAAGCAGGGCAGGGACTGAGTCTGACTTCTGCATTACTGGGGTTGTTCTCTTACATACAGGCCTGCTGATAGCGAGGTGTACTGTAACAGATGTGTCAAAAATAAAGCTGTTCTGAGCAAACAGATTCTAGAATTGTACTGCAAACACTAGCAAATTCTCTTTTATGGCATTGTGTTAAAACAGATAAAGATTTACCATTGTTGGTCCATAAAGTGCTTGCCAGGAAAGTATGAGGACCCAAGTTCAATACCCAGAACCCACGTAAAAAGCCAGGAGGAGGGATGTGTACTTGTGATCCCAGCACTAGGGTAGGAAAGACAGGAGGACCCCTGGGGTCTGCTGACCAGCAAGCCCAGCCTAATCACTTGAGTCTAGTCTCAGTGAGAGAGACTGTCTCACAAAACAAGGTGGATGGCACCCCAAAAATGAGATCAACCTTGGGCCTCCATACATATGTAGAACACATGAACACGTACCCACACATACACGAACATGCACATACATATACACAAAAATCACTGTTTTCACTGTTGTAAGTGTACAGGTGAGCTGCATTGGGTATTCACACTTCGATGCTGTCACCATCTCCACCAACAGAATATTTTCAATTTGCCAACTGAGACTATATGTATTAAATGCTAAACATCTTACCTAGGCCCTGATAACAGTCATTTTGCTTTCTGTCCTTATTAACTTGGTAACTGTGTTCTTTTTATTAGTGGAACTGTACAGTATTTGTCCTTTTGTGTCAGGCTTATTTCACTCAGCACAATATCCTTGAGGTTCATCAAATCATGGTATGCGCTATAATTTTCTTCCTTTGTAAAGCTGAATACTATTTCACTATATGGGTATAGCACATTTTTTCTGTTAAACTGTCAATAAATACTTAGACTCAAGATACAAGGGCTATTATTTTTTTTTGAGGGGGGCAGACACAGTTATAATCACATTATAATCCAGGTTGGCCTTGAACATATGGCAATCTTTCCTTACCATCTTCTTGAGTGTTGGGGTTATAGGTGTGAGCTGTCCATATGAATGTTTGTTTGTTTCTTCTGTTTATTCTGAGATAGAGTCTCACTATATAGCCCCAGCTAGTCTGGAACACACTACATAAACCATTCCAGGAGGGCCTTGAACTCACAGAGATCTGCCTGCCTCCACCTCAGGATTAAAGTGTGAGCCACCATGTTCGGCCCATCTGTAAGATTTAAAAGATTTATTTGCTTTTCATTTATGTGTCTGTATATGTGTCTGCATGAATGTATGTCACATGTATGCAGGTACCCATGGAGGTCAGAAGAGGGAATCAGATTCCCTGGAGCTGGAGTTACAGACAGTTGTAAACTGCCTGATAATGAGTGCTGGGAACTGAACTTGTGTCCTCTGCAAGAGCAGCAAGTACTCTTCACAGCTGAGCCATCTCTCCAGCCTCCTCCTGAAATTTTACCTTTGATTTTTACATGCTGAAATTTATCTTTGCCATACCACATTTGGGACACCTTCCATTAGGAAGAAAGCAAGCTATCTTTTCTCTCTGATGAACTCAACCTGCCAAACTCAGGCTCAATGAGGAGCTAGCTTCTAGTGATAATAGGTCTGGTTCTCGCCTCTGGAGCTTCTGAGAAGCAGACCCACACTCTCCTGAGTTCTGATCCTCTGCACAGATGGGCATGGGTGTATGGCTGATGCTCCTAACTGACAGAATGACCACATGCTTTCAAGGCTGATGGCCGATGGAAGTCAGAAGCTGGCCAGCTCTGGGGATTTGGCCAAGTTTTTGTACCAGAGTCTTCACTTGCCTGTCTTAAGGTCAGAACAGTGTCTACCTATCTGGATGCTGTAAGGACATTTAAAAATTCACACTGGGCTGGGGAGACAGCTTAGTTGGTAAAGTGGTTGCCACATAAGCATGAAGACCCAAGTTCAAATTTCCAGAACCCATGTAAAAAAAACTTCAAATGGTTGTATACTGGAGAGGCAGAGACAGGTAGATTCCTGGGGCTCTCTAGCTAGCCAATCTAGCATGCTTGACAGGCTCAAGGCTCAGTGAGGGACCCCGTCTCAAAACACCAAAGTGGGAAGTGATGAAGAACAAGAGCGGAGGTTGTCCTCCTCTGGCTTCCACATGCACCTGTGCACACACACATAAACGTGAATACACACACACACATACATACACACACACAGTCCATGCTGAGGACTATTAGGCGGAGTCTATACAGATAGGAAGCTGTTAACTGGTAATTCACATTGGTATTTAGAGATTTAAAAGTCCATAGTGAAAGTAGGAATTTACTAGTTGGGGAAGGGACTGGTGGCTCACCCACGGCAACCCCGGGGGAGACTGGAGAGCCAACAGTGGCCTGCATACAGAGCAGGACCAGCTGAGCTGCTCACATCCCAGGGGCCAGCAGAGAAATAGCACTTACTTTTTCAAACACACAGGAGCCTGCTTTTTACTTCAGTGCTGGGGATGGAACCCAGCTCACATGCATGGTAAGCACTTTACTGCAGAGCATAGTGCCTTTGAGAAGCAAGACGGGCTGGGGAGATAGTACAGAGCAGGCACACAGAGATTCTGCAGACAGGCACTGGCTCCTCTCTATAGTCCTCTTTGTCACTTTGTATAGTTCACTAACCTGTGGCCCTTCCACCAATCCCAGGCTGTTGTGACCCAAGCCTTGCTGTAACAGGACTAATACCCCAACACACACATACACACACACACACACACACACACCCCACGCAGTCTCTGCAGACAAACTTTTTACACAGGTAAACTGAGGGATGAAGAATGGTCCTGGTTCATCTGACTTCTTGGACATTTCAGCCCAGTATGGGTCATCCCCTCAAGCCCTTGATGAAAGCTTCCAGAACTGAATGCTTGCTCAGGGCTCTCATTGAGGAAGCTATAATTTCCAACTCTTGAAATGACAGAAGCACCAGTGGCAGCCAAGGAACATGGAGGAGAAACAGAAGGAACAAGAGCTACCTTTTTTTTTTGGCTGGGGAAATGGCTCAGTGGGTTAGAGTGCTTGCTGTGTAAGCATGAGGTCTTGAGTTCAAATCTCTAACATGCACATAAAAAGCTGGGTGTGGCCATGCACACCTGTTATCCCAGGGCCATGGAGGACACAGACAGACAAGAGGATCTCTAGAATTTGCTACCTCCAGGTCCATCCAGTGAGAGAATCTGTCTCAAGGCAATAAAGTGGAAAGTGATAGAGCAGGATACTCAGTGTCCTCCTGTGACCTTTTCATGTGTGTGTACACCTGCACACACAAAACATTCTCCAGATACACACATAAACATACACACACACACCAAATAGCTGGTTTAGAATGACATATTGAATCTGATCCTTCCACATACTGTTTTCATTGTGGGTTTGTTTTCCTTTAAAGGAAAAAAGAAATCTAAATTAAATCATATCCTTCCGGCAGAAGGGAAACACACACACACACACACACTCACGCACGCACACACACAATGCATATGCCATTTCAAAAAAACATCTCTTTTCAAGTTTCTGAAGAAGAAACTCTAAGTCAGGAATTTTTGAAGCATCACACCCGGCCCCATGGGAAAATGCACATTTGGCTTTGATGATCCTGCACAGAAAGACCCTGAGGAGTGGGGGTGGGGTTGATTGTCACTAAAATCTCAGAATTTTTCTGTGATTATTCAAACACTAAATGCTCCTTGGTTGGTGGGCCCAGGAAGGGGACACTTGTGTGACAGGGTTCTGAGGTAATGATACTACTGTATGCAAGGAGGACTTTGAAAAAAAGAAGGAGAGAGGCCTTCTTGTAGAGCTCAGTTCCAGTTAGGACTCTATAACAACTACTATAGTCAATGAAGTGGGTCCTCAGACAAAGACCCCAGAGCACTGACTCACGGATAAAGCCACATCAGCCGCCAGAGGGATTCTCCTCAGATGAAACCATGTGTGACCATAATGTAGAGACTTCATGCAGAGAGGGGACCAAGAAACTTCGCGGTGTCTCTTACCCAGTAGAGACAAGACATCATGCGTCAAACTGGGGACACCCCTGCCCTCCAGGCTGTCCAGTTCCTGGAGAACAGGAGTCTCCCCAAGTAAGACTACAGGGCGGAATTAGTTCAGAAAATGTGTGGGACTGAACTGGGCCAAAGAAACAGGTTTCACTGCAAAGCCCCTTTGTCCAAGTACTGCCAGTGGAGATAGGTGATGGGAAAGGACGCCTTACATGTTACAGGTTCTTTGTCAACAAGATGAGATTTAGAATTACCATGGAAACACACCTCTAGGCATTGTTTATGAGGGTATTTCCAGAAAGGTTTAAGTGACAAGGGAAGGCCCACTCTGAATGTAGGGTACACCGTCCCACAGGTTGAAGTCCTGGGCTGAATAAAAAGAGAAAGTCATGTGAGCACCAGCACTCATCTCTCTCTGCTTCCTGACTATGATGCACTGTGGGCAGCTGCCTCAGTTCCCGCCACCATGCCTTCCCCACCACGATGGACAGTGCCAAAATAATCTATGAGCCAAAATAATCCCTTCCTTCCTTAAGTTGCTTTTGTCACAGCAATAAGAAAAGTAAGACAACAGGTCTGAACTATGCACAGCTCAAACACATGTGGCTGGGAGACCACACAGCCAAGGCAAGGGTAGCTGGCCCCACAACAGGGTCACCAACCAAGAGCCAGTACTATGGCTGCATCTAAGAGTAAGGATCAAGAAAGTGAGTGTGGGCCCTCAGTTCTGAATTCTGGGTCCTCTCCCCATAGGTTGTGACCCTGAGACAGGAAGTCTGGGATGAGTGACGCTGATACTGGGGCCAAAATCATATGGGTGTGAATTCTGAGGATAGCGACATACCAACCAAGAGGAGAAGCACCTTTGGAGGAACCCTCCAGATGGTCCCCATGTCAGGAGACCAGATCCTCAATCCCCACTGACTTGCCACACACTCAGCAATTACTCGGACTACTGTCTAGAGGCCAGGAAACTTCACCTCTGTGGGGGACAGGCACAATTTCTCTCCCACTATGGAAGACTCTGGGCTTCCCCAGTAAGTGACTAATGGAGCATGTTCCTTCAGCTCAGAATTACTTGTGTCTGGGCTGGGGAGATAGCTCAGGAGGTAAAGTGCTTGTGCTACAGGCATGAGGACACAAGTTCCACACCCAGAACCTCAGGTAACATGGCTGTGGTGTGTACTTACAATTCCAGGCAGAGACAGTAGAATGCTAGAGCTGCAGAGGAACCAATCTAGCTTAGTCATTAAGCTACAGACGAATGAAAGAGTCTGTCTCAAAAAAGCAAAGCAAACAAACAAAAACACCACCACCACCACCAAAACAAGGTTAGGCCAGGAGCATACCTTTAATTCTAGCACTCAGGAAGCAAAGGCCAATGTATCTCTGAGTTTAAGCCCAGCCTGGTCTACACTACTGAGTTTCAGGTCAGTCGGGGCTACATAATAAGAGCACTCGCCATGGAGGTCTGTGTTTGCTTCCTGGAGCCCATAGTGTCAGGAAAGAACCGACTCCTGGAAGTTATACTCACATCCACACGCAAATAAATAAGTGTGAGTCTGAAGAGATGGGTCAGCAGTAGTTAAAAGGACCTGAATTTGTTTCCCAACACCCACATCAGGCATCTCACAATGCCTGTAAGTCCAGCTCTAGGAATCTTATCTCTTCTTACCTCTGTTGGCACTACACTCATGTATACAAACTCATGAAATCTAAAAAATAATTTAATTACACATTTTAAAAATTTGGGTCTGAAGAGATGACTCAGTGGTTAAGAACACTGACTGCTCTTGCAGAGGACCTATGTTCAGTCCCAACACCCACAGTGGTGAACAACTTCTATAACTCCAGTCTCAAGGATCTGACACCCTCTTTGGGTCCTCATAAACACTGCATAACACAGGTGCACTTACATGCAAGTACAACATTCATATACATAAAAATTTTAAGTGAAGAGACATTTTCTTTGATCCTTTGCTTAAGAGATAGAAACTCCACAGTATACCCCATGCAAACGCTCTGCATCTAACTCACTGCATTACAGAGCCAAGGACCATTGGAAATGGCAGCAGTCACAGCTTTGCAAATGGATCTGCCCTGACTGCTCATCACATACCCAGATACTAATCCTTCGGAAGCTCAGGCCTACTTTCTTAGTACCTGCGCTCTTGTTGGGTAGGATAAAAAGAACACACGAGGGAACAGGCAGGTGGTCCTATTTTATACATTCTTACAAGTTATGAGTGGCCTTAGCCAGTTTACAAATGCAGCCTTCAGGTCTCCTAGACTTTCCAGTGCTGCAAAGATGAGGGTGTGAACCAGGGCTGGGACCCTCTCTGAGGGGCTCAGTTCACTTTGAAACTTGGACTTTAGTCATGTGGATTCAAGTGACCAGGTGCTCTTGAGGCCCATGCCTCAGAGCTAGGAGAGTGCTAAAACAGTTGAGAATTAAAACAAAACAAAACAAAACAAAACAAAAAAAACAAAAAGCACCACACTGCAAAGGATCTAACATGCCTGTCTTCAGTATCTTGCACAAATGGTATACAACCAACAACTAGCCATGGGCCAGGTTATGTTCAGAAGGCCCTGCTGGTGCCTGGCCACTCCCCTCTCCCCAAGCATTTAATAATAGTGGTAACCCAGGTGACTATTTCACAGCATGCAACTGAAAAGTGTTTCCATCTCACTTGGGGGAAAATTAAAATCAGACCAGAAATGCCAACAGCACAAACCACAGGGTGTCCACTGGGCTGAGGCCCCACCTCTTTAGCAGTCAGACTTTCCCCTACAGAGCCCACCCCGGCCAAGGCGTTACTGACAAAATAGCTGTATACTGTACACTGAAACACTGTACAGGGTTGGGCTGGAGCCAGCATGAGCCACTGTTCATAGACAGTGTCCTGGAACTAGGATCAAGGATGGGAAGGCCGGGAAAAAGAAGGCAATGCACCACTAAGTGTGTTCCATGGGAGAGGTCAGGGAGATAGGCCCATATGCTCTGTCCTTCCAGGTGGTGTTCCTAAGAAAACAGTTCTGGAACCGGCCATGGGTGCAGATTAGGGCTGGCTTAGAGGCTCGTCTCATGATGGTGTTCCTGAAGCTGCTGGTTCAGTTTCTTCATCCTTGAGCCCATTGTAGAGGTAGCGCTGGGTCAGATAACCTAGGATGGATGTGGCATTCCCAAAGCAAAGACTCCCTTACTACCCATTGGCTGGTAGGTACCTGGCCACCTGGCAGCCTCCAGGCTGTGTGGTCACGGTCTTAGGGATATATGACCCTTTCTAGAAAACATCTGTGTGACACCTCTACCAGCATCAGCTAACACAAAGCTCCTACTTAGTCATCCAGGGTGCTGCTTAGGGCCTGCCTCACCGCTTGCCGAGAGTGCTCATACACTGCTTCTCACCCTCTGAACTGTTCAGGGGTCAATGAAGTCACCACATGGGGCTCCTGTGGTCTCACCAGGCACTAGTGACGATTTCCCTTTACTCTGACTGTGCTGCAAGGCAGAGCCTGCTAAAAGCAAGCACCTCCCTTAAATCTAGGCAACAAAGTTGCTGCGGAACAAGTGAACAGTCTCCAAGCTACACTGAAGTCTCTCTAGTAAGAATGGGTGGATCACAAACTGGAAAGATGGCTCAATGGTTAAGAACTCTTAATGCTCTTCCAGAGGATGAGTTTGGTTCCCAGAACCCATATTGGGTGGCTCACAACCTCCCATGACTCCGCTCCAGGGAGATCCAAAGCCTCATACCCCCACAGGCACAAGCATACACATGCAGACATGTAATTAAAAATAGTAAAAATAAATCTTAAAAAGGAGAACGGTCTGATCCTTTCCTTCCCTCCTCCCTTCCTTCTTTCTTTCCAGCAGGTACTTCAAAGATCACTTCTCAAGACAACAATATCAGTACAGTTCTGATAATTTCATGTAATTCAACATTTTACAGGCTAGTCAGTTTTTTTTTAAGAGCTTACCCATCAAACATAGCGGTACCAATATAAGTATAATGTATCCTATATACTTTCTTTAAATTTGGGAAAATGAATTCGGACTCTACCTCACAACACATCTGGAAACTGGTAATCATTTTAATAATACAACTGAATTTGCCTACTATATCAAAAACATCACTTCAGAGGCTGTAGAGACAATTCAGTAAATGAAGAACTTGCCAAATGATCCCAGACCCATGGGGAAGTCAGATGTGGTGGTGTGCGTTTGTAATCCCACTGTTGGAGAGGAGACAGGTGGAAACATGGAGTTCAGTAGCTAACCAGCCAACCTAGGCTAGCCAGTGCATTCCAGGCCAGTGAGAGATCCTGTCAAAAAAATAAGGTGGATGGCTCCACAGGACCCATGCTTAAAGTTGTCCTCTGATCTACATAGGCATACAAATACACACGCACACACACATCTATACATACAAGCACCTACACATGTATGAACATGCATACATGTACAGACACAAAAATATCATTTTAGCATGGAACCAATTTAAACATTTTAAAATATTTTTATTTTATTTTATGTGCATGAGTGTATTGCCTGAGTGTATATAAATGCAACTGTGTCATGCAGTGTCCACAGAGGTCAGAAGAGGACTTTGGATGCCCTGGAACTGGAATTATAGACAGTTGTTAGCTACCATGTAAGTGCTGGGAATTGAACCCATGTTGTCTGCAAGAGCAGCCAGTGCTCCTAACTTCTGAGCCTTCTCGCCAGCACCTTGGTTAAAAACTATTAACGAGATAGTTTGCATTTTTCCTCCACTGAGTCTGCAATATCTAGTACCTATCCCACCCTTTCGGTACAACTTCTGGTACCCACCATGTCTCCAGTGCTCAGCGGCCACATGTAGCTTGTGATTGCCATGTCAAAGGCCTGGGCTAATCAAAGGCCTGTCAATTCATAAAACATGGAAATGAGAATTAGCTCCACCCCTAGCCCTTCTTCTCCTATGAATCTTAACTTTCCACAAACTTCTATTGTGTCATTTAACTAACGAATAGTTCTTTCTTCCCCTCCTTTCTCCTTGCTTTTCATTCACTCAACTCACAAGGATTCCCAGGGTCTGTGGGAGGTTAGTGAGTGGTGTTGTGACGCACCTTCTAACCTTCCATACCCTTGCCAGGGTCAGAGCAGTGCTGGTCAGCGTGGCCTCCCTCCACTGAGTCTGGATTTCACCCACTGCCTTCCCAGCAAGGAACAATGGAGTGGGTGTGTGGGCTCCCAAGACCTTCCGGTGAGCACAGCTATAAAGAGGTCATGAGGGGGAGGGCAGCAGGTGTGTAGACATGCGTCAGCTAAGTCACGTAACAATTCCATAAAGCGTGTTCCCTATCCACATCACACCATTCACTGAAGGATGCTTCTACTACATGCCATTCCCACGGTGCTTCCCCCAGTCTAGTCCGCCCATTCCCACCACCCCTGATAGAAAAGGTTGTTCCCGTTAGCAGGACGATGTGGGCCTACCAGCAAGGCTGGAAGCTGCCCCACAAATCCCCGGGAAGAGCTTGCTCCCACATTTTGCTGGCAAAGAAAACACGGCCACAGTGCCTGTGAGATGGTTCAGTGTCATCAAGCCTGACCACCTGAGTTCTATCCCCGGAATCCCCATAGTAGATGGAGAGGATCAACTCCTAAAAGTTGTTCTCTGATCTCTACAAGCACGCTATCACACAAGCACATCCCCTGTGCCCAAACAAAAAGCCAAATAAATATGTATCATAAGAAATTTTTAAAGAAAATATGGTCATGTAAGTAAAACCACCAGCCAGAACAGTTTCCAGAATCTTCCTAGAATAAAACTGTATAAGGAAGGGCCACTCTAAAGACTTCCTGAACATCAAAAACCCTCTTGCAAAACAATATTTTGATGAGTTAAGTGTGTGAATTAAAAACAGATGAAGCTGATTTCCTTTCAAATAAACAGGACTCAGCACCCAGGGGAAAACTCCCCACACACTAGGCTTGGGGGTTGGAGGAACCAGGGCTGCTCTTCTCCAAACCCAGAATGGACTGGCCTGCTGACTCCCTCCCAGCCACCATGTCTCAGGTCAAGGTCACACTCTGGAGATCAAGACTAACCTCAGCAAAAGGGTTCTGAGGGACCAATGGGTGGTGTCCAAGGGCCTGTCACATGCACATAGTCAGGGGCCTGCCCCAGATTCCCAGATCCTGGGATCAGAGACCATCTTTGCAGACCCTGAACAGGCTCTCTTTGCCTGGCCTATCTCTTACTGACAAGCCAGCTCACCCTGTCCTGTTTTCGAGTTACCCAAACAGAGGTCACATGACCTTCACAGTCAAGGTTTCCTCCTTTCAAGATAGGTAGAGGAAACTCGTCTACAGCATTTCCTCAAAGCCGTGAGGAGTCTGGTAAGGACAGTGTGAGCCAATGAGTGTGGTGGGTAATCTTCATTGTCAATTTGATGGGATTTAGAATCACCCTGGAAACAAATCACTGGGCATGTCTGTGAAGGATTCTCTAGAGTAAGTTAACTGAAGTGAGAAAACTCACCCTAAATGTGGTTGGCATCATTCCACACTCTGGGGTCCCCAGACTTCATAAAAGGGAGAAAGTGGGCTGAGCACCAGCATTCATCTCTCTCTGCTTCCTGACTGTGGATCAATGTGACCAGCTGCCTCATGCTCCTGATGCCATGACTTCCCACCATGATGGACTGCACCCTCAGACTGTGAGACAAAATAAACTCTTCCTCCTTCCTGTTGCTTTGGTCAGTTATTTTTATCATAGCGACACGGCGGAGCAAATGAGTACATGATGCCTGAGCAGATGCTCCTTTCACTACTGGATACAAGATAACAAAGGGTAGCTGGTAACGGCCAAGGAGAATCAGTATAGGTTAACTTGAAACCAGCCAAAGAAGGTCCTGTTGCCCAGGGTAGCCACACACAGAGTACATGGAGTTGGTTGCTGGCTAGCTCCTCTTGGGACACTGAACATGGAGGGGTTCTGACAGCACATCTGTCATGGGGGCTCTGTGCTGGTGCTGTCCTGGGCATGTCTTCTTGTTAACACACTGATCCCTACAGCCCTGTGGAAGGAAGGTGTTATCAGCAGCATTATCATTTTACAGAAGGGGAAACTGAGACATGGAGAAATGTGGTTACGTGGCCCTGGTCAGTTATGGCTAATCAGTGTTGTAGCCAGACCTTGAATCCACCCACAGAGATTCTGACCCATCCTCACAGGTGGAACAGAACTGTGACATCTCTTCTATGATCATGAACGTGATGCCTGAATCCCTGGGGAGGCCCAGGCTGTCTTAGTCCCACTTACAACTGACTCTTCCTGGAAGCCTAACTCCCCTTGGACAGCCTAGGCCAGGTATCAGTGTGACAAGGATTGCAGATGTGATAGAAGAAAAGGATCACTCTACCACCCAGGCACTTTATGAGAGAGTCATACTGGTCATCCCCAGTAAACACAAGGTTAGGCTTCTTATTTCCTCATCTTCCTGACCATTCAAAAATAAATGTACTATGCAAACAGAAAGGGTATTCTGTGCAGTGCTTCTGTGTACCACCAGGTAGGTGGCAAAGTGGGACGTTAAGTCCAGGAGGGGCCCTTGGGAAAGGAGTTATCTGTTTTCCACAGCTGTGTTCCTGGTACCTACTAATAACCTCCATGGATCATCCTGCCTGGCTGAGAAAACCTCCTGACTGGCATTAAAAATGGGCCCTTTTCTGCCCATAGTGGGGCACCTCTACAGCCTACGTAGACTGCTCGTGGTTAGCATGCTGCTTGTGCAATTAGGGCACTGAGAATGGCAAAGGGCCCACCTTGGGTTCCCAAGAGTGATGGCAGTTCAGAGAAAGCACCCACCTGGGTTTGCACTGATTAATGGCGGCCAGGCTAATAGCCCTGCTTAACACAGGAGTTTGTCAAGATTAAGTAATTGCCTTAAACAAAAAGTGTATTATCTTTTAAGGGTCTGATGATGGATGACTGGTGCTAGGAAATGGGGTGATGGATGTCTGTAATGCCCTCCCTCATCTGCATAAATTAACACACAGCTCTTGATTATGTGAGAAGTCCCTCCCTTGCAAGGGCCAGGGTGGTCAAGGACCTTTAAATCTGATGGCCACTAGAAGCCCAAACAGCCTGAGGGAATTCTAGGTTTCTGAGATGAGCCAAGCCTCAGATCCCCCAGAACTAGGGACAGGACACAGGAAGGAGATGCCACTGCATAGGGAAACTGAGGAAACTGGATCACCAGCCCCGTGTGTGACTAGACTTCAGCATACCTGTACACACAGGACAAACAGCTCTCATTGACTCAAGAGCCTCCTAGGAACAAATGCACAAAGCCCTTGGCAGGATCTATTGGCAGTTACTGGTTGATGGAGGAGGGAGAGACATTTTCTTCAGTAGACGCTGGTAAGTTGCGCATGCTACAGTAAATATTTTCTTGCTCATGCTCCTGTAAGAAACCCAATGAAACTCACTGGTTCATATCCTCCCTCAAAAAAAAAGACAGTAAAAGAGGGACTAACTGGGAAGAGAGAGAGGATCAGCAGGAGTGGGAGGGGACAGAAGGAAATGGAGGATAAATATTAACATACAAAGTAAATTAGGTACATGTACCAAGTGTCATAAATACCCTCAAAGGCTTAGGAAGAATCTGATGTACCCAGGACTAGGAGAGCACCTGGTGGCCAGGGAGGGGCCATGACCCTCTTCTGTAAAATGGGTGAAGTGTGTGGACTGCTTGCTGTCTGGCCTCAGCAAAGTGTTCATGTTGGTTCACCTCTAAGCATCTTGGCCACTATAACTCCCTTCTCCAGATCCCAAGTATTTCCTAAAGTTCCTTCCATGGGAAGTCCATACAGTCAGTTCACAGCAGTCACAGAGCCACAGGATGTGGGGATGGAGCTGACATAGCAGGACAGACCAGTGAGAATAACTGTGCCAAGGCTGGGAGAGGCAGCTGGCCTCTGGAGCGGGAGACAGCAGGCCTCCAAGGAGCAAAGACTCAACAGGCTTACCAAATCTGTGAGACAGCTCAGGGTCTTCTCCATAAGAAGATCCCCTCAGAAGGGGTAGCGCACCCTGCCCCAGCCAGGCAGAAGGTGGAGGGTGTGTTTATTTGTAAGAAACAATGAGTGATCACTGCCACGTACAGTTTAGGGGACAGGAGCCAGGCAACCCTCTGCTAGGAGCTTTAGCTCTTCAATACAAGATCATACCAAGTATCCCCATGGGTCAGAAACACACTTTCCAGGCAGAGGAGGAAGGTGCCTGTGACACGCCTGCACATGAGAGCTCCTCATGTGATCTTCCCACCACTGTATATTTGCCATGTGATGCTCCCTTAGTGAGTGATTCCCTCCCTTCCTTTTGGGCAAAATATGATACCAAAAACAAACCATCCACCCAAGTGTCTCAGCCAGAGCCGGGAGCTGTTCCCATAATACTGATTTCCTCCAAACCACAGACGTCTGTGTGGCCTACGGGTGGAAGCTGTGACCAGACCAGCCTGGGGGAACGTTCTTCCTAGGAAGGGGACACAGTGACCTCTCCCACCTCCTAGATGGGTGTCAGGGCCCTCCTGCCTCACTTCTTCACCCAGGACCCTTGGTTTCTCTTCCTTGGTACATGCTCTGATAAAAAGGGGCCTGACACACCAGGGCCACACCTGCACTGCTCACAGCAGCATCTGCCTATCCCTGGCACTCTAGAAGTACACATTCAGTGAGCACCTAGTGAACGACAGACAATGACGAAGACTATCCTGGGTGCTTCTGCCAGTGCATTCCCAGCACCTGATAATCTTGTACTGATGTGCTCTTCATGCTGCCCAGCCCCAGCCTTACCATCTCCACCTCCATTTACAGATGAGTCCTGAGGAGTAACTGGCTGAAGATCACAACCTCTCTGAGTCACAAGCAGTTACGTGTGTAACTTCCTTCCCTGGAAATGCCGGGGAACTGTCGGGGAAGTCACAATACCATGCCCTACCTGGGTGTCTGCATACCTGCCCCTCAGATAAGCAGTCTTCTTTACCCTTCAAGAGGGTAATGGGAGGATACCCAAGGCATGGGCTCCGATTTGAACTGTTGGGGTGCTGTCTGGGGGCCTGTTACTTTACCCTCTAGCAGCAAGCTGCTGTTGGCTTCCTTTTTTCCCTCCTTTGCAGGAACTAAGAATCCCCTTTTACAACTCCTCACTGCAGGTCCCCTGGGGAGCCAGAGGCTGGCAGAAATGACTACTAATACTCCCAGGCACATTTACTGAAACCCTTTGACACAGAGGATATTTTTATGAGTTAAGCACCCCTGTGCTGGTATCAACTGGCGAGTTTCACTGCTCACATTTCCGTCCTGCAAAAAGCCTTTTTCAATCACTGCCGTGGCATACGATAAACTTTAATGGCTAAGGGAAGCCTGAGGCTGGGAGCTCTCTGTTCTTCCAGTCTCCTGGCTCTGGCAGCCGGCCACCCTTCTTCCCAGCCTCACACAGTTTTCAACTTAGATGGACTCAAGGCCCTAGAAGCACAAGCCAGTTAACAAATACTAGCAACCAGCTCAGCCTCAGCTGCAGAAACAGAATCTCTGGGATGGGCCAGGGTCTCAGTGTTTTTACTGAGTGCATATATGTGTGTGTGAGTATGCATACTCTAAATGTGCACACGTAGGTGGGTATGCATGCCATGTGAGTACATGTGTATAAGCCAGAGATTGACATCGGGTATCTTTTGTCAATCATTCTACACCTTTTAAAAATTATTAAATATTTTATTTACTAGTCATACACTGGTGTGTTTGGGTCCAGCCTACATCCCTAATTCCCTCTCCTCTAGTTCCTTCTCCACTTCTCCCTCCCAACTTCATGTGCTCTCTCTCATCCTTTTTCAAAATTTGACTCCACTTGAAACCATTTAGTGCTGCCAGTATGTGCATGAGTGTGGGACCATCTATTTGAACATGAGTAGCTTCTGAGGGCCTGCATCCCTGAAGAAAACTGATTCTCCCTCTCCCAGTAGCCATCATCTGCCAATAGTTTCTTAGATAAGAGTGGGACTTCAAGGGCCCCTCCCCATCTATGCTGGAATTTTGACTGACTTGATCATGTGCCAAGTGTTGCACACATAGTCCCAGCTTTTGAGAGTTCATGTGTGCAACTATAGTACTATGCCTGGCAAATACTATTTTGCTATACAGATACTTACTCTCTCTGGTTCTTAGAACCGTTCCTCTCTCACAATGATCCCAGAGGCTTGTGGGGAAAAGATATGATACAGATGTTCCATTTAGAGCTGAGAACTCCACAGTCTCTTAATTTCTGCATATTGACTGATTGGTCTCTGTATTAATCACTGTCTATCGCAAAAAAGAAATTTCTCTGATGAGAATTTAGTGTGCACTAATTAATGGATATAAAGATAAGAACTTAGGGGTAAGTTTATTATTACATCCACTTAGCAGAATAATGGTACTAGGCTTTCCCCTAATGCCTATGACCTAGACAGCCACGGGATTTGGGCCCAATTAGCAGTACTAGACATGAAGTCCATCTTATGGAGTGGGCTTTAAATTCAACCAGAAAGTAGTTGGATACTCCCATACCATTCGTGCCACTATTGCACCAGGGGGCATATCTTGCTAGGCCAGTTATTATTGTAGCTCACAGGGTTCATAGCTGGGTAAAACCAAGGACTATTTTTCTCCTCCAGTAGCATGCAAAGCACCATCCACCATTATGAAAGCTAAGCAGTAGGGATGAAGCTTCCAGGCCAGTACCAGCTTGCTTTCTACATGGTCCTTTCTACATGTGGTGACTTCAGCAATAGGGTCCACCATTATGTTCTGGAAGGTAACCAAAACCAATAGCAATAGTCTGTAACATTTGGGGGGAGTGGGCTATGGGATCCCACTGATCAACTCAAATAGAAGAAACCCATACCTGGTACTGAGCTTTTTATTTGATAGCCAATGGTGTCTGGGGGAGAAGTCTTCCAGCTTATAGAGTAACACCATTTAAACCTCTTTTATATGTGCGCATGTATATACATATATACAGTAGTAGGTTTCCATATGGCAGTTTCAAAGGTCTTCAGTGTTAGTCATCCTTCTCTCCACTCCATCTTCTCCCCTGTCCTACCATCCTCCACCCCATTTAAGTCTTCTTGGTCCACTATCTCCCTTCCCGCTTCATACCACCTGTGTTCTACCCCTCCCCCATCCCATAGCTTCTTACTAATTTCCCGCCTTCTATGAATACTCCAATTTAGACATATACATCTAAATCTGACATCCACATATGAGAATGCTATAGCTTTCAATAAGTGAATATTCTTATTATATTTATATTTATTTATTTACTTGTGTGTGTTGGAGGGGGCATTGCAGCATATGTGTGGAGGTTAGAGGACAATTTGAGGAAGTTGGTTCTCTCCTTCCACAATGTGAGTCTCAGGGATCAAACTTAGATCATCAGACTTGGTGACACCTTGCTGGCCCCTCCACCGTATTTTCTGAGATAAGGTCTCTCACTGATTCCGGAGTACACAAATTTCGCTGGACTGGCTGGCCAATGCGCTCCAAGGATCTTCCTGTCTCTGCCTCCCCAACACTGGGATTATAGGCACTGCTACTAAACGTATATTCTAGGGAATGGAACTTGGGTCCTCATGCTTGCACTGAATCATCTCCCCAGCCTTACAGCAGTGTTATCAAATCTCCCAGGGAACCCTAAAGGGCAGTGAGTATTGGAACAACTGTGCCTCCTCCCAGAAAGCTGTGTGTCTGGTCTTAAGATGTTCATCCCAGTCTGCCACTCCCCTCGTAATGCACGTTCTAGAAGGGGCAGGGTCCTGTCTCAAGTTACCTGTGATATTCATTTTCTGATGGTGACTAAACCGGACACAGAGGTCACATAAAGCACTAGGGCCCAACCTGCTGTTCTCTTATCCCCAAGAGCCTTTACTTCCCTCAGATTCAGCTAGGATCGCTAGTCAGAGTCCCAACCATCCACCTGTCTCCTCCTCCCAATGGATTACAAAAGTGGCTATTATGTATAGCTTGATGGATTCTGTAGATCCAACTCAGGCCCTCACCCTTGCATGGTTAAGCACTTTATATTAAGCTATCTCTCTAGCCACTTCTTCCTTTTCTAAAATCTGAATGTGTTTCCTGCTGGTTATCTGGCCCCAGATTTTGTTATCACCTAGCTTCAATGAACATCCCTCTACCACTTATTTCTTGAGCCTTGCTTCCCTCCCTGCCTCAACCTGAGCCATTTGCTACACACAGTTTCAAAATGAACAACTTCTGTGAAGTCCAAAAGCCCTCTCAAGCTCCACCGGCCCTCCCCCATCCATCAAGGCAACAACACTCATTTCTCCTTGGAGACTGAAAAAAAAACCTGGCTCAGGGGAGCAATTAAGCACTTCCTTTGAAATGCAGGCATGCTGTGGGTTGCTGGGGTGAACTCTGACCCCTGGTGATGGGAATAAGAACCAGATGCCAGGGTTTGGAGGTTCAAGGCACCCTGTAGCCGCAGACTATGGCCTGGGAAGAACTGGAGCAAGGGTCGGCATGGAGCAAGAGAGGCAGCGAGGATTCCTAGGGTTTCTGCCTAAAGTCAAAGTCCAACAGGAGCTGGACTTTATCTCAGCTTTCCCTATGTTCCTGTCAGAGCCGGGACAAGTGCCTCTGACAGTCTGTGAGCACCTTCCCGGAACAGGAAGTTTGGAGGGAATATCTCCCCTCCTAGGAAGGACCAAGAGGGCTGCCAAGGTCCAACCCTCACTCAGTGTAGGGTGCCAGGCACTACCAGCCAACCTACTTCCATATTCTAACTGGATTCTCTTTTTTCTTTCCTTACGTGTGTGCATGCATGAAGAGGCCCAAAGTTGATAATGGAACTCATCTTCCAATTTGTTCATTGAGACAGGGTCTATGAATCAAACCCAGAATTTGAAGAAATGGCTAGCCTCTTCAGCTGACTTGCTCTGGGGATCCCATCTTTGCCTTTCAAGGCCACATTCACTCAGAATTTTACACAAGTCCTGGGGTCCAAACTTCAGTTCTTGTTCAAGCACTTTAACCACTGAACATCTCCCCAGGTATCGTTCCTCAAGCCCTCTTAAAGCCAGTTGTTAAGTGGTGTGCTGCTAAACACTGACAAGCAGCTCTTACAGGGAGGTGAGCCTGGGTTTGTAGAGATGTGAGAATGGGCTCCTGAGGGCTGCTAAGAGTTGGCTACACCACACACAGCCAAACTGGAGTTTCATGATTCTCAATGCTCCCTCAACAAGGACCGGCTCTCCACGAATCCCAGTGTTCCTGGAGCAAAGATCCGCTCTGGTCTTCACAAACAGGGACACTGACCATTGCGTTCTTAAAAATCTAATAAGAAAGTTTCTGTCTAAAAACTTGACAATATTTTTATTATTTAATGAGCACATCTGGTGCTGGAAAGAACATGATAAAGCACAGTGTTAGAAGTCAGTTACCAAAGTTGGGGAAAGGGCTTGCCTGGCCATGAGGACCCTAGTTTGAACCCCAGAACCATGCAAAAAGTTAAGTATGGTGGGGAGGTGGCAGAGACAATTGGATCCTTGGGGCTCACTGGCCAGCCAGTCTAGCCTATATGGTGAGTTCCAGGTTAGTGAGAAACCTTGTCTCAACACCCCCCCACCCCACACCCTCCCATCCAGAAGTTGACAGTTTTCAATATATCTCAAGAACCAACCCTTTGGACTGGGGGTATCAATTCATGGTGGAGCATTTGCCTAGCAAGTTTGAGAACTGAGTTCCATTCCCAGCAGTACGGACACACGGACACACACACTTGCACTCATGCACGCCCATACAAAGCCTTTTATCAGTAGACTTACCTTCTTACCCCATATTAGTATAGAATTCCAAGGATGAACGAGGATACTGCAAGATCTAACATAAATAATACGAAAAGATGCAGCTATGGTTTGTGTGATGTGGTTATCCCATCAAAGCTCATGTTGAAATTGAATTCCCAGGGGCTAGAGCGATGGCTCAGCAGTTAAAAGTACTTGCTGCTCTTGTAAAAAACCCCAGTTCTGGGAATCGATTCAGGCAGCTCACAACTGCTTTTACTCCAGAACTAGAGGATCTAAGACTGGCAAGCAGACTCTCATTTACATAAATAAAAGTACATGGGAGCTGAGCATCTGAACTCACATCCTCATGCTGGCACAGAAGTGCATTATGGACTAAGCCATCTTCCCGGCCCCTAATTCACTTTTCTTTATGAATTATGAGCCCTGGGGCTGGAGAGATGAATCAGAAGTTAAGAAAGCTTGAAGCTCTTATGTGGATTTGAGTTCAGTTCCCAGCACCCACATCAGTGCGGCTCACAGGGTACCTGACACCGTTTTCTGGTCTCTTTGAGCACCTGCACACACGTGTGCATACATACATGAAGACACACACCAAAAAAAATAAACAAAAACTAATTAGATAAATTACCAGCCTCAGCTATTTTGTTCTTGCACCATAAAATGGGCTAGAACTGGTTAGCTCCCTAGGGAAAAGAGTTTTCACTGTCTTCCTTTTCCCAGAGGTCCATGCTGGCTCCTGGGTCTTCCCCAGATTGCTAAGTGGGGCCGTGGAGATTCACAGAGACCACTAACTGCCATCCCCAGCAGATGCCGACTCTTCAGCACAGGCCAAACAGACAGGATAAATCAACAGCAAGGACGCTGTCACCCCTGGCCATCCCGCTCCTCTCAATTTTCATGTGAATTTAGCAGCTCTGCGTGGTTTGTAAGAATCCAATTGTATCCTGACACTTTTTAAATGATGCCTTTTTAAATCCCACTATAATTTATCTTTTACATGGGAACAGTTCCACTTCCATAACCATTTGGAGGAAAGGAGAGGGGGAGAGCCCCACACCATAGTGACTTGACTTTATTTACAATAGTCCACACTCAGTAAAACACAAGTGACAGAGATTTGGCAAATGTGAATTCCATGTCAACGGCCCATTTTGGTAATGCTTAAGTGGTTTTCGTTAGAAAAAAATACACATTTCAGAGATGTTTACAGAGGCCAGTCCAAGTGAGGGTAAGCTTGTGGGTGAGAAAGAGCACACGTGGATTCCAGCAAACCCCAAAGTCAAGATTTATACCCATCTCATGAAAAGCGCTCTAAAGTTTTCTCTTTTAACTTTTCTAAAAAGACATGATTTTGTGTGTGTGTTCGCATGTACCAGAGACTACTGCCAGATATTTTCCTCTGTTGTTCCTCATTTTATTTGGGGGGACAGGGTCTCTCACTGAATCTGGACTATATCAAGTTGACCATCCTGGATGGCCCACGAGCTTGAGGGGTCTGCCTGTCTCTGCTCCTCCAGCACCAGAGTTACAGACACACACCATGCCTTGTTTTTATGTGGGTGCTATGGGTCCCAACTTGGGTCCCGTACTTGTGCAGCAAACACCTTACCCACTTTGCCATCTCTCCAGCCCTGAAGAGATCATTTCAAATTCTTGAGAAGTCCAAGAGAAAATGCCTAACCATAAAGATCTCTGATGGAGGCCTCACCTTACTCTCAGCCTTTAGCACATGACCTTGAACCTGAATGTGGGGTTCGGTGGCCATAGGGTCATCCCATGCCCTCCCTCACCATCCTGATCAATGGTCATTCAACATCGATAACCTCTTCAGTTTGGAAACAGCCCTGGTCACAGGAGTCCTTTGGCTATTTACCCTGTGGCAGAGATGAAAAATGAGTCAGCAAAAGAAGGAAAGAGAGTTGTGTTTAACCAAAGTCTAAAAGGAACCAGGCACAATCCTTTAGTCAGTTACTCAAACAGCTGTCTGAAGGCCAGGCTCATCCTCCTTGTGGTGCAAGGGAGAGGAAACTGAGGCAATGAATATCTATGCCCAGAGTGGTCAAGTCAGTTGATGAGACTTCCATGGAGAACAATGTAATTGGGGCTGGCGAGACAGCTCAACGAGCAAAGCACTTGTGCAGCCATGAGGATCTGAGTTCAGATTTCCAGAACCCACATAAAGCCAGACAGGGTAACACATGCCAGTAATCCCTGTGCTTTTATGGTGAGGTGAAGGAGAATTCCTTAAAGCATGGATCTCAAACAAAGTAGAAGGGGAAGATACCACAGCTGTTCACTGACCTCTGCACATTTGCATTGTGGCATGTGTATACCTATCTACACACACACACACACACACACACACACACACACACGCACACTATTGAAAAAGAAAATACTAATGATGGTGGGAAAAATATTTTTTTTTAAAGTAAAGGGCAGTTGAGGTTGCCACATGGGTGTGGCTCCAGTATTTGGAAACAGTCTGTGTTAGACTCTGTTAGACAGCACCTCTGCACCACGTATGTGATTAAAGTAGACTCCCAAGACCTACCAATCATCTTTAGCTTCCAAAGTGGCATTTAAGCAAGAACCCGCAGTGATTCTTTAGCCCACTGAAGTTTGAGCAGCACAAGGGTAAGGGTTCCAGTCAGTCATGGAAGGGAAGAGAAAGCGAAGAGTAAGCCAGGGCCAGCCAGCATCTGAGTGGCAGGAACTGCAGAAGTGCCCAGCTCCATCCTGTATGTAGCACCACTAACTGCCTTGCTGACTCAGAACTCAAAGCCCAGCGAACTTCCCATGGCAGTTCTTCTCCACAGCCCCTGAGTCAGAGCACTCAAAATTCACTTAGGACAAGAGATAAGTCAGAAACACAAATGACCAGTGCCAACCCAAACCCACCACTAAAAACTGGGGTCGGAGGTCCACACGACGGAACAAGGGAGCACTCACACCAGGGGCATCCACAAAAGGCTCTTGTGCACTGGCAGTCAGTTAAATTCTACTGCAGGGCCATACCTGGGTTGGACGCCAGCATGAGGAAAACAGCCCACATTTGTTCTAGCTAGGTAAACCTCATTTACAAGGCATATTTCCATGTTACCTGGTGTGACCCTCTGGAGCTGGGGCCACAGGGAGAGAAGTAAGAAGTAAGGCTGTGCCCTTCTCAATGGCCCAAGCCAGGAAGGAAGGCATTGCCATACTCCCACAGTCACCCTTGCTTCTCTGAGGCCAGCCACATGAAGACCAGGCCACATGAGGGTCCTGCACAGTAGAGCCAGATGCAGGCTGCAGGCTGCCCAACCCAGCCTCCAAGTATCCTCCTGCCTCGTCCAAAGCTATAGCCCAGTGAACTGTAGGGCATAAGGATGGGGCATACTTCCCAAAAAAGGAGCCTCTGGACTGGGAAGATGGCTTAGTGGATACAAAGCTTGCCATGCAAGAATGAAGACCTGTGTTCAAATCTCCAAAACCCACATGAAACTAGTTTGGCACACACACTAGGAAACAAGACACCTAGTCTCAAAAAACAGTGAAGAGTGAGGGCCAACACTGCCCCCCACCCATTCCCTCTAGAATATAGATGCAGGATCACCAAAATAGGTCTAAGGCCAGCCCTACTCCCTAACAAGGACTGACTGGTACTAGCAATCTAGAAGGAAAGTAAGCGGAAGGGAATACAGGGGAGGGAACAGAGCAGGCACCGAGAGCTACAGGCTACAACAGCTGGTCAACTCAGAAGCCAGGTGGGCTCCAGGCAGTTCTCCTTTCTAAGGACAGAGGTGGGTTCCAGACAGCTATCCCTTATAAAGGCACAGGCATCTGTCACTAAGAATCATACAGAAAACAATAAGCAGGGATGGGAGCTCAGTGGGCAAAGCATTTGCTTTGCAATAATGAGGACCTGAGTTCAATCCCCAGAATCTATGTATAAATGTAGTGCCTGGCAATGCACATTTGTAATCCCTGCTGGCAGGAGGCAGAGTCAAGATCCCTGGGGCCCAGGTGAGCTTATGGCCAATAAGAGAACCCATCTCTAAAGATATGGACAGCCTACCAGAAGTGGCATCCAAATTTATCTTTTGACTTCCTCATGTGTGCACACACATGCACTTACACAAGAAGTGCATAAAAAAACAAACAAGCAAATAAGTTTTGCCTGTTATCATTTGGAAAGAGCTGGGAGAGAGGGCTAAATCTTAAATTAAGTCTCAGCTATGGGGCTGGAGAGACAGTTAAAGCACTCTTCCAGGGGACTGAAATTCAGATCCCTGTACTCATGTCAGGCAGTTCATTAGTGTCTGCAACTCCAGCTCCAGGGTATCTGACGCCCTTTTCTGACTTCCACAGGCATCTGCATACATGTAGTCTACACACAGACACACATGCATAAATAAAAATGAAAATAAGTTTAAAAAAATTTTTTTTAAAAAGACTTGGTAGCAAATGGCATTGTCGGGAAAGGAAAGAAAACACGAATTGCAAGTAACCCCAAACTCAGCAGGAATGCCACAAAACTCTGGCAGATCCCAGACTGTCCCCACAAAGGGCCTCTTCCAAGGCAGTGATTAATATGCAGCGGGCTAAGAAGAATGCGTGTATTCTGCAGAGAGGGCTGGGAGGGGCAAGGGGTCAGGTGTCTCTTCCTTGAATCACCAGGCGAGGAGGACCCTGTGCAATTCCCCTCCCATTAGTCTGAGTCTGTGGGGTTGTGCAAAAGAAACAGCTTTGCACAGTATTCCCCCCAGACTAGATCCACAGAGTCCTAGAGTAAGGAGACAGAATCCAGAGATGCCACTGCCTCCGCTCCCTAGGTGGGGAGGGAGGGAGAGATTCTCTCTCTGTCTCTCTCTCTCTGTCTCTCTCTAATTCCTTCTAAGGCACTACTCTGAATACACACTCACTTTTTCTTGTTTGGCCCAGACCCACTCCCGTCACTTTCTTTTTTAGACTACGTAAGACTTACAATTCCTTGTTTTCTATAGGGGAGCTGAGCCGTAAGAAATCTCTTAGAAATGCTCCAAAAAGAACCAGTTCTCAGAAGATCCTTCAAGGCAGGCTGGGCCATGGAGCTGCGGGTGCCCAGCAAGAATCCTGATTGTTCCTGAGCTGTGCATATGCCCAGGCAGGGGAGGGGACTGAAGGGGTTGGGGCCACCTACTTTTGAAAATGACCCCTCTCTTTGGGGGCTGGATTTGATTATTCACCTCAGGCTCTCTCCTCTTCATCCACTTCCATCTAACAGGAAGAACAAAAACGGGCTGGGGAGATCACTCAGTGTAAAGTGCCAGGGGACTTTGAGTTCGATCCCCCCCAAAACCGTGGTGGTTTGGGTTTGTAACTCCAGCACTGGGGAGATGGAAACAGGCAGAGTCCCAGGGTTCACTAGCTAGCCAGCATAGCTAAGTCTGACTTCTCCAGGTTCAGAAAGCAGCACGGGTATCATCTGAGGAATGATACCTAGGGTCCTTCACATGCATACATGTGCACATACAAAAACACGAACACACACAAAGAACAAACTGCAAATAGAAGCAATAAACACTGGACTGGCAAGATGGTTCAACAGGTAAAGGTGCTTCCTGCAAAAGCCTGGTGATCAGAGTTTGATCCTCAGAACCCACGTAAAGAAGGAAAGAGAGAGAACTGGCTCCGCAAAGTTGTCATTCACCCCTGTATGTGCACCATAGCATACACCCATACATACATCAAACATACACAATAATAAATTTTAAATGCTTAAAACAAAAGAAACAGAAGCCATCACAAGCATGATAACCAGCTACCTTCTCGTACCACCTGAGGACAGACTGACTTGTTGAGACATTTAAAGAGGTCACCTTGTGTCGCCCCAGCCAATAACTGAGCAAATGTGTGCTGGTGGGAGAAGCACTCTGGACAGGGGACACTGTCCTTGTGCTGGAGGTGGCTTTGAAACCCAGTCTCTGTCTTCTAGCCCTCAAGTTTATTGATCTGCCAACAAAGCCACATGGAGCCTGACTAAGCTGACCTCAAGAAAGAGACAGGAGTATGAGTGGTATGTTTTAGAAACAACAGGACACCTGTAGGACAGTGGGGAATTGAAACTGATTAGAGACATGAAGTCAGAGGTGGCAAAAACAGGCATCAGCTCCTACCCACCCCTCCAGGTATGGACCTCTCACTAGAGGCCAAGGTCAACCCTCGGTGACTACAGGTAGCTAGGTATAAAAGTGTGTCTGCTCAGTCACCGCCATCTCTGTGTTGGGTTGTTGAACTGGGGATGTTAGTTTCCTGACACTCTGGCATTCCCGCAGGGTAGCTCAAGTAGGTAGACATGCAGGCAGCAGAACCTACACCGATGGCTAATGGAGGCATATTCTGCCAACACTTGGCCCTTGGCACTTGGCCCTCAGCAGCTCTTGCTAGCAAGAGGCACAGATCAGGATTCTGCACCCAAGTTCCTGAGAGACAACCAGGCCTGGGCCGTGCACTCCTGTTTCTGTGCCCAGCAGTGTCACACTGGGTAGACTATAAGGCTCCTCAACTGTCCCTGAGCTGGAGGCTCAGTTCCTCCATCCATATAGTCAATTCTCCCTTGACACAATCATTTTCTGTGACCTTGGAGAACCATCATGAGGTCACAAACAAGAAGGGGACATCTTGGGGACTTGGACAGCTTCCTTCTCCTGCCTTCTCCCTTCCATAAGCAGGGGTGGAATTCAGGCCCTTACCTTACCTCTCCAGGAGCTCCTTCTCTGCCCAACACCCACATATTCACCTAAAGGCACCCGAAACAACATTTCCTCTAGGAAGGCTCCCAAATTCTCCCCTCCCTCACCTTGACCTCCCCTCCTTCACTGATGGGTGAAGATGTCACAATCATTTATCATTTATAGGTATCACTTATGCTCACCCTATCTGCTTCCTGATCCTCCACTGCGTGGCACCAAGGGTCTACCTTTTCACTTGCGTTCCCTGCACCTTATGCCTAGTGGGCACTTAAAGAATCCCTGCCAATGGGTGGCCTGGTCGATGAACGAATAACCGAATGCAATCCTGGCATGGTTAGAAAAACCATCCCAGGAAGCAACTGGAAATGATCAGAGGAGAAGCAAAGGATGCTCATCCTGGCTTCTCCCCACCACCTGGCCACCAGTTCCCCCAAGCCCAGCCTTTGAGGAGGGCTCTCAGCACTGCAACTCCGTAGCCCATCATGCGGAAGTAAGCACAGACATCAGAGGTAGGGGGAGAGGAAGGGAGCGATCTCACATCACAACCATACCAAACACAAACTGGAGGCGCTGTCTCCCCGCCACCCCCCAAAACACCAGGCTTCAGTCCCTCCCGGTCTGTGTGCCCATAGCCACCCAAGCCCTCCCTGAGCCACATGCACAGGGCCACCAACGTCCCATCAAGTAACATCACCCCCTTCCCCTCCAAAACAGAGAGCCACCGCACCAAGCTGCCAGGCATTTTGGCAGTGGAAGCTGTTTATTGGAAGCAGGTTGCTCTTCCTCATGAGCCCTCCTCACCCGACTGCTTGATCCCGGGGGAGGCTTCTTTTCAGAAACCAGCCAGCCAGCGGGAAGGCAGGTGACAGGGCAAGGGCTTAAGAGGGCCCACACAGGGCTGAGCCGGGAAAGGCCACTTCAAATCGCTTTGGCAAACTCAAGAGTGAACCACAGGCCACCATGACTGGTAAAACAAACACACAAGTCCTCGGAGCGGGACTGCCTCTGCTTCTGTCTCTTGAACGGTCGCACCCGTGAAAGGAGCTTGTGAGTGCTGCCCCAAGCTGCTTAGCACTCGTCATATTGATCTAGCACTGTGCAAGGCTCCTGGCATCTCAAGGACCCGGGCAAACACGGGGGCCAGTAGTTCTCCCATGCACCGAGCAGCCACTCCACAGCTTCCCAAGGAGGAGACCCCCGACCCCAACAATCCATCAAGTGGATGCAAATCTGTCCAGGACAAAACCCAGGCAAACAGCACCCCTCTCTACATAATAGCCTGTGAGGGAGAAGAGCATGTGCGACAATTGCTGTGTACACATTCCACTAAGTACCCCAACTTTTGATTAGCCTCGTCATGATTTGTGTGCACACCGCCTCTTTTGAAAAGTTCCCAAGTGCTCAGAACAAGTTGACTCAAGGCTAACCTCAAACAGTGGCCTCCCTGAGCTTGGCCAGTGCCAAAGAGTCTGATTACAAGGCTTTTAGAAACAATACAGACCCCTCAGGCAGAATACATTAAGAGTGTTGGGGACAGGAAAAATGGCTCAGACAGTAAAGTGCTTGAGGACATAAGTATGAGGACCTGAGTTCATATCTGTAAAATCTACATTAATAAGCAAAGTCACAGCAGCATTTGACTATAACCCCAGCACTGGAGATCTTAGGGCTACTGGCCAGGTAGTCTAGCCAAATCAGTGAGCTCCAGGTTCAGTGAGAGATGCTGTCTCAAAAAATAATAATAATAAAATAAAATAAACAAAGTGTTTAATCCCAGCACTTGGGAGGCAGAAGGATCTCTGTGAGTTCAATGCCAGCCTGGTCTATATAGTGAGTTCCAGGTGAGCCATGACTACAGAGTGAGACCATGAATGAATTAATGAATAAATGAATGAGAATAATTGAGGAAGGCACCCAAGGTTGACCTCTGGCCTCCATATGCATGAGCACACATGCACACACTTGACATGCAAGTGTACATTCTCTCTCTCTCTCTCTCTCTCTCTCTCTCTCTCTCTCTCTCTCTCTCTCATCACTGCTGGAGGCTACACCTGCACTGCACTCATCCAGGATGTATCAATCCAGCCTCAGGGAAAGGAGACCCATGTATGACCCAAGTCATGTAGGCAGGGACTAATGTGGAAAGTGTTCCCTCATACTGGCAGGTCAGAGACTCTCAGTGAGCCGGGTGGTGTCCCCTACAGCTTACAACATCTACCACTTCCCAGTGGGAGTTTACAGACAGAGCTTCTGACCACCTGTTTCAACAACTACAGGTATTCATGGGGGACCAGCTGCTAAAATATATTTGTGAAACAAGGCATCTTTCTTAGGTGTCACTGCAGGTCCAGAGAAACACGCAGGCATCTGGGAGGAGGGTATTCCTATGCCTTTCTCCAGCTTACATCTTCAGAGTACTGGATTTCTATACATTCCTTATGTAAACCCTAGGTGTCCTGAGTATCCCTTCAACAAAGACTGGCAGGTTCTCCTCATGCGTCCATGTACCTGCTCCTCTGGTAGGGACCGTCTTGGTGAAACAGTCCACTTGGCTACCATCATCTTGCCCAATTCACCCACCAGATTCAGTCTAAGCCAATTTGGGGTACACCACAGTCCCATTGGGGTTCCCAACACTCTTGCCTTGATCCTAGCAGCATCCTGTTCACTCATCTTCAGAGGAAGCTTTCCAAATTCCTCTTCCTAAACTCAGTCAAAACAGACTAGAGATTCTTACCTCATTAGGTCAGTGTGAGGTTCACATGTAAATACATACACAGATATAATGCATATATGCTGTATTTCCCTCTACATGCATACATGCGATAAGGTTCAAGTTATAAATCAGGCAGAGTAAGAGATCAACACTAATACTAACAATAAACAATTACAATAATATACTGCAACAGAATAACCAATACTGTTCCTCTTGGGGTTTGGGGTCATTTTTAGGTAAAATCAGTATTACTGGAGCAGGGGAGGTGTCAGCAACTAACAGGAGGGTAGGACACACAGTATGAATATACTGTACAAAGAGATGATTCAAGTCTGGGTAAGAACTTATGGGGTTCTGGGCTCAGGATGTAGCTCAGTTGCTACCGTGGTAGCATGCATGAAACCCTAGGCTGGAGCCCCAGAACTCCATAAACTGGGCATGGTGGTGCATGCAAGAGGATCAGAAGTTCAAGGTTATCCATCTTAAACTAATCAAATTTGTTGCTAGCCTGAGCTACATGAGGACCTGCTCTAAATAAACAAAAGAATGAATGAGCAAATAAATAATAAGCAAAATAAACAATAAGATTTAAGAGTTCATCATAAATCCCAAACAGTGTTACACAAAGCTGAAGAATTGTCTATTTCTAGATTTTTATTACATTTACTTTTTTATAAGCACCACTATGTACCTGTGGAGATCAGAAAACAATTTTTCGGGATTCAGTTCTCTCCTTTGTGGTACCAGGGATTGAACTCAGTTCATCAGTCTCAGTTGCAAGTGCCCTTACCCAATGAGCCATTTTGCCTGCCATTTTTGTTGCTGTTTTACATTTTTTACATGCTTTAATTTAATGCTTTTCAGACCACAATTGCACCCAGGTAACTGAAACTGTAAACGAAGGGGGACTCTGGTAAACAGAGCAGGAATTATTACCCTTTTTTTGGTTCTCAGAGCCACAGAAAACCACAATTTGAGCTCCGGGTCACATTCACTAATGACAGCTGCAGAATGCTAATGACCAAGATGGCTTTTGAAAGCCTCACACTTGGCAGAGGGTAGAGGAGCTTGGTGCTATCAGATTCTTTCCCTTCTATGTCTGGCGGTACCTTCCAGCTCAGGGCACTGAAGTCTTTGGCTTTAGGGAGCTAAAGAGATTTTCTTTTCAATCCTCCCCATGTTTTTATCCTGATTCACAGCACCACCTTCCAGATGTTCCCTGCTCCAGCAACCACCTTGTGGGCTGTCGGCCCACTGCCTGTTGCCATGGCCTTCCCCACAGAGCCCTGGCAGCTGGTGAAAAAAACACAGGGTCAGGAAGGGAAGGGACTGAACACCCAGGCTGTCTCGGAAGAGGAAAGAGGGAAGCAGGAGCCGCCTGCATTGGTGCGTGGCGGGTGTTTCCAGACCAGGGACAGAGGATTCTGGGAGACTGGAGATGACTCATTTGGGGCTGGGGAACATGCATAAGGCCACATGAGGCTGGCAAAACACACCATCTGACAACACAGCCCTGAGATGACTGTCTAATGACTACGTGTCCAGGAGCAACTACACCTAAAGCTTACCTGGGTTGGAGAGATGGCTCTGTAAAGTGTATTCCTTACAAGCACAAGTTTCATCCCCAGAACCCAAGTAACAAAACAGAACGAAAAACAGGCATGGTGGTGTGTGCTTGTCGTAATCCTGATGCTGGGGAGTCAGAGATAGGCAAGTATTTGGACCTAACCTGCTTGGTGAGTTTCCAGGTCAGTGGGAGGAACAGTGTCTCAAAAAACAAGGCGGATGGCACCTGAAGAACGAAATTGAAGACTGTCTCCTTGCCTCCACATGTATGTGCACACGTGCATTCACACCCACATGCACATACATAGGCGCGTGCACGCTCGCACACACACACACACACACACACACACACACACAGAGGCTCTATAGTCTGCTGTGGAGCAGACTCTATGTCTACAGTTCCCAGGTGGGATGTCTCTCCTAGGGTAAAGGGAAACAGGGAAGGCTTCCTGTAGGCTGTGACATTTCGGTTAGCCCTTGATTGGCAGTGGGGATGAGATTCCTGAAAACAATGAGCATCTTCAGACAAGAAAGCCTGTGATACAGACAGTAACCAGTAGGGTTGGGAGAAGCAACTTCAAGGTCAGCAGGGAAGTAGAGGCAAGCTCCCACCCACTAGTGTGGCTGACAAGACAGAACTTGGTGACTCCACACCACTCACTACAGCTGGACTGCAGTAGTTCTAACACCAGTGGGCTTAGGGGTGGGTGAACTTCAGGGACCTGGCCTGATTAAATCCACCATCTGAACCCAGACCCAAGCTGTATATCTCCAAGGCGGGGAAGTGACACCTCACAGGCTGCGCACAGCTTCATTTCCGAAAAGAATGTGAGAGGGGGGAAGGTCAGGAGACAGGCAGCATCATAAATTTGATGGAAGGTTTAGCTGGAAGCCCCATTAAATCCACACACAGCTGGATGCTAGGCAATGTCCTTCCTCTGGTCTGCCAAACGGGGCCAAGGAGGTGAGGGACTCACTAAGTAATGTCCTCATTTTTTTGGTGTCTCCTATTACTCAGGGAATGAAAAACCCATTATCCACAGGTTTAGTAGCACTTGGGCCTAAGACTGCAATATTGTCCTTTACCTTAGCTCTCCCCTTGGCCAATATGCACAACACCCAGCAACCTCTTAGCCTCTACCTGTCCCTGCCACCATCTGTTTGGACAGTATACTGTTGCTGAAATCCACAATGAACCCACAAGCTCCCTCCCTCTCCCCTAAAGTGTAGGCTAGGGGCTTCCGAGGTCCTGGACCCTGCTCGCCTAGGAGGACACTCTTGTCCCTGTCTGATGGACTGATGGAGCTGAGACGAAATGTGAGCAGAAAAGTCTGTATCCCCTCTTGCTGGGACTACCCTCACTCTGGGTGACAGCCTTAAAGAAGAGGACATGTTTGCATTCTTGAAAACTACATTTCAATGCATTTATTTCCCACAGAATCAGAAGCACACTCTTTTCTTGGAAAGAATTCTGTCCTGGTTAGCTTTAATTGTCAACTTGACACAGTCTAGAGTCACCTGAGAAGGGAGTCTCAATTGAGAAAGTTCCTGACAAGATTGGCCTGTGGGTGGTCATGTCTAGCAGGGATTGTCTTGACTACTTATTGATGTAGGAGGGCCCAGCCCACCATGGGCAGCAACATCCCTAGGCAGGTGGTCCTAGGCACTAGGACCTAGGAAACTAGGGAGTGAGCCATCAAGCAGCATCTCCATGGGTTCTACTTTAAGTTCCTGCTAAAGTTCCTGCCCTGAATTCTCTTGGTGATGGACTGTGAACTGGAAGTGTAAGCCAAATAAATCCTTTCTGATTCTAAATTGCTTTTGGTTATGGTATTTCTCACATCAACAGAAATCAAAGTAGAATAGATCCTTTAGAGATGAAGACTAGAAGTGTGGATCAAAGGCAACTTTATTCTATTTCCATCTTCCTACATCTCACCTCAGAAGCCAGAGCCTTACTTATCACCGATAAGAATCACTCTCCAGACTTAAACTCAAGAATCCCAAAGAAGAAAATGCTTAGCAAAGTCTAGCTGACATCTCTGACAGTGAGGCCAGTTCTCATTCTAACTTTCCTTAGAGCAGGTGCCGATAGAAGGCCAACCCCTTCTCACACTAGAAAGGACCCTTTTCTTTATCCCTCAAAAGCCCCAGCAGAACAGGCTTACTTATGCATTTATAAAAAATTCTGGAAAAGGCCAAAGGGCAGGGACAGAAACCACAACAGATTGCCAGGGGCTGTGGGAGGGTGTGGAAGACAGAACGGTTATCTGGGGGAGAAGGAACTGTTCTGTACCTTGATAGTGGTTAGTTCACACCCGTATACATTTGTTAAACTTAACCTGACAAGGACGAATGTGGCTACATATTACTTGAACTTTAATAATGCAATTTTAATGTAGAAAAACAGGGGACTGGAAAGGTACCTGAGCAGGTAAGAGCACCTGTTGCTCTTGCAGAGGAACAGGGTTTGATTCCCAGTACTCACATCAGGAGGCGTACAACAACCTTTAACTCTAGTTCCAGGAGATCCAATGACCTCTTCTGGACTCCGTGGGCACCTGCATGCATGTGGTGCACATTCAGGCACACACATACACATACACACAAAATAAAATAATAAAATGAATCTTAAAATGAAATAGAAAAAAGAAAGGTACCAGACCCAAATGAAAACCAGATTTGAGATCAGACCAACTTTCTGAGCCCTAGAAATTAGAAAGAGAAAGCCATCAAGAAGTAAAGAGGGGCTGCAGAGCAAGTTCAGTGGGTAAGGTGCTTGCCTTGTAACATGAGGACCTGAACTTGGTATCCAGAACACATGCTAAAAACAAACAACAAGCCCTAGGCACTGGTCTGGGGAGGTGGCTCAGTGAATAAAGCGTTTACTATGAAAATATGAGCTTTCCTTTTATATTCCATAAACTCATCAGGCCCTAGCTCTACCCTCCCCCCACCTCCTGTAGGATGGCTAATCTTGATGGTCAGCTTGATATAATTTAGAATCACTGAGATAGATCTCTGGGCATCTCTGTGAGGGAGTTTCCAGACTGAATTAATTGAAGTAGGAAGACCCAACCTAAATGTGGGTGGCACCATTCCATAGACTGGGGTCCTGGACTGAATAAAAAGGAGGAAGTGGGCAGAGCATCAGCATTCATCTCTCTCTGCTTCCTGACTGTGGATACAATGTGCCTAGTTACCTCAAGTTCATGCTGCTCTAATGGCATCACTATGATGGACTGTACCTGGAACAGTGAGCCAAAATAAAGTTGCTTTTGTTGGGTATTTTGTCACAGCAATGAGAGAAATAGCAAATATATCCTGACATTCAGCATGGTCCTGGGAAAGGGAACAGAACTCCCACAAGTAGGCAGGCCCTCGCTGCCATGTAACTTCAGGGCGTTGGCAGCAGAGCCCAGAACTCTAAAATTTGAGCTGCCCTCATTCAAGGTCTGGCCTGACACTATGGGCATAAACTGCTTCACACAAACTCGCTTGATCCTACTAACCATCGGTCAGGTTCTGAAAGTGAAGTGCCTCCCATAGGCTCATGTGTTTGAACACTTGGTTCTCAGCTGGTTGTGCCATTCAGGGTGGGGAGGTTATGAAGCCATTGAGAAGTGCAGTTGAAGGAAGTGGATTGTGTGGGGGGTGCTTGAGGCTTAGAGCTGAGCCTGGCTTCTGGTCCGCAAGACGTTAAGAGTCTCCTCCACACATTGCCACCACAGTGGAGTTACCTCCACCAGGCCTTTGCTATATTCCCTACGAGGATGAGCCAGAGGAAACTTTCCTTCCTTCCTGCCTCTCCCTCTCTCTGAGACAGGTGTCTATCCTTGATTCCGGTTTCTTTGTTTGCTGCTTCCTACACCAGGCTAGCTAGCCCATCAGCGCCTGCAGATCTCCCACCTTGTCATGGGAGTCCTGGGATTACAGACAAGTGCTATCATGCCCAACTTTATGTGGGTTCTAGAGATCCAAACTCGAGTCCTCACACTTGCATAGCAAATGCTTTAGCCACTGAGCCAGCTCATCAGTCCATGAAGTGACTTTCTGTCAGGTGTTTCATTACAGCAGTGAGAAATTACCTAATACACCGTGTATAAAGTTAAACACCCCATTTTACACATTTGGAAACTGAGGCACTGAGAGGTCATGTTTCCATGGCAACACACAGTGATCCCCTCAGGATGACTGAGAAAGAAAGATATCTTATTTTGTTCCCCAGAGGAAATTTTTCACATCTCTATTCCTGCCTCTGGGAAGAAGCTGTAACACTCAGTTCTTCAGCACCCAAAATTAAATTCAGCTTCACATCATATACCCAATTTTCAACTACCAAAATGAGCTCAAGTTATTTTGGCTAGAGAAAGACACTCCAGCCAGACAGTGTACACTGATAATCTCGTGCAAACAAAGGTCTGAATTGTCCTACCCTGGCTAATTGGTGCAGCTTCTGGCTTTTTTCTTGGTGTCTGGGCTGTTCCGGAGATGGAGAAACCAAAGCTTTGCCTCATAGTGGCCCAGAGCAAGACTGTTTGTGAGCGACCACGAGTGTGACCTGGTTTCCCCTGCTGAGGACAGAACAATGTGATGGATCTGGAGAGCTGTGTTTAGGAGGATGAGAGAGAAGGAGGCTTCAGACAGGGGGTAAAGACCCATGGGAGCAGGAGGAGTATGAGATGGTTCAGTAAACATAAGCACTTGTTGCCAAGTCTGATGACCTGACTTTGATCCCCAGAACCCACATAGTAGAAGGAAAAAACCAACTCCTTCAAGTTGTACTCTGACTTCTATGTGCATACATACACATATGCATAATAAATTAATTTTTAAAAATTAATGCTGAAAGAAGGCCTACAATGGGTCAAAATGGAATAGGAAGCTTTAAACCTACTTGCAAAGTAATTTAGCCCAATTCCTTAAGAGAAACTCCCAAGTGCAGCTACCCTTAAAACTTACGAAAAACCCAAAGAAAGAAGTGTCTAGAAAGTAGATTCTAACTGGCAGCCACTCAACTGCTGCTGCTGCTATTTACCTTCCCCCTCTTACTTGGGGTCCTTAAAGAAAATCCCTTCCTTTTCCTAGAAGAATAAAAATCAAGAAGTCAGACACATAGGGCCATTCAATCTCACAAACTATGATGGGAGACAGGAGCTCAAAGAGTATCTCTGTCTAGCCTCACCTGAGGCACAATATGCAGAAATATGAAAATACAAACACTTCTCCACCCAAGCAACTTAACCAGCACTTAGAGCTCTAAACACTGAAACAGAGCTGGCAGTGGAGAAAATAATTGCTCGGCTCTAGCGGCTGCACAGTTCCTCCTCCCCAGCACAGGGGCGCTCACAATGTTGAAGACTCATTAGGGCAGGCGCATGCAAACAGAGTTTAACACACTGAGTTGGAATCTACTGGTTTTCATCCACAAACTCCTAAATAGTAATTATGGGTTAGAACAGAAGGCAGTCGGCCATTAAGTGACTCCAGGCTGAGATTCACACAGGGCTGAAGCCAAAAGCAGGTGAGTGGTTGGGCATCTTGCGAGCTGCTGTTTAGCCTGTGGGGCCTGGGTGGGACACAGTCTGTCAATCATCTACAGGGACCTCCTCCCTGCTGCCTGCTAATGGCACCTGTACCAGGCACCAGCCCAGGAGTCGAAGTCCTGAATCAGTCCCTTGGCTTAGCCTAGACAGAAGCTTCAGGAACCTAGCAGGTCCTCAGTGCAAAAAGTCTAGCCCCCATGCTGAGCAGACCGCTAAGTCAATAAAGCCCCTGTAAGCACAAGAAGCTGACTTTGATTGCCAGAGTTCTATATAAGAATTTCAGCATGAGGCTGGCAAGATGGCTTTGAAGATAAACTCAAGTCTAATGGCCTGAGTTCAATCCCAGGGACCCACATGACGGAGGACAGAATCAACTTCCAAAAGTTGTCCTCTGACCTCTACATGAGCGCATGTCATGCATATATACACATAATACATGCAGTCATACATGCATACATAAGTATAATTCTTTTAAAAGCTGGCCATGAAGGCACACATTTGTAATATCAACATTGGAGAGGAGGAGACAGGCATATCCCTAGGACTTGCTGGTTGGCCAGACAGCCTAACACACCCTGTGAGCTACAGGCTAATGGGAGATATTGTTTCAAAAAATAAAAAGTGGACAGAACTTCACCTGAAGTTGTCCTCTGGTCTCCATTCATGTGCACACAGTACACATGCATGCTTGTGCACATAATGAACATGTACATGTAGCACATTCTCCCTCACATATGCAGCCCCCACTCCCACGTACTTATCAACCCTATGCTCCAAAGTACCTCCCCTCTCCCCCCAGGTATCCCACAGAGGCTGAGGCTGGTGCTCAGAACCTCCTTACACTTCCCCACGGCCTGCAGAGCTCCTCTGGGTTGGGCAGTATTACCTAACAGCTCTCCTTGAAGCCACAGCCTGCCATGGGGCACACAGGCTAGGAGGAAGAGAGGCCGATGTTTGAAAAAAAGAAAAATCAAAGGTCCTGTCCTTCCTGGGCCAGGAAACAGCCCCACCTCGTGATCTGTAAGTTAAACGCTAGGCCAGGGCCCAGGCAGCCAGCAGCATGCACGAAGTGACAGCACAACACAGAGACCGACCCAGGCTGCCCCTCCGGGACTTCAAGAGGGCAGATAAATGGGTAGCTTGACAGGCTGCATGCAGATGAGATTTTCAACTAGAAATAGTAGACCAAGTCTGATCCTGAATTTAGGCTGTTGATAAGAGTTTTAAAAGATAAATGTGTTACTGTACACAAAATCTGGTATTCTTCCTTTTCTTTTCAATATTATGGTAAGTCATTAGGATTTTTCATGAATATCTTATCAGTGGATTCACAGTGTCTCCATCCACAGCCAAGCATTAGTTTATTTAAACTTTCACTCTTACTCAGTCAAGTCTTTAAACACCATAACGTGATTTTACTACGGCCATGATTCTGTGTAGGCAGCTCTTCTGAACGTAATTATTTGTATAAAGCAACGGACTTCTCATTAACTGCCATTACCAGCACAAGAAATAGCTACTGCACTGTGGTAGCATTAGACACAAACGCTGTCTGTTTCCAAAGTGTGCACCAAGAAAATACTTGTGACTGAAGGAAGAGTGAGACAAGGTATGAAGAAAATGTCCTGCACATCTGTCCTTCTGAATTTCATAGCTTCACTTTTACCTCAGAGACCTGGGCTCAGCCAGCACTTCAATTATCCAGATTAGTCTGAACAGTTTCTCAGTTTCTCCTAGATGTTAAAAACAAAAGATTTTTTTTGTACCCATGTGTGTGTGTGTGTGTGTATCTCATTCTAGCCTTAAATTTATCATGTAACCAAAGATGACCATGGACCTTCAGATCCTCCTGCCTCTACCTCCTGAGTGCTAGGATTGAATCCAAGTCTTAGTACGTGCTAGAAAAATGTTCTATTGACTAAGCTACATCCCCAAGCCCTGTTTCTTTTCTTTATAAATTGCCTACTTGATGGCCAAGGAGCCATTGAACCTGACAACCATCCCTGTTAAGAGCCGGTTATGGTGGTAGGAGAGACAGCTCGGAGTGACTGCTGCTCCTGCAGAGGACCTGAGTTTGGTTCTCAACACCCATGTCTGGTAGCTCACAACTGCCTGCAACTCCAGCTGCAGGAGATCCAATACCTCTTCTGGCCTCCTCAGACACCTGAACACAAACACACACACACACACACACACACACAACCTTAACAACAAAAATAAAGATGGGCTAAGAGGCTGAGGATATGGCCCAGTCAGTATAGTGCTTGCACAGCATGCATGAGATGCTGAGTTCAATCCCCAGCAATGCATAAACTGCTTGTGTTGGTATACACTTGTAATCTTGGCACTCAGAAATCGGAACTAGGAGGGTCAAAAGTTAAAGGTAATCCTCAGCTATACTGTGTGCTCAGGGTTAACCTGGTCTACATGAGACCCTGTCTCAAAACCAGAAATGAATTGCATTAAAAAGAGGCGAAATGGACAAATGTCTGTCATGTCTTTTTGGACTCTAGTCCATTCCAGTTCCTTGTATTAGTCACCACAGCTTTGTCACGATGTTTACTAACTAATGAGCAGACCATGCCCACAACCATATTTCATTCCTGTAGTCATCTGCAGGACAGCTTGGCTTTAGGTTATTTTGTCTTCTGTGTGAATTTAGAAGTCTCCAGTTAAATGGTGATCAACCCCCAAATCTACACAAAATGATACAATAGCACCAAAAAAAGGTATATTTGTGTATATGCATGTGTTGTGCACGCCTGCCTGCCTGTGTGAATTTCTAAAGAAGTCAAAGATAAACCTTCAGTGCTGTTCTGCAGGCAATGTTTTTGAGAGGTCATTTTAAACTCACTGATTCAATCTGGCTAAACTGGCCAACTGTAAAACACCAGGTATCCACTGGCTTTTGCCTCTCTAGTGCTGGGATTACAAGTGCACACTACGGCTCCCATCTTATTTTAGTATGTGTTCTGAGGACTCAACTCAGGTCTTCATGCTTGCATGGCAAGCAGTTTATTGACTGAGTTGTCTCCCAACCCCATATAGGCATATTTTGGGGAAAGTAGAAAGAAAGTGTATGCAGGGCCTGGACTGCAGACAGAAGCAGCTGTAACCACATTGTCATTGCTACAAGCAGGGCACAATCCCCAAGACAGGCTTTATCTACTGCCATTTTTCCTGTAGATCCTTCCAAACCCATCCCTTCCTGTTTGCCTCAGGGCCATTCTTTCACAAAAAAGACTTTGCCTCTTTAGCTCAGTCTCCATATATCCTTCTTGTAAGGAGCAAAACATCAGACTACCTTACACTCAGGACATGAATACCAGGCTCTAATGGCCAAATTCAGATTGTGCTTTGGGTTTCCCCTTTTGATTTGGCCTACTCTTCCAGGCTCAGGTATATACAAGAGGCTTGTTAACCTGCAAATCAACAAAAGATATTGGCTAAGGGGCTGTGTAAAGATGTGGCTCAGTAGAGTGCTTGCCTAAGCATTCATGAAACCCTGGGTTCAGTCCCCAGCAAACATAAGCCAGACACTGCGGTACATACCCATAACCTCAACACGTGGGAGGTGGAGGCAGGAGGATCAGGAGTTCAAGATCATCCTTGGTTATATAGTAAGTTCCAGGCTGGGTGGGCTACATAAGACCCTGCCTCAACAAAAGGTGAAGACACCTCCCCAGGTGACACTCTTTCCAGACATTATACGTGGCCAGGTGCAGCTCACCCACAGGTCCAGCGGATTCGGCCCTTTGCCAGGCCCTGGCACCACCAAGAAGCTCTCTAACATGGAGCACTCAATATAGACTCAGGTCATTGGGCTCTCTACTATATGAATAAAAGGGCAAGTGGAAAATGTTTATGAAGTCAGAACCCTAACCCAGGTTGACTTGGGTACCCTGAAATACATTCCTCCCAGTAATGACTGGTGTTAGGCTGAAGACCCCAGAAGCAAGTCTCCTGGCACTAAGTCACCAGCAGGGCAGATCCCTGACTGTGCTGAGGTTGTCCCCCCTACCCTCATACACACATCTGTACACCCCCAGCTGCCTTCCCATCAATATCTCCCATTCCTCTTCTTTGGTGGGAACAGAAGCTGCTATGGTGCGTGGCTGTTGACAAACTACAGTCAGAGCTCTGCAAAGGCATCTTTCGGAGCCGCCTGCATCCTCCAGAGGAGAGAGATGCCTCATTAGCGTGCTATATTTCAGCCCTGAGAAAACAATGAATGCCCTGAGACCATAAACAACAAGTATGAACACTCCAGGTCACAGATGATAGATGCCACAGATAGATGTTCAATGCTGGCAACAGGAGCGAGGCCTGCTTCTAGGCACATCTGTCTTCCCCAAACGCTGATGCAGAGAGAAGTCAGCACAACTGGGGCTCTCCACCCACAAGATCCTGGTGGCCCTGTGCCCCAGCTCCAAAAGCCTTTCTCCATTAGGTGCCTGGTATTGTTTTGTGATGACTTTTGATATTTCCAAACCCCGCCATTCTACTTTGGTTATTGGTACTTTTGGTTATTATCTCCTCCTCATCCCTCCCTCTTTCTCTTTCTCTCATACACACACACACACACACACACACGCACAACCCTTGTAACAGGTCTCGGAATTTTTCTCTTGAAAAATAGTTTCAGGGCTGAGGAGATGAGTCACTGAGTAAAAGTGCTCACAAGCATGAGGGCTGGAGTTAGGATCCCCAGCACCCACAGAAATGACAAGCAGGTGTGGTGGCATGCCTTTGCAATCCCAGTATTTGGGAGATGGAGACAGGGGATCCCTGGAACAATCTGTCTAGCTAGATGAGTTAAATCAATGAGCTCTGGGTTTAAGTGAGGGTCCTGCCTCAATATACATGGTAGATAATGACTGAGGAAAACACCTGATTGTCAACCTCTAGCCTCGACATGTATACATATATATATGCCCATACATACACATGTAACCACATACATTGAAACATACACAGGTATACCACACACCTACATACAGGATGAATGAGAAAATAGAAAAATATAAGGTTTCAAAGCACACCAGCCACATTTTTCAAAGAACTGGCCAGCCAGTTGAAAGACAGGCTAAGGCCAAGGCAAGAGCTGGTGGTTCCCTTGGCCACGGGCCCACAGGGTCAGCTCAGGGCCCTAAGGCAGACCCCAGTCCTTTGGGCCAACAGGCTTTCCTGGAGCATGTTTCAGGTGTGGGGATCTGGCAGTGGTAACTCATGAGACCTGGGCTTGTTAAGGATTCTAGGGGATCAGAAAACTGTCTACCTCAACAGAGACAAAGACCTAAAAATGCTCTTGGTGGAATAAACTTCAAACAACTGAGATTTTTACATTGGTCCTCCTTCACAGTGATGGGGAAGGGAGGGGAGGAGGCCAAATGTCTGTGGATGCAGATGTGGTCAGCTGAGGAAGCCTAGGGAGCCTGTGGTCACTGGAGACATGCTCCTGGCCCAACCTCAAATGAAAAGGTCAAAAACACCTTGTAAGCATTAAAGAAGGAATCAAAGAAAGCGTTCCTCCAGATTCTTATGGGGTATCTGCAAAGCCATTGAAAAAATATTGTGTGTGTGCATCTACATGTGTCGATACACATACAGTGCATGCATGTGCAGGTCAGAGGACAACCCTGGGTAGTGTCCTCAGGTACCTATCTGTCTGCACCTCCCCAGGGTAGGGATTATAAGAGCACACCACCGCACCCAGCTTTTTTACAGGGGTTCTGGGATTAAACTCAGGTCTTGTATTTGCAAGACAAGCACTTACTGACTGAGACATCTCCTCAGTCCTCAAAATTCTCTTTATGCTAGGACATTCTTTGCCTTTTTCACTCTTCTCGAGTAGATAGTAGGAAGCCATGAGGCTTCCGGGCCACTAGTCCCATGCAGAAAAGAGGACGTTACCATCTACCAGAGTGGGCAGGAAGGAGATAGGAATGCTTTGAAAATACGTCCTTCTAACTTTTTTAGAAAATACTTTTCAGGGGCAGCAAGATGGCTTAGTGAGTAAAGGTACTTGCCAACAGACCTGACACCCTGAGTCCAATCCCCAGAACTCATAGGATCAAAGAGAGAACCAACACTTGAAAATGTAGGTTGTCCTTTGGCCTCTACAGGAGTGCCCTGATGTGTGGGTGCAGGAGCCCCCGCATGCAGGCATGCACAAACGCGCACACACACACAGAATAAATAAATGCAATTTTAAAATTTAAGAACTAAATATTTTTTCACTTCTTTTCATTAACAAAGGATGGGTCTATTATTTTTAGATCAGTTGTAAATTTCTCAGATTCGAATTCTAAAGTAGTAAACATCAATATGCACCACAAAACTAGAGCTCCTAGGTAGGCATGGGGTACATATTAATAATCTCAGCACTCAGAAGGCCAAGGCAGGAAGCCTGGGAGTTTGAGGCCAGTCTGGGCTCCATGACACCCTGTCTTTAAAAAACAAATCAAAAAACACTCCAAAGTCTCCTTCAAGCTTTCATTACTGCTTCAGTGCAAGGGTTCCAAGAACTACAGCTGCAGAAGGTCTTTGACAAACAGGCTGGCGATGGGCAGGATGGAAAACTTCATGAGAGTAAATAGAATCTGACTCCTTTTTGTTAAAGTCCCAATCATTGTGTGGGAGACACATGTGGAGAGGAGAATGCAAGTACATATTACAAAACTTAACAAGCTTTTATAAGCAGGAGATTCCTGATGTCTGCCACTTCCTTATGTGCCAGCTGCTGTCAAATGAAGGGGCTGATGGTTGTTTCCTTTCAGGCGTATCACACACAGAGGGTTTACTGAACAGTAATCCACAAGCGACAGTTTGGAGTCAGGTCTTGGCCTGAGTGACCAAGCACATCGAGCAGGTATTTCACTCCAGCAATGCTCCAGGTTTATCAGCCCCTTTTAGCAGAAGAAAGAGTAAGGCTACAGTGAGACTGGGGCCCACAATCATGCATCTGGTAGGTGACACAAAATCATCTGTAACCAGAAGGCTGCACATCTAACCACTGGACTAGGTGGCCCGTGTGGCCTGGGACAGCAGCTGTAGGATGAGAGAGTCTCCTCAGTGGTACCATCACACAGAACTTGTGTAGTTGTATGTGAAGTTCATCTCTTGTGGACAGGGGTCGAAATAGTACATGTAATCTGCAGCAGGTGGCTAAGGGACACAGCCACACAGCAGAGGAGGGCACTGCCCTGGAGGAGCCCACTGAGGGCTGGAAATTCCTTTTGTGGGCACACTCAAATCTGAATTCAGGCTTTCTCTACTGAGAAGCAGGGTCTTTGCTAAAGAGCTGCTGTAGACACAGTTCAACCACCTGAGCTCTGAGACCGTGGATAAAGATTTAGGAGAAGGTCGAGGGGTCAGCCTAGAATCCCAATGCCTTCTCCAGCCCTGACTCAACCATCCACACACCTACCACTGACTATGTGGCACAACAACAAACTTTGAGGTCCTTCCGAGCCCCCCTACCTCCCTATGCAGATAGCTTCTAGTCTCTCTTGTCTTTGGCCCAATGTGATGTCATCATTACAGTCAGACCCTGTGCCCCCTTACACACACACACACACACACACACACACACACACACACACACACAGGGAAGAGCTGTATCCCTCAGCCAGTTTCTGAACTGGTATGCTGAATATGAGAGTTAAGAAACATAATAAATAGGCTGGGCTCCTTTCGAAGTACCTAATTTGCAATAATATTGAAGTCTCCAACAATAACTCATTTACTCTTATAATAAATATATAAAAAAAGACAAATTGCTACATTGAACATGCATTTTCTTCACTGCGAGTGGCTGGTACCCCTGGGAGAAAGCCCTGTGCTGCTAACTAATAGTAAATCCTTTGAAAAACCATGTGTCACAATGATGGACAACCAAGGAAGGGGCATTAAATAGATTTAGAGGTTAGCTACTCTAACAAGAACAAAAGACGTCCTTTGCAAACCCACACCTAGGAAAGCACAGATCGACCTGTGATTAGCACCCAAGGTCCACAGCCTCTGGTTAGAAGAGGAGAGAAAAGTTCTGTCCTGGGAAGGGTGTGGCTGGCCAGATGTTGGGACAGCAAGGCTGAGCCTCTGCAAGTTCATGTTCCACGACTGGCTCTCCAACTCTGTCTCTGTTCTGTTTGCTGAACAAGGGACATTAGAGCATCAGCCACTCCCAGCTCAGGGCAGGGAAGAAGTGTATTGGAACTTCCACCCTATCTGTGCGTGTGTGTGTGTGCAGATGTGGAGGCCAGAGATCAGTATCAGTGTCTTCCTCTTTCTCCACCTTATTATTTTGAGACAGGGTCTCTCACTGAACCTGCTCAATCTGATGGCCAAGCAAACCTGAGATCCTCCTCTCTCCGCCACCCAGTACTGGGATTACAGGCCCACAGTGCCACACCTTGCTTTTCACATGAGTGCCAAGATCTGAACTCAGGTTCTCATGTTTACACACTAAGCACTTTACTCACTGAGCGACCTCCCAGCCTCTTGTGGCGGTTCTACAACATCTGTGCCGGGGTGGATCTGGGAGCCTAGACAAATGCTGGATTGGGTATTTGGAGACAGTGCCTACAGATTTTGCCAGAGCTGGTCCTAAAGTTCCACACCTTGGCCAGGAGAGGAAAGATCTGAGTAACAGACAACTTCTGCTTTCCCCTGTTTTGTAAACTCATAGAGCCATGGGTCTTTTTATCCAAGTTCTGGAATCTGCCTGCTTCATTTGAGGATTACTGAGGTTGGCAGCTGTGCCCCAAATCCTGGCTAGTGACTATCTACCCATCCACTTCTTGCTTAACTTTGAGTTTCCGTGCAGATCTCTAGAACCTGGTCCTGTGTTAGCACCTCATAGTGGCCTCCTCAACGGAAGGTGGCCACAGGGGTTGCAGACTGCTCTCCCTCCTTTCTATGGGTTTCGTATATGGAATGTCCCACATCACAGACAAGGGATATGAAGTTCAGAGACTCAGTTCTATGACTTGTGGGAAACCATACACACGCAAGGTCAGAACAGTAGCCATACCTTGAGCTCTTGACTCTGCCTGGGAGTTGGGGTTATTTATACCCTGACAAAAACAGGGTTGGGGGGCTGGCATGTGGCATAGCTACTTGAAGGAATCAAGATAGCTTACTAGCATCCAGAGGGATCCCTGTACTCAGCCAATCTCACTTCAGTGTCAAAGGCTTCTGACCCTATACAGTCTTCCAATGACAAGCCAGGACTGTGGACACAGATGTAAGCCAATGTTATACGTGAGATTCAAATGCAACAGACGCCGTCACAAGCCAGGACCCTTCTCTAAACTTCTGCCAATTCCTCTTGAGCTCTAGGCCAAGTTGCTGTGTTCTCATGGGACTTAGTTTTCCTAACTGTAAAATGAAGTTGTTGACAAGATACTATACTATACAGGACCTCTAAAGGAGCTTCTTGCCATTCACTGATACATACATACATACATACATACATACATACATACATACATATATATGTACAATGAAGAAAATGTTTCCTCTTGTACTAATGCTGTGTGAAATATATATACATGAAATCATCCAGTTTTGAGTGATTCCAGGACAGCAATGCTGGTGTGTGTGTGTGTGTGTGTGTGTGTGTGTGTGTGTGTGTGTGTATCTACAGTACCAACTAACAACCAAATAACCAAATAAAGTAGTGTATACGTTTTGCTCACATGTTTATGTTCATGTATGCGTAGGTATATGTGCATGGAGGCTACAGGTATCTTTCCAATTCACTGTCCACTTTACTTTTTGAGACTGGGTCTCTCACTAAATCTTAAGCTCAGTAATTTGGTTAGGTGGGGAGGCCAATGAACTCCAAGGATCTGCCTATCTGTACCTTGGCTCTAGGATTACAGGAACATGCTGCTGGATTTTTCCATGGGTCATCAAGAACTCAACTCAGGTTCTCATCTTTACACAACAAGCACTTTACCAACGGAGCCATCTCCTCAGTCCACACCCTAATCATCTTATATTTGTATAGACTTTGCTTTAAATTTTGACATGTTAGCTCAATTACGTATATATGCCTGTGTACCTACCTGTCTGTGGGTTTGTCCACATGAGTGAAGTGCCCATGGAGGCCAGAAGAGGGCATTAGATTCCCTGGCCCTGGAGTTATAAGCAGTGAATCCTCTGAGATTGGTGCTGGGAATGGAACCTCACTTGTAACTTCTTAACCACTGAGACATGTACCTCTCCAGCACCTAGCTAAATTATCTTTACACATGACAGAAATGGAAAAACTTTCCCAAACTGTGTAGAAAAAAATTCAAAATACTGTACAACCTATGTAGAAGTGGTAGGTCCCCTCAGGGAACTGGAGCCCTAGGAAGGGGCATCCTTTGACCTTGGAGCATAAGCTGCTTTGCATTTCCTTCTTTAAGTAGCCTGAGCCACTCCACATTTCAGTGTCCAGAATACAAATACTAAGATTTGATTTTACTGCCGCTTTATGTCTACAGGACTACCAATTGTTCCAGCACTGGCTCTCAGAGCCTTGCTTCTAGAAACCTTTCTACAGTTTAAGCAACACACTATGGTGATTAACGGTGATTTTTGCCACTGCTATCGGTTTACTATTTTAAGTCATCTATCATAAATCAGGAAGAGGAATGCTGGACCCAACTGGAGGGCGTGACTTTCCCTCATTACCCAGGAAGATTATAGCCATTTCATCAAACCCATCATCTAGGGACAGGATCCTATTGGCAGGGGCCAGCAAAATTCATTTCATGCTTCAAAAGTTTGTGATAGGACTGGCTAAGGGGAGTGGGGGGAAAAAAACCAAATAGTTTGGAAGGTGTGCAATCATGATTTGTTTAAAAACCACAAACTGCCATGATGGAGCTGCATTCATGATAGCAGTTTGTACCCAAGTGTGGTCCCAGGGACCAGCCCCTGACCACAGCCCTCTCTCTCGTCGCACCAACAGTCAGACTCCTCCTCCTGGACCCCACTGTAGCCCAACAGCTCTGACCAATTCCAGACCCAGAAACAGTGCCCTCTGCAGCTTCCTCTCAAGCCCTGTCTTCAAACCACAGCTTGGTCACATCCTATCCATTGTCTGAGGGATAGAGATCCCAACCCCACAGGTGTCTGCCACTATACCTACTGCAGCCTGTCAGTATCTGGGAACTGACTGTCCTTTTTCCTGGGAGCATCTTCATTCCCTCTCCAAGGAGGTTTAAAGGGTGTTTCTGTCTCCACTCAATCAAATCCAACTGGCAAACCCATTTCCCCATTATCTGCTACCTGTGGGGTTCCAGGTACCCTCCCCCAATCTTCAGTGCAGACATAATCTGACATGGCCTGCCGGCCACCAGTAAGGCTTTACCTCCTTACCTAACTTTGTTTTTGAATGTCACAGGGCCTGCACCATCCACTGAGGAAGGGGATGCAGGAGACAGCTCCCCTGCCCACCTAACCTTCACCAGGCGGGATTCCTGTGCATGAGGGAGTAACTCACAAGAACTTACTAACCTATCACCCCAACCATGGAACAAGACCTCTCACTTTTAGGACTCTCAGAGGCTTGAAGGCAGGGTTAGAAAGTGGCATCCAAAAGCCCTAAGCAGGAAGACTCAAAAGGAAGTTAAAAAGAGCCTCCTCAATTTTTCCAAGTCTCTAGAACATTCTTTTTTCAATGTGACTTTGTTTCTTTCTCTCCTGAACTCAACTTTTCCCCAAATTCATTCCTCATGTGCAAACAGCACCATCCCCAGGGAAGCTCGGCTTTAACACACATGTTTTTCTAAGGAACTCGGAGCTGGGGCTCGTGGCAGACAATAAAGATTCCTGTCTGTAAGCCCTCTTGGCTGCTCAGACCACCAGGGGATTGAGATGGCGAAGTGAAACTCAGAGGCTGGGCTCTGCCAGAGCTCAGAAGGTTCAAAGTTCTCTCCAGCATCATAAGAGTTCAAGGAGCTCTGGATACATCTGGGATGGGGGACAGTGTCAATTTCCTTCTACACCTTCCCCTGACAACCTCAGTCAACACCACTTAACTTTCTTGCATGCAAGTTCTTTTGGAAGGCCTCCTCCTTATCTCTCTGCAGAACTTAGTCCTCTGAGCTCTTGCCTTCCCTCCCAGATTCCTCCACTTCCGACAGTGCACCCAGCCTGCACAGCTCCCCATACCTCAGTGGCTGGCTTCAGATCTGGAAGGCAGCAAGCCAGGAAAAGGGACCCCAGCAAAGCTACAAGCCAAGCCTGTGTAAACACAGCCACCACATCCTCATTCACTTCACAGGAGAAGCTGCCTTTTTCTCCGACTTACCCAGAACTAAGAGGGATGTAGCCAAGGCCAGTAGAGAAGAGCCAGTGAGGGGACACTAAGCAGCCAGAGCCACTCTGTAGCTGGGACTTCAAGTGGCCACAGGGAGTCAGGACTCCTTAGGGGACACTTTACTGGCTGCACCCGGGGTCCCGATACAATTGGGACAGCACATGTTCCTTGCACTGTTGAGTCTTGTACAGGCTGGAAGTGATTTGAATACCTCCAGTGGGGAGAAGTTGCCATGTGCATAGCTACCAGAAGCAGAGGCTCATCCAGGAAAAGGGGTCAAGAAACTGGGGGCCAGTGAGGCTCAAACTCTTGACTCTGTGCCCCAGGAAAGGAGAGGAACCTGGGTAGAACCTTAGGGAACAGTAGAGACAAAAGATCTGCTGGATAATGAGAAACTGAGGTCCTGGAAGGCAAAGCAACTCATCCACAATGGACAATGTTGTGGAACAGACAGGTTTGGCCCCCAGCCACTGCCCTGCCTCGTGTCGTACATTTGCTTCTATGTGTGTACTGGGATTATAGATGTGTGCCACCAAGCCTGGCTCACCAATGGCATTTCGCACCTCTTTTCCCATTCCAGCTCTAGGTATCAAAAATATGAAAAATAGCTTATATGTCCTCCAAAAGCTAAGTAATAGGATTTACATAAATCCAAGATGCCGGAGAGTGACCCCAGGGCAGAGAGGGAAGAGAGTCTGATTAGGAGGACAGCCCAGAGGTCCAGACCCCTACCGTCCTGTCCCATTCCTCTTAGGTGGCCCTTGACTCCATGCTCCCACCTGAAATCCTCTGACTATGAGCAATCCAAGCACTATAAGCTGCTCCATGGCCTCTGAAACAGAGAAGTTTCCTACATATGAGATGGAGTAGGCAGGGTCTCCTCTTAAGAAACGAAAGCAGCCCAGGACTCTGGGGTCCACACTTGGGTCTCAAAGGGCCTGTTGTGGGGCTGGAGAAATCATTCAGTCAGTAAAGTACTTACCTTGGAAGCATGAGTACCTGAGTTCAATTCCCAGAACTCATGTAAAAAAAAAAGAGAGAGAGAGAGGATAAGAAAAAGCTGGACATGGTAGCATGTGTTTATAATCCCAGCACTGGAAATGCAGGAATAAGATCCCCAGGGTTTACTGGCCAGCTTACCTAGCCAAATTAGATGAATTCCAGGCAAGTAGGAGCCCCTATCTCAAAAAGCAAAGTGGGGAGTGGTTGAAGAAGACATTTGATATCAACCAATAATTTTTATGCATACATGTATTGAACATGTGCATATAATGCATACACGCTCACTCACAGGACCAATAGTCACCTCTCATAGAGGGCAGGGAGGCTATCCCAGCAGCACCACACACATCTCCAGCTTAGTTCAGTGGCCTGCTTGATTATCATTCTATTTCTCCTTTGATGAGGGCATCTGGGATCCAGAGAAGGGTCTGACCCCACCTGGCCAGAGCTGCATGCACAAGGCCTAGAATAGAACCCAGTCCTGGAGCCTGGAGTGGGATACCCAGGCATCACACACAAGAGCAGCACAGGATGTGAGTGACTCATGGCAGCTCCCAGGCTGGATCTGGGTGAAGGATGGTCAAATCAGATATTGCTGCAGAGCTGTCTGTGGGGTTGCAAAGGGGTCAAGGGGTCTGTTACACAAAACTTCATGGCCAAAGGTCCCAGCTCAGCAAAATGCAAAAGCAGATCCCTTCTTGGGTGGTACAACCACGGATGACAACACAGAGACCGCAGAAAGAAAACAAGAGATGGAAACCAAACCTTTCCCCAGCCTCGAGGGGAGAGTGAGGCCCCTCTAGGTCGGAGGCTGCCAGGTTGGGGGGCCTCAGCCTCTGTCTCTGCCTGGTGGAGCCTATCTTATGGAATGAGCATACTGGCAGGCGTGAATTGGGCTAGCAGTCATCTGCACAGTGGCTTCCCAATGAGATCTGGCTCCATGGCCACCAGGCATCAGTCAACCACCCATCTTGTGTGGGTTCCCGTTCCCTAGATCGTTCACAGACAGAAAGAGTTCCTGGGGAAACATCAGGGCCAGGGGAATGATTTACAAAATAGGGAGGGACAGAAAGATGTCACAGAGGGTAAAAGCACCTGCCACCAAGCCTGAAGACCTGAGTTCCATCCCTAGGGCACAGTGGAAGGAAAGCACTGACTCCTGCAAGTTAGAGGACAACTGAATGCCACATGCACACATATACCCACAGATATATACAAATAAATATAAATGAAATTTTAAAAAACAGTATGATAAAGAGGTTATTCCAGGCTGAACCCCCATGTTGAATTGCCCTCACAGCAAGGCAGCTCACTCAGTCCTTTGACAGTCTCAGGATACCTCTTCCCAAGGTGTTCACAGCCAGGTCAGGCCCTCTACACAAAGCAATGTCTCTCAGCTGGCACTCTGGACAGGCTTGAAGAATTTTAAAGAAATCTCTTTGTAAGACTTCCTGGTGCTTCCCAGAGAGCAAAGTCAAGCTGTGTCCAGGGCTCATCCCAGGCAGGGGGGTGGGGCACCACCAGGATGACCACCTCTGAGCCCCACCACTAGGCTCCAAGGTATCCGGGTTCTGCACAGAACAGGACTCTCCAGCCCTGAAGCTGCGTTATGGATCTAGAGAGAAAATTTGGCTCTGGAGAGGCCGTGCAAGAGGCAGCAGGCTGGAGTAGAGACTAACAGACACCAAGGAGCAAAGTCACTGGCAGGGCTTACAGCGTCTCCTCCTGGGGCCACAGTCCCCCAGAAGCAGCTCACCCTAGCTCTGTGTCTGCTTGTTCTCCAGAAGGACCACAACCTGCCAGCTTCCCCACACCAGCACTCATAGAGTTTTCTCCTGTAGGCTCATACTAAGACCTTCCATACCCAGAACCTTCTCTGACACCAGCGAAAGCCAGCAAATAACATCCAAATCTAGATACTACTGACTCTAGAATCTGTCTCTTTCCAGCAGCCCCACATACATAGGCCATTTTGTTACCAAATTGGTCTCTTCACTCACCCTCAAGTCCCTGAAGATTCAGGTCCTGCCCAATCCAGCCCCACCCACCCCATAGCTCCAGCCTTGCCCTAGAACCCCCTTGCCAGGCTCCACTTCTCATGGGCTCCTGGCACTTGCCTTACTGTGCTGTTACAAGGACATATCAGACTTTTTTTTTTTTCAGCTTATCCCTTTTCACAAACAAGATGTTCTCAGAGTTCAATATTTTATAAACTAGTGATTTGGAACTTGAAGGCATTTTTCTCTCCCATAAAAATAATACAACACAGGTAGGTTCTCAGGTTAGCCCACAGCTGGCAGGTATCCACAGTGTGGCTGAGCTCCTGTTTATCTGCACTTTGACATCAATTTTTAAATACAATAGGCTAGGTATGGTGGGTGTGTTCCTTTAATCACAACACTCAGGAGGCAGAGGCAGGTGGCTTTCTATGAGTTTGAGACTAGCATAGTCTACATAGTGAGTTCCAGGCTAGCTGGGCTACATAATGAGACCCTGTCTCAAAAAAAGAAAAATACAATACTAGCAGGACTGTGGAGCTGGCTCAGTCGGCGAAGAGTTTGACGTAAGTATGAAGACCTGAGTTGAACTGGAAGAACCCACTTGATAAAAGGTAGGTTTGGTGACTCGCACTTGTAATCTAAATTTCAGGGAAGAAGGGATGGATGGATCTCTGGGGTTCCCTGGACAGACAGCCTAGATAGAGTACTTGGAGAACCCCAGGCCAATGAGAGACCCTGTTTCGAAAAAGCAAGGTGGATGGCATCTGAGGAATGACAACCAAGGCTGTTCTCTAGCATCCACACACAAGAAAGAGAGAGAGAGAGAGAGAGAGAGAGAGAGACACTGAGTATCTGACTGAAACATCACTGAGTATCTGACTGAAACATCATGAGCCAGATATTGTTCATATTGTATCCAGGTGTCCTACTGTCATAAAAACAGAAGGACCAAGTTAGGTTTCATAATCTCAGAGTTGGGGTGGAGGTGATGCCAGCAAGAGGCTGGCACAGACTGGATTCTACAGGGTGAAACCACATGGGCTGGGGCACCAGAAGCAACAGACTATGTGAGAGAAGGAGCAAGGAACCTCAGAATCTCTTCTCAAAGGAATATAGTACAAGCCTGTTAAATCCAGAGCTCACAACTGTTCCTCCACATCTATCTGTAGGCACACTGTCTTCTCACAAGCTTGCTGCCTGAAATAGGAAGAGCCCCATATTTCAAGTTACAAGTCTTCTAAGCTATATCTTACAATGTCCCATCGATGGCAATGACTACTCCATATTATGATCTGGTAACCTTATACTCCCACAAAGCAGATACTTATTAACATTTGAAAATCTAAGTCTCAAATTTTCTCAAAGTTAGAAAATAACAAAACAGAAACCAGGCACATGGTTGCCTCCCACCGCTGCCAGGCTTAACATTTACAGGTGCTGGAGAGGAGTTGTACTTGCTCCACCTCCCTCCATGCGGGAGCAGAAAGGAGAGAAACGGTACCTTCACATTACAAAAAGCCAAAACAAGATTCGCAGAGGGCCTTCGTAGCAGGCAGTCTGAGAAAGTTGCCTGCTTGACTGGATGGCATCTTCTCTGAGTTGGGTAAGCCTTCCACTCCACTGGATTGTTCAAACAAGCTCCTCGGGCAGATGAGAAGGCTCAGCATGTAAATGAGCTTGCTCTGATGCCCTTTACAACCTGCGTTTGTTCCCTGGGACCTACAGGATGGAAAGCAAGAAGACTGTCCCCTGACCGAGAGAGAGAGAGAGAGAGAGAGAGAGAGAGAGAGAGAGAGAGAGAGAGAGAATACAAATGTAATTGAAAACGAAAACCAAGCTCTTCATTTGCCTAGAATCTTGGGGTGCCTTAGCTGCACCATTAAGCAGTGAAGAGTAAGGCAGCATGCATTCCGGAAAAATGTGTGCCTGCAGCGGCCTGGTCTCCATCCATCCACCCAGAACCATACCTTTACTATGCCACCTGTATATTGAATACTCAGGGCCAACTATAAAAAGGGCATGGGCTTTCAGGCTGGTATGCAGGAGGAACCTGCTTTACACATGGCTTACAGACCAAGACACAGGGAGTTTGAAATCACACAAACCTGATCCAGAGCTCTGGGAGCTCGGAGACAAGAACCTCCATTCCATGGTCTAGTCACTACTGACTCTTCTCTCCAGTTGGAGCCAGGCAGTCCCAAGTGGAGGGAGACCCTCTGTGGAAGGCATTTCCTATGAAATTGTTCACTCTACAAACTTTCAATAACCACCTCTGGGGCTCACCCCAGGTCTCCTGGGAAGTTCACCTGCCAGACACTATCTGTTCCCTCTAGAATAATGTTCCCTCCTCATCCACCCACCAACACATCAGTGATTCAAGGATTTTCAATCCAAGGCCACTGGGCCCCATGCAGCCAGCAATATTGCCCGACCCAAAGCGTAAACTTATTTAAAACATTATGAGGGTTTTGCTTTGCTTTGCTTTATTCTTGAAACAGGGTCTCCCTAGAGCCCCAGCTAGCCTGGAACTCCTTATATAGACCAAGGCGACCTGGATCTCACAGAGATCAGCTTGCCTCTACCTCCCGAGTGCTGAGATTAAAGGCATGCACCACCATGCCCAGCTTTGAGGGGCTTTTGTAGTTGTGTATATGGCATGTGTGTATATATGTGTGTGGGTATGCATGTCTGTATGCATTCCTCTGTCGCTCTCCTTATCTCACTGAACCTGGTGCTCAACAATTGGTTGGACTGGCTGGCCAGCGAGTATCAGGGAGCCATTGAGCCATCCTTCTAGCTCCACAGTTTTCTTTTTAACACAACTGCACAGTTCTCAAACATGAACTTTACAGGTGACAATGGCAGTGTTCGGTGTCAAAAGGTTGTGCACCCCCTGCAGGCAGGTCACCCAAGTTTTGCCTGCCAAACCCAAACTCCTTCTTCATCTTGCTTATTTCCTCTGGGAAGCAAGAGGTACGAAAGACTCCCGCAAAGAGATGGTGTCACCCCCTCCTTGGCGACTGCATGCCTCCAAATCCCTCCTCTCCATCTAGGGTGGCTCACCTCTCAGATGTATAATGAATCAGGCACTTGCTTATTAATAAAAAATGACAAGCGATCGTCTTCATTGAAATCTGCGACGCAACCAGCGCCTGCAGATAAGTCCCTGCCTGGCTCTGCAGCAACTCTGTTGGTCAGGCAGTAATGAGTCCAAGAGCTGAGCCAGCAAGCACACAGCTTATCGTGCAGGCAGGGAGCCATCTCTGCACAGCGGGTGGCCCAGTGGCCCTCAGGTCTAGCAGAGATGCCTTCTTTATCTGTATTAACGAGGGGCTCAGCTCAGCAGGCCCTAGCCTGAAGAGGTCAGGGAGGCAGGAGGACCATCCCAGTTTTGGAGAGCTAATTCTTGCTGTGACAATCAGCAAACCACTACATCCAAATGCCCTGGGGGTCCCAGTGTAGACTAGACTCACATCCATGTTTCTTTTTGTTTGAAAAGGTGAGCAAAGAGGGCTAGGGAGAGGCTTAACTCGGGAAAGTGCTTTCCAAGTAAACGTAAGGGTCTGAGTTTGGATCCCTGTAACCCACAGAAAATCAGGTGTGATAGTGTAGTGCATGTCTCCCAGAGCTTCTATGGCAAGATGAGAGATGCAGACAGGAGAGTTTCCAGAAGCTTGCAGACTAGGTAGCCTAATATACACAGTTGTGAACAAGAGACTCTGTCTCCAACAAGGTAGAAGGAAGGGATTGATACCTGAGGTCATCCTCTGACCTACACACACACACACACACACACACACACACACACACACACACACACACACAAAGTTCTACGGTTCTCTCTCTGTCTCTGTCTCTCTCTTAGACACACACACACACACACACACACACACGTACACACACACATTTTTTTTTTGTAAGTGAGCAAAGGGCTTTGGGAAGGTTGATTGCTATGAGGAGGTCAGAGCCCAGTCACAAGCTCAGCCCTAAAACCTCCCACCTTTGGCTCACCTACGCCTAAGGCTGAATTACACACAGGGAAGCAGGTCCTGGCCAATGTTGCAGAAGGTACCTGTCCAGAGACACCAAGAGCCTGCCAGGCTTCTCCCAGCATGCACTGCACAGTATATAATCATAGCTCCATACAGAGTTTCACAGTGGGAAGGAAGACTAGGATAGAATTTTTATTTCTCCTTAGTCCTCATGGACTTAGAGACCATCAGGACCCTCAGACTCCTCTTTATAGGGTGGACTAAGGAGCCGTCTGGCAGAAAAGCAAAAATGAGCCCTAAACCGATAGCCATCTTGATAACAGCGAGAGGTCAAAACTCTTAGATTTTAAAGGCCTGGGTGGTAACAGATCAACTCGGCCTCCCTCTCGTCATTGCTTTTTCTATCCCATCACTACCACACAGTCGTGTGCAAGTGCTGTCAGGAAGCAGCCTATGTATTTCACAATCCTGTGGACATATGGGAAGTAGAGTAATCCGTCCACGACATTGAGTCTCATGTCTGTGCTGCCTCTCACTGCTCTAGAGCCTTCCATGACCCCCTATTAACACCAAAGCCAGGCCCAGGCTCCATAATGAGCCCCACCTGCACAAGGCTTTTCCCCACAGGGCCTTCTTCAGAACAAATGATCCCTAGGTCCTTTATGTATCTTTGACCAATAGAGATCTATACAGTTCTGCCATTATCCTTTGAGCCTCACACCTCCTCAAAAGTGATTCCTGACTGTCAGCGGGTCACTGCAGCTACTGCTAAGTTCTGACTCCCAGAATGCTAAAGAGAACATTCTCTCCAACTTCCAGGAGACCCTTGGAGTTTCTGAAACAGACACTGATAGCAGATGTGAGTGTTGTCAACTTCAGAGCCTGGGTTGAGCAGACTTCAGAAGCAAAAGCAAAAAGGACACAGAGAAAGGGACCTTCAATAGGTGAGCTGGGATTGGACGAACAGTCACAACCTTGACCTCTGGGAACAAGAGGGCTGTGTTTCTGTGAGTTCAGTGGTGCATACACATGTGCAGGTTAGAGGACAGCTCAGTGGAGCTGATTCTCTCCTTCTGCCTTTAGATGGGTTCATGGGGGTTGAATACAGGTCAACAAATACCAAACATTTTTACCTGCTGAGTCATCTGGCTGACCCGACTTTCCCTTTTTTAAAGCCAGGGTCTCACTCTGTAGACCAGGCTGGCCTGGAGCTCACTCTGCAGTAATCAGTCATCCTCCTTTCATACTTCAGCCTTGCAAGTGCTGGGATGACACGTGTGCATTTTTTTATCACATTTATTTGTTCGTTTACATGGAAGCAGGAGTGCCAAGTGCAAATGTGGAGGTCAAAGGATGGCTTACAGGAGTCAGTTCTCTCTATCCACCGTATGGGTCTGAGGAATTGAACTCAGGTGATCAGGCTTAGCAGCAAGTGCCTTTACCAGCTTAACCATCCCATCAACCCCTTTTATAATTTTCTAGTAACAAAGGAGGACTCATCTGCAGATAGGGGCGTTGAGACTGAGCTCCATTAACTGATATAACTTCTCTGTTCTGATGTTTCAGTCAATAGTCCCTTTCTAAGCAAGACTGTGGACCAGTGACCTTACAGGACAGAAGGGTGGCAGAGGCACAGCTCCTGAACCCCTTCCCAGGCCTCCTTGGCCAAGGCCCTTCCCATCTCTAATCCATCCTTGGGTGTCTGGAGAATGCTGGGGCCAAGAGCCAGACAACAGCAAGTGCCATGGGAAGCTAAATGCCAGGAAATCTTCAGATTACTTGAGAAAATCCTGAGCTGAGAAGTGGCTGAGTTGGGAGAGTACTTCCCTAGCATGCATGAAGCCCTGGGTTCAGCCCTCAGCAGCATATAAACTAGGCATGGTTGTATATATTTCTAATCCCAGAACGCAGGAAGCGAGGGTAGGAGGATCAAGAAGGTCAAGATCATCCTTGGCTCCATAGGGAGTTTGAAGCAAGCCTGAGCTACAGGAGACAAAAGAGAAATAGAAGACAGGAGGGAGGGAAGGAGGGAGGAGGGAGGGAGGAGGGAGAGGGGAAGGAGGGAAGGGAGGGAAGTTTGGTAATGAGTCTCTCTAATCTCAGCACTCCAGAGGTGAAAGCAAAACTAGAAGTTCAAGGTCATCCTTGGCTGTATAGAGAGTTCAAGGTCAGCCCAAGTCATGTGAGACATAAAGAAAGAAATGAAATTAAATTGAATGGGAAGAAAGTAAAGAAAATCTTGGTGCTGAATCTCTTAGTCAGGACTTCTTGGTGCGGAGAGACACGCCTGGCCCTGTGCTGTCTCTGGAAGGCCCAGCTTAGGAGGCCCCTCGCCAGGGCAGGCACACCAATGTTCTGCCCCGGCCTGGCTGGCGCACGCAGGAGACAACACATTGCAAAACCTTGGCCCCGAGGGTGGAGTCTGCCCTAGATTAAGAAACACTTTCCAAATGAGATAATTATTTAATAGGTAATAAACGCAGTCCCGGAGACTGTGGTGGGAATTCAGTTGATTAAATGCCTGTGGTCCTCATCACCGGGCCACCCTCCCTGGAGTACAACCTGCTGTGGCTCACCTCCCTGTATCTCTTCCTGCTCAGCTCACCTTCATCAGCCTATATGCTGATAACCAGCCCTCTGGTCACTGGGCTGCAGACCTCATTCACAGGGCCACAGCAGGGCAGGATCCTACAGCAACATATCTGCCAAGCTGCCTGCCTGAAACTCAATGGCTTCTCTTTTATCTTTTTGTTCCCTGGGGATTAGGAGATAGACAGATGTGGTAGTCAAGTGTGGGCAGGAGAGGGCAGGAATCAGTGTCTGCCAATTGTTATTCACCTGCCTGACTCTTGCTGGGTGACCTGGTCCTAAGCAAGCATTTTGTGGCTCTGCTGGCTCCACCTAAGCATGTGGCCCAGACATGCTTTCACACCAATGGACATGAACAGAGGAAAGAGGAAGCCAACACCCACTGCCCACATGAAAGATACCCTAGAAGTATCTACACACAGGCACTGAACCCCACAGACCGACGTGTATGTTGTTTCAAGGCAAAGAGACACTGAGAGTCAGAGTGGACAAGGGGCTTGTCCCAGGTCACAGAGACTCATGAATCAATCCCATTCTTACTTGACTAAAGCATGGGTCCCATCATCAAACTCTGTCACTCTCCCCTGCCCCTGAGCACAAAGCAGGTCCTCACCAAATCCAACTCTCTCTCTCCCCTAACCCAGACTCATGCCAGATGGTCCCTAGTTACCTTTCCATTGACCCAAGAAAGATGTGCTGGGTGATGCTTCCAAAGTGAGTTCTAAGAAAGGCACAGGGAATTCGAAGTAGCCATGGCTTGTGAATGAGCTTATAGTCTCTGAGTGGGTCACTAAGAGGGACAATTAGAATCACAAGAAAGTGATCCAAAGGGTTGCAAGCGGTAAGGGTCAGCATCTGTGGGGTGTGTGTGTGTGACAGAGAGAGGAGAGATCAGGAAAAGGGGAAAGTCAGTATGGTAGCACATACCTGCAATCTCAGCACTCAGGGAAAGAGGAAGGGAGGACGGGAGAGGAAGAAGGGAAGGGTGGCTGGTCTCCTAGAGACTATACTGAGATACGACCTGGATGAAAATGACAAGAACATAGAAGGTAATCAATATAAAATGCATTAGATGAGTGACTGGGTGAATAAATGGGTGGAACGATTGGTGAGTGGTTAGATAAATGAATGGAGAGATGAAAAAAATAGGCAGGTGGGTGGATGGACGGACGGATGGACGGGTGGATGGATGAATGGATGGGTAATGGGGGTAGGTGAGCATGTGGGCAGGCAGATAAGTAAATGGGTGGTTGTCTTGATACTAGTACAGATGGATGACTGGCTAGGTGGGTAGACAAAAACGATGGAATGGAAGCTCCGTGGTCAGCACCTCCTCCCATCTGCCTCTGCCCTTTTCCCTCCCTCTCTCTTCCCTTTTGCATGGCCCTTTCGGCTCCAGTCTCCTTGATCTCCCACAGGAGCACAGAGAGGACAGTAGCTTGGCAGACCCTGGCCACAGCCCCACCACACTAGAAAAGCTTCACTGAGTCAGTCTCCCCTGGGCTCTGGGCTTGCACAGTGAGGGCCTAGATGATGAGTTCCTGTCCTGGTTCTCGCTATCTGCCTTCCACAAGCCCCCAGCCTCTACCTTTATTACCCTTGCCTGCCCAGGCAGCTCCCATCTTGATAGAAATCAAAGGGCCTCTGGGCCCAGTTCTATCAGAGCATGCCTGCTCCCTCTGGGCTTGACAATGAGCCAGGCACTCCCACCCATGGGCCATCAATTGCCCTTTGGAAAGCAGGGCAATGGGAAGGTGGGGCCAGGCAGGTCTAATAAAATAACATGTGCTCAGAACGGCGATCTGTAGCACCCAGGTCCTGCATACTCCAGGGGCTCTAGAGGTGTCCATGGCATGAGCTTCTCCCCTGACACAGCAACTGGTCCCAGACCAATCTAGGCCCAGTTACATCTACAGGCAGTTGAGGGTAGTCTACAATAGAAAGCAGCCCACAGCTCCAAGTCTCCATTCAGATCTCTCTCCCTGTAGACCAGTCAGTCCAGTTCTGACTCCCCAGCTAGAGCCCTTCATGTGGATGCTGGACCAGAGATGAGCAGTGTTCCTAGGCCCGATTGCAAGAGGCCACCATGCCATGGCTTCCCACACAGCCTGACGACTACATGCTGAGAGGTGTCTGAGGCAAGCAGAGAACAAGAAAGATAAAGAGGGCTTCCAGACACTGGCAGACCTGCAGAGCAGAAGAGAAGTCAGGAGGGACACAGGCTCTGTGGTGACATGCTCAGGTCAATTTCCAGTAGCGCCTGCCTGCTTAGGTCACCTGCATCCTGGGCCTTGATGCCCATTTCCCTTTTTGATTTTCAAACAGAGCTTTAAGTATCCAACTCCTGGGTCCTTCTGCCTGGTCTCCTAAGTGCTAAGATTCTTGGTGTACACTGCCACACTTGCAGTGTGGTGGATGGAACCCAGGGCTTCGTGCATTCTAGGTGAGCACTCTACCAACTGAACTATATCCCCAGCCCCTTGACCTCTACTTTATAAACAAGCAGTTACAATGACCTTGCTATTAATGAATGAATGGCCTAGAATAACTCAGCTAGCTCCCTGGCTAAACACAGGAATTACACAAATAGGGGGTTTTAAATAATACATCGACTTTAATAGATTTATAGATTTAGATCACATGAGTGTCTTGACGCATAGTTCAGCACAATAGTTAAAGGTCTGGGGACATACAGAGGAGTGGTTCCATCCCTTATTAGATGTAGGAGACCAGGTTGGTCATATAATCAGTTGTGAAGCTGACTGGCTGTGCTGACAAGCAATGGCCCTGGTGATCTACCAAATTTCACGGAACACTCAAAATTAGTGGCAGCCTGAGTGTCACTGGGATGTCTGCAGTCCAAGCCAAAGGAATAGGCAATAATGATCTCACTTGTGTTCCAAGGCAAAGGAATGATCATATAATGGTGGAATTCTAGGCTGCAGCCACAAATGGGCTGGAGAAGAGGCAGGAGAGGTGCCTGTAAGCAGAGTGTCACTGAAATCAGTGACAGGAACAGCTGCCTCCTCTGTCCGAGTACGGGCAGGCTGCCCCTGTTATGCTGGCCCTGGTTCTGCATGCTGTCTCTCAAACACTCGTCCCTTGGTCCTGCCTGACTTCTTAGCTCCCACACATGTCATCGGGATCTCAGGTGGGAGGCAGGATGTTGTATATGTCTTAGTCCCTTCTCTGAGCTGACACTGTCCCACCCAGGCCCAGTGATACCAACAGGGCTCAGAAAGCACAAGGACCAATTCTCACATGTCTGGGATTTTCCAAGGCCTAGGCAGGAAGAGACAACTCCACGTGCTCCAGCCCACCCTCCTCTCTTGACTTCCCACAGGAACCCATGCTCAGGATCAACCACCAAGCACCCTCCACACAGCAAATCAATTTCCACAGGGTGGGCCCACTCACTCTGGGCCTTGGCTGCTCCCCTGAGCATGGAGCTAAGACCCTCCATACATTTGGTACAGCTACCTTACCCTTCATTAACTAGTGTATCTCCCTAAGATGTGGCCACACTGGACAGTCCTTCCTACTGGACAAGCCCAGGTAATTCTCTGGGTGTCCATCTTATACCTTTTTCATTTCCAATGCTGGGAAAAAAATATCCTAACCAAACGCAACCTGGATGAGAATGGACTTATTTGGGTTTATTTGGCTCACAATTCCAGGTTACAGTCCATCTTTTCAGGAAAGTCAAGGCAGGAGCTTGAAGCAGCAAGTCACACCACTTCCACTCTCAGGAGTAGAGAGAAACGAATGCATGCATGCCACTACTCAGTTCCTTCCACTCTTACACAGCCCTAAACCCAGGGAATAGTGCCATCCACATTGGACTGGGTCTTCCCACATCAATTAATGTGATCAAGACAACCCCACAAGAGATGCCCACAGGCCAACCTGATCTAGACAATCACTCATTGAGATTCTCTTCCTAGATGATTCTAAAGTGTGCCAAGCTGACAATTAAAACCAACCATCACTCCCCACCCCCAAGAGTCCCTGAATCCCAGCTTGAGAGGCCCCGCAAGCCCAGCAGGACACAGCTGCTGAGCACTCTCCAACACCTAGCTCTGTTGGTTTCCTTCCGTGCACCTCTTGTAAACTTGTCCATTATGAGTTTCCTTGTAGATAGTTCGTTTCTGGAAGCAGGGTGAATACTCATGCAGCACAATGCACGATGCCTGGCTTGTTGCCCTCACCTGCCTCACCTGTGTTTGGGGACTCTACAATGGCCTTTTGCTCTACCCTGGGCCACAAGGTAGAACAGATGGGACAGCAGGTCCCAAAGACAAGAGCCAGACCTAGGTCACAAACTGCAAGTCATCTCACACTTAACAGCCCCCAGAAGACTTCTCAGGCAGGCACTACGTCAAAGGATCTTCACAGAAAAGCTGCAGGTGACAAGATCAAGGGCTGCTGTGGCAATCAGAGAACAACCTGCAAGAGTTGCTTCTCTCCTTCCACCATAGGGGTCCCAGAGATCAAACTCAGGTCTTCAGTCTTAGAGGAAGGTACCTTTTCCCATAGAACCATCTCATCTATCCCTTACTCATTTTGCTTCTAAGACCGGGTCTTATGTATGCTGGGCTAGCCTCAAATTCACTATGTAGCCAAGGATGCCTTTGAACTTCTGATCCTCCTACCTCTACCTCCCAAGCGCTGGGATTACAGATCTGCGCCACCATGCAGGGGATTGAACCCAGGGCTTCATGCATGCTAGGCAAGCACTCTACCATCTGAGTCATAGCAAAAATAGAGCACTGAAAAGTCTCCATTTGAGAGGTCACTCCAACTCAGCTCAGCCATCTTGGGCTTCCTAAAGTCAGCCAAGAGAGCCACAGTGCCAGGAGCAGGAGGGTTAGTTAAGACTCACGGAGTCTTCCAATGTCCTCAGGCTCATGCCGAGTCGTGTGTCTCACTCTGTGTGTGTGTGTGTATGTGTGTGTGTGTACACGATTTAGGAGTGCACATCAGGAGATCAGATATATATATATATACATACAGAGATCAGAGTCAATGTTGGGTGTTTTCTTCAATTACTTTCTACCTTGATTTTTTGAGACAGGGTCTTTCGCTACACTTGGAGCCTACATGACTCTTGGCAAGAATGGCTGGCTTAGAGAGCTCCAGGGATCCTCCTGTCTCCACATCCCTAGTTATGGGATTAAGAGATGTACAGCGCCACATGGGCTTTCTATGTAAATTTGGGGATTTGAACTCAAGTCTCCAAACTTGTGTAGCAACTACTTTACTCACTGGATAATCGCCCTAGCCCCCAACAAGTTCTTGCAAACCAGGGTCTTTAAGTTGTTTCATTTTGATTCTCACAATTTTGGGGGGCTTCAAAACAAATGTCAGCCCCCCTGCATATGTTTAAAAAAAAGGAAATCAAACAGCACAGAACGATTTATAATGAAAAGCAATAGTCCCCTTCTGGATCCCCGGATGCAACCACTTTTAGCTTTTTATAAATTTTCCTGCATTTCATTCCTCTGGCAGCCAAATGACCTATATAAGGAACATAGTACAATACATGCTTTCATTCTTGAACCTTCAGAGTTTGTTTGATGTTTCTGATTTATCTTTTTTTTTTTTTGTCAAGACCAGTCTTACGTAGCCCAGGCTCGCCTCAAATTCACTGTGTAACCTAACCAGGGATGATCTTGAATTTTAGATCCTCCTTGCCTCCATCACCTGAGTGCTGGGATTACCAGTATGTATCACCACAAGTGGCTCAGGCTCATCAGTTATTTAGATAGGGGACAGCTTCAACTACTTTTCCAACACAAAAAGAATGATATACTAGGACAGAAGGGCTGTTTTTAATGTTCAGACGTTTAGCCATGCAGAGACAACATCATCTTTGCTCCTACAGGCTCTCCATGTCGGCAGAATTACAGTTGATGCTTTTCCCCAGCTGGCCCTGGAGTCCTTCATGTCTAGTGGCCTCTGCCCTGACCAAAAGCCATATCTGGCTACTGCTCCCTGTCGGGGGATCTGCGTGTTGAGATGCTGCGGTACTTTGCATGACAGTCCTTAAGAAGCTAGTAAGAGAAGATGTGCTTCAGGAAAGTTCAAATCTATTCTGATCACTGAAAACATCCTATGTAACCAACCTCTAACCTGACTGGGTTTGGTTAATAATAGGAATGACAGTCTCTTTATCCCCCTGAACCAGAGAGAACAAATTCATAGTCTGTGTGGGAGCATGTATATGTGTGTGTTTGAGTGCATATGTTTGTGTGTGTAGAAGCAAGAGGCTGACCACTCTCTAACTTACTTTCTGAGGCAGGGTCTCACCAAACGTGGGGCTCCCTAATTCTGATAGACTGGCTGACCAACAAGCCCAAAGGATCCTCCTAGCTCTGCCTCCCCAGATTTATTATAGGTGTATACCACCACGCCCAGCTTTTTATACAGGTGCTGGGGATGAAACTCAAGTCCTCATGCTTGTGTGGAAAGCGTCTTCCCAGCCCTGAGTTCAGTCCTTACCCATCCACTGTCAGTTCCCGGCAGCATGGTCCAGCTGAACCCTGATGCTTTGAGAGACCACTTGCATGTTTTCTGTGCTATTTCGTCCTTTAGAAGTTTTTCGAAACATTACTTTATTCTTGGTTATCTGAAATTTCACAATTATGTGTTTAAATCATACTCCCTTCCCCCACCCCCTTTTTAAAGTACTGGGGACAGTTGGGGCTGTTTTAATGTGAAGATTTTTATCCTTGGGTTATGGACAATCCTCTTCTAAGGATTCTTTCATAATCCTCTCCCATCTGTTTTGTGTTTCATTTTCTCAAACTTCTGTGAGTCATATAATTCACTGCTTGCTTTCATGCTCTCTCTCCCCCATGTCCCTGTCTTGTCCTTTGATTCTTCTTCCTGTACAGTCTCCATAAAAGCATACCTCCGTTTGTTTAATAACTTTTAAAATCTCAATTGTCACATTTTAAAACTCTTTGGGGGGAGTTGTTGTTCTCTACATATCTTATTTCTTAATACTCTGTTCTTGTTTCATGTATGCAATGTTTTCTAGTATCTCCTGGGGATACCAATGCTTACATTTCATTTCCTTTGCTTGTCTGCTTATTTTGAGAATACTCTGGTAGTCCAGGTTGGTCTAGAACTCTGTATGTACCTAAGGATACCCCTGAATTTTCAATCCGCTGCCTCTACCTCTCAAGTACTGGGGCTATATCATCAGACTTTAGATGTCCATTCACATTTAGAAAAGAGAGACTGGAAACCTGGCTGGAAGTGCTGCGTATCTGAGTTGGGCTGATCCACTGGCAGCTTCAGGGATTCCATTGGGGAATCCCAGGCCAGAGAGCTCTAGGCCTGACTAGCTAAAGGCATGGCTCTGGGACCCCAGAGCCACAGGGTTAGTTTCAGTTTCTCTATAGCAGAATCCCAATGTCACCCTCACCGTCAGCAACGCCACCAGCAGCAGCAGCACCACCAACACCACTACTAAGAAACACTTACATTCCATTCTTTCCACATGGAAGGGCGAGTGGAAGAGAGCAGTCAACTACCCTCATTAATTTTACTTTGTTTACATTTTTCTGTGAGTGCATGTCTTCCTGTGTGTGTGCACGTGTGTATACCTGTGTAAAGGCCAGATGTTGAAATCAGGCCTCTTCCTCAATTGCTTTTCACATTATGCTTTGAGATAGGGTCTCTCACTGAACCTGAGTACACTGACTCGGCTGGACTGACTGCCAAGTGAGTCCCAGAACGTTCCCCCAGCGCTGAAATTACAGGCACATGCTGCTACTGCCAGCTCTTTACGTGTGAGCTCTGGAGATGGAGCTCAAGTTACCCACCGAGCCATCTCCCCAGTCTTGCCCCCTATTTATTTTCCTAAATGTTTAATGTAGTGTATGCAGCACAAACTTTACCATCTTAACCACTGTAGGGAGAAGTCCAGTGGCATTAAATGCATGAACATTACTGTGCCACCATCCACCCAGGACCCTTGTCACCATCTCAAACTGATTCTTCATGCTCATCAGACACCAAGTGTTCATCCCCTTCCCTCAGCCTCTGCCAACCACCATGGCATTTTCTATCTTTATGAATCTGTAGTCCAGGCATTTAGTAGGGTGGGATCATCCAGTTTTGCCCTGTTGTGATTGGCTTGGCTTTTTCCATTTGGCTTTGTGGTTATAAGGTTCATCCACATTGCAGTATGTGTGGGAATTTGCTTCCTTTTTCAGGCTGGGTAATATTCCATCACAAAGTTATGCTTTTGTTTATCCATTCACCCTTCACCCATTTAATCTCAAAGTACTAAGAAGAAACCTGGACAAGATGGCTGGGTCCTTCTCAAAAGTTCCCAGGAACAGGATGAACAACAGGAAACACTGCATGGTTCACACTCTTATCCTCTGTCTCCACCCAAGTACGGAGTGAGGTGGGGCTGGGAGATGACTCAGTGTTCAAAGGGCTCGCCATGCAAGTGTGAAGATCTGAGTTCAGATCCCCAGCACCCATGTAAAGCCAGATGTGACAGCACATGCCTGCAATCCCAGCACTCTTATGGTGAGATGGAAGGCAGAGATAGGAGAATCCCTGAAAGCTCATGGACTTTAGCCTGCTGTACTCTGAGGTGAACAAGAGACCCTGCCTCAAACAATTTGGAAGGCAAGAACACACATCTCCCCACTCCAGTCTGACGAGGTAGAGAATGGGGTCCACAGAAGTCTGAATCATGGGGTTCCAAGTTCAGACCACTGCTAAGACCCAGGCCAGCTTCTGGCTGGTCCCATTGATCCTGTTCTGTCCCACCCCATCCCAGGAGCATTATTCTCAAGATCAGAAGCCAAGAGCACAGGCAGAGCTTGCTCAGGTGTACACACTGGTCGACAAGCTCTGTCAAGATGCAGCCTGTATTATTCATGCCTTCTCCCTCCTCCCCAGCTTCTGAGGGAGGCTACAACGCTGAGAGCTGCCCCCGCCTGAGCCTAAGCGCCTGCCATTAATAAAAGATAAACAAGAAGCGTTCACCATGGTGACATCTGCTACAAGGGGCCCCCAGCGGGTCTCCCCCCCTTTCTGGGCTTTGGAGCCTCATATGGTGGGGGAGGGGTTTGGCAGGGCCCCAGCTGTCTTCTGAGCCTCTATATGGAGGCCCTGGCCTCAGCTGGATTAAATCAGCCGCCTGGCTCAGAGCGGGAACCCCCAGCCATGCCCCCCACCTGGCCCAGCAGGCACATCTGAGAGCCAGGGTCTCCCAGCTCACCCTGGGAGGGTGACTGGAATAGGACAGGCCTTCCAAACCTGACAGCCCACCAGCCTGTCACCATCCTTACTGGAAGTCTTAGGATTTGGCAGGATCAGGAGGTTCCACCTCCTTCCATCATTAAAGGCTCGAGAGGGGGAAGACTAGGGAGGGTACCCCTGTAGCCTGCAGCTCACACCCCTCACCCTGCCTTTTGGCTATCCATCCATTTCTTCCTCCTGGTCCTGTGCCTCTTCTTCAAAGCTATTCTTGGCATTTTTACTTCTGTGGATCCCTTCCTCCAAAGACATATTAAAAATTACATTTTATAGGCTGGGGAAATGGCTCAGTATTCTGAGTTCAATCCCCAGAACCCATATAAAAAGCCAGGCATTGACAGTGTTTGCTTATAATCCCAGTGATGAGGAGGTGGAAGCAGGCAGATCCCTGGGGATCAATGGCCAGCCAGCCTGCGTACTAGATGAGTTCCAGGCCAGTAAGATATGCTGTCTCCAAAAAAAAAAAAAAGGACAATGCTACTTGAGATTGTTCTCTGGCCTCTACATGCATGGGCACATATGAGCATTCACACACCACACCAAGGAAAGAGAGACAAAGACAGACACAGACACAGACAGACAGACAGACAGACCCTGAGAGAGACTACATTTCACAAATGTGTTGGTTTAAAGGTGAGCATGATGCAGGCTCCAGGGCTGAGTTATAGCCTTCATTTGCTTCCATTTGGCTTATGAGGCTAACAGAGCAGCCAACATTATTTCTCTTGCAGAAGCCCCAGAGCTAGCCTGAGCCCAGGGTGATCAACTCAATCAATGTGCACAGAACTGTCTCTGGAATGCCCTCAAGTCCCCAGCAAGCCAGGTTGGCTAATCGCCTTGACTGGTCTTAGAATCACCATTCTCGGGCCCACTGGTGCTGAGCTCCTATGACCGTGGGAGACATTGGTAGGCGCTGGGGAGGGACAGTGAACTCTGAGCTGTTACAAGGAGACAGACCAAAGGATGGGAGCAGCAGCTGGGCCCACTCCACTTAAGGCCAGGTCAGGGGATGTAGCTACGGTCTTCCTCTGAGCACAAAGACCTTTCACCTGTACAGCAACCCCAAGATCATAAGCATGTGTTTTAATTTACCCCTTTTTTCAGCTTTTTGAGAGAGTCTCGTGTAGTCTCTCACTTGGATGACCTTGAATTTCTGATCTTTCTGCATCTATCTCCTAAGTGCTGGGATTACAGTGAATGCTACCATGCCTAGCTTTGAATACGGATTTTACAGTCAATGAAATCATGTTTCAAAGAGGTCTCAGATGCCTAAGTTTAGTGACACTGGTAAGGACCAAATCCAGACTACCTGCCTCCAAGCCTGGGCTATGGATTACTGGGGCCAGATGTTTTGGGAAGAAGATGGGGACAAACCCTGCTGCCTCTTGACCTAGAGCAGTAGTGGGCACTGGGGCAGTAGGCAGGGCAGATGGGTGCTTGGCACGACAGAGGGCAGTAGGGAACAGCCTAGGAGGGCCAGCCCTGACGGGCTGAATGACAGTATTTCCTCCACAATCACCCTGCATCAAGTCACTCAGAGGTCATAGCTGGGGATGAGAACAGTTCCAGGAGTCCCTTCCCAACTCAGCCAGTCACAACCAAGGCCGGTGAAGGTTCTCACCCAGATGCTGCAGTCTGATTTTGCTAAGTAGCCAGAAGCAGGGTCCATAATGCCACCTCAGTTTAATGGGCTCTGTTCAGCAATCAGAAGACAGACTTCACAGAGGTACAGTCAGGAAGGCAGCTGGCAGAGCCTCAGTTGGCAAAGCACTTGCCTTATAAGTATAAGGACCTAAGTTTCCAGAACCTATGTAAAAGTCTGAGCATGGTGGTACACTCCAGTGGTTATAGTGATGGTGAGGTGAAGGACAGATCTCTAGAGCTGGCTGGTCAACAAGCCTAGCCTATCTGATAAAGTTTCAGGCCAATGAGAGACCCTTCTACCTCAGGTGGAAGACACCTGAGTCTCTGGATCAGAGAGCTGTGTTCTGACCACACATTTTCCCACATGACTGAATGAACACACACACACACGCGCACACACTTAAAATCTTTTCAATTCATTTCCATTTGTTCTATAAATCTGTTTCTTATACCTTTTGCTTATGGGCAAAATCTCTGAAATTCAAACAGTTTTACTCTTTCAGAAACTATACATGGCGTGGTGGCGTATACTTTTAATCCCAGGAGGCAGAGACAAGTTGATTTCTGTGATCCAGCAAGTTTCAGGCTAGGTGAACATGGCACTGTTTGAAATCAGCAGAAGACCGGCAATCTAAATACCCATCAGAAAGAGGACTCGTTAAATAAATTATAGCCTGTCGGTATAATGGAATACCAGACAGCCATAAAACGAATGAAGAAGAGTTTCGTTCTGGAACAATTTGCAAGATGCATTGACAGGGAAACAAGAGAGACGCTGACGACTGCATTAGGAAACATATATATGTATGTATGTGTACAAATTTATAGATAAGCACACGTACATAAATATTCCAAAATTATGTATGGGTTATACGGGCCCATTTAGAATATCTCAAAAGGATATGTGAAAAACAGGTGATAGCAGGTGCCGGGAAGGGAACCAGCCAGCTGCTTGGGAGAGACAATTCTCAGCACAAAGCCTTTTACCACTGTTGAGGAGTCCTTCTCCTCCTCCCCCTCCCCTCCCCCTCCCCCTCCTTCTCTTCCTTCTCCTTCTCCTCTGCAGTCTCAGGTCTCAGAATTTCTGTGAGGTCAGAGATCCATGATCAATGTCAAATGTCGTCCTCAATCACTCATCACCTCGTTTTTATAAGACAGGGTCTTCCACTAAACCTGGAACTCACCAATTCAGCTAGGCTAGCTGGCTACCAAGGTCGAGGAATTCCATCTAGCTTTGCTTCCTCAGTGCTGAGATTATAGGCATGTACTACTGGGCCTGGCTTTTTACATGAGTGCAGGGGACTTTACTATGCTACTGCAGCAAGCACTTCACCAAGTGAATAATCTTCCTTGTCCCAACCAATTTGTAGGTTTTTATAATTTATTTTGGATTTAGATTTATTTTATTTTAATTTTATCTGTCTATTTTGCCTACATTATATACATGCCTGGTGCCCATGGAGATCAGCAGAGGGCAACAGATTCCCTAGAACTGAACTTACAGACAGTTGTTAGCTACGATGTGGGTGCTAGGAACTGAATGAACCCTGCTCCTCTGCAAGTGCTCTTAATCATCGAGCCATTTTGTCAGCTTCCAAATTTATTTTTCAATTGACAAATGTCACTACAAGCTGAGCATTCCTTACTTAAAAATGTTTGGGACAAGAAGTATTAAAGAATTCATAATTATTCAGATCTTGGAATATTTGCATGTGCACAGTAAAATATCTTGGGGTTGGGACGCAGGTCTAAACATGGAATTCAGAGTTTACTACACGGTCTAAAAGTCATTCTGTGCCGGAAACAAAGGTTCATAGTGTGGAATTTCCCACTGATAGCGTCCTATCAGTGCTCCAAAAGTTACCTATTTTCCACCGTTCTAGATGAGGGATGCTGGGACTCAACTGAATTACAAGTCATGTGCACTACTCCAGTTAAAAGAGTTAAACAATGGCCTGTGGAGATGGCTCAGTCAATAAAGTGCTTTCAATACAAGCATGGGTACCAGAGTTCTATCCCCAGAATCCATAAAGAAAGCTAGGTGGAGGCCTATATTTGTAATCCAAACATTGTAAAAGCAGACAGGAGACTGCCTAAGGCTCAAAGGCCAGCCAGGTGAATACCAGGTCTCAGTGAGAGACCCTGTCTCATAAAAACAAGGTGGATGCCACCTCAGGAACAATATCCAAAGTTGATGTCTGACCTCCACATGTACTTGCACCCATACATACACTGCATATGCATGAACATGCACATACAATAAATACACACAAAATAATGAAATAAAATAGTAAAAAAAGAGAAAAATTTACCAGGAAGTCAAATTCTTCTAACAGGACATGTAGGAGTGAGAGAAGGAGAGATGGGTCAAATATAACTTTTCAAGACCACACTAGTAGCAGCACCGATCATACACACATACTCAAGTACGTGTACAGGCACACACACATATGCACAGGCACATATACTCACACATGCACACACAGACACACATGCACATGTGCATACTGGCACACCTTCCAGACTGGATATGGCATGGACCCCTCCCCACTTCCCCATGGGACTTGGACAACCCACCTGACCCCATATCTGGTTCTGCCTAGTGGTGTCTGCGAATGGCTCCCTCACATGCTGGCCGGGGTAAGGGTAAATCCAGTTCTCCTTTAGCTTCCTGACATGTGACACAGCAAAGAAATAATTTCAACAGTGCACAAGGCAGACAGAGTCTGCCCACGGCAGACCTGTAGTAGGAACTGAGTGAATGAAGTTAAGGGGAGTCACGACAGAATCAAGAAGTCAAAGCCTGGCAAGGCCACTCACACCTGCAACTCCGGGACTGGAGAGGAGGTTCTGAGGGGCAAATTCCTCTGACTTTCAGGCCAGTCTAGGTTACAGAGTAACATCCTGTCTCAAAAAATCAACCAACAGAAACCTGTAGCTTGAGGTTGATACAGTGCTTGCCTAACATGAACAAAACCCTGTATTGCATCCCCAGCACTGCATAAATTGGGCACAGTAGTACATACTTGGCCTGTAAAATCAGAAGCTTATGGTTATCCTCAGCTACATAAAAAGTATGAGGCCAGCCTGGGCTACTGAAGACTGTCTTCAAATACAAACAAAAAAACCAGTATGTCTATTTGAAGATCCCCATATACCCTTGTACTGGCTGTGGAGGGGAGAGGGGGGAACTGCCCCTGAAAATGCACTGTTTATTCAGAAGCTGACATGCACCTGCAAGAAGGACATAGGGTGGGCCTGTGCTGCGCCACAGCGAGAGGGAGGGACTTCCTCACAATCCCCACAGTGCCGTTAGTACAGTGTTGTTCAAGACTTGGTCCAGGTCCAGCAGGCTGAGTCAGACTCAGCCAGTGGTCTTGGAAGAAAGTAGATGAGGATTTCTTCCTCAGAAAACCGCTTCTTGGGTCTTCACCTGGAATGGATAATAATTACAGTTCTTCTTTAAAGTAGGGGTTTCTCTCCCCATCCACCTCTCATCCTCCACCTTTCATCTGCCCAGGAAAAGAGACCGGTGACTGCCCGCTGTCAGGGAGACTGAAAGCCCTCCCCATAGACTGCCTGAACACCTATCCAGACACACAGGACAGCCACTGAGCAAAGAGACCACCCAAGGGTGGAAAGCAGAGGCCTCGAGGGCTAGCGGGAGCCCCAGAATTATGGGAACTCCTGGTGTGGGTAGTGTGGCTAAGGGTGTTGCATGTGTGTCTCTGGGTATGCTTGCCCGCACGCGTACCAGTGTGTGCAAAGGAGAACATGGGGTGTCCTGTAATAGTCCCCACCTTATTCCCTTGGAGCAGAGTCTCACACTGAACCTGGAACAAGGCTGGTAGCCAGCAAGGCCCAGAGAGACTCCTGTCTCTTCTCCAAACAGCACAGGGGTTAAAGTGCACATTCAGTTATGCCTTTTTACATGAGTACTTGGGATTCAAACTCAGGTCTTGTACTTACACAGCAAGTGCTCTGACCCACTGAGCAATCTCCATAGCCCCAGATCCTGTTTTAATGATCACACAGGAAGAACAGGGGTCTGGTGCCTATGAAAAAGATGACATCGGCACAGAGGCCCCTGTAAGCAGACAAGACCCCCATCCCATCCCAGTGGCTGCACAACTGATAAAAAGATTAGACACCCTTCAATGGCCACTAACATGAGATATACCAAGGAGGCAGTAATGGTTTTGTTTCTTCCTACAAAATGAGTGGAAGCTGATTAGCTCCCGCAAGAAAGTTTGCAGTCATAGGCTGACAATCTTCATGTGACCTAGGGAACAGGAAGAATACAAAACTGATACAACATCTGTGCCATTCCTAAGGAACCTAGCAAGCGGGGTTGGCAAGATGGGCTTGCTGCCAAATTTGAGGACCGGAGTTCAATCCCTGCAACCCACACAGTGAAAGAAGAGAGCCAAATCCAGCAAGTTGTCCTCAGACATCCACATGCATTCTGTGGCATCTTATACATGCACAAATCATGTACACATACATACAAACAAATAAGTAAATAACTAATTTTATAAATTAAAAAAACTTTAACAAATGTGGCAAGCAATCAGAAAACCACTTTGGAGGGGGAGCTTGGCTCAGGTCAGGCGAGTTTCCTACAGGTAAATCTCTACTCATTACCCAAAATTACAAAGTGAACATGTGTACACTCATAAGCAAGAGTCAGCAGACACCAGTGAGAGCCTATCATGTCACCTTAAGAGAGGATTAAGAGAGCCTAAGAGAAAGAGAAAAGTGATAGGTAATAGAAAGATGTGATGAAGAGGCAAGAGGCTGGAGAGAAAGCTCCAGAAGGGAAAACGGACAGAATACGCAGAGGCATGAATTGAAGAGATCACAGTTGAAAAATACCTAGAATTGAAGATTTGTATGACTTTTAAAAGGGCTGTGGAGGTGGCTCAGTGGCTTGCTATATATACTGATGATAAACTCGGGTTAAATGCTTAGCACTCTAGAGAGCTTAGTTTCAGCGAAGACATACAAGAAATATCCACCAAGAACCAGAGAGGCACATGAGAAATGAGTGAGGTAAAGACTGCTGATAAATTTGAAACTAGATTGGTGACATGTATTCTCAGAGAAAGGCCACATGACTTACAGACAACATAAGATGAACTAAAAAGCTGAAATCACCTCTAACCATTGAATAAACAGGAAAAAAGAAGGTAGGGGAAGGGAACTTAATTTTAACTAGCACCCAGGCTGAAGCTGGTTTACAGTTCTGGTTTTTCTAAACCTTCAAGGACTGAGTAATCCTGGGCATATGGCAATACTGAATCTGATCCTTACCATCACGAGTCTATCAACATACACATCCATATGAAGATAATCCTTAACATATACCAAAGTCTGTGTATTGAAAGCTGTGCTGTGTGTATTGATGTTGTGTGTGTATTGGTGCACATGCCATGACACATGTGTGGAGTCAGAGGACAACTTTCAAGAGTCAATTCTCTCCTTGTATCATGTATGTCCTAGGAACTGAACTCAGGTCATCAGGGCTTGGTGCAAACTCCTTTTCTTGCTGAGCCATCTTGCCGGACCCCACTACTATTAAAATTAATCTCACCTATTTCCATCTCTTTAAATATGTCTACTAGGAGTTTTTAAATTACACATGGCTCACACTGAATCTCTACTAGACAGTGTTAATCTAGAGATTAATCTAGAGATCACAGGAAGATGCAAAAAGGAAATAACACAGAAGTGGAACAGATGGGAAAGGTTTTCATAATCTGTAAATGACATGACTAAATAAAATGTCTATGAATCTGTGGGTACAAATTTAAGTTTAGTTAGGAGATCAGCAGGTGGTTGGAAAAAGTATTGGTACATAAAATTTAACTAAATGCCATAATGAAGAATTTGGAACCATAACTTGTAACTATCTATTTGACATTTACAACAGTAGCAAAGATGCTATGCAATAAGGGGCTAGGGTGATGGTTCAGTACAGTGAAGCCCTTGTACTGTAAGGAGAACTTGAGTTTGGATCCCCAGCATCCATGGAAAACACTGGGCACAGTGGCATGTGTCTGTGATTCTAGTTCTGGGAATGCAAAAACAGGAAAATCCTGGAGATCAAAAGACAAGTCAGACTAGCCTAATCTGTGAGTTTAGGGTTCAGTGAGAGACATTTCAAAAGACAAAGTGGAATACCAGGTGTGGTGGCGCAGGCCTTTAATCCCAGCACTTAGGAGGCAGAGGCAGACGGATCTTTGGGATCGAGGCCAGCCTGATCTACATAGTGAGTTCCAGGTCAGCAAGTGCTATGTAGTGAGACCCTCTGCCTCAAAATAAATAAGTAAATAAATAAATAAGCAAGCAGTGAATGACTGAGAAAGACACTTGATGTCAACTTCTAGCCTCCATACACATGTGTATTATACAAGTACACATACATGAACATGTACAGACAAAAAAATGCAATTTTTGAAAATTAAAATGTACAACTATTATTTGAACAAACCAAACCATATCAAGATCAGGACCAAAGTCCGAGAGCAATCATTTACAGGGCCCCTGGATAAGAGATGGCTAGTATCTCTTTAGAGTTGTTTTCAGAAAAAAACAGGCATACAGTCAGCCGGAAGCTGAGCAAAGGAGTGAATATGCAAATTAGGCACAGAAACCCACATGTCCAACACACTGCAAATAAGAATGCAAATTAAAAACTGGGATCATTCACGCTTGTTAGATTCACCACACACACAGAAAAATCAAATCATGAATCAACCATTACATGGTAAATGGAGGTGAGAAATTTGCCCAGCCACTTTGGAGAGCCGTTTGGTATTATCTAATAAAGCTAAAAGTGTGCATGGCGGACAAGCCAGCATTTCTACATGTATGTGTGTGTGTGGGCGGGGGGTGTTTGTGAGATATGTCTGTGTGGGTGTGCATGAGTAGAGATAAGAGGACAACTTATCTTCTCCTTCTACCATGTGGGTCCTGGGGGACTGAATTCAGGTGGTCAGGATTAATGGCAAGTGCCTTTACCCACTGAGCGATCTCGCCTGCCCACAAGACAACAATTATGCTCTTACACCAACCAGGGCTAGGAATCTACTGTTCACGTTAGCACAGAAAGAAGTACATTTCACAATACAGTGTCATTTACACGCACACGCATATACACACACACACACACACAGAAAGTGTGACAAAACTTTACTACTTGCAAGGCACTGTGGTGTTTTTTTACTTCATCTTTTCAATTCTTTTAACTGGGGTCTGGCAATAGCTCAGTTGGTAAAGTGTTTGCTATGCAAGCATGAGAACTAGAGCTCAGATGAAAAGCTGAGCCACATGGCTTGCACCATATTCCTAGTTCTGGGAAGGCAGAAACTGAAGGATCCCTAGGACTTGCCAGTTAGCCAATCTAGCCAAATCTGTTACTTCCAGGTTCAGTGAGAGACACCATCTCAAAAAATATAAAATGGGGGCTGGAAGGATGGCGCAGAGGTTAAGAGAGTACTAGCTGCTCTTTGCAGAGGACCTGAGTTCAGTTCCCAGCACCCATGTGGTGGCCAACAACTGCCTGTAACTTCAGTTCCTCTTCTCACAGCCACAGGCACTGCGTGACACAGGTGCACTTATATATGCAGGCAAAACACATAAAATTAGAAAATTAATTTGATATATATTCTAATATAAATAATATAAATTAATATATAAAGGAATGCCATTGAGGGAGACCTCAACCTCTAGCCTCTACACATGGGCACATACATACACTCAAGTGTGCAAAACATGAGCACTTACACATGTGTATGCTACAAATATATACACACAAATGCTATTCATCACAAAACTGATTTCATATCCCTCTGTCTTAAAAAACTCCTCCTCTGTGAAAAATAACCATCTATAATTAGAGGAGATGGCTCAGTCAGTAAAGTACATGCCACACAAGTATGAGGATCTGAGTTCAAATCACATAAATAGCTGGGTGCAGCAGCATGCTGTGATCCCACAGCTGGAGAAGTGGAGAGGATCCTGGGGCTCACCGACCAGTCAGTCTAGCTGCATCAGTGAGCTCCAGAACAGTGAGAGACCCTGTTTCAAAGGAGGTGAATAGTGTTCCTGAGGACTGTCCACACACATGAACACGAACATATGACGATGATGATGATGATGATGATGATGAGGAGGAGGAGGAGGAGGAGGAGGAGGAGGAGGAGGAGGAGGAGGAGGAAGAGGAGGATTTTGAGCTCTGACCAGGTGGTCAGCTGTGCCTACTCCATATTCGCTAAGCAGCTACCTAGGAGTTTAAGGACTGCCCGCAGCCGCCTCTGGAAGGCCTGGCATTAACTTCCAATTGAATTTTAAACCTTGGTTTGTGGATTCTTGGGAAAGAAAAATCTTAAATTCAAAGGCCAAGTGTCCCCAAATGGCCTGCCTGTGTCCCAGCTGCCAAAGGTGGTTTGAAAGGATGCTCTAGTCACAGGACTCTTGGCAGAACTCAGCTCCCCGTTGCTGTCACAGGGTGATGCATAGAGGTGGTTGCTCCGCAGCAGGCTAGGGGCAGCAGCACGTGGAGGCATCAGTTTACCTTAGGTTAGAAAAAGATGTTTCCAGCACATCCTCTTGTCAGCCCTGAAAAGGGATCCTGATTCTCTGGTTTCTCTGGGTGGTGACATAAGCCTCAGAGAGGCGTGAAGAGGCTGCCCTTGAAGGTCACTGTTTTTTCAAGTCTGCCCCAGAATCCAGACCTCCAGCCACTGCCTCTACAGCATCCATGTTTCACCAAAGCAGAGACAGCCATCTCCTAGCCCTGGAAGCCCTGGGCACAAACAGAAATGGAAAGAAAGGAATGTTCAGAAGGCAACAGGAAGGAGAAAGGGACTGAGGAGGTTTGGTAATGAAGATGGGAGAGAAAGAGCCCAGTCATCCAGGTGGACAGGACAGAGCAAGTGAAGGCTTCACAGGGCTCCTGACCCCAGCTGCCTAATCTGCTCCAAGGCTGAGCACACACCACCACATCACCATCCCAGGGAGAACAGAGTCTGTCCAGCTGGAGGGTTAACATCACAGAGCTTCAGGGAGAGGAGCGGACACCAACAAGGTCCTCACTGAAGAAGGACAGTAGAAGGAAAGGGACAAGCAGAGCCCCTGGACCACCTCCTAACACACAGCCCACTGGCCTTCCCAAGAACTCGGCAGCACAGGAGTTGGGGATCAAGTGACCTGGTCACAGGCCAGGTAGAGGGAAAAGTCACTTAGTTTCAGCTCAGGTCTGGCTGAACTGGGAGACCAACAAATACGCAGTTGTTCTTCAAGGGCACACAAAGAAGGTGGAACACTGCTGTGCCCCCTGCTGTGCCCCTACTCCATGGCCAGAGCAGAAGGCAACTGAGATTCTCAGTATTTGCCATCTAACTGCCCCTACTACCAGCCTTGTGCTTCTCAAGTGGGGCTCAGCCTAGACCTCAATCCCCAAGGCGCCTGCCCAGGCCACCCATTCTCCAGCAGTCTCTTCCTGTTCCCTCTCTATCATCCTGGATCCAAGAGGGAAATTTCATTTTCTGTACTTCTTGATGGCAGCCCTGGCACTTGGCCACAGTGCCCAGGGCACAGATGCAAGACTCATGGGCTCTCAAGACACACAGACAACATGTGCAACAGCCATGGACTTCAATACCCTCCTGGGACAAGTTAGCACAGCCTGTACCAGGCAGATGCAGATGGAACCCAAGCCACACTATCCTCCATGAAGCAAACAGCGCACTCATGTTCCTGCTGACTGAAAGAAGAAACTTCAAAGCCTGGGGAGATGGCTCATTTGGTAAAGTGCTTGTGTTGCAAGTGTGAGACTCCGTTCTATCCTCAGAACCCACGTAAAAAGCTGGGCATGATAGCATACACTTAAAGTTCCAGTACCTAGCTCCTGGGAGATGGACACAGAAGGATCTTTTGGGCTAACAGGCCAGCCAGTCTAGTGGATATAGCCAACTCTAGGTTCAGTGAAGAGACTGTTTCAAAAATAAGGTGGTAAGATGGTTCAGTGGTAAGAGCACTTGCTGCTTTTGCAGAGGGTTAGTTTGGTTCCCAGAACCCATGTCAGGTAGCTCACAACTGCCTATAACTCCAGATCTAGGTGATCCAAAGCCCTCTCTGGCCTCCAAGGTCACCCCTACACATGTCCCCTTATACACATTAACAAAAATAAATAAATCTTTTAAACAATAAATAAGGTGGCGCATGAGAAAAGAAGACACCTAATGTCAACCTCTGGCCTCCATGTGTACATACACAGAACACAAACATATACATATACACCACACACATGAACATGATTGCGTAAACACATGTATCACAGACACAGAAAAAAGGAGACAGGAGAGATGAAGAGAAGACAGGGAGGAACAGAACTCCATGTGACCTCCCCCACATACTTCAAATGATTCAAGACTGCCTCTGGAACCTAAGACACCCGAAGACTGCACAGCCAGTGTGCAGGCTCACACACACACACACAAACACACACACACACACACCCCTTCTAAATAGTCTCCATCCTTATGTAGTTCAGTTCTCAGACAGGAGCCTGAGGAGACAGAAACTGAATGTATTTTACTGACTTCTCCCCAACCAAGAAAAGCCACTGAACACCCAAACCTGGCTCTTACTCCCCTGCCTAAAATGCCTGTGGCTTTTCTCTCAGGAAAACACAGGTGCCTCCCTGCCTGACATCAGTGCCCTTATGGCCACTGGTCTGTCTCAGGACACCTGTACCCTCAGCATGGGCCCTGCCAAGCTCCAGGGAGGTCCTGTACCCAAGGCCTAAGCCTCTGTGCCCTGAGGTTTTTTACCCATGGGAGGAGTACTAGCCAGTGTTCTGTTTAGCACCAATGCTGGAATGTTAGGAGAAGGCAATTCTGACCCCCAGGAAGGGTGGGCCTGGCATTAGGCATGAGATGGCAAGGCCTCAGGGAGCAGAGCCAGACAGAGGAAGGGACACATGGACAAGGAGGGAGAAAGAAGGAGAGATGGGGGGGTGGCAGAGAAAAAATGAGGGGTGTGGAGACTCAGCTGGGAAGGGACTCAAAACAGAGGCAAGAAACAGAGAGGCAGAGAAATGAACAGATACCAAGGCAGAGTGAAGGACAGACAGATACAGGGACCAGGGATGAATGAGAGAACAGAACAGGAGGAAAGTGACAGACAGACAGGTAGGCGGGCAGAAGGAAAGAAAGGACCACACAGAGCAGAAGGGGCATGAAGGAGACAGGCAAGAAGCAAATAGTCTACAGAAAAGTGCCCCACTCCTCTCACACACACACAGATACACACAGACACACACACACACAGAGACACACACAGACACACAGAGACAGACACACACACAGAGACAGATACAGACACACACACACACACACACACACACAGAGACAGATACAGACACACACACACAGACAGAAACAGACACACACACACACACACAGACACACACACACAGACACACACACAGAGACAGATACAGACACACACACACAGAGACACACACACAGACACACACACACACAGAGATACACACAGACACACAAAGACAGACACACACACAGAGACAGATACAGACACAGACACACACACAGAGACAGATACAGAGACACACACACACAGAGACACACACACAGACACATACACACACACACACACAGACAGACACAGACACACACACACACAGACACACACACACAGAGACAGATACAGACACACAGAGACAGACACACACACATACAGAGACAGACACACAGACACACACACACACACACAGACAGAGACAGACACAGACACACACACACACACACACACACACACACACACACACACACACAATGGTGGCACTGCACACCAGCACAGTTGCTCCAAGAGCCCACCTGATGTTCAGCCCTGAGTGGAGATGCTTGAACTTTGAGAAGGAAACAGGCCCGCCCTAAGACCACAGGTAGATAGAATGACAACCACTCACCACAACTCAACCGTCACGTGATTCAGGCAGCAAACACCTATCCCCAAACTGTCAAAGTTGCCACCCAAAGCTCTTCCACTCCCAAGCAACCCAGAAGAAATCTTACATGCAAATGCATGTGCACTCAAGCACACCAGCACCTGGGCCCTGCCCACAGCTGGCCGGAGCCTTATTCCACATGTGTTCTGCCCATAGTACCAACTCAAAGGAGCTCGAGCCCTGCTGCAAAACCTGCAGGATTGCATGGCCTCTGAGTACCCTAAAGCCCCAGAAAACACCCCCTTGTATAAGAAGAAGAAACCATACAGGGAAAAGGCCCAGTGAACTCACAGGAACTCCAGGCCCACACAGCTCTCCTATGCCACCCTGGAGACCCAGGGTCTCCTCCCAAAGTCCACACACCACCTTGCTTAACAGGCACTGGGTAAAGAGGCTACAGTAAGGCATCATATTATGGGGTGGTGACATGGCCCAACTAGGGTGAGAATCTCCTGGGGAAACCACTGCTATGCATCTTATTTATGTCTCACACATACCCTTAGCAGGCTATGATGGTTAATGTTCATTGTCAACTTGACAGGATCTAGAATCACCTAGGAAACAATCTTCAGGGTATGTCTATCATAGACTGGATTAACTGAAATGGGAAGACCCACCCTAAACATGGGCAGCACCATTCCATGGGCTGGGGTCCCGGACTGAATAAAAAGGAGAGTGAGCTGAGCATCATCAGCATTCATCTCTCTGCTTCCTGACTGTGGATTCACTGTGACCAGTTGCCTCACGCTCCAGTAGCCAATGCCTTCCCAGCTACAACTCAAATTTAGAAGTCATGGTAGAAATAGAATGGGGCCAGCTCAGCGGGAAAAGGTGCTTGCTGATGACCTCAGTTCAATCCCTGAGACCCATGTGGTGGAGGGAGAGAACTGATTCCTACAGGTTGTTCTCTGACCCTCACATATGTGGTACGTGTACTGCCACACGCTAAATAAAAATGTAATTTAAAAAAGGTAGAAATGGAATGACTCAACAAATTACAGTATCTGACCAAACACATCCTCCCTCTCTTTTTTATTTCATGTTTTGTTTAGAGGCGAGCTTTAAACCTCTTGGCTAGTGCCATCCGCAAAGTGCTTACTGTGTACTGGGAGTGTAATGAATAGGAATTTGACTTTCATTCCTTCCCAGAGCACAGACCTAGAGGAGGCATAGGGCAAGGTGAAGAAATGGGTGAAGGCTTAATAACCCCCAGATCTGTGCAGGAGGCAAAGGAGAGGCAAACTATCAAAACTTTAATTGCTACTTCTCAAAATAACCTCAGCCTGCTAAAATAAGCTTATGCTGGATCCTAATTCTTTTCACAGAGGAGAGAAAAAAATTATTTAAATTTCTAGAGCCAACACATTTTCCCATCCTTACCCTCTTAACAGGTGACTCAAAGGTCATGGACATCCCTAAGTAAGGGACAAGAGACTCTGACTAAAGGTCAACCTCATTGTTAGTTCACCTCAAATCAATAAGAACATTTCCTCAGAGCAGCCAGTGGGCCCAGGGTCCTCAATCCAGTAGTCCCCCTCACAAATAAAATGCGAGATGGCTGAGCCAGGCTAGAAAGTTCTCAAAACTTTAAAAATCTGTAAGTCTTTGGACTTGCTCCTTATACATTCTTTTTAATTATTTCATATATTTTTACAATGTAACAAAAAGGCTAGGGCTGTAGCTCAGTTGATACAAAGCCCCAGGTTCCATCTTCAGCAATGCATGAAAATGGGCATAATCCCAGCACTCAGGAGGAAGAGGCAGGAGGATCAGGAGTTAAAGATCATTTCTGGCTCCTGAGTGAATGTGAGGTAAGCCTGGGCTACATTTGAGACTCTGTATCAAAAGAAAAAAACTGTAAAATACACAAAACATACATTTTAACATTGTAGATCTGTTTTATTTTTTTATTTTATTCCTTTATGTGTGTGTGTGCACATGTGTGCCTAAGTACAACTGCAATGGTATGTGTGTGCAAGTCAGAGGACAACTTTTGGGAGAAGGTTCTCTCCTTCTACCATGTGGGCAGCAAGCATCTTTACTCGCTAAGCTAAGCTGGCCCCCACTATAATCATTTTTACATGACTAACCACTCCAGTGACATCAAATATGACACCATTCCTGTGTGACCCTCACCACCACCTCTAGAACCTTCTTTGTCCTCTAAACTGAGATACTATACAATTAATTATTAAGTCTCCACCCTTTCTTCTCTATGGTCTCTGGTAGCCACCAATTTGCTTTCCTCTTCTATGAATAGTCCGAAATGCTAGGTACCTCCTACAGTTAGAACAGAACAGTATATATCACTTTCTAAGTGGCTTATTGCACTTAGTATCATGTCCCCAGGTTCATCCAGGTTGTAGCATGAATGAGGATTTCCTTCTTTTTCAAGACTGAATAATATTCTTTAGGATCTGTAGAACACACTTTGTGCATCCATTCACCCATCACTGGACATTTGGGCTGATCCTTGCTAGGCACTGAGTTACCTCTAGGAACAAGGGAGGAGATGCTACTTCTTAAGTCATTCCCCTGGGTGGCCCAGAATGGAGCAGCCAAGGACTTTGCTGGTGAATGGGCCTGGCTCTAAATCCACTTCCCACCTGTGTAAGAAGAGAACTGTTTCCCTCAGGTCACAGGTCTCTAATCTGAAAACATGGGAATACAGAGGAACCCCACCTTCTGTAGTGAGTAAATACAAAAGTCCCTACAGGAGATCAGGCTGTCCTCTGAAACCCTTGAGTGAGTGAGCCACAGTGGAGGTAGGCCCAGTGCCACCGAGGTTCAGTTAAGCGGTCTCTGCTATGTAGGGGCACCGCCACCAACCCCCTGAAGAGTGCAGACGGTCAGATACTGACTCTAATGCACAGATCCTGTGTAGATGGAAATCCCAAAAGAGGAGCATAAAAGCCACCAGCTTGGAAGGCCACCATGAAACGGGCAGAAAGCATGCTCGACCGTGACCGTGAATGAGAATGAAAGAGGAACAGCTCGGTCTCTTCCACTGGAGTGCTGCTTCAAGTCCCTGCTCCTGGCCTCCCAGCATGCATCACAGTCTCCTCTCTCCTCTCTGCCTCCCTCAGTGGGGTGCGTGCTGCAAGTGTCCCAGCTGTCTCCAGACAGAACCTGGCTGCCACCCAAGGCTCTGTTCTGTCACAACAAAGACAGCCGTCACTGGACAGCCTCCCTGCGTGCTCAGCAGTGAGGATCTGGGGGGCTTCTCACCCCCAGCGTCTTGTCCCTCACTGGGACCCTGCTAGGCCACAGCTGGCGTACAAGGCTCTGAGCAGCCCAGGCTCGTGTGGGGACATCTGTGAACCAGCAGCCACAGGCGGAAACAGAGTCCCTGTGATCACCCGCCCAGTTATGCCAGATTGTCCAAACGTGCCACCGTTGGTGGCAGGGAGGGCGGACCCTGGTGACAGAAGGCAGCAGGCTGGAGGGGTCAGGAAGCCATCAGAAGTGGCTGCAGGGGACTGGGGATGCAGCTCAGTGGTTAGACAGCTTGTCTTGCGCGCAAGCCCTGAGTTCAATCCCCAGCACCACATAAACCAGGCGTGGTCATGCAAGCCTGTAATCTCAGCACTCAGGAGTTGGAGGCAAGAAGACCAGTAGGTCCTATAAGAGGGTGTAGCCTCTGTGAGCCAGGGGCTCTATACTCTTTGGAAGATACTTCCAGGCAGCATCTCAAACAGCTACTTCTGAATGAGAGAGACTGGTAACATTCACAAGGGGGATGGGAGATTACTGCCACCAACCCCCCAAGCCCAGGGAAAAGAGAGGTTCTGTTTCCTTACTCTCCTTTTTTTCTATCTCCCTAGGCACCTGCCCCATGCAACAGACCTCCTGTGCTTGTTTGCTCTGTCTCTTTCCACTCTCTGTGTGATCAAGGGTAAATGGCTTAACCTCTCTGAACTCAGTCTGCACTGCTGCTTCTGCTGAATTGCTACTTTCCAGAGCTAAAAAAGATACACGGGGCCAGGAAGACAGCTCAGCATGCAAAAGTGCTGGCTGTGTGAGCCTTGAGGGACCTTCAGTTCCATCCCATGTGAGCCTTGAGGGACCTTCAGTTCCATCCCATGAACCCACATAAAAGTTGGATTCGGTGGTATACATCAGCAGTCCCAGAACTTCAGTCACAGATAGGAGAACGGACTGGAGGTTCACAACCACCTAGCCTGGAGTATGTATGCTGGCTAGCCAACAAGAGACCCTGCCTTAAAAAGCAGAAGGAGAGAACCAATGCCCAGAAGTTGCTCTCTAACCTCTATATAGGCACCATGGCATGCATGTGCACATACATACATACACACAATAAAACAAATAATTTTAAAAAGATGTTCCAAGGCAAACTGATATGAACACTTAGATTTCCAGAGCCAACCAATCAGAAAAATCTATTTTTTTCTTATTTATTAAATAAATTTAACTTGTCACAGAATTCCACTAATTCACAAATTGAGAAGACTTCCTTTCTTTTCTAGAGACAAGTTCTCATATAGCCAAGGTTGGCCTCAAACTTGATATATAGATGTGGATGATCCTCCTGCCTCACCTCCCAAGTGTTGAGATTACAGCCCTGGGCTACCATGCCCAGTTTATACAGTGCTGAGGATGGAACCCAGGGTCTCGTGCATGGTAGGCAAGCACTCTACCAGCTGAGCCATATCCCCACGTTAATAAGCTGCTTTCAGCCCATAAAATATGAACAGTTTTGACCTGTGTCTGATTTCACAGGAACGAGGCAAGTCCCACAGCAGCAAGGAAAGCTACAGGCCACCACATATGGAAATTTCTCTGTGGGTACAGAAAGGAGAGCTCCTCAATCTGCATGATTGGCATTGTCATCCCTGCCTTTAAGAATTCTGCTGGCATTTGCTCCCTTGCATGACAGGAACTCAGGAGAAGCCTGTCCCCACCCAGCCAGCCTCATCCTCTGTGCCTCACTGCAGAGCATCCAGAATGTGCTCTGAGCCCTGCCTCCCAACCCTAAGTATTCTCTATATGTCACCAGGACACCTGCTTTCATAAGCTCCCCAAAATGCCTCAAGTGTTCAGATCGGGGGATGTGCCAGCATGCATTAGACCTTCCTCACTGCAACTGACTTCAGCAACTACAGTCCTTTGTTTTTTCTATCCCTTCCCAGTGGATCGACACTGCCCACCAGAAATGCCAATGGGGGATCTCTCCTTGCTTTTCATGGTTCCAATTCCCTTGCCCACCAGCACAGCTCAGTCTATGGATTGGCACTGCTGCAATTTGCAATGTAATTACACCGTGCCAGGGGCAGCTTCCCACAGAAGAAATTAAAAGGCGATTCAGGCAAATGATCTTTAGCTACTAGGAAGCATCCCTGCAGAGCTTGTTAAATCAGGTGTTCCGAGACCACGTGTGGCCACTGTGCATCCTGCATATTTTGCCCTGGAAGCAACATCAGGAGCAGAGCAGGCTTCTCCCTGGTCACAACCAGCCCCACAAGTAACTCACCACAGACTGCACACTGCCAGGGCAGCCTCTGGGATCCACCATGCCTGGGCCATGCTGTGGACATGCCCACTAGGGAAGGACGAGGGAAAGGCCAGGTAAGAGGCCCAGATGGCCTCAGACCGCATTAGGAGGAAGTCAGACAGGAGGTTGGCCCTTCTAGCTCATGGCACAGTTTCTGAAGCTGTGAATTCCAAGAGCAAGAGACATTATTCTTTCTGTATTTTTATTTCCAATTTCAAAGCTACCATGGAAAAGGTAAGTCCTGCATAGAAAGAAAAGAACCGAAGCTGGGTACAGTGGTGCTTGCCTGTGACTCGGGAGGTGGAGGCAGGAGGCTCAGGAGCTTAGAGTCCTCCTCAGCTGCCTAGTGAATCTGAGGGCAGTATGGGCTAGAGAGGCAGAAGGAAATGGAAGTGGGACGGAATATATTCAAGATGCTCACCCTTGGAAGCCAGAAAGAGGGGAGACCCTAAGGCTGGGCTGGACTTTTCTGCTTCCATCTACCTTTTTGTTCTTGTTGAAACAAGGTCTCATGTATTCTGGGCTAGTTTCAAATTTGTTTTATAGCCAAGAAAAACCTCAACTTCCTGAGCCTCCTGCCTGTACCTCCTGATTACTGGGATTACAGGTATGCACCACCATGCTCACTTTATGTGGTGCTGGAGGTGGAACCCAGGACTTCATGCATACCTAGGCAAGTACTATATCAACTGAGCCACACCCCTCGCCCCCATCAATTTTTTTTATGTGTACAAATGTTTTGCCTGCATGTATGTAAGTGCAGCCGTGTGTGTGCAATGCCCATGGAGAATAGAAAAGGGCATCAGATCCCCTAGAACTGGGATTGTTAACTACCATGTGGTTCCTAGGAAATGAACTCCGGGCCTCTGCAAGAATAACCACTCACTGAGCTCTTAGCCGCTATTTTAGTGACTTTTGTTGCTACTGCAATGAAGTAACTGACAAAAGCAACTTAATTGAAGGAAGGGATGGTTTATTTTGGCTCAGTTTAAGGGTATACAGTTCATCAGGCAGGGAAATCGTAGCTAGTCACATTGCATCCACAGTCAGAAAGAAGAAAGAGATGAACTCTGGTGTTCAGCTCACTTTTTCCTTTTTATTCAGTTCAAGACCCCAGTCCATGGAGCAATGCTATCCACATTTGGGTCTTTCCATTAACCAAATCCAGAAAATCCTTGACAGACAAACCCAGATGTTTCTCCTTAGGTGGACCCTAGGGCCTATCAAGTTGGCAGTTGGCATTAACCATCATATCCACCAAAACCATGATTTTGTGACCCTCTGGGCAGAGTTAGAAGTGCCCCAATGCCAACAGCCTAGTTTGTCTGCTGCAATGATCACTTCATTCTGCTTTTCAACAGGATATCACTCGTCTAGGCATCTCTGGTGTACCAGGAACACAAACTTGGCCCATTATCCAGGTCTTAGCCACCAAAGCCCTGTCTGTAAGTAAAAGACATGGGACCCAGCAAAAGCCAACCTGCTCACTATGCCACCCATGTCTCACCTGTGGAATCGGCTAACAGGAATACCCACTACACACCACACCAGGTGGCCAAGCCTAAGTGAAGGGCTGGCTGAGTCTAAAGACTGTCAGCCTTGACCCCAACCTCACTGCCACTCAACTGGTGACACAAAGAGATCAGAGCAGCTTTCCTGTCTGTCTAAGATGACATCACATCTACCTCTGAGAGTCAACACAGTTTAGACAACCCAACGAAGGGTACACTGGGGCTAAGCAGAGCCAGGACTTTTCTAAGGTGATGTCTTAGAGCTCTGTAAGTGGGCTTCCACCCCTTCATTAGAGAAGAGAAAGGCTGGATTTAGCCCAGTTGGTAGAGTGCTTGTTTAACATGCAGGAGGCTCTGGTTCTGTCTCCTGTGAGTTGGATTCCCCAGCACCACATAAACCCAGTATGGTGGTAATTCTAGCACTCTGGAAACGGAGGTAGGAACACCAAAAGTTCCAGCTCATCCTCACCTGCGTAGCAAGTTCCAGTAAGCCTGGGCTACATGAAACCGTGGTTCAAAGTTGTGGGGGTGGGGGGAGAAGAAGAAGGAAGTATAGGTCGTCTCTACAGCTGACTCAGATGTAGGACACCAGACACAAGGCTCAGAGGCCAGGTCAGAGTGAGACCCTCCATCCTCCCCTCCTTGGTGCCTGGAAGGGCTCTTGGATCTGAGAGTTCACACTAGAATTTCTCTTCTTCCTTCTACTCTGCTGAGCCCATTCCTAATTTGGACATTTTTTTTCTCCTGACCTCCAGGCAAAATAGGAAAACACACATACCAAGCCATAATCTCGTGCTAGTAAACTACGTCCATGAAGCACAGGGGACAAGTCAAACCTCCTGGGCACATCTGTACTTTCATAACCTGTGTTCAGAATTCCTCCCTGCACAGTCCCCATCACTCTCTGATGGCCATGAGAGCAGCCGCACTGTAAAGCTGCCTGTCAGTCCCACAGGAGTGGGTCATCATGGGTGTGACGCTGAAGACCTGGAAAGCCCTTCTTGTATTTCCCTGGGGAGGGGACGTTTTGGTCTTGGCCGAATCATCTAAAACCACCGGGCGGCCACACACACTAGCTAGCTACCGAATCGGCACATGGCAATCCCTTTGAAACGCCTCCTGGTCACAAAAACAGATGGGGAAAACATGTACTTAAGCCACCTCAGCAAATTGCTCCCTGGTCTCTAGGGACTTGCCTGCCCTGGGAAGGGGGTGGGGCAGCACCTCAGATGAGCCCGCAGGAAGGCTGTCCCCCTGCAGCTGCTGGGACACTTGAAAGTTCAAGGAAAATCCAGTCCCCTCCCCACTCAGGAGAGCTGCTTCCCTCTCCTTCCTCTTTGCTCTCTCCGGAGCCCATGCCCCTTCTTTTTCCATGAAGTTCTTGCCAGCACAGAACTCAGAGAGACGAATGCGTGTATGTGTAAACACAACACACATACACACACACACACACACACACACACACACAATGCCTCTGCTGCCACAACTCCCCACTGGTCCTCAGGGCACTATGCATCCACAGCCAGCCTACCTGGAGTTGTGGGCTGGGCACCAGGCCATGTGCCCCCGGGGAGAGCTCAGGGCAGCTCCCTCCTGCGCCAGCCACCAGCTCTCTGCCTCTCCATCAGCTGCTGACGTGATGCTGAGGGGAACTAATGTTCACCAGCTGGCTTGGTGCTTTAACCCTCTCTGCTTCCAGGGAGTTTGGCAGCCAACCAGGTTGAAAGCGCGCCATCCCCCTAACAGGGGCCCCCAGTGAATTGCTCATTGCAGATACAAGAACAGCAGCTGAAGGCTCAGATGAGCCACCAATGCAGTCTGGGGCATGAGACGGGAAGATGAACTGTCCCTAAATCCACACTCGCTTCCTTGTCTGCCAAGGGGAGGCCACTACAGCCCTAGGTTCACGGCCTCCGCTTCACCTAAGCTCCTGGCCTATACCCATGTGCAGTTCTGTAGGCCCTGTTTTCTCAGTCTAATGAACTCCTATTTACCCCTAAGACCTAGTTGTTGTGGCACCCTTCCCTGCCTTCCTCCAGAGGCAGGAAACAACAGTCAGAAATGAGTTTTTGTGGGGCCCTCACCACACTGAGCCTGTATCCCTATCTTCAGTCTCTCGTCCTGGCTGGCAAGCTCTCTAGGGGCATGCTCCAGCGGCCTTGAATGATAGAACAGTGTTCTAGGCCTAATTTAGGGTACCTCTCTCAACTTTAACCAAACTGTGTATGTCCCCAGCACATAGGTGAATAATAGATTCCCACAGCACTCTAAAGAAGAGGGGCCTCCCTGGAGGGTTCAGACAGACTCAAGTTCAAATCCTAACTAAACCGCTTAGTCGGGTGGCCTTGGCAACATGCTAACCAGCAGGCCTTCCATAAACATACAAATGCCTTTTGAATTAAACAGAATTGACTAATTGGATCTGGTCTGGAAGGGGCCAAGGCATTCGAGGAGCTAAAGCATCTACATGAAAACATGAGACACCAGTGGGTCCCTACAGCTCACCTCAGCTAGAAGGAACTACACAGGCTTGTCACCAGAGCTGATAAGAGTCAGAGCCTGGACCTTGGCAGCCCTGAGAAGCCAGATTCAGTCACCCATCCTCAACAGGCAAACTGAACAGAGAGACAATAGAGAAAAGCAGAGATTGATTCAATGTGGTCGCACCGGGAAGAGGAATAAAGATGTCCATTGGCGCCCTAAGTCCATCTTCAGCTAAGCAGTCCTGGTCCAGGTGTGATCCTGCCCATCACTGACCCATCGCTCTCATCTCCAGTCTCTCCTGCAAAGTGGTCTGAGAAGCTGTTAGAACCGTGTGAAATCTCCTCCTGGGAAACAAGCTCTTCTTCTGGTTGGTACCAGGCCTTCTCCTTCTCTTAGCATGAGACTTTTGGGGGAATTCTAATTCTTTGGAGTCCAGTGTTTGAATAGTCTGAGAGCCAGAGTACAATTATCTCTCTTTGGAATATCTTCATTCTTCACAGGACTGTTACAAGCTTAGATTGGGTGTCAGGTGGGTGTAGGAGAGAAGAGGGGGGAGGCTGCAGGTCCTGTACCAGAGCCCCATAACTTCCTCCCCGCTTGTCTTTGCCACCAGCCCTGCCCTGTAAGGATGCAGAAACCAGGTCTGTCTCAAACCCACTTTGATTTGTTTTACACTGAGTGTAGCCTCCACTGGGCCACACTAGCTGAGAGGTCAGTCGCATAGCTGATCTCCACCCAGGCCCCTGGCACCCACACACTCCTTCCCCGGCCACTCGGGGAGGCATAAACAACTGTATTCTTGGATGGAGAGAATCAAACTGTCTAAAGTATCCATCATTCATCCTAAAGCAAACATCTGTAGCTGCCAGGTCAGAGTCCTCTGCACACACATAACCCAGTTTGCAGAGGTGTGTCACTACCCCAAATGATGGATCCTGAGGTTCCGCTGTATTCTGGCTTTTTCCAACATCTCTCTCTAAAAGGCCAGGTTCTGGGGTTTATGCAGTTTTTCAGAGTATGAATATGGGATGAAAAGGGGGTACGGAAGAGGCATGTGGGAGTGATCACAAGCTTCAGGCCAGTGGTCCTGCTCCCTGGGAAGCTGGAGACGGAGCAATTAGTGTCTAACATTAGGCCCATGCAGGCCAAGGGCATGGGGGTGTCAGGCAAGCTCCGAGAAGTAGGGTGAAGCTGAGGAGACACCCACTGGGGTCCTAGGTCCAAAACAGATGAGAAGGTCTCAGGTGCCAGGTGAGGGATCACCACCCAGGTACGCACTGGAAGGTCTATGGTAGGGTTTCCAACAAGAAAAACTGAGGGCAGAGGCTTAGGGGATCCACAGTGGAGGAGAAGGGGCAGAAAGCTTCAGGAGTATTAAGAAACGGGGGAAGGAACATCCGGTGATGTAAAGAGGGAAGAGAGAAGGCCACGCCACTGCCTTCAGGGACCTCAAGGAGCCATTTGAGGAGCCATGGGCTCGTCCTGAAGGTACGTGACACAGATGAGGTATAGGGGCTGTGAACTCAGCTGGCAACTGTTAGGAATGACGTGTGGCCATAGTGGTGAGACACCCCAGACAGGTGGGGAGAGGTCCCAGAGAGGTACTGGGGAGACCCAGGGTGGTTTTTAGAGGACCCCAGTGAGAGGGGGCTAAGAATCTCAGGGAGACGAGGCTGGAAGTGTGAGGAGGCTGACAAGTATCCTACAGACTCCAGTTTAGCCTTGCAAGCCTATATCATCTCCAGCTTCCTCCCAGGAACATCCTCACTGACCCATGACAACTTTGGTGTATCATCATATGCAGATCCTGGCTTTCCAGACTCTACATCCCACAAAGGGAAAGGGGTCAGTCTCATCGAGCACTTTTGCTTCAAGTCACTCACAGGCCCTTCTCTGCTGACTCCAAGTGGTATGGGTGTTAGGGAACTTGAGGTCACAGTATTTACCCCGAAAAGCTGGGTTTGGTAACAAGTGGGTGTCTGAATGGTCCTCCAAGCATAGAAAACCAGAAGACATTCAGAGAAGAGTTATGCAAAGGTTCAGAGGTATTAAAAAGGCCATGGAACGATGGGTAACCTAGTGAGATGGCTCAGTGGGAAAAGTGCCTGTCTTAAAAGCATGAGGTCCCGAGTTCAATCAGCAGCACTCACGTACAAAGCCTGGTATACTGGCACGCACCCCTAATCCCTGCACTGGAGATGTGGAAATAGGAGGATCCCTGGGACTTGTTAGCCAGCCAGCCTAGCCAGACTAGTGAACTCCAGGTTGGGTGAGATCTTATCTCAAAATAATAAGATGGAGAAGGACTGAGGAAGACTCTCATTAACCCATTGGCCCCCACATACATGTTTGCATACATGCACATGTCATATACACCACCACCAACAACTATAACAAGAAGTCCAATGGGAAATACAACAGGTGATTAGAAGAGGCTGGGGACACATGGGCACAAAGAACTCAGAATTTATCCCATGTACAGCAGACAGCGGAGCCAGAGATGCGGCAGCATGAACCCTACACAGCTGTAAAAGATCGGAGACGTTGGATGATGAGATGGCAGTGCTGTCTAGAGGGCTGCAAGTCAGGCTTCACTCTTGCTTCCACCCTTAACTTTCAGGCAGGAGGGACAGACAGTGGACAGATGATTTGTGGCTCCCACTACCGAGGGACTACTGTGGTACCATAAAAGGCTGAGTGCTTTTTCTCCCATGCTTCATGGTGTCCTTTTATGAGTAAACATTTCTCGATAAAGACTTACCGTCTGCAGAGACCCCTTTATCTCCAAAAGGTAAGAGTTTAAGTGGCCTGAAAACTGCCGTTACTTATCTTTACAACAGCCACCACACACGTCCATCTCCCCACGTATATTTTCCGTGATTGCTTATAAATCAGGCTTGTCCTTAGGGCTTTGGGATCTGGGGTCTCTTCCATTCTAAATGGCTCAGTTGGAGGAAGGGTGAGCTGGGGAAAAGGCTCTGTGGGTCAGAGTGTTTGCTGCATATGCATGAGTATCGGAATTCAAATCTCCAGCACCCACAGAAAAAAGCCGGGCATGGCCATATGTGCCTGTAACCCCAGTACGGAGGGGAGTGAAAACAAGAGGATAACTGGAGCTTGCTGGCTGCCAGTCTAGCTCTATATTCAATGAGAGACCCTGTCTCAAGGGAATAAAATCAGAGAGTGATAGAGCAGGATACCCAGTGTCCTCCTCTGGCCTCCTAGTGTGTGCAAGTGTATGTATACAGCACACACACACACATTTTTAAAAGAAAAAAAAGTGGCTAAAAATGTTTGTTTAAGAGGGGTAGGCACAGCTGAGCCCTCTGTCGAGGGCTCTCCCTGCACCAACCTTCACAAAGGCACATCACAGACCTCTTTGTCTCTGAGGATACAGACAAGGGCTCTTCAGGAGGTGCTGGTCTACCACTGGTTCAGTTCCTTAAGCAGCAGCGTCGTGTCATCCAGATCTGTGCCCCTTCCAACTCTGAGCTCAAGTAGAATTTAATAAACTCATCTCCAGTAAGACACAGATGCCTGACAACAGCCAGGTACTCTGCTTCCCTGCTGGGAGGTAACTACAGCAGCACAGTCATACATTCTGACACCAGCTGAATCCACCTCAAATGATGAAATCACCCCAGGGATGTGGAGGAAACGGAGGCCTATCAGGACACACAACATAGATCTCTATATAGCAGGTACTACTGGTTTCCACTCAAATTTCCTCCCCTCTGCACTCTCTGAGCCTCCGGTATGCCATTCATTGGAGCCCTTGTCTTGTACTGGCTCCTTAGAACTTGAAGTCGGGCTTCTGTCTATCTAAAGACATGTCTTCCCACAAGAACCACCAGGGTGTCCACCTAAAGGCAGGAGAAGTAGCCTTTCCCAACTGCCCGTTGAACTGTGGCAGCCAGGACTCGATGGAGTCACCAGAGGAAGCACAGACAGGTTTCTGTTATTATCTGTGAGCCGGTGATAATGTGCGTGCGTGCGTGTGTGTGTGAGTAGGCTGAGAGGTCAATCTCAGAGGTCAGTCTCAGGCGTCATGGCATCATTCCTCAGGAGCTGTTCACTTTGACTAGGTTCTGGTCACAGATTAGGATGAGGTGGCAGGCCAGCAAATCCCAGAAATCCATCTGTCTTTGCCTCTTCATCGCTGGGATTATAAGAACATGTCACTACACTGCCCGGCCTTTTATGTGGGCACTGGAGATCAAACTCGGGTTCTTGTGCCTGTAGGCCAGTACCTTATTGACTGAGCCATCTCCTCAGCCCCTACACAGAGGATTTTGTAATAACCTTATAATTGGAGAAAAGAACTTGTGCTTCCCCAAAGAAGAACTAGCATCAAGTTTATACGCTTAAAGCTTTCTTCTTTAGTTTTGAGACAGGGTCTCATGTGGTCCAATCTGGCCTAGAACTCAATATGATATGTAGCTGAGGATGACCTTGAACTTTTAAAATATTTTATTTATTTTCTTAGCTACCATGTGAGTGCAGGGAATAGAATCCAGGTCCTCTGCAAGAGCAGCTAGTGTTCTTAACCATTGAGCTGCTCTCTGGTCCAATCTTGAACTTTTAAAAAACATTTATTTATCTGTATGTGTGTACTATACTCAAGGAAGCCAGAAGAGGGTGTCAGATTCCCTGAAGCTGGAGTTACAGGTAGTTGTGAGTCACCTGACATTGGTGCTAGGACTCAAACTTGGGCCCTCTGGAAAAGCAGCTGAGACATCTCTCCAGTCCAGACCTTGAACCCTTGATCCTCCCAAGTGCTGGAACAAAAGGCATGAGCCACTAGGCTGAGTTTAAAACATACTGAAGATCAAACCCAAGGCTTCAGGCATGCTAGAAAAGTACTCTAAGAAGTGAGCTACATCCCCAGCCTCTTTAAAGGCTTTTTAAAGGTTAAGAAAATTCAAGTAATTCTTCCTTAAATGTACATCTTTCTCCCGTGTCAAGGGACAGGCTAAGCCTTCCTCAGTTAGCTAAGGTCTGGTCAGCCTGCAGGTGACCCAGCCTAATGACACAGGAGGCCAAAGGCATGAAGAAGCAGACAGGCCATCGCGATAAGACAGGTCAGCAGGGTGCAGAGGTGGGCACACCTAGATGTGCAAGGTGGCCACAGCTATAGTATGGTGCAGCAGAGAGGGTAGCCGCTAGCTGGCAAGTTCAATGTGCCCCTTCCCTCGGGCTGAGCTCCCCTCGCACAAAACTACCTAGATGAAAGTACAGGCTATGCCCACGTGTGTAGCCGGGATGTTGAGGTGGTCTTGGTACATAGGTGCAAAAGACAGGCAGCAGCTATGCAAAGACCATCCATCCATGTGGCACCCCCCACAACCCTTTATCACTGTTTTTCCTTTGTGCACTTGTGTATGTGTATGGGTTAGCTTATTCCATGGTGTGTGGAGGTCGAAGACAATCAGTTCTCTACCTTCATTATGTGGAACCCAGGGACCCAAATCAGGGTGTCTGTCATGGCAGCGGGTGCCTTAACCCACTGAGCCATGTTATCTGCCAGGGAAGAACCTTCAAAAGCCTGTGGATCTTTCTCTTCTCCAAGTGAAAGCCCTAGCAACAAAGGACTCACTCTGGGGCTGTGGTTTGTTTTTGTGTTTTTAGTTCCTAGAACCTTCCAATCCTTTCTTGGAGACTGGGAGTGCATACACAGAAAGCAGTTAAGCCAGGATGCTTCCACAGTACTTAGGAGATGCAAAGTGCTAACTAACAGCTCCCAATCTGGGCTCACTGGTTCCCTCAGGCCCTCTCCCAGCAGAGATCTCTCCAAGACCCTGATAGCGCCCAGGGAGTCAGAGGACTGTGCTTTGGCTCCTGCTCAGTACTATCTAAACTTAGTTGAGGCCTCCCCTGTGGACAGCAAGGTGATCCAGCTTCCTCCCAGCACAACACTGTGTGTAGCCCCTGGGGCTCAGCTACCTGCAGGCTGCCTGACTCCTAAGCAGTCAGTTTCCATAAATCCAGGGGAGGTGGGAGCTGTTGTTGTTTTGGGGAGTTGGGAGGAGTGTTTGCTTTTTGCAGACTATGTAGCCCTAGTGGTCTGGAGCTCCTTATGTAGACCAGACTGGCCTTGAAATCGCAGAATCCAACTGTCTCTTCCTCTCAAGTGCTGAGATTAAAGATGTGTGCCACCACATGCGGCAGTTTTGTTTTTTGAGACAGGGTCTCATACTAGGCTGGCCTCAAACTTCCCAGTGCTAAGCGCTGAGATTACAGGCATGCAAGGCCATGCCCTGTTTGTTTGCTTGTTTGTTTTCTTAAATGGTAGAGATTGAGCCTCAAGCCTCATCTATATGAGGCAAACACTGAGTTATGTCCTCAGCCCTTGTGGTCAACCTTTTCACACTGTGACACAACACTTATCTACAAAGTTCAAGCTCAACAGTCAGCTGCTCTGCCTCCTTGCTGGAGGAGCAGCACATTCATACATTCAGACACCTTCTGAATCCACCTTAAATAATGAAATCGCCCCGGGGATGTGAAAAAGAATTTTCAGCCCTATATGGAGGCCTATAGGCACATACCACATAGATCTCTGTACGGCAGATACTGCTGGTTTCCACTCAAATTTCCTCCCCTCTGCACTCTCTGAGCCTCCAGTACACCATTCCACTGAGCCATGCAATAGTTATCAAAAAAGAAAAATGTACACACACGAATCGCTTTTTAACTAAATTATGCTTTTGTGTTGGACCACATTCATAGCTATCCGTGGGTACGTGGGACCTACCGGGCCAAGGGTTGGACACATCTGTTTCAAATATTGATTCTGAAACCTGGGGAAGGGGAGAAGTGAGGTGGCAGAGGAGCATCCTGACTCTGCCCAAAGGACCGGTGTCCACTGCTAGGGTCACAGACCTCCCAAGCCCCACTCCCCCAACACACAGCATCTTCATCATCTGCAAGCAGGACTGCTGGGACATATTCACAGAGGAAGAGCCTTACAGCCTAGGAAGCGGGGCAGAAGGCCAGTTGGAGGATATATCCCAGGAAGGCCACCAGATACGGCCCTAAACGTGTGCTCATGCCAGGACCAGGCACAAACTCTTGCCAAGGGGCTGGAAAAACTGCCTTGTTTGCTAGCATTCTCACTAGGTACTGTAGGCCCAGGCTCCCTGCTCTACCTTCAGACCCCAGAATCCTTGCCCATGATGGTCAACATGCTGGAATACCATAGCCTCTTGCAGATCCTGTGGGAACCATTATTCACAGCAAATCTCAACTTCTTCATTCATACTCTCAAATATTGATCAGACACAACTGCTACTCTGAGGAAAGGGCTCTTGAATCAATCACAGACCAGTGAGAACCACAGCACCAAGGTCTACAGTACATCTGCCAAGTGTGAGGAGCTTATCCTGGCCCTCCAAAGTAGTATCTGGCTACGTTGAGGGTGAAGACTGAGGATCTCCAAGTGAGAAGGATAGAGCAAAGTTTGAGTCCCAGTCCTATTGGCAACGCAGGAACTGGTCCCTCCTGTCCTCTACCACACTTCAGAAACCCCACTTTGACAAAAGCAACTTATGGATGGGGACGGAAGGGTTTATTCTGGCTCATGGTTCGAGGGCACAGTCCATCACGGTGCGGAAGCTATGGCAGCTAAAGCATGAGGCAGCTGGTCACAGTGCAACCAAATTCAGGAAGCAAAGCACAGTGAATGCAGCTGTTCAACAACCTTTCTCCTTTCTGGTGGGTCTGGGACCCCAGCCCACATTTAGCGTGAGTGTTTCCACCTCAGTTAACTCAGTTTAGGAACACCGTCACAGACATGTCCAGAGGTTTGTCTCCTAGGTGATTCTAGTTCCTGTCAACTTGACGATGAAAGATTAAGCACCATATGACCCAATATCCCTGAAACTGATTTGAGTGTAGGAAGACTTCAGTGTAGGGAGGCAGAACAAAGATGGCATGGGGCAGTGGGCAGCAGGTCTGCCCTAGTCTGGCCCCCAAGCCTTCTTGTTATTTTCCTGGACCACACTGTGGTAAGTGATGTCCACATCTGTGAGATGAAGGGGACTCTGATCTCTCTTTGGGGATAACAAGCTCTTGAGAACAGATCAGGGGCTCCCACCGCTCAGGTGTGGGCACTGAGTGCAGATAGACATTTTTCCCTCGCCCCTCAGTATCCACAATGACCATGCAGGGTCTGGGGAGATTAGCTCAGGTGGTAAAGTGTTTGCCACACAGGCACAAGGACTCACGTTCTATTCCAGCACCCACATAAAAACCAGGTACAGCAGTATGTGTATATGATCCCAGTGGGGAGACGGAGACGGGGAATCCCTAGGCCTTGGTGGTCAGCTAGTCTTGATGAATTGGTGAGCTCCAAAGTCAGTGAGATGAGACACTGTCTCAAAAACCTATGATGAAATGCAATAGAGGAAGATACCTCATGTTAACCTGACTTCCACAAGTACATGCACAACATGCCCCCACATACACAAACACACACACATAATATACACACATATACCACACACAAACCACACACGTGCACATGCATACAGATGCACCACACACACAAAATTGAATAAATAAAGTCAATATAAAATAAATAATAAACAAACATAATCCAGGGCCACACACCCAAATTCACATTGGGGCTTGTCCTTCAGGCTGTGCCCCAACTCTAGAGCTACTTGGGTCCACTGGCTACCCCCAAGAAAGACCCTGCTCTGCTGGCCCCCTCTAAGAGCCATCAAACCACCCTTCCTTCTAGAATCCGCCTGTGGGTGCCTAGTCCAGACACCAGCTTTCCATGGAGGCCACCCATACAGGATTCATCACCTTCCCCTGGGAGTTCCCTCCAACAGTAAATCCCCTAGAGGGAAGAAGCAATCCCCCATCATCACATCCTGACCAAACCCTGCAGCCGCGTACAGCTGCCTCGGGTCCCCTCACATCCACCCAGATACCATACTTGACTTAATTACCCTCCAGATGCCCCCGAGATCAGAGGCGGTGGGACCTGGCCACAAGTAAAAAATGAGTTATCCGCCCCCCTCCCCACCAATGATAAATGGTTCTATTAGCTTTCCAGATTGTTAAAGCCTGATAGAACAGAATGCAGGGAACTGGGGCCCATCCATTCTCCCTCCGGCGCACACTGAGTTGTAAATAGGTTATTTTGTGTGTAAATAACACATTAAAACACAGCATTAGCTGTGTCTTTTGATAGGGTGGAAATTGTTCCGAATAAATAATTCTGGACAGGAATGTAAAAGAAGCCAGATTTAATAGAGCATGCCTGGTGCAGCCATGTTAAACATGACTAAGATGATAAACTTCAGAATACACTAATAGTAAACTACGCACTGACACAGGAGTAATGAGGCCGTATTTTCACCATGCTTTAGAAATGCTAAAATTAGTTCTGACAGAACCAAATGTCAGAAAAAATAGTCCCCACATAAACACTGTCAATTTAGGTAGGTGGGGTTTGGGCCTGGGCTGAGGGACAGCTGTGTCCCACCTGACGGAATATTCTAGAGCAACCATTTCCAGACCTGATGAAATGACCAGGTGACCACTGGCATGTCTTGTCTCTGGACCTCAGTTTCCAAATCAGTGCAATGAGTGGATTAGAGTTGTTTAATCTTTGATGCTTCTCCAGTTCCGTAAGGAAAAATGTCTTCAAAACCCCACAGCTCCCTTTAACATGCACGGACACAGAGCTACGAGCAGTTAATGGCTACCTGGAGAGAAGAGTCATTTTCTTCAGTCGTGTAGCCCATGGTAAGTTGTCCATGCTTCAGTAAATGACTCCTTATGTGCTCGTGCTAACAACCCTAATTAAATTCAGTGGATCACCAGAAAAAAGACATGAAAGTAAGAGGGAATCCTATGGGGAAGAAAAGGTTCAGCAGGGGTGGGAGGGGTGAGAGCAGGTGGTGGCGGTGGAAATGACCAAAATATGTAATACATGTGTGAAACTGTCAAAGAATTAAAAAGCAAATTGAAAGAAAGAAGGAAGGGAGGAAGGGAGAAGGGAAGGAGAATGGGAGGGAGGAAGGGAGGAAGGGAAAGAAAAGGAGGGAAGAGAGGAAAGGAGGAAGGGAGACAGGGAGGGCCTGCCAGCATTGCCAACGTCTGGGGAGCAAGCAGTGGCACAAGCCCTGGCCCTGCCTCACCTCACTTCAAGGCAAAATCTTGTCCCATCCCACTCCATTCCCACAGGATGTACCAGGCATGTTCAATCAACCACCACACGTGGCCAAGGATAGCTATGAATGAGGCCTAGCACAAAATGCACACTTATTATAACATTAAGACACACACACCACACACACACACACACACACACACACGTCCGCAAAATGACTATGCTGTTCTCCAGCATGAAGTTCGGTCATTCTGTAAGGTCAAAAGTTTGTGTATGGGGCTAGCGGATGACTCAGCTGATGAAGGTGCTTGTCATGGCACCTGGTGACCTGAGTCTGGTCCCTAAGACCCACAGGGTAGAAGCAAAGAGAATCAACTCCCCAAAGTTGTCCTCTGGCCTTCACATGCACTGTGTGGCATGCATGCACACACACATGCACACACATAAATAGAATGACTGATTAATTAATTAGGTTTTTAAAAGTTGGTCTTTTATAGGCCCACCTGCTGTCAGTCACTTAGGATTCTGTTCCACTGTCAGATGGGTTGTGGTAATATGACAGGTTTCTGTCTATGTCACCTTCACTTTAGTGACTAGTGGCCCCACTAGTGCAACAGTGAGGCTGGGAATTCAATATGACAAGGAAAATGCTCATATAAATGAAACGACAAACATGCAAGACACTGTAAGGTGCTGGGAACACGATTCAGTCAGAAAGGAGCTTGCCATGCAAGCATGAGGACCTGAGTTCCGATCCCCAGCACCCAGGTAAAAAGCTAGGCATGGCAGCATGAGCCTATAACACCAGTTGCTGTGGAGAAGAGACAAAAAGATCCTTGGGGCTCACTGGCCAGCCAGCCTAGCTAAGCTGATGAGAATTAGGTTTAGGGAAAAGACCCTGCCTGCCTCAAAACACAGAGGAGAGCAATAGAGGAAGATGCCCATCATCAACTTCTAGCGTCCACAGGCATACAAGTGTGCATGCACATGAACACACACACACACACACACCACACACACATACATGCATACGCAAAGATATTTTTTGAGAATATACACGCTACATCGTAAATTTTATTAAAGTACATTGTTATAGCTATTCTGTTAATCTCTTACTATGTCTAGTTTATAAACTAAATCTAAGTCAGGCATGGAGGCAGGAGGGTCAGGAGTTCAAAGTCATCCTCAGCTACAAAGTTACTGTAGGCTAGCCCCTAGATACATGAGGCCCTATGATAGTTTAATCTCGATTGCCAATTTCACAGCCTCTGGAACCATCATGGAAACAAGAATCTGGACTTGTCTATGAGGGAGTATCTAAGGTGGGTTAACTGAGGTGGAAAGACCCACCCTAATGTGAGTGGCACCATTCCATGGGCTGAAGTCCTGGGCTGCATAAGGAAAAAGCAAGCCGAGGCACTCCGCGCCCCCTTTCTGTCTGTGAGTGTATTGCAACCAGCTGCCTTTTGCTCCTGACAACATGCCATCTCCACAACTATGAGCTATACCTTCAAACTGTGAGCCAAGATATACCCATCCTTTCTTTCTTTCTTCCTTCCTTCCTTCCTTCCTTCCTTCCTTCCTTCCTTCCTTCCTTCCTTCCTTCCTCCCTCCCTCCCTCCCTCCCTCCCTCCCTCCCTTCTGCTGCTTTTATCAGGTGTTTTGTCACAACACTGAGTACAATAACTAATATAGAACCTGTCTCAAAAAATATTTTTAATTAAATTTATGGATAGATGTGGACAGCATAAACCACATCATCTATAGGATTTGGAGCTGTCTCTGCTTGAGGCCCAGGCCTAACTGGCCCCAAATCAGGCTTGTCCCAGCCAACAGACTCCACTACAGATAAGAATCTCCATCATCACCTGTCCAACCACACCAGGCACCTCAACACTCCAGGACATCCCCAAACCCCCTCAAAACACCCCTAGGGGAATCCACTTCTCTTCTACTTCCCTGGTGAGCCCAGCTGCTGGGGAGAGCTGGGTTACACCCCTGGACAGTCTGATGGGAACAAGCTGCTGTCAGTGACTTGAGCCATAAAACTAGATTCCAAGCAGTTTCAACAGCAATCCTGAAAATCACTTAAATAAGAATAATTGCCCACTTAGTCACACCTGAGCGCATCCCAGCCTGAGGCAACCGGCCAGCGAAGAATGGTAGTAAGGGGGAGGGCGGCTGCTCAGCGAGTTCCCTGCCATCCACAGGGCCGAAGGGCTGAGAGACAGAACACTGCAGAGCAGGGCCAGTCCCAACCGACTCTCACAGCTAGGAAGGCCAACAAGAGCGACTGCCTACTGCAGCCCACTGGGTATACCTGGCACGATCATGTCACACTCAATAGGCATTTGTTGTAGGATGGCTACTGTACTGGAGATAAGGGTGGACAGCAGTGAAAAAAATAGTGCCCACCTAGTAGGCATCCAAGTGGGCAAGTGGAGGGCGTAGAGAGAGAAAGCAGACATCAAGAACCCTGCGCTATGGATCAGTGAAAGAGTACCTCACAGATTCCTCGAGTGTGGTAAGGTAGATGGTGGGGCAGCCCCAGATGGAGGTCTCAGTTGCTTAAATATTCATCCTGGTGGGCTGAGGATGTAGCTCAGTTGATAGAGTACTTGGTCTAACATCATGAAGCCCTGGGCTCCACAAGAAGTCCCGCCGTACCACATAAACCAGGCATGGTTGTACACGTCTGCAATGCTAGCACTAGAGAGGTAGAAGCAGGAATATTAGTTCAAGGCTTATCCTCAGCTACACAGCCAAATTACAGGCCAACCTGGTCTATACAGCAAGTCCCCAGGCTACATAGTGCATAGTGCAATCTAATCACAAAAGAAAAGGAAGGAGAAGCAAACGGGAGAGGGAGGGAGAGAGGAAGGGAGGGAAAGAGGGAGGGAGGGAAAGAGGGAGGAGATGGGGATGAAAAGAAAAAGAATGTATCAGAATTCCCCAGAAGCTTTGTTTAAACTGGGCTTGCTGTGCCCCACCCTGCAGACTCTAGATTTAATAGACCTGGGGTGGGACCCAAGAATTAGCACTTCCAGGGGGCAGAACTGCAGCTTAGTGGTAGAAAAAGTACTTGGCATACAAGAAGCCAAGGGTTCCATTCCCAGCACCAACAGAAAAGGGAGGGGGCACTTCCTAGGAAGGGGATGCTGAGGCTTGGGGGAGAGCAGACCACACTAGCTGGCCACCTGGCTTTCCCAGAGTGAACACTGACTCTCAGAGTTGGATACTGGCCACTACAGACACTTTCCAGGGTTCCTAAAGCCCAACTGGTTGCTTGATTTCAGAGCTCAGCAAAATTCATGAGATCAAGCCCAGCTCCAAGTTTCTAGGCTGTCCCCAAGGCTTAGCGTGCTCTGGTCCCCACAGAGGCATACAACGTGGTCCAGAAATAATTTTTGGAAAGAAACCCAGTGGCAGATGAAGAAAATACGACAGCATTTGGATAGTTTCAGTGGAAAGTAGTGAGAAACATCTGACTTAAATTGCCTTTAAAATTACACCATTTTAAAAATTAGAGCGGGAGGGGGATCCCTGAGCCAAAATGTGTTTTTAAAGATTTATGGCCTCCAGAGCCTTAGCTCAAACAACTGAAGAGGCTGGGAAAATGCTGCCTTGTGTGGCTGCTGCTGAGGCCTGGTCCAGAAGCCGGCCTTTCCCAGCCTGACTACACTTACTTGTTTCTGAATGACCCACCGGGTCCTGTTCTGCCTACTCTGCAAAGATGCTTTTTTAAATAAAATGTATTCGTATGTGTATATATGCATATGAAGGCCAGAGGTCAACATCAGGTGATATTCCTTGGGTGCTATCCATCTTGATTTTTTGAGACAGTGTCTCTTATTTTTTATCAGACTAGGCTAGCTGGCCATCCAATTCCAGGTATCCACCTGTCTCCACCTCCCCAGCCACTGGGATCACAAGCATGTACCCCACACCAGGATTTTTAAAGTGGGTTCTAAAGGTGGAACTCAGATTTTCATGCTTGTGCATTTTACCAGCTGAGTCATCTCTCCAGAACTCTGAAGAGGCTTCTAACACTTTTGCTCAAGGATGGGAGATGGATGGGAACCCCAGCCCCCAGCCCCCAGCCCCCAACCCCCAGCCTTGAGGACTCCTAGGGTGGTAAAGCAGCAGTGGAGCCCAGGACTTCACAGCCGTGCCAGGCCCCCCGGCCCCACTACACCGGCTGTCTGCAAGGAAGCAAGAACTGCCACTTGTGGGGCAAAGGCAGGCACTGAGGCACGAGGACACACAGGAGGCATTTCCAAGGCTGACACCCAGAGGACCAGATCATGACTCCAGTCACAACCATCTAAAGTAAGCATCTAAAGAAAATAAGAGTTAGGATCTCTATCTGAAGGCTCCATGACTTACAGAGAACTTATTGAAGATCAAAAGTACTGGGGAAAGGGAGCACTGAACATGTGCATTTTTTTTTTTTCTAATAACAAGGATTGAACCCAGAGGCTCCCACATGTGACATCCAAGTTTACAGAGTAGATCCAGCATCAGATCATATAGTCATTGGTAGGTTGTAGAACTGGGCCCTTTGGTCACAGTTGCCCATGCCTTGCCATAGTGCCCCAGCCATACATAGGCAGGACCTACCCCAGCACTCTGCAAATATGTATAATAAGCCAGGATATGTATCCCTGGGCCTGTGTAAACTGTCCGGTCCCACCAAGTGGCTAGAGGTCATGATGAAGACCACATGAAGAAGGTCACAGGCTATGAAGCCATAACAACTGTCTGGGTGGTCAGCTGTGCAGCTCTGGGGTCAGCTCTGCCACTCTCCACACAGCTGGTCTCAAACTGGAATGTCTAAAAACAACTCAATAAAAGGGACCTCCAGTGAGCAGTGCTGGGCTCCCTGCATGCCCAGAATGCACCTGTAGCCCCCCACCCAACCTGAAGCCCCTTTACCTGCAACCCAGCATACACCTGTAAACCCTTCCCAGTCTGAAGTCCCCTTACCTACAGTGCAGCTCAGCATGTACCTGCAGCCACACACCTGCAGCCCTCCACATGCCTGCAGGACTACCCAAACACCTGTATCCTAGCATGTACATGCAACTGCATACATGTCTTCATTCAAGCACATACCTTCACCCCTTAAAAACCTGTAGCCACACATAGACACCTGCAGCCCAGCATGCACCTACATGCCGTCCCTCCCCCAGGCCTTTGTGCCCTACCCATCACGGATCACAGACATACAGCAGCTGTGGTTGAAGGCTGAGAGCCCAGCTCCTCAGAGGACAGGCAAAATGCTGCTGGCTCCCAGGAGCCAACCTCCATGGCCCACTCTTCAGTGATCACACATTTCCATCTACACCACTCAGGTATGAAGTCTCTTACCACCAACTAGGCCCAGCATGGACCTCTGCCAGGCCCAGAGCTGAGCCTAGAGCATCTCTACGCCAATCATCTACTGCTGGCTCCTGCTTCCTACATTCATCTCCCCCGCAAACAGGGCATACTCCTGCAGGAGGCAGCCTGCACGTGACACACTGTAGCATTCTGGCATTTGGGGTCTGAGCAACAAAGGAAGTCTCACTCTGTACTGCTGCTCTTTCCCAAAGAATTTAAGCAAGAATGAAGTCCTGAAATTTTTCAAAAAAATTTTATTACATGTATTTACTGGGAAGTAGGCACATGAGTGCCATAGCACATGTGTGGAGGTGAGACCACAACTTGCAGGAGCCAGTTTTGTCCTTTCACCATGTAGGCCTGAGGGTTTGGCTGAGCTGTCTCTCAGGCCCAGTCCTGAAATCTTTCTTTTAAAATTTATTTATTTATTATTTTTATTTTATGAGTTTATTGCTTGCATGTATGTAAGTGCATCATGTGTATACAATGCCCTCAGAGCTCAGAAGAGGGTGTTGGATCCCCTGGAACTGGAGTTAAGGAAGGTTGTTAGCTCTCGTGTGGGTTCTGGGAATAGAACCCAGGTCCTCTGGAAGAACAGCAAGTGTTCTTAACCATTGAGCTGTATCTCTAGCCCCAGCTCTGACTTTTTAAAGACTGTGGCTAACATCTGCTGGATCTTCTCCTAACACAGGTGAGGAAAGCCAGGTCCCAGCAGTGCACCTCTGAGCTGCACCACTGGGACTTCTTACTCCACCTTAAGCACAGCTGCCATGACCACCTGCACCAGAGTCAGGTCCCACTGAGTCCACTTTCCCACATGAACACAGCCACTCTTCCTGGACTCCAGAAGCACCATTCCAGAGTAGCTTCTGAGAGAGCAGGTGCAGTGAGCTGCAGAGGAGGGCACTCCGAGTTCCCTGAGGCTCTCCAGCCATCACGCACCTGGCCTGAGATTGCCTACAATGAAGCCACCTGCTCCCATCAAATGCATGCTAGGCTGAACTTCCTTGGCTAAGATCCCACAGGTGGGGCCCTGAGAGGACACAGAGTGGTCAGAGTATGGGGTGGGTGACCCCCTGGGGCTGCTGTGCTTTAAGCCTTGCTCACCTCCCCACTAGAAATTCCTTCAAGCATTTGCTGTTACTGCCCCCAATAGTGACAACCAGATCTCATGCCTCAGGGGCTCTCCCCCCAATTACATCCTAATTACTGTGTAATTACAACCTAAGTCTGTTCTCTGATGCCTTGACAGGGCAGGGAATGGCCCTGCTTGTTTCTGAGAGGCAGGCTGGTGCACCAGGGTAGGTAGGCAGCCCGAGGCAGACGGGAGCTACACACAGAATCCTAGCTCCTGAGAGCTCAGCCTCAAAGAATGGGGCTGACGGCAATGTAAGGAGTCATCACAGGCCAGGGAAAGCCCTGACACAGAAAAGGAAAGTGACATGGCCAGAGATTCACTCAGCTGCACCGCATCCCCACTCTTCCCTCCATGACTGGGTGACCCACTGGGCTGTGGATCCCTCCGCCACTATCACCGCCTAAGGTCCCCAGCCCCTGCTAGCCCCTGCCCACAAATGCAGCCTGGAGAATCTCTGCCCAAGGTCAGAAGGCCAATGAATCCCCTCCCTAGAGGTGTTTAAGGCTGACTTCATATTTCCCTCTTCTGGTTTCAGTCAACTCCTTGATAATAACTTCCAACTTAGAATCATGGGGAAAAGAAAATAAATACAATAACAACCCAAAACGCCCTAAAATCTATCCTTAGAAGCATAACCCAAGGGTGTCTATTTCCAAGTTCTGGCCCCAACACCCAGCACAGTCCAGGGAACATCAATGCAACATCAGTACAATGCTGTAAAGAAATGCACAAAGCCAGCACTGATCTTTAACAAGACCCCTGGATCATGCCAAATCCAAGGTACATTTCCTTCCCGGGCTATGCTGTGCTCTGAATGGATTAGAGAGCATCAGGGCAGAACTAAGTGCATTCGAATAAAAAGAGAAAGAAAAGAAATCCCGGTCTCTCCACTCCTCAGAGACAGAAATAGTTCTGTGGCCTCCAGATGGACAGCCCAGTGACAAGGGGAGGTCTCGCTTTCCCGCCAAACTCTACCCCGGGGATGTTGGCACAGACTCATGGAAACCAGAAAGCATTTCTCTTTGGGGCAGTGAAATGAGAGACTGTGGCTCATGGAGTCCCTTCTGTTGTAATTAAGTTGGCCAGAAATCCATCTAAGATAGTAAGTTCCATACCTGACCCTCTAATTACAGCCAGCAGGCATCGGGAGACAATTACTTTCTGAAATAGTCCTCAGCAGGCAAGAGGTTCCCAGGACACTTTTTGCGGGTGCCAGCTGAACACACCCCAGGGTGGCAAAACAGCTGTCCGGCCTGACTCTCCTCCCTTTCTCCTCCCAGCGCCCAGGCCCCACTACCAGTCTGGGATGGTGAGACCTCCGAGAAAGGCTACAGGCGACCATCGTGGGGCCTGGGATTCCCAGGTAAGGGGCTCTGCCCTCCTCGCTACCCTCCATAAACCCAGCATGCCTTCCAGATGACAGGGGCCAGCACTCTCATTAAATCCTAATGACCTCATGAAAAACACCCCTGCTGGTCGCCAAGTGTGCAAAACAGAAAGTATACCTCCTTGGGCTGCTACAGCTGCTGCCGCGGCCGCAGCCACCGCCAGAGGACAGGTCTTTTTACTCGGCTCAGGGAAGCCGCTGCCCTCCAGGAGTCCACCCTTGGCTTCTTTCTTCTCTGCTGCAGGGGCTGGGGCAGACATCTCCATCTCAGCCACTCATAGTCTTGGGTGGCAGACCCTGGAAGAGACAGCAAACACATTCAGTGGCATTGCACCCAAACCTAGTCTGGACGCACCGACCCAGATTTGCATTGCCTCTCTCTCCTACAGCAACCAAGTTCATGTTCACTGTCTTATCATCACTGGAGGGAAGATTTAATTAATTTTCGGGATTATTCATCCTGAGACTCTGCTGGTCTGCCAATGGCCACGGGGACAACAGCAGAACATTTTTGTTTTTAAAATCTCAGTAACAAGTCTTAATGTTGAGAGTGGCCTGGAGCAAAATAACCACCACGAGAAATAATGCAAGAAGAGCTTGTAGCTAGAAAGGAAGTAAATGGAATGACAACACCCAGGGCTCCTGCAAGGTGGCCCCAGCTTTCCTGCCATCTCCTTCCTTCCTCTCCAGAATCCACCCTTCATTAATTCAGCTGGATGTTACTTCATTTATTTATTCAACATTCATCCCACAAATTGCCATCTTTTGTTAGTTGAACAAGTTATTTCTTTCTCCTTCATTCCCTCGCTCCTTCCTTCCTTCCTTTTTTGAGGTAGGTTTCACATAGCCCAGGCTGGCCTGGATGGAACATGCTACGTAGCCGAGGATGCTTTTGAGTTCCCGATCCCCTCCCATCGCCTCCTCAAAGCTACAGATGTGCACCATTAGGCCTGGCCTATGCCATCTCTAAAATCTGTTGCTTCAGAGCCAGTGGATGGCTGGCTCAGTAGGTAAAGGCACCTGCCACACTAGCCCTACAACCTGTGTTCCATCACCGAAACTTACATAAAGATGGGAGGAGAGAACCAACCCTACAGAGTTCTCGTCTGACCTCCACACACATGCTATAGCACCTGCACCACCTCCCCCAGTCCACACAATAATCATACTAAATCTGTTTCTCTGGAGTTCTAGGAGAAAGGTTCCAGCCACCAACTAAAACCTCTTCCCTTCACTGTCCCTTAGCTTATTCACAGCACTGAGCTGTCAGGCCTTTACTGTCCTCTCTTAATCAGACTGTGACTGCCACCACCAGACCCTGGAGTCAGCAGCCAGAAGCACCTCCTCAAGAGCAGAGCACCAGGAGCACCTCCTCAGGAGCAGAGCATTCTCCCCTTCAGGATCATAGGCACCTTTCACATTCCTGGCTCCCTCAAGTCATCGTCAACCCCGAAGCCAGCCCATCTTCATGAAAATCAAGTCCCCATCCACAGCCTAGCTGAGCTTTTATGATCTCCAGGTGAGATCTGCCTGGGTCCACTGGTAAGCTTACACAGTTGCTGCTGCCTCTGCATAGCAGTCAAACTACCACAGGAAACCCTTCAACCTTTTTGCATTTGACAAACTTCTACTCTGCCTACAAAACCTCATTTAGACGCCACTTCCTTCAGGAAGCCCGCTGCTCTGACCAGTCCATGGCTGGAGCCCTGCAGCAGTCAGACTATGACCCCACCAGGCATCACCAGACATCGCATACTACTGTCCTCCGGATAAGGAACTAATAAGTTACTCAAAGTAACTGCTCAGAGATGCCTGTCAAAGAGTTCAAAGAATAGAGTTTTGGGGCAGAAAAACCACAGCCCCTTAAATATAATTATTAAATAGAAAAAAAAATTTTCTTTTTGAGATAAGGTCTCATGTTGCCCAGACTGGCCTCAAGCTATGTAGCCAAAGATGATCTTAAACTTCTCATTCTCCTGCCTCAGCCTCCTGAGTGCTGGGACCACAGGCGTGCACCCCTACTCATAGTCTATATAATCCTGGAGATTGAACCCAGGACTTCATGTATTCCAGACAAGCACTCTGCCAACTGAGACCACATCCCCAGGCGTACAGCCCTATAAATGCAAATGATTTTGTGCATGGGTTTCTTCCAATGGGCTCAGGGAAGGGACTGTGGACCTAACTTTGAAACAGACATTCCTTGCATTTGGGAACAGGACAGACATTTAACAAAGCAATTCCTGGGTGTGAAACACTTTATAGGGTGAGCTTATTTTGTTCCCAAAGCATTTTACATAGAGGAAACTAACAAACCAAGAGCTTGAGTTAACACATCAAAGACACACTCCACAGAAATGACTAAGTCAGACATGTCTGGTCCCAAAGCTAAATTCTGTGCTCAGGACCCTAAAGTGTGGATTTACTCCAGAATCCCTAAACAAGCATTTTTGTAACTGTCTTCTGAGCCTTTTGGGTACGGGAAGCACTGGGCCAGGAGCCCTGGAGGCCTGAGAAGCAGAATAACATATGTGGCTGAGAAACAGTGAGGCTCTGTAAAGGGAATTACTTAGTGAACGCTGGCCCGTCTGCTGCAACTGTCTGCATATTCATTCACTATCTCTTCTCTTGGTCATTCTTCACTCAAAGTTAGCTTTGTGCCTTTTTCAGATCTAAGCTGGGAGCAGGTTGGGCTCATAAGAGTTATTTCCACACACCCTCCCCCAAAGAATGAAGTATCTCCCTTTTAGATTTAAATGACTCTTGCCTCATGTCACCTCTGTCAAAGCCTGGACATACCTGCTATGTGTCTACTGGTCACTGCTTGACTATGACTGTCTTCCTGCTGGAGTTGGACTTTGAACCCCTTCAGTGCCCAGGCCCAAGAGCAGGTACCTGGTCCCCTTGTCAAGCATGTAAGCTAGACACATAGAGGCAGGCCTCACCCTCTGCTTGGAGGCTTGGGTGCCCTTGGTCCAGAACTCAGTAAGAGGCTAGAGGAGCCCTGAGGGGTGGAACATGTGATAAAACCCCAGAGTCTAAGTAACGAAGCCTCAGTCCCAGATAGAAGGGATATGATAGTTAATTTTGATTGTCAACCTGATGGGATCACCCTGGAATCAAAGTTCTGGGTCTATCTGTGAGGGGATTTCTAGATTAGATTGAGGGGGGAAGAACAGAGCAGAGACTATAATGACTTCTGTTAATGACATAAAGAGAAGAACATGGAGAGAAGAAGACTGTGGATGTCTTTGGAAATAGCATGTTATGGTCTGAATTTTTGCATCTCCCCAAAACTACATGCTGAAACTTCATCCTCACAGTGAGTGTTAGGATTCTGCCAGCGATCGTTTCATAAAGGGTCTGCTTCTGTAAATGGGATTACTGTTATATAAAAGGCCAAATGGAGTCCTTTTGGCCTTGTGTCATATGAGGATGCACCTAGCAGGGTCCATGTATGAGGAACAGGCCCTTGCTAGACAATGCATCTATTGTACCCCAGCCCTTAGGCTTCCCAGCTTCTAGACAAATGAGAAATGGGAGCTGGAGGGATGACTTAGTCAGTAAATCATTTTCTATGCAAGAATGAGGACCTGAAGTCCATCACTAGCCCATATAAAACAAGTAGGGGTAGAGGCACACATTCATACTTCCTGTGCTAGGAATCAGAGTTCCAGGCCAGTGAGGGACCCTGAATCAAAAAACAAGGCAGATGGCTCTTGAAGGACACCTAAAGTTATCCTCTGGCATCCATACACACGTGGGCACCTGAACAAGGCGGGGTCCGGGGGAGGTGTTCCTCTTCTGTTCCCATACTCCCTGGTTTCTGAAATTCTGTTTTAGGAACACAAACCCAGAAAAACCTGAGGGACAACTTAGCTCTGTTTTTCAGGGTCCCTCACTGCCAATGTCACAGAGTCTTGCAGAGTCAATGTCACCCCAGCTTTGCAGAGGAGGAGCCTCAGGCTCAGGTGAGGAGATGGGCTGCCCAAGGCCACTTCCCACAGAGAAGGGAAGGCAGGTCTAGTCCAATCCTCTGCTGAAATGCCATCGAGGGGCGGAGGGAAAACTACATGGGACAAAGCTGAACATTCACTACAAGAACAGGACCTTTAAGGGCATGCGCTCAGGAGGAAGGGGTTTATTCTGAGTTTTAGCACCTGGGCTGCGGGGCCTGGCTCTGGAGAAAAAGAAACAGCTGTGCACACAAGAAGGACCTGGGATTCAGGTGTGCCCTCAGGGACTCATAAAGAGTGCTGCTCAGGCAGAACCCACCAGGCCCCTGGCCGCCCCTCCTCCCCTCCTCCCCTCGGATACAGGAAAGGAAGGCAGGAGACAGAGCCAAGAGTCTTCGGCAAATCACAGGAATTAGCGGGATTAGCACAATTTCTGGGTAAACACCAGGCATCCAGGGTCCCAGGCAGCCACTTTCACTCCCTGAAGCTTCCCCCACCCCAGCCAGTCACCACCTCACCAACGCCCCCAGAAGCCACCTGGGGATGGCTTCCCAGGCCTAGGCTGAGGACCTGGTGGTCTATACTGGGCTACTTCCCACGGGCTACGCAAAAGTCCCTTCCCAGGAGGGCCTGGGAGCGGCCACACACCCCAGGGGAGGAGAGTCTGCCCTGCCCACTTTGCTTCACTTTACAGCTCTGGAAAGGCAGGTACATTCCACAGGAATCTGCTACACCAAGGGGAGCCATGACAAAGGCAGAAAGTAGCACTCTGCACTAGAGCATGCACCCAGGTCTCCAGCCCACTGGGGCCTGCCTGGGGACTCATCCGCACACCTCACTACAGCATTCACAAAACATCCAAAGAGGTAGGTACCAAAAAGTACCCAGTATCAGCATGTAAAGGCACTTGCAAAAAAACAGACCCTCAGAGCCCACTCATGAAGAGAGAAATGACTCCTGCAAGGAATTCTCTGTCCTCCATACCCACATGGCACACTTATCCGTGTACACATGCACACACAAAACAAATTAAAATGTAATTTGAAAAAAATGTTAATGTGTGTGTGCGTGCACATTGTGGGGTAGTGTGCACGTAAAGGCATAAGATCAATATCCAGTGTCTTTCTCAGTCACATTCTGGGAGGCTTGTTTTGTTTTAGACAAGGTATTTCACTGAACCTGGAGTTCACAAATTTGACCAGACTGGCCTGCAACTATGTAGACCAGGCTGACCTTAAACTGAGGGACATCCATCTGCCTCTATCTCCTGAGTGCTGCGAGTAAAGGCCTGTGTCACCATACCCAGCTTAATTTTTTTAAAAGTTGAATGAATTCACAGCATGATGCCATACAAAACCCAAGTATGGTCCAGAACTTGAGGGACTGAGGCAAGAAGATCCTGGACAGCCTGGGCTACATAGCAGAGACCCTGTTTCAAAAAATACACCACAAACAAAGTGGTGCCAAAGGGGGAAAGTTGGAAAACTGATGGAGGAACTTAAAAGGCTGCTGTCGGCTTACAAGTAATTTATAAGTTCCAGTTAAAACGGGACTTTAAAACATAAAACCTTTTTTAGGGCCAGCAATGTGGTTTAGTGAATAAAGGTGCTTACTACCAAGCCTGATGACTTGAGTTCAATTCCTGGTACCCACATGGTGGAAGGAAGAATTAGCATCTACAAGTTGTTCTCTGGCCTCTACACATGTGCCTTCCTCATGGTGTGTGTGCATGTGTGTGCGATACACACAAATAAATGTGATATTTTTTTTTGAGACAGGGTCTCCCAGTAGCCCCAGCTGCCCTAGAACTCACTATGTACACCAGGCTGGCCTTGAACTCACGGAGATCCCCCTGCCTCTGCCTCCAGAGTGCTGGGATTAAAGGTGTGTGCCACCAAGCTCGGCATAAATGTGATTTTTTAAAAGTTTTTAAAAAGTTCATTTTGGGGTTAGTAGGATGGCTCAAGGGTAAAGGCACATGCTGCTAAGACTGACAACCTGACCTCGAGCCCCAGGACCCATATGGCGGAAAGAGAGAACCGTGTGCTATCTTCTAACCCCCACACATGTTGTATCTACACCACACATACTCGCACACATACACACACAATTAGTAAATAATTGCTATAATGTTTTTAAAAATACATGAATGAGGTGGTAAATCACAGACGTTGTGAGCCTAGCACCTGCACAAGTCACAGGCATGCCCATACCATGGAATGTGAGTTGTGCTCACCTTGACTTCCCACTTAGGGAGTCATCCGTCCTCTGACCTTGTGCTTGGTACACAGCAAGGATGCCTGCCTATTACAGAATCACAAACCCAAATAGCCTTTGGCTGTTTAGCCACTGCATTCTATGTGACTGTGTCTTTTATTAGCATGTTTCATTCCATCATTTACAGCATCATGTTGTGATAGTTACAAGCAAGTGGCAAGGAAACCATGGCACAGAACAGGTTAAGGACCGAGCTCCAGGACTGCTGTGAAGAATACATTCATAACCAGGGCAGAATGTGCAAATCACCCTGAAGCCTGAAATCTCAGAGACTTCCCACCACCTAGCAGCCTTGAAACTCTCCGTGGGTGAGTCACATACATGAGAGCTTCCCAGGGTGAAATCAACCTCCAGGAGGAAGGAATGACTTCGCCTCCCAGTCATTGCAGCCACCTTGGGCCCTGATGCACTGCAACCCTTCTGATCTCAGCCAGGTGGCATGCATGCCCAAACCCCCAACACATGGACACATGTGAATGCATGCACACAAACATGCACACACACATGCATGCAATCAGCACACATATATACCACTTTGTTGTCACACATGTAAACAGGATCATACCATACATACATGTAAAGTTTCATACCACACAAGCAGCCATGTGCATGTGCACATCCTGTACATGTTATCACAGAGAGTGTTACATGCATAACATGCACTCACCCATGCAGACATGTGCAAGAACACACGGATTCAGACAGGCACATACATACACAAGAGCTAATAAACACCTACCCTACCTTGATTGTAGACTATTTTTTTCATGTATTTCTTCACTTATTTATTTAGTGGGAAATGTGTGAGAGGGTGGGGGTGCATGTGTGTGCACACTCATTCACGGAGGTCATAGGACAACTTTTCTCTTTCTATCATGCGGGCTTTAGGAATTGAACTCCAAGTCCTCAGGGTTTGCAGCAACTGCCTTTACCCTCTGAGCCATCTGGCCAGCCCAGAATTTTTATTTTTGAGACAAAGTCTCAGGTAGCCCATGCTACCTCAAATATACTATATAAGGGAGGATAACCTTGGACTTTTGATTCTCTTCTTCTACTTGCCAAGTGTACCGCTGAGTCTAGTTTCTACAGTGCTGGGGGTCTGACCCAGGCCTTTGAGCATGCAAAGCAAGAACTCTACCAACTGAGCCAGACTACCTGGGCCTTGCTTGTTTTTATTATCAAATGATATAAACATGAACACTGCTGGAGTGAAGATACACTGGCAAGGGCACATAGGCAGAGGGTCAAAATAATCACACAATGCTGAGCTGGGGGCTTAAATTTCAACAGAGCTCCAGGAGAAGATGCCATTCCAGAAGCATGAGGCTGTGACCCTGGGTTCTGCTTCTGCAGCCCACCCCAGCAAGCCTGGCTTACGGCCTCCTCAGCTCAAGCTCCACCCAGGGACCTGCAGGCTTCAGAGTGGCACCCCACTGCAGCCAGTGACAGCTGCCAGGCAAACATCACCCCGGGCAATACACCTGCTCCTTTCCAGCCCCTTGAATTTCTCTTTCCAAGTAGAAAAGCTTCCGGATTTGCAAGGCCCCTGGGACAGCTAGCTGATGCTCAGGGAAAGTGGTAATTAGCCCTGATTCACTGACAGCCTGGGCAGGAGGGGCCCCTGAGGGCCTGATGGGAACATGGAGGAGATGGGTACGAGAAGAGTTTCTTCCTGCAGGCTGGGGGTAAGACTTGTAGGTCAGGCTTGAGATTTCAAACTCCTGTTGTGGAGTACCCTTCCTTCCCAGGAGCCTGGACACCCAGAGACCAGGGTCACTCTCTGGCATCCCTTCCAGCAGAGTTGGACCATGCCCTGAGGCCATCTGCAGGCAAACAAGGGCCGACTGTGCAGCCTACTTGCTAGACCAACACACTTAGAGCTGCACTGTGTTTCTGAAGCTGGAAAGAAAAACAAGGCTGGCCCCTGCCCCAAGAAGGGAAAACACTGCCCAGGACCATCCTCAGCAGGGGAGAAGGCTGCAAAGATGCTAGGAATGGACTAGGCCTCCAGCCAAGGAAAAGAGATACAGCAAGGACCAAGGGCTAGCTGAGAAAATCTCGCCGTGGGCTCTGAAAATAGAGGGGTCCCCCATTCTTTGGTGGCACTAAGGCCACTACTTTGGAACCTGGGCCAGTGTTTCAAGCTCACTGACCCACCCCATCCTAAGCTTACCCTGGTCATCCCCTACACCCCAACAGTCATGCTGTTTCTGCCAGAAATGTTGTCCCTGCTAAGCTCCCATTGGGCTAGGCTGGGGTATCTGACTTGTCTCTATGACCCTTAAAGTGAGGGCTCCTCTGTCTTATTTGTTTATCCATCTGTTCCCCTGGGCACAGACTCAAGTCAGCTTTTGATGAATGACACAGACTAACTGAACACAGGAATGATGTTCTCAGGGCACTTACACCAGCAAGCATCCTTTTCTTCTCCTAGCTTCCCCTGAGGTTCCAACTAGTACAGAGTAGCCAGCAAGTCTCAGCTTCTGTGGCCCACAAGCACTCTCTGGGGAGAGCTGGGTTGGGGGCAGCATCAGATTCTTGGGTTCAGAGATGGAATGATAACTCATAATGTCTGCCACAGGAGATACAGCAATCAACAGGTAATGTCTGTCATGGGCAGTGCTTGCTAGAACAGTAGATTACCAATGACTCAAGGACTCGGGGAAAATTGCATCTCAAATAAGAATGCATTCCTTCCCTTAAATTCTAACCACCTTGAGAGCAAGGTTTCACCACATGTCCTGTTCAACCTGGCACTTACATATTTTCTGAGCATCTGCTGTGCTCTGGGGCACACACTGGTTCTCTAGATGAATTTTAAAAGTGGCTGCTCACCCATTAAAAGTCAAGGGGCTTTTTGAACCACTAGAAGCAGTTTTCTCTTGGTAGAACTACAAACTAGGGAATGGCATTATAGGGTTCAGACAAAGTACAGGTGGCCTTCCCATACCTGTACGAAGAAAAGTCAAACCACAGCTTATTGAAGAATAGAGTCCCAGGTCCTCAAAATGGGTAGAGATAGGAGATTGAGGAGTTTGAGGAATATGTGCAGACTCAGGGTAATCTAATGATTTAGCCCAAACACTCTCAGTTCACAAACGCTTTTCTGAGGAAGGGGCAGGTAGCACTTCTGGGCTAGCTACAGACAGACATCCCACCTTGCCTACAGCTGCCTTCTTAAAGACTCATGGGCTTTTGACCAGGCCTCAAACCCAATCAGAAAGCAGTTGGGAGACTAGAGAGATGGTTCATTGGTTAGTACTTGCCACTCTTTCAGAGGACCCAAGGTCGGTTCCCAGCACCCATGTCAAGGATTCCAACTACTTGCAACTTCAGCTCCAGGAGTACCCAATGCCTCTGACCTCCATGGGCACCTGCACTCACATACACATATCCACACACATACTGACACACATATACACATAATTAAAACTAAAACCCCTGAATGAAAGAAAAACAGAAAGAAGCAGTTGGTTGTCCCTAGAACAATCATGCCACTATTGTACCAGTTTGCACATCTTATCCAACAGGTCAGTAGTGTATATAGCACACCAAGTCCACAGCTGAATAAGATTTAATGCTGTCTTGGAAGGAGCTGTTCCTAGGCCTAAACCCTTGCATACCTCTCCCTCTAACCCCAGGGCCAGTTATTGACAACAGCCTTCAACCTCCCCTGGCCTCTGCCCTGATGGCTCAGTGATGCAAAGGAACTACCACAGAGTCTTTTTACCTGGTTTGCACCATTGCCAACTGTTAGGCACATCATTTCCAGCTCAGATTGGCAGGGTGAATGCTTTCCCTCACTCCTAGGCCCAATGCTCATCTGTTAGAGGCAGGCTAGGTCCCGGGGAGTATAGTAGTATCAGGCCTCTGTTGAGTGGAAACATTAATTTTGGCACGTGGTAGGGTGTATACAGGATCCAAGCCACCTGGATCTGTGAACCAACAACTGTATGGGGAAGGGAGGGTCCCATCAGCCATCTCCCAGGCGTGAGGTCACAGGAGGGGAGAAGGACAGAGCTAAATACAGGTGTGGGGTGGGGCTCTGCCCCTTGAGGCTCTAGGAAGACCCAAGATCAGTCCGTGTGTGGCCCTGGCATCTTCAGGTTGGGCTCCTGCTCTGACTTGCTGAGCTAAAGGCATCCCCATTCCTCGCAGGCACCAGCCCAGCAGTGTGTGCCTCTGGAGGAGGCATTGCCAGGCTCATCACCCTGTTTTCTTTCAATGCTCCAGCAACTGACAGTCAGCACTATGCTGCCAATTGAAACATCTTTTTCTTGCACTGAAGCCAGCAGGATCTGATTGGCTGAGATCTCCTACATAAGGTGGGATCTGTGAACCCAGGCCAGCCGGCCACGCCATTGGCAACGAGCCTGGGTCTTACCCAGTCCTGGCCTCTCAGCTGAGTCTTCTTCTCCCATGTCCAGGACCCCCTGCACCTCACATTTACCCCTATCTCCCAGCACACACACATCACATCCCAAGTCAGGTGTTTGAGACCCTCTGCCTAGAGATTCAATGTCTACCTCAGCCTGTAGGTCAACAACAATCTGACATCTACCAGGCCAGTAGGGCAAGGAAAGAAGGTTCTAGTAGCTTTAGGACTTGGACTACCACAAGATTCTGGACAAACTATCATCCTGAGGTCCCACTGGGCAGCATATGTCCCTGGCACTCAGCTCCAGCCTGACTGAGGGAAGGAGATAATGAATGTCGGACCAGAATGGGCTTCTGACAGAGAAAGTGGAAAGAAAGGGCACTTTAAATAAACAAGAAAGAGCTCGTCAGGCCTGAAAAGAACTGCAAAGGCACGGGGGAGCAGGTAAGATGGCACATACCTGTAATCTTAGCCCTCAGGAGTCTGAGACAGGAAATCAGAGGCTGCCTGGGCTACAGGCAAGCCGTGGGTCTTGTCACAGTCACCCAAGACCACACTTCCCAGACTTGGAAAAATCACATCTAAATCCCATATGCAATTATACAACCCTCCCCTGAGCTGGGCCCTCCCTGCTTCCTCAGTCTCTTTCTCCCAACTTAGCTTTACCACTCCAAGTGTTTCTAAAAGCATGCAAACTCCAAGCTCTTCTTGTCTAGCCTCTACACTCACCTTCCCTAAAACCTATCCCCCTGTTTCATCAACTCCCTTTAACTCAAGACCACGTTACCTCCTATCCAGGCAGGAGATTTTCAGTGACCTGAGTGGCTCAATCCTCTGGCTTGCAGTCCCAGTCCCTGGCATTATTGGTGTCCAAAAATGAGTCACCACGAGTGAGGGGATCCACGAGAGCGTGACAGAAACAGAAACTAACAAAAGCTACATCAAGATTAGCATATGAGAGCCAGCAAGAAGTTTCAGCAGGTAGAGGCTCTTGGGGCTAATCCTGATGACCTGAATTTGATCCCTGGGACCCACACGGTTACAAAAGAGAATGGATTCCAAAAACTTGTCTTCTGAACTCTACACACACATTGTGGCACACAGGCACCCACACAGATATCACACAGAATAACTAAATAAATGTAATAATAAAAAGTTTACATATGAAAGAAGCCAGTTGGCAGAACCTCTTCACCACCTGGGCTTCATACAATAAAGGGAGCTTTTCTTGATATACCAATGTGGGAGAGGTAGATACTATAAATGACTTTAAAAAGGTCTTAAGTCCTGGGACCCAGGGCTTTGGAGGGCTTTTTCCTCAGCTCACTAGTCCACTGCCATTTACAGGAGTGTGTTGCCTTTCTTAATAAACTCTATTTCTATTTCTAACCATATGTCCCTGGTCCAGTTCTCTGTCCTGGAACACAGAGCCTGGACACTTCAGCAGGTACCCTGGGACTCAGATCCACAACAGCTTTCTGAACTGAGACATCTCCTGGACTGTCTGTGATGCAGTGAGTGGCTGCTAACAGTTGCTAAATGGACCCTTGACAAGAAACTGCAACCTAGCTGGCTGATTAGACTTCAGTTGCTAAACATAATCATGGGCTCCCTACCATTAGAGAGCCACTACTTCAAAGCTGATCAGTATTCAAGAACAGCCTATCAAAATGCAACTGGTCCTGAAGTGAAGTCAGCCTTTAAGTGGTTTTCATAAGTTCAGTTCTCTAAGTAGAGAGAACTCAGCAGAGGGACGGGTACAGAAAGGAGGAAGGAGGGGCGCAGGGTGCTCAGAAAACCCTAAACCATTTTTCTGTCTCACTCTGGTCCTTGGCTCTGGCTATCACCCACACTCTTCTGATAAAAGGGCCAGCCCCGGGCCTAGTCCTGCACTTCTTGGCATGGCACAGTGTGTGAAATGACGTAGTTCTGTGGTGCCTTCTGCCTCTGTCTCGTCGCTTTTGGAAGTCTCTCCAAGGCACACTCAATCAAGCCCCTTTTGTTGCTGTGCTTTCTGAAGGCTTCCGGAGAGACAAAATAAGAGCCCTCTTTCAAGCCAGTCATCTACTCAGAGCCCTGCAGACCAGCCCCTTACCGGCCCCCACTGCGCTCTGTGTAGGTGATATAAGCAGGCTCTCTGGCTAGACTGTGTTGGAAAGATGCACAAAAGAGGATGTCACAGCCTGCAAGCTAGGCCAGGGTGCCAGTCTTCCTTCACTACAGGAAGAGCTCCCCAAACTGGCAAGAAGCCAGACAAGGCAAAAGGTTTAGGAGCCCCTTGGTCATAGGCCTACTACCCACAGTCATCACTAGGACCCAGGATCCCCAGCCCTAGGCACAGCTGATGATACAAAATCTGTGAGTCCTAAGCTGGAGGCTATATGCAGAAGGACTCCAGGCTTCCTCCGGCAAGGGGCTCTGTGTCCCCCATCAATGGAGACTTGGTCCACCAAGGGAGATTGTCAGACATGGGAGACCCCAAAAGATCCCAGAGATCACAAAAGATCCACAGCCAGAGGATGGCGGGGATAGCTCAGTAGAGAAAGTACTTGCCTTGCAAGTGTGAGGATCTGAGTGCAATACCCAGAGCTCCCATAAAAAACAGCCAGTCATGGAGATATAAACTGTGCTGACTAGCCAGCCAGCCAGCTTAGCTGAATCAGGGGGTTCTGTGCCACTGAGAACCTGTCTCAAAAAAACAAGGTAGAGGAACTACACCAGAGGATGACCTCTGGTTCTCCCTCAAATCCACACACACATGTGCACTCACATGTAGACACTCACTCAATAAAAGAATATACAAATGAAATCAATGACCCTTCCATCATCAGTGGCTACGAGTAAGAGACAGCATGCAAGGTATACGAATTCAAGAGAAGGTAGGTGTGATGCTGGTGTGACCTGGCATCATTGAGCACCTAAACTTCTGAAGCTCCCTGACCCACTTCCTTGTTCAGAAGTGTTGTTATCTTTCTCAGTAAACTGTCTCTGTTTCTATCTCCATCCATGTGTTGTTGTCCCTGGTCCAATTCTGTATTCCAAGACACAAAAAAATGGGAAATTCCCAGCAGGTCTCCTTTAGACCACAATCCATGCCTAGTACTAATGACAGAGACTTGCAAGGCTACAGAGTAAAAGAGCAGAGCAGAGCCTGGGGCAAGAGAAGAGTCAGAGTCTGGTTCAATTACGAAGGACCTAGGGAGCCACTGGAAGATATCAAGGAGGAGTAGCACATTCAACAGAGTTCATACAGTGTGGTCTTGCATGAACTCAGTCTCCCTGGGATGTTACATACCAGTCTAAGGGCCTCTCAGGATCTCTACAAGCCTCCGATTTTCCTCTATCTGGCCACGTAAGCGCCTGGCCTCACAATTTCTAAGCCCTGGAGAAGGTGCCTGATGTGACAGAAGTAGCTCGAGAGGACAGTCAGAGAAGACAATGGGAGGCCTGGCCCAAGGACAGGGCATTCTCCTCCTCAACCAGGAGGGACGACTTTGTCAGAGTCAGGCAGATGAGGTGCCCAGCCTTGGCGTTGCCACTTACAAAGGGGTACCTGGTGAGAAGGTAAACTCTCCAAGTTACTGGGACCTGTTTCTCTCTCTTTTTTTTTTTTTACTGAAAAGTAGAGTAGCTGCACCTACAGTAGGGACCCGAAGATAAGCTGCCCCCCAAGTACTGTTTCCCTCTTTTCCTGTCCCTGTCTCTCATTCCTTCCTTCCTCCCTTTCTCCTTCCTGCCTCTCATCCAGCACTGGGATAGAACTTCATTTGGAAGAATTTCTAGGGAGATGGCTGTGTGCTCACCAGGAGGAAGAGGGGAGCCAGTCCATGCTGGGCTCAACGCCTTCTTGGCCTGCTCATCTGTATTCAAAGAGTTGCTTTCCAGCAGCCAGAGTGAGTGTGTGTGTGTGTGTGTGTATGTGTGTGTGTGTGTGTGTGTGTGTTCATATTAGCGTTCCTTTCCAGCGAGAACTACTGAGAGCTGAGGGGCTCATGCTCTTCTGAAAACTTGAGAAGCCCAGGGTGTTTATGTTCTACCCAGAGCCAACACGCAGAGAATCCACATTCCTTCACCATGCAGTGATGTCTACAGCTGCAGGGGGATGAGCACTATGTTTTCTTTCCCCATTTGCATAAACACAAACACCTATGTCACACACAGACATACAGATGAGTGCATGCAAGCATGCATACATACACACACACACACACACACAGACACACACACACACACACACACACCCCTCCCTAAGTTTGAAACAGAGTGCAGGCCTGACAGGAATGGAGGATATGCGCTGTAGTAAGGGGCCAGGCTTAGGGGCCTGGCTGCTTGGGCAAAGCTAACTCCAGGCCTTATCTGCTGTGTGCCCTGGGGCAAGCTCCCTAATTTTTTTGTAGTTATTTAATTTTGATTTATTTTTGTCTTGAAACAGGGTTTCAAATCCCAGGCTGGCCTAGAACTTGTAGTCCAGTATAACCTTGAATTTCTGATCCTCCTACCTCCACATCTCAGGTACTCAGGCTGCACACATGCACTGTCATGCCCGGTATGCCATACTGGATGGAACCCAGGGCTTTATGTATGCCAGACAGGCACTCTATGAACCGAGTTATTAATACATCCCTAGTCAAAGCTAGCTAACTTCTCTGTACCTCAGTTTCCCTTTGTGAAGAGTGAGTTAGATAATGAATGTCTGAGTCCAGCAAAGAAGACTTCAAAGGATGTCAACCGTAACTTCTACTGAGCCACAAGAGTCCACATATCCTCTTCAGGGTGGGGAAGGGTGAAAACACTTCAGGCCCTGACCCCTCAGGCAATGGCTCCCATTTTTCAGGCTCTGTTGCCAGTTGAGGCACACCGATATCATCTCTGTGGGAACCTCATGATACCCTCCTGCCCGAGCACCCTCTTGCGCTCAGCCCCTGCAGCTTCCAAGGGGCCAAAAAGAAGCCAGGAACAAACTGCAGGAGGCACAGCTCCACTGTCTAGCCTTGGCACAGGTCATATATGTGCAAGAGCAACAGGGACTGGGTATGTGGAAGACGGAAGAGTGTTTGCCTGGTATGCAGAGGCCTGAGCTCCATCCCCAGCACTGCAGAAACCAGGCATGACGGCCACATGCCTATAATCCTGGCACTGGGGAGGTAGAGGCAGGTGACCTTGAATTCCAATTCTAGGTCATCTTCAGCTACATGGAGAATTTGAAACCAGCCAGGATATACATATGGCTAGCCTTTTCAGACTTGGAGAAAAGTGTCCTACCCTGAACCACAGTGTCCTGGAGGAAGGAGGTGGCAAGCCCTGGCTGAAAGTGATATTAACACTGACTTCACAGGAGGCAGAACTGTTCCTCTCTGATTGCAAATGCTTCAGGACGGGACCCTGATTTGGATATACATGGAAGGACTAGTGTAGGGCCCCTCTCTGAGCCCTGACAGCCTCCAGAGACAGCCACTCAAAGACTTCTGAACTTAGTTTTTCCTCCTCCAATTTCCTGAGGCATCCCTCTTCAAGTTCCTCGGGCAAGGCTGCCAATTGCCCAGTGTAGGCTGAACCCAACCTGACAGGCCTCTGCGCTATCCAGTACTGCCAGTAATAAAGCCTAGAGTTTGGCCGGAGATAGCCAAGTGGGTTAAAGCACCTGCCAACATGTTTGACGACCTGAGTTTGACTCCCCCAGGACCCACATGATGGAAAAGAAACTAACTCCAAGTTGTCCTCTGACCTCTACATGTGTTGTGATATCCGTGTGTGTGTGTGTGTGTGTGTGTGTGTGTGTGTGTGTGTATGTGTATAAACAAGCATGGCACACACACTAAATTTTAAAATAAAGAATTTTTAAAGGAGCTTATTCACAAAGCCTCTGTCTTTCCAAGCCAACCAGGTGGCATCCGTAACACAGCTCACACCAATAACAGGACGAGCAGCAGGGCTCTGGGTACTTATGTTCTCCATCCAACCACCTTCCTTGCCCACTTAGACCCACCCTGAACCTGCTGTCCATTCACTAAGCAAAGGAGATAGGCCCAAAGGTGACTTTACCATCCTCACCCACCAGCCCCATGGGGAATCTGAAGCTCCACCTACCTAGCCCACAGACTCCCTAGAGCCCGTCAGAGCATGCCATTTACATGCCTGTCTCAGACCAGGGTTTGGCTCAGTCCTACGTCACCTGCCCTGGGAACCTGGCAGGTAGCCCTGTCGGCTCCCCTAATTATCTTCTCTGGCTCTGTGGTTGATGGCATGGGCCTCTGGGACTGAATTAGGGGGGAGGAAGGGTTTTGAATCACAAGAGAGGAGGACTCTAACTGCCAGTTCTAACTACCAAGGAGCCACTAGAACAATCACCTGTTCCTCTCAGCAATGAAAACAGGGTGAGGCACAGCCCCAGACACCCGAGGTAGTGTCACCTCAGGCCCCTGGAGGACCATCAGTGGGTGGCAATGGCTGTTTTACATTAAGTGCTTTCTACTTTACAGCCAAACACAACCAAGCCCAGCATTCTCCTGGCCACCACACTCTGCTCACATGAGCACGATGCCACCACCAGATCTGGGCCGCGCACACATTCATCAGCTCCAGTCACAGGTCCAGTAAGTACTGCATCCCACAGAGTCTCTGTCCACCATAGGCTCTGTGTCCACTGTGGTTTGGATGTCCCAAATGCACAGCCACACTGCTCAGGTCTTAGGTAGATGCCCCTGGGCCACACAACACAGTCCCTCAAAACTAGACATCCTACAGGCAGAAAGTCTGCCAACATCTCCAAACTTCATCTTGGCACCTGCTGCCACTCCCCAACTGTGTTAAACCCCAGGTTTAGCCACATACAAGTGGCTACGTGCATAAGGCTCCCAACCCAAGCCCTCCTCAGCCCTACTCTGAGAGATGCAAGAGGGCCGGCAAAGGGGCTGGGGAATAGTTCAGTGGTTAAAGTGCTTGCTTGTGTGAGTGTGAAGACCAGAGTTCGGACCCCCAGAACCCACATAAATGTCAAGTGAGCATGGCTCACCTGTAATTCCAGCCTCTGAAAGCAGAGATCAGCGGTCCCCAGAGCAAGCTAGCTAGAGAGACTAGCTATTTAGCTAATCTCTGGGTTTGAGAAACGGTGTCTTAATGAACAAGGTAAAAGAGCAATAAAGGATGACTCCTGACATCAACCTAGGCCTCCACATGCACATGCACTCACATACATGTGTACCTAGACACATAGAAAACATGCACGCACATGTACAACACACACACACACACACACACACAAATGGAAAAAAGGAAAAAACAATAGCCAAGAGAGTGGGGAAGAGGACCTGGTGTGCTTATCCCATGCCCTAACCCCATCCCCGGGAACATGGATGTGCACCTCCTCCCGCATCTCTCTTGGATACCTAATCACCCACACACATTCATGACATCCTCCTCACCTGCCTCCCGTGGGCTCACTAATTCCACTCACACAGACACACTCATATATCTGCAACACACTCACGTGCTAGCATGCACTGGCTCACGTTTACACACATGTGCATTCATACCACAGCTCTCACTCATACAGTCACACACCACATTAACAGCGAACAGTGTTCACACTAATAGTGGTCGTTAGTACTGTCAACTTCACAGGACCTAGAATCACCTAGGAGACAAACCTCTGGGCATGTTTGTGAAGCAAGTTTCTAGACTGGGCTAACTTCAATGTGGGTGGCATCATTCCAAGGGCTGGAGCCCCAGACCAATCAATCAACCAATCAGTCAGTCAATTAATAAACAAACAAATAAATAATAAAAAGCAGCAAACTGAGTACCAGCATCACTCTCTGCTTCCTCACAGTGATAAACTACTTCACGTTCCTGCTGCCATGCCTTCCCATCCACGATAGACTGCACCCTCAAACCGTGAGCCAAAACAAACTCTTCCTTCCTGAAGCTGCTTTTTGTCGGGCATTTTATGACAATAACAAAAATCATAGTCACACAACTTGGTTTGTGCTCTAGCACACACACATACACACACACACGCGCGCGTGCACGCACACACTACTGAGAGCACTGCCCCCAGTACTGACCATCCAGGGGCGTAACAAGGTCCCTCTGCAGCTCCCAGCTGGGAGAGGAAGCTTTGAAGGGAGAGAAAGCCAGGTTTGAGGCCCCCCAATCCAGTCTTGCAGGTCCCCTGCCTCACTCCACACACAGGCTAGCCCAGGAGTGACCCTCAACAAGCAGGACCTGTCCCTCACGCCATTCATTCATCCTCTTGGCCTCTCTAAGGGAAGTAACTCTTAAGACATCTACAGTCACAGCTCAGTCCCCAGCCTCTGCAGCTTAGCTGAGAGCAGGAAGGAAGAAGCTTAGAACCGAACAGAGCAGGACCCAAAAACAGTACCTCTTAGGAACTACAGAGAGGTGAGAACCTCTCTGAGCCTCAGTTTCTCCACCTAGGAAATGGGAAGTACATGACCTAGGATGGGAAGACGACATGTGTGGATGTACATTAGGACCTAGGCCACAGTATTCAACATCATTGCCTTCCCAACCTGTCATCTGCACAGAAACCTAGTGGGGATGACCTCATTTCAACAGCTGCCATTCACACAAATTGGTTCTTCAGAGGGCTTGCTGGGGCCCACCCTGGGCAAGGTCAGGGGCAGGTCAAGGCTGAGTCCACAGCCTGGCAAGCTTCTGACAGGTACCATGTGCTAACACTGCACACAAGATCTTCCTGACTTCAAAATACCCCTGAGAGGGCCTGGTCTTCTTCCATCTTACAGAGAAAGAGGCTGAGTAGCCCGAACACATTCACACTTAAAAACCAAGGCCACTGCCTGCTGTGCAAGCAAGAGGACCTGAGTTCAGATCCCCAGCACCCATGTAACAAATTGCACATGCCTGTCCAGCACTCTGGGGTCAGAAACAGGAGGACTGCTGAGGCTCACTGCTCACCAGCCTAGCTCCAAGTTCATTGAATGACTCTGTCTCAAAGGAATAAAGTAAAGCAAGATAAAACAGGCTATTCAGTGTCCTCCTTTGGCCTCTGCATGCATGAGACAGGCACATACATATATACCATCCATTCATACACATATACACCACACATACAAACCATACACTCACATACACACATACCACACACATATACCTCATACACACACCACACACACATATACATCACCTACCAATCACCCTCATATACATATCATACACATCACATATCACATATACACCACACTCATATACACATACCACACACAAATACACACTACATAAAAACCACATATTCACATACCATATACTCATATACACATGCCGCCCACATACATATATACGACACACACACACACATGCACACGCACACACACATGCACACACAGCCTAGGCCAAGGTCACAGAAGATTCCAGATCCCCAGATTCCTTGCCTCCACAGAGAAGATCTTTTAAACTAGAAAATTGGTTTCCTGGCTAAATGGACCAGATTCCCTAACTACTTGGCACAGGACCTTGGTGGGAGTGCCCTTGGCACTCTGCCAACAGCTGCCTCAAGACAGGTGATGCTCTCATCCACATCTCCAGCAGCGCAGGCAGGTCTTTCCAACACCTGAAGGACCTCAGCCTCCAGCAGAGCAGAACCGCATGTGGGCACCGCCCCCACCCACTAGCTTCCCTGAATGGGCGTCATCTGTAGGTACCCAGAGAGGGAAGGCTATATAAATAACAGTGTCATGGAGCGTAATTATTAAATGTTGTCAATTTGGAAGAAAATTAATTAGCAGTCACTGTAGCTGTCTTGTGTTTGCTTAAGTAGTGAGCATCTCAATTAAAATGTAATTGCCACAGCTTCAGTCTCAGCAGGTTAAATGGTTTGCAGTGCTGGTCAGGCTCATATCCATGCAAAGCTTAAATTACTATAGAGCAGAGGAGATGTCAGGACAGCTAGGGAGGCCAGCACCACAGTGAATCCCAGCACACCCACACACCAGGACTGAGAACCAGAGCTGGAGTCAGAAGTGAATAGAGTTCCTCATCCCGGAAGAGATTTTAAGTGAACAAGAGTTGGACAGGACCCCAGGGTGTTTGTGGTAGACCATGTACCAGACGAGCATCTGAGGTACAAAGGTCAAAAAACAGCTGCCAAGGGGAGAAAGTAAAGATCTAGGGCAAACAAAGACTATCAATTCCCACTTCTTCAGGATCATGCGGCCGGATCAGAAGCAACAGGGCTAGTGGGGGCTTCGGCAAAAGACGCCAGACCCAGGGAAAGCTTCTAGCCTTCCAAGGGTGGGGGTAAGGCCCAGTCAGGGATGGGAATACTTCAAGTTGTCTGAATTTTAAACAGGATAGACTTCCATGCTCAACATTAACAATTTGTGGGAGCTATGGAGAGGCTGTGTTTGCATGTGTGAGGGCATGTGTTTGCATGCGGAGGTCTGTGTGTGCATGTGGAAGTCAAGGGACAACCTCAGGAGTTGTTCCTCAGGCATCTTCCATTTTTTATTTGAGAGAGGATCTTCTCATTGGCCTGGAATTTTAGACACTAAAGAAACAAATTTATTTTTATTTTATATGTATGAATATATTGTCTATATGTATATAAGTGTACCTGTGCAAGGAAGTCAGAAGAGGGCTTTGAATTCCCCTGGAACTGGAGTTATAAATGGTTGTTAGTTGCTATGTACGTTCTGGGAATCGAGCCCTGGTCACGAGAGCAGACAGTGATCTTAACCACTGAGCCATCTCTCCAGTCCAAAAATAAATAAATATTTTAAGTGGAGAGAGATATGGACATTATCAAATGCATTATCAAGCTCCAGAAACTTCCAGAAGGCTCTTTGACTCATTGAGAGCACATGGGTCAGCTAGACAGTGGGTCAAGTGCAGCACCCAGGAGCTTAGGCATTTCTAAACAGTCAGGTTTTCTCAGGATAGCAGTTGCTTTTCATTTCAATACCAGGATGTCTGTGGCTGGGGAGAGAGTGCCACAGTCACTGAAACGCTTGCCACATAAGCACAAGGGCCTGCGTTCAGATCCCACAGAACCCATGTAAAAAAAGACAGGTGGTGCCTATATATCCCAGCACTGGAGAAACAGAGAAAGGCAGATTCCTGGGGCTTGCTGGCCTGCTGGTCTAGCTGAATCTGTGAACTCCAGGTTCAGGGAAGACCCCATCTCAAACAAGAAAGGCGAATAACTAAGGAAGACCTCTGGCCTCCACAGAACATATACGCACACATACACACACACACAAAGAGGGGTGCTTGTGAGTGGTGGTATGAAGGGGTTGTGAGGAAAGAGGACACCAGGAAGTAGGTAGGAAGAGAAGAAGAGAGGGAAGCACTTCTCTGGTGCTCCTATGGCCCCCCAACACTGTCCCAGCTCATCTTTTCCTCCATCCCGACAGGGAGGACAAGTGACTTGATTACCCACCTTCTTGGAACCCGAAGGTCATGGCTGCTGTGGCAGTCTTTGTGAGCCCACACGTGCCATATCATTCACCCTCCAGCAGAAAGCTAGCTGAAGTCAGTGCTGCCCTGTAGCTGCCACTACAGTCGAGCAGAGGTGGCTTCCAGAGGTCACACTACAAGCACTGTCATCTCCCCTTAGTGCCAACCAACGCATGCCCTGGCACTGTCAGGCATAGGCGCTTGGCAGGGCGCCCAGGAGGACATCAGTGGGCCAGCCTAAGCAGCCTGAATGAGCATCCCCAACAGCCTTCCTGTCCACCCACCCACCCAAGCTGCTGCCAGTGTAGACAGAATGCCACACATAAAGTGGACAGCCTACTCTGCTCACATGGCAGGGCTTGTGATTCCTCAGAACAGGGTATGAGAGAATCACCCCACCCCATCAGTAAACCAGGGTCCTAACCCTGTCATGCCAAACAGACTGAACTCTTAAGGAAGTTCTCTCTCACCTTGGCCCCCAAAGTGCCTTAAAAAACTTTTCTCAAGCATCAGCTCTGTCCTCCTTTTTCCTCTTGGGGTAAGCAACCTACAGAGACCGCAAAAACCATTTGCTACCTGTAGAACTGTTTATCATAGGGAAGCACAGCATGTGCAAAGAGCAAAAATGGGCTGGAGCATGAAGAACATGTACTGCTCTTCTTGAAGACCTGAATTTGGTTCCCAGCACTCACATCAGGCTGCTCACAACTGCCTGTCCCTCTAGCTCTAGGGCATCCGATGTCTCTGACCTCTAAGGGCACCCACATTTCTGTGGACATCCTCACCTACATAGACCCCCACCACCACATGATTAAAAAGTAAAATAAATCTCTGAAAAACAAGAGCAAAAGCAGGGGCTTTTGGTTCAGTGGATAAAAACAGCTTGCCACATAAGCAAAGAACCTGAGTTCAAATCCCTAGAACCCATGTAAAAGCTGGAGCATAGAAGAAGCATTTATAACCTCAGAATGGGAAATGGGAGGTGGACACAGGAAACAAAGAAACCTTGTCCCCAAAAAACAAAGTGGGGCTCAACAACAAGGTTCAGGGAGTAAAAGACACTTGCCTCAGGCTGGTGACCTGAGTTCAATCTCTGAAATCCATGTAAAGAGAAGAAAAAATACAAATCCACCAAGCAGTCCTTTGATTTCCACATGCATGCCATAGGTACGTGTATCCACAGACAGACAGACAGATAGACACACACACACACACACACACACACACACACACACATTTTAAAGTAGACAATGTGGCCAGGTATGATGGCACACACCTTTAATTCCAGCACTCAGGAAGCAGAGGCAGGTGGATCTTTGTGAGTTAGAGGCGAATTTGGACTACACTGCAAGTTCCAGGCCAGAAAAGTGGGCAATGTCTGAATAGGAACAGCACTCAAAAGTTTCCTCTGGCCTCCACATGCATGCCGACACTCATGAATATGCACCTGCATACACACATGCATGTGAGCACACACATAATAACTAAACCATGTCTGCAGCAGAGGATGTAAGTCCCCCACCCAGTAAGTGCCAAGTGTCACGCAGAAGGTCCAGGATGTGGGCAAATTCAATGTCTTTCCAAAGCTCAGCCTGAAACTGGCCATCTGGTCATGTCCCTGGAGACGCAGAATAAACCATTTCCATTAAAACATTCACTCTACCATACAAAGTGCTCACTGGGTATCAAGTCCCACACCGTCCCTATGGCTAGCAAGTGGCTAAGCGCCCCCCTGTACTCTCAGGAGGCTTGCCCAAGCAGAAACAAAAAACAAGATCCATAATGAGTTGGAGACGATGTTGAGGGTAGATGACAGAGGCCTCCTGAAGAGGAAGGTCTTGCATATCATCCAAGAATTAGAACAGCATCCTGGTACTCACAATGCCAATACCCAGACATCACTAAATAGTCAAAGATCATTCATTTAGTACTAACATCCAGACATCGCTAATCAATCAGCACTTTCCTTCAACTATCTTTCGGGTCTTTTCTCATTCAGGGCCGTTGTAGCCTCCACCAATCAAACTGTCCTAGCACAGACAGAGAATACCGTTTCCATCACTTTCCATTAATATGGTAGGCAACCGGAAGTCTGAGCCAGGGAGTGGCATGACCACACGGTATTTGACACAGATCTCTTTGGAATGGATCCCTCTGGAAATGAGGGTGGCCTGGCAGCAAGGAGGCCCATCAGGAGACAATTGTGAAATTCTAAGCACCAGAGACATAAAATATGTGTGCCATCTGCAAGCCATGTGGGCTACCACCGTGGGAGCTCTCCTAGTGAGGCAACAAGAGGGAAGAGTTGGGCCACACCGCCTACACGGAGGCTGGCTTCAGCTCTCCTTCCAACAAGCCCAGGGCTCTTCTATAAAGACAGAACTGTTGGCTGAGCAGCTCAGTGTGGCCTGGGCTACATGACAGCCTTGTCTGGTCACAGGTTTACATCAGGCATCCGAACACTGAGAGAGATAGAAGGCATCTACAACAGACCCGACCTCTGTTCAAAGATTCCAGAGAGCTGGGGTCTGAGACCTACATTACATTAACTATAACACCGCTGCTCAGAGCGCACGTGGCTTCTGACGGCACATGTACTGTTTTCACAGGACCCTACTAGTCTGAGAAAGGAGAAAGTTCTGGGTAGACCCCTGAAAGCACAGGATTGACTCCACTTGAAGGTACTGGTCCTTGAGTCAACCAGTCTCATCAGCTTCTCAACAAATGTGGATACCCCAGATGTAGATGCTCCAGATGTGAATGCCCAGATGTGAATACTGCAAGTACAACAGCCAGACCCACCCTCAGCACACCTTGCCCCATGGCCACACCCTCTACCTTAGCCTAGCCTGCTTCTCCACAGTACCCATGCAAGAGTACTGAACCCTCATGGGCCCTATGGTCCCCAGACAGGATCTCATAACCACCCGTCAAGTTCAATCATACATGCTTTCCAAAACTCTCCCAGTTGCTACCACAGAGTCACCTGTGGCCAAGCAGAGTAAGAATTCCTGGTAGCCTACACCCAGGTAAGCAGGTAAGAGATGGAAGCTGTTAACTCAGATTCAGCAGGTAGAGTTCCAGGGGAAGCTAAGTGGGATAGGCAGGCAAAAGAGGCCCTTTTCAGATAGAGCCAGCAGCCAGGCAAATACAACAAAAATTCTATACCAGGGAATAGGCAAGCTGGCTCAGCAGGTAAAGATACTTGTAAAAGCACGATGATCTGAGTTTGATCCCCAGAATCCATATAAAGGTGGAAAAAACAAACTCCACAAAGTTGTCCTCCAATGTCCACATACACTCCATGGCATGCACACACACGCCCACACACATACACCATAATAAATAAACCTTTTTTAATTTCTAGAGAATGCGCACCAGGCTCCAGACACACACACTACTGAGCATCTTCTATCTTCTACCTTAACCCTTATTTGCACAATGTTCTCTGAGTTACCAGCTCCATTTCAAGATGAGGAAATTGAAGTTTGCTGTCTCAGGCAAGACCACCACACAGGAGCCACAATTCTCATAAGTCAACCTGGAAGTTGAAAAGGAGGTCTGCTACATGTCTGACATGTTGTACAACTCTAAGACATGTCAAACCGTATTCTTTATTATTGGGCCTGAATACAGATGAGCACTGCCAGGAGTCAGCTGGCCAAGAGCAAGGATTGGAGACCTGAGCAGGAGTTTCCTTCTGATCAGAGTGGCCCAGGCAGTTTCCTCCTGCTAACATGAGGAACCAGGAGGCAGCAGGAACCTGTTCAGCCATACTGCCTTCCAAAGGCTATGGTATGCTTCAGTGCTACAGCCAATGCTCAGGGGGTCACAAAATAGAGTGACTGCGAAGGCAGGCAAAGGACAAGGAGCTCTGCTACATCGTCTGGTCACTCAGAAGCAGAGGAATGCAGCCTGGCCAGTCTCGAAGAAGCCCTCACATTTCCTGGCTAAATGAACAGCTAAATAAAACTAGAGCTTAGCTGGTAGAGTGCTTCCATAGTGTACACAAAACCCTGGGTCCCATCCTCAGTACTCCATGAATCAGACGTGGTGGTGCACACACATAATCCCAGCACTCAAAAGGTGGAAGCAAGAGGATCCAGAATTCAAGGTCATCCTTTGCTACATAGTGAGTTTGAGGCCGTCTGAAATCCTGCCCCCCAGCCCCCCAAAAAGACTAAAGAAATGAGGTACCTGCTTAGGTCCCAAATATTTCACCTATCTGTGCAATGTTCCAGTCACCTTCCAGAGAGGAAGGGGCACCCCAAGACCAGAGACCTAACATGCTTGAGTTTGAGCTGAAGATTGCTGGGATGTACCCTGCTAGGTTGGCTCAGGAAGGATATGGAAGCCTCCCATAGCATGTTCATGACATCCTGGGCCAAGGTCAGAGCTCATTCAGATGTGGTGGTGTGGACTTAGAATCCCAGCACTGGGTAGGCAGAAACAAGTGGATCCCCAGAGCGTGCTGGTCAGGCAGCCTAGCTGAATCTGTATGCTCTGTGTTCAGTGAATCTCTCTCAAACAATATGGAGAGCCAGGAGTGGTGGCACACACTTTTAATCCCAGCACTTGGGAGGCAGAGGCAGGTAGATCTCTGAGTTCAAGGCCAGCCTGGTCTAATAATGAATCCCAGGCCAGCTGATACTACAGGGGAGACCCTATCTCATGAAGATTTTTAAAAAAAAAGAGCAATTGAGGAAAGCACCACAATGACTTCTGACCTACACACACACACACACACACACACACACACACACACACACACACACACACACCACACAAGACAGGGCAAAGGCCTGTACTCCATAGGTGAGGGACACTGAAGCACAAGGAAGATGGAGGCTCAGGTGACAAAACTAGGTGCCCCAGGTCAGCCACATTCTAAAGGCAGTAGTAAACAACCATCTGTGGCAGATCACAAAAAGTACCCAAAGCCCCCGGGTTCACAGCAACAGCCTGGACTCAGTGCTTTGTCTCTGCCTTTGAGCATTCCACAGGCCAGCTGGACAGACACACGTCTCCTTACCTGCACTTAACCATGTCCAACCACAGCACCAGCCTGTCCACTTAACTGCCCAGAGAGTTCCTACAAGCCTCACCCACATCCTAGGTCTGAAGCCTATTCATCTCTCTGCCCGTTTCCTCTCCTGTAAAATGGGGATATACCTACCTGAGTGAAACAATGCATTCACAAGACACATGTAGCATGAGGCCTGGTGTACAACCACACTTGGTATAGGTAAGCTCCTGTGACATTAATGCTCATGATGGTATTGCTGTTCTACAACAGATGCTGCAAGCAGCTTGCAAAAAGGAAATAACAGCAGCTGGACCCATACCTTTAATCCCAGCATTCTAGGAGGCAGAGGCAGCGGATCTGTGAGTTCAAGGTCAGCTTGGTCTACATAACTAGTTCCAGGCCTGCTGGGGCTACAGGGAGACCCTGTCTTAAAAAGAGCCCCCTCTCCCCATACAAAAAAGAAAATACCAGGCACATGGCTTCAGACACAGAGCCGAAGTTCCAGGACGGCCACAGTGAACATGAGCTGGGTGTTGATTGTACTAAAGACACTGACATTATTAGTAGAATTTCAGTCGCAGTGACTCATAGTTGCACAGTGAGTGACCCCATGTCACTCACAGAATGCCCACACAGTGTCCTTTTCTGGCTGAAGACCAAGAGATACTGCATGACACATGACGAAGAGCTTAAATAGGGTTCCACAGCGGAGGACCAGGAAGCAGGCTCAGACCCCTGCTGCCCTTTACAGCAGGCACAGGGACCCATGAGACCATGGGGGTAGGGCAAGCAGACAGAGACACTAGAGACAGGGGGAAGGAGAAGGCTGGGAGGGGCTCCAGCATGCCTGTGCCCCCTTGCCAATTTGGTAAGTGTATTAAAAAGTTTCTTTTCAATTACCTCTTTCTTGAAAATTACTAATAGCACTCTGATGGAGACACAATTTAATTTCCCAATTGGCTTGGAAATGAGGAGACCCGTAATTGTTTGACCCTCTCACCGAGGGGGAGTGGAGGGTTGGCTCCCTAGAGGCTAAGCACGAATACATCCCACTGAACGTGCCTGCCCCAAGGCACTCTGTGCTCATACCCTGAGCCCTGGCACCCCACTCAGCAACCCCAAAAAGACCTGCCTTTCATCTGCTCTGACCTTGAAGAAGCCGCCAGGGGCTGGGGACACCGCTCAGTAGGTAAAGAATTTGCCTCACAAGCTTGAAGACCTGAGTTTGATCCCCAGCACCCACATAAAAAGCTAGATGATAGTGAGATGGGACACAGAGACAAGCAGATCCTGGAAGCTCTCAGGACAGCTAGCCTAACTTGGTGAATTTCCAGGCCAATGAGTGACCCCCATCTAACACAAAATGTGAACCACCACACCTGAGGAATGACTCCCAAGGTTGTCCTCTGACCTCCATGTGCAATGCACATGTACAAATGTGTGTATACTACCCCTCCATGCAAAGAAACAGAGAAAGGGAAAGGGGAGGGGGGAGAGAGGCAGGAGAGGGAAAGGAGGAGGGAGGGAGGAAGGGAGGGAGGGAGGGAGGGAGGAAGGGAGGGAGGGAGGGAGGGAGGGAGGGAGGGAGGGAGGGAGGAAGGAAGGAAGGAAGGAAGGAAGGGAGGAAGGAAGGAAGGAAGGAAGGAAGGAAGGAAGGAAGGAAGGAAGGAAGGAGAAAGAAAGCAACCAGTGCTCTGCCCCTAGGCACCAGCCCCTAGGAATCCTACAACAGCCTGGCTTGACCCTCTCAATCAAGGGTACAGTTTCCACAGGCATCCTGCCCCCTGCTGTGGAGACAGGAAAGCCCATCATACCTCTTAGAAAAATGGCAAAGCGGCAGCTCTTACCTTCCATCTCTGCCAGGCATTTTGTACCTCACAGTCACAAAATCTCCCAAAGCAAGGGGAAGACTGAGGGTCAAGGTCCAGGGTGGCCTCAACCTCCTCACTCTAAAGATGACATCCTTTCCTCCAGCTGCTTCCCATCTGGGTCACTTTCTCACAGACAGGTAGATCAAGACCCAGCGTCTATCAGGCACCTACCTGGTGACATCCCAGACCTAGGGACAGACTACACAATGGATTTCCCCAGGAACGTCTCTGGACCCAGTCCCAGAAATTGTGTTGGAACCCTCTAGAGTCAATCCATAAACTAACACAACTGGCCACCAGTGGCTTTAGATGTCAACTCATCACACCACTTTATCTCAACGACTCATAAAACCAGCCCAGGGGTAAGGATAGCTCAGATGGTTGTGTTTGCTTTGCAAGTACAAGGACTTGAGTTTGATCCCTAGAACCCACATAAACATGCTGGGCATGGCACTGGGGAGGCAGAGACAGGTGGGTCCCTGGAGCTTGATAGCCAGCCAGCCAAGGCTAATTAGTGAGCTCCAGACCAGTGAGCTGTCTCAAAGGAGATGGATGGTGTTTCTGAGGATGACACAAGAAGCTCTCCTTCAGCTTTACATGCACAAACATGTAGACATATAAACAAACATACATGCACACATACACACAAACCATTTTACTGATGCAGAAATAAGGCAAAGCGAACTCAAAGAGCAGTCGCCTGCCCCAAAGCATGTGCCTACTGTCTTCCGCTGCTCTCAGTCTCCATTAACCTCTCCTACTTCCACAGAACACAGAACCTCAAGCTACAGAGAGAGATAGCCTCCTTCCACTACTGAGGTATGGTCCCTCCTGACCATGGTCCAGTCTTCTTTCCTTTGCTGAGTGCAGTTCAATGGCCCCCTTCTTTCAACCCAAGGCTCCACCTCAATTCTCTCCAAGACCAAGCAGGAAGATCTCCGGACATCCCCTCTCCTCCATAATGAAGATCTAGGATCAGGGTCAGCAAAGCATGTGTCCTCCTGCATGCAGCTGAATAGGCACGTGTTTGCTGGTCAGAAGGGCACATGGGCTGCTCTTCACACTGCCTAGAGGAAGGGGGGAAATGACGTGCACAGGCATGCTTCCTAGACAGACTGATGAGTCTGTTCATACTGAGGCGCCACAGCTGGACCCAAGGCTATGAGGTCACACAGGGTCAGCCAGCTCCAGACAAGCTGAGGAACAGCAGGAGCAGATCAACTCACTCCGCCCACTGGCAGGAACCCCTGAACTCTGCCATGCATGATGCAGAGAAACTTGATCTGGCCACGCGTACAAGGGCTCAGGCAAGTGACCTAGACATCCCTGAGACTTTGTTCATAGAAGGACCTTTGTTTAAAAATCAGTTGTGAGCTCCAGGACAAATGCTGTCTGGGTTCAAAAGGGGACGTTTTCTGCTGCTCTTTAAATTCCAGACTTTGTCCCCACATCAGTAGCTATCCTATCGCACACTGGTATGTCTCCGCCAGTGCTAAGCACAGACCCAAAGGAAACCAGATGCAGGCTTCTAAACTCAGGTTGATAGGGGCTTCCAAGCCCCTGATGAACTGCATCTGCCTCCATCCTGACTGCAGCGAGTCCATGAGGACCATGCTGCCCTGAGTCCCGTGTCATACTCAAGCCCTGTTACCCAGACAGGCATGAATGGGCTCCAGTGGTGGGAAGCATCTCCAGATGTCCACGGATGGGCAGGTGAAAGGAAGGTTCAAGAGAGGAGCTGTTTCAGTGCCCACTGGGGCATCTCCCACCCCAAGGGCTCTCCTAGCCTAGAATCGAACACAGAACAGTCCACACACCAGCCAGCAGAGACAAACAATGCCAGCTTGGGTCCTCTCTCTGGGCCCCATGCTCCCCTTCCCCTATACTTGGTATGACAGTTATCTTTAACCATCAACTTCACACAACCTAGAATCATCTGGGGAAACAGTCTCAATGAGGGATTGCCTATGTCTACCAGGTGGGCCTATGAGCGTGTCTATAGGGGATCGTTTTGATATAGGGGAAGACCAACCCTAAATGTGGGTGGCATCATTTCACTGTATAAGCCAGAAGAAAAATGTTAGCTGAGCACATGCAGCAGCAAGCAAGCAAGGATCGATCCACTCATTTCTATTACCTGCTGGAGCTCCTGCCTTGATATTCCCTCAGTGATGCTCTGTAACTGGAATTGTAAGTCAAATAAACCCTCTATCCCCTCCCTGGCTTTTGGTCAGGGTGTTTTATCACAGCAACAGAAATAAGGGTAGGATGTTGACCTTCCCTGGACACCTTCCTCTTATTCCCACCCACAACTGCATTAGCTCAGCTGCCATGCCTAATGCTCCCAGTTTGATTGCCAGTGTTCCCACCGGCCACTTATCTGTGTACCCTGGGACTGGCCTCCCTCAAAGGCTGAAGGTACCACCAAAGGCAGCTACTGGCTGAGTAACCAAAAGATGTCATCTCTCTAGATAAGCAGGTGCAGGGAAAAGGCCCAGAGCGTCTTGAGGACCCTTCTGTCATCCCTTAACAACACGTAGGACAGGATTGAAGAGCAGGAACTTGTGGTCCCGGCCTGGGATGTCCCCCAGAGATGGTAGGGCTGGCAGAGAGGAGGCCTTAGCCACAGGGGAAGGAAAGGTCTTAATCTCCAGCACCTGGACACTTGCAACCCAAAGATCTATAAAGAGTAAGAACAGAGGCGTTTTCCCCTCATTCATCCACAGGTAGGAAGTCTGAGACTATGATGTGGACTCTAGTGAGGGGCTTCTTGTTGGATCATAACATGGTAGAAGATTCATTGGGCCAAAAGGAGCTCTTTCTTACAAAGCCACCCGTGCAGGCTTGGAATGTGGCTCAGCTGGCAAAGTACTTGCTTCTGTTGCTATGATAAAACACCATGATCAAGGCAACTTACAAAAGGAAGAGTTTATTTGGCTCATGGTTCCAGAGGGTATAAGAGTCCATCATGATGGGGCTGCATGGTGGCAGAGGTGGCAGGAACAGAAAGCTCATATCTTCAGGCACACACAGGAAGCAGAGAAAGACAAACTGGAAAATGAGCAATTTGCTTCCTCCAGCATGGCCACACTTCCTAACAGTTCCATGACCCTCCCCAAACTGATCACCAACTGTGGACCAAGTGTCTTAATACTTAGAGTCCATGGGGAACATTCTCATTCAAACTATTATAGTTGCCTAGAATATACTAATCTTGGGTTTGTTTCCCAGTACCACATAAACCAGGTATGGTGACATATATCAGTAATCCCAGCACTTGAGAAGTGGAGGCAAGAAGATCAGAAGTTCAGGATCATTCCTTGCCACACAGTGAGTGTGAACCAAGCCTAGACTACATGAGACCTTGTCTCAAAAAAAAAAAAAAAAATTAAAGTTAATCTGGAATCTACCAGTTCTTTAACTGAAAGGAGGCTGGAGAGATGGCTCATCAGTTAAGAGCTCTTCCAGAAGACCAAGTTCACTTCCCAGCACCTTCATTGGGCAGTTATAACTACCTGCAACTCCAGCTCCAGGGGATCTGACCCTCTTTCTTGCCTCTGTAAGCACCTGAACACACATGCACAAATCCACATACAGACACACACATATGCACACACACACAAAACAAATAAAATGTGTGTGCATGTGTAACTGAAAGATTTAAACAACATGTCATCTACTCAGCATTAGCAAGTTGTTAGGAAAATACATCAGCATCATGTGTGTCAAAAGCAGGAGCCAAGAGGCCCATTTTGGACAGCCTAGGAGGCCAAAGGCTGGATTCTTATGCACCATGACATCCTTTCCTAAATTCATACTTCCAAAGTCTCCAAAAGCTTCCCTTGCAGCCTTCAGCCAATGACATGACCAGGTCATCTAGTGCCATACTTTCTGCACCGAGCACCTACAGTAGAGGCTGTGCTCTCTGGAATCCTAAGGATCAAAAGACAGGGGCATGTGGCACCACAGGAAACTCAGAGACTCTGCCCAATATGCAAACCCTGAGAACACAAAGCCATCAGTACAGCTCTTGTTAAGAAAGTTCTTAGAGACAGATGTCCTCACACGGCTATATAACCAGCTCTTAGGGACAGAAAGATGGCACTGGAAAAGTCTTGGGAAAGTCAAAACAGTCCCCTTGGTTTCAAAACCTACTCCTGATACAGAACCAGCCCGAAACTTTACATTCTTAAGGATTTGGAGGGAATGGTGTGCTTGCAGCACAACCATGAGCATCTGAATCAGGATCTCAGAATCCACAGCAGCATACATCTATAATCAATCCTGGGGCTCCTATGGTAACATAGGAATTGGAAAAAGGAATCCCACCAAGCTCATGGCGCAGCTAGCCTGACTTACACAGAAACAAACAAGAGACCAGTTCTCGAACAAGGTGTAAGTGCAGGACTGACACCAAGGTTGTCCTCTGGCCTCCACAAGCACACACTGATACTGATGTGCCTGCACTCACACACACAATCATGCACAGGCATACACACATATCATATACATCACGCACACACACATACAAAAAGAATAAGAAGAAGAAAGAAGGGGGGGCTCGGGGCTTTAGCCCTGGTTTACCTTCCCAGCCCCACCTTGTAGCCATGTGACTGACATGCCACTTAGGCTCCACTCCTTTAGTACAGCAGTTCCCCAGAGTCCATTTAACGTCCTGGGGGCACAAGATGGTGCACACCCCACAGCTGACTGAGCCCCATGGCAGAACGTGCATGTTTCATGAGGAGAAGACTGTACCTTGAAGGCAGCCCCTCCGCCTGCAGATGTGGTGGGCTGACCCTAACACAGAGTGTTTGGGGACACTCTTTCCTGAAGTACTCCTGGGGTAAAGACCCACCTTGGGTACCCACTAAAATGTGGCCATGACCACCACTGTTTGTTCAACAGAATAAGCCCACTACAATCTCCACAGTTTGCCAAAAGATGGGTCCTTTTCCCACTCTAGTCTTCTCTACCCAGCAGACCAGCCATTAAAGGCCTTCATGAGACCCCTCACTCCAACATGTGTCCTGTCCATTCATTTATTCATTCATTCATTCAGTCAGTCAGTCAGTCAGTAAATGCTGTACTTCACTGATTCACAACAATGGTTCTTTCTGGTAAAAAGCACATATATGTGAGATCCCACAAATCAACCAATGTGATGCGATCCAACAAAAGTCAGTCTTTCCCATAGAAGGCAAGGTGACACCAGGGCAGGGCAGACCTCTGTACACAATGTGGCACATGGCATATGCATACCTACACTCACAAGTCCACATGCACACACCCACATACAAGATTAAAGGAAAAGAGAGAAGAGACAAAGAGATATATACAGAGAGAGAAAGAGAGCGAGAGAGCGAGAGAGCTAAATATCTTCAAGATCTACTAAAGAACCAATACCTAAAGTGCCATGGCAAGCCCAGATGAAGAGCCAGAGATCTAGCAAGGCACCCTAAGGTTAAAATGGCAGCCTCCAGTGTCTGGGGCCAGGCCCATCAAAACACACAGCCAGAACTCATATGGTAGATCTGTGCATAGGCCAGTCCCAGAGCTCCATGCGTACACCACCCTCCCAGCACAGATGTGTCACACCTCTGATGGAACTCAAGATGGAGGGTCCCCCTCACAGAGTAGGCATTGGGCTGACAATGCCACACAATGAACCTAACTCACCTTGCCCAGACAGCGGCACCTCTGGTAAGAAGTGGTCTGGCACACTGCCATGAGGGAAACCATCCCCAAGATATAAAGGCACCTGGCCTAAGGGAGGACATACATGGAGCTAGAAATCAGCACCTCAGCACCTCGGCTACCAAGACTACAGGAAGTAAGTGAGAAGACAGAGGAACAAAAGAAACCTGGGCGGAGTAGGGGGAATGGGGGGGGGAACCGGGGATTAGGGCAAGCCTTCCCCTAGACCCACTTCTGCTTGCTCCTGCAACCGTCCTTGATGCCTGCTCTTAGGACCCTGCAATCCTGCACCATGAACTCACTGTGTCCAACTGCAGTGCCTCTCCAGGTCCTGATTAGCGGGTCTGGCGAGAAAGGTAGGGAGGAAGAGGAGAGGAGGGGGAGGGAGGAGGAGGGGGGCAGAAGAAATAGAGAACTGGAATTACCTCTGGCCATTAAATATGCAGGAAGAGAGAGGGGAGGGGGAGGGGTGGGGAGAGGGAGGAGGGGAGGACAGACAGAGCGGAGGAGGGGAACAGCAGCCACCAGGCTGGGCAGGCCAGGCAGGCCAGGCAGGCCAGAACTGTTAGGGTATTCTGGCCTCTCTCCCTGTTCTGGGATTTGGCAACACCAAGGCTACCACCCTTCAGGCATTTTTGATTTTTGCTTTAGACAAAGTTTCATGTAGCTCAGGCTGGTCTTGAACATATTACGTAGCTGAAGATGATCTTGAACTTCTGATCCTCCTGTCTCTACCTCCAGAGTGCCACCATACTTGGTTTATGTGGTGCTAGAATGGAACACTCTACCCACTGAGCCATGTCCTTAGCCCCATCTCTTTCCTTCTCAGTTTCCACTTACAGAACCCCAGTCACTTCCTGTCTAAGTCAGTTCCAACCTGAATGAAGCTAGTGGCACGCCTTCCTGCCTCATTCACCTTTACTTCAAAAGTCAGTAACAAAGCACCACAACCCTAACCAGCCTTGGAGGATGGGAAGGGATGCAGGTACAACCTTCACACAGTGACCCCGAGGTGTGGCCAGGCCAGCCTCTACCCTTCCAGCTTCCCCTGCACTGTCTTGCCCTATGCAGGGCAGGCTGGCCTCTGAGCCCATACAACTGCCCGGCAGGATTGCACAAGAGGGCATCCAGGGTCAGAGAATCTTCCCAGGACAGGCTGGGCTAGGAAAGCATGCTCACCAAACAGGAATGAGGCATTCCAGAGGGAAGTTTTGTTTGGATCTTTCCAAGAAGGCAGACATGGAACTCTGGGGCACAAGAAGGGACTGGAAAGAGATGGTAACTTTGAGCAACCGCTGGGGGAAGGCAGAGCAGGGTGCAGCAGCGGTGGGGAGTGGGGAGGAGGGTGCTCTGCCGGGGAGTGGGGAGGAGGGTGCTCTGCGCTCTGCGGTGCCCTGTCTGCCCGGCAGGGGCAGGGGCTCACGGGACAAGTCACCAGCAGAGCTCAAGTGATGACTGACATTTTTAAAGATAGGGTCTCTCCGGGCTGGCTTCAAATTCTATACGCAGTGACAGATGACCATGAACTGCCTATCCTCCTGCCTCCACCCTTCCAGTGTTGGGATTAGAGGTAAGCACTACCACACCCAGTTTGTGGGGTTCTAGGGTTAGTACTCAAGGCTTCCTGCAGGCTAGACACTCTACCAATAGCTATGCCTCCCCCTTCATCAGCTGATGATTAAAATATGGTCACCTCCCCAGCATAACCAGCAACTAGGCCTTTACACACAAGTGCCAAAGAGGAAATTCCCTAAAACTTTTCAGTCCCTAAACACACCCTCAAGAAGTTGGCTTATGCCTGACAGTGAGGTAGGGGTGCCTACTCTATCAACAGTTTCTACTACATTTTTATTTATTTTATATGTATATAAGTGTGTTTATGTGGGGGTGAATGTCACAGTCCAAGTGTGGAGGTCAGAGGACACCCTGTGTGAGTTAGTTCTCGTTCCACCACGTGGGTCCAGGGAACTGAACTCAGATGGTCAAGCTTTGCAGCAGACCCCTTCTTGCTAAGCCATCTCGTAGGCTCTCTACTAATGATTTTGGAGAAACCCACAAATGCTCTGACTTCCAGGCATTCCCTCAAGAATGTGGGAGAGCCCAGACATCTCAGATCCGCTCCACTGCCATCCTGAGTTGGCATTTCCAAGAACTCATGAGGTTCTGACATTAGAATGGGCTCTAGCGCCAGGTGGTATGTACTCTGCTTGGGACAGAGGCAGTACTGAGAACCAGAGAAAGCCAAGGCCTGATCCAGGGTCACACCGTCAGCCTATCTCACCAGCCCCTCAGAGACTGAGTGGTACTGCAGGGACAGAGGCCTCAGTGGCATAGGATCTGACTGAAGCCACTGGTGTATCCAATGTTTTGTTGTCTCTTTCAGATGAGGAAACAGGCTGGACTGTCCAGATCTGGGCTGCCTTTATTGGACACATGACCTTGCACAGCCAGCTGCTCCTAGGAACAGGAGAAAGCTCGAGCAGGAAAAAACTCTTAATACTGGGAAAATCATGCAAGATGAGATGTAGGAGGGGCTGAGATGGCTCAAAAGGCAAAAGTGCTCACTGCAAGCATAAGGACCTGAGTTCAAACAGCCAGCACTCCCATAAAAAGCTGTGTGACCTGCTTGCCTGTAATCTCAGTGCTGGGTAGAGACAGGAAGTCACTGTGGCTTGCTGGCTGCCAGTCTATCTCTAGGTTCAGTGAGAGACCCTGTCTCAAGGGAATAGGGTGGAGAATGATAGAGCAGGACAACTGATATCTTTCTCTGGCCTCTGTGTGTATGTTTGGGCAGCACACCTGCACACACATGTGTGTATATAAGACATAGATACACTCAGACAGAAAGATACACACACACACACACACACACACACACACACACACACATGAATTAGGTACAGTAGAACCCACTCAAGTTTCTGAACCCTTTTCTGTTCTCCTTCTCCCAAGAAGAGGAGGGAATGCCAGCTGGGCCTCAGCCTTGGGTCACCCTGTGCATCTCTGAACAAGTCTTAACCACTATGTTTCTTTTCTGGAGCTGCAGGTCCCCAGAGCCCACTGACCCTCACGTTGCCTCTCTAGAGTTTCCGGCTTCACATAGTGGTCACACTGGCCTGACCTGGCCTGGGCTTTAGACAGTAGGCTCCCCAGGGCCCACCCACAGCCCTATCCTCAGGCCACAGAGGACCAGAGGCAGCTCTCCCTGCCTGCAGATGATTTATGGCCTTCTCAGCCACCCCTCCCAAGGCCATGGGTCCAGCAGATATTTTTCCATCCCTACAGCTGAATTCAGACATTCCAGGGAGCTCCGCTTCCTCTCTTCTGGTCTCACAGGAGGCCAAGGGACCAGGCAGAACAGAACATCTGTGCCGTGCCTAGAACCCAGCACTCTGTCATAGGGAAGGGTGAGACGAAACCCACTTGCAGGGTCTTGCAGCCAGGCGAGAGGCCCAGTAAGGAGAGAGGCCCAGTCAGGGGGAACAAGCCAGGCCTCCCAGCCAGCACCATTCACACCAGGCCCTTCCCACTTCCGCTTCCCTGTTTCTCCCCATGACAACATCTTGAACTGAGTGCCTTCGCTGGCAAGCCTGAGCACTCTGGGGTTTTGTAGCTCTGACGCGGCTCCCACGCTCAGCTGTGCACACAGCCCTTGGACAAGCTGCTGAGGTTGCGTGTGGTGCGAGGAGTAAAAGACAAACCTCCAGCCCACACATGTTCTCCGAGGCCTCCACTCCAAGGATGACAGTGAGGTGTCCCTGGCCCTCCAGCTGCAGCCTCCTCACACCCTCCATGAATATACTCAGGGTAAGGCCCACAGGACCGTGGAATGCTTTACTCCATTTAAAATTGGAACAGTCCTCCTCATGAGAAAAATGCAAATTAAACGTTCCACTTCTGGCCAAGATGGAATAACAGGGACCAGATTTAGGCTCCCACCCGAAACCACCAGAAAACCAGACAAAACATGACAGGCAATGAAGGGAGGTGAGCCCTACAAGGCCCAGCTTACTGTCTGGAGAGAGTTTCAACACTCTGGAACAGGCCAAGCAGAAATGGGTGGATTGCTGGGTGGAAGAGACCAGGAAAGCTATAGTTTGCATGAAAACTTCATGGAGGGGAGAGTTGAACAGAGGGGAACAGATCCTAGGATCTTGCAGAATATGCTCAGTAGGTGCTATTCTTCCTGAGTACAGAGAAAGATGCCAGAGAACAGTGCCTAAGACACACACACCCACCAGCCTGGCCTCAGAAGTCACAAAGTAAAAGGCACAAGAATCTGAAGGTCTTTGCCTCTATACAAGAAGAATAGCTAACTTTAAGCACCCCATCCCACCTAACAACACTTAAAAGATTAAACTGGACATGTAGCTCAGTTGGCAGAGGGCTTGCTTAGCATTCTGGAAGCCCTGTGTGTTCCATCTCCATCACCATATGAATCAAGCATGGTGGTACATACAGCCTGTAATTCTAGCACTTGCAAGGTGAATGCAAGATGATCAACAGTTCAAAGTCATTCTCACCTACATACAAGTTCAAGGTCAGTTAGGGCTACATGAGACCCCACCCACCCCACCAAAAAAGAAATTCTCCCTGCTAAACCTTAATCTTTTCCTGGTCAGAGACAAGGCACAAATCATCCAAGATGACTTCTAGCAGGAGCTGAGGCCTGAAGGCCCAGCAAGGCAGGGACAATATTAGCAGCATGCTCTCGTTGAGAGTGGGGATTTTGTTTAACTACAGCTTAACTGAATCACTAGTACGAGATAGCTGCCAAATAACCCATGCCTACTTGGGCTGTCTTTAGAATATTACTAATCAAGATTTTCAGCAGGTTTACTAGGCACCACACATTTGACACATCCTGATACCCCTACAAGATGGGGCCATAGTCATCCTCATTTGTTTATTTGTCTATTTGTTGTTGTTTGTTTAAGGTCTCATGTAGCCCAGGCTAGACTCAAACTTACATATAGCTGAAAATGATACTGAACAACTTTCAAAAAATTAATATTAAGGTTTTGTTGTGGGGAGGGTATGAGTGTGATATGTATTGTACCCATACATACAAGGAGATCAGAGGAGGACATCAGGTACCCTGCTCTATCAAGCTCCACTTTATTCCCTTGAGATGAAGTCTCTCACTGAACTGGAGCTAGGCTCCAGAAGGCCCCAAGGATCCTCTTGTCTATCTCTGCCGGCCACAACACTAAGGTTACAGTCAGGTGTGTGACCATACCTGGCTTTATACATGGGTGCTGAAGATATGAACTCAGGTCCTCATGCTTACAAAGCAAGTGATTTCCCCAGTCCTGATCTTGAACTTCTGATCCTCTTGCCTCCATCTGTAAGGATTACAAGTGTGTATATCACCACATTAGGTTTACTCAGATGGAACCCAGGGCTTCCTGCATGTTAGACAAGCACTCTACTGAGCCAGATCCCCAGTCCTCCAAGCACCTTTGTTTTACAAATGATTAACAGAACTGCCTTCATAGTCTTCAGCACCTGCTCTGGGCTATGAACTCTACCAAACCATTCCTAATGGCCCTGTCCAAAGGAGCAGCCTATTCCCAAATGGTCAGTCCCTTCAGAGAAGTGTTGGCAGGGATACCCAAGCTCGGTGATGTGGATCATGCCACACCTACACTTGCCTGAGTGGTATGGTGGTCTAGCCTGGGGAAAAAAAAAAGTAGCCCAGAGGGAATGCTTATGGTCCTCCCTCAGAGAGCCAGAGACCACAGCTGGTAAGTGGGTAGACTTCCTACTGGAATCTTCAGTAAAGGAGCTAGGCTGAGCCTGACCACAGAGCCACATTCTAAGTGGATGGAATCTCCTCCTCCCAGATGAGGCTGTGTCCTGTGCCCCCTGTTCTCCCACTTCCTCCACCCTTACCCCAGGAGGATATGGTAGAACTGTGTCCCAGGACAGGAGGGGGACAGTGGCACTGACTTTTTTTATCTTTGAGAACCTGAGCAAAGCCAGTAACACCACCAAGCTACAGTAGCACGAATAAAATACAAATGACAACTCTGACTTGGGAGGTATGTCACAGCCAAGCACCCCACATCTTAGCTACAGGAACTAGACCCAGTCAATCTCTGCTTGCATCCTCCAAGTGCATAGCATTCAAGGGTGTGGTAGCTTCCATCCATAACCAAGGTCAAGGTAAAATGAACATCAATGATTCTGAAAACTCCAAGCAACACTTTCTAACTACTAACAGAGAAATAGTGATCCCAGTACTGAATGTCACAGCTTAAAGAAACAGGCACGCGAAATATTTAGCAGGTAAGGTTTGATGACCTGAGTTTAATCCCTAGCACCCAGATGGTAGAAGGAGAAAACAACTCTGTGATATGTACACACCCACACACAAACATAAAATAAAGAGGGAGGAAGAGAGGGATGGAGGGAGGGAGGGAGGGAGGGAGGGAAGGAGGGAGATAGAGACAGAGAAATGAATTTTTCCATCAAATAACCCAGGAGAGACCCAGAGAGGGGCAGTGCCTGCCTGAGATGTACAATGCACAGTGACTCACAGGCAAAGCCAGTCTCTGAGTCTGGTAACTTCTGTCCATTTCCAATTCTGAATCTACCAAACAGCTGCCTCCCATCCAACCTCCCCAAAGTGAGCATAAAAATATTGCACACATAGATATGTGGGGCCCATAGGAACTATAATGTGTGCTTAGATTATAGAAAAATACAACTCTACCATATTAAAACCTAACCATTAATTACCAGTTGCTCTTGCTCTCTAAAATTAAAAAAACCAACCTGGAGACTGCCTGGTTGGTTTAGATTTTTTAAGAGAGACGTCAAAGAAAAATATATATCCATTTCACTCATCAAAAAAAAATGTTCCCCAAGGGATAAGGAGCTGGTTCAATGGATTATAAGCACTTGCTCTGCAAGCATGAGGACCTGAGTTTGAATCCCTAGTGTCCACATAAAAAGTAAGCCATGGCTATGTGTTCCAGTAACACCAACGTTGGGGAGGGAGGATATGGAGACAGGCAGATCCAGAAAGCTCAGGGGCCATCATCAGCCCAGCAGCTGGGTGAGTTTCCAGATCCGTGAAGCGGACACCACAGAGGTCCTAGGTCCTGCTCTGGCCTCCACACACTCAAATGCTTGTACCATACACACATACAGTGCTTGTGTATACACACACACACACACACACACACACACACACACATCCTCAAATTCATTTATCAAACATTTAGTATGTACAAATAAACAGATAATGGAAAGAGTACTAGTGAGTGCTATTACGTAAGGCAGACACAAGAGAGAGGTGAGAATCTAGGATTAGAACAGGAAGGTCTCCACGAGGAGGTGACCCTTTGCTTCATGGATGAGAGGCGAGCATGCTGACTATCAACACAAAAGGCCTTTAAAATCCCTATAGTCAATGATGGATGGAGAATGGATGGCTGGAAAGAAAGTGAAAGGATAGACGACTAAACAATGGACAGATAAGACTAATAGATGAAAGGATAATTGAATGAACAATGAAGAGTGGACAGATGGATAATGAAAGCCTGGATGAATGGATGAATGAAGAATGAGAGGATGAATGGACGGAAGGGCGAGTGGAGGGAGGATCAAAGGATGGGTGGATGGACGAGTGGGTGAAGAGTTAGTAAAGGCTGAGTGAAAGGACAGAAAAATGGATGGATAGGCAATGGAGAGATGCGTGCACGGATGAAGGTGGGTGGAGGATGAGTAGGTAGAGGGAGGACAGAAAGTTGGATGGATCAATGGATGGATAGATGATAGGAGGGTGGAAGATTAATAACTGGAGGGAGAATGAATGCAAAGTGGACAGATGATGAGTGGGTAGAGGATGAATGTTTGGATGGACGGAGGACACTGAATGGATAATAGACAGATGAACACATGGACGATGTACACATGACCATTACTGCCCTTAAATCACTAAAACCATTCCTCATGATCTACTAATTTAATCTCTCTTTCCCACCAGTCACTCCTTCCAACTTGTCCAAGAGGTAACCACAGGATAGCCATCTTCAGGCGGCAGGTCAATAACCAGTTGGGGCTGCCACACCCTAACCCTACAGATGGGGGGGTCTGGAGAGATAAAAATGAAACACACATTTGCTAAGAATTCCCTCTTTTCTATAGTTGTATCTGACCCATTTGGCAGGAAAAATATAAACTTTTAGAAACTATGTCAAGGCTGAGACTGAACTCAGTTTGTAGTGCTTACCTAGCTTGCCCAAGGTCCTGGGTTAGAACCCTAGTACTGCATAAACCAGGTGCGGTGGCACATGCTTATAATCCAAGCACTCTGGAGGTGGAGGGAGGAAGATAAATTCAATGTCATCCTCAGTTACAGAGCAAGTTTGAGGCCAATCTGGGCTACATGAGACCCTACCCCCCAAAAAAGAGAAATCAGAAACCATGTCAACCCAAACCCAAGATAGGGAGAAAAGGTGAGGGTGAATTTGAAACACACCAGGAACCTCCACGGTCCAGGCTCAGAAAAGCTCGGGTTCACCACTAAAGATGAGCCACAAATTCACACACATCAGCAAAACCATTTGCATCACAAGCCACCCTTTGGGAACCCTCTAAACAGATCCCCAACCCCAACCCAAGCCCAAAGTCCCAAAAAGGCTGTATCCTGTCCAGCATCTCTGCCTGAGAATCCTTGTGCCTAGTCCACCTTTGCTCTCCATCACTGTACTGGATGGACCCAACCTGGCCCTCTGAGGGGAGCAGCCTTCCCAGACTTCTCAGCATACCTGTTTGGTTAAGTAAAGGCAGAAGGCCAGGCACAATGGAGCACACTCATAATCCTGGCAGATGCAAGAGAATCTCTAAAATCCTGGTCTACACAGTGAGTTCTAGGCCAGCTAGGGATACTGGGAGACCCTGTTTCATAAAAATAAACATGCATACATGCACATGTATATAGATATATATAAAGGAGACACCGAGGCTGATGAGAAGCAAAAGTGCTTGCCAACAAGTCTAAAGACCTGGGTTTGATCCCAGGGGAGCTCTGTGACATGAAAATACACACACACACACACACATTATAAAATTAATTAAAATTTAAAAATTTTTAAAGGAGCCACAGTTGGGTATGGTGGCACATGCTTTTAATCCCATCAAGGTCAGTTTGTCTACACAGTAAGCTCCAGGCCAACTAGGGCTACAGAGATACGGTCTCAAAAAAAAAAAAACAAATATATATATATATATATATATATATATATATATATATATATATATAAACAAAACAAAAATAAGGAGTCATAGACAAAAGCCCAGACTCCTTGATGAAGACCCAGGACTCACCTTCCCTAAAAGATCCAGGGGCATTCCAACCCCAAATCTGTTGTGACCTGAGGACTGTGACAACCTATAGCCAGGAGACAGTCCCATCTGGCTTCCCTGGAACAGTTTAGAGGAGTCCTACTCCTGAGCAACAGCCCCCACAGTTACCTTTCACAGTCACCCTGACTACCTCCAGCTTTCCCACCATAGCCCAGTTCCCCTCCGGAGGAAGACGTGTGTGGAGAAACCTCTGGGATTTCTGCTGCTGGTGCTGTAACCAGACTAGCAAGGTGAGCCCATGGTGGCGAGGCTTAATCAGCTCTGGGCACCTAACAGATGTTCCTGTAAGTGCCAGCTGATTGACTGATGGATTACAAGAGGAATTTCTTTTGATGGCACTGGTCACACCATTTCAAACTCAAGGCAAAGAAAAGATGGTTGCAGTTTCCAGCCTGGTATGAGGATGAGGCACGTAAGAGAAATAGAAGAAATGCTGCTGCCTATTGTCACACCCCACGCCAGGGGGCCCAGATGCCTCAGCAACAGCATCCGCATCAATCAGCGGAGACCCCCATGATGGGCCTTGCTGGTGATCACCTCCAATCCAGGGTTCCCCATTGGCCGCACTTTGGCACTGTGGCATTTGGGCTGTTAAAGGGACCTTTGTCCGCAAACCACATGCCAACATCAACATTCAGCTGTGTCAAAACGCCTGCTGACCTTGTCAGGTCTTCATTGTGTCCTTGTTCACAGCAGACCAGCTGCTCTCAGGGATGCTCTCAGGAGCTACCAGGAAGACAGGGTCCTGGAGTCACGGTTATGCACAGCACACACGTAAGAATTTAAAGACACCTGGAACAGACTGGACTCCCAGCCTTCCTACCATTTTCTTTGAATGGACAATTTGGACATTGGCTTGAGAGTGACAATTATGCATATACCTTTGTATGAGTGGAGTGGATGAGAGATGGACAGGTGGAGGATGGATGGATGGATGGATGGGTGGGTGGGTGGATAGATGGATGGAAGGATGAATGGAGATGTATGTATATATACCTCTCTCTCTGCCCTCTGCCTCTTTTGTTGTTTTTATTTTGAGGCAGATTTCATGTAATCCAGTCTGGCCTTCAACTCCCTATATAAATAAATGATGACCTTAACCTCCTGCCCCTCCTGCCTTCACCTCCCAATTGCTGGGATTACAAGCCTGCACTGCACCACATCTGGTTCACATAATGCGGAGAGTTCAAACAGGGCCTACTGCATGCTAAGCAAGCGCTCTACCAGTTGAGCTATTCCTCCTATTCATAAGCTGGCAAACAGGGCTGCCCTCCTCCCTCCATGCCTCCACCCTGCCCAGGATCATTATTATTCAACCCCTGGGACAGGTTTTCTATTGTGTGATGCAGCTTTGGTTGGAAGTGCTGTTCCAGGTAAGGTTTTCCCCAGAACATCAAGAAGACAAACTCTGGTCCCCCAGAGCCTGAGTTATGACCAGCCAGTCATAAACTATACACTGGTCATACAAGAGCTACAAGGCAACCTGCCAATACAAACAGGTTTTTCATATGTGAGCCCCCCACCCCGTCACAGGTCTCTGCTATCGGTTTCCACACAAGGCACTGAGGTACTCAGCCCTTTAGCATCCCCCTTTCTAGCTGGTTGGTATCTGAACCCTAACTTCACCAGGGGCCCTTGAAACAGAAGTGAGCAAGTCTAGCCATGTAAACATGGACCAGCCCCAGGCAGTTCAAACTTGCAGCTTACTCAAGGAGCCTACTTAAGGCTAGTCCAACAAATGTTCCCACCAAGTATTAGTCCAAGAGCCTGGCTCCTCTGCGGACATCTCTGTGAACAGAACAAGCTTTACACCAGCCAAGCTGGGTTCCTGACACTACTAGCTTTCTTACATGACACTTGACCACCCATGCAAGATTAGCTCTTGAAGATACAAGGAAGGTGAATGTGAGGAGGATCCATTGGAGCAAGGAGTTTCTCTTGGCAAAACAGTGGCCCCAGGCTGGGGAGCAGGCGCTGGACTCATGGAAGGGGAAAGCACCTAGGTCTTGTATGTCAAAGTCCTTGAAGAGAAGGAAATGCCAGCAGCCCAGAGCCCCCCTCCTGCCTGTTTCATCTATCTGCCCTTGGAGGTCTGAGAGGTGCACAGCATAAATGCAGACAGGAAAGAACCCTCAGACTCAATGGACAGTTCTGATAGCCACTATCTAGCCAAGGATGGAATGGATGAGGGCTGGCTCACATATCACAATTTCAGCCTATCTAAAGGCTTCTTCTTGGGCAAGGTTGATAGCTCATTTAGTAAAGTGCTCACACTGAAGCACGAAAACCTGAGCTTAATCCCCAAATCCCATGTAAAAAGGTAAGTGTGGGACTGACAGTTTGACAGTTTGACTCAGCGCTTGCCACCAAGTTTGATAACCTGAGTTCCATACCTGAGACTCATATGGAAGGAGAAAATCGACTCCTACCAGCTGTGCACATAAATAAATAAATAAATAAATAAATAAATAAATAAATAAATAAATATCTTTAAAACATTCTTTCAAGCTAAGTGTAATCCCAGAGCTGGGGACACAGGGCTCACTGACCAGCCAGCCTAGCCTTCTTGACAAGTTCCAGGTCAGTAAGAAACCATCTCGAAAAATAAGGTGAACTGAATCTGAGAGCAAAAGCTGAGGTTGACTTCTGGCCTCCACAGGCACCCACACATACATGAACACACACATGCACACACAGAACTATAAAATTTTTCTTCTTTGATACCTTCTAGAGGTTCTTAGCCACATGCATCTGTAATAAGAGCAGACAGAATGCAACAGAGAGTCCTAAAGGCTAACATACGTGGGCAGAGCGTGGGGTATTTAAAAGATCCTGTTTCCAAGGTCAGCAGGAGCAGTAATAGGCAAGGTCACCATTCTGAGGACCCTGACCCTGAGCTGGGCCACACTGGGGTTCCCATTCAGAAAAGCCGTGTGATCCTGGAACTCCTGGAGCTGGCACTTCACTCCTGCCTGACAGGTTGGAAGCACAGAGAAGTTGGGTGTGCCCTGATGATTCAAGAGCAGGAACCTTTTGGAGGCTCCTTCCAAGCAACCCAGGTCATAGTGAGGAACAGGACATTATCAGGATACACTGACGCTACATCCAGGTGCAGGGAGGGAGTGCTACGAACTGGAGAAAGGGCACCATCAGGCATCGCATCCTCAAAGCGGGGAGCCAGGGTCAGCAGTGAACCTGTGCAGGGTCCCTCTCACACTGGCCAGCAGGCTCCTCCTTCCATCACAGCATGGGAGTATGGCAGCCCCCTTCAGCTCTCTGTGCCACTTGTATCAGTTCAGACTCTTCTTACCCTTCTCTGAGACGGTACACATGTCCACAGGTAACTCCTTCAAATGTGGAAGCCTTAAAATGACTGGTTCAAACTCTCAAACAGCAAACTAGTCCCAAAGAAGGTCAATTTCAAGCCTAAGGATTTCCTCTCTCTCTCTCTCTCTCTCTCTCTCTCTCTCACACACACACACACACACACACACACACACAAATGAGTGGAGTGGGTTACAAATGGGGAGAAGGAGACAGGATGGGTACATGGAGAAATAAGCACATACATATACAGACTTCTCCCTGCCTTCTGTCTGCCTCTTTGTTATTTTGAGGCAGGGTCTCCTACAGCCCAGACTAGCTTCAAACTCCCTATAAATGAAAAAGATGAGCTTCAACTCCTATTCTCCTGCCTCCACTTCAGTCATGAAGCAGTAACATGGTCATCATGAAGATGCAGGAAATGACGGTACTTTGGAACAGAATCCACAGGACAGATTCTAAAACGCTGGCTTAAGCTGGGCATGGTGAAACATATCTGCAATTTCAGCACTGGGGAGATGAAAGTTCAGGAATTCAAGGTCTTCCCTAAATCTGAGTCTGAGGCCAACCTGGGCACAAAAGACCCTGTATCAAAAAACAATCAGTCAATCAATAAAAGATCTGACTTAGCACATTCTTTGTCTTCTCATGGAAGCTGGCAAAAGCTGTGAGCACCAGACCCACCTTCCAGTCTCACCTCCATCCCATGCTATTTTGGCCCAGAAACAAGTCAGTTCTCAATCTGTTTAACAATGACCTCCAGTACATGACCAGATGCCAAACCAACTCAAAGTCTTCCAATCTGCTGATAATCCAGTCCTGGGCTGCTCCAGAAGTAATGGCCTTCATTGTCATCACCATTAACGTCATCATCGTCCTCCTCCTTATCATCATCAAAGTTGATAATGGCTAAAGATGTAGCTCAGTTGGTAGAGTGCTCACCTAGCATGCACAAAGCCCTGGGTTCCACCTCCAGCTGATGATACATACCTGTAATCTCAGCATTTGGGAGGTACAGGCTGAAGGATCTGAAGTTCAAAGTCATCCTCAGCCAGATACATAAGAAATATAAGAACTGCCTGATAGATGAGACTCTGTCTCAAAGACTGCTTTCCCATCACCCACTTGGATAAATGCAGATTCTTGGCCCCACGGTGCCAAACATCCCAAGTACTGGGCTCTCCCCAAGCCTGGGAATCTTCATATTTAATGGCCTTCCTACCTGAAACTCATCCTAGGGATCCAGGAGCCCCAACTGGAGATAATCTAAAAAATTTAGCCTCGGATCTGCTATTGTTCACTCATTTCTTGTTTTGATCCTTACTCTCTTCCATTTTCATTTTATGTGAGTTGGGGGGGGGGTGCAAATTCGTGGAGGTGTGCATGTGTGCATATATGCGTATGTGGAGGCAAGAGGTCAGCATCAGGTGTCTTCTTCAACTTTATTATTATTGTGGATATGGATGTGGTGTGTACGTGTGTGACATAGTATGCATGTGGAAATCAGAGGACAACTCTTGGGAGTCAGTTCTCTCCTTCCACCATGTGGGACCTAGGGATGAAAACTCAGGGCTGGTGGCAAGTGCCTTTACTCACTAAGCCATCTAGCCAGTCCCTCCACCTTATAGTTTGAGACAAGGTATTTCACTGAATCTAGAGCTCAACAACTTGTTGGCTAGCCAATGAGCTCAAGGTTAACTCATCCCCGTTTCAGCCTCTCCCAGAGTTGAGATTACAGACACACACTGCCGAAACTGATTTTTCTGTGGGTACTGGGGACCAGAACTCAAGTCTTTACACTGCATGGCAAGCACTTTACCAACTGAGCCACCCCCCCCCATCTCCATTTCTATTTTTGAGTGTATCTTGAGACAAGAAAACAATCTAATTCACAGAGAACTGATGGTTACAGTTTTACCGGCATAAATGGATTTCCACATAAATATACATATCACACATCCCTCCTCACATTTGCCAGTACAAAGAGCTATCAAACAGACGATACTGCGAGTGTAACATACTATATTATGTCTATTACACACTTCATCTTCTCTAGACAAATGCATCCGATTTCCACTTCCTACCCTCCCATCCTGTTCCAGTCTTGATCTGCATACCTAAGAAGGCTGAGCAACTGCTGACTCCTGCTTCCTCTCCCAGATATGAGCCAGGCACCACATGCACACCTTGCCCATGAACTCCCACCACAGATATCCCCCTCACCTTGATCTTTTCATACAGTGAGGGACAGCCCTAAATATCCTGTCCCTGCCTGGACACACATCATGTATCACGAAGGCTCCACCTACTGCTGTCCATGAAGATGTCTGACTGATGCGCCTTCAACCTGTCATCAGATGGCCACGACCTCAATTTTTTTGAGAAGTCAAAAATTCTGCCTTCATCTTTAGAGAGCTGAGACTTATTTATGTGTTAGCCCTTCCTAAACTGCCTTCAGCTTTCAGGGGAGTCTGAAAGGGCCAATACTGAACAAGTGGCCACCAATGTCCCCATGACCACTCCCAGCCCTCTCACCCTGTTACCACACCCCAGAGATATCCTAGCAAGAAGGGCCAGTGGAGGGAAGATGGGAGCAGATTTCTTTCCAAAGACCCCAGACTTTCTCCAGGCTCTGGTTACCCATGACCACCATTCTGCCTCCCTCTGATCCAGCAATGACTGCCCTGGAGGCAGCATACACCAGCTCTAAAGCCCCTGAGAGACTACAGCTGCCAAGACTTTCCCTTCCACAAAATAATGGTTAGCACTGACTATCAACTTGACAGGACCCAGAATGACTACAGACAAGTCTCTGGGCATGTCTATAAGGGATTTTCTAGATTAGGTTAACTGAAATGGAAAAGACCCATCCTAAATATGGGCAGCACCCCAATTCCACAGTTTGGAGTCCTGGACTGTATAAAAAGCAGACCTCTAGCTAAGTACCAGCATTTAGCACTCTCTGCTACCCGACTGTGGGTTACAGTGTGACCAACTGCCTTACACTCCGTGACCATAATTTTCACACATGATGGATGGACTGTATCCCCTAGAACTGTGAACCAAAATAAACCCCTCCTTCCTCAAGTTTCCTTTGTCAAGTAATTGGTTGCAGCAAGCAGGAAAGTAATAGACCGAGAGAGGTTAACAGTTTGCAGAGTAGCTGGTCTTTCTCTTCCTGAGGTCAAACTGATTTCTTTATATAATGCATCCATCTGACACTCTCTCTTCCTCCACTTGTTTCAAAGAAAAATGTTTTATACAAGAAAAGACATTCTATGTAATAAAGTCTTTCAAGCCATTTCCTAGGTGGTCCTCAGCCCAATTTTCCACACCATTGCCACCTCATAATCAAGTACTTAATGATCAACTCTTAAAATGGCTTGAAGAGGAGTTCTAGCAGTGGCTTCAAAGACGGTGGCCCTACTCCCCATGCCTAGCACTATCAAAGCATCAAAGCCACACCCTTCTTAGTCCCCTCAGACCATACATCCTTGGTCTATCCCCAGCTCCTTAGGCCAATGTTCAGTTAATTGCAGATTACCAAAGAAAAGAAGCAACAAATTAAGCCCCTTTTACCAAGTCCTCTATCTCTGCCTATACCGCAAATACTTCCATACTAATCTCCTCCACCTCAGGTTTAAAAATATGGACTTGTTTTTTCTTTTTTTTAATTCCCAACATAATGAATAAGCTTAAATATTAGGAGCTGAAATTATTAAGTAAATCATCCCACCTGCAAAGCTTCTATTTGCATACCATTAATTCATGATGTCCTCTAAAACAAACTCATCACATTCTATATATTAGAAGCTGATTTATGTAAGAATTAAAAAAAAACATGAGCTCAAATTTATGTTGACATGATGTACACGCTGAATGGAGAAACATTTTTCTTTTCTTCTTCCCACCCCCCCCTTTTTTTTTGGTGTTTTTTTAAAATCATCCGAACTACTGAATTATGGCAAGAAGGGAAAGGATTTGGGGAAAGACCTGGCATCTCAGAAGATGAATAATGTAGCGGCCTTCCGTGTGTGGCAGACTCGAGGCGAGCGCTCAGCCTCATACACACACACTCCAGTTATTAATGTCAAGTATGCCAAAGATACGCTGGAAAATCATTACCATTCATCGCCACTAACCGCCATTAAATTTCAATCAATTCAACTTAGCACAAGTGTACTTGAGCGGCCCTTACAGTTTCTTATAAATGAGGCTCCAAAGTCGGCCTGACTTATTTCTTTGTCCAAAGCACAAAGACACGGCGCTAAGCAGGGGCTGAAAGGGGCCTATGCCGGACCCTGCATGATGCTCTTTTAAACATTCTTTCCTAAGTGTTCAAAGATCTTTTTTTCTGGAAGCTGAGGTCAGGATCAATGGGCATGGCCAGATAAGTATCCATTCCTCCCGTCTTTGGGCTTTCTGAGCTATAGTCTGCAGATGTGTTGAAAGTTTCAGACACCACCAAAAGTTTGGCGATTCATAGCCATTCATTCATTCATTCTCTCTCTCCCTCCCCCTTCCTGTCTCCTTCTTTCCCTCTCTCTCTCTAAATACTCTTATTCTCTAAACTTGTCCCAAATCTAGAGAAAGGTGGGATGAGGACAATGGCTCCAGGGCCGTGGCTCAGGTGGGACACTCCGTCCCAGGCGGACCCGAGGGATCTGGCCAGCGGGCCTAATTTCAGACTGGCCACGGGCAGGGTCCGGTTCCCGCCACCCGCCGCAACAAAGTGGCCATTGTTCGGGCGCCGCAAAGCGGGCGGGCGCGCAGGTGGGAGGGCCGCGGGCGCTCGGGGCACGGAATGTTCCCCGGACCAGGCGCGCTCGGCGCCGCCCGGACACGCGGCCTCTCCGCCGCCCCGCCGGGATGGGATGGCAGGCCTCCGTGGGGCGGAGCGGGAGGAGACGGGACGGGGGTGGGGCGGCGGAGGGAGAGAGACAAAGAGGATTCGGGAGGAGGGAGAGGGAAGAAGAAATGGTGAGGGGAGGAGAGACATGCGGAGGAAGAGAGGAAAAAGAACCAGCGGAGAGGGAGAGGGTGCGGGAGAGGGGGAAATAAGAGGGAGGAAGGGGGAAAAGAGAGAGAAAGTAAGGAGAGAAGAGGAAAAAAAGGGGAAGGGGGGGAGGAGGAAAGAAAAAAAAGGGAGAAAGTTAAGTAGACACAGTAGCCCAGAAGTAGAAGAGCAGAGTACCCAGGGCTAGTCAAGAAGCTTCTGGAAAGAGCAAGAGTTCACTCTCGTAGAGGGAAACGGCTCGGAGCCCTGCCGAGTCAGCAGCCTTAATCACACCCGGAGCTTTGCCTAATTACAGGGTGAAAGCCGGGTCTGGGGGTAGGGAGATACTTAAATTGTGTCCCATGGAAGGCCCAGCGCTGGGAAGGGCTATAAAGCTGCCTGGCCCGCACTCGTGTCAACCTCTCAGAGCCTAGACCCGGAGGGGAAAGTCTGGGGGGTGCAGCAAGGCAGACTACAGGCTTTCGGGGAGCAGTTTTCCATGTTCCCCTGGGGTGCGAGTACCCGTCAGTAACAGAGCCACCTTCCAGCCTTCCCGAGCGTCTTCCTAGAGACCTGGGGCCCTCAGTAGCCAAAGGGGTAAATTCAATCCGAATCCTGTACTAATGAATAAAAAGTTTCCTTTAATTTCTCTTCCTGTTTTTAGTTCATTAAATTTACCACGAATTTTCAGAGAAAACAATCAATAAACCTGGACAAAAATGACCACGTTAAAAGGGGGAGGGGTAGAAAATGGGGAAAAAGCTAGATAAAAGTGCTATCTGATCCCAGATTCTCAGGCAGATGATGGAGCAGGGGCTGCTGGAAGAATCTCAATGGGCCATCAGGGCCTGCCTGGCATTTGTAGCAACTCCTCTGTCAAGACAATAGCACAAGCACTAAAAGTGGTTTTCTTATGCTAATGATGAAACTCAGCACTCAGTTAAAATACACTTCCCAGGAACCTTTTTTGAAAAAACACACATGTGCATGCATGCACATACACACACACACACACACACACACACACCCACATAAAAATGGTTTAATGTGTACTGTCTGGTTACATCTAATTGAATTATTTTCCTGCACATGTATGTGATTTAAGAAGCCAAAGATAAAAGCTAAGCAGGAATATTAAGTTTTTTTTCTGTTGTTGGAAGAATCAGGGGACCATAAGCTACTGAACATGCAGAGCATGTACTGTCATCTCCCCTGTTTTCTCAGGATTTTAATCCTTATGTGATTTAACAACACCTTTGTCACACCCTAGAATTGAAAAACAATAACCAAAGTTTTTGTTTACCAGGTCCTTGGTGTCTTCTCAAGCCTTCAGATTTGAAAAAGAAATTAGTACTGAATATGGTGTTGTATGTTTATGTGAAAGCCATGGAAGTGTGTTAGGTGGACCTCTTTTCTCAAGGGCACTACCAGACATTGCTGACCTCACCCCATTCCCACTCTTAAACAAGCTTTAGGAAGCAATTACAGAACACTTACTCCCTTCCCCAAGTTCTTAAAAAGTGAGAGCACACCCCACACTGAAATCTCTTGATAGTCCAGCTGGTGGTCCAATCACCAATACTGCCTCTGAATGTTCTAGATTCTGAGAATACAGTTCTCTTTGGCAGTCTTCACATGTTTCCTTCATCCATACCTCCAAAGCTCAGTAAAAATAAAAAAAAGGGAACAGCTTCCCTGGGGTTCTCTTTCAAAGACTGTGGGCCAGCAGGAACAGCTGCAACTGTCCACAGCGAGGTCCACCTGGCCTGGTGGCCTCTGATGCACCAGAAAGTAGGCTTTGCACAGGTAGACACCTTCCAACCCCCCAACCCAAAGATGCAGGACTAGCTGTCCCGACCTTCCCACCTGGCGGCTTTCACCAGCAAAGACCAGCTGCCAGGGCAAAGTTATAGGACTGTTTCTGAGCTTTAACAAGCCAGCTGGGTGTGAGCAGGTCATACCAGCTTTCACAGTGCACATGACAACCTCATGGTTTCATTTAAAGGGAATTGCTGGTGTCTAAGCAAGGCAGTTCCTGGAGGAGCTGATGGAAGAAAGGTACTTAGTGTAGGCAAATATTCGATTTTGTCTGCCTGGTTGCTGACTGTCCTTGGTTCGCTAATCCAGCCCCAGGGCTGCACTGTGTACAGGGCACTTGTGGGAGCACAAAAAAGAGTGGAGTATTTGTGTATCTCTCAGTCTGCAATGCAAACAAGCCAGCCACAGGACACAGCACTGAGACACCCTCTCCCCTCCAGCAGCTAGGCAATGAGCTGGTGATCTGCAGCCCTGTCGCCCCCTCTTCAAATCAAGCAATCCAAGAAGGCATCTCTCAGTGCTCAATGATCCCAGGGGTGGCATCTTAAGAAAGTAGAAGGTCTCAACTAACTTCACTTCAAGGCCCTTCCTGGGCTTGATGTGAATGTGGGAAGAGATCTTAGTAAGTCTGAACTCTGAGCAAATTCCCACTACATTGATTCCCAAGGAAACGTAGAAATAGGTTTAAGAATCCCACCTACTTCCCAGATGAAGTCAGCCCAGGGTGGGGAGGGGTCTGCTCCCTGTCAACCTCACTAAACTAACTGCCTTTGAGAATGGCCACTCAAAGCACAGTCTCTCAGACATGGGCCCAAGGCAAGACTGGGTCAGAAGAGGGGTTACCTCCTGGGCAGGCAATTTCCACACAGGACCTCTGTGTTACCTTAAACCCCCTAAAATCAGGAAGCCACCTCAGGAAATTGGCATAGTTCTCAAAGCAGAGGGGGGAAATACAAAACCACCCTAAATCTTCCAAAGTACAATTAACTTAAAACAAATCAGATGAGAGACAACTTTCCACATAGCTGCATTTGAGTAGAATTTTTATCTGAAGAGACCATCCTCAAACTCTCTGAAACCTCAAGAAAGCAGCCCTAAATTCCTGAAAACAAAAGCAAGAAATGAAGAAAGACACACAAAGAGGAAAGCCTTTTGGGGATGGGGGCACGAGGAGGTCTGCACGTCCTAGATTAAGACATTCTGGAATTGAAGTCCCAGGACAGAACAGAAGCTAAAAGCCAAGACCTCAAAACTCAAAGCAAACAGGCATGGCCAGGGTATCTTCCTCTTGAGGAAACCACCCCAGGCTAACAATGAATTTTGCCCCTAGATTGACCGAGCAATTGCGGGGGCGCTCCCAGGCCCAGAGTCGCCTGTCCCCAGACACACGGAAGCCTACTCAACCCGAGAAACCGCAGCAAGGTGAGGAAATGGGCGGGGAGGGGGCTCGCTGGGGAGGTGGCTAAAACAAATAGATAGCATCAGAGAGACATGTGACAAGCCCGCCTATTCCGCCCCGCTATCCCCCCGCGCTGTATATTTTAGATTTCACAGTTTATTTACTTTACTTTTTTGGCACCGAGCCCCCGGAGCATGCCAATACAATATTTGTTTAAACACTATTTTACGCCGCTTGCGAGGGAAACGTTTACTTTCAAATTCTCCAACATCCCCCAGAGCCTCGTCTGCAAACAGCATATGAGCGTTTTACAACTGTTCCCTTTATCTGAAGCTGTGGGGATTAAACCTTCACACTCCGGGCAAGGGCGGAGGGGCAAGGGGCCCAGGACAGCGCGCGGCCACCCGACTGCAAAGCCCGCCCTCAGCCAGAGGGATGCCCCAGGAATCACAGGGGCACAGAATCCACCCACACCCTACGCTAGCCCCAGTAGAATCTGATTCAAAGAGGAGATTTTTTTTTTTCAAATTACACAAAAGAGGTGTAAGGGGTGGAGAGGCACCCTGGGGGATCCCCACGACCTCGGCGTGCCCCTCTACCGCGGGGTCACCGAGGATGAGGCTCGCGAGCTCCAACCTCAGCTTCCCCGCATTCAAAAAGTCGGGTTTCCTGGGAAATGAAAGCAATTACAACCGAGCAGAAACGAAGCGGAGTTGGGTAGACTTCCAGCTCCCCGGCGGCGGGAGCACTCTCGCACTCACTCAAGCACATCATTCCTCCCCCCCTCCGCCCCACCAGGGAGAAAACGCTCCCCTCTCTAAACCCTTAATAGGATTGGCGCCCAACTCAGTCCGCGCCGCTCCTCATCCATCACACACAGATCAAATTGCAGTAGTGGATTTTTCAAATTCCTCAGCAAATATACTTGTTGAGAGATTGCTTTGGGAGGAATAAGTGGGGGGCTGGGATGAAAGTGAGGAGTGGGGGAAACCGATCCCTCGGCAAAGGAGTACATGTGGATCCATTCGGAAGTCTACTGGATCTCAGGGACGTAGAGTAGGAGAGGATCGTAGAGGCCAGAAGGGAGGCCCGGAGTGGAGAGCCCGGCGGAGGGGGAAGGGGCTACAGGGCTCAGCGAGGGGGAGGAAAGAGAGGAAGAAAGAAAAGGCTGGGTTCCGGGACCCGGACGCGCAGCGCCGATAAGTGGAGTAGGAAGTTCCCAAGTGGCTGGCCGCGACAGTTGCACGCCGCACACTCCCGCAAACGCGCTCCCCTCTAAGGAAGCTTCGGAGTATCCCAGCCCTCCAGCCCCCCCCCCCGAAAAAAGGTCCCAGGCTCTGTGCGGTGCCACCAGAGGAAAGGTGGCCTACCCGCGCACCCCAAGAAACGGAGACACTTTCCCCCAAGGTAGGGGACAGAGGTACAAAATCAACCTCCGGCCACGAGTTATGAACCCCAAGATCCCCCTTAAGCCCTCATCGCTGCTGGGCCAGAGCAACAATCGGGGTCTCCCCCCTCTAGTACCCCTAAAATCAGTGTCACGATCCCCATTCCGGTAACTGGTCCATAAGACCCTTCGAAGACCTCACATCATCCCTGCCGAGGCTGGCTGGGCTAGGAAGTGCTTCGCCACCACAAGCAAGCAAAAAAGAAAAAAGGGGGGAAAAAGGCCAATGCAACTTTACCGAGGAGACAAAAGTTTGCCTCTAGCACGCAGGTGGCCTCTCGGGCGTCGGGCAGTGGTTGCAGGGCCCCATCCCAACTTGGCCCGCTCGGGGCTGCCGAGTGCCGGGACTCAGGCCGCCGGGGCGGGGCTGGGCAGGCAGGGGAGGGGACCGAGGCGGGCGGGGGACCCCGGCAGTCCCTAAGGACGCCGAGCCAGCAGCTCCGGGAAGCTCCGATGCGCCGCGCGGGCCGCGCTCCTGCCCCTGGCTCCTCCTCGCCTTCCTCCGCGTTCTCTGTCGCCGCCGCCGCCTCCCGCTCCTCCTGGAAGTCTCATTGATGAGAGGAGTTTGAAAAAAAGTCCGCGGAGCCGTGCTGCCTCGGCTGGCGAGCGCAGGCACTCCGGCCATCCATCAGCGTCTCCGGTGCTGCGCAGCGCCCCCGCGCGCTCGGCTTGGGCACTCCCGGGCGGCGCGTCCCCGGCCTGCCCGCCCCCGCCCCGTGCACCTCGCCCCCAGAGATTGGGGGTGGGGGAGCCTGACGCCGCTCTGCGGGGGAGAGGCTGGGACGCTCGCCCTCTCCTCCACCCCAACTCGAAAAATAAAACACCCTTACTGGAAAGTTCCAGCAGGGGACCCGAAAACGAAGGGAGTAGGGGGAGCGCACTCCCAGACACTTAAGGAGAGAGGCTGGGGCGATCGCTGACTCTTTCCTACTCCATTTCATAGGAAAGAAAGCACTCCCACTGGAAAGTTCCACCAAGAGGACCAGAGAATACACCAGTCTCCAACACTTTTTCTGAGGCGCCGGGGTGGGGGGTTGCTAACTCAAGTCAGATGAACTCAGCAGCTCCAGCGCTACGACTGCTCTGTTTTCAATCTCTAGACTCCGTCTTCCCTCCCAACCCCCTCTGCCCTCCGCCGGGAGATGCCCGGGTCGTTGTTCCAAAAACTCCCTGCTCCTCCAGGCGCCAAGGCGGAAGGCTGAGACTCGTGGGAGGGGGGCAGGACTGGGTCCGCGCGGGTCCTCTTCGCGCAGGCAGCTAGAGCAAGTGTCGGTCCCCCGGGTCCGAGCGCGCCCCACCACGGCTAGCACACCGCTCCACCTGAGTGCATGTGGGCGAGAAGCGAGACAAACGCCTTTCCTAGCCTTGGTACTTGTGTTTGTAGCGAGGGGTTTGGTTTTGTTTTGTTTTTATTTTTATCTTTTTTAGAGACTCCACCGGAGCTGCTGCACACAGATGGAAGTAATCAGAACTCAACAACAGCAGGAGAAGGAAGAAAAAGGCTCACTTAAGTTACAGGCCGAAGTGTGAATGAGGCTGTGTGTGAACGCATTTGTGTGTGAAGCAGATGTATGTAGCCCTGGGCCTTCCAGCCACGCACAGTCCACAACTGAACTTCTCCCAGAGAAGCACGCAGGCATCTGGCAGACGTGCCCTTCTCCAAGGCTCTGTTCAGCACCCAGAATGCTGCCTGAAGGACTACATTTCTTCCTGGTGTTTGTGTAGAAGCTGGGTGTGTTCTATTTCCTTTGTATTATTTAACCTTCACACCTCTGCGATTGAGTTTCTCTCCTTCCCTTTGAAAGGTGGTGTGGACTGAAGCCTAAAGAAATAGCAAAACTTGTCCAGGGGTTCAAGCCCTGAGCGCGCCCCTCTTTGAGTCCCACAATCCCAGTTAAACCAGTGCCTCCTGTTGAGGGTGTTGGGAGTTCCACTCTTTCCAGACCCAGGGCCACCCTACCTAGATGTTGGGTCCCTCCCAGCCCATTTTACCCGTGGAATTCCTTTTAGTGGGTAGCTCCTTTTACCTCGAGCCCTCCCCTAACTTATCTGTGTTTATTTCTATGAGCCTGTATTTATTTATTTGTAGTGTTGTGGACAGAACTCCAGGCCTTAAGTAAGCTCTCCCATCCAGGCTCTGTCTCCAGTCCCTGATTGTTGCTTTGGTTTTTAAATTTTTTATGCATGTGTTTGTTTGTTTGTTTTGTGGAGGAGTGCACATCACAGGGATCAGAGGACAACCACCATGTTGGTCCCTGAAACCCTATGGACTCGAACTCTGGTCCTCTGTCTTGGCAGCAAGAAGCACCTTTCCCTTGAACTTACCAGTCTTGAACTTACTTTTTAACCAAAGGGAAACGTTTTCCAATTCCTTGTTACTCTCTTCCCTCTTCTCCCTCTCATATTCATTTACATGAGGAGCAACAATTTCTTCTTGACCTAGAGAAAAAAATATGCAGAAAAATAGTAGAACAATTTGATGCAAATTTTGTTTTCCGTCAAGTAGGTTTTCCAGATTGGAAGTGGAAAAAAAAAATGGGAGCATGTTCAAAACATGAAATTTACTGGGTGTGGTGGCACGGTTTAATCTTAGCACTCAAGAAGCAGATGCAGATGGATCTCTGTGAGTTAGAGGGCAGCCTGGTCTACATAGCAAGTTCCAGGCCAGCCAGGGCAACAGAGTGAGACCTTATCTTTAAAAAGAAGAAAAACTGAAACACACAGAAGTCAACGAATTAAAAGAAGAAGAAAGGATGAACAAGATGGCTCAGAGGGTAAGGGCACTTGCCACCAAGCCTAAAGACCTAAATCCAGTCCCTGGGACCCTTATGTAACTGAAAAGTCCCACAGATTGTCCTCTGACCTCCACATACCCTCTGTAACACATGAACTCCCACACAAAAACACACACTTGTGCTCATGCACTCACACACATGCAAATAAATAAATGTTAAAAAAAAAGATCTGAAAAGTTTTTTTTTTCTTTAAATATAATCGGATTCACCATTCCTCACTGCTATTTGTTTAGATTCCTGCTGAGCTTTCAGAACACAGACATGAAGGAGACAGAAAAAGTAAACCCTCTCCTCCTTCTTGGGGCCATATTAATGGCCCCATTCATATCTGCCCCAAGAAACCAGGAGTCATTTCTCCTTGCTGGAATATTAGCAGTGTCGGCTGATTACTTCATTACAAGCTTGTCTCTGTTGGTTCCCTTGTGTTGTAAAGTTTGTGGAGAAGTTTAAACAAATCAACATTTGGAGAAATTTCTTTTTCTCTGTTTTTCTTCTCAGACTGACTCAACTGCTGGAATCCAGGCACTCACAAAACCTTCTCTGGCTTATTTTGGCAAAAAGGTGGCTGTGGAGGTGAAGAAGGAATGTTTGGTGTTTGAAGAGAGTTACATAAACACTATGCCCTACTCTCTCTAAATGGTTAGAAGTCAGAGCATCAAAAAAGAGCAAAAAAGGGTTTGGAACACCACACTACTGTGGCAAAGGAAGCCCTCATAAGCACTGGGACACCAGAGCCTCATCCTAATTCTCAAACTCAGCGTATGATTTTGATCAAGTCCAAGTTCATTCAATCAGCAGCTGTCTGTGTATCAGGTACTGCCAAGTGGATTGACAGCACAGTGAGTGACACCTCCAATATCCCTCCCTTCATTCATAATCACAAACTTATATGTAACCACAAACTGGATAAAGACAAAAGGCAAGGTGCTCAGAGAGCCAGTGATTCTCGAAATCCAAGAGCTTGGGGCCTGATGGAGGTTATGGGGAGTGAAGAAGAGATAGAGAAAGGTGCACTGGAAGAGGAGAGTAAGAGGCCACTCTTCTAGTTCTTCTCTCTGTCTGTAAAGTGGGTGTGAGAGGAGTGAAAGTCCAGTCCTGAAGAGAAACTGCTGATCAATGCTTCATGACAGGGATCCATTCGGAGAAATTCCTTCATTAGGCAATTTTATCACGATACCAATGTAGAAGGTACTTATGTAAACCCAGATGGTATCAGTCTACTGCTCAACCAGAGAGGATACAAAGACACCAAAAAAACAAGCCTCCAGGCACACCTGTGTGGAATGATCTAGATTACTTAGCTTTTGGGCATGTCTGTAAGGAAGTTTCTAGACTGTGTTACCTGAGGTGGGAAAACCCATCCTAATTGTGGATGGCACTGTTCCCTGGCCTAGGGTCCTAGACTCAATAAAAATGAGAAAGTGAGCCGAGCATGAGCTGGGAGGAAGGAATCAAGCATTAAAGGACAGAGGTGCTGCATTAGAAAGCATATGTGAGGCCCTGGGTTCCAGTACCAGAAGAAAAAAGAAAATCAAGTACTTGCTCCACCTTTCCTCTATGGTCTTTACCTCAAAATAACCAAATACTTGACAAAGGCCAATTTTTCCTTTCAGACAAAGTACCAGTTGGTCCCAGAGGCACACTCCTGTTTTTCTAGAAACTCAGGAAACTAAAGCTGGATGATACCAACTTCTTGCATGCCGGGAGTGGAGCCCCTGGCCTCCTGCGGGCTAGGCAAGGGCCCTGTCACTGAGCTACACCCCATTCTCCTTATGCTGTAAATGTTTGAATTTTTCAGTTGTGTTTTGTTTTTGTTTTTCAATCTTGTTTCCAATCCTTAGTTACACTTCTTGTTGCTGTGATAAAATACCCGGCAAAGCAACTTTGAGAAGGAAGGGTTTATTTTGACTCACAGTTTGATGGTATAATCTATCATGGTAGGGAAGGCATGGCAGCAGGGTGTGAGGCAGCTGGTCACATCGCATTGGCAGTCAGGAAGCCAAGAGCAATGAATGCTGGTGCTCAGCTCACTTTCTCCTTTCTCCCATAAAATGGTGCCTCCATTCAGAGTAGGTCTTCACATCAATTAACAGAATCTAGAAACTCCCTCACCGACATGCTCAGAGGAGTGTCCCTAGGTGATTCTGGACCCTGTCAGGTTGATAATCTAAAAACCACCACAGAGGTACCTTCCAGGGAAAGTCACTCAAGTCCAAAAGTGTGGGGGCTGAGAACTCAGACCCTCATGTTTGCAAAGCAAGAACTTTGAGTGAGCTCGCTCTTCAGGCCGCTGCTGCCTTTCCATTCAATCAGGGTTCCTAATCCATGGAATGGTGTTGTCTACATTTAAGATAGGTCCTCTCACCTAAACTAATTCCATTTAGAAAATCCCTCACAGATATGTCCAGAGGTTTGTTCTTGGGAGATTTTAGATCCTGTCAGGTTGATAATATTAACCATCACACTTGGTAGTTTCATTTCCTGTATGGCCCTGTGAAAATGCCATGGTGGTATTAAAGCAGAGAAAAGCAGAAACAGGGATCACCCACTTCTGATTGTTCAGTGCTAAAACACTGCTAGCAGTCACATACGAATGGTGAACAAACATGGATGTGCTGGTCAGAATGTTCATGCATTCCAAAACTAATCCCCAAAGCCTTATTAACACAGGGCCTTTGGAAGGTCCCTGATAGTGCTGGGTGTCTCCCAAAGGCCCAGATGTTGAAGCCTTAGTCAAGAGCCTATGGGTCTATAAGGAGGTGGTAGAGCCATAGAAGATAGGGCCTAGTGACAGGTCATTGGGATCCTAATGAGAGACCCTTTATTCTCAAGAATAAAGTGCATGGCTTCTGAAGAACAACACCTGAGGTTGTCCTCTGAACTTCACAGGCACAGACACACACATACACACACACACACACACACACACACACGCATGCATGAGCACCCACACCCAGGAACATGCACACAAACCTACATAGGCCCACACAAAAGGGAGAGAGAATAATACCCAGTTTCTAGAAGCTTCCCTACCCCAGGGCCCTTCATCCAGTCTGAAGCCAGCAGTGGCTGTGGAGCCATAGCTGCATATCACAACCCACTCTCTGTCCTCTTCCGCTTCATGGAGTGATGTGATTGGGTAGAGCCCAGGCTCTAACTCAAGAAGCAGCCTCCATCTCAAGACACCTAGCTTAATTACCTTTGTAGAGTGCCTTTGTCAGTGAAGGTAACCAGGAACTGTAGCTTTTGTGTTCTCTTTGGTATCACACTGGCTATGCCAATTAAATCAACAGATTTCTGTGACCAAATGTTGGTCCAACCACATTGTCCTCCAGTAACTAACCTGTATGGATGTCTTCTCATTTAAGTCAAATGGACTTTTTAAAAAAGTCATGTCATGTAGACTGGCTAGCCTGAAACTTGCTATGTAGCCAAGAATAAACTGGAACTTCTGTTTCTTCCCAAGTGCTGGAATTATAAGCACTGTATTTATGTAGTGCTGAGGATGGAGCCTGGAACTTCACGCATACTAGTCAAGCAACCTACCATGAGCTACATCCCCAGCTTTCAAGTCAGTTTTGACACTGTCTACCTGGAAGCAGTTTGAGGTCCTAGCACTTCGAGAATGAGGCAGAAGGATTAGAAGTTAAGGTCATTCTCAATTTATAGTGAGTTGGAGGCCAGCCTAGGCTACATGAGGCTGAGGATGACCTTGAACTCGTGATTCTCCTGCTTCCACCACCCAAGTACTAAGATTATAGTCATGTCTTACCATGTCTATTATGTGGTGCTGGGGATGGAACCCAGGACTTTATGTATGCCAGGCAAACACTACCAACTGAGACATCTGCAGAGAGAGTACATCCCAGCCTGAGCACATAGCAGAAGAGACTGCTTTCCTCCTGGAAGTGGGAAAGCAAAGACAGAGAGGATGAGGAGGTGTCCTTAGGTGAGGCTAACTGGCCATTGAGTCCCAGGGATCCACCTATGTCCACCTCCTCAGCAATGGGATTACAAGTGCAAGACACCACACCCAACTTTTATCTGAGTGCAGGGGATCAAACTGAGGTCCTCGTACTTGCAAAGCAAGCCCTTCACCAACTGAGCCATCTCCCCGTCCCTATTGCTGGCTTTGAAGATGGAGGAAGGGCCCTGGGCTATGGAATACAACAGCGTCCAGTAGCTGGGAACTGCTCTCTTTCACAGCCAGCAAGAAAACAAGATTCTCTTTCCTAAAACTGCCAGGAACTGACATCTGCCAGCAGCCTGCAGGAGCAGGGGCCAGCCTCCCCTGAGCCTCCAAACAAGACCCAGCTTGACCCACTTGAGTTACTCTACTGAGATCACTGGGCTTCTGATCTGCAGACTTGTGTGTGAAGTTACATGTTTTTGTTGTTTTAAATCATGAAATTAAGGCTGGAGAGATGGTACAGAGGTTAGGAACATTTACTGCTCTTGCAGAAGACCCCAGTTTGGTTCCCAGCACCCACATGGCAGCTAACAACCTTCTTAATTCCAGTTTCAGGGGGATCTGACACCCTTTTGGCTTTTACATGCATTGTATGCACATAATGCACGTATGCATACCAAACACCAAATACACATAAAATAAAAATAAAAAATTTTAAATTAATAATGAAATCTGTGGTTGTTTGTTAGTGCACCTGTTGAAAATTAATAGGGCTGGTGAGACATTTTGGCAGGTAGAGGTGCCTGCCACCAAGCCTGACAACCCAAGTTCCAATCCCAGGACCCACATCATGGAAACAACTCTGGAAGTTGTTCTGTGATCCTCACATAAATGCAGTAGCATGCACCCCTGTGCAGACACAAGTAGATAAATAAATGCAATAAAAATGCAAAAGAGCAAAAAAAAAAAAACTAATGGTAGCATGGACAGAGTGGTGGCTGGGAGTCAGGCTAGGGTTCAGGCCTGGCTGAGTGTGTGCCCCATAAGCTCTTGGCTTTGAGACTTCTTTCTTCCCTGCAGCAGGTGTGACTGACTTCTTTGCACTCTGGAGCTCTGATCCTCTGTTCTGCATCTCCGTTATTGGCCCTGAAACCATGCAGAAACCCAAGAGACCTGAAGCACAGGATCCCGGTGGCCTCGTTCATCAGTGGGACTGCTGTGGGTGGGTGGGGTCAAGGCAATGCAGCCGCGGTGAGGGCCTTACATTCCGACTGCGCATGCACACGTCTGCCTATGCATCCTGCTGTCTGCCCCCATACTCAAGGAATGATGAGGTGAGTGCCTTATCACTCTCATATTCCCAGACCGCCCAAAAGTTTGCTGCCAGTTTAGGCTTGGACAGATGGAGTTTCTAACGGGTCTTGAAGCTTCTAAAGGGCCTACTGAGGCTTAAGGCCTTCCCACCCACCTTCCCAGACCCATAACTGGGGTACGAGGTACGAGTGGGGGGAGGGCAGAGCATGGGTCTGGCATGAGTGAAGGGAGTCAAGATGGCTCTAGGCGGGCCACCTTCCAGGAGCTCTGGCCAAGTGAAGGTGCGGCTTCTCTGCTCTGCGCCCTCTAACCTGGTGCTTTGATCCGGCGCAGACAGGCCTGGGGTGCTTTCTGCCTGTTCCTGTCTCTGGACTTCAGCCAAGGTGGAATGTGGGAGGCCTGCATGGTTTGCCCCCCGCCCACCCAGCCTGAACTGCACACCTCCTCAAGTTGAAGTATCTTCTGTAGGTGCTTGTGTCTCATCTCAAAGTAACTTCTTCCATCAGCACCTAGTCTCAGTTTCCCCATATGTCAAACAGTAAATAGCGCCTACCTAAGAAGGTTGTTAGAAAGATTAAATCAGATTTTTTTCTGTTTTGCTTTTGTTTTGAGATAGGCTCTCAAGTAGCCAAGGTTGGCCATGAGCTTGATAAGCAGCCAAAGATGACCTTGAACGTCTGATCCTCAGCACTCCAGAGTGCTGAGATTACAGGTGTGTGTTACCATACCCAGTTTATGCAGTACTGGGAATGGAACCCAGGTCTTTGTGCGTGCTAGGCAAGGACTCTACCAACTGAGCTACATCCCCAACCCTGATCATAATGCTGCTGTTATAGTCATGATTCACCACGTCCAGCTCAAAACCAGAGTATTTCTAAGGAGCACTTAATATGTCACACCTTACATATTAAAAGTAACTGTCAATAAATGTCCAACTTTTATTATTCATTATAGTATTAAGAAAGCCATCAAGGCATTGAGAAGGTTTGAGCAGGACACTTCTCTCTCGTCCTCTATTCCTTCATCTAACATCAGCAGGTAGGACATGACCCTGAGTCCCCTTCCTCCCTGACACTCTTAAGTTAATTCCAGTGTCCCAATCTCTTCCTGGTCTAATGGGAAGTGGCAGGCGTGGGGGAGGATCATATGAAAACAGTGAGCAGAATGGTAAATTTTCCAGTGCCTACCCCTACCTGTCTTTGCAAGGCACCCTGCAGGCTTGGCCAAGAGGGCACTGAGAATCAGGGTAGTCTGGGAGGTCTGTTACAGTCTTGCCAAGATGCAGACCAGTGCAATCTGGGTCAGCCTTCATCATGTCTCCACTTCTGCCCTTATAGTGTCTAAAGTCCGAAGTCTGCTATAGCCAGTCTCTCCTGCCACTGCACTCTCTGCTTTTCATCACTGCACCCCCACTTAACAGAACCTCATACCTTCCCCTTGACTGTCTCTGTGGACTTTTTTTTTCCTTTGGAGATAGGGTCTTTAATCCAGACTGAGCTCCAACTTGCTAGAAGAAGACCTTGAACTCCTGATCCTTCAGCCTCCTCTTCCCGAGTGACAGGCTTACAGGTATGTGCCACAACACCTAGTTTATATAGTGCTAGGGATAAAACCCAAGCACATGCTAGGTGAGCACTCTACCAAGTGAGCTATATCCCCAGCCTTCTCACAGACTATTCTTCTTGCCTGGGTCAGCACCCCATCACCTCTCTCCTAAATGTCTCCTGCCTTAGAAAACTGCCCTCTGCCCCCTGACATTCCCCTTCTGGCTGGGTAAGGTTGGATGTCTCTTCAAGGAATGTCCACTTTCTTGGTCTTAGCTTGTCTGGACCAGTCTCCCCCTAGAATATAAAACCCCCAGATGTGACAAAAGTCACCCTATTCTCAGCACTTAACCTAGACACTGCCTATAAAGTAGGAGTCCAGAAATGTTTGTTAAATCAGGGAGCGCTGTGGTTGTGCCTAGTGGCAGAGCACTTGCCCAGCAGCAGCAGAAACAAAACAAAAGGAACTAACCACAAGGGGCTGGAGATGTAGTGCAGTTGGTAGAGTGCTTGCCTAGCACCTAGCATGCAGCAAGCCCTAGGTTCTATCTCTAGTACCAAAATAACCACGCATGGTGGTGCATGCTGTAATCCCAGGACTTGAGAGGAAAAGGCAGAAGGAGCAAGAGTTCAAGGTCATCCTTAGCTACATTGATTTCCAGGCCAGACTGAGTTACATGAGATCCTGTCAAAAAAATTAATTTTTTTTTAAAGGAAAGAAAGAAAAAGAAGAAACTAACCACCAAAAGGATGAAAATCAACAAATAAACAAAGAAACAAACTAGAGCTGAGCGTACCTTGGCGGTAGAGTGCTTGCCTAGCATGCACAAGGCGCTGCATTCTAGGCCCAGCACAACACAGTAAAACAAAATGAAAAGCTTGGGGGAAATGGGAATTCTTTTTTTGCTTTTATTTTTGACACAAGGTCTCAGTATGTAGCCCTGTATAGCCCAGAACTCACTATGTAGACCAGGCTGGCCTTGTATTCTTATATACTGTTGATAGGAATGCAAATGGACACAGTCTCTGTGAAAAGCAGTATGAAAATTCCTCCAACTAATAGAACTCAACTGTCCCACTTCTGAGTAAGGAGGAGAAATGCTATGTGAAATTATGTGCACACTCCTGTTTATTACAGTGCTATTCATAGTAGCTAAGACAGAAGCCATCTGCATGTCCAGCACTGGATGAATCACTAGTGAAAATGTGATAAGTGCACACAGTGGAAGACAATTTAACCTTTAAAGGGATGAAATCCTGCTGTTCACAACAACACAGGGAACCTAGAGGACATTATATTAACAGAAATAAGTTAAGCCAAACACAGACAAGCACTGCGAAATCTCACCCAGATGTGGAATCGGAAAAGAAAGTTGATCTGTAAATTGATACTAGACACCAGAGCCTGGAGAAAGGATATTGGAGAAAGGGGAGAGGCGGGTCAAGGGTGTGCATACAAAGTCATAGTTAAGTAGGAAGAATAAGTCCTGGTGTTCTTTTACACAGTTGTTATTATAGCTAACAATAAAGTATTGTTTATTTCAAGATAGCTACAAGAAAGAATGTTATCACAAAGTAATGATTTGAGATGATAGATATGCTAATTACTCCGGTTATGGTCATTACAGGGGGTGTACATGTATGAAAACATTACACTGTGTAATTTGTATGCATAATTATAAATATGTACAATTACTATGTGTTAATTAGAAATAACATAAAACTTTGAAAAGGCCTCATAGCGAACAGTGCATGAATAAATTAGTGAACACATGAATCATGTTCAAGTCCCAGCACATACCAATTCAAAGAGCACCAGGGTGGGCAGATCAGGAGAACTGCACACCCGCCTGTGCAGCCACCAATCAAAGGATGGGCCCATTTGGGTTGGTAAAAGGGCTCACTAGCTGAAGGGGCTTGCCACTAAGTCTGAAGACAAGAGTTGATTCTCAAGACCCACATGATAGAAGAAGAAAGCTGACTTTTGCAAAGGACCAGCCCCCTATGATCCCTGGGTTTGAAAGTCAAAGGGACCAGACCCTGTGCTTGGAGCAGACCTTCAGGGGAGAGGACACAAGACTGAAGAAAGGGTGAACCCAGGTTTCTTCACGTGCAAAAATGGGAAGAAGGAAGTTTTTGAACAGCGCTTGACATAGACCTCAGGTCCTATAGACAGATCATCAGGCTTTGTGAAAATCATGGAAGGGCCAGCAAGATGGCTCAGTGGGTAAAGCCACTTGCTGGCAAGTCTGAAGACATGAGTTTAATCCCCAAGATCCACAGGGTGGAAGGTGAGAACCCACTCCTATTCGTTAAGCTGTTCTCTGACCTTCACATATGCTCGCATTGTAGTATGTACCCCCCAATAAATAAATAAATGTAGTTTTTTTAAAAAGTCATATAACATTTCTTAGCCAGTAGTCAAGTTGTTTTATGTTTCTTTAAGAAGGGTCTTGCTATGTAGCCTGGGCTGGCATGGAACTTTTTATGTAGCCCAGGCTGGTCCAAAACTAACATTGTAAAGTTTTCAGACAACTCCAGATTTCTGAATCCTGGAATTACAGATCTGTACCACCATGCTCAGATTTTAAGTTTTTAAAAATTTATTATTAATTTTGTATATGTGTATGATACACATGCTGTGGTGCATTTGTGAAAGACAGAGGACAATTTTGTGGAGTCAGTTTTCTCCTATCTCTAGATGTGTTCCAGAGGCATGCACCACCACACCATTTTTGCAAAAAAGTATTCTTTACATTTTTAAATTTATTTTTATTTTTATGTGTATGAGTGTTACACCTACAGGTATGTGAGTGCACCCATGTTGTGCAGTGCCTGAGTAAAACGGAAGACAGCATCAGATCCCCTGGAACCAGAGTTATGGATGGTTGTTACATGCCGTGTGAGTGCTGGGATTTGAACCTAGGAATTCTGCAAGAATAGTCAGTGCTCTTAATCACTGAGCCATCTCTCCAGCCCCTTATTTTTATTTTTTGTGTATGAGTGTTCTGCCTACGTTCATTGAAGCACATGTGTGCACGCAGCATGCAATGCCAGAAGAGGTTGTCAGATAGTCTGGAACTGGAGTTATGAACTGTTGTTAGCAGCCATGTGGGTGCTAGGAACCAAATCCTGTGCTGCTAGCTGTTAGTCAATGAGCCATCATCAGTCGTTCCCCAGCCCCAGGAGGGGCCTCATTGGTTTTTGTTTGAGAAAAGGTGGCTCTGAACTCAATGTGTAGCCTTGAACTCCTGATCCTCCTTGGATCTAGTCTACCTCTCTGGGGTTGAAATCACAGATGGGTTCCATCAAGCCTAGTTTGTGCAGTCCTGGGGATTGAACCCAGGGCTTTGTGCATGCTAGGCAAGCACTTTATCCCTGAGCTACAACCCCAATCATTAAGTTTCTTTCTGGTTTTTTTTTTTTTCTTTTAGAGTTCTTTCAAGAATTTTTTTGATTAGCTGGGTGCAGTGGAGCACAACTTTAATCTCTGCACTGGCTAGGCAAAGGTGAGTATGAACTTGAGGACAGCCTTACTAACATTGTGAGTTCCAGGTCAGCCAGGGTTGCACAGTGAGATCCTGTCTTAAAAACAACAAAAATCCATTTTATTTTGTGGGGAGGGGGTGCTAGTACCATTGTAAGAAACATCAAATGTTAGTCTTTTCTTTCAAATACTAAAAACATTGTATAAGGAATTCTAACGTTCTGACCACCTCCTCCCCACCCTACAAAAACTTTTGATTTATGCTGAAGAACTCTAATCTTTTAATCAGCCCCTCTCCACCCTACAGAAATCTTCTAATTACCCCTAACATTCACCCTATAAAACTTTTGGTTCCGAAAGGAGAAGGGTCCAGGTGTATTCCAGGAACTGATGGCCTGGGAGTGAGGAGAAGGCTGAGTCCCTCTCCCGCTTTGGTCAAGCCCCTCCCCATTCTTCTTTCTTCCTTTTACCATATCTTAGCCAACTGGGAAAGACTGTGAGGTCAGACACCAGTCAATGGGGAAAAAGACACATTATTATTGTGTTAGGCATTGTGATAAAAGCTTGTCATATCCCCTATTCAGCTTGTTTGCTTTTCTATCTCTGTTGTGAGTAGTGCACCCTTCTGATCAGAAAGTGAAGGTCTGCTTTGTCAAGACACTTTAACTGGAGTGGTGGTGGTCTCTTTCTTTGCAACCTTGAGTGTACTTCTTATACCATGCCATTCATGAGGAGGTCAGAGGACAGCTTTAGGGAATCAGTTCTCTTTTTCTCTCATGTAGATCCCAGGGATCAAACTCAAGTCGTCAGGTTTGGTGACAAGCGCCTTTAGCAGCTGAGCCATCTAGCCAGCCCTTAAATTGCTTTGCTCGTTTTGAGACAGGGTCTCTGTATGTCCTAGCTGGCCCGGAACTCACAGAGATCCGCCTGCCTCTGCCTCCAGAGTGCTGGGGTTAAAGGTGTGAGCCACCATGCCCAGCTTAAGTTGTTTTATAAAAAGAAAAATACTGAGTTTCATGACATACGCTCAAAGTGGCATACAACAGTGGCGATTTGTGGATACCTTCTGAGTCCACGGTTGCTCGATATATTTTTGCAACATATAGAAGAAGTCCAGGTGTAGGGCTGGAAAGGTGGACGCAGGAGGATCAGGAGTTCAAGCTCATTCTCAGATACACAGTGAGTTTGACACCAGCCTGAGCTACATGAGACTGTGTCTCAAAAAAACAAAACAAAACAATGAGAAGCAAAACAAAAGTCGTGAGTTCAGTTCGTTATTTGGACTTTAATTCAACCCTTGCTTCCACTTACGCACAACAACCCCAAGAGGCTTCAAGGAGGATTTAGACTGGATAAGAAGATACTTTCGGAAAGCAGTGTAGAATTTGCTCTCAAAATCCGCAAGCAAGGTGGGAGATAGTAAAATGTTTGTCACCCAAGCAGGAGGACCAAAGTCAGGATCCGCAGAACCCACACAAAAGATGGGCCTTTGTGGACGCCCTCCTGTAATTCCAGAACATGGGAAATGAAGAAGGGAATTCCTAGAGCAAACTGGCTAGCCAGATTAACCAAACCTCAAGCTCGGAGTTCAGTGAGAGACCTTGCCTCAATACATAAAGTGGGAAGAGATTGAGGAAGCCACCTGACACCAACCTAAGGCCTCCACACACTGGACACATGTGCATCTACACTCACACACGTATACATTAAAAAATTAAAATAAAATTTGCAATAGACACATGCCCTCGGATCAGGCAGCAGTATCCCTAGAACCCAGGGCAGGGAGGCAGCCATGGATACTTTGTTTCCTATCCGCCATGGCATACCTAAAAACACAAGCAATCTACAGGCTCACCAACAGCAGGTGCTCACTGTATTCCATCCACACAAGGACTCTTAAAACAAACAGCAGCCCACATGCAGAAGTAGAATACAGGTTTCAAGCAGTATCCACCAGGCAAGGAAGGTCAGTTGGGTATGACACCTCCAGAGACCTCCAGGAGATTGGACGATGCGAGCACCAGTGAGCTCTGTGAAGGTCATCTTTTTGTTTTGTTTGGGGACAGGGTCTTGAGTAGCCTAGGCTGGCTTTGAACTCTCTCTATAGCCAAAGATGACTTTGAGCTCTTGATTCTCCTGCCTCTACCTCCCATATGCTAGGACTACAGACATGCAGTGCCACACGCTGTCTTATACAGTCCCGGAGGTGGAGCCCAGGGCTTCATACCTTCTAGGTAAACCAATCTGCCAACTGAACCACATCCCCAGCATGAGAGGAACATGGGTAACAGGCTTTATGGAGACAGGAAAGCATATGAGAATTTAGTCTCATTTTTCACTCAATGAAATCCCATGTCTTTTCATTCTTTTTTCCCCCTTTTTAAAAAATTACATTTATTTATTTATTTTTGTGTGTGTGTGTGTGTGTGTGTGTGTGTGTGTGTGTGTGTCTATATGCAGGCATGTGTGCCTGCCATAATGTGCCTGTGGGAATCAGAGCATAACCTGCAGGAGTCAGTTCTTTTTCCTACTACATGGGTTCTGGAGATGGCACTCAAGTTGCCAGGCTAGGCAGCAAGCACCTTTACTTACTGAACCGTCTTGTCACATCCCTTCCCCTCTTTTAAATCAACTTATAAATTTCAGGTCTCTTGGTGACATTTCTGTTCATACGCAGTTCTGGTTGACCCTCCCTCACCCCCCATTTCATCTTTCTGTGCCCCATCCTCACTTAGACTCTTCCACCTTACTATTCCCCTTTCCAGTCTCATAGCACACCTGTTCTATCACACACACACACACACACACACACACACACACACCTCTTTTCCCCTCTCCTGGTCCCCTTTTTAGTTCCTGACATCTACTCATACTCCCACATAAACACGCACATATAACAATGAGAAGCTAGGATCTGCCTATGAGAGAGAACATGTGGTATTCCTCTTTCTGAGCCTGGGTAACCATACTTAATATATATTTTCCAGAAAATTCCACAGTTTTACTTTGCTCCACGGCTGAACAAAACTCCATGCATATATGCACCACATTTTCATTATCTAGTCATCTACTGATGGACATCTAGGCTGGTTTCATTTCCTGGCTATTGTGAATACAGCAGGAATGATCATGGCTGAGCAAGTATCTTTGTGGTAGGGTATGGAGTCTCTAAGTATATATCTAGGAGTGGAATAGCTGGATCATATGGAAATTCCGTTTTTAAGTTTTTGAGAAGCCTTTATATTGAACACCACAGTGGCTGCACCAGGAAAAGGTTCCTCTTTCCCCACATCCTCACCAGCATTTGTTGTCATTTATTTCTTGATGATAGTCATTCTGACTGGGGAGAGATGGAATCTCTGAGTGGTTTTAATTTGTATTTCCGTGTTGGTTAAGGATGTTGAACTCTTTTAGGAATATTTATTGGTCATTTGTGTTTGCAAACTCTGTTTGGATGGGAGTTCCTCCTATTTCTATTTCACTAGCATTGACAAATAACTGGTGGGGGGATACCCAGCTCTATCCATATGCTTTGGTAGCCCCCATTGGATTCCAGTTCCTTCAGTGGGGACTTCCTTCCTTACCTTCTCTGTCTCACTCCAGCCTAAGTCCCCAAATTTGTGTGTGTGTATGTGTATATGCATATATGTAAGTACAGGTTTTTGTATGTGCAGGTATGCTGGTGTGTGCCTGCCTGTATGTGGAAACCATAGGACATCGAGAGTTTTCCTCTGTCACTGTCTATAGTCGTGTCCGTAACCGTCGTGTCTCACCACTAGGGGCCAGCCCTGAGTGGACTTTGGGGGGCCAGCCCGAGGGTTTGGGGGTGAGTAGACGCAGAGTCAAGCTGCAGACTCCGGGAGTTGGACGGGAAGCAGCCCAAGCACGTGGCACTGCAAACTCGCGTGGCACTGCATACTCGCGTGGCACTGCAAACTCACGTGGCACTGCAAACTCGCGTGGCACTGCATACTCGCGTGGCACTGCAAACTCGCGTGGCACTGCATACTCGCGTGGCACTGCAAACTCGCGTGGCACTGCATACTCGCGTGGCACTGCATACTCGCGTGGCACTGCAAACTCACGTGGCACTGCAAACTCACGTGGCACTGCATACTCACGTGGCACTGCAAACTCGTCTATTGAATACGTGCACGAGCTCTTATAGGTCTGGACAGCCAATGACCTTATGGGGAGGGGTCCCAAATACAGCCAGTAGTAAGTGTGTCCCCAGGTAGGCAGGTACTTTCCAGATGCTGGTCTCACAACTAGCCAGAGCAGAATGCCACACCCACAGGAGCCATTCCTCCTAGCAGGTGGCCTGGCTAGGCCCACCTTACATTATGCCCAACAACTGTCTACTTTTTTCTTTTGTTATTATTTTTTTATTTGGGTTTTGTTTTGAGACAGGGTCTTACTACATAGCCCTGTCTGGCCTAGAACATGCTGTGTAGACCAAGCTTGCCTTGAACTCACAGAGATCTGCCAGCCTCTGCCTTTTGAGTTCTCTCCTTTTGTTTTTTTTAGACAGTCTCTTACTTTTACCTGGAGTTCACTGATTTGGGTAGGCTGGCCAGCCAGTGGGCTCCAGGGAAGCTTCTGTTCCCTCTCCCCAGCACTGGAATGACAGGTATGCACCAAGATTTTTTTTAACTTTATTGTATGTATGTGAATGCTATGCCTGCATGTATGTAAGTGCGCCCACATCATCAGGTGCCTGAGGAGGCCAGAGGAGGGCCTTGGATCCCCTAGAATTGGAGTTACAGAAAGTTGTTAGCTACCATGTGGATTCTAGGATTCAAACCTGGGTCCTCTGCAAGAGCAAGTGCCTTAACCACTGAGCCATCTCTTCAGCCTCACCTAGATTTTTTTATGTAGGTGTTGGGGATCAATTTCAAGTGTTCAAACTAACACATCAAGCACTTTACCTACCAAACCATCTCTCCAGCAAAATCTTAATGGCCAGGACCTTAAACAGTGCCCTTACTTGAAAGCAGAGTTGTTATAAATATAATTAAGTTAGAGTTAAGAGGCTGGAGAGATGGTTCAGCAATTAAGAGCACATGCTACTCTTGCAAAAGACCCAAGTTCAGTTTCTAGCATCCACATTGGACAGCTCACAACTGCCTGTAGCTCCAGTTCTAGGGTCTCTGATGCCTCTAGCTTCTGTAGCACCTCACAGATGCATACACATAAATATTATTTTAAAAATAATAATAATTTTTCAAAGTTAAGGTTAAGATAAGGTCATACAGATAGGCCTTAATCCAACATGACTGTAATCCATAAACACAGGAAACAAAGGGAAAATCTAGACACAGGACTGTTATCATGTGAAAATGAGATCAGAGGTGGTGACATGAGACTCTAAAACACCAAAGATCACTGACCTCAGGAGCTACATAACTCTCTCTCTCTCTCTCTCTCTCTCTCTCTCTCTCTCTCTCTCTCTCTCTTTCTCTGTCTCGAGCAAGTGTGTGCTATAGGATTCTCTCTCTGTCTCCCTCTTTAATGATATTTTACATTTGTGTGGTATGTGCACATACCACAGTGCACATTTGTAGGTCAGAGGATAACACATAGGAGTTGGTTCTTTCCTTCCATCATGTAGGTTCCAGGAATCAAACTCAGGTGGTCAGGCTTGGTGGAAAGTGCCTACACCCTCAGAGTCATCTTGCTGGCCTGTGCTCCAAGAGTCTCTCTCAGTCTTTGGGAAGCCCAACCCCACCAACACCCTGATCCACCCACAGGCCCACCGAAGCAGGATCTAAAAATGATGGTTCGTTCACATGTTTGCAGAACAAGCTCCCGAAAACTTCCTGTAAAGAAATCAGCCCCTTCTGCTGCTGAAGACAGGCCTGCAGCCAACATGCCAGCCTCCAGCGGGGTCCCCCGAGAGCATTCCTGGTTAATAAGACCAAGACCACTGACAAAAAATGGAGGGAAAAAAAAAAAAGCTTAGGGTACAGTCATGGGAAAATGAAAAATTTGGCTTTTGTTAAAAAATGGTAATGTTACTTTCTGGAAGCCAAATATTCCTCAAAGGGGAAATGATTAAATGCACAATAGTTCTTTCTGACTTGGCAAGGTCCTGCTCAAGCTGTACTCGCCTCCCGAATCCAGGCCTTTCAGGAAGGATCACATGGCTCTGTTTATTGGTCATGTGGCAGGTTGGGAAGGTTGCAGACCCAGGGAGTCAAGGTGGGAATTCCCAACAAGGAGGCCCACTGGATCATGTTAAACTGAAGTCCCTATATTTCTGGCCTCCATTTCTCTCTCCTCAAAATGGGCAGTCACTGAAGAAAAATCTTAGACTCATTAACTGTTGCCACATCTGTTTGGGAGGTGCTTCTAGGCTTTTCTGTGAGATCCTGGCTGGGAAGAATAAGACTGGGGAGGTCTTGAGGGGTGTGTTGGTGGGAGGCAGGCGACGTGGGGGGTGAAGCAGGCTAGGACCGGATGGGTAGGAGCCGATCTCAAACAGCCTGTGGGCACTGAAGACCGGCACCAATTCTTGGTGGTTTGGGTGGAACTTGACATTCTGCCATTTTTCCTTCTTATCTCCTCATCAGAAGGCAATCAGACCGGAGTGTGAGCTCACCCTAACACAGCCGTTTGAGCCTTCTGCTTCCTATCAATTAAAGCCTCTGTCATCTGTTGATGGTCTTGGGAGAAGGGGAAGGCACTTCTAGGCTGGATGGCTCTGAGTTAATTAGGCCTTCAGTGCTTATGAAGTGCCATCTCCCTCAACAAGGCCAGGGACCAGCTTCACAGGCTTCAGAATCACCGAACTTGCATTTGAAGCTTAATTCTGCCATGTACCAGCCACGTGTGATCCTGTGGTACTTAACTGACTGAAGCTGTGATCTCACCTTTTGTAAAATGGAGGTGATAACAGTCCAGGTTCACATACCCACACCTACTGTGCAGTTCACTTGTCAGGTTCACCACCAACTTATTTAACATCTTTTGTGTGCATGTATGCATATGTGTGTTCTTGTGGGTGCACATGTGTATATATGGGTATGTACGCATTTGTGTACATATGTGTGGAGGCCGTAGGTCATCCTCAGGTATCATTCCTCAGGTGCCATCTACCTGATTTTGTTTTTTTTTTTTTTTAATTGTATTTATTTATTTATGTGTGTGTGTGTGTGTGTGTGTGTGTGTGTGTGCAGGTGTACATGTACCATATCCCTTACATGGAGGTGAGATGACAGCTTGCAGTTGTTGGTTCTTTCCTTCAAAAATGTGAGTCCAAACTCAGGTCATCAGGTTTGGCAGCAAGTGCCTTTACCCACTGAACCATTTCACCAGTCCCCATCCATTTTTTTTCCTTATATTTACTTCATTATTTGTGTGTGTGTGTGTGAGTGTGTGTGTGTGTGTGTGTGTGTGTGTGTGTGCAAATGCATGTAGGTACCTATGGGGGCCAGAAGAAGGCATCAGATCTGCTGGAGCTGGAGTTACAGGCAGTTATGAGCCAGTTTGGGAAGAGCAGCAGCATCTCTTAACTACTACATGTCTTTCCAGCCCTGCCTTGTTGTTTGGGTGCTTTTGAGACAAGGTCTCCCTGTAGTCCCAGGTGATTTGGAATTCATTATGTAGACCAGGCTGGCCTCCAACTCTCAGAGATCCACTTGCCGCTGCCTCTGCCTCTGCGTGCTGGGTGTAAAGGCATGCAGCACCACCAACACGCCCCCGGCCCCTGCCTTGTCTTGTCCACACTGTCATTGTCCTGGAGCTTGCCAAGTGGTCTAGACTGGCTGGACATTGAGCCCTAGGGATCCTGTTCTCTGCCTCCTCAGTGCTGGGATTACAGGCACATGTACCACAGTGCCTGGCTTAAAAAAAAATACTATTTTTATTTTACGTGTATGAGTGTATCATCCACATGTACGTAAGTACACCCGTGTCATGCAATGCCCACGGAGATCAGAAGAAGGCATCACATTCCTCTGGAACTGGAGTTATGGACTGTTGTTATCTGCTATATGGGTGCTAGAAATAGAACCCAGGTCTTCTGCAAGAGCAGTCAAGTCTTAACCGTTGAGTCATCTCTCCAGCCCCCACAATGCCTGGCTTTTTATGTGAAATCTGGGGACCAAACCCAGGTCTTCATGTTTGTCCTGTTAGCTGGAACTATCTCTCCAGCACCTAATTTGATGTCTTTCTCCTCAACCTGCTCCTCAATAAAATGCTGTCCCATTAGCCAAGTAACACACCTAGTTACCTGCTGTAGGGAAATGTTGAATGTTCCCCTAAGGCAAGTGGGTTAAAAGCTTTGTTCTCAGGTGGTGCTTTGGAGAGGCTAAGGAACCTTTAAGAGTTGACAACCCTAGATCATTGAAAGCCTGTCCTTTCAAGGAGCCCAGCCCCTTACTCTCCCGAGTCAGTGCTCTGCCAAATAACCGTGGATTGAAACTTCTGAAACCCTGAGCCAGACTCTTCTCTCTCTCTCTCCCTCTGCCCATCCTTTCCCCTTCCCTCCTTTCCTTCCTCTTTCTTTCATCTTCTCCCTCTCCCTTTCCTGCCACCCCTTCCCACTTTTTCTTTTTGAGATAGGGTCTTACTATGTATCCCTGACTAGCCTGGAACTGGACATGTAGACCAGGCTGGTCTTGAACTGACAGAGATCTGCCAGCTTTACCTCCTAAGTGCTAGGATTAAAGGTGCGCGCCATCAAGTCAAGCATTTCTCTTTCTTGAGACAGGTCTTACTACGTACTTCAGGCTAGCCTATAACTCACTATTCTCCTGTCTCCTCCTCCTGAGTACTGTTATAGGTACTCACACTCTCACACTGGAACAACCTTTTCTCTCTCTAAACTTGTTTTCTCAAGTATGAATGATAGCTAATCTCAGATGTCAACCTGACAAGATCCAGAATCACCTTGGAGACAAAGCACCAGTAACTCATCATTCATCTCTCTGCTTCTTGAATGCAGATGCAATGTGACCAGCTGCCTCATGTGCCTGCTGCCATGGCGTCCCCATCATCATGGACTGTACCCTAGGACTGTGAGCCAAAATAAACCTACCTTCCTTCAGTTTCCTTTGTCTGTTATTTTGTCATAGCAATGAGAAAAATAAGTAAGACCTTCAGGTAGTTTCCATAGGGACAGAAAGCTGGCAAATACAATATCTTAGGCACAACACCATAAAACAAACTGTGTTATTTCCTCCAGAAAGCTCTCTGGATAAAAAGCCATTTCCTAGTGGGTAGTTGCCCTCCAACAGATGGTTCTACTTTTATGTGGGCCTCTCTGGCTCACTCAACAGTGCATTTTAATGATCTGCTTCTGTGTCTTTCTCCTATGTCTCTTGTAGCCTAGGCTGGCCTCAAACTTTCTATGTAGCCAAGGATGACCTTGGATCTATCTTCTGATCCTTCTGCCTCCACCTCCAGAGCACTGGGGTTACAGCTGTGCATTACAGTTTTATGTGGTGCTGGGGATGGAACCCAGGGATTCTTGTATGCTATCAAACACTCTGTCAACTGTGCCACATCCTAAGCCCCATTCCCTAGATCTTAAAAGGGCATGCCACTCTCACAGAGAATCTATCCTTAGTCTTCTCTGTGCCTCAAATCTTTTTTATCCTTTTCTTGCCATCTTTCCAAGGCCTTTTCTCTTAGGGTGGGATCCCCAGCAATGCCAGCTTACCCACTCACCATCTCTCAGGCCTCTGCCAAGCTCTCCCTCTCCAAGTTTGGGTGACCCCTGTCTCTTCATCCCTCCCCTCCACTGTGTTCTTCCAGTGTCATCTCAAATAGTTGCCGCATACTCCTGGAAGACCCCGCCTGCCTCCCACATACTCCTGGAAGACCCTGCCTGCCTCCCAACTGCTCCTGCCACGGTCCTTCACTTTCCAGAATTCTCCATACTTACCACATTTGAATAAGGTACATGCCATTGTGCACACAGTTCTGAAACTTGCTTTTTCTTTCACCATTTTTCTTCCCTATAATCCCATGGTAAGGTTACACCGTGCTATATTTGATGAATCCACAGGTGATGGACATGAGGTTATTTCTATGTTTAATAGTATAGAGAATGTTGCAAAGAACGTTTTTTTTAAGAAAAGATTTATTTTATATTTTACGTGTATGTGTGAACCTGTGAGTCTATGCGACCATGTGTGTGTAATGCCCATGGTGATAGTGAGAAGAGGGCATCAGATCCTTTGGAACTGGGGTTACAGGTGTTTTTTAGCCACCATGTGAGTGCTGGGAACTGAACCCAGGTCTTCTGCAAGAGTAGCAAGTGTTCTTAACTGCCGAGTCATCTCTCCAGCCCATTTTTCTTGTTCTTTTGAGATAGAATATCAATCTGTAACCCAGGCTAGCCTGGAACTCATAGTAACTCAGGCCAGACTCTAACAACCTTCCTGCCTTAACCTCCCTGATGTTGAGATTACATGTGTGCACCACCATGCCTGGTTGCAAGAACATTCTTGTGTGCACATCTGTGCACAGATATGGAATAGTTCAGGACAGAAGCTTGAAGGTAACACTGCTTGGTTGGTAGCACAGATACAACTTCAATTTAGTTTTCTTGCAAGTCCAGGGCCAAGGGTATAGCTGAGTTGGTAAAGTGCTCACCTAGAATGCAGGAAGTCCTGGGTTCGATCACCACCACAGCATAGACCATGCCCAGTGGTACTTTCCACCACTCAGAAAGTAGAGGCAGAAAGATCAAAAGTTCAAGGTCACCCTAAAGTACTATGCTGGATAGCTTTAGTTTCGACACCCCTGGGTAGAGAGAGGGAACCTCATTTGGGGAATTGTCTCCTTTGGACTGACTGACCTGTGGCCATGTCTGTGAGGCATTTTCTTGATTGCTGAGTGATGTGGGATGAATAGGTGGTCCTAGCAAGCAGCTTTGCACCATGGTCTGTGCTTCAGCTCCTGCCTCCAGGTTCCTGCCCTGAATTCCTACCTTGCCTTCCCTCAGTGATTAACTCCGACGCAGGAGATACAGCCAAATGAACCCTTTCCTCCCCAAGTTGGTGTTGGTCAGTGTTTTGTCACGGCAATTGAAAGCAAGCTAGAAAAACTGCATTGAGTTTTGGGCAACCCTTAGCTACATAAGACCCTATCCTAAGAAAAAGAAGGAAAAGGAAAGGAAGAGAAGTGGAGGGAAATTCAAAGTACTCCTTACAATTCCAGGATTGGTTTACATGCCCACCCACTGTGAGGTGCCTTTCTGACTTCTGGAGGCTAAGTGATGAGGGCTATTGGGATGGAAAATCTTGTTCTTTTTGGAGAGTTTCTACCTGTGGGCCCTGCCTTCTTCTTCCCTCTAGCTCTAGTAGGAACCCTTTGATCTTCCCAGATCCAGAATGCCTTGCAGTAGGTGACCCCATCCCAGGTGCGGATTGGAGGGAGAAACTCTGGCCATTAATGTTAATGAATAAACCTTTTGTCCTGCTAATGGACCTGCTGGAGTCTCCTAGTGTTTTTGATTTTACTTTGTCCTTTTGGAGCCTTGGGAAGGGGCAGGTGTCTGAAGAATGTGCGAATGAATCTGCTAGTGATTTACAGGGTGTGGCAAGTGAGGGAGCTGGTGGTAGCAGTTAACATTGCCTTTAGCCCAAAGGAGTTATGCTGGGGTCTTTTTTTTTTTAATTTCATTCATTCATTTCTTAATCGATTCATTCATAAAATTGTTTCTGATTATTTTCCATGTGTCCCAATCCTGGCGTGGATGGTCTTAGCCATGCCCCACAGTAAGAAAGGACTTAACATAGGGAGTAAGATGAGAACCTAGACAGGCAGGGCCTTAACCTATGTAGCTGAGGATGACCTTGAACTCCTTTGTAAATTCTTCTGAGAATTGACATTTTATTATTTTACTTATTTTATGAGACAGGGTTTCTCTAAGCAGCCCTGGTTGGCCTAGAATTTGCTATATAGACCAGGTTGGCCTTGGACTCACAGAGATCCACCTGCTTCTGCTTCCTGAATTCTAAGATTAAAGGCATATAACCCCAGGTCCAGTTTATTGTCTATGTGTTTGGATGGGGTGGGGTGGGTGTGGTGTGTGCATCTCACAGCATACATGTGGGGGTCAGAGGACAACTTGCAGAACTTGGTTCTCTCCTTTCACCCTGTGGGTCCCTAGGATCAAGTGCAGGTCAGAAGGCTTGACAGCAAGTGCCTTTACCTGTTACGCCATGTTACAGGCCCAAGTTTTTGTTTGTTTGTTTGTTTAAAGAGGATCAGAAACAGGGTATTGTGGCACATATCTTTAATCCCAGCACTTGGTAGGCAGAGGCAGGTAGATCTTTGAGTTTCAGACCAGCCTAGTCTGCATAGTGAGTTCCAGATCAGTCAGGGCTACATAATAAGACCCTGTCTCAAAACAAAACCAACCAACTAACCAAACAGAAAAGACAACAAACAGGGTGTTCCTCTGTAGTCCTGGCTCGCGTGGATGCTGCAGCTGCTTCCTGTCTCCGTCTCCAGGATGCACCTCCACTGTCAAGTCCTTCACTCTCTTCAGAAATGCAGTTTCAGTTCCAGTTGGTGTGGAGGAGGAGGAGGATGCATGCCTTGGTGCAGGTGTGAAGGTCAGACTTCAGCTAGAGGGAGTCAGCTCTCTCCTTCTACCTGTGGGTCCCGGGCATGGAGTTCAGCTTGGCGGCAGGTGGCTTTTCCTGCCTAGCCATCGTGAGCTGGCCACATTCTTTTTTGTAAATCTCTTTAATGCTCTAAGTCCGGATGGAAGGTGACACATTTTTCTTTTTTTGTTTTTGTTTTTCTTGTGCAGCTCCTGCTGGCTTTGAATTCCTGCCTCAGCTTTCCTGGGTGGAGCAGCTGTGGCTACAGGTGCTGGACACCAGGTCCAGCTATCTTCTCTGCTATACAGAAAAGGAAGGCGACCATCTCGTTAAGAGGTAAGTAGTCCAGAGTCACACACCAATGAACACAGTGTCCTGTTCTGATCCTGGATCTGGTCACCTTTGTCTGGTCTTAAGCAGGCTTGGCACTGAAAGCCTTTGTGGGTATCTAGACTCAGAATCCCAGGGGTTGGTCCTTCAGCTCTCACCCTTTACCTCTCTGTCCATACTTGGTGCCCTGATTGTTGACATTTTGGGCACTAGGGGTACTTGTGACACTGTGGGCTATGTCACCAGGCAGTACTCAGGGCCACTGGTCCCCTGGCTGGAATGTGTGCTGCTGAAGGACAGTCTCACTCAGACTTATCTGTCCATTCATCATATCCTGGCCCCTGCCCTGGCCCACAAGAGACATGTCACCCTGAGGTCACCGAGAGACTCTGGTGACATAGTACTTTATGGAATGGGCCAGGGAAACGTAAACTTTCTGATTCTGAGTCTGAACTAGGCTTCCTCAGATCTTAGGGGTGGAGGGGAAGGTTCAAGGTGTGCAGACAGACAGTGACTGGGAACATGGACATGTCCTGGCCACACACCTGGACAAATCATTCAACTTTTCTGCCTTAGTTTCCCCATTAGTAAATGAGGACATGTTACTATCTCCCTTACAAGATTTCCATGAAGAGTAAACAACCTAAGATGTATAACATGCTTAGACTAATGTTTAAGAATTTGTTAGTCTTCTTTGGTTTTTAAATTTTTTGATTAATTTTATTTTTTAAATATTTTATTTATTTATTTATTTTTGTTTTATGTGTATGAATGTATTGCTTGCATGTGTAGGTGTACCTATGTCATGCAATGCCCTCGGAGGTCAGAAGAGGATGTTGGATCTCCTGGAACGGGAGTTATGGATGGTTGTTAGCTGCTATGTTAGCACTGGGAACTGAACCTGGGTCCTTTGCAAGAGCAGCCAGTGCCACTGAGCTTTCTGTCCAACCCCTCTTTGTTTTTCTTAGCTAATTAATTTTATGCATATGGGTATTTTGCCTTCATGTATGTAAGTGTATCTGTGTCACACAATGCTCATGGAAGCTAGAAGAAGGCGTGGGGTCCCCTGGATCTGGAGTTAAGGCAGTTGTTAAGCATTGTGTGGGCTCTGGGAACTGAACCCAGGTCCTGTACAAGAGCAGCCAGTGCTCTTAATCACTTAGCTATCTCTCTAGCCTCTCTGATTTGTTTTTGAGATGCAGTCTCATATAGTCCACACTGGCCTCAAACTCACTGTTTATCCAAGGAAGATATTGAACTTTTGGTCCTCCTGCATCCTCCCTTCCCTTATATTTGGATTACACATGTGCGGCACCACACACAGTTTAGGTGGTATTGGGCATTGAACTCGGGACTTCCCGAGTATACTGAATCAACTCAGCTACATCCTCAGCCCCTCAGGAAGCCTCGTTAAACATATGACCATGCTCTGGGAAGAGAAACCCTCCTGAGATCCCAGCCTGCTGCTTTTGAAGCATCAAGGAGAAAGTGAGCTTGCAGGCTTCAGAACAAGCATCCTGAAGGGTGAAAATGGTGTAGCCTAGGCTTCACACAGTGCCAGGACTCAGAGACCTTCTCAAGGACCGGACTCATACGTAGAGTTTGGAAGGGTGAACACAAGTGTGCCAGAGAACCAGGCCAAAGAAGCGACTCCAACCACTCTCTCCTGCTTTACCCCAACTCACACAGGAGCTGGGAAACTCACACATCTTCAAGAGATACCTCCATCCCAGATGAGTGTCTCTGTTGCCCCTCAAGATCAGTATGTGGGGAGGAACAGGATTCTGGATCCCTTGGGTTTCTGAGTACTGAATCCCATCACCTCAGTTCTCATTCAGGTGAGTGCTTTAGCGATTGCTTCGGTCTCACAGTGCCTGATTCTCTGGGTGGGGAGATTTATTCAGTCTTAGTCTTTGCAGACTTCACTCTTATTTCCCATTACCTGAGGAAATATATTTCTTGGGTTGCTCCCAAAGGAGCGATGCTAGGTCCTTACTGTGTGAATTGTTAGGCTGTAAAGGAGCTGTCCCTCACTCACCCTGACTCTGCGACTGGGTCTCTTGGAACAAGTGTTACCTCCATCCCTTGTGGTGTCAGCAGAGATGGTTCTCCATGCACAGGAAGTGAATGGCAGCAATTATTTGTGAATATTCATTAAGCACGTCTCTCCATGGAGCCTCCCTCCATTTTCATAGAGCTGAAGAGACAGAGATAGAAGAACCCAACATGAGGGGACATTCAAGAGTTGATCAGGAACTTCTAATGCTTTGGTTGACAATTCTTGAGGGCAAAATAAACAGTAGCCTGTGTCATGGTGTCAACTCCAAGTACCTGCCACACCAGGGCAGTGCTGAGGATGCCAGCCTAGCATTGAGGAAACACTGGGTTCCATCTCAGCATAGTGTATGGTGACACCTGCTTACCATCTGAGCACTTGGGATGTGGAAGCAAGGAGGATCCAAAGTTCAAGGTCATCCTCAGCTACACGTTGAGTTAGAGGCCAGCCTGAACCAGGTGACACCTTGTCTCAGGAAGAACCCCCACCCCCCAAATTAGCTACATGGTTCACTGCTATTTGGTCTGCCTTGCCCCACTGGCACCTGAGCCTCAACAGGGCAAGCTTCAGGCTTGTTTCCTCTTCCATAGCCCCATTGTTAGCAGTAGGTTCTATAAGTGAATGACAGTGTCAGCGCTGTGCATGGGTTGTGCCATTGTTCCTTCTTTATATTAGCAGGAGCAGGTATGGTGACCCACCCAAAATGACTCCTGGTAATGCTCTTAAACCCTGACGTTTACCTTGAACTTGGTCTTCTGCCTTCCACAAGAACTGAAACTTGCAACTCTGGGGCTCTTTGTGGGCCAGGCCAAGTAGCAGAGTTGTTCTTACCCAGTCCTCTCCTTTCCTTGACAGAGAGGAAAGGGACAGGAGCCCTAGCCCAGGGAGCCACACCTGGGCCAGGCAAGAGGCCAGAGCCAAAATGAACACAAGGGCTGAATTCCTACCACCTTCCAAAGAAAGCGCTTTTTCCCATCTTGTGACCCAGCTTTATTGCTAACCACTAACTCAGGACATTTCCAAAGCAGAGAACATTCTGGAATGGTCTTTGATGATTTAATCTGGGTCTCAGGAAAGATCGCAAATTCACTTCTTTAAAAAAAACTTTTTTACTTGTGTTTATTTGTTTGTTCATTGGGCAGGGTGAGTTTGTTTACTGGGCGGTGTGGAGTTGCTTCTCTCCTTCTACCATATGGAGTCTGGGGACCGAACTCAGGACATTAGACTTGCTAGCAAGTGCCTTTACCTGCTGAGCAATCTGTCCAGCCCCCACCCCCTTCTTCTTTACTTCAAATATGTATGTGTATTTGCATATATGTACATGTTCATGTGTGTACAGATAAACACATGCACAGAATGTGTGTGCATGTGTGCTCATGCATGTGGAGGCCAGAGGTCAACCTTGGGTGTTGCTTCTATGGACTCTGTCCATGACTTTTTGAGATGTGGTCTCTCATTATTCTGGAGCTCATCAAATAAGCTAGCAAGCCCCAGGGGTCTCCCTGCTCTCTCTGCCTTCCCTGTCTTGGGATTGTAAACTTGCACCACCACACCTAGATTTTTTTGCCTGAATTCTGGGGTTCAAACTCAGGTCCTCATGCTTGCAAGGCAAGCACATTACATGTTGAGCCATCTCCCAAACCCCTATTTCTCTTTTTTAAAAAAAGTTCATTTGTTTCATTTTGAGACTCAATATGTAGGTGGGATGAGCTTGAACTTCTGATCCTTCTGCCTCTATCCCTGAGTGCTGGGATTACAGGCGTGTACACCACTGTGCCAGTTTATGTGGTGCTAGGGATGTAAACTAGGGCTTCATGTATACTAAGCAAGTACCTGAGCAACTAACCCATACACTCAAGCTCCCCAAATGTACTTTTTAAAAACACTTTTAAAACATCTTCATTTTTAATTACGTTTACATGGATGTGTGGATATGTGATGCCAGAAGAGGCCATTGGATTCCCTGGGAGCTGGAGTTACAGGTGATTGTGAGCTCTCTGACTTGGGTCCTTGGAACAGAACTTGGGTCCTCGGCAAGAGCAGCACGTCTCTCCAGCCCCTGACTTTACTTCTTACCTATTTCTGTAGAGGGAGAAGGAGAATTTGGAGGCATGAATGAGGGAAGGGAAAATGGGGTTATCTCTGGGATGTCACTCTTTTCAGATGTGCCTTCTGTGTTCCAGTACAATGTTCTGTAACAAATTACCTAGAAACTTAACAGATAAAACAACTGGGACTTTTGCTGTTGTTTTGAGATAGGATCTCATTGTTATAGTCCAGGCTAGCCTGGAAACTGCTATGTAGCCCAGACTGCCCTTAAACTCCTGTCCCTGCCTCCCAAGAGCTGTGATTGCAGGGGTGTGCCACTATGCCCAGTAAAAATGGCTTCTTTAAGATTGCGTCCTTGGATTCTGTGGGTCAGAAGTACAGTGGGAGCCCGAGAACAGACGACTGGCGTCTGCTTGGTGCTATCCGGACCTTGGCTGCAGAGGTCATTGCCAGGGCTCCCACAGTAGCTGCTTACCTGGGTTACTGTACATGGGTCATCTGTGACCTGGGCTACAGCCCATGACTGTCTGCCACCCACCTTCCTCAGACCGTATAGCCTTCAGGGCTCAGCACTACTGTACAGAACAAGACAAGGCAGACCCTGAACTGAATTCTCAAATGGACCCAGCTTTGGAAAGCCCCATGTCACTTCTGTGATACTGTTCTGGGCACAAGCTAATCACAGACCATCCAGATTCACTTTCAAGGGGAACAGAGTGAACCTCTTAAAGAATTTGCAACTCCCAAGAAAAGGACAATAGCTCTGGGGACTCATTGTCTTCAGTCTTTTATTGTTTATTCACACTGTGGAAAATGCTGTTTATTTTTAAAGTTGTGCTAAACATATCACCTGAGATTTATCATCTTACCCACTTTATGTGTGTTTTCATATGTATGTACATATGTGTTTACATGTGTGAGTGCATGTGTGTATGTGTGTGTAGGCCAGAGGTCAACCTTGGATGTCATTCTTCGAGATGCTAACTGCCTTGTTTTTTTACTTTTTTGAAGATTTATTTTAAAAACTGCATGTATGTGTAATTTTGTGCTCATGAGTGTAATGCCCTTGGAGAGCATAGAGAGTCAGAAGGCCCTGGAACTGGCATTAAGGATGGTTGTTAGCCACAATGTAGATGCTGGGAACAACCTAGTTACTTTGCAAGAAGAGTTGAGCCATCTCTCCAGCCCCATCTTTTAAAAACTTTTAATTAAAAAAAAATTGATCTGATCTTTTTGACACACCAGCCTAATTAAAAATTATTATTATTGGTGCATGTGTGTATGTGTGTGCGTGTGCCACAGCATTCATATGGATGATAGAGTACAGCTTTATGGCATAGGCTCTCTCCTTCCGTATCACGGGTTCTGAGAACCCTTCTCAGGTCTCCAGGCTTGCATGGCAAGACTTTACTCCACTTAGCCCCTTTTCTTGCCTTTCCTTTTCTTTTTTCTTCTCTGACAGAGTTTCATGTAGCTGGGGCTGGTCTCTAATATGCTATGTAACTAAGGATGGCCTTGAACTCCTATTCTTCCTGCCTCTGCCTCCAGAGTGCTGAACTCACAGGTGCACCATCAGATCGGGTTTATTTTCCATGCAGAGATGGAACCCAGAGGCCCTGTGTGTTAGCTGAGCTCGCTACTCACTGGACTACATCTCCAGCTTTTTCTGTTTTATTTTTTGTTTGTTTTTGGTCTTTTTGAGATAGCGTCTCCCTGTAGCCCCAGCTGGCCTGGAACTCACCACATAGACCAGACTGGCCTTGACCTGTGTATGCCACCATACTGCCATTCTGCCTTTTTTAAAAAAGGGAATTATCTTGGGGTTGGAGAGATGGCTCAGAGCACTGTCTGCTCTTGCAGAGGACCTGGGTTCACTTCCCAGCATCCACATAGCAGCTAGCAATCATCTGTAACTACAGTTCCAGGCATCTGATTCCTGCTTTTGGATGCCATGGGCATTGAATTCATGTGGTGCAGGCAAAACACTCATACACATACAATAAAATTTTTAGAAATTAAAAAAGGTAATTACCTCAATGGGTGTGAGTTAATCCCCAGAAAGCCCTTTAGATTCCTACTGTAGCAAACAACACACACACACACACACACACACACACACACACACACACACACAGGTTTAAATAAACAAAAGTAGCCTGTAGAGAAATTAAGTTTCAAGGTCAGGCCTGCCAATTACATCTCTGCTGGTGATGGCTTGCTGGAGCTGGGGACCGCTAACAAGTCTTGCAGGTATTCTGCAAGGCCCTCCTTCTCTGCCCCAGGCCACTCTCATCACTGCCTCCTCACCTAGGCACTTGTCTGCACCGAGTACTGAGAGAGTACTGTGGGAGAGCACCGAGTACTGAGAGAGTACTGTGGGAGAGCACCGAGTACTGAGAGAGTACTGTGGGAGAGCACTGATTACTGAGAGTACTGTAAGAGAGTGTCGAATACTGAGAGTCTATTGTGAATCAGCCTGGGGCTGCAGGGTGAGACTGTGGCTGTTTATTCTAGAGACTCAAGCACTCTGGAGCTTACTTTGCACTTCCAGGAAGTGGGAGAATGCAAAGGGCTGGGGAGACCTCAAAGAGAGGTGAAATGCCGGGGTAGGATGGTAGGTTTGCCTCTGTATTGCATGGCAGATATTACTTTGCTGTGCAAGTGGCATCCTCAGGCTGGGCTTCAGTGGACCCAGTGGACCCCCCTGCATGCCTGGCTGTTTCCTGTCTGTGGCCTCTTCCTTATGCCTCCAAGGAAGGAAAAGGCCAGCATTCCTGTCCAGAATGAGCCACGTCATGTGGAGGATAGTGTGCTGGCATTCCCACCTGGGGCCACCCAGCGAGGGGTAACAGCCTCCATGGAGCTTTGGCTTCATCCATCACAAAAAGGAGCTCCAAATGGCATTTGATGACTGCTGCAAACTGAGTAACATATTTGTCCAGGGCCCAACACAATGTCTTATGGTGTGTGTGTGTGTGTGTGTGTGTGTGTGTGTGTACGTGTACATGCATGATGTGCATGTGGAGGTCAGAGGACAATTGTGAAGTCAGTTCTTCCCTTCCACCTTTACACAGGGTCTGGGAATCAAACTTAGGTTGCCAGGCTTATGGTGCAAGCACGTTTACCTTATTCACTAGTCTGTTTTGTTTGTTTGACAGGGTCTCAGGTAGTCCAGGCTGGTCCTGAGCCACTAGGTAAGCAGAGGATAACATTGAACTGCTCATCCTCCTGCCTCCATCTCCCCAGTGCTGAGATTACATGTCCTCACCACCAAGACTGGTTTCTGTAGTGCTGGTGATGGAAGCCTGGGCTGGGTGTATGGTAGGCAAGCACTCTACCAACTGAGCCGCATCTCGGGGCCCCTAATACAGTGTCTGGAACTGTGTGAATGGGCAATAGGTGCGTGTACAGAAAGGCCCTCAGAGAAGTCCAAATATTTCTCGGAACTTCTAACACATTGTTCTCTCTGCCCTGGGGGCCCAACTCCACAGTTTTGGCAAAGCCAGAGTCCCTCGGGCCGCGCGGTGTGGACCATTCTATTCTTAGGTCTATTCTTCCTCCTGGTGGCCAAATGCAGAAATGCACCCGAGGAAGCGTGGTGAAGTGAAAGGAGGGGTGCGGACCGGGCGGGATTTCAACATCTAGTGGGCAACAGAATGTCACTCTAGGTCCCTACCCATCCTCACCCATTTCATTATTTTCGTAGCTCCCACTCAGGATTTCTTTCCCCTAGACCCTCTAGAAAGCGGCCGGAAGCTGGAGCAGAAGATTTGGGCCTATCCTCTACTGAGCCTGGTGTGCCCAGAGCCCAGGGGGAAGGCAGGAGAGGAAGAGGCGCACAGGGGCGCATGGGCAGGGAAGGAGCGAGAAACCTCATCTAGGTGCTTCGGTTTCCTTTAAACTTTGTTACATTTATTTGTGTGTGTGTGTATGTGTCTGTGTGTGTATGTACTCATGTGTGCCACAACACACATGTGGAGGTCAGAAGACAATTAAAAATTTTTAAAAATTACTTTTATTTCATGTGTGTGTAAGCACACCTGTGTCGTGCAGTGAGCACAGAAGTCAGAAGAGGGTGTTGGATCCTCTGGAACTGGAGTCACAGACAGTTATTGACCACCATGTGGGTGCTGGGAATTAAACCTAGGTCCCCTGCAAAAGCAGTCAGTGCTCTTAACCACTGAGCCACCTCTTCAGCTTTAAAAGAAGACAACTTGTGGGAGTCAGTCCATGTGGATCTTGGGGATCCAACTCAGGTTGCCAGGCTTCCTGGGAAGTGCCTTACCCACTGAACCATCTCACCTGCCTCCTTGGGGGTTGGCTTCTTGTTTCCTCGAGGAAGGTGACCATCCTCCAAGGAGGCTTGGTTTGAAGGCTACTCTGCCCACCCACTGGCCATCCAGGGGTCCTAGGCTCAAGCCTCAGAGCAGAAGTAGGGGCTGGATAAGTCCTGGCAAAGTGGAAACTCTTTTAAATTAAAAAAAAATGTTATGTGCATGGGTGTTTTGCCTGCTTGTATGTAAGTGTACCACATGTGTGTGGGGCCTGCAGAGGCCAGAAGAGGGTGTTGTATCTCCTGGATCTGGAGTTGTAGATGGTTGTTAGCTGCCATGTAGGTGCTGGGAACCAAACCTGTGCCCTCTGCAAGAGCAGCTGGTACGCTTAACTGCTGAACCATCTCTTCAGCACTGAAACAATCTCTCTTTCACAGAAACAAATGGTCCTTGGTGTGTAGTGATTCTCCACTTTGTACACTTGGGATCCTGTCTGTGATACTGCTTTTCATGAGGCCTGGAGTGTCTGGGGGGGTGCCTAGTGAACTGCATTTGGACCCAAGCCAGTAAATCTCTGTCATCTAATTCTGAGGACAGGTTCTTTTGGGCAGCAGATGGTGAGGACATTGTGGAACAGTTGCAGAACCAGCTGTGGTTGGGATTGAGAAATGTGGTCCCTTGCTGTCCCTGGGATTTGGGGTGCCTGGGCCTATGTCAGACTCTGATTGAATATTTCCCCCCAGGATTGGACCCAGGAGCTGGAGAGAACCTACAAACTCAGCTCCCTGCATAGCCAACGAGAGGAGCTGACAAGCCACTTGGCTCACCTGAGTCCTGCTGAGTCAGAAGCCCTTCCTAGAATGCCTTGTTAACAGAGTGGTCCCATGACAAGGGTGTTACTAATGCTACTGTCGCCTAAGATAGGTGTTTCCCAAAGCCTGTTTGAAAATTCTTATGATTAGGAATGTGGCTCCGTGGTGAGCTGCTTGACCAGCATGTGTGAGGCCTGGGCTTTCATCTCCAGCACATGGAAAAAGAATTTGTTTTCAAACATGCATGGAAGTTGGGGCTAGGGAGGTGGTTCGGCTGGTAAAGTGCTTGCTGTGTAAGCATGAGGACCAAAGTTTGATCCCATATCCGCGCACAAAGCTGGATGCGGTGCTCCCTGACCAGTCACTGTAGCCAGTCATTGAGCCCCAGGTCTCAGTGAGAGACCCTGTCCAAAAAGATAAAGTGAAGGACCAGGCATGATGACCCACACCTTTATCCCAGCACTTGGGAGGCTGAGACAGGCAGTTCTCTGTGAGACCAAGGCCAGCCTGGGCTGCATAAGGAGTTCCAGTGTGATGACAGGGAGATCCTGTCTCAAAAAAAGAAAAAAACCCAACCAAACAACAACAGCAACAACAAAAAATAAGGTGAACAGTGTCTGAAGAACAACACCTGAGGTTGATCTCTGACTTACACACACACACACACATGAACACCAACATACACATACACACAACACAGCCATTTGTCAGATACTCTACGCCTTACATAGTCTATACCTAAAATCAGTGACTTTTTTTTTTGAAGACTTAATTTAAAAAAATTTTCTTTTCCTTCCTTCCTTCCTTCCTTCCTTCCATCCTTCCTTCCTTCCTTCCTTCCTTCCTTTTTCTCTCTCTTTCTTTCTTTCTTCTTTCTTTCTTGTGTGTGTGTATGGGCATGTGTGTGTGTGTGTCACAGAATATATGTGGAGAGAAGTATGTGGAGGTCAGAGGACAACTTGTAGGATTCACTTTTCTTCTGCTATGTGGGTCACGGGAATCTAACTCCAATCATCAGGCTTAGAGGCAAATGCCTTCGCTTGCTCAACCATCTTGATAGCTTTTTATTTACTAAAATATTTATTTTATTTTTAATTATATGCACATGCATGTGTATTTATGTGTGGGTTTATGCACATGTGTGTAGGTTCTCTTGGAGGCCAGATCGCTCTAGAGCTGGAGTTACAGTTTGTTGTAGACTAGGGTTCTAGGCTGAATGTAAAAAAAGAAAAAGATGGACCAGTAAGATGGCTCAGTGGGTAAAGGTGCTTGTCATCAAGTCTTATGACCAGAGTTTAATCTCCAGAACCCACATGCTGGAATTGACTCATGCAAGTTGTTCTTTGACTTCTACATCTGCCATAAATAAATGTAACGGGAGGCTAGAGAGATGATTTTGTGGTTAATAGTGGTTACTGCTCTTGCAGAGGATTTGAGTTCAGTTCTCATCAACCATGTTGGGCAGCTTACAACTGCCTGTAATTCAGCTCCAGGGGATCTGACATCCTCTTCTGGCCTCTGTAGACACCCTCACACAAGTGGCATACAAATGCACATATACATAAATAAAATAAAAATCTTAAAAATGTATCCTCTAATAGTGTGTTCAAATTTTCATAGTTATCCCCTATGTATCTTTTAAAGATTTATTTTAAAAATATTTTATTGCTTTTATTTTATGTGTATGAATGCTTTGCCTGCATATGTAGGTGCACCAGTGTGTGCAATGCCCACAAAGGCCGGAAGAGGATGTTGGATTCTCCTGGAACTGGAGTCATGGACAGTTGTTAGCAGCCATGTAGATGCTGGCCTCCCAACTCATGATGTAGTGGAGAATGACCTTGACTTTCTGATCCTCTTAATGTCTATCTTCTGAGTGCTGGGATCACAGGAGTCAGCCAGCACACCTGCTTTATGCAGTGCTGTGGATGGAACCCAGGTCTTTGTACATGCTAGGTGAGCACTCTACCAACTGAGCCCCATCCTCAGCTCCTGTACTTTTATTTTCGTGAACTCAAATGTAACATTTCCTTCCTTTGTATGGGCAAAACAAAACCAGCCTCAAATGATTTCATTAGCAATGTCCAAGGCTTTGTCTGCAGTTACAGATTTTCCCATATCAGCTCTAGAGGTCTCAGAAATTCCTCTTGAGGTTGTCACCACTTTACACACAGAATTCTTTGAACTTGCTGTGTAGTGGAGGATGACTCTGAATTTCCCATTCCTCAGTCTTCACCCCCGAAGTGCTGGGATTACAGGTATGTATGACCACACTTGATGTATGTGGTTCTGGGATTGAAACCAAGGCTTCATGAATGCTGAGCAAACACTCTACTAACTGAACCACATCCCTAGTTCTTCCACGTTTGTGAGCTGCTCTAACAACTGCCTTTCTGTCACTGGTTCCATTGCAGTCCTGTGTCATTTCAGTGTCTAATACACTGATATAAGGAAGGCTCGCTATACCCTAGAGGAGACTCAAAGCTCCTCTGGGCCGAGGGCAGAGTGGTAGCCCTGGGGAGGGCAGAGACTGACACTTACTGCAAAGTCCTGAGGTCCCAGTCTGGGATGGAGGAGACAGGCCAGGAGGATACTTTAAGACGTTCTAGACCAAAGACTGACCACAAGACTCTTCCCTGAAATCACACAGTCTCAATGTCAGTGACTACAAAGTCAACCAAGCAATAAAGGAATAGACAAGCGAACACTGGAAACTCACACTTATAGCACTGAAGAAAAAGGTAAGACATGAATTACAAGTTTCTGTCGTAAAAAGTTGAAGTGGGTTGGGTGTGGTGGGACACACCTTTAATTCCAGCACTTGGGAGGCAGAGGCCTTATCTACGTAGTGAGTTCCAGCTGGGACTACAGCTCAAAAAAATTAATAAGATAAAATAAAGTGGTAGTGAGCACTAGAGGAATGGCTCAGCAGTTAAGAGCAGTTGCTGCTCTGCGGGACTGGAGTTCCATTCCCAGCACCAGTTTTGAGTGGTTCACAGATGCCTGTAACTCTAGCTCCAGGCAGAATCTGATGGCCTCTCCTGGCCTCCGTGGGTACCTGCACTCACATAGCATACACACAAATAAAAACAAATATATTTTTAAAAAGATGTAGAGAGGTGAATTTTCAAAAAGTCAGGGATGAGATAGTCCACATTTATATTTTTTAAATTAAAAATATTTTATTTTTTTATTTTATGTATATGAATATATTGCCTGCATGTATGTCATGCAATGCCTTAGGAGGTCAGAAGATGGTGTTGGATCCCCTGGAACTGGAGTTATGGATGGTTGTTAGCCACCATGTGGATGCTAGGATTCAAACCTGAGCCATCTCTCCAGCCCTGATATTCTGCATTTCTGCTACACATCTCCAGTCCCTAGTCACAAACTCTTGGGGTCCCATCATGACTTGGGGGTCAGAACTTTCAAAAGACCATCACAAGGCTGAGGCTGTATATCAGTTAGTGGAGTGCTTGTCTAGAATGCTAGAAGCCTGGCATACATAAAAACTGAGTGTGACCCCAGCACTTGGGAGGTGGAGGCAGGAGGATCAGGTGTTTTCAAGAGCTCATGGTCATCCTTGGCTGCATAGTAAATTCGATTTTCCCCTGAGCTACATGAGATCTTGTCTCTAAAAAGAAAGAGAAAAACACGGCCCCTTTATAGCACTGCCTGGTGCAGATCTAGGGAGCACCCTATCAGTTACTGGGCTTTCTCTACAGACTTGAATGACGTCACACAGTGTGGGAGCAGTGAAGACCGAGAGGTACAGGCTGGGGAGTTGGGGGAGGACGCTACTTCCAAATGATTTTCTTCGAATTGAATTTGGAAGAGGCTTGTGCTTTGGGGTTTCTGAATTGAGGCAGAATTTGCATTTATCCTAGTGGTAAAGTGAATAGATGTTTGTTCAAGTCTCCTTAGGAAAAGTCAAACAAAAGTTAACACAGTGAAAATTTACTCTCACTACCAAAGAAAGACCTTTCCCCAAATCCCAAAATGTAAATGGTCAATATCCATTTTCAGTGAACATCATTCCAGTGGAATGACGCACTGGGTAAGGGCACTTGCTGTCAAGCATGATGCCCTGAGTTCAATTCCCAGGACCCACATGATGGAGAGAGGGCCAACTTCCGCAAGCTGTTGCCACACACACACACAACCACACCCCCCATGCACACTAAAAAAAAGGGAGTTTGCAATGTGCACACAATGGCTCACATCTATTATCCTAGCCCCTCAGAGGTAGAAGCAGGGGGATAAGGAATTCAAGGTCATCCCCAGTTACATTGTGACTTGAAGCTGACCTGGGCTACATGAGACTCTCAAAAAACAAAATAAAAAATAATGCAACACAACAAAAAAAAACCAAGCCCCCCCTCCCAAATGAGTGGGTGTGCAGCATAGTTGGCAGAGTGCTTGTCTAGAATGCATGAAGCCCTGGGCTCCACCCCAGCACTCACAAAGCTGTAACTTGCTGCCATGTTTGCCAGATAATAAAGGTTTCCCTTCCCATAAAAGCTGCTCTCGTACATTGTATCATTGTGCTTACACACACACACACACACACACACACACACAGACCGCCAGAGCTGATGGGTTCAGGAGGAACTGTAGTTTGCATCTGGGCCAGCAGGTGGCACTCTGGTGTCACAGACAGGACATCTGCTTTTACAGCAGCTCTTGAGAGGAAGGTCTCCTGGCTGATGGGTCTGGGCATTTGACTGGTGCCTTGACCGAGATGAGATGGAGGCTCGGGTCAGAACAAGCCCCGTTCCTTCTCCTCTCTGCCTTTCTCCCTTCTGCTTCTTCCCCTCCTCCCTTTCTTTCCTGGTTTTAGGGTTTGGAACGCAGGACCTCCCACATACTAGAGCACTCTATTACTGAACTATATTCTCAGTCCCATTTCTGTAAAAATTTAAAACTCGGGGGCTGAAGAGATGACTCAGCAGGTAAGAGCACTGGCTGCTCTTGCAGAAAACCTGGGTTCGAATCCCAACACCCACATAATGACTAACAACCATCCCTATCTACAGTTCCATGGACTCCGACACTTTCTTCTGCTTCCACAGGCACTGCATGACATGGGTGTACTGACATGCAGGTATAACACTTCATGCACATAAAATAAAAATAAACTTAAAAAGATTTTAAAATTCAGAACATTCCTTTCATTAAACACTTAAGGAAAAAAAAAGTCTCATAATATAGTCCAGGCTAGCCTCCAACTCAAGATCACCCTGTTTCAACTTACCAAGTGCTGGATTGTGCCAGTATGCCTGGCTTAATACTTTAACAAAATCATACTGCTCTATTTTGCATATTAAGTGACACAGGGCAAGATACAAGAGAAATACAGTAAAAGCAAACAGACAACCTCAGTCAAATGATAACCAAAGCAAACAGCAAACAATTCTAATCAAGACCGGGCTAGCCTTAGACTTGCTATGTAGTCAAGGATGATCTTAAATTCCAGATCCTCTTGTCTCCACCTCCTGAGTGTTGGAATTATAGGCAGGCACCCCCATGCCTAGTTTGTGTGGTGCTGTGGCTGGAACCCGGAGAGGCCCCTTCTAGGTCCAGGTTCTCCCCGGTGCTACTGTGCTTCCCTGGGAGTTGCCATCAACCTCAGAAGGCACAGGGTCTCTGTGCTCCTACGGCTATTACCACTCCCTGAGCATGGGCTCAGCTCCCCTAAACCTGAGGGTCTGAAAACCCTTCTTGGACTGATTCACGGGGACCCACATGCCCTTCTTTGTGTTGACCGCCTTGTGTCATCCTTCCCTCTGTCTCATTTTATCCAATCAGGAGTGCATTTATTTAGCAACAGGCTTCAGAATACAAAGACCATGAGAGACTAGTGCAGTGCCTTCCCATGGGTTGGGCACAACTGTGGAAATCTCTGGAACTTAGGGTGTGACTGGCTTTTGGAAGATGGGCCCAGGGAGGTTAGCATCTGCCCTAGAGAAGATTCTCAGTTCCTCAAGGAGGTGACCGCTTCTCTCTGTGCACTGCGCCCCTATCTGGAGATTGCTGGCACAGGAAGACTCTTGCTTGGCACCCCACAGCACCCACATTGGTTTGAGGAGGAGGAGTGTCAAGCTGTGTGGGAGGACCATGGAGAGCAAGCAGTCTCAGATCTGCAGGAGCACTGCAGGTAGGTGGAGTAAGGCTCAGCTGAGTATGTGCTCTTGGGGGTTGGGGTTCTGAAACCAGGAGGGAGAGAAGTCTAGGCAAGCCCTAAGACAGTCCAGACAGCCTGGGAAGGACTGATGGGCAAAGGGGCAAGAGGCAGGTCTGCGGGTGTGGCCGAGGCAGCTCTTGTCTGCACATGCCTCTCTCTTCTGTCCAGGCTGAGATCAGCTCCTGCACAGGTGTGCACCTTGAGGTCCACCTTGAGTGTCTTCCTCATTTCTTTCCAGCTTATTGATTGATTGAGACAGAGTCTCAGTATATAGCCCTCACTGGCCTGGAACGTTCGAGGCTGGCCTCGAACTCAAAACGATGCAACTGCCTCTGCCTCCTAAACATTAGGATAAAAGCTTGTACCACCATGACTGCTTCTTCACCTTTTTTTTCCCTGGAACTCACTATGTGGACCAGGCTGGCCTTGAACTCATAGAGATCCACCTACCTGTGCCTCCTAAGTGCTGGGATTAAAGGTATGTGCCATCACCTGGCTTCATTTTTTTTAATTCTTTTTATGGGTGTTTGAGACCTGTCTCTGTGGTTTAGAGTGCTTGCTGCTCTTGCAGAGGACCTGGGTTCCATTCCCAGCATGCACAGTGGCTAACAACCATTCATAATTCCAGTTCCAGGGGATCTGACACTTTCTTTGGCCTCCATGGGCATTGCACACATGAGTACACTTACATACATTCAGGGAAAACATTCATACACATCCAAAGAAAGGGTTGGAGAGATGTAGAGCACTAGCTGCTCTCGCAGAGGACCTGGGTTTGGTTCCAGCACCCACATGGCAGCTCACAACCGTCTGTAACTCCCGGTCCAGGGGACCCGACACCCTCTTCTGACCTCTGTGGGCGCTGTGTGACACCAATGCACCTATGCAGGCAATACACTCATTCACATAAAATGAAAATAATACATAAAATATTTTTTAATCTAAAAAATTAATTTTTATTTTTTATATGTGTATGTGTGTATAGATATCTGTGGAGGTCAGAGACCTCGAATCTCCAAGAGGGAGTTACAGACAGTTGTGAGCTGCCTGATGTGGGTACTGTGAGCCAAACTCCGGTCCTCTGCAAAAGCAATGCACTGTCTTAACCACAGAGCCATCTTTCCAGCCCACAACCTTGTTTTTTTTTAAAAAAAGATTTTATTTGGGGGCTGGGGAGATGACTTGCTGGTAAGGAGCAGTTATTGTTCTTGCAGGGGACCCAGGCTTTGCTCCCAACACCCACCTGGCAGCTCACAATCATTTGTGACTCCAGTTCCAGGGATCCAGTGCCCACAGAGGGCACCATGCATGCACAACACTCATACACATAACATAAACATACATTTAAAGAAAAAGAAAAATACTTTATGTGCGTGTGTGTGCGTGCATGCACATGCACGCAGGTGTTCGCAGAGGCTATAAGGGAGCATCAGATCCCTGGAGCTGGCATTATAGGGAGTTTAGGGCCACTCTATGTGGGTGCTGGGAACCAAACTTAGGTCCTCTGTAGGAAAAGATGCACTCTTAACCACTGAGTCTTCTGTCCAGCCCCATCTCCATCTTATTTTTTGAGATGAGGTCTCTTCCTTTTATCTTGAGCTCCTGATTAGGCCAGGCTAGTCAGCCAGTGAAGCCCTGATGATCCGGGTGTCTCTCCTTCCCCCAGCACTGGGATTACAAGCACAAAAAGCTACCAAGCCTGGCTTTTGATGTGGGAGCTGGGGTTGAAACTCAAATCCTTATGCTTGCATATAGCATTTTACCAATTGAGCCATCTCTTCGGCCCCCTGGGAGGTTGTTTTATAAAGTGTTCTATTTTGGAGAGTTTTGAATCTATACCAGCGTAATAAAAAGTATAATGAGCTCTGTGTCTTCAGCAGCAGCAGCAGCAGCAGCAACTCCCAAGAGGTCTCCCCGCCTGTGCCCCAGGCAGCCCTCATGTTAAAGCCACCAGCTACCAGCACACTTGGAAAGATCTCATCCATAGTGTGAAAGGATGCCAGGGTGGTGGCTCTGCAGCAAACTGCCGGTCCCCATTCTGTGTCTCAGAGAAGAGGAACTTCTTTGTCCAATTTAATCCTGGATCCAAACGAACTTTCCTTTCCGGCTGACTGATGCATCTCTGAAGTCTCGAATTTTCTCTCTCTTTTTTTCACTCGTCATTTTGAAATCATTTCAGACCTACAGGAAAGTTACAAAAATAGTACAAAGAATTCCCATTATGCTCCTTGCCCAGAATCTTTGAATGTTAACATCTTACATAACCACAGTACAGCCATCAAAACTAAGAAATTAACTCAGGTGCCACAAATCTAATCCACTGATCACATTTCAGTCTTGCTCACTGGCTCCCAGCTTTCCACTGGAAGAGCCCTTCAGTCTTACTTTATCTTTCAAAATATTATATTTATTTTCAATTTTAATTATTTTTGAGATAGGAGCTCATGTTGCACAGGCTGACCTTGAACTCCTTATGTAGGTAAGGATGACTTCTGATCCTCCTGCCACCATGTCCCCAATGCTGGAATGATAGGTATTCATTATCAGGCTTAATTTACATAATGCTGGGCATGGAACCCAAGACTTTGTGCTAGGTTATCTATTATTCTTGTTGTTGTTATTATTAGTAGTAGTATTATTATCATTATTATTTGAGACAGTGTCTCATCATGTAACCTGGAATTAGCTATGTAGATCAGGCTGTTCTTGAACTCATAGATATTCACCTGCTTCTACCTCCCAAAGTTAAAGGCATGTGCCACCATGCCCCACATTATTTATTATTTTTGGAGTATGCTGGCCAGTTATTTTGCAGATCCCTCTTATATTAGGTTTTGTCTGATGTTTCTTCTTGATTAAATTTGGCTTCTGCCCTTTGGGGGACTTTGGTGTCACTATTTTCTCCCTTTTTAAATAAGTACCTGTGGTGAGAAAATCTGAGACCATAAATTTCATATTTTACTATTGCTTGCTAGTTTTCATGTCCATTGCTGATTCTTTTCTTTTTATTATGTTTTTATTTATTTACTGTATATGTGCCCATACATGTGGAGATCAGAAGACAGCCCATGGGAGTCAGTTCTCTCCTTGATACATGGATTTCATGGATGGAACTCAGGTCTTCAGGTTTGGTGGCAAGTGCCTTTCCCCGCTGAGCCATCTTGCTGACCCCACTGACGATTCTTATTTGAAATAATTATTCCTGAGGTGTTTACCAAAACAGTGATTTCTGAGTTTAACATTCCTTCCACATTTATTATGCAAACTTCTCTAGGGAAGAGTGTTGCCTTTTACCCACATATGTATTTATTCTGTTACCTACCAAGAGCTGTACAAAGTAATAGATGTTTTAAATTTTTTAATCACATTTATTTATTTTGTGTATGTGTGTATATGTATGTGTGTGGGCATGCATGTGCCATGGCCCATGTGTGGAGATCAGAGGGAAGTTTTCAGGAGCTGGCTCTCTCCTTCCACGATGTGGGTCCTAGGGATCAAACTCAGGTTGTCAGACTTGGGGGCAAGTGCCTTTATCCACTGAGCCATCTCACTGGCCCTATAGACTCTCACTTTATTCTTTCACTCATGAGTTATTACCATCAGTACTTATTTCTTGCTAAAATGTTCCTGATATGGCCACTGGAAGCTCCTTTCCATTAGCTGTCGGCTGCTTGCCAAGCCCGTCCTTATCGTTTTTGGAGCACTACCTGGCTCCCTGCCTCATCTTATGTTTTCTTTGACCTGGCCCTGGAATGAGCTGTTTCTCTATGGAGCCTGGCTCCTCTTGCTGAGGATGGTTACTTAGAAAACGAGATCTGGGGGCTGGGAAAATAGCTCAGTAGGTAAAGCTCTTGCTGTGCAAGCATGAGGACCAGAGTTCAGATCCCCAGAACCCATGTAAAAGCCAGGCAAAGAGGGGTGTGTGTCTATAACCCTAGCGATGTGGGAGTGAAGAAGCAGAGACAGGAGGATCCTAGGGGCTGGGCAACCAGCCTAGCTGAAGTAGAGACCTACAAGTTCAGTGAGACTCTGTCCTAAAAAATAGATAGCAAGTGAAAGAGGAAGAGGAAGGTGCTCTGGTCTCCACACGGACCCAGAGTATATGTGCATAGAACACACACAGCCCTCAATTCAGATTTGGGGTTGTGGAGGGACAGTTCAGGTTCACAGGGATTCCTGGGAAGCAAAGATGTGTGTGTGTGACAGTTGCACTGTGTGTCCAGCAGGACTCTGTGTGCTCCTGATGTGGCCAGCTCCTGCAAGTCAAGTTCTGGCCTCCTCCAAAATGCATATTCCTTTCCATGTTGTGAAAACTGATTAGTGTCTGAGATAATCTTGAGACTTTCACAGAGTTTATGTGTGTGGTGAATGTGTTTGTGGTGAATGTGTATGTATGGGTACATGTACACAGTGCCTCTACGTGTGGGAGCCAGAAGTCGGTATCAGTTGTCTTCATCCACTGTATGTCTTGAGACAGTGTCTCTTACTGAACCAATTGGCTAGACCATTGATTCTTCTGTCTCTACCCCTTCCAGCTCTGACATTACAGACAGTTCCTACACTTTTTTATGTGAATGCTGGGAATCTGAACTCAGGTCCTTATGTTTACATGGCAACCTCTTTACCCACTCAGTCATCTCTAAAACCCAAGTTTCTTATTCCTTAAAGCAAATGGATTAGACAGTTGTTTTTCTTATCCTTTCTAACTCCTGTAGGAGAAGAAAGGTTTTATAAAATAGTCAGCTCTCAGCAGAAAAGACTTTAATACCTGGCTGCAATATCTGATGTGGCCACGAGAGGGGGATGTTAGCCCCACAAACTGGCCCTGGCCTCTGCCTCCTGGCGTTCTTGGGTCTTCCACTATGCTTGTCTTATTTTTATTTGGACATGGCAACTGGGACATACCTACCACAACTGTCTGCCTGTTGCCCCTCCCTGCCTAAGTAAGCCACATCCATAGGAACTAAGTAAGTGCCATCAAGGTCACAGAGAAAGATGTCACACAGAACATTCAAGGCAGACTTAAGGAGCATTACATGGTGAAAGAAAGAGACACTAAGACCACTGAACAGTCTGGCCTTCTTCTCTCTTCCCGTGCTTTCTCCCATGCCTGGCCTGAAGCATATTGAGGCTGGGTTATCAGGAAATGATTTGTAAACTGAAACTTCTTACTTTTACAGGACAAAGGGTGGGTCATCTAACAGTTTAAAAACCACAGATAGAATTGATTTTTACTTTGTGGATTCTGCTGTGGGATGATGGTTTGTTTTCTTTCCCAGTACTGGGAAGGGAACTTAGGCATTCATGCATGTTAGGTAAGTGAGCTATAGCCCTAGCTTTCGCCTCTCCACTGGTTTGCATTTTGTATCTTTGAGACAGGGTCTCAAGTACCCAAGCTGGTCTTGAACTTGCTATGTAGACAGGGAAAGCCTTGAACACCTTATTCTCAAACTTCAACCTCCAGGGTGCAGGGATTTCAGGCCTGTCTCACCAGGCCTGGCTGAACAAGTAGTGACTTTTTATAGAAAAAGTGAAACATATTGGTAAAAGAACAATCTTGTTTCCACCCAGTGGTCTAATGTCCTTTAAAATAGATGCTGATGGTTTTTTTAAGATATATTTTTATTGTTTTGTTTTCTTATTTTTTGAGACATTGTGTCACTATGTAGCCCTGGTTGGCCTGGAATTCACTGTGGAGACCAGGATAACCTTGAATTCATAGAGATACACCTGCCTATGACTCCTGAATGTTGGGATTAAAGGCAAGCACCACCATGGCAAGCCTGTAAAAAAAATTTGTGTATATGTCTATGGTATGCATATGTGTATGTATGTGTGTGAGTACATATAGATACTGTATACACATCATTCTCCAGGCTAAGCACATTGTGGCTACCGACCCTGGGGCCTGGCATTTAGGACTCCCCTTCAAGGTGGGTTGTGAGTGTCCTGCCCTGCTCTCTCCCTGTTATGCTGAGGCCCCCACTCTCGAGCTGGCAAAGTTGGACAGCAGCTGTGGTGGGAAGCTGACATATGTTTAGGCCTGTTACGTGCTTCTGGTTCATCTATACACCACCTACAGGTGAGGTAAGCCTTGACCATGTCATGGATAGGCAGCAAGGTACTGAGGAAGACTTGCTGGGGCACGGCAGTCACTTAGCCCTGGGCCAGGCCCCTCTCTTGGACAAAGATCAGTGCTGTCCTAAGCAGGCTTTGCTAGATCTCAATCACATAGCAAGGATCATGAAGAAGGAGATGGTTCTCCTGAAGGGCAATCATTCAGGCTTCTAGAATCCCCTACTGGATGCTGACTCTTCAGTGATGTACCTGGAACTTTCTCTGAGTGCTCTTCTTACCCTCATGACCTTGACATGGCCTGGGGAGAAACTAGCAGGAGTGGTCTGAAAGGATGTGGCACTGTGGGAGGGGACCAAGCTGGATGGGGGAGCCTTGCTCGCTGCCCCCAGCAGACCCTCTTCAAACCAAGAGAGGTCCCTTTGCTGGGAGAGACCAGCAGGGCAGAGTGTCTGTGGTAAGGCTCAGCCTGGAGCTCTAGGCTTTGTCAACATCAAAGACATTGAAGGAAGCCATGGGCCATCCATGCAAGGTGACCCTGACAGATACACAAATATGACTAATGATATAAGGCATCTAGAACAGATGAATTTGTAGAAACATAAAGGAGAGGTGATGGCCAGGGGAGGGAAGACCAAGTCCACATTAGTGGGAACAGAGTTCCAGTTTTATAGGATGAAAAGAATTGTGGGGTAGAGGTGAGCTCCATTGGTAGGGTGCTTGTTTAATATGAATGGAGCCCTGAGTCCGATCCTCAGTACCACATAAACCAGGTGTGATGGCTCACTCACAGCTATAATCTCAGTACTCAGGAAGTGGAAACAGGAAGACCGGAAGTTCCGGGTCATCCTCAACTATGTAGGGAGTTCCGGGCCTGGACTATAGGGCAACCTGCCTCATAAAGGTGGGGCGTTGGTGTTGAGAGATGACATTTAGTAAAATGCTTGCTTCGTAAGCATGAGGCCTTGAGTTGAGATTCTCAGCACTCATATAAGAAGCTGAGCGCGGCTGTACGTGTGCCTGTACCCCACAGCTGTCAGGGACGGAGGATCACTGGGGCTTGTAGGCTGCCACTCTAGCTGAAAAAAATGGGAGTTCCAGTTCAAGAAAAGACCCTGACCCAAAGGACTAAGATGGAGAGTGATAGAGGAATACTCCTGGCATCATCCTGTGACCTTTTTATTTGTACTCACATGTCGGTACACACGTGCACACACACATGAATAATCCACACACACACGTACATGTCCAACAAGCTAGGCATCGTAGTGTGCGGGTTTAGTGGCAGCTATTCCAGAGGAAGAGGCAGGAGCATGCCTTAGGATAAACCTTGATTACTTAGTGAAACTCTTTCAAAAATCAAGTTTAACACATGTGCAGACAGGCTCTGTGCCCTGCTCAAGCCTGTGCTTACGGGCATCAGTGGCTCTTCTGCTCAGTGGCTCACGGGGACATGCAAGCTTCCCTCTATAGGTTGTCCACAGAAAGGATCTAGCCATGGAAGGGACTATGTAGGGTGGTGGCCTGGGAGGTGGACCTGTGGCTTCAAGGCAGCTGGGTGGTGGAAAGCCGGCTCCCGTGGGCGCTGTACCCTCAGAACTTAGAAGCTTTCGCTGCTAACCGCTCCTCTCATTCTGAGAGCCACTCGTCTGGGTCAGGAGACCTGCTTTCCCGGCCGCGTTGGTCCTCAGAGCCCCAGTCTGCGGTGCTGGAGTTGGAGGGCGACATGGGAACGAGTCCCCTGTAGGGAGGAACCGCAGGCTTTTGCTGAGGTGACTGAAGCCGGTTCAGTGTGTTTTCAGAGGGGATTTGAAACGAGAAGAGAGACAGCAGACAGTGGCTCTCAAGTGATATAGCATTGGCCCTGCAGCTGGAAAGCCAGGCACAGTCTGGGGGGTGACACACCCAACCAAGGACAGCCTAGCCCGGAGGGCTTGAGGCTGACTAAACTTCAGAGCTACAGTTCAGACTCTGAGTCCTGTCACTTGCTGTCCCAGGCAGTCAGGGACCAGGTTGGGGCATGTGGGGGACCATCAGTCTTGTCTGCTTTCTTGTTCTAACATCTAAGCTTGGAACAGAGACTATGTAGAAATCAGTCTACTTTTGCCTCATTTAAATCTAATATATAAGGCATAGCCTGTAGACTCATAGTGGCCCTGGAACCCTGGGAATCGCCTCCAGGGAATTAGTCAACTCTTTTGCCCTCCCTCCCATCTCCTCTTCTTATGCCCTCCCCTCTCTTCCCCTCTCCTCCCTCCCCTTCCCTCTCCTCCTTCTCTTCCTACCGCCCTTCCTCAAACACATATTGAGCTCCTCCTCAGTGCCAGGCTTTGGGGTCCTTGCCTGGAGTGTGTACTGTGTGATAGGAGACAGGCAAACGGAACTGTCTTGTGTTGCGACAGAGACAAGCCTGGTGTTGGGGCATGGAATTGGAAAACGGCTGTCAGCAAGGTCTGGCCCCATCGAGGGAGGCCACACACTAGTCAGGTTCTCTCTGGGGGTCAAATTCAAAGTCCTTTTTTGAGATAGATGAGGGCAGCTATGGAGGGGACAGATACTGTTTCAGCTCCCTGTGGCTTTGGGTAGCAGTGATGAGTGATTCAAGTCTTCCCAGATGTAAAATGGGTCCAAGATTAGCCACATAGGAGCAGAGGCTGGAAGACAGAGGGACCATCACCTGCCTGCAAGTGCCATTCTGTTCCTGGCTGGTGAACCAAACCCCCCACCCCTTGGCCCCAGTGAGAGCAGGGAGGGGAACCCAGAGTCTGCCTTGAGCCTGAGGAAACGGCCTCTCCCTGCTCCCCAGGTTGGTCCCCAAGCTGCCTGGCGCACAGCCTCACTTTCTCAGGAAGGCCAAGTTACCGAAACAGATAAATCAATCTGTCACGAGCAGCCTTGGAGAAAGACTCTCAGCTAGCTCAGCCAAGAAACTCAAAAGGAGAATTGTTCCCGGAGCCCAAGGAGGAAACAACAGATAGTTCTTCGCAGTTCCTCGCCTGCGGCCTTGCCGCCCAACCCCTCCTTCCTCGGGCTGCAGAGAGCACCTGTGTGCTGGGGGCCAGCCAGGGACAGCACCGCCTCTCCTTCTGGCTCCCAGGGCAGTGCCCAGACCAGAGCCACTGTTGGGGGAGGAGGGTACAGAGCCACTGTTTGGCTCTTGTCCTAGTTTTGTCTGAAAATCCTTCTCTGGCCCCTGGTGGCCTTTGCTGCTTAGAGGGGCACATGGGTGTGGGTGGGGCTAGCAAGCAAGTGACCATTTGGACAAAATCCCCATCTGAGTTTAGAGTTTGGGGGTGATGGAGACCAGGAGGCTGGAAGACAAGTCAAGGTGCCAGGGACTTAGAAGCCAGTGGGGACCAGACCTCTGTGAGCTCCCTCAGAACAGAAGAGAGTATGGGGGTGACTTCTTCCTATGGGGAAGGGGACCCCCATCTGGGGTCACAGTCAGCTTCACCACTTCGCAGCGGGGTGGCCTTGGGGAGTTATGTGCCTTCTCTGTGCATCCATTTTCTCATCTGTAAGCTGAGCATTTTGTGCCATCTTACAATGAAGATCTAAGAACATAACTTGTGAACTCCATGCTGGGCATATTGAGTGTAGGGTGAATGGCAGCTGTCATTACCCATGTCACCTGACAATGATATATTACACTCTGTCATTATTACACTTTGTGTCCATTTTCTTACTCTTCAGGGTGGATATTATGGTCCTTACTCTCTAGGAGGGCATAGCTGCCCAAGGGCTTGGTCACTCAGGTCTAAAGCTGTGTTAGAGGAGTTCTTTTAGGCCTCAAAGCTATTGCTGGTTCTCTCTCTCTTTCTCTACATCTGTGCATGTGTGTGTCTGTCTATAGTGTATGTGCGTATGTATGTGGGTGCATGCGCAGAGGCCAGAGGAGGACACTGAGTATCCTGCTCTATCACTTTTTGTCTTATTCCCTCAAGACAAGGTCTCTCACTGAGCCCGGAGCAAGGCTGGCAGCCAGCAAGCCCCAGTGATCCTCCTGTTTCTCCCTCATACCCAAGCACTACTGTAACAGGTGCATATGGCCATGTCTTGCTTTTTACATGAGTTCGGGCATGCAAATTCTGGTCACGCTCGTTCAAAAGCACTCTTACCCACTGAGACATCTCCCCAGCCTACTATTGCTGGTTCTACTGCATGTTGCAAGTAAGACAGAGAAGGTACAGAGTCAGAGAGGACAGGCAGGTGAGACATCAGCCCAGGTCTCGGCAATAGGTCTGTCTTGTACTCCGTGATAGCAGGGCCTCTGCTGTGTAGCTGATCAGAGCTTGGTCAAAGGGGCTGTGACCAGAACCAGAAGGGAGGTGCAGAGGGAGAGAGAAAACATGGTCATCAGAAAGAAATATACCTGGAATTGGTGGATAGGAAGAGTGTTCTGGCAGACCTGTGAGCTGCTGGCCAACCAGAGCAGGAGCAGGAAGGCCTCTGGGTCCCTATTCGCCCCAGGGAAAGTGTTCCAGGGAAAAGAAAGGAATTCACTGACAATGGAGAAAACTCCCCAGGAGAGGCAGAGTGGGCGTCTTTGGTGAGCTTCAGAGCCCCTGAGTCAGAAGGTCCCAGGGCCCCTGTGGGGCAGGAAAGGGAGGTAATCACGTTCCAGCCATCTGGAGGCACACACATCTCTTGACACACGAAAGGTGACAGCACAGTGTCATCAGCCTGGGAGTGTCTGATAACGTCATTGGGCCTGGGCGCTTGGGTGTGGCACATGCCCCTAACTTCCCCAGGGAAAACTTACCACTGTCAGGCACGGGAAAGAACTGTCAAGGGTCTATGAAACGAGCTGTGCAGATTGTGAAATTTAAGCCGCGGGGCTTGTGTTTGCTTGGTGACAACATGGAAAGCCACAGATGTTCTCTCGAGATGACAAAGAACTGCTGCCAGGGATCTCTTTGGCATGACCTCCATCACTTCCTGCATGTCACTTGTTCCTGTCTTCTGCTTCCCCAACCCAGAGGGAATACACCTACACCCACACGGCGTCTGCAGCAGGGATCCAGAAGGGAACAGACCACTGGTGGCATCTTAGGTAGTAGGAGTGGATTGAGGGGTAGAGGTCAAAGGTCAGATAAGAGGTGCTGTGAAGTTCAGGAGAAGGATTATAGAGGACTAGAGGCCAAGGGCTGTTGGTTATCAGAGGTCCTCACTAGGCCAAAGGCCTGGAATCAGTAAGATATTAAGCAAGAGCAGGGATGAGAAAGGAAGGGACAGGGACTGGAGAAATGGCCCAACAGTTAAGTGTGTACTTCTTTTTCAGAGGACCTGAGTTCAGACCCCAGCACCCACATCAGGCAGTTTACAACTGCCTGAAACTCCAGCTCCAGGGGATCAGATGCCTCTGGTCTTCTGGGACACTTGAACTCACATTCACACATACTGACAGACACACATACACAAAATTAAAAATAATAAAACAAATCTTAAATAGAAAGTTAAACTGGGAGTGGTGGGGCATGTCTTTTATCCCAGCATTCAGGAGGCAGCGGCAGGAGGATGTTTGTGAGATTGAAGCCTATCTGATCTACATAGTGAGTCATGAGTTCCAGGCTGGCTGGGGCTAAGGGGAGACCCTGTGTCAAAAGTCAAAACAAAAACAAAAAACAGAAAAAAAAAGGGAAAGCTGACATTTGAAGGGCTTACTCTGAACTGAACTCCCTCTGACCGTTGAGAAGTGAACATCAGTGCTTTATTCTTGCAGATACAGAAACTGAGACTCAGGGCATTGGGGATCTCAATCCTGTGGGTTGAACATCTCGCATGAGAACCTACATAAAAAGCCATGCATGGCAGCACATGCTTACAATCTTAGCACAGGGGAGGAAGAGACAGGCAGGTCCTGGGGCTTGCTGGTCACGCAGACTAGCCTAATTGATGAGTTCCAGGACAGTGAGAGGTAGATGATGCCTGAGGCATACTTGATGTCTGTCCTCACCTCCCCAGTGTTGGGATTAAAGCACATGCCACCATGCATGGCTTTTTACATGGGTTCTGGGAATGGAGCTCAGGCCCTCATGCTTGCAGGGCAAGTACTTTACCAATTAAGTCCTTTCACTAGTTGGTGAGATGGCTTCGTGGGTAGAGGCATCTACCACCAATCTTGATGACCTGAGTTCCATCTGTGAGACTGACGTTGTGGAAGAAGAAAACTGACTCCCAAAAGTTGTCTTCTGATCTCTGCAAGTGTGCTGTAGTACACACACACGCACACACACACACACATACACAACTACTGCTACTAATATAAAGGAGTTCTACAAATTCCCCTCTGTCAGTTCTAGCAACGAAAATGGACTAAGACACTCCTACAATGTGCCACAGCTCCCAGGCTGACAGTTTGGCACCAGAAACAGTCTGTGTGACCACATAGTGAGCAGATGGCCACAGAGGGCCCTGGGCCAGGGCCAGGTCGGCAGGGTCTGTGTAGGGAGATGGTCAGGCTCAATGAGGACTCATTTCTGGAGAGGAGGGGTGTGCCTGAACTCTGGAATTTGAAGGCATCTGATAAGAGGGAGAGAGAATCCAGTATCTTCCAGACTAGGGATTCCCAAAGAAGTGCCTGAGTGTTAGCGATGGCCTGGAGCTAAGAAGGCCCTGTTTTGCTGTCTAGGTGACACATTTTGGAACTCACTATACGAGAAGAAGGTGCAGGCTAATATTAAAGTTTCTTTTAAAATCTGATGTTAAAACATTTTTATTGTATTTTAATATTTTGTGTGCATGTCTCTATGTGTGTATTCATGTGTGCCATGGTATATGTGTGGAGGTCAGAGATAACTTACAGGAGACAGTTCTCTCCTTCCACCATGGGGGTCCTGGGGCTGGAACTCAGGTTATCAGGCTTGCTGACAGGTGCCTTTACCCACTGAGCCATCTCATTGGCCCACGGATCTGTTTTCTGTTTGATTGATGTGTATGTATGTGTGTGCATATGTGTGCACGTGAGTGTTCATGTGTGTGAAGGTGCATGTGTGTGTGAATGTCGAGATCAGAGGACAACCTCTGCTATAGTTCTTCAGGTACCAACCATCTATTTTTATTTATTTATTTATTTTTGAGACAGGTTCTGTCACTGGTCTGGAACTTACCAAGTAGGCTGGGTTGGCAGGCCATTGAGTCCCAAGGATGTGTCTATCTCCCCTTCCAGTGCTGGGATTATAAACTCAAGCCATCACGCCTAGCTTGTTACTTGGACAGTAGAGATGTAACTCAGATCCTCATCCTTGTGAGGCAAGCCGCTACCAACTGAGCAGAATCTGCAGCCCCTTGAAATAAATCCATGGAAGGAGATATGCAAGAGGCCATGCTGTGTCTATGGCACAGTGCGAGGAAGGCACAGGGAGATCATCCACCCAGTGGTGTGGGGCTCCCTTTGGACTGGGTGTGGCTTCCCTTTGAAAGAACTGCAACATTTTCATGTATTAATTACCTATCTTATTGCTGAGACAAAAGCAGTGTAAAGAAGGAAGGGTTTATTTCAGTTCACAGTCCGGGTCCATTGTGGTGCGAAGGCATGTACAGGAGTGACTGCATCCACAGTCAGGAAGCAGAGAGGAATGCTGGTGCTCAGTTGACTTTCTGCCTTGTATGCAGTCCAGGACTTTAACTCATGGGATGGTGCCACCCACATTTAAGGTGAGTCTTCCCACTTTAGTTAAGCTGGTCCCGAAAATCCCTCATGGACATGCCCAGAGACTTGTCCCTTAGGTGATTCTAGATTCTGTTAATCAATATTGATCATCATCATTTCCTGATTCTTTGATGTGAGCATTCACCTTCCCTAAGGAGCACTCCTAGGGATGAGGCTGCTTCTGTCCCTGACTTCAGGAGAGGGATGAGACTTAGAAATGGCCAGTTGATATAGCCAGATTGAGCAGAGGGGAAGGCCTGAGGTGTACTCCAGACAAAGGGACCAGCCCCAGGCTGCTCATCTACCAGACAGGAGGTGGAGCCACTGGGGATATTCTTTTGGTCTGTGACTCTACATGTGCAGGAGGACATGGTGTCTGGTGTGGATTCGGAAACAGACCACATCATCTAGTCATTAAACATATAATGTAACTGATCATCTTGTTCATACCTGTCTACTGTCCTCTTTTCCTCCACAACCTCTTTGATGTTCTTCTGTCCTCTGTGTCAGATGGACTGGGGGACTGCACAATGGGATGGTCAACCAGCATAGCATGTCTTCTTCCTACCTCCTTAGCGTTTGGTGAGGAGATGGACATACAGCCTAGGCTAGACTGACCTCAGGACCTTCACCCTGTGAAGAAAAGCAGCAGAAAAGATGAATCCAGGACAGGAGAAGAGAAATGAGTCCCTCAATCCAATCGTCACTAAAGACACCTATAAAAACAAAAATTTCAGTTATCGAGGCAACTGATTAATTAATTAATTAGAGACTGGGTCTTACTATGTAGCACTGGTTGGCCTGAAATTCACTGTGTCAAGCAGGCTAGCCTTGAATTCCCAACTGCCAGGATTAAAGGTATGCACTACCATGCCTGGCAGTAAAATAAACATGATTAAGACATTTAGAAAGACCAAGAAGGAACTGGAGAAATGGCTCAAAGGGTTATTTTACTGTCTTTTTTGTTCAGTTCTAGATTGTTCAATTATTTCTAGTTCTGGGAGTAATCATCTTCTCTTGGTTGACTCTGTCCAGAATTGTTTTATATTGTGGAGGTCCAAAAATCTCACATAGGCCTTGTTAGAAAGGAAATTAAGGGGCCAGGGATGTAGCTCAGTTGGTAAAGCGCTTGCCTAGCATGCACAAAGTCCTGGTTTGATCACCGGCACTGCATAAACCAGACATAGTGGCATATCTGTCATTCCAAGACTCGGAAGGTGAAGGTGAGGATCTGAGTTTCAAGGACATCCTGACTACATAGTAAGTTTGGCTACATAACACTTTATCTCAAAAATAAATTAGCCAGACGGAGGGGGAGGGAGCAGAGACAGGCCTGAAGGATTAGTGGAGCATACCTCTCCCTCCCCTCCCCCTTCCCCTCTCCCTCCCTCCTACCCCTTCTCCTCCCCCTCCCCCTCCCCTTCTCCTTCTCCCTCCCCCTCCCTGTCCCCCTCCCCTTCTCCTTCTTTCCTTCCTTCCTTCCTTCCTTCCTTCCTTCCTTCCTTCCTTCCTTCCTTCCTTCCTTTCCTTTCTCCTTCCTTTTTGGTGTTTATACCTGAATTATTAAAGATTTCTTTAACATTAAAAGGGTGAGTATGGTAGGGTTGAGTTCCATTCCCAGAGTCCACATAGGGGGAAAAAGGCAAGATGCAGCAGCATATACCTGTAATTCTAGCTTTGGGGAGGCAGAGACAGGAGACTCCTTGGAACCTGCTGGCCGGTCAATCTAGCTGAATCAGTAAGCTCCAGGTTCAGCGAGAGACCCTGTCCTCAGGGAATAAGGTGGAGAATGACAGAGTAGGACAGCTGACATCTTTCTCTGGGCAAGCATGCCTGCACACACACGTGTGCATATACCACACACACACAACGATTGGATTCAGAAAAGAATAGGTAGCAAAGAATTCATAAGCACTTTAGTCCATCAAAACAGCACTTCTTGTTTAAGAAATTAATACTTCCTGGAAGGAGTTAAAATCGAGTAGAAGTGAAAAACACTTTACAGCAGTAACAGGAAAATGCTAAATGGGTTATTGAAATTTAATAACTTTTTGGATACAGAATCTTGTTGTATAGCGCAAGATAACTTTGGACTTATGATCCTCCTGTTTAATTTATGATCTTCCTGCCTCGGGAGTACCTCCATGCTTGGCAGAATAGAATAGTTGTGGGATTCCTGTAACCTTTGGTCAAAGGATACAGATGCCGCTTAGTTAAAAATGTAGTCGGTTGTCACTAAAAGACTAGAAATGGAATGTCTAACTTTCAAACCAGTGAAATATGAGAACGAAAAGGAACAAAGAGAACTCAATATAATGACAGCAGAGAATGAGAAAACGGGAAAGAAAACACAAAGAACAAAATTAAACAGTGGAAATGGTTTTGGAGACTCTACAATCATAGATTCGAGAGGGGCTAAGCAGGTCTTTCTGTGTTGATCCATCAAGAGCATGTGAGTAGTCCTGGTAGATGGAGAAGTGGGAGGAGACGAGGAGCAGGTCAAAGGTCAGCAGAGGAAGGAGCGGTCAGAGACGCCAATGAGGCCAAGGAGAGCCAGTCAGCCTCTCTGAAGATCAGCCTTAGAGGCAGGCCCTCCCTCCCCCTCTCTCCTCTCCCTCCCTCCCCCCTCCCTCCCCCACCCTCTCTCCCTCCTTCCTCCCTCTTTCTTTCCTTCTTGTGCTTTGAGACAAGGTTTCATGTAGCCCAGGCTAGGGCTGAATTTATAAGCCTCCTGCCTTCATCTCCTGAGTGAGTGTTGGGATTACAGATATGCTCCATGCTTGGCTTTGTGTGTGTGTGTGCGTGTGTGTGCATGCGTATGCGTGTGTGTGTGTGTGTGTGCGTGTGCGTGTGTGTGTTGCTGAGACCCAGAGTCTCACATATGCTAAGCATGTACCCTTACACTGAGTTATACTCCCAGCCCCCAAGGGGTTTAAGTTTTTTTGTTTTCTTTTGTTTTTGAGATAGGGTCTCCCTATAGTTCCAGCTGGCCTGGAACTCACTATGTATATGAAGTTGGCCTCAATCTCACAGAGATCCTCCAGCCTTTACCACCACACCTGGCTTCCATGTTATCTTTTGGAATAGAGTAGAATCTCTCACTGAACCAGAAGCTCACTGATTGGCTACACAAGCCCCAGGATACACCTGTTTCTAGCTACCTGTGCTGGGGTTACAAGACTGAGCTGTTGTTCCCAGCTGTTTCTGTGGGTGACAGGGACCTGAACTCATGTCCTTGTGTTTATGTAGCAAGCACTTTACCCACTGAAACATCTCTTCAGACTGAGGTTTTTTTTCTTTTTTTTTTTAACTTAATTACATGGTTCTTTAGGGTGAACTATGTGGATGACACTGCCTTGTCACAATGTCAAAAGATCGGACATGCCTGACCCCAGATTGTCAGGAGTCAAGAGGGCTGACACCAGGGACAGCAGTGCTCCCAGGCCATGAACCTGTGTGTGTGTGTGTGTGTGCTATGTATGTGGCATGTGTATGTCTCGTGTGTGTATGTGGTATGTGTATGTGGTGTGTGTTTGATGTGTATATGTGGTATGTGGGTGAGTGGTGTGTGGGTGTATGTGGTCTGTGTACGTCTGTGTGTCAGTGCAGGTGGTGTGTATGTGTGTGTCTGTGTGTGTGTGACCTGGTCTCCCTCGGGAGGCCGTACTGCTCAGTGGGAAACTCTCAGGCACCAGGAATGGCGCTCAGCCTTCAGTCCTGCTTCCCTGCCTCCAGCTTGCAGCTTGGACAAATCACCCAGCTTGAGTCACTTTGCTTTGCCTTCCTGTTTGCTTAAGAACAATGCTGGATCATGGGGGACAGTAACTGGTGCACACAGGACCCAGTAATGATAGCTTTCTATCAGGTAAAATTGTCCCCGGGCCAGGAAGCCACAGCACAAGTGAAGGAAGAGAAAGACGACTGGCCTCGGATGGGCGTGGGGACGCCGCCAGGAAAGGTGAGGTCCCAGGGTTCAAGGGAGAGGCCTGTTGTGGAAAGGACTGTTAGCCCAGGCTCCCCATATGCAACACTGTCTAGGTTTCTCATCTTTGTGTGGGGCCTCCGCAGAACCAAACCCAGGGGAAGGAAGGCAGAGGGCCAGGCAGCTAGCTAAGGGCTCGGTCTAGGCAGGTCTACATCATTCCTGGGACAGGGAGGCCTGGGCTGAAATGAACAGATGCCCAGTGCTCAGCATGTTCTATGCAAGGCCTTTCCATCCCTGTTCACCTCCAGCCTCAGACTGGAAGCCAGGCTCCAGCCCAGAAAACCTTGTCCCATTGGTTTCCAGGGACCTCTCCAAAAGGTCAGGGGTAATGAATTCCTGTTTTTGCCACCCAAGGGACAGCTGAGGCTGTCCACAAGACCCACTCGGCATTTCCGGCTCTGAATAAATCAAGTGGGAGTTAGGCTGAAATTTATCTTTGTGGTGTTTACACAGACAGACCTTAAAAAGCTGGTCGATACGGTAAACAAGGATAATTAAAATATTTCAGGGGAGAAGGTTGAACATTCCAGAGGGGACCAGAAAAGAACTTTGGAAGCACAGCAGCCAAACCCATCCCTGGGGAATGAGAGGATGAGAAACTCATTTTTTTATCTTTGTGGTGTGTGTGTGTGTGTGTGTGTGTGTGTGTCTGTGTGTGTGTCTGTGGACAGCTTTGGATGCTGGTCCTCGTCTTCTACCTTCTTGAGACAGGGTCTCTTGTTGGCCATGGTGCCTATGAGCTTCTGGGATTCCCTGTTTCCACCTTATATCTCACACAGGAGCTCTGGGGTTACAAATGTGCACTACTGAATCTGGCATTAAATGGATTCTGGGGCTCCAAACTCAGGTCCTGGTGCTTGCATGGCAAACACTTTACCCACTGAGTCATCTTCCCAGCTCTAGTTGTCATTAAAAATTATTTATTTATTTTATTGTGTGTATGACTGTTTTGCCTGCATGTATGTAAGTACACCACCTGCATGCAATGCCTACAGAGGCCAGAAGAGGGTGTCAGATTTCCCTGGAATTAGAATCAGCTACCATGTGGGTGCTGGGAACCAAACCCAGGTTCTCTGCAAGAACAACTAGTGCTCTTAGCCCCTGAACCATCTCTCCAGCTCCTAATTATCATTTAAAGAATTATATTTTATTTGTTTATATGTGCCCAGGCCCACGCATGCCACAGTGCATGTGTGGAGGCCAAAGGACAGCTTGCAAGAATCAGTTTTTTTCTAGCATCGTGTGGGTTCCCAGGGATTTAAATCAGGTTGTCAGGTTTAGTGGCATGCACCTTTATCCTCTGAGCCATCTCTCTTGCCTAAATATCTGTCATTTTTAGTATTACACAAATCATTATACAAATATTACCCATAGATTCCCAATGGTGATTGTGGAAGAGGTATATGGAATGTGGTCCTGTTTTCTCAGCCCACCCCCAACCCCCAGGGTGTTAACCAGCAGAGGCTAAGGCAGCACTGGGCTCCTCTAAGGTCAGGCCTGGCTCTTCCCAGGCAGGGGAAGTGTGGGTAACAGAGGGTGGCACTTTCTTGGCCCATCACAGAATCAATGACTTTCTTGGGTCTTGTGGCCCTGTGGAGCCTCTGTCTTCCTGTCTGTGAAGTTAGGGGTCAGGGAAGACAATGCGCTCACTCTGAGGTTCACAGATTTAGGACAGACTAGGCCTCTGCTCCTCCCTCCCATCAGCTTGGATGTTGCCTAAGGACCCACCATGATCTGTGTCTTCCCCGAAACCTCTGCCTGGACCCAGCATCCAATCTGGAGGCCAACCAGGAACACCAGCTGGGAGGCAAAGAGGTCACCCGCCTGTTATTTGGCTCAGGCCCGACCCTGTTCCTCCCAGGCCTTGTTGCCAACCCTGTGTTTCTGTCTCAGCAAACTGTCCCTGTGACTCACATGGGTAGGGGCTCCCATGGGAAAGATGCTGTGGTCTTTTTGTTGTTTGTTTTTTTGAGACAGGATTTCATGTAGCCCAGGCTGGCCTCAAACTTGCTACATAGCTGAGGATGACCTTGAACTTCTGGTGCTTTTGCCTCTACTTCCTGAGTGTTAGGATTATAGGTGTGTACCACCAGGTAACTATGCTGGGGATGGAACCCAAGACCTCAAGGATGCTAGGAAAGCATTTTATTAACTGAGCCACAATCCCAGCCCCATCGTGGGTTCTGGAAGCTTTGGAATTAGACTGTCCTCACTTCTAATTCCATCTCCACCACTTTACTACCAAGAGCAATGGTAGTGAAGACACTCTGCTTCCCAGGGTGTGTGGAGCAAGGATAGGCTGAATCCCCCTTATAGGTGGTAATCATGCCTGGTGCTGTGTTTAGTCAACAGTGGATTTTAAGATTGGCTATGTTCAGATAGTAGTTTTCCTTTGATAGGAAGGGGCAGACTGTGAGGAGAATCTGGGGAAGGGGCAGTCATGGTGGGAAGATGCTGAGATATAGCACAGTGGCTGAACTGGGTCCGTGCCCATCTTGCCAGAGACTTGACCTTCAGGCAGAGATTACTTAGCTCTCAGGGCATCATCTAGTGCAAAGCAGGCTGAAGTCTTTCTCGAGTGTCCTCTGCTCCAGAGGATACAAGTGTGGTCTCCAGAGTCTGTGTGCCAATGAGAGGAGCTCAGGACAGCTGCTCTCAATTCGTGACCTCCCCATAGAAGATATGAGTAATGAAGCCAACAGCCCGCACAGGCTTTGTGGAAAAAGGCGCCCATCATCTTAATGGTACCTTGGAGCCCTCAAGCTGACCGCGTGGCTGTTTCCTGATGCTCACCCCGCCCGCCAGCCCTCCATGGGAGCTATTCCTGGCGTGTCCTGTGGTACAAAAGCGCAGTTCATCTTTTCAAGGAGACGCAGGGAGGTTGAAAGTCAAAGCCATCGGAACAAACCTTGGCTTTGGAGAGAAGTCAAGTGCTTGTTATGCAAGTCCTAGCTCTCTCCCTCAGAAGAGGGCAGCTCGGTGTCCAATCAGAGTTGGGGGATTTGGAGATAAAGATGAAAAAGAAGTAAGATCTTTGCAGTACACATTGTCTCTTGGGGGCGGGTTGTGGCTCATGGGCTACCCTTGAACATGGAGCAGCACTATCTGTTACCTGGGATAACCCGGTAGCAGGGGACAACCTTGGGCCACTCTGTCCAGAATGGGTAAGAAGGCTGAGGAGATGGTTTAGTCAGTAAAATGCTTGCTGCACAAGCATGAGGACCAGGGTTTGATCCCTAGAACACAGGCAGTTCCAGGGCTGGGGAGGAGAGGTAGGTGGATCCCCGCTCAGGCCACCTGAAAGCAAGTTCCAGAAAAAAGCAGAGACTCTGTGTCAGTAAACAAGGTTGAAGGCTGATAAAACGGCTCAGTGGGTAAAGGCACTTGCAGCACAAGCCTGATGACCTGAGTTTGATTCCTGAAACTCAAATAAAAATTCAGATGCAGTGGTGTGCATCTGTAATTCCAGAATTCCTAAGGCCAGATGGGAAGTGGAGACAGGAGAATCGGCCAGAAACTTTTGGGCTAGCTGTGCTGTAGTACGCAGCAAAGAGAGACCCTGCTTCAACAAGGTAGAAGGAGAGAGCCAACTCTGAAAGTTGTCCTCTGACTTCTACACATGAGCCATGACATGTATGTGTCCACATTCCCATGCTCTTATCATATGCCACACACACTAATAATAAATAAAAATTTAAAAGAAATAGAAGATGGAGAGTGACTTAGGAAGACACCTGAGGTTGACCCCTGATCTACACACACACACACACACACACACACACACACACACACACGCTTGCACCTGTGTACACAGACAGGAGCACACACACACAGGTTGACTCAGGAAGAGTTGAAGTTTGTTTAGTGTCAGTTTGGCTCTATTCTCAGACCTCAGTGTCCATTCTCAGACCTGTGGCTACCACCTTCACACACACTCCAGGGTACCACTGGAGAGATTTAACCAGGGCTGGAGAAATCCCTGCCTCTGACTTGGCCCAGAATTGAGCCTCATCAGACCTCATTTCTCCATCTGAATGACAGGGTTTCAAAATGCTCCCTCAAGCTGAGCTACAAGCAGAAGTGATGGCTATTACACGGGAGTACAACTCTGGGCAGAAAGTTGCATCCTCTGACGATAGTTTGCTGCACTGTGACTCTTGGTGTCCTCTGGAGAAGGAAGTGTCGGGGTGGGGATGAGGGTGCTGCCACCTCCGGGACCTTTCCCATGTGCTGAAAAAGCGAGGGTCTCCAGAATGTCAAACTTAGGGCTGCTATGGGCACAAACCCTTGGGACTAAGACCTTGTGAATCAGGAATATTATGGTTTTATAGTCCTGGGAGATCAGGAGTTATGGGCTTCAATCTTCCAGGGTCAAGTAGCAGGGGCTTGGAGACGGTTCAGTTGGTGGAGAGCTAGTCTAGAATGGAAGAAGCCCTGGGTTCCATTCTCAGCACTGCGTAGATGGGCGTGGTGGCGGCTGCCTGTAATTCCAGGACTCAGATCAGGGGGTTTATGGTCATTCTCGGTTACATTTCCAAGGTCAGCAGGGGCTGTGGCAGAAGGAGATCTAATTAGGCCTCCAATATTCTAAAAAAACTAGCCACTAAATTTTGGTTCCTTTTCTATAGCAGAGTTCTAAAGATAGCTTCCAATGGACCAAAAAGTCCTTAGCTGAGAAGGTTAAAAAGTGCATAGCAGTTGATACAGAGACTCCCAGCTGGTCAAAGTGCAGAGCACAAATGTCTGTGGAGTGCTCAGCCATAAATGGGACTTCTAAATTACATCCCTTCCCCACAAGGCTCAGGGACCATTGCTGAAGAAGGGGCAGAGATGCAGAAAGAGTCAGAGATTAGAGAAAACTGTGGCAAAACATTATCTTCTGGATATGTCCATACCACTGCACTTGCAAACTCACAGCTATTGTGGCTGCCTGCACAAGACCTTCACAAGATCAAGCCAGTCAACCTTCAAGCACAGAAGCAGGAAAGGCTCCTGAGGCCCCACTCCCAGCTGAGAAGTCATTGACAACTACTAGGGGAGGCAAATTCAGATTTCTTTATGAGTGTGGTCCCTGATAGGCTGAACATACTCTGGTGGCAGCCCCATGCTCACGTGCATGTGGGCAGTACAAATTGGACTCAGTGGGTTAACAAAAAAGAAAAAAAGAGAACATGAAGTGGGAGGGAGATGTGAGGGGATCCATGAGGAGTTGGGGGATGGTAGGTGAATATGATCAAAATACATTGTATGCATGTATGAAACTATTAGAGAATAAAAAATTATATTGAAAAACACCCCTAGTGCTCAGTACCATTGACCATTAACAGTAAACTTGCAATCCTCTTGCTACTCCTCTGGGCCAGGCTCTCTCTTGGGGTTTCCTCTTATTATATTATAAAACATTCCCCCAGAGGCTAGAGAGATGGCTCAGCAGTTAAGAGCACTGGCTGTTCTTGTTGAAGACCCAGGTTCGAATCCCAGCATCCACATGGTGGCTAACAACTGTCCATAACTCCAGTTCCAGAAGATCTGATGGCCTCTTCTGTCCTCCACATGTGCTGCATGACACAGGTGTATTTATATAACAATGAGGCAGTATACTCATGTAAAGTAAAAGTAAACTTAAAAAAAAAATCCCCCCAAACGGAGGCTTACAACAGCTTTTTAGTATTGTCTTTTATGGGTTGACTGGGCTCAGCTGGGCAGTTTTCTCCATGTGGTTGTGATTGAGTGGTTGGTCCTGGAGTCCGGAGGTTACTGTCTGGATTCCTTACTCACATGTGCCCTGTGCCTCAGCTGGGGTGGCTGAGAGGTCTGGGGACCAGAGGAGCAGCTCTCTCCCCTCTTGGCCTTGTCATGGAGGAATGCTGATTGAATTGATCTTGTTCAGGTCTTATGCAGGTGATCATGGTAGGCTTGGGGTTCAGTAGACTTCTCACATGGATCCTGGCCTACAAAATTCATGATCCAAAGACACTTTGGCAAAAGTTGCAGTTTTCTGTGACTTAACCTTGGAAGTCTCAAGTGTCACATCCATGTCATTCACTAGCTGAAAGCTAGTTGCAAGGCGACCTGTGCTGGAGGGGAGGGAGAGATGCAGATGTGAATTCTAAGAAGCTAAACCCACAGGGGACCATTCTTGGAGTCTAGCTACCTCAGCCCTGGATGGAGGAGAGGACCATGCCCCAGATCTGCAGCTGCTGTCAGAAACTGAACTTGGGACCTCCGTTCCTAGAAATCTGCCCAGTCTCCAGAACCAGGTTGGCAGAATAGGCAAAAGAAAGCCTGCTTCTTGTTACATGTCTAAAGATTTTGTTTCATTATTTGAGACAGGGTGTCAGTGAGTTGCCCAGGCTGGCCTCAGATTCCCAATCCTCTGGTCCCAGCCTGCCAAGTGCTGGGATTATAGGTGCACACTACTATACCATGTTTGATGATCTTTTCATGAAGACCTGGGTGTGATAGCATGTGCTTGTAATCTCAGAGCTCAGGAGGTGGGACAGGCAGACCCCTGGAGCATGCTTATCAGTCAGCCTGGGAAGCTCAGACAAGTGACAGATAGAGTTTTTAAAAACAAGGCTAATGGTTCCTGAGGACCAATACCTGAGGTCATCCTCTGGTCTTCACACACACACATAACACACTCACACACAGATGTATACATTCACGCGTGTAGCTTCCCACATGTGTACCTCCACATGTATCCACTTACACATGAATGGGGATATATTCCCAGGACAACAGACACAAATCTCTCTGCCTCATACCATGTAATTTCCTAATACACATGTACTGTGTGTTTACATGCAAACCTACTTTCTGTCCCAGCCAAGACTGACCTGTTTCTGACAACTGCCCCATAGACAAACCAAAAAGCCGAAGTCAGATCAGAGGCTGAGCAGGGTGGGAAAGGCATGACTTGGTTTGGTCTGTCTTGTAGGACCCATACTAGGAGACTCTGGCTTCACGGGACTGCTGCCCAAACTGACTCTTCGCAGTGTACTTCAGACATGGTGCTTTACTTTGCTCCTCCTCCTCCTCCTCCTCCTCCTCTTCCTCCTCCTCCTCCTCCTCCTCCTCTTCCTCCTCCTCCTCCTCCTCTTCTTCTTTCTATTCTTCTCCTTCTCCTCTTCTTTTGGTGTAGGGGCTTGTTTTTATAAGTGCATATGTGTGTGCTCATGTGTGTGCACATGCATGTAAAGCCCAGAGGACAACCTCAGGTTCTGTTCCTTAGGACTCACTTTGCTTTTCTAGACAGGGTCTCTCATTGAACCTGGAGTTCATTGCTTAGGCTGGGCTGGCTGGTGGGCCTCAGGGACCCACCTGCTTTTGCCTCTCCAGTGCAGGGATGACAAACACACACCACCACACTCAGTTTGTATGTGTGTGTGTACGTGTTCAGGTATGGGCGTGTATACACCAAGTATTGGTGCCAGAGGTTGACAATGGGTATTTCCCTCTATTTCTCTCTTCCTTTTAAAAATATTTCTTTTATACTTATTTATTTATTGGGGGTGGCATTCCACAACTTCCTCCTTGGAAGTCAGTTCTTTCACCATGGGGGTTCCAGGGATCAAACTCAGCTTGTCAGGGACCTTTATCCAATGAATGATCTCATGGGCCCTCTCCCTTACTTTTTGAGACAGGGTCTCTCTCTGACCCTGGCTTGACTTTTTGGCCAGCGAGCCTTAGGTACTCTTTGTCTCTGCTGGGATTATACTCTGCCTGACTTTTTTCTTCTGTTTTCTTTTCTTTCTTTCTTTTTTTTTTAACACTGGTGCTGTGGATTGAACTCAGTGCATGGCAAGCACTTTACTGACTGAGCTATCTCCCCAATCCCAGACGCTATGCTTTTTTCTAGTCTTGTGAAGGGCCAGCTGGACCCAAATGCCATTCTTTCGCTCTAGCTGCCCTGCTGTCCCAGGCTTTCAAGGACTATTCCAGACAGCCAAGCATGGCCATCACTTGGCAAAGCAAGATTCCAGCAAATTGACAGAAGCCTCAGTGGCCCCTCTGTGACCATCACTGGGGTGGTCCTCCCTGCTTGTCGAGGCCTAGGACCCCTTTCAACAAGAGATGGTTTCGCATGGGTGGGAAACATGGATGAGCCAAGAACCCCAGAAAGCTGCCCTCTGTGTGAATCTGGTGGCCCATGCCAGGAAGGGGCTGTGTCCCCAAGTGGAGAATCCTGACCACAGATGTCCGGTGATCCCATCCTTTCCCTCCTACCAGCAGAGGAAGAATGTTCTGGAAGGAAAACTGTATGTTCCAAAGCCAATGAGCATCAAAGTGGGAGGGTGGGTGTGAAAGTGAGGGTCTCACGGCCTTATGAAAGCAGCTGCCACTTTATCTCAGGAAGGGACCCCAGGGAGTCCTTGAACTTGATGTCATTTCTGTCGGGCATAGGGAGAGGCGCGGGTGAGCGTGTGCGAGGGTAGAGAAATGCCGAAAACACAGTCAGGCTCTGTTAATATTTGATAGACAGCCAAAGCACTTTTGTCCCCAGCCCAGTGAGCTGCCCATGAAAAAATAAACTGCTTTTCAAGAACATTCATCACAGCAAGTAGTGCGTTTCCTTGTCCTTAGACAACCCCATTTCTAGGCCCTTTCTCCCATTAAAAACTCAGATGTGGTCAAACAAATAAACCTAGAGGTATGGGGAAGAAGGGGTGCTTTGGGCAAGGTAGAGGCTGGAGGAGGTGTTGGATAGATTGCTGTACATTCTGGAACATTCTACAAGATTCTCAAGCATTCTAAAAGGTTTGGAGACATTCTCCAGTCTTGTGATGGCGGTCCACAGGCTTCTCCTTCCTGAACAGTCAGTCTTGGGGTTCTACACATGTGAATGGGAGACTCAAGAGCCATCAGATGCTTTGAGCTTCATGCACTTGTCCCTTCTAGCACCCCCATTCTTCTCTGCTTGGGGGGATGCTCAGAGCCACTGTCTTTGGAAGCTCTCCTTCCCCAGTTCTCTATACCCGCTGCCCTTGTGATTCCCTCCCCCTGGGTTGTCTATGTACTCATCCCATGTCACTATGAATTCATTTGCTTATGGCCTCCTCTCCAATAGCGTGTCAGGGATAAAGGAATAATAAGCCAATCCCAGATATGATGCTTACAGCCCAAGGTACCACCAAATCCCTAATCAGGAAACTCTGAGATTTTCTTTCTTTTATTTCTTCAGCATTTAATTCCCTGATTGGTCATCAGGGTAGAACAGAGCCACGTTTCCAGGGCTTGTGTTGTAAGCCCTGTGGGAAGGGGTCAGCTGGTGGGTTTGAGGGCGCCCTTACTCAGGTGCAGGCTACTGAGCTTGGGCTTCACCATGCAACCTTCAGTAGGCCATGTCACCTCCCAGGCCTCAGGAACCTTTTTGCAGACCAGACTAGTCGCTTACTTTGTGACACTTCTGCAGAGAGCACCCAGGGTGTGGGGACATGCCTGCTGCAGGAGCCTAGCAACTCAGGTATTGGCCACTTTTGACTTCATTTAATTAATTAATTTGTGTGTGTGTGTGTGTGTGTGTGTGTGTGTGTGTGTGTGTGTTTGGGCCACACGTGCTATGTTGTGTGTGGAGGTCAGAGGACAGCTTTTGGGAGTTGGTTCTCCCCTTCCGCCTTGTGGACAGGGTCTCTCTTGTTTCTGGACACTGCACTTTGTACTCCAGGGTAGCCATCCTGTGGGCTTCCTGCAGATTCTCCTGTCCCTCCCTCCTGTCTTGCCATAGGAGTTGCTAGGATTACAGCTATTCCCTGCTGTGCATGCAGCTTTTTCTTTAAATGTGGGTTCTTGGAATTGGACTAGGTTGTCAGGCTTGCTTTGCAAAGGCTTTTTAACCTACAGGGCCATCTTTCTGTCTCCATTTTTAACTTTTTTAAAATTTATTTTTAAATTTTGAGGGAGGGTTTTGCAACGTTTCCCAGACTGGCCTCAAACTTGTTAAGTAGCTGAAGAAGATGGCCTGTTTCCACCTCCTGTGTACTGAGATGACAGGTATGTACTCCCAGACCTGCTTTATGCAGTGCTAGGGATGGAACTCAGGGCTTTGTACACACTGGCAAGCACTCTATCAGCTGAGCCCCAGATCCACTTTAATTATTTTTATTAACACAGACAGATCCTCTCAACTCAGCAACATATTTATTTAATAACGTAATATATTTAGTAACTCTGAGTGAGACTGTGATGACTCTAGAACATTCCTCAAGCCTGTGATGCTGCCAGGAGCTGCCCGCTTTTAGTTAATGAGAGCCACTCAGATGTTTGGATGACACCCTTGGGCAGCTGGTGTCTACCAAAAGGATGACCTGGTGCTCTCACAGTGGATGCTGAGGACTAGCCTGCTGGTTATACTCACGTCAGCAACAAGATGGTCCACAGTAATCTGGAGCATCTTCTGATTGTATGTTTGTATAGGCCACAGGTCAACCTCTAGACACAATCCACCTTGTTTTGTTTTTGTTTTTTGAGACAGGGTCTCTCATTGTCCTGGAATTTACCAAGCAGACTTGGATGTCTGGTTAGTGATCCCAGGGATCCACTTGTCTCTGCCTCTCTGGTGCTGGGATTATAAGTGCAAACCACCACACCCAGCGTTTTACATGGGTTCTTGGGTTCTGACTTAGGTCCTTGTGTGTGGCAAATACCAACTGAACAGTTTCTCCAATCCCTTACTACCATCTTTTGGACTCATTCATTCATTCTCTTATTCATGTAGCATGCATATGTTGAGTGTCTGCTGTGTGCCAGGAGAGACACAGTGGTGCACAGGCAGCCTTATCCCCACCCTGCTGGAGGTGACACCCAGCGGGGGAGTAGTCCACACATAAATTAATAGCTGTGTATCAAGCTAAGCGCCAAAGGAAACACAGAGAGGCAGATGGGGAGTGACAGGGTAGAGGGATGTGTGACGCTGAGCAGAAAGCAGAGATGGGCCTGCCTCAGCAGATCACCCGTGAGGCTCCTAAAGAGCTTCTGGGGCCCACAGACAGGTGCAGGGATGTAACCCCAAACCCAGGAAGGGCTGGGACCCCTCTTGCCAGCACATCAACCCTCCCAGATGCTTCTGATTCACTTTGCTATAACCTGGCAGAGCAGCAGCTCCAGGCTCAGGCTCCCAGGCTCTTTGGGGAGATCCAGCACCTGGCTGCTCAGGCCTATACTGCAGCACCAGGCGATCCACATGGCTGTGATGTTTGGGTTTGAGAACTTGAGAGCTACACAACTTTGTCTTTCTCGGTGCCTCTGAAAGGACTCCTCCTTAGGCCTTGCTGAGAATACACTAATTTATTCCTGCTCGCCTGGGCTGGGAAGTAGAGCCAGTGGCCAGCCTGGCATGCTGCCCTGCACTGCACAGCCAGTTATTACTACACCTTCAGACACTTTGCCAGTCTGAGAAATAGATGAAGGCTGGAGTATCTGAACATGCAGCAGGCAGTATACTTAAAAGAAGCTTTAAAAAAATATTTTATTATTTTTATTTTATATCTACTAGTGTATTGCCTGCGTATATGCAAGTGCACCCATTAATGCCTGTGTGGTCAGAAGAGGGTGTAGGATCCCCTGGAGCTGTAGTTATGGATGGTTATTAGCTGCTGTGTGGATGCTAGGAATTGAACCTGGGTCCTCTGCCAGAGCAACCATGCTCTTAATCACTGAGCCATCTCAAGCCCCTTGTTTTTTGTTTTTTGTTTTTTGAGACTGGGTCTCCCTGTAGCCTGAGCTGACCTAGAACTCGCTATGTAGACCAGGCCAGCCTCCATCTCACAGAGATCTGCCTGTTTCTGCCTCCTGAATGCTGGAATTAAAAGCATATACCACCATGCCCAGCTAATAAACTGTTTTTAACTAAAACCTTTTTCTATTACATGTATTTATTTAATGATTTGTGTGGGGGTTGAGGTAGGAGGTACATGTGCCATAGAAACACGTAGAAATTTGAAGACAGCTTGTGGCTCCCTCCTTCCACTATGTGGGTCCTAGGGATTAAACTTAGGTTGTTAGGTTTGGTGGCACATCAACCCTCCTGGATTCCTATAGCCTAGCAGAGCAGGCTATACCTTTATCCCCTGAACCATCTTGCTGGTCCCATCAACAAACTATTTTTATTTTAAAACACTAAAAAGATTTATTTTTAATTAGGTGTATGTGTGTATGTCTGTGTGGTCCCTGCAGGGGCCAGAAGAGAGTGTTGGATCTCCTGGAGCTGGGGAACTGAACTCTGATCTCTGCAAGAGCAGCAAGTACTCTTAACCGCTGATCCAACTCTCCAGCCCCATCTATCTATCTATCTATCTATCTATCTATCTATCTATCTATCTACCTACCTACCTACCTATCTAACTATCTTTAAGAAAAGAAGATACTGAGTCTGGAGAGATGGTTCAGTGGTTGAGCGCACTTACTGCTCTTCTGGAGGACCTGGATTCAGAATCCCTATGGTGACTAACAGCTGTCTGTATCTCCAGTTCTGGGGAATCCAACACCTTCTTTTGGCTTCCACAGGTACCACACACATGTGGTGCACTTACATATATGCCAGCAAGACACTCATAAAATAAAAATAATAAAATGTTAAAAAAAAAAGTTACTGAACTGTTAAAAATACCCAATGGCTGAATACTTTCCTTCCTCCCTCCCAACCTCACTCCCTCCCTCCCTCCCTCCATTCCTTCCTTTGACTTTCTCTAGTGGCTGAATCGCCACCATGGATGATTGTTCTGCCAGGTTAACCATTGAGCCATGAGAATCTTACAATTCAAATATTTCTGTGTGGGAGAGAGGTTAGTTTCATAGCACAATTAAGAAAGGGAAACTACCTAGAAATTCCTTTAGCATCATTCACCTAGCTAAGCTACCTGCCAAATTGTCCTGCTGTCTTGATAAATTCACACCTTTTTTTCCTGCCTCCTACATGATGGATGGCAGTGGGAATGAAGCAGCTAGACAGGTTCTACTTTGAGGTAGAATAGAGTCAGTTCTAACAACTTCATTTTCTTCCTCTGCCATTCAGGAAAAGCGTTCTGGATAAGTGACCTAAAGGGTATTTTAAAGACATCAGAGGGCCTGAGAAATTGGCTCAGTGGGTAAAGTGCTTGCTGAACAAGGTGAAGACCTGAGTTTGATCCTCCAAAAGCCATGTAAAAAAGCCAGGTGCACAGTAATCCCAGGACTAGGGAGGCAGAGGTAGCAGGATCCCCAGGCCTCCCTCGTTAGTCTGGTCAGTCAGTCTGGCTGCATCTTTAAGCTCCAGGTTTAGTGGGAGACCCTGTCTCAAAAAATAAAAATAAGATGGAGAAAACTGAGGCAGACACTCAACCAGCATCAACTTCTGGCCTCCACATGTGTGCACGCAAACATACATGAGAAGAATTTAAGAAGCATTGATGGGATACCTAGCCATAACTATTTTTAAGTTTCATCTATTGTTTGGGATATCAGAAAGGTATTAATAATGTGTCTTTTTTATCCTGCACTTAATATTAATAAAAATATAATTAAAAATTTGATAAAAGTGGTAACAACAAAACACACAAATACTTGGGAATAAAAGGAGGATAAAGGTTTAAAGAGCATATGGGGAGGCCCGGAGAGATGGCTCAATCGGTAAAGTGTCCGCTGCACGAGCATGAGGATCTGAGTTTGGATCCCTGACACCCATGTAAAAAGCTGAGTAGGTTGTCATACATCTGAAACCCCAGTGCTGGTGACTGGGGCAGACACAGTCATGAACGCCCCGGATTTCACTGACAAGGTAATCTGGTCAAATAGATGAACTCCATCTTCAGGGAGATACCACATCTCAAAAAATGAGGTGGAGAGTGACCGAGGAAGACACCTGACATTGACCTTGGGCCTACATGCACACATACTCTCATGCACATGTGAACACACCAACATAGACATGTACATGCACCACACATATGCACATACACAAAGAAGAAGGAAAGATCTGGGATGCACTTTTTAGAAAACAAGATGGCATATTTAAACCCTACTTAACACTCCTATTAAAAGACAAAGTTTGGGGTCTTGGGGTACAAGCCACTGATAAAGTGCACATACAGCCCATAGGAAGCCCTGGGTTCACTCTCCAATACCAAAAAGAAAAAGACTTCAAAGTTGGACATAAGGGAATAAAAAAATTAAGCCATGCAAACATTAATCAGATGAAGGTCTGACTCTGTCAATATCAGACAAAGTAGATTTTTGCATTAGTTTCTTTTATTGCTGTGATAAAATACCCTGATTAAAAAAAACTTAAAGAGAAGCTAGGATTTACTTTGGCTTAAAGTTCTAGAGCGGTGGAGCCTGTCATGGTGGAGAAGATATGCCAACAGGCAGGGCAGGCATGGCTGCAGGAGGTTGATCTCTGTGTCCACACCCAGGAAGCAGAGAGCCAGTAGCAAGTGGGAACTGGCTATAAAACCTCAAGACCCACCTCCAGTGATATACTTCTTCCAGCCAGGTGCTGTCTCCTAAAGGTTCCATAATCATTGCAAACAGCACTACCAGGCGGGGACCAACTGCTCAAACGTAGGAGCCTGGAGGAGATGTTTCATTTCATATTCAAATCACAATCTGAGAATCAACAGTGGTAACAGAGATTTTTAAAAACGGGACATTTCCTGATGACAAAAAGGTTAGCTCAACAACGAGACACAGACATGGACCTGCATGCCTCTACTAACGCAGGTTGACAACACATACAGATGAAAAAGGAAGGAAAGGGAGATGCAGGAGAATTCTGTCATCATGGCTGGAGAGTTCAATAAATTCCTTTAGCAACTGATAGAAAAACCATCTTTAAAAAGTTAAGAAGTATACAGAAAATATGAACAACAGAATTAATCAACCTGACTTAATAGACATTTATACAAAAATACACTCAGTGACTGGAGAGTACGTGTTCTTTTCAAGTGTGTGCCTAGCAAAGTAGGACAGGTGTTGGACCACAGAGCAAGTCTTAAGTTCAAAGAGGTGAAGTCATACTAGGCATCTTCTCTGACCACAGTGAAATCAAATCAGAAATGATAACACAAAAAAAGGTGATTAGAAACCTTAATTTTGGACATTAAGCTATCTTCTAAATAATCCATGAGTCAAAGAAGAAATCACACAGAAAGCGAGAAAATATCTTGAATGAAAATTAACATACTATATGCAAATTGAGATACAGCAAAGCAATGGAAAGCAAGTTTCAAAGTGTGCAGAAGAAACTGATTTAAAGGCAAGGATGTAGAGTTGAATGTGGTGGTGCATTCCTATAATCTCAACACTTGGGAGGCCGAGGCAACAGGATTTCAAGTTCCAGGCCAGCCTGAGCTACATAATGAGCCTTTGTCTTAAAGACAAAGCAAAGCAACCCAGTTATCTAAATTTCCATTTCAAGGAGTTAGAGAAAACACAGCCGTCAAACCTAAGGCAAGAAGCCAAAGAAAACACAAGAACAGGCACAGGTGAGATGGGAGCAGGTGTATGAAGGCACAGATTAGCAAAGCAAAAAGTTGGGCTGTCATGATCATGAAATTGAGAAACTCATCTTGTTGTTGTTTTAAACAGCACAAGTTGTCACTATCAGTAATAAAAAAGATTTGATAAGGTTGTGAAGATGGCTTAGTCTGTAAAATGCTTGACATGTGAGCGTGAACTTCTGAGCTTGATCCCAGAAATCATGTAAAAAATGTTGGGTGTGGTGGTGCATGTTTCCAATTCCAATGCTCAAGAGAAGAAGATAGGTGGATATTCCTGGTGGTAGAGGGCTGCTTAGCATGCAAGGCCCTGAGTTTGATTAATTTCCAGCACTGGAGGGGCGTGTGTGTGTGTGTGTGTGTGTGTGTGTGTGTGTGTGTGTGTGTGTTTGGGGATATACACACAGAGAGAAGGAGAGACACAGAGGGTGAGAGATATCTGTCTTTCTGTCCATCCATCCATCCATCCACCATCTGTGCATCCACTAATGTAAGATCTATTATACTTGATCAATCTATCTATCATCTGTTTATCTATCCATGGTCTGTCTGTCTATCTATCTATCTATCTATCTATCTATCTATCTATCATCTATCTATCTATGTATCTATACAAGAAAGTACATAAACAGTGACTATCTTCCCACATAATAATATTTAGTATCTTTAGCTTAATAAGAAAAAAATTCTACACCCATAAAAAAAGACAGGATAAACCAGGCATGGTGGCGCCCACCTTTAATCCCAGCACTCAGGAGGCGGAGGCAGGCAGGTATCTGTGAGATCCAGGCCAGTCTAGTCTACATGGTGACTTCCAAGTCAGCTGGGGCTGCAGGGAGACTGTCTCAAACTACCAGTCCCCCAAAATACATGCAGGCAAAACACTCATACATATAAATAAAATATAAGTACTTCAAAAAAAACATTGAAAGAAAGATCTCACCAAGAGAACAAGGCAAAACTCAACAGAAAAGGACAACAGGAAAATTGAAGAGTGACTAAGAAAATAAAGACTAGTCCAGGGGGTCTAAAACATGAGTCACGGTGAATTTCAGGAAGAGTGGACAGAAAACATGGAGGGAGGGAATTGCTCATGAGCACAATTTTGTACACAAAAATTCCTCCCAATTGAAAGGCATGACTTCCTGGATTGAAATGATCCCCAGGGGCCCAGCACAATGACCAGACCATTATGTTAACATATCTTGGGGCAGAGAAGGCACAAAGGCTTCTGGGAATAGAGCAGAGGAGGGGTGAAGAGGTCATACACAAAAAATTCTGGACTCAGAATTGTTTTGGAGTTTACCGTAGGAGCCCTGAGAAACTGGACAGGCTCAGAGAAAACGTTCAAAACTGTGAAGGGGCTGAGGAGATGGCTCTATCAGAGAAAGTGCTAGGAAAGCGTGAGGACCTGAGTTTGATCCCCAGCACCTACAGAAAAACTAGGCTCAGCAGCGTGTGCCAGCAATCCCAACACTGAGGAGACAGGGCAGGAGAGTCCCTGGTGTTCTCTGGCTGGTCAGTCCGCTCAGCCGAATCGGTGAGCTCCAGGTGCAGTGAGAGGAACTGTCTGCAAAAAGAGCTGCAGAGTGACTGAGGAAGACACTGGACAGCAACTACTGGCCTCCATATGCTTGTGTACCTGCACACACACACACACACACACACACACACACACACACAGAACTAAAGATTGCCAAGCACATTTACTGTTTCCTATTTTGCTGAACAGTGCATTGTTCTGTAACTGAATATCATAAAAGAGCTATTTTATTATCTCATAACTTTGAAGGTCAGCAGCTAGCAGTGGCCTGGAAAGACTGTTCTGGCTCAGGGTCTCTCATGAAATTTCACCCCAGATGTGTGCACGCGTGCGTGCGTGCGTGCGTGTGTGTGTGTGCAGTGTGAGCATGTATGCACATGATGTGGGCCAGAGGTCAGTCTCAGGCTCATTCTTCAGGAAACATCGACCTTGTTTTTGAGGCAAGGTCTCTCACTTGCCTTCAGATTAGGGTAGATTGGCTGGTCAGTCCTAGGGACCCTCCTGCTGTCACCTCCTCAGCTGTGGGATTATGGATGTGCACTATTATGCTTGACTTTTTAAAAAGTATTTTTAAAATATTTTACTTATTTTTTTTTCATTTTTCTTGTATGAATGTATTTTCCACATATTTGTGAGTACACCTCTGTCATACAATGCCCCTGGGGGTCAGAAGAGGGCATTGGATCCCCTGGAACTGGAGTTACAGATGGTTGTTAGCTACCATATGGGTGCTGGGATTTGAACATGGAACTTCTGCAAGAGCAATCAGTGCTCTTAACCACTGAGCTGTCTCTCTAGCTCCATGCTTAGCTTTTTAACAATATGAGTTCTGGAGATCCAGCTCAGGTCCTTGAGCTTGCACAGCAAGCACCTTATCAGCTGAGCTATATCCCTGGAGCTGGTGAATTTGCTTACAAGCTCACTTATGTGGTTGTTAGCAGCGTACTTCAGGTCCCAGCCATGGGCTACTCATGATGTGTTTCTCCCCAGAGGGAGGAATCCACAGGACCAAAAGAGCCCATGGCAGTATGCGTAATCTAATCCTGGAAGTAACGTTGTACCAACAGCACTGCAGAGTATTCTACGTGGGCCTAAGTTCCAGAAGGCACACCTCACTGGGACCGTTTTTAACATGAAGAGTCTCAAGACTTTACCTCTCAAACACCTTTTCTCAGAAAGGTACTCGAAGATAGATTCCATCAAAACAAGGGAGTAAATCAAGACACAAGACCCAGACCATGAGAGAGACTGAGAGATGTTCTAGGATATAGGGAGAGATAGAAGGCTTGTGGCTATCAGCCCAGCAGAAACAGCAGAGCCCAGCCTGGTATGTCAGAAGGTTCTGGAAAGGACTTGTCCACACTGACAGAATTGGTATGATATTTGACAGGAAAGAAACAAATTGCAGGGAGAGACAATGGGCAGAGTTTAGATTGAATTAGCTATGAGTGAGTGGGAAACAAATTAAACAATTATTAACTCCTGGGTGCAGAGAAGATGCTCAGGAAAGGAAAGGCTGATAGCACAGAATTGACCTCAGAGTTAATAAACACAACATCACAGACGTTTAATATGTCATCCAACGTTCTTTTGAATCTCTGAAGACAGTCTGAGGGGAAAGGGAATGTCTGGTCCCCACTAGTGGCAGTGGTTGGACACTTGAACTCGTCTTCTCACTCTACAAGAGTTGGAAGTCATAGGATGTCAGGGTTTGAATCTGAAACTTCTCCCACAGACTCATGTTTGAATGCTTGGATCCCAGCTTATGTTATATTATTGTTATTTTATTTTGTGTGTGTGTGTGTGTGTGTATGCATGCGCAGGTGGAGGTCAGAGGACAACTTGTGGGAGTCAATTATCTTTTTCCATCATGAGGGCCTCAGTGATTAAACTCAGGTCGTCAGACCTGGTGGCTAGCACTTCTACCCACTGAGCCATCTTGCCAGCCCTGTAGTGCTATTTGAAAGCTGTGGGATCTTTAGGAGGTGGGACCCAGCTATGAGGAGCAGGTCAGTCAAGGTGGGCTGTTGACGGTTACACCAGCCCCTGGTTCTGCCCTCCTTCTCTGTGCTTGCTGGCCAGGCATTATGGGAACACATCACTACCTCAGCTCCTCCCTCGACAGATGGGGCCACTCCCTGTGGCTTCCCTCTACCGGTGGGCTGAAACAGAGAGCAAAAAGAAATCTCTGTAAGTTGTTTCTGTCAGGTATTTGACCAAGAGTGACACAAAGAAAACGAACACAATGAATAAAACCTGGGGCAGAGACATCAGGAAACAGAAATAATCTGTGTTTTGAAGACAGAGGTGTAGAGATATAGAGGAACTGAACATGATGGCCTGTGTGAATAGGAACAGGACAGTCACAAGGTGTGAGGACAGCAGCCTCCCTTCATAAGCCAGTAGAACCAGCCAACTCTCTAAACCCTGCTGGGTGGTTTTTATTTTATTCTGTTTTATTTTTTTTCAAACAAGATCTCCTTGTAACCGCAGCTGGCCTGGAGCTCAGTATGTCTCACAGAGATCCGCCTGCCTCTGCCGCCTGGGTGCTAGAATTAGAGACGTGCACCACGCCTGGCTGTGTGATTTCATAGCCATGTATAACATTGAAATTTTTAAAATGACATGTTAATTGAGAGCAAGAGAGAATGTGCGTGTGTGCGTGCGTGCGTGTGTGTGTGCGCGCTATGGTATGCCTGTGGAGGTCAGAGGACAACTTGTGGGAGTCAGTTCTTTCTTTCCACCATGTGGGTCCTGTTGCTTGAACTCAGATCATCTGCCTTGGCAGTAAGTGCCGTGGTCACTGAGCCGTCTTCTTGGCCCTAATATCTTCTTCAAGTGAGGAAGGAAAGCCAGGAAAGCTGTTTGATAGTTGAATGCAGTCAGTGTGTTGGACTCCCTCGGGTATGTCCCTACCTGTTCCCCTTACAAGACACCACGTAATAGTATACTGATGATCACAGTTGTGTGTGTGCGCACGTGCTCAGGGGAGGGGGAGGGCAGGAAGTCAACGCCACCTCCCAGCTGGTCTCTGTCTCTTCTGCCGTTGAGGAAGACTACTCAGGCCTGGACATTGCTTCAGGTCTCCCTGCCCTGCACCCTCTCTCGACTGGAAAGCATCACTGCGTTTTCCTGAGTTGGAGGGAAGGGGCCCTGGTTTCCAAGTCCCTTTACCAATGTCAAGGACCTAGGCTTGGGGCTGGGGATGTGGCTCAGTCAGCAGAGTGTTTGCACAATAAGGAAGAAATCCTGGGTTTCCATCTCTCTCACCATATAAAGCTGGCCTGCTGGTCACACTCTCATACCAGTACTTGGGTGAAGGCAGGAAGATCAGGAGTTTGAGGTCATGCTCGGCTATGTAAGGAGTGCGAGGCCAGATGAAGCTACGGATGACCCTGCCTTTAAAAAAAAATCGGAAGCCATCTGGATGCAGTGCATGCCTGTGACACCTCAGGGAAGCTGGAAGAAGAGATCAAAAGGAAACTGAGTCACCACATTATACTAAACAGGAAGAATGCCTGGTCCCCTAACAAGTCCCAAATGAAGTTTCTGTTGCCAACAACAGCCTCATTTGTCAGTGCTAAATCTGCAGCAACCAGCAAGGAAAGCACGTGGAGATAGAGATTCAGAGAGGTTAAGTAAGCTTCTCGGAGCCACACAGCATTCCTGCCTGCTATATGTCCCTACACCTAGGACTCTTCCCAGCCCCCACCTCTTCTTCCAGATGCTTCCATGTGGCAGCCTACCTCCCACTGCTTCTTAGGGCCCCCAGGAGATGGATTTGCCTCATATTGACCTCTGCTTGTTGGTCAGGCAGCCCAGTTCAGAATTAGGTTATTAAGTCTTCGAGTAAACACAGGGGAAGTCCAACCTGTTTCTATTTCCTTCCAGTAAAACAAAGTCCCAGGAGTTTTCCAGTAAGTTTGGAGAGTTCCTGGCTCAGTGTAGAGTAAACAGGGACAAGTGGCTGGAGCAAGTCCCTTCCCCAGGGCCACCACCCCCGCCTGCTCTTGCCCCCATCCTCACACATCAGGGGGTCTGCTCTTGGTGAGTGCTCTGGCACAAGCAAAAGAGCAAGAACAGCTGTTCCTCCGGCCTTTCTGTTTCCAGGGCCCACAGGCCAGGATTTGGGGATGTGGAAATGTCATTCAGGGTGTCTGTTACCTTTCAGCCTCAGGCTGAGGGATAGACAGAACCTGAAGCAGTGTCTAATCTCGCTACTGTCAAGATGATCTGATGGTATCAGAGATGTGTTAGTCAGTGATATGGGCAGGCCAGGGCCGGAGCAGGAAGGAGGGTCATTTAGATGGCGCCCCTCCTACATAGCTGTGCAGACGCAGAGGAAAGGAGGAGACCAGGCCATCCCTGCACAGGCAGGTGCAGTGGGAGCCAGGACCAGGTAGGCAATGGATGCAAGATCACCTGCTGGGTGACATAGCAGGGTGCTCGGTTCACAGATTGCTTCTTCCCAGGACGCTTCTGACCAGGCATCTTGTAACCACTTCTGATGTTGCATAAGGGGTCTCCTCAAGCTTCTGTATTGGCTGTCCTCCTGCCTGCAAAACTGGCTTCTTTCACACCTGGGAAACTGACCCCTCTTCTACTGGAGGCAGTGGCCACCCCAAGTTCAAATAGTTCAAGATCCCTCCCTCTCCCTGCCAGACTGTGGGTAGCAGCGGAAGAACCCATATTCGACATGACTCCATCCTCCCCCTTCCCAGGCTGTAGGAACACAGGAGATTTTAGACTGACCTTGTGGTGGGGATATATGAACACTAATAGGGACTGGTCTGTGGAGGGAACTCTTAACTGGGGGAGTCAGGAGAGCTGGGCTCTGCCCGCTCTTTGGCCACTGGCTCAGGGTGTCACCTTGAGAAAAACATTTTTCTTCTCCTGGCCTCAGTTTTCGCAGCTGTGGAATGAGGAACTGGACAGAGAAGTGTCTCTACTTATCTCATAGTATGTGTGTTATCCAGGGGTTCAACCTCCTAAGTTCAGATAGAGCAATAGATAGATAAATAGACAGCTGACAGATAGAGAAACTGATAGCTAGCTAGCAGATAGACAGATGGACAGGCATATGGATGAAAGATAGACAAATAGGCAGATAAATAACAGGTAGATAATAGGAATAGATAGAGGCAGATATACAGATAATAGATACACAGAGACAGATAAACGATAGAGTTAAATAGGAAAGATGGTAATGATGCATGTATGCATAGAGGGAATTAGAAGACAGATGCTAGATAGATAATAGACACAAAAAGAGATGGATGAAAGATGGTGGACTGACAGATGATAGATTATCTATATGTGATAGAGAGATGTGATAAAGAGACAGTGGCTACAATTTCATATGAAATGTTTACCATAGGCTCATATTTTAAACTCTATTCTTCAGCTGGTGGAATTATCTGGGAGACTATAGAGCTTTTAGGGGTTGGGGTCTATCTGGTGGAAGCAGTCACTTAGGGTGGGCTTTTGAAGGTTTATACTGCCTTTCATTCCTGGTTTTCTCTCCTTCCTGGTCTGCAGTGATATGAACAGCCTTTGCTTACATGCTCCCACTAACATGAACTGGTCTGCTCTGCTGGGCCTTCCCTGCTGTGATGGACTGAGACCCTCTGAAACTGTGAGCCAAAATGTATCCTTCAACCCTGAAATTGTTTCTATCAGGTGTTTTTGTCAGAGTAATCCAAGTAACTATGTAGGGATAGAAGGCCATAGGCAAATCTGACGGAGATAATTCCCCAGTTGACATTCCCTCTTCCCAGATGACTATAGTTTGTGTCAAGTTGACAAAAACTGACCATTAAGATAGTAAAGTCCTTGCTATGCAAGCATGAAGATCTGAGTTCCATGCCTAGAGCCCACATAGAAAAGATGAGCACTATGGTGCTAGGTGGATCCCTGGGACTTGCTGGCCAGTCAGCCTAAAGCAATCAGTGCATTCCAGACCAGTGAGATACCCAAAAGACAGGAAGAATAGTATCCTGAGCCTCCATACACATGCACACAGGTGCACCTGAACGCACATGTACACACACATACACAAAAGAACGTGAAGAAATAAGATATATCTCTATTTTATTCTTTTGTGTTTTAATTTTTTATTACTATTTATTTTGTGTGTATACACCATCACGCCATGGAGTGTGTGTGTGTAGGTCAGAGGACAACTATTTTTCTTTTAAAAAATATTTTGTGCTGGGCATGGTGGTGCATGCCTTTAGTCCCAGCACTCAGGAGGCAGAAGCAGGTGGAACTCTTTGAGTTCAAGGTCAAGATCACCATGATCTACATGGTGAGTTCCAGGCTAACTGGTACTACAGGAAACCCCTGTCTCAAAAAGACCAAAAAAATTTTTATTTATTTTTAGTTTATATGTATAAATGTTTTGCCTGCATGTATACCATATGTGTGCAATGCCCAAGGAGGCCAGAAGAGGGCATCATATTCCCTGGAACTGGATTTACAGACTGTTGTTAGCTGCTATGTGGGTACTGGGGACCAAACCCTGTTCCTCTGCAAGAGTGGCTAGTGCTCTTAACTGCTGAATCATCTCTCTAGTCCCCAGAGGACAAATTTTTGGAGTCAGTTCTCTCCTTTTGCCATGTGAAGCCCGGCTATTAAACTCAGGTCTTCAGGCTTGGCAGCAGGTGCCTTTACCTGCTGAGCCATCTTGCTGGCCCAAGATATCATTCTCAAACTCTTGCTGCTCAAAGTGTGTTCTAGAGAGTGTCAACCTTCTGGAACGTGTTGGAAATGGATAACTTGGGCCTAACCCCATGTAGTCAATCAGTGCCTATAGTTCAATAGGAACTTCAGGTGCTTGTATAAATGCTGAAGTTTGAGAAATCCTTGTTGAAGTCACTGTTATTGGCTGTCATGGCCTTGTGGATGCTGGAAACAAAAGAGAGGAAAGGACAAGGGTCCTGCAATCCCCTTCAAGGGTACAGCCCCACAGTGAACTAAACCACGCCCTCTAGTCTCTACCTGTTAAAGGCTCCACTGTCTCCCTGCTGTGGCCCTCCCTCCCTCCCTCTCTTCCTTCCTTCCTTCTTTCCTAAAAGTTTATTTTATTTATGTGCATTTCTGTGCCCATGTAACTGTATGCCATGTGTGAGTGGGTGCCCCCGGAGGCCAGAAGAAGGCATCAGACATCCTGGGGCTGGAGTTACAGGAGGTTGTGAGCTGCTTGATGTGGGTGCTGGTAACCAAACTCAGATCCTCTGGAAGAACAGCAAGGAGTCTTAACCTCTGAGCATCTCTTCAGCCCTCCCCCGTGTGACTGAATGTTAGTGTCCCCCACATTTTGGATCTTAAATGCCCCTGAAGGCCTATGTGTTAAAGGCTTGGTCTCAGCTTGCTGCTGTAGGGGATGTCTTCGTTTCTCTTCTGTTTCTGTGATAAAATACCCTGCTAAAGGCAACTTAAGGGAAGGAGGGTCTATCTTGGCTTGTAATTCTGGCGAGATCCAGTCCGTTCATCGTGGTGGAGAAGGAACAGAAGCAGGGGAAGGTATGGTGGTGGGAGCAGGAAGCAAAGATAGAACAGGAAGTGAGAGCCAGCTAGAAAGCCTCAAGGCCTGTCCCCAGTGACCCACTTCCTTCAGTAAGGAGGTTCCTCTGCCTCTAGGCTCCACAGCACCATTAGCTGGGAACCAAGTATTCGAACACATGAGTCTATGGCTGCCATTTTGCAGGGTCTCAGGAAACGAGCATATTAGCTGTGTAGTAACTGTCCCACCATCCACAGAGGTGTTCTCACAGCCACTGTTCTGTAGGACTTCACCCAGGAAATGATGGCTTGACCCCTCCCCCAACTCTCTCTTTCCTATTTAGAGGTTTTACTGAGGACTGGAAATCAAATCATGTTAACAGCAGTGGTCTGGATGAAAAGCAGTTTCTTTCCCTCTAGGTCTTCAGAGCTGTCAGGAACAATCTCAGATCTGTCCTTGTGCTTGAGATGTCTAGTTCCCTTTTCAGATATCAGCCAGGACTCTCAGAATTCTCAGGATGGCTTTTTATTTCATTGATTTGCTCTCTGTCACTTGCAATTTAAAGAACTCTAACTAAAGAACTAGGGAGATGGCTCAGTCAGTAAAGCGCTTCCCTTGCAAACCTGAGGATCTGAGACTGACTCCCAGAATGCATGTAAAAAGCCAGGCGTAGCTGTGTCAGTATGTACGTTTATACTCTTAGTGCTGGGGAGGTAGAGACAGGTGAATGCCTGGGGCTCACTAGCCAGTCAACCTAGCTGACGGGGGAGCCTTAGATCCCTGTGAAAAATCCTGTCTCAGAAAATAAGGTGCAGAGCACCAGAAGGTCAACATCTGAAAATGACCTTTGGATTCCGCATACATGCACACAAGTGCACCTACACGTGCACACACATACATACACAACTACCTCTCTGCACACAAAATAGAAAAAAATACCTTTTAGACATTTGGTCTCTGCAAGAAGTGGAGTCAGATAGACCAGATATTGTACCCTTGTTCCACTAGCCACTGCGCCATGTGGCCTTGGTCAAATAGCTGGACCTCTCTGTGCCTCAGTTCCTCCCTCTGGAAAGTGGCATCGTTCTTCAGTATCTGGGTATCTGACAACTTATGAACATCCTGGGATGAGAGAAGTGCCCCTTTGGGCTCAGGGCTCTGCAGGTGGGCATGTCCCCATCCTGCTGCTGCGACCTGGTGTTGTTGCCCCACCTGGGGACCACCCACGGGGTCAGGTCCATGGGTTCCCCGGTGTCAGGCTCTGGGCTCTTCTTTCTTTCCTCTCCTCCTCTTAGCTCAGCCATAGAAGACACAGAAAACCCACTCGCGAGCTGCAGCGTTAGGACATAAATAGTCTATCGAAGGCTGAGGAGATGGTTCAACTGGTAAGTGCTTGACTTGCAAGCATGAGGACCTGAGTCTGACCCTCAGAATCTAAATGAAAAATCCAGGTGTGGTGGCACATGTTTGTAATCCCAGTGCTGGGGGACAAAAATGGCCAGATATTCCTCAGGACTTGCTGGACAGCCAGTGAGTTCCAAGCAAGTGGGAGACTCCGTCTCAGAAAACAAGGTGGACAGCACCTGAGGAATGACAGCTGAGGTTGACCTCTGGTCTACACACACACACACACACACACACACACACACACACACACACACCATGTTGATCTTAGAAAGAACGTCCACACATGTCCCCAGCAGCTGAATGGACTCGTATAACCCAGCTCTCCCATCTGTCTGTCTGGGTGTTTTCTTGGGCTTTGGGGAGAACATGAAGGATGTTCAAGGATGCTTTCTGTCTTTAGTTCCTCTGTCTGCCCGGTCTGGGGACACACCTGTGTGTGGGCTGGTGGGAATCCCAGCTGCACAGCCAGCTGGATCCAGGCCCTTGCTGTGAAGGGGAAGGAGACAGTTTGGCATTGCTCTTGTGGTAGCACCTCCTCCAGCTCTAGGTGAGCAGGTGAGGGCTAGTGATGCCATTTGATTGAGAGTTGAGGAAACAGTCTCCTGGGACTAGAGTGGCTGTCACTTAACAATGTTGACCTCTGAAGAGGGAACTGGGCTTTAGTTTTGGTGACCCAAGCTTAGCTCCAAGTCCTAAATAGGAAGAAGCCTTCCTTCCTCTGCAAGCCTCCCTGCTGGCGCCCTGCTTGTCTTCTCCTTGGGGTAAGAAGATCCTAGTCTAGTCCACTGACAAAGATGCCCAGAGAGCCACTCTGGCTGCAGCTGTGGTAGCAGTGGTAGGATCCTGTGCCTGCATAGCTGTGCCACGGCTAGGTGCCTCCCTTCTGCCAGCCTGGCTCTTGGTTAGGAAAGGCTGATCCTATGACTGGTTTTGGCTTTTCTCTCTGCAATGCTGAGCCTGCATTGGGAGTGACTGAGGGGGAGATTTGGACTTATGCTGAGGGGAGGCTGGAAGCTTCATCCTCCTGGGACCAAGCTCTTTGTCTGGGCTTTGGAATTGGTTTCATAAAGGCCTTCTGGTCTGGGGAGATAGCTTAGTAAGTAAAGTGTCTGCCTTGCAAGCATGAGGACCCAAGTTTCACCCCTAGAACCTGTGTAAAAAAAAAGCCAAGCATGGTGGCATTTGTTTGCAACCCAGTGCTGGGGAGAGGGAGATTGGCAAAACCTTGGGGCTCGTTGGTCAGCTGGCCTTGCTGACTTGGTGAGTACCAGACCAGGGAGAGACTTTGTCTGATAGCGTCTGAGAAATGACACCAGAGACGCGCACACGAACATATACATACACCCATATACAAAAAGGGAAAAGGTAAAAATGAAGTTCTTCCATCTCTTGCAAAGCAACCCAGGTACATGGGCAGCTCATAAGGGAAGTCCTAGGGCTTCTTACCTGGGGAAGGGAAGGGAGGTTGGGAGCAGGAACACCAGTCGCCAGGCATTCTGAGTCTGAGGGAACTCTGATGGGGGTCCCTGGTCTTGGTGTCTCTGCACTGTCAACCAATCATTGATGGCTCCCCTGTAAAGGTCTTGTCCCTGTGGGAGATGAAGATGTGAACACTGACTGCCAAGAGAACGAGTCCTTTATTCCCAAGGTAGGACCTGGGCCATGCATCCGCAGGTCACCTTACTCTTGGTAATCTTGGCCCCTCTTTCCAGAAGAGCCCAGACAAGTGTAGTGATGGACATATCCTCTAGTCGAATTCAGTCCATAGCATCAGACCCTCCTCCAGCTCCACACAGCCATCACTCTGAGCCATGGACTTCTTGGTCATAGAGGTTTTCAGAAGACCCAGAAAACTGGGATACATTGTGGGGAACATAAGATTATGTAAGATGGAAAGGAGAGAACTGGGGTGCTGGCTCAGTCAGTGAAGTGTTTGTCTTACAAGTATGAGGATCTGAATGGTATCCCCCAGAAAAGCTGGACATGGGTGGTATGCATTTATCATCCCAGCACTGGAGAAGTGTACACAGGTGGATCCCTGGGGCTCAATAGCCAGCAAGCTTAGCTGAACTGGTGAGTTTCAGGCCAGTGAGACTCTATCTGAAAGGACAGGTGGATGGGAGAGACTCTGTCCCATAAACAAGGTGGACAGATCCTGAAGAACGTCACTCAAGGTTGTCCTCTGGGCTCCATTTCCATGAGCACACATGTACATGGGCAAAGACGTTCACCCCTACTTGCAAACATGTATATACCCACACACATGGAAAGAAGGTAGCCTGGGAAGTGGGTGGACCAAGCACAGTGGGTCATGGGAATCAGTGTGGGATTTTTCTGGCTCCTTGCATCAGTCTTGGTGAAGAGGGCCTCCAGCATCTGTCAGGAATCGGGAAGGCTCCTGTGGGCAGCTGGGGATCCTGAGCAGGAGGCAGGTAAAGTTGCATCCTTGAGGAGTAGCCAGGGCTGGCAGAAGGGAGGCACACAGCCACCTGGAGGTGAGGACTATGCAAGTGGGTGCTGAGGAGGGAGATGTTCTTATAGCTGCTGCAGGGGTGGGGATGAGGTGGGTGGCAGCTGGTAGAACAGGAGTGGCCAACCCGAGAAGAGAACCTAGCCACATGAGGACTGAGCAGCTAGGCTGTTGTGACCACGGAGAGGTGTGGAAGGACCATCTGGGTGATTTGAGAGCCAGCTCTTCTGAATTCCCCACAGCAAAAAGACCACTCAGGGTGATGGAGTTGATGGAGGGGCCCATGGCCTTTTGGGACACTCCGTGACTCAGAGTGCGTTCCAGCCCACACCACCCATGCTGTGAGCAGTCTTCCCTGGCAGATGCATCACGAGCAGAGAATTTGATCCATATGCTATTGATTCCTTTACCCTGAACTCTTCTCAGGCTCCCCTTAAAAGCGCTTTGATGTCCGGCAGGACTCGAAGGCTTTTTACGATCTGGCTCTCAGTTTGTGCTCCTTGCTCCGCTCCCCTCATTATGCAGAAAGAACGGAAGTTGTCCCTCTGAGTCTAAATGGACACAGACTTTGAAAGGCTATAGTTCTGAATTCTGAGATTGTGGGGTTCCCTTGGACTCAAGCCTCCCAGCCTTTCTCTTCCAGCCAGGGGCCTCCAGGGGCACAGTTCAGGTCTGACTTTGCATGTGGGATCTCAGCCTATGTGGCAGATTGGAGACCATTCAGGACAAAGGCTCTGAGCCTTTCTCCTGACCCCACACCTGGGGCTGGCGCCGGTTCTGGCAGTGAGAGTAGCTGACGGAGGGAGAGGGTCTTGCTGCTCGGACTAGTGCTTCGGTCGTCAATCATTCTCAGCATGGTTCTTTCCTCTGGGCTAAGATCATTGCTCCCATATTTCCAACAGCAATGGGATATTTAAGATACCTGTCCCGGATCTGGGGAGATCTCTGACAGCACCCATATAAAAGCTAGGCATGGTGCCAGCACTGAGGAGGCAGGACAGAAGACCCCTTGGTCTTGTTGGCCAGCCAGTCACACCAAATTGGCAAGCCCCAGGTTAATGAGAGACCTGGTCTCAAAAAATAAGATGGATGCTGGGTGTAGTGGCCCACACCTTTAATATCAGTCCTTGGGATGCAGAGGCAGGCAGATCTCTATGAGACTGAGGCCAGCCTGGTGGTCTACATAGTGAGTTCCAGGCAAGCTGGGACTAGGGAGACTCTGTCAAAAAAATAAAAATAAAATGAGACTGAGGACATGGCTTAGGTGATAGAGTGCCTGCCCTGTAAACACAAGGACTTGTGTTTAGATCCTCAGCATCCATGGAGAAGTCAGGTTTGGAGTAACGAAACCTCAGTGGTAGGGATCGGGTGAGGGGAGACAGGCAGATCCTGGTGGGCCAGCCACTCTGCTTAACCAGTCAGCTCCAGGTTCAGTAAGAGACACCCAGTCTCAAAAATTAAGGTAGAGAGCAATCTAGAAGGCATTAGATGTCAACCTCTGATCTCTACAGGCATGCACAACATGTGAACACATACTCATGCATACACATGTGTACCCACTCCCCCTCATGCAAAAAAAGGAAAAAAGAAAGTGAAGAGTGATCAAGGAAGACGCCAGACATTGACTTATGGCTTTCACACGTGTGTATTCACACAGATATAGTAATGATAATGATGTCAGCCCCGAGATGAGGGGAACCAGAGGCAGAAGAGTCATGCGAGAATCAGGTCTCCCATCCAAGAGTTAACTCTGTTTAGCTTCTGAGATCAAATGCACTCAGAGTGGTATTGCGTTGGAAAGGAATGAGGTGTTAAGTACAAAGGGCTTGGGACAGCTGTGGAGAGAAATGGGACAGGTCAGGTTTTATGAGGGAAGGAGGGTTTCTGGACTGTGTCTTAAAGCCTTGGAAACTGGCTTACGTCTTACGGGTGTGCCCAACATTTGGCCCACAGGCCACAAGTGACTGTGTGTGACCCAAGCACAAATATGACACAACACAAGATCATAAACTTACTTAAAACATTAGACTCTTGTGTGTTTGTGATTGGTTTTTGGCAGGAGTAACTCTATTGCATAGTTCCTGAGTATAAATTTTGCAGATGACACTGTGACATGATGTTGTCATCTGCAAAGTTCATGTTTGAGAATGATGTAATCAACTTAAAAAATAAAATTAAAAATCAGGGGCTGGCAAGATGGCTCAGTGGGTAAAAAGCACCTGTCAACAAGCCTGACACCTTGAGTTTGATCTGTAGGCCCCACGCAGTGGAAGGAGAGAACTGACTCCTAAAAGTTGTTCTCTGACCTCCACAGAAACACAGTGGCACATGTGTCACATCCCCATACAAAATAAATAAAGTGAAAAAAAAAAAAACCCTTGTTGTCTTGAAAAAATATCGTAATGTTTGAAGTAAATTTAGGACTTTGTGGTTGGCTGTGTTCATTGCTATTCTCAGCTGCAGGTTGGGCATGTGTTACAGCATGAGCTATGCCATACTGTATTATGTGTAACTCCTTTGCAGGCATGGAACAGTATCCAGGAAGGGTAGTGGGGAGCTCCCTCCTACTCCATGGAGGGAAGAAGCTGGGATGTGGAGATAGATGCCTGATGCAGGTGCTTTAAAGTGTAATCAAAGTCTCAGTGTCTAGTTCCAAGATAGTATTGAAAGCATTTTCAATGGTGATCTAAGAGCCAAGGGCTTGAAGAAGGGAGGCAAACCTGCCACAGGTTCAGCCCTGCCTTCTAGCCCTGTGTGTCCAGAGCCAGAAGCAAGATGGCAGCCAGGACTCTCCTCACCAGTGTCTGTAGAAACCTAGGTTATGGGTAACTGTGTCATATAGCTTCATGTGTGAACTTGACATACCTGAAAAGAGGGAACCTCAACTGGGGAATTTCCTCTATTGGACCGACCTGTGGCTATGTCTGTGAGGCATCTTCTTGATTGTTAAATGATGTGGGAGGCCCAGCCCACTGTAGGCAGGTGGTCCTGGGTTGTGTAAGAAAGCAGGCTGAACAGAGGCCAGAGGAGCTGTCGCGCCCCCTCGTGCTGTCACAATGGGTGCGGCAGACACGGGTAGGTGCTCCTCTTCCTCCTTGTGATTACCCCTGTCCCTGGCCCACGGCGAGGTGAGCTCAGGAGAGATCGGGTGCATGGCTTTCCCCAACCCAGATCCCCGGCACCATGAGGTGGAGATCCTAAAGGCGAAACCGGGACCCCTGTCAGGCCAAGAAGAGTCTACAGCGGCTTCTTCCGGTGTTACAGCTCTTTATTGTGTTACAGCTCTTCTTCGGCGCAGCAGGGAAATCGCTTTACAGTGCTCAAGCGTGCTCTTATATACAGTTCTGCTTTCAATCAGGCACACTTCCCTATTACCTCGCGTTATTTTCAAGCCTCATATTAGCATATATGGGCAGTTACATGGGTGGTTACAAAAGGCAAGCAAGCATACAGTCTTTCACCTTATTAGCATAGTAGGTTTCTGTTTCTCCGCTAGACCAAAGGGGGAAGGAAGTTTAGTTTCGCTTCCCTTAGGCACCATCTTAACTATCAAGCTCTAACTTATTTCTTATGACCCAACAAGGAGCAAGCCAGTAAGCAGTGTTCTTCCATGGTTTGTGCTTCAGCCTGGTTCCAGGTTCCTGCTCTGGTTTCCCTCAAGGATGAACTGTGATCAAGATGTGCAAGCCAAATAAACCCTTTCTTGCCCAAACTGGCTTTTGTCAGAGTGTTTCATCACAGTAATAGAAACTTAACTAGAATCGTGGCATTGGTATCCCAGGTCCTGCCAGGAAGTGGAGCGACCTGAGCGATGGGGACCAGGGATGACTGCAGGTTGGCTATTGATTACTGGTCTAGAGAAGCAGACCTGCAGAGGCCCTAGCAGGCGCATGTGCGGTCAGGCCAGGCAGAGTATCTCAAGGCTTTGCCTGGTATTTTTGTTTTTGGGGCCTGCCGGGAGGCCCTTTTTTGATCAAAGAAACTTTGGGCAGCTTTATCAGGTGTGAATGACCCCCCCCCACCTCTACCAGTACAAACATATCACCCCAAAGCAATCACAATATTGTACCATGTCAAACAGGGCATTGGCAGCTGAATTCAGTGTTCTTTGGCACCAGGGTGCCTCAGCCAGCTTTGGAAGTGGTTTAGAGGACAGCCAGGTGCCCAAGAACCAAGTCTCACTGCCACAGGACCCTGTGTGGAAGGTCCCCTCCTACTGCTTGGTCTCCTTACCACAGGGGTGCCACGGAGGACTCAATGGAACAACTCAGGTGAGGCAGTTAATACTCACTGTGAACTTGACAGGATTTAGAATCACTGTAGAAACTCATTTCTGGATGTGTCTATGAGGGAGATTTTAGATTAGGTAAATTGAGGTGAAAGACCCATGGGCTGGGGTCCTGGATTGAAGGAGAAAACCCCTGTGTTCATCTCTCTGCTCCCTGACTGTGGATGCGATGTGACCAGCTGCCTCATGCTCCCGCCACCATGACTTTCCACCATGATGGACGGCATCCCCTTGAACTGAGACCGAAACACACTCTTCCTCCTTCAAGCTGATTTTGTCAGGTATTTCATCACGGCAATGGGAAAATAACCAATGTACTAAGTTTGGGAGGATGTTAACCTCAGCCCCATCTCTCACTCAGAGTGGTCCTTGGACACGACATATCACCCAGCTTTCTCATCTGTCAGGTTGTTCTAAAATCCCTGGATTGGGGCTGGGGAGATGGCTCAGTGGGTAAAGTGTTTGCCTTACAAGCATGTGGCCTGAGTTTGTAATCCTAGTGTTGGTGAGGCAAAGACAGATAGATTCATGGAGCTCAATGGCCAGCCAGCCTAGCCTACTTGGCCAGGTTCAGGCCAGGAGAGACCCTGACTCAAAAGACAAGGTGGATGGTGCTTGAGGAACATCTGAAGTTGACCTCTGGTCCTCATGTGCACATGCTTATGAACACACACACACACACACACACACACACACCACACACACACACACGCATGCACAATGCAAGTCTGGGAATGGACAAACCCTACCAGGGCAGTGAGAAAGGGTCTCACTGGGGCAAAGCCTGTGAGTGGAGAGGAGCCAGCCAGACAGGAGTTTTTCAGGATAATGGAGCAGACACCTAGGTCTGGGTGTCTGAGGGGGCCCTAGTGAGTTAAAGCCAAAGAGTGAGGCAGGGGACTGGCCTCCCAGTCCCAGGCTGGTGGATCACATACAAGGAAAGCATGTGGCTTTGAGCTTTGTCTGAGCCTAGACAGTATTGGTCTGTGAGACTTTTGTGGGAATGTGTCTGCACTCAGGGATGAGATGAGGCAAACATGTGGCATGTGTTCATGTGTGTTGGGTATGTGTGGTTTGTGTATTATATGTGCAATTTGTTTAGTGAGTGAGTTATGTGTGTTTGTGTTTGTGTATGTGTGTTAGGTTTATGTTTAGTTTTGTGTGTCATTTGTGTGTTGTATATATGTGTGTTTTAAATTTAGCTTATGCATATATGTGTGCTTTGTGTAGTATGCATTCATGGGTGTCACATGTGTGTTGTATGTATGAGCATAGTTTGTATATAGAGATGTGTGGTTTTGTATTGTGTGCGGATATATGTGTGGCCTGTATGACATACATTGCTTTTGTGTATATGTATATAGTGTGTATGTACATCTGTGTTTTGTGGTTTATGTTGTTTGTATGTGTACATGTGTGTTGTGCATTGCATGTATGGCTATAGGTTTTGTGTATGTGTCTGGTGTGTAGCTGTGTGAATACATGTGTTATGTGTGTTATTATGTGTGTATATGTTTTGTCTAGCGTGTACTGTGCATTCATGTGTGCTGTATGTGTGAGATATGTATACATATAGCTTGAGTATAAATGTGTGGTTTGTGCAGTATGTGCATATATGTATTATATATGGTGTGTATGTGTGTGTACACAAGCTTGTGTTGTATATGTGTAGTTTGTGTGTATATATGTAATTTATGTATTGCGTATTATATGTGCATGTGTGTAGTTTTGTCTGGTTGGTGTAGTCATGTGTATCTGTGGGCTGCATATGCTATTATGTGTATATGGTTGCATAGTACATGTTAGGTGTACTCATATGTTGCATATGTGCTGTGTATATGTGTGTTTTGTGGCATGTACACCATGTACATGTGTATTATGTATGTGGTTGGTGTTCTATGCATGCATGTGCTGTGTGGGTAGTATATGTATATGTGTGTGGTCTGTATAGTATTGTATGTGTTTTATGTACATGTGTGCTGTGTGTATGGTCTGTGTAGGGTGTTCTATGCACATGTGTGCTGTGTGTGTATAGTTTGTTTGTATGTGTGTGGTCTGTGTGATGTGTGTTCTTCTGTGTGGTGTGTGTTCACACCAGTGCAGTGAGAACAACCCCTCACCACTGTGCAATGCCCACCCTTGTGGAGAGGACCATGCCATCACAGCCATGTTAGGGCAGGGATGGGGGTTGGAGGACTGGCCCGGTCTCGTCTCTGTCCTTACTCCCCACTTGCTCCGCCATCGGCCTGCCCTCCCTGTTCTCCAGCGCCAAGGAGGATCTTCCCTGGTCACACTTCTAATAGACCCCAGGCCTGAGCCAACTGGTCTTCCCTTTATCTCTCTCTTGGGCTCTGGGCCTCCTGGTTTAGGGCCAGTTCGGCTCGTCCTTGGCGTTGGTGACATCTCTATCTGGCTGTCCCTCTGTCATGGAGAGCATCATGGGAGGCCCATGACAAGCCTCTTCTGGCTCCTGCTGCTCTTGATGGGTGTGGCATGCTTGTTCCTTGTAGTCTGCATGGCAGCTGGCAACCAGAACCTTTTCCCTGGCCCTTTCTAGAGGCCAGAGAGAAGCACGCACTTCCCTCACGCTTGGGCAGGACTCACTAGTTCTGTGGCAGGGTGGCAGGAGACAGAGGACACCCTGGGGGAGGCTGTGGGAAAGGGTCTGTCTCTGGTAAGCGGGACAGTTACACAGGGGGCATTTAGTCCATGAGGCCCCTGTCTCAGCCCTGTCTATTGGAGTCACTATTGATGGGATTGTCTGATGGGCCCACTAGAACTAGCTAGCCCCCATCTCCACCCGTCTCCCCGCCTATGGTGAGTGGCCCACATTTTCACATCTGTGTCTCTGTCCTTGTGCTCTTGTGTTCCCTGACATCTCCTTGAAAACTCAGGTGTTGGGGGGCGCTTTCTGTGTGACTCCTTGAGGCTCTGGAACCAAGAAGCTGACTTGGGTATCCATTCAGGTGCCACCCTCTGAGCTTTGTGACCCCTGGCAGATAATTTCACTTCGTGCCATCCTTGAAGTGGAAAAGCAAAGTCTGTGATGGCAGATGGCTACGAGTTCTGTGAATGTGGCATTGCCTAATGCACTTTGCAGAGACGGTTCACACACATTTATTGTGCAATGAGTCACTGACCATGGCCTACGTTAGGCTCCTGGACCGCACCCCCTATAAGCCTCCTGCTGCCAGAGTCTGGCCACCTTGCCCTGGAGTGCTACCCAGGTCTGAAAGTCACTCTGAACTGAAAAGATCACTCTGTCCCCGAGGCTGGGAATCCCTGAGAACTACTGAGCATTAGACAAATGCATGGTTGGGCTGGTGACCAGACAGTGGCAAGAAGAATCTGGAAGGTGCTGTTTTTGCTAAACAGTCAGGAAGAAGAGGCTGACGTTGAAGTCAGTCTTCTCTCAATAGTCCTCTGTGGCACTCAACCTTGTTGGCTCTTCCTTTGTGGCTTTTTAAAAAAAAATTGTCTTGGGACTGCAGAGATGGTTCAGTGATTAAGAGCACTGGTTGCTCTTTCAGAGGATCTAGCTCACGTTCCCAGCACCCACACAACAGCGAAATCATCCATAATTCCAGTTCAGAGGATCTGATGCCCTCTTCTGCCCTTGGCAGGGATTGCATGTGTGTGGTGCACTTATATACATGCAGACAAAACACTCATACACATTAAAAAAAATACCTTCTTGCTCCCAGGATAAAGAGGTCGCCACCTCTGCCGCCTCTCTTGCCTTGGGGCCTTTCACTCTGCACACGCTGAAACATTGCTGGTGCTGTCCACCTTGTTTTTTCATGTCAGTGTCTCTTGTTGGTCTAGAACCAACCAAGTGGGTCAGGCTGGCTGTTCAGAGAACCCTAGGACTGACTCACTGTTGCCTCTCCAGGACTGGGATTACAGCATGTGCCACCACATCTGATTTATTTGGCTTGGGTTCTGGAGCTCAAACTTAGGTCTGTATGCTGCAAGGCAGGCCCCAATTTACCAACCAAGGCATCTCCCAAGCCCTCTCTTCTTCCTTCTCTCTCTTTCTCCTCCCACCCTATCTCCAGCCCCTTCTGGTCTTGTCCTCTTCTTCACCTCTCTTCTCCTTCTCCCCCTCCCCTCCTTTTGCACCTGCCTCCTTCCCTCCCTCCCTCTGCCCCTCCTCCCCAAGTACTTTGCTCTCTCTGCTGAGCTCATCCTTGCTGGAGGAACTGGCCCCTTGATCAGCACCACGGGGCAAGGCTGAGTCCTGCTATCACTTAGAGAATGCCCAGGAAGATCTAGGGAGGGGCCAGGGTCAGGCTGATTTTGTCCTCTAGGGTGAGAACATGGACGGCCGAGGGAATGTACCCAAGAAGTGACCTCTTCAGCTACTCAGGAGCAGAATCCACAGGACAAAATGATCACAGGTAGGTGGGGAGGGCAGAGAAAGGCAAGGGTCCAGCCAAGGGCCCTGTGGGGTCCGTGGAAGAGGAGCACATGGTGGTTTGAATGAGGAAGGTCTCCCCGTAGGTTCCATGTATTGAACACTGGGCAGGTGGCAGTGCTGTCTGGGTGGGGTCACGGAACCTTTGGGAAGTGTGGCTTTGCAGAAGGAAGCACATCATGGGAACTGGCTTTGACAGTTCATCGCCTGGTCCTACTTCCAGCTGCTCTCTCTACTTCCTGTGAGTGGTTGAAGAAGTGAGCGATCAGCCTTCTGCTCCAGCTGCCTCTCCACCATGATGGACTCTTACCCTCTGAAATCATGACTGATAAACTCTTCTTTCAGTCATGATATTTTATCACAGCCATAGAAAAGTGACTAACACAGAGCAGAAGGCCGGTGGGGAAGGCTTTAGTGGGCACTGGAGGAGCTAGGGTCAAGGCTGGGTGGAGGCAGCCTGGCTGGAGACCAGGACAGAGCTTGGGCCTGGAGTCAAGGTGCTCACTCTTGAATGTTCCTATAGGTCTCTTTCATGCTAGGCATGGTACACCATTGCACATGGGTGGTGACTGACACCCTGCCACTGAGAGTGAGGGGTAAGGGCTGAGGAATGGGATGGCAAGGTGTCTTGTGCATAAAGGTGCCTGCTGGCCAAGCCTGTTGACCTGAGTTTCATTTCCACACCCCCACAAGTAGTCCTCTCACTTCCACAAGTGCACCATGATACGCACATGCCTGCGCATAAGAACATAAATAAGGGGCTAAAGAGATGGCTCAGTGGTTAAGAGCACTGGCCGCTCTTGCAGAGGACCTGGGTTCAATTCCCAGTACCCACATGGGGGCTAACGACTTCCTTAAGTCCAGTTCCAGGGGATTCGATATCCTCTTCTGACCTCCGAGGACATTGCATGACATGGGTGCGCTTACCTATACGCAGGCAATACACTCACATCTAAAATTAAGATAACAAATGAAATATTTTTTAAATTATTAAAAAAGAACATAAAGTATCAGTAGACACACACACACACACACACACACACACACACACACACACACACGTGCCTTGCACCTAAACCCACCCTCAAAGACTCCCAAACTTATTCAGAAAGTTCTGGTATCCTGGGCTTGCTTCAAACACCCTAAGTAGTTAGGGATGACCTTGAATATCTGAACCTCCTGCCTCAGCCTGCAGAGTGCTGGGATTACAGGCGTGCAGCAGCACACCCGCTTGTGATGGAACCCAGAACTTGTGCAGGTTACGCAGCAGCCTACGAGCTGGGCCATGGCCCCAGCCCTCCTCTTGTGCTTCCTGACCTGGTCCAGCAGGGTCCCTCTCAAGGCCTTTGTCCAGTTTTCCTCAGGCATCCAGCTGGCCAGCTTTCTCACTTTATGAATATGTCCATTTTAGGCCACCAAAGAGGCCTTTCCTGATAACCTTCCATAAAACATTACAGCTGGGGCTGGGGAGATGGCTTAGTCAGTAAAGTGCTTGCCACACAAGCATGAGGACTTGAGCTCGATCCCGAGAACCTATGCAGAAACGCTGGGTGTGGGAGCTGGGGTTGTAGCTCAGGCAATACAATGCTTACCTAGTATGCCCAAGGACCTGGATTCAGCCCCCAGTACCGCAAAACTTGGTGTTGTGGTGCATGCCTCTGTTACAAGGAGAGTTCAAGTCTGGCCTGGGCTACGCAGACCCTATTTCTCATGTAGCAAAAATGTTTCAAAATGGCAACAACAAAAAAAACAGACAGTAGTGTTCCTATAATCCCAGGCTTGGGAGGCAGAGAAAGGTGGATTCCTGGGACGTGCCAGCTATCCATGAGCCAAGGTCAGTGAAAGAACCTGCCTCAAAGGACAAGGATAGCAACTGAGGAATGACGCCCAAGGCTCCCACTGAGTGCACACACACAAAATCACTTCTTGTCCTAGTTCATTCCTGTTACAGTGATAAAATATTCTGACAAAAGCAACTTAAGGAAAAAGGTTTATTTGACTCGTAATTCCAGGTTACATTCCATCACTGGGGGAAAGTCAAGGCAGCAGAAACTTGAAGCAGCTAGTCACATCCATGGTTAAGAGCAGAGAGAGAGAGCGCATGCGTGGCAGTGCTCATTCACTTCCTCCTCTAAAAAAATGATTTTATTTGCCAAGGGAGCAGCCACTTCCTTTCTACACTAGTGCTTGACCTGGAGGAAGCAGGCGTGATCTAGACATGCAGAATGACGACCTGTGGAACGATGTGGACGTGCCGTGGAAATGTTCCGCAAGCAACCGTATCACTGATGCAAAGGACCACACATTCAACGAGATGAATGTGGCCAAGGCTGAGAAGGTAACTGGCAGGTTTAATGACCAGTTTAAGGCCTATGCTATCAGCGGGGCCATTCACAGGATGGGTGAGTCAGATGATTCTGTTCTTCGCTTGGCAAAGGCTGATGGCATTGTTTCAAGGAACTTCTGACCAGAGGAAATTGGGGAGTTTGTCATAAATAATGAGAAATCAAAAAAATTATTTATTATTTTTATCTTATGTATGTGAGTGCATTTCTTACATGTAGGTAGGTCCATGTTGTGTAATGCCCACAGAGGTCAGAATAGGGCATTGGATATCCTGACTTGGAGTTATGGATAGTTGTTAGCCACCATGTGGGTGCTGGGTATTGAACCCCGGTCCTCTGCAAGAGCAGCCAGAGCTCTTAACTGCTGAGCCATCTCTCTAGCTCCATTTCCTCCCTTTTCATACAGGCCAGGACACCTCAGGGAATGGACTGGGTCTTCCTACATCAATTAACATAGGCCAGTCCCCCACAGACACGTCACAAGCCAACCTGATTGACAATCCCTCATTGATTCTCTTCTAAGGTGATTCTGCACTGTGTCAGGTTGACAGTTAAACCATTATGTCCTTGTTCCCCTTCTCTGGGTACCCCACTTTATCTTCCCCATATTACCTGAAATTGTATTTTCTGTGTTTCTTCATTTACAATGCTGCCTACGTCTGTCCTTCTCTGTCCAAAGTCAGGGTCATGGTCCGTTCTGCTTGCTAATCAGTGGCACATAGCAATGGCTCCAAACATACTTGTGAAATGACTGTGTGGGAGGAGGGAGGAAAGGCAGGCGGGGCAGGCGTGGTGGCCACTGCATCAGTCTGTCTAAGTCCGTGCAAGACGGGGTTTCCGAAGAAGGAGGGTGCTGCGCAGCCAAACACATTTCAGATGGTTAGAGGCCGCAAAGGGAAAAAAACAAAGCCATAAAACCACTAGATGAAAAGACAGGAGAATATTTTCATGATCTTGGAGTGAGACAGCATTCCTAAGCAGGACACGAAATCCAGAAGCTAGCAAAGAAAACCTCAACAGGCTCGATTACATAAAAATAAATGCTTCTGCATGCTCCAAAACACGATAAACAAAGCTAAAAGAGACTTGAGCAGGGCAGAAAAACTGAAAACATGTATAATGACCAACAGATTAATGTCGTAATGTATAATAAGATCCCATGAGCCAGTCAAAAAAAAGCACATTCAACCTGGTAGAACAAACAAAACTAACAAAAATAAAAGCCAGGGCTGGGTATGGAGCTCAGTAGGCAGAGTGCTTGCCTAGCCTACATAAAGCCCTGGGTTCCATCCTCAGTACTGTGTAAACCGGGTGTGGTGGTGCAGGCCTATAATCCTAACAGTCAAGATGAAGGCAGGAGGATTAGGGTTTCATTCTGGGCTACTTAGTGATTTTTGAGGCTCGCCTAGGCTACATGAGACATTGTCTTGAAAAGTATGTGTGTGAGTGTGGCTGTGTGTGGGTGTATGTTGGAGAGACAGCTCAGTGGTTAAGAACACTGGCTGCTCTTGCAGAGGATCTGAATCCTAGCACCCACATGGCAGCCAACAACCATAACTCCAGTTCCAGGGGATCAAACGCCTTCTTCTGGTCTCCATGGACATTGCACAGATATGGTGCACTTAATACAGGCAAAGCACTCATAAAATAAAAACAAATAAAAAATTTTAAAACTTTTTAAAAAGAAAGAGAGTGGGTGTCATGGCACAAACCTTTGATCCTAGAACTCGGCGGTGAGGCGGGTGGGGGTGGGAAGATCACTGTGAGATTGAGGTCAACCTAGTCTCCATAGCAAGTTCCAGGCCAGCTGGGGCTACAGGGAGACATGACACATAGAGACAAAAAAAAAAAAAAAAAAGGCAACAGAGGAAGAGAGGAAAGGAAGGGATTGAAGGAGAGAAGGAAGAAAGGAAAGACGGAAAGGATAAAAGAAAAAGAGAAGAAAGGGGGATGGGAAGGGAACGTACAGGAAACACTCTACAGAGCAGGAAAGCCAGCTCGCCTCCCTGGTTGCTAGGGATATCAGTACAAAACAGCGAGAATCCATCAGGGTGGAACTCTGCAATAAGGCTGTTGCATTGCCTGGAGCAGAGGCTCCAGCACCTCCTGCGCAGACAGACGTGGCCTCTGTGGACCGTGAGAAGGCAGCTGGGGGTTCCGTGGCATTCATGATGCATACTCCCCAGAACCCAGAGATGTCTCTTAAGAGTTTGTCCTTGACAACTGGTGGGCATTCACTGCCTCCTGGTTTGTACCTACAAAAGTTATAAACTGGAGCCACCTGCTTTCTCCAAGGAGCTGGTTGGTAACAGAGACCTCTGAAGACCTTTGAAGGACTCTACTCTGGCATGGCAAATGTCGCTAACTTATGGGAAATCAAAGTAAGACAGGGAAGGGTGAGAAGGGGGTATGGCCCCTCCAGGCTGAAAATTTGAAACAAAAACAGGGACTAGAGAGAGGGCTAAATGGTTAAGAGCACTGGTTACTCTTCCAGAGGACCTGGCATGGTGGCTAACAACTGTCCATAACTCCAGTTCCAGGGGATCTGACGCTTTCTTCTGGCCTCCACCAGAACTGCATGACATGAGTGCACTCATGTCATGTACAAAAAAAAGAGGCAGAACACTCATGTACATAAAAAATTAAAATTAAATAATTTCTCCCTTCCTTTTTTTTTCTCCCTCCCTCCCTCCCTCCCTTTCCTTCCTTTTTTCCTGAGAGAGGGAGAGCCACAGCACACACGTGGAGGTCAAAGGACAATTTGCAAGAGTCCATTCTCTTCTTCCACAATGGGATTCTAGGTATTGAACTCAGGTCATCAGGTTTGTTGGCAAATCCTTTAACCCAACGAGTTATCTTGCTAGGTCCCTGCAGCTTTAGAATCCTGAGTGTCCACACACATGTACAGATGACAGCTCTGGAGTGACACACACTACTGCGGACAGCAGGACGCTCTGGAGGGAAGATGCAGCGTGGAGGGTGGTTTTTAAATATCTGTCGTTTATTTATCATAAATCATAGTAAGCAAACATGTTATATTGTAGTTTTGTCCTTCCTTCCTTCCTTCCTTCCTTCCTTCCTTCCTTCCTTCCTTCCTTCCTTCCTTTCTTTCTTCCTTCCTTTTGAGACAAGTTCTTACTGTGTAACTCTTGTTGTCCTGGAACTCTCTTCATAGACCAGGCTGGCCTGGAACTCACAGAGGTCCACCAGTCTCTGCCTCTCAAGTGGTAGGATTAAAGGCACGCACCACCAGCCCTGTTGTAATTTATTATTACTACTACTGCTGCTACTACTACTATTTTGTTTGTTCTATGTGTATGAGTGTAATGCCTGCATGTATGTAAGTGCACCTGTGTTGTTCAATGCCTATGGAGGTTAGAAGAGGGCATCAGATCTCCTGGAACTGAAGTTATGGATGGTTGTTAGCTGCCATCTGGGTGCTGGGAACCAAACCTGAGTCTTCTGGAAGAGTAGCCAGTTCTCTTAACTCCTGAGCCATGTCTCACGATGCTCTATATAAAAATAGAAGCATTAGAGCTGGGGAGACAGCTCAGTCAGTAAAGTACTTGCTTGCTGCCAAGCAGGAGAACCTGAGTCTGACCCCAGAATCCCCACAAAGAAACCAAAGCCAGGTACCGTGGTACATACTTGTGATACCATAGCTGAGGGGGCAGAGGCAGGAGGATTCCTGGGGTTTGCTTACCAGCCAGCCTGCCCTAATCAGTGAATTCCAGACCAGTAAGAGGCCTTGTGAGCATATATACATCCTAACTGCAAGAGCCAGGAAAATGGAAAGAAACCATGGAGGTAAAAGAAGGAAGGAGAGAGAGAGACAGAGAGAGAGAGAGAGAGAGAGAGAGAGAGAGAGAGAGAGAGAGAGAGGTGTTACCAAGGGGGACATGGGGAAAATGAGGTACTTTAACTTAGGAGGGAGGAGAGAGGGTTAGACAGGGAGAGAGAGGAGAGATAAATAATGCTCAGGTGGTGTGAAAAAAACAGAAGGAAAGGTATTAGTTCAAAAACCTATTGAAAAATACACATACAGTATCTGTACATGAATGCATGTGTATAGCTGAAGGCTTTCTAACAAGGAACACAATGCCAGACAGGAGAAACCTCCCTTCCAGTTGTTGCTGACTAGGGAAGCCCAAGGGATTTCCAGAATTACACATGCTTTGTCACAGCTCTTGATTATCTCCCAGAACTTGAAGACAAGACTGTATTGCTGAAGACAGGACATATTTCAGACACACGATCTGGAGCAATGGAGCTGGAACTGACCTGGAAGCCTCTTCCCTAGAAGCTAGCTCTCACAATTTTGGAGGACACTATGCAAGCTGCTAAGGAAGAAAATCAATCAATGGTTCAATTCCAGCTTTAAAGCCTAATAACCACAATAATGATTGGTACAGCAAACTATACTGGGGCATTAGTGGTACTTTTATCTTGGGGTAAAAGTGGGCCTCATCTCTATGTATGACACCATTGCATGGGTAGAAACCCTGACATGGGTGTCGAGCCAACTGAGGACTAGCTGGAGGAGAAGCCAGCTGGAGGGAGACCATAGGGAGGGATTTAAGCTGGAGCACAGAAAGGCCTGGCCTCCCTCCAGTGGATGGCAGCCACAGCACACCGTCATAGTCACTTTTCTGAGCTCAGATGCCAGGTTTAGGGAGGGGAAAAACTTGCCTAAGGTTACCAGATAGCACTAGGTCTGCCTGGTCACCTCCCCACTGATCAATCTCCCCAGCAGATACTCTGCTCTAGACCAGGTATTTTCTCTGGGTTTTCATTTGTCATATTGCCTCCTCCATGGCCAGTGGTTATGACATCCAACAACCCTGCTATTTTGACCTGATTTTGTCCTTAGGATGAGGGGCTGATGTGTTGGGAAGTGTGAAAGTGGGAGGAAGCTGGGAACCATTGAAGAAGCCAGAACGCATATCCATGGCTGAGGTGGCAGGCAGGCAGTGTACCCGTGAGATCCACACCTTTGGCCACTGGTAACTGGGTTGGAGCCCTCATACAGCCAAGGACGAAGCTACAGTCCAGAGAAAGGAGAGGACACCTGGGCTGCAGGAACATTGGTGGCTACTGCCTGGGGAGCATTTTTCATTGCGGGGGTGTTGACTCAGTTTACCCTTATAGCCTGATAACTCTTGCTATGTACACAGGGTCTAAGGACATAGAGGAAGGGTAGGACTAGACGTCCAGCTTGTACAACCTTGTGTTTCCGTCTTATAACCTCTTCAAGGTATTGACTCCCATCGTGGCTTGTATGTGTGTGTTATATATACTTGGTGTGGGTGTGTGCACATGTGTGTCTGTGCATGTGGAAATCAGGGCTCAGTGTCAGATGTCTTTCTTCTATCACTTTCTACCTTTAATTTATTTTTAAAATCGTTTTTTATTTTTAATTCTGTTTATATATGTGTGTATGTGTGTGTATGTGTGTGTGTGTGTGTGTGTGTGTGTGTGTGTGTGTGTGTGACTTTGTACATGTGAGTGCAGTGTCCAAGGAGGCTAGGAGAAGATGTTGGATCCCTTGGTGCTGGAGTTACAGGTTGTTGTAAACTGCCCAATGAGGGTGCTGGGAACTGAATTCTGATCCTCTGTAAGAGCAGTATACACTCTTAACCACTGAACATCTCTTCAGGCCTACCTTGTTTTAGTTATTTTATTTTGATTTGATTTGATTTGAGACTGGATCTTTCACTGAACCTGGAGCTCATCAATTTAGCTAGGCTGGTTAGCCAATGAACTCCAGGGATCCATCTGTTTCTTCTCCTGTCCCCGACCCCAGTGCTGGGATTACAAGCATGTTCCATGCCTGGCTTTGTGTATGTGTGTGTACATACGTATGTGTGAGTAAGGCTGTGAACATGCCTCTGCATGTGGAGGTTTATGGAAATGTCCTCCAGGCTAGCTGGCCCATGCATGCTTTGGGGCCATTCTCCTGGCTGCACCTCCCATTTTGAGGCTGGACTGCTGGAATTACAGATTTGGGCCATTACATCGGACTTTTTACCTGAGTTCCAAGGACTGAACTCGGGTTGTCAGGCTTGCATGGCTGGTGCCAGCTATTCTTTGTGTCCTTGGATCAAGCCAGGGGAATGCAGGACACTGCGCATGCACAGCACGCTCTCCTCAAGATGGCGCTCATCCACTTTCTTGGTTTTGCAGGGGTTGATGGATTCTCAGATGATAATACCCTCCCCATTTTGGTTTCTTTGAAAATCTTATTGTCCATGTCAGTCCAGGGACTGTCATGACTTCACCTGACCCCAGCATGCACCTCAGAACCTGTTTGAGAGAAGAAATTCTAGAGGCTGCAGTGGGGCAGTCTTAAAAGGAGAACACACGCTTTTGATGATGCAGACAACTGGAGAGTGTGGAAAACCCTGACTTCACAGCTCTGGGGTCCTAAAGACTTGGAACTTCAAAGGCAAAGCTGCTCTGAGGCTATTAGATCCAGTGGTCTCCCCTGATAACTCATGTAGGGATCTACACATGCATACCCTTTCAGTCTCTTCATATGACAGTGTCCTCGGAAATCATGTCTTAGAAGCTACACAGCCAGTATACAAATACACACTCCGAGGGGCTTGTGTTCCAACCCACAAGGGACAGGGAGAGATGCCCTGGTGAGCCTGGGTGTCCATGCTGTCTGGGGTGACTTTAGACTGGCCTGACATTTGCAAGACTGAAAGGTATCACCAACTCCAAGATAAAGCAGAAAAGAGGTTGACGCTGGGACTCTCACTGCTGTAGCCTCTGAAGGGGTGCCTTCACAGGTGTGGCACACTGCTCTGTCACTGTCCCCACCTCAGTCAGTGTGCCACAGGCATTCGACCAGGGTGATAGTTAATATTGATCATCAACTTGACAGGCTCTACATGCACCAGGAGACACATTTCTGGGCTTGCATGTGAAGAGTTATCTAGACCAGGTTAGGTGAGGCAGGAAGACTCATCATGACTGTAGGTGGCATCATTCCACAGGCTGGGGCCTCAAGCAGAATAAAAAGGAGGAAGCAAGAAGCAAGCTGAGCACCAGCATTCCTCTGTGGCTTCCTGACTGTGGACACTGCTGCCTCACACTCCTGCCGCCATTCCCTTCCCCCTGGGATGGACTGTACCCGCAAACTGTGAGTCCAAATAAAGCTTTTCTCCCAGAAGTTGCTTTTGTCAGGGTGTCTCATCATAGCAGAGAGTAGTTAACAGGTACCCCTGGTAGAGTGTGATTTAGCCATGCCATGGAGTAAGTGGCTGTGCATGCACATGGGACAGCTAAGTCTGCTCTGGACACTCTGGTCAGGCCTATGAGGACTGCTGAATTTGGATTAGAGGAGGAGATCGAGTGATAAAGGAGTCTTCCAGGGTGGAAGACCCACCTGGAGGCTAAGAATCCCCTCAACACAGTACACACATATGCACACGTATACATATGCACACACATATACACATGCATACACAAACATACATGTACACAAGATATACCCATATACATGCACAAACACTTCCATACACATACATACATATATACACATGTAAATGCCTACATACATCCATAGAAAAACGCATACACTCACACATAAGTACATACACATGCGAAATACACATGCATACATCCAAATAAATACATATACACACACTTTCACACATATGCATACACATAAATACATGTAAAATGCAAATATACACATATGCACATACATGTATACACATGCATGTGTGCATCTACATAAACACACATACACATATACACACGTGTATGCACATACACATGGAAATACATGCATACACACATACACATATGCACACACGTGCACACACACAAGCACTTTGATTTGACCTAGCCAGCAGTGTCCTATCCTCCATTGCTTCCAGTCACCCTGGCCTGGACTCCACTCTAGTTTTGTTTGGCCAGGAGCTCACTGCGTGGACTGGGTAGAGACACCCGGGGCTGCAGCACTTACTCAGAGTGATATTTTGGTTCTTCCTTATTTAAAAGGAAGATCTTGCCACCACCCTGCCACGCCTCACCCTCCAGATTGGAAAGTATGTGACTCTCACGGCAGTGTTCCAATTGGACACCTCAGGCCAGATTTTCGAGCTCAAAGGAACAGAGGGTTGTGGTGGCCAACACATGCTCTGGACAGCTGGGGACGATGCTTTGTCCCATCTCTTAAAAACAAACCTCGAATGGCTCAACAAATCAAATATTTGTTGGCACCAGCATGCGTCCTGTTGGTTAGAAAACATGTTTTTTGTTTTAAAATTAGATTTCCCTGGAAAGAACAATAGCAAAAGCAAAGGAGACTGTTTGGTGGGGCAGAAAGAAGAAATGTTTGGCCCAAGAGGTCTTGCGGTTTGGTGAGTTGCTTGCAGCTCCAGGCTCTCTGGCCACTGCCAAAAGATAGAGCTCAAGGCTTGTTGGGGGACAGCAAAGTCACTGCCTGGGTCCTGAAGGGACCTGGTAAAGGGCACTCCGAGAGCAGCTTTGGAGGCAGTGGCCCACAACTTTGGTCTTTGGCTTTGGGTGCCCGAGGTCTGTGCCCCCTGGAAACATCTGTGATGCAAGGGTTTTGAGTAAGTTCCAAGATCTTGCTACTGCCCTTCTGAGGATCACTCCCTCCGTGCATCCTGCTGGTCCAGCCACAGCTGCTGAGACAGAGTCTAAGCTTTGACCCCTGGCAGCTGTTAGTAGCCCGGCTAGGGACCATGGCCCAAAGCCCAGCAGCCAGTCAGTCAAACAGATGCTTCTTTCTCCTGGTACTGTTGGAGACAAAACACCCAGAGAAAGATGAGGAGGGGATTGATGGAGAGAGAGAGAGAGAGAGAGAGAGAGAGAGAGGAGAGAAAGACAGAGAGACAGAGACAGACAGAGAGAATGAGACCAAGAGAGACCTGGGGAGTGCATGGAGGTAACAAGCAGAAGCCGGGTAGCCCAGACCCGGAAAGGCAGAGTGTGGACTGCGTAAAGGGTCGGGGAACAGGCAGAGCAGGGACTGAGGCCTTTTCTGAAGCCGAGGCCAGGGCCCAAGGGTATCTAAAGCTGGCCAGGCCTCCAAATGGAAATTCTGCTGTACCTATAGCGGCTGCTTCCCTGGGTACATGGAAACTTCCCTCCCAGCCACTTAGTACTGGCAGAATGCTCAGATGTGCCAGAGGGGATATTTTCACCATCTCTGCTAGCAAACCCTTCCCTGACACCTGTCTGCTTCAAGCCTCAGGCCTCTCCTTCCTTGGTGTATCCACCGATGTGTCCTGCGTGTTCCCAGCTCCCTGCTTCACTTTTCACACTTGGCCTGTAGCCTGAGACAGTTTCCTCTGAGGCAGGGCTATGTATGAACCCCAGGGGTCTCTACAATAGGGAGCGCAGCAGCAGCTAGGGTCTGCTTCCTGTAGGCTGGGGCTGGAGGCTCCATCTCCGTAGTCAGTCTGTGCTCCAAGCCCAGAACACTAGCCCCAAAGATCTATGACGAAAACGATGGAACGTGGTGGCCTCTGTTCCTGGCGTCGACCAGGCTGTCCCTGTGAGGCAGGCAGCAGGGCCCAGCTGAGGGTACGCTGTCAGCTTAGAGAGAGTCACTCAGGCCAGAGCTCAGGGATGAACAGACTTGGAAAGACTGGACCCTTTCTCACTTCTCAGAACTCTGCAGAGTTCCTGTGTTCAGGTAAGTAAGATCTTTGTCCATGCTGTCCCTTAGAAGCCCAGCCACCGCTCTACGACCTGGGGAGCTGGAAAAGGGGAAGAGCCAGGAGGGTATGCAGAGAGGGCCAGGGGCCAGGCTGGCTGTGACGGGGCACTGCCCTGCTCGTCCCTTGGCACATGGCCACAGCACTGAGCTGTAGGGGTGTGAGCCCTAGCAGGTTCAGTCCTCTGACCAAGGGAGGGCAGAGTCTTGGAGGGTACTGGGAAAAGCCCCACTCCCTCCTTGATTTTCTGTGGCCCAGTAAGGACAGCTGGAAGAGAGAGCCCAGGCAAGGCCAGGCAGAAAGAGAGAAAAATCTGTTTGAGCTGAATCAAGGTTCATAAAAGACTAGGAGAACTGGGGACTGGAGACATGAGTCAGTGCCTAAGAGCATGTCCTGTGTTTGCCGAGAATCTGAGTTAGATTCCAAACATCCACCTCAGGCATCCTTCAACTGCCTGTAGCTCCAGCACCAGGGGATCTGAAATTCCTGGCCTCTAAAGGCACCTACTCCCATGTGCACATATAATCAAAATAATAAGACAAATCTTAAAAGAGAAGGGAGTCCCTCGAACTGCTGGGGTGACAAGGCCTGAGTGAGCGCAGCGGCCACAGCCTTCCCACTCTGTGTTCCTTCCTGCTCCCCAGCTGGACGGCACCCCATGCTGTGCTCCCCTCACCCTCCTCCTGGCTCCAGGAAGCACAGAAACCAAGGCTGGGCTTTTTTGGATGGCATCTGTTTGGTTCTGTTGGTTGCAAGACCCAGGGCATAAAGGCCACTGCACTGTTCTGAACCTGTGCCAGTCATGGGGTGGGCATGGGAGCTCTGGCATGGGAAATCGGAGGGGATAACATTTTCAAGGTGTTTGCTGTGCTCAGCTCTGGGGGTCAGGATAAAGGGAGAGGAGGCAGAGAGGCAAGCTTGCACACACAGAACCACAATAGGGTGAGTAGTCCATTGGGCACATCAGTAAAGGCCTAGCGGGGAGGCCCCTTGGAGGGATGGGCAATGCCACAGAGGGCAGGGGCCCCTGTCTCCTCTGTCACTTGGAAAAACATTTGACAGAATTGGTGTCTAGGGTGCCCAGGTAGTTTTTGTTTGTTTGGTTTTTAAATTTTTATTTTATTTGGTGTGCATGTACGTGTGTGTGTCTCTCTGTCTGTCAGCCTGTCTCTTTTTCTCTCTGTATATGTGTGTATATATGCTATGGCACATGAATACTCAGAGGATAAATTTTGGAAATAGATTCTTCCACTGTAATTTTCTTTTTATTATTTGTTTTCATTAAAAATTTTTTTATTTATTATTTTTATTTTATGTGTATGAGTTTATCGTCTTCAAGTGTGGTGTCCTGCAATGCCCATGGAGGTCAGAGGAGGGTGTCAGATTCCCTAGAACTGGAGTTATGGACAATTAGCCACCATGCAGGTGCTGGGAATCGAACCTGCATCCTCTTCAAGAGCAGTCAGTGCTCTTTACTGCAGAGCCATCTCTACGGTCCTTGCACTGTGATTTATAAACTCAGTTGTCAGGCTTGCACAGCAAGCAGTTTTATCCACTAAGACATCTTGTCAGTCCTTTTGTTGTTGTTTTGAGACCAGATCTCATGAAGCTCAGGCTAGCCTCAAACTCTTATGTAGCTGAGGTGACCCTTGAACTCTAGATCTTCCTGCGTCTGCCTCATGGTCAAGTCTTCAGATTTATCTAGAGAAGCCAGAAATTCTCTCTCTCCTCTCTCTCTCTGGTGTCCCCCCCCCGCCCCAGCAAGAATACTGATCCTATTAGATTAAGGCCTTATCCTTATGACCTTATTAAACTTCAATTACTTCTTTAAAGACTCTGCTTTAAACACTGTCAAGTTGAAGGTTAGAGCTTCAACATATGGGTTTGAGGGAGACAAATTTAGTCATAGAGCAGGGACTGCGACTGCCAGCAATAGTGTGTGTGTATGTGTGTGTGTGTGTGTGTGTGAGAGAGAGAGAGAGAGAGAGAGAGAGAGAGAGAGAGAGAAAGAGAGAGAGAGACTGATTTTTAGTCACCGTCTTGAGGCTGAGCAAGTGTCCCTGCAGGCTAGATCAAGTCCTCAGACCCCCTTTGTCTTCCCTGCAGTCCAGGCACATACGGACATACGGGAACCAACTGTTGTGACTCAGGAGGGGGTGACTGGGCTGGACAGGAGAGAGTCTGGAGCCCAGGCTTATGGCTAGCAGGAACCGCTCACTGCTTCCCTTGGGTCAGTTTCTCCTGTCTAGGCCTGTGCTGCTGGCATCACATTTAATCCCTTTGAGAAGCCTCAGAGATAGATGTGGTGACCATTCACTGTGGTTGGAAGACTGAGGCCCAGAGGTTGGGTCACTTGTGCAAGGCCACACAGCTCAGACGCAGGCCTTAGAGGCTGCTGAGCTTAGGAGGGTGATGGGGATTTGAAATGGAGCTCAGAGCAGGGCAGGGATTTCTCTTAAAGTGATCCACAGAGAGCACAGGTAAGCCCAGCTCCAGGCAAGGACTCCTGCAGTGGTTAATATTGACTGTCAATTTGACGGGCTTTAGAGTCTTGTCTGTGAAGGATTATCTTGATTAGGTTAATTGAAGTAGGGAGGCCTACCCTAAGCATTAGCTGCACCATTCCATGGACTGAAGTCACAGACTGAATGAATACATAGGACAAAGTGTGCTTCGCTTCCTGACTGGGGGTGCACTGTGATCAGCTGCCTCAGGCTCTTGCACCCTATTTCCTACCATGATGGACTGTGAGCCAGAATCAACCCTTCCTCCCTTCAGTTGCCTTTGTCAGGTATTTTGTCACAATAATAACAAGGAAATCAATGAATGCCTGTGCCAAGGCCACTTCTCTGCATCAACTGCTCTTTCCTTTTAGTTCCTGGAAGTTTCCTATACAACCCAGAAGCTTGATAAAGCCTGTTCTCCCTGTGTGACCCCCAGAGGGGTCTGGAGAGGGTGTTCTCTTGCATAGACAAAGCTTCCATCAGACACCTCCACACCTCCTAAAGGACCTCACTAAGCCCATGCTTTGGTTTACCTGGTTCCCACACCTTGGCTGCAGCGCTCTATTTCTATAGGATATGGAGAACTGAGCTTGTGGCTTCTGCCGATAGTTGATACCACACACAGCCTGGCTTTAGGCTGGTGCACATCTGTCCAGCAGGGCTGGGAAAGCTCTTTGCCTTGAGGCAGGGCCTAGCTCCAGAGGCTCAGGTAACTTCCAGCTTGAGATGGCACTGGAGCCATTTCTCTGTGCACCAGAGTGTACTCCTACCCACAGAGCTATCTACCCAAGCCCTCACCCCATCTCTTAAAACTCCCACCTGGCTAGGGACATCACACAACTGACAAAATGCTTGCAAGGCGTGTGAGGATCCAATTTTGATTCCTAGAGCCCACAAGCAAAAAAAAAGCTGAGGTGATGGATTGACGGATGATGGAATGGAAAGATGGCCCTGTACCTCTTTCTGCACAGCAGGTATTAGTGTTCATTCTCTAACCAGGAGTGTGTGTGTGTGTGTGTGAACACATGTGCGTGCTTACACACATGCATTCGTGAACACGTGCTTGTTCTTGGGAGGGCACAGATGCTTCAGTGGGAGTACGGAGGTCAGGAGACAGCCATCAGGTGCAGGTCCTTGTCTTTCCACGTGTTTGAGACTGTTTATATTTGCCACTACATAGATTCTTCTGTCTTTCCTAGGGGTGGGGCAAGATTACAGGCCCTTGTGCTGTTGTGTCTGGCTTTTATGTGGGCCGTGGGGATCTGAACGAAGTGGTCAGGCTTGCACCCTAGTGCCTTCACCCACCGAGCATCTCCCCAGCACTCCTGCTAAGCTGCGCCAAAATCTAGCCGCAGGGTCGGGCACCTGTGTGTAGTGTTGGCCTCTCTAGCCTCCCCACCCAATTTCTCACTCTCTTTCTCTCTCTATCCACATGTGTGTTGAGATGGGAGTGCACATGCGTGTGCATGCATGTGGAGGTTGGAAGACCACCTCAGTGTTTTTCTTCAGGTTCTATCCTCCTTGTTTCTTGAGGTGCTGGCCTGGAGCTCACTGATTCACCTGGGCAAGCCAGTCAGTGAGCTCCAGGGATCTGCCTGTCTCTGCTGTCTCAGTGCTCAATTGCAAGCACACACTGTAATACCTGGCATTTTTATGTAGGTTCTGAGGATTAATTTCAGGTCCTCATGCCTGTATAGCAAGCACTTTACCAACTGAGCAGTGTGCCCAGCCCTCTCCCTCTCTTGATGCCCTCTCCCTCTGTTCCTGCCCACTCTTCCTCAGCTGCAAGAACCACACACACTCATGTGTCTGAGGTACAAGTCACTGAGACTGTTTCTAGCGAGTCTCTGACCCACATGCAACCAAGGACAGCTGTGAGCGTGAATCAACACAAAATCGTAAACTTACTTAAAACATTATGAGACTTATTTTGCAATGTTTTTTGCAACTTGATTGCATAGCTTTTGAGGATGAACTTTGAAGATGACAGCATTGTGTCACGATGTCAAAAGACTGGACAGACCTAGCAGGGCAGTCTTTGAGGGTTATTGGCATTTCAATCACTATGGGTGTTCTAAAACATGGAAGGCCAGACATCAGCAACTATGTACTCTGTTTGTCATCCTGTGTTACTATGACAAAATACCAGAGGTGGTCAACTTAAAAGGAACAAGGTAATTTTGGTTCGTGCTTACAGAAGTTCCTATGCTCTTGCTTTGGGCCTGTGGTGACCCAGGACATCAGGGTGGGAAAAGTGTGGTAGAACCTTTCCCACCTCATAGTGACTGAGAAGAGAGGGTAAGAGGAAGGGCCAGGGCCCCAATATTCTCTTCAAGGGCACACTCCAATAGCCTAATGTCTTCGCACTTGGCCTACCGCTTTGTGTGTATGTATGCACACACAGGCATGCACATGTGGAGGCTAAGCAGGTTTCTGGCGTCTTCTCTATCATCACTCTCTGAATTACTGCCTTGAGACAGGCTTTTTTTTTACTGAACTAGAAACTTGTTATTTTAGCTAGGATGCCTGGCCAGAAAGCTCTTGGGATCTATTTGTCTCTGCCTCTCAGTTACAGACGTGTATAGCCATGCCAGACTTTTCATAGGGGGTCTGGACATTCACACTCAGGTGGTTGTGCTTTCAGAGCAAGTATTCTTCATTATGGAGCCATCTCCCCAGCCCCAGTTCCACCTCTTAATTTTTCCATCACCTTGGCTGGGGAGTTAGCGTCATTGGTAAAGGGCTTGCAAGGCATGAAGACCCAAGTTTGATTTTTAGAGTCCATGTACAAAAGGCCAGGTATGGTGTTGCACACTTGTAATCCCAGCACTAGGAAAGTGGAGAAGTGGAATCAGGTGGATCCCTGGAGTTCACTGGTCAGCCAGCACAGCCTAGTTGGGAAGTTCCAAGCAACTTAGAAACCCCATCTCAAAAAATAAGGTGACTGGGGATGGGGAGATGGTTCAGCAGTTTAGAGGCCTTACAGCTCTTGCAGAGGACCTGGATTGATTCTCCATAGCCTCATAGAGGCTCATAACCATTCATAATTCCAGTTCCAGGAGATCTGACTCCTCTTCTGGCCTCTGTCTTCATGCACGTGGTGCACATAAACTCATGCAGGCAAATAATGTATGCATAAAATGCATAAATATTTTTTTAAAAGCGAGGTAAATTTTTTACCTAAGAAATGACAGCAGAGGTTGCCCTCTGGCCTCCACACATACATGCATACATGGGCACATGGGAAGACTTGCTTCTGCACACACATGCAATCTCATGTACAATATTGCCTTGTATTGGTGACAAAGCACTTGTCTTCGGGGAAATCTAGATGCAAACTACAGTAAAGTTCTCCCCTGTTTTTTAATACTCATGCTGACTTTCCATTTAATCAAAATGGTATTTATCTTTATCCAACTATCCATAGAATTAAAAGTCTCCGAATCCAACGGGGGGGGGGAGAACTCCTCCCTTAACAACTGATGACTCTGGATCAAATCATTTCCTTAGACACTGGTATGTCCTTGTGACTCACAGGGCTCCTGGTTCACAGAGCCTCACAGAAGTCGTATGCTGTAAGTGATGAGGGGCAGCTTGCGCAGGAAGAGCCTGTGAGAATTTCTGGCTGGTCGCTAGGTCAGATTGAAGAGCAGGCCGACCTGACTTCCAGCTAACTGAGGGCAGAGAGCCCATCGTCCACAGAGGGATTGAGCAGCCTCCATACAAATCAAGTTTATTAGAGCTCCTGTCAGCCCATAAAAGACCTTTGAATTCAAGATGCACTTAGAGCTTCAGATAATTCTGGCCTTTCAGTATTTTGTTTCCTCACTCAGTCAACAAACTCTTGTTAAGAGCCCACTATACACAGTGATATGTTCACTAAGTTTGAGTTACAGTGGCAGTGGACTAGAGACACTCGCTCCTGGGAGCCCCCAGAACTTTAAATTTGCTGATTCATCCATAGCCAAAAAGCCAAACCGCCACAATGCCAGTAGGCCCTCTCACCACTGAAAGTTGTTTCTCTTCAATATTCTTTATTATTTTTATTTTATGTGCATGAGCATATTGCCTGCATGTGTATAACTGCATCCAGGTCCTGCAAAGCCCATAGAGGTTAGAAGAGGGTGTCAGATCTCCTGGAACTGGAGTTATGGACGGTTGTTAGCTGCCATGTGGATGCTGGAAATCAAACCCAGGTCCTCTGCAAGAGCAGCCAATGCTCTTAGTTGCTGAGCTGTCTCTCCAGTTCCCTCATCACTGAAAGTTTTATTGATTATTGGTGTGTGTGTATGTACATGTGTGGAGGCCAGAGGACAACTTCGTGGAGTCAGTTCTCTCCTTCCATCCTTATGTGGTATATTAATTACTTTTCTGTTGCTGTGATAAAACACTATGGCCAATGCAACTTATAGAAGAAATTGTTTATTGGGCTTGTGGTTCTGGAGGGATGAGTTCGTCATGGTGGGGAGGTACAGCAGAGGGCAGCCGGGGCACAAAGCTGGGAATTCACATCTTCAAGCAGACATAGGAACCAAAGACAGACAATGGGCAAGGCCATTCTTGAAGCCCATTCCGAGTGATGTGCTTCTTCCAGCAAGGCAACACCTCCAAAACCCCCCCAAACAGAGTCCCCAAGTAGGGACAAAGTGTTGAGATACTTGAAGCCTGTAGAGGACATTTTTCATTCAAGCCACCACATGCGGGTTCCAGGGACTGAACTCAGGTCACCTGGCTTACACAGCAAGTACTTTACTTGCTGAATTATCTCAATGCCCCCCCCCCCCCTTTTTGAGACAGTCTCAGGTAGCCTGGGCTGGCCCTCAATTCCCTATTTAGCTGAGGGCAAACTTCTGATCTTCCTGCCTCTATCTCCCAAGTGCTGAGATTACAGGCGTGTGCCGCCATGCCTGATTTATGCAGTGTTGGGGATGGAACCCAGGGCTTTGTGTGCTAGGCAAGCACTCAATCAGCTGAGCTCTGTCTCCAGCCCTTCGACTGTCTTCTGTCACAGTTGCAGCCAGCATACTACTCAGGGCCCTCTAGCTTGGTGTCCAAAGTTTTGGAGTGGAGCTCCTTCTTGCTTGGTCCCAAGGGGCTCCCGTTTTATACAGCTGCACCCAACCAGTGGGAGCAGGGGATAGAAAAAGGACACATCCAGAAGTTTTGTGTCTTTGTCTACTCAGAGTCCATTGCCTGGAGCTTGGTTACATACTACATCCAGCTGCCAGGAGCTTGGGTGATGTGGTCTGTTTGGAGAGAGAAGCCAAGCTGAAAATCAGTAGGCAAGAATAAATACCAGGGCAACGTGCAGGATCTGGTGGAACTGGTGACTTTTACAGTCCTGGTGGGAGAGAACTACCAGCGATGCTTAAGAGTCTGGCTCCCATGAGGTGTATGTATGAAGAGGCCCCAGGACAGGTCTGGAAGACTCGACATTGGAGCAAAGGCTGCTGGGCTATGCGGGACTGGGAGGCACAGGCGGGCAGAGAATGTGTGTCTAAGGAGAGGGCTGGCATAGTGGGCATTGAGCTGCGCTAGCAGGCAGGACCAGGTCAGGTGGGGCCTATAGCTGAAGCAGGCAGTGTTCCCATAAAAGGACTTGGTGGCCCGTGATTGTTTTCATTCAATCTACTTAAACATTTAAAAACATGTATTATTTCATTTTGTATGTAAGAGTATTTTGCCTGCATGTATGTATGTGCATGTCCTGCCTGGTGCCCTTGAAGGCCAGAAGAGGGTGTCTTGTCCTCTGGGATTGGAGTTACAAACAGTTGTGAGAAGCCATGTAAGTGCTGAGAACTGAACCTGGATCCTCTGCAAGGTGACAAGTGCTCTCAGCTGCTGAGCCTTCTCTCTAAGAGATTATTCTTAAACTTCATTTGTTTTGCGTGAGTGTGTGCTCACACAGGTGTGGAGGTCAGAGTTGATGTCAGGTATTGTTCCTCATGGTGCTATCCACCTTGTTTTCTTTTTTTTTTTTGAAACAAGGTCTCTCTCTGAACCTGGAGTTTGCTGACTGTGGCCAGTGAGCTACAGAGATCTGTCTCTCTCCATCTCTCCACTGCTGGGATTATAAGTGTACACCATCACACTTGGATATTCTGTGAGGATTCTGGGGATTGAACTCAGGTCCTCAGGTTTGCATGGCAGGCACTTTACCCACTGAGCCATCTCTTTGGCCCTTACTAAGGAACTTCTAATTCCAGCCTTAAGCCACAAAGTCAAAGTGCACACGAGTCACCTCAGCGGCCAGACAGCTGGACAGTCTGATCCTGTTGTTCGCTTACAATTGGTGTTACTAGTACCAAGAACAGATGAACACAGCAGCCAGGCACCTAGCATCTTTACGCCACCAGTCGGGATCTGGGCTAAAGCTGCCCGTTACCCTCAGTCTTTAAGCTGCCAAGGCCCTCCAGCTCTCCAAGCTCAGGGTGCTGGGTTCTGCCAAGGGGTGGGTCCCCTTGTGGCCATCAAGAGGTGCCACTGGTCCAGTGTAAGGTACAAAAGAGGGTGGGATACAAGTGTGGCCAGGAGGACGGTATGCAAAGTCTCAGAGGCTGGAGACTGTAGGGTCCACAGGTACTTGTTATCTAAGTCCATGCTCACACTACATAGCAGGATCTGGTGGAACTGGTGAAGTTTACAGTCCTGGTGGGAGAGAACTACCAGTGATGCTTGAGAGTCTGGGCTCCCATGAGGTGTATGTATGAGGAGGGCCCAGGACAGGTCTGGAAGACTCGACATCGGAGCAAAGGCTGCTGGGCTATGCGGGACTGGGAGGCACAGGCGGGCAGAGCTCAGAGAGGGAAGAGCTGGGCCCAGGGTCACACAGCACCAGACTGAAGCTCACTTTCCCTCTGTGCCAGCCCAAGGCTTTATTCCACACAGCTTCTCCGCATCTCTCAATCTCTCCTCCTGTCCCCTCCCCTCCCTCTTCCAGCCCTTTGAGCCTTTTGTACATACTTGTTCTTTCATCGGCTGCTGTCTCCTGAGCATCAGCTGGGTGCCCAACTGTGAGGCAGCACCCATGGGAAGGGACGAGGACAGAGCCTAACACTGAGATGAGTGTTCACCTTACTGAACAGGAGCGGGGTGGGTGGAGAAGACGTCTGGGGAAGGAATGAACTGTTCTGCAGGCAGTGTCGGGTTGGAAAGCATCACCGGAGCAGTGAGTGGTATGGCAAAGCCTTGTACACTCTGGAGGCTCCTAGCACTGTGGTGATTCTGATGTGCAGGGGCCTCAGGAGTCCACGCTTCCTCCACCCCTCGGCATCTTAGCTCCAGCAGGTGAGATGGTGACAAGACGTCTAGCTGTCATGTCTGGGTGACAGATATCAGGATCAAAGGACAAAAAAAGGCATGCATATGTGCAAGTCTCAGGGTGGGGCTGGGGAGATGCCCGGCAATTAAGAGCACTGGCTGCTCTTGCAGTATCCACACGACAGCTCACACTCATCCGTTACTCTAGTTCCTGTGGATCGATGCTCTCTTCTGACCTCCAACAGGCATTGCATGACACGGGTGCACTTACACACATGCAAGCAAAACATTCATATGCATAAAAAATAATAAAATTTAAAAAACGAAGCTGGGCATGGTGACATGTGCTGGGGAGGGAGGTGATTCCTGGGGCTCCCTGACCAGCCAGTTTAGGGTAGGGGGTGGGCCCCAGGTGTCATTGAAAGACCTCGTCTCAAAAAATGAGGTGCCCCCACACTCACCCACACTTACGTGCACCCACACACAGGCACAGGCAAACACACACTACATGCAGACACACAAGAACAAACATGAGAAGGGCCGCTAAGTCAACAGAAGAGTCCTCTCATTAATGGGAAAAGCCAAGGCTTTGATTCCGGTCTCAGTATAGCCAAGGCCAGGCCTGTTGCCTTTAAGCATCTCACCTCTGCCTCAGTCTCTCTAACGGTAAATGGAAATCACAAGAGCTGCCTGAGTGGCTTTAAGCAGGCTTGAGAGTAAGGTGCTGACCAGTCAAGACACAGGGCAGAACTGAGGCCACATGTCACCGAGAGTGACATTATTGTCCCTTTATCTGATTTATGTAATCCTAGAACCTATATACTCGCCCGAGCCACAAGCCAGAGACCAGAGACGGGTGTTGCGTGGTCTGACGCTGCACAGTCTCTGGGATCCTAGGCTCACTCCTCGGGCGCCGCGGGCCGCGGGGTGGCTTTGTGCACCACCTGATTTCCATTCCCCCAGATAAACACGCAGCGGGAGCCGCGACCTCGCCGCGTAGCAAATGCCTTTGCTCTGCAGGCCCTCATAGAGCCCGCGAATGAGACGATTTATTCCTGTTTTGCATATTAATTGATCTAAATGCCATTCACTCTGGGAACAATTAAGAAGCCCTCTGGCGCTCAGAGGCCGAGGGGGCTGCGGTGGCCAAGTAGCAGGTGGCCCCTTAGGGCCAAGGGGTCGTCCTGTACGCCTGCACCTCTCCATGAGAGCACACATGGAGACAAAGCCCCGGGCCTGCTTGCCTGCCTGCCTGCCCACCCAGTGGCAAACGCACCCTAGTGCCTGAGGACAGGTAGCCCGGGCCACCTGCCTAGCCCTCATCCTCCACTACTCTTTGAGACAGGGTCTCATGTAGCCCACACTGGCCTCCAACTCAGTCTTTAGTAGAGGATGACCCTGGCAGAGAATGACATTGCATTTCTTCTCATCCTCCGGCTTCCACTTCCCCATTATTGGGATTACAGGCTTCTGCCACCACACTAGGTTTGTAAAGCGCCGAAGCTGGAACTCAGGGCTTTGTGCCTGCTGGGCAAGCATTCGACACACTGAGCTACATCCCCTGGGTTTTCTTTTGATACTTTCCAGTGAGGCTAACAGATTCAGGGGCAAATGGGTGGGATCTGTCTCCTGTCCAGCCAGTCGCTTTGCCTAGCCTTTTCTGCTGCTACTGCCAGAGCAACCGGCCTCGCTGCCCTCTGTAGCTGGGGCTGCAGGGCCAGGGTGTGCCGTGCTGCGCTGACCGACCCCAGGGGCACAGTGAGGGGCCTGCCTTCCAGCCTGCTGCTGGCCCCTCCACACTCCCACACTGCACTGCAGGCCAAAGTAGCCGACCCCTAACCCCTCTCCTGACTCTGTGGGATCCAAAGAGGTTGGGCACAGCTCTCCATCTGTCTCCAGCACAGTAGTCCCCACCTCCCCTGGTTGTCTCTCTGGCCCTATCATTTCCTGCACAGATATGTGTATATCCGTGTAGTGTATGTGCACATATGCATAAATGTGCATGCCAGTTCTCATGCTCAGAAGCCAGGGGAGGATGTCCGGTGTCCTGCTCTATCACTCTCCACTTTATTCCCCCGAGACAGAGTATCTAACTGACCCTGGAGGGAAACTGGTACCTACCTACAAGCCCCAGTGGTCCTCTGGTCTCCACCCCCACAGCACTGGGTTCCAGGCACGCCTGCATCCATACTGGGCTTTTTTGTGTTGGTTTCAGGACTGGAACTTAGGTCCTCAAACTTTCAAAGGAAGCACTAGCCCACTGAGCCATCTCCCCCGCAACCTACCAGTTTTAGTCTGATCTTCACCGCTCCCCGCTCCCCTTTTCAGTCTCTCCAGTGGGTCTACTTTGCAGTATCTGTAGCCTCCAAAGGACCTTGCAACATCATAAGAAATGGAGCATTTGCAAGTATATTCCAAACCACTTTCAGGAAAGTGTACTCAGGAAGAAACTTGGAGGGCAAGGAGGAAGGCAGTAGACTCAGCAGATAGCAGGTTGGGTCCTGAAGCTGGAAGTTGGTGGCTGTTCTAGGCCGGCCCAAGGCCTCTTGGGTTTGTTGTGAAAGCACACAGAGAGGGATCAGAAAGGTAGGTTGTGGCCAGGCCTCCAGAGGGTGCATTTGGGTTTTCAGCAGTGTGACCAGCTCTGGCTTCCGGTTTCTATAGTACTCATTTCTATGCCTTGAGATTCATCCTCTGGGCCACCGGGATGACTTGAGCACTGTCTCTGCCATGCTCTACAGCTACAGCCCCACCCGTGTCCCAGGACTCTAGACTCAGGGCCACCATCCTCCTTTACCCTCCCAAGGGCCTGGAGACCCAGAGGCCAGTCCTCAGGGTTCTGCAGGGTAGTGTCTCTACTGATTGTTCCTTGAAGAGCTGAGGACCCACAGACACCAGATTTTTAGATATTTCAGTGAAGGCCTGAATTCCAAATTTTTATGTGAAAGTTCCCAGTTTCAAAATATTGGATTAAAACCAAAAACTTCTTAACACTGGTAGAACCAGACAAATTACATGTGATGAATGTGGTCCAAAGCCCTGCCGACCGGCAGCCTTGTGATGGTATCTACCTCATGACCCCACAATCCATCCATCCATCCAGGTCTATAGTCTGCAAGTGATGGCTGCTGCTTGCTGCAGAGTCTAAGGCTAGAATAAAGGCCAGCTAGATGACCGGTTTCCCATAGGCCCTGTTTTCTTTTTCTGGTACTTTAAGGGTTTCATGATTTCCTTTAAACCTTTGATTCATGTCGATTTATTTTGGTATAACATGTGAAGTGAGGATCTAAATTAATTTCTTTTACAGATGGGCAGCCAATTGTCCCAATACTAAATGTGGAGAAATCCTGTTTCAAATGCCAACTGGATCATATGGTGACTTCCTATATATATTGGATGGCTTCCAGTAATTTCTAAATTATATGGCTATTCATATACTTCCTTTATAGTTCCAATTATTTCAGCTCTATAATAGATTTAAAATCCATGAAATAACTGAGTGGGTTCTCCCTGCTCCTTACATTGCTGTTTTCAAACTTTTCCTGTATGTGTGCGTATGTATTTTTCCATATCAAGTTAGAATCAACTTGCCTAGTTCTGTAAGAAATCCTGTTGATATTTTTCAGTGTGATTGTGTTGATGTGCAGCTTAATTTAGGGAGAACTGGCATGTTCATAATGTTAAGTTCTTTTACTCACATTGTGTCTAAGTTCACATTTGTATTCTTCCATAGTATGTGAAAGGTTTGCTTCTCATGGATCTTGGCACTTTTTGAAAAAAAGTATTTCTGATGGCTCAGCTGGTAAGGGGCTGGACCTGTAAGCAGAAGGAAGTGAGTCTGATCTCTAGAATCCACATTTAAAACAAAAAAAGCCACGTATGGTGACAAGCTCTTGGAACTCCAGGGCCCAGGCAAATAGACCCCTGGGGTTCACTGGCCAACTCCACTGAACTGGTGAGTTCCAAGCTAGTGAGAAACCTTGTCTTACAAAACAAGGTAGACAGTGCCTGAGGCGTGACACCTGAGGTTGACCTCTGACTTCCATATGCAAATGCACACACGTGTACTATGTGCTCACATACATGTACACACATGTACACATATGTTATCACATTGATTTTGCAATATTTTGAAGTTTATTTCTACATTGTTTTTGCAGATGTGTTCTGGTTGGTTTCTGGTCTTCAAAGCCATTGGTAATAGAAATCTTGCTTTGAATAGAGTTAGCTTACTAATTATTTTGTCAATTTTCAGTCTCTTTTTCCATTCAGTTCCTGTAGGTTTTGTAGGTAAACAGTCAAATAATCTTGAATAGTGATACATTACTTTCTGTTTCTCAATTTGGTGTCTCAGTTCCATTGTACAGGCCACGACCCAGAGCAATGCTGGTGGTGGTGACCCTGGCTTTGAAGTAAAATATATACATGCCAACTTATGGCAGGATCGATTCATCTAGTCTAAGTTATTAAATTCTTTCCCCTACCCCCAGAATATATATTGAGCTTTTGAAGAGAACTTTTTTTTAGACTATGAGAGATGAAGAGAAGATTCCAGAAGCTTTGGGAGACTGAAAAAGTCACACAACGAGGATCAAGAATCAGAATGGCACTGGGCTACTTCTCATCATCCCGAATGCCACATGCCAATAAGAGCTGCCTTCAGAATGCGGAGTGGAGATGATTTCCAAACGAGATATATACAGCCAGCCAAACTGTCAATCAAGGATCCAAAAACTGAACTTCCCATATGCAGTTTCCAAGGAAGCTACTGGCATGTACATTATAACTAAGCGAAGAGAGTAAACCGAGAAGGAAGATGGCTTCGGATCCAAGAATCAAGGAAGCCACACAGGAGAGAGGTGATGGGATTTCCCAGGAAAATGGTGAACAGAAATTTCAGACAGCCCAGGAGTATGTCTGGTCTAGGTTAAGGTAAGAGGACAGAGGGATCCAAGAAAAAAAAAATTAGAAGTGATAGATTACCAAATGAATCTGATTATATTACTAGAGATTTTAGAACTTTATTGACATGTTTGTGGAAAGAATTAGTAATGTGGCATTAAAATCTAAGTGAAAAATAAAGGCAATTACCAACTCCAAGGAAAATAAAAAGCTGTGAAAATCAGCAGCTATGACCATAATACCTTGTGTGATGGTTAGAATTCCTTATCAACTTGACAGGAACTTGAATCACCCAGGAGACAAGTTTCTGGGCACACCTGTATATGATTATTTAGATTAACCTCTGGGCATGCCATGAGGGAACTTCTTGATTAGGTTAATTAAAGTAGGAATCTCTAATTTAAATGTGGATGACAGTATACTCTGGGCTCTATGCTAGACTTTATGGAGAAAAGGAGACTGAGCAGGAACATTCGTTTCTCTGTTTCTTGACTGCAGATACAATGTGACCAGCTGCCTCAAGTTCCTGCTGCCATGACCTCCCTATCATGATAGGTTATAGCCTTGAACTGTGAGCTAAAATAAACTCTTCCTTCTTTATGTTGATTTTGTATGTTGTATTTTATTATAGCAACAGAATATGTAACCAAGACACCTTGCTCAGCTGTAATATATGGATCGGATCACGTGAAACTGGCTATTGATTTAGCAACTGAGATAAGACTGTGTTGGAAGGGAAAGTGTGTGTTTGTGTGGGGGCTGCCACAAAACCAGCGATCTTCCACAAGAGGAGGCCAATAAATAATATCTGAAATCAGCGAAGAATGATATTTAGAGATATGAAAGTAAATGTCAGAAGGAACAGCAAAAAGACTTGAAGTCATTCCCTCTGAGGAGAGGCAGGTCTGTTGCTTTTCATTATTGGTTTCATGGAACTATTTGACTTTTACAATTTCATACATAAAACTATTGATCAAAGGAGAAATTTAATTTAAAAGTGTTCATGCATTTATGACCTAAAATCACCCTTTGAATTTTCGTTGCTCTTCACAAAATGAGCTAACCAAAAATTGAACAGACTGAGGGTATAATCTCTCAGCTTTGCAAATTACTAGCTGTGTGGCCCGAGGCCAATTGCTCAATCTTTCTGAACCTTCATTTGTTCATCTGAAAAGTAGGGATAATTCCAGTGTCTACCTCATAGGGTTACTGAAAGGCTTATACAAGATCATGCCTGAGCCTGATACTTAGAAGCAACGATAAAGGATGCCTGCTATTGTGTTGTTTGCTGGATTTTTTTTAGATGCGTGTGCGTGTGTGTGTGTGTGTGTGTGTGATGTTTGTGTGTGTGAATTTGTGCATGTGAGTTCAAGCACATGTATGTTGTGGCACTCATGTGGTGCTCAGAGGATCCCCTTGGGTGCCAGTCATTGCCTTCCACCTCGTTTAGTGTCCTGGCACTGTGACCACCAGGCTAACTGCCCCTTCAGGCTTCTAGGGATTCTCCTGTCCCTGTCTCCTGTCTTGTGGTAGAAGCATTGTGATTACAGATGTGCACTACTGACATCTGCTCCAGAGGGATGCTGTTTTAATTTCATTCTGCTCAACTCCTAAGGGATTAATTGTGGACAGTGTCTCCGAGTTTCACCTTTTAAATTAGTATGAAGCATTTGGAGCTATGGAGCAGGTAAATAGATAATATATGTGGAATACTCAGCACGTAATTTTTCTAGAACTCAGATTTCTCATTAGGAGAGTAGGAAAATCCTCCTGGAGTTTCCTGTGCATTTGATGGGATGATTGCGGATGTTTCTAACTCGCTGCCTAGGATACTTTTATTTACTCAAAAAGCTGGATTCACTGGGGAATTTCTAAACTCATAAAGTACATACTCTAGAAAATGTGGAAAAATCTAGACCACCCCACAGTGTATTCATGACTGGTCTCATCACTGTGACTTGACAAGAAGCAATTCATGGGAAGAAAAATTTATTTTGGCTCATGGTTTGAAGAGATAGAGTTCATAGTATGTTGGGAGGGTAGCTAGAGGTATGGGACCAGCTCCTGCTCATGTGGCCCCAGAGTGAGACTGCCGGCTACACTGTACTGACAGGGAGCAGAGAGCAGGGCCCAGAGCTCATAAGCCCACCCTCCAGTGACCCACTCTCTCCAGCTAGAACCTGCCTACTAGTAGGTGTATCCCACCTTTTGACATTACAACACAAAAGACTCATCTACAAAGTTCACATAGGAGAACTGCAATTGAGTTACAAAAAAAAAAAAGGTCTCATGAGGCAGGAGAGATGGCTCATTGGTTAAGAGTGCCTGGGGCTCAGTCATGGAGTATGGATCCCAGCATCTGTATCAGACATCTCACAACTGCCTTTAACTCCAGCTTCAGGGGATCCAATGCCCTCTTCTGGCCTCTGCAGGCACCCACACATGTGAGTGCACACACACATACACACACTCATGTTGGGCTGCATGCATAGCTTTTCTGGATTACATGTGGCCCACAGGCTTCATGTTGGGCATGTTTACAAGGTTACAACCTTCCAAAACAGCACTGCCAGCTGCAGACTCTGTTCAGATGCGAGAATACATGGGGGATGTTCAGCCTCCAAACCAAACAGATCCAAAATCTTGGTGGCTTCCCTCCACAGAGGGCCACCAGATACAAGAGCTGGGTGACTCTCTGAGAGACTCTGTAGAGCTTCCAACCATCACTAGAAACTCAGGTTTCCATGCTTGATGAAGCTGGGGAGGGATGGGCCTAAGGGAGAGAACCAGCAACTACGTTTCTGCCCGAAAGCAGAACCGTTTCTGCCGGTGCTTTCACGTGGTCACCTGCACGGGGAGAGGAAACCAGTCCTCCACCGGTGCTTTCACGTGGTCACCTGCACGGGGAGAGGAAACCAGTCCCACCTGCAGAGGGGACGGAAACACAGGGACCAGCCGAGGTGATGTCAATGCAGCTAACGGAACAGAGCCACATGGCCTGCACCAGGCTATTTTGCAGGCTGCCTTTTGTCTCTTAGTGTTACATCATGAAACCGTCTTTGAACACATATGGCCTGCATAAAACAAAGAAAACGAAGAAAAGATTTCAAGCGGGTGGTGACACTCTTTCCCTCTTCCTTGTTCTCTTCTTCCTCTTCTTCTAATTTAGGGAACTGTGGGGGTCGCCGAGATCCAGGCTTCTGGTCTTTGTCAATGCTCGGAAACTGTCTCCCCATCCTGGTCCTCCCGGCCAGCCCGCACGGACAGGCAGGTTCCCAGCACTCCTTCTTCGAGGGAGCTCGTACAGACCTGGGGTGTCATTCACTCCAGAAGTAACACGTCTGGAGGTGAGGCCAAAAGAACCCGCTGAACAACTGCCGGGTTAACAACTGCACATGTGGGGTGCGGCTGCACACGGCTCTGCCGGGGCCTCCTTGCGCAGACAGTCAGCCGGTGGTGTTAATGTGCCGTGTTAAAAGTGACACCAGAGCGCTGCAGGCGCCACTGTCAGCTGTTGAGGGAGATGACACCCCGGCCTGCAGAGTTGGGTGCGAGCTCCGAACAGCAGCCCCTCCTTACTGGGGTCCCAGGATCCTGGGGACCCGTGGGAAGGGGTCCAGGAGAGATGAGCGTGGTGGGCCTGCTAAAAAGAGTATTTTGTCCCCAGCATGCAAAAGGTGGGAAACAGGCTGAGGTCAAGAGGCGGAAGTGGGGGGGGGTGTGTTAGAGCCAAGCCGGAGAACTTCCAGGCTGAGCAGCTAAGTTCCTCCCCTAACTTCTTTCTTTGCGTTTTACAGAACCAGAGCAACATGGCCTGAACCAGGTTTTCCCTCCGTTCCTCCCTCCCTTTCTCCTTCCTTCCCTCTTGCCTTTTTCTCTCTCTCTTTCTTCCTTCCCTGCCTCCCTCCCTCCTCCCTTCCTTCCTTCATTTCCTTCCTACCTTATTTTCTTTTTATCATGATACAGCCTTTCATGTAGCCTAGGTTGTCCTCACACTTGCTATGTAGCCCAGGATAACCTTGAACTCCTGATCTCTCTTTCCCAAGTGGTAGTACTACAGGTATGCACCACCACACCGTTTATGCAGTGCTGGGAGATAAAATTTGGCATCCAGTGCATGCTAGGCAAATACTCTATTACCTGAGTTCATCCTCAGCCCTCAGAATTTCTTGCTAGTGCCTGCTCTGGGCCTCCATAGAACAACTGTGATTTTTGTGCAAGCTGCTCTGGATGACCTCTAAAGTTTAGAATCTCATCACATAAGGGTTGCTCTCATGCTTGGAGTAACTAAGCATGGAGCACTTTTGTCTGACATTGTGATGTGTGGGTAGGTGGCTTCAGAGGACTTTGAAGAAGAGTGAGATCAGTGAGGGTGCAGAAACATTCTCCTCAGCAGCTCCCATCCATAGTAACCCAGAGAAGGGGAGGGAAAGGAAGGAAATGGACTGCGTGAGCCTATCATCTTCAAATCCATTTTAGAGATAGGGAAACTGAGGTGGGGGCTATCTTACTGTCCTGTGGGGCAGAGATGTCGCTGCAGTTAGGTCATATAGTCCTTGTGTTCTGTGTGTAGATTTGCATGGATCTGCACTTGTAGCCTGGGGGCACAGGTATTATAACTGACCAATACCTGGCATCAGTTGTGGAGCTAGCCTAAGGCTCAATGAAAGTAAAAGCCAAATATTTTTGCTCCTTTGGGTGTGAAACAAAGCAACTGTCTCTAGGGTCTGGGAAGATAACTTAGTCAGTAAAGGCTTGCCGTGCAAGCATGAAGACCCAAGTTCAATCCCTAGAACCCATGTAAAAGAGCCAGAAATGGTGGGATGTGCTTGTAGTTCCAGTGATGGGAAGGCAGAGATAAGCAGATTCTTGGGGCAGAACGAGGCCAGCAAGAGACCCTGTCTTGAAAACAAACAAACAAACAATGTGGATATGTCTTGAGGAATTATTTCTGAGGTTGACTTCCGGCCTTCACATACACATACACATGTGAACACACACACACACACACACACACACACACACACACAGATCTCTAGCTTTAAAACTGTTCACAGAATGCTTTCCTATTTATTATTTCCTTTTTCTCTTTGCAACAGTTTCATGACTAACACTGTGTAGCTTAGAAAACTCAGACAAAGAACTAGCATTCTGAACCTCATACAGCTCTTCAGCAGAGACAGAAGCTTCATCTTTGAATGTCACCAGTGTGACCATTTCTATGTCTCCGGCTTCCAGTGTCAAATCACAAGCCATTCATAACAATCCAGGTGCCCAGGTGTCAGTAAATGATAGTTCATTTGCTTGCTGAACTGTTTCCTCTTGGAACTCAACCTGTCTCCCATGAGCCCAGCCTGAACCAGGAGATATTCGGAGGGGGTCACCTATTGCATGACTACCAGTCAATCAATTACGTCTAGTTCCAGCCTCAGTGTATTCAGACAGCTGAGTCCCAGATTTGAGAGGGATGCTATCCAGGAGTTTGAGGATGCCTGTAAGAAGGCTCTCAGCACTTCTGAGGTTTCTGTTAGCCCCACCCTCTCTACTTTTCCTCAGGAGCCAGAAATCTGAGTCTGAGACCCTATTAATCTTTCCCTTTCTCCATCCAAGGTTTCCTTCTCATATAAGCCAGGTACCTCAAGGTACCAAGAAAGGTAACTCCATTACAGTTCAGCTGCTGGACCCCAGCATCTTCTTCCTTGTGTGCGCATGTGTGTAGACAAGAAATCAAAGCTGGGTGTCTTCCTCAATTGCCTTCTTCCTCTTCCTCCCCTCCTCCTCCTCTTCCTTCTCCTCCTCTTCTTCTTCTTCTTCTTCTTCTTCTTATTACTTTTATTTTTGAGATAGGGTCTCTCACTGAGCTTGGAGTTCACTGACTTAGCAAGACTATCAGGCCAGCAAGCCCCAGGGATCCTCCTGTTTCTGCCTCCCCAGCACTTGGACTTATGAGCACAAGCCACTGTGTCCAGCTTTTTTATGTGGGCTCTAGGGAATCAAATTCAAGTCCTCATGCTTTCCAGGCAAGCATTTGACTGAATGAGCCATCTCCTCGTCCTCAAGCACACATTTTGGGTCATTCACAGTTTTTCACCGGTCTTCCTGTTAGCCTCGCTCTTTCAGCTGTGGCTCTAGACCTGTCCTAGGCTGGAGTTTTTGCCCTGGACTGTTCTTCTGGCTTTGCAATCCTGAATTAAATGCCACCAAGCCTATCAAACTCCTGGGAGGGTTTTGGCTCAACTCTTCATCCCCCTGTTGGGCCCTACATGCATCTAGTTCTATAGGCATGACCTTAATTTCTGCTAGATTGGATTCCATAAAGCATGGGTGGCCATTTATGATAATTAGCCAAGAGTCAGGCTTTGAGATGCTGCTGGGAGAGTCAGGCTCTGGAAGAAAGAGCCCATTTTCCCAGGCTGCAGAGGACCCCTTTGCCTCTATCCTAAATTCAGTGGAGACCTGTATCTGTCTGTATCCTAGCGATCCTTCAAGCTGTCCTTTCTTTCACTGACAAATACCCTTGAAACCATAGTCCTTAAGGCCGGCTCCATCTTTATTCCCTCAACTACCCTGGTCTATCCCTGTGATCCTTCCAATGCAGTTGAACCATCTCTAGCTTTAAGACATCCTTTCCTAGCTCACATGTAGGTTCCTTAGGTACTTGCTCCACAGCACCTCCTCCTTCTCCTTCTGCCCCTTCTTGAAGATCCTGCCCTTGAAGCTTTTGATTTTTCCCTCCCTTTGCAAACCTTAACCTGCCTGAGAAGCACATCATGCTCCCAGTTTTCTGAAGGGAGCATGGGGGCTCAGAGAATAGAAATTGCCAGTTGTCCCACAGCTGGCAAACAAAAGGTACAGATAGGTTTGGCCCAGTGTCTGAGAGAAGTCCCACTCAAGGCACTTACCCTCAGAGACAGCTCACTCACCTCTGGTGCGTGTGTGCACATGTGTTTGTGTGTGTGTCTCTGTCTGCATGTGCATACATGGATGAGTGTGGGGCCAGAAGTCGACATCTTGGGTCTTCCTCAATCACTCTCCACCTTAGTTACTGAGCCATGGTCTCTCGATGAACCTGGAGCTTGCCAATTTGATTAGCCTGGCTGGCCTGTCAGTCCCCACCAATCCCCCTACCTCCATCCTCCCAGCTCTGGGATTACAGATGCACCACCATGCCCAGCTTTTTATGTGGGTCCTGGGGACTGAACTTGACCTCCGTGAATTTAATGACTACATCATCTCCCCATCTGTGCTTCGCTTTTCTTGAGGATCAGCTACCCAACATCACACTGAGACCCTGTATCTTCTCTACTGGGATCCCATCATGGAGGTTCCTGGTAACCTTTTATTCCCTTTGGCCATACATGTGATAGAGTTTTCTTTCCCCAGCTTAAACCACAATGTCATTTCTTCACCTTCATTTTTCTGTCATGAGAGCAGTTGAGACCTCCTCTTTAGAGGTCATCTGGGGTTCTTTGCAGCCTGGTGCTATTTGCTCGTTTTCCCCTTGGGCTGTTGGCTTGCATTCACTGTAGGAGTGTCTGCCATTTAAGGAAACTCACCCTTTACCATATGTGTGTTACAAATATTTTTTTCTAGTTTTTTTATATATAGTGGGATTTTAATATCATATACAGTTGAATTTTCAATATTTATTTTGTGGTTTGACATTTAATTTCAACCCACATTAGCTCTCTTCCGTAATATTCTGCGAGGGTGTGGGGGATGAGGTCTCTGTTAGCCTTGCCCTGGCCAGGGACGTGTATTCTATTCACACTCAGCTTGACAACAACTGGAAAACAAGACTTTCTGTTAGTGATACCTTCAGTTTCCTTCAAAACATGTGATCCTAGGTTATCTATGATGGCCCATTTGCCAAGGACACTGCAGGGGTCAACAGTAGCAAGAAACTGGGCATTAGGTTTGGGGGTGAAAGGTCTTTGTGTGAAGTTCAAGGGGGACACTGAGGCAGATTTTTTTTTTCAATGTAGAAAACATATAAAAGTTTTAAGGCCATGGACAGACAGACAGATAGCAGCATGGCTGGGGCTCTGAGGAGGTTTCAGGCTCTAACACCACGGACAGGCGACAACATAGCAGGGGCTCTGTTGAGAGAACAGACCCAGAGTGGGGGCCCCTTCTTGTAGGCCTCCGAAGACAAATCTTATAACATGAGGCTACAGCCAGGCTGTCCCTGATTCTTGTGGCCTGATTAGCCCCTAGCTTAAATCTAAAGGGTCATGGTGGAAGGAATTTGGGAGATCTGGGAATAGCAGGTGTCTGCTTATGGTTGGGAGAGTGGTGGGACTGGAGATAGGGAAAGAAATAAAACGTTCAAGAACGAGCTTAGTGGGTAAAGTACTTGCTATGCAAGCAGGAGGACCTGAGTTCAGATCCATGGTACCCTCGTGAAAAGCTGAGTGGAGCAATGTGCCTCTATAACCCCAGCAGGGGGAGGGAAGGAAAAGAGGAGCCCTTGGGTTCAGCTGGCAGAGCCAGTCCAGCTTAATCAGTGAGCTCCAGGTTCAGTGAGAAACCCTGGCTCAAAACGTAAGGTGGAGGAGGTGACCCCAGGAAACAGCAGACATTGACATCTATCATTGATTCTCACACACACACACACACACACACACACACACACACACACACACAGAGGAACAAGTGCACATGCACACACCGCATACACACAATAAGAAAACCAGTTCAAAAGGACAATCTATTTGGAAGACACATCCACCTTGGTTAGAAGTCTCAGGACAGGTTACTCTGGGGGAAGAGGAGGGCAGGCTGGGAATACCAACGTCCGGGCAGCGCAGGCGCAGGAACCTTGCTGGTGCTCACAGTAGAGGAGCGGCGGTACCCCGCCCCACTTGGGGTCCTTGGGATGGGGCCTTGGTGCAAAGGGCGGGAGGGGGTTGGCAATTCTGCGGATGCCCTAATTAAGCTGCGGGTACGTTTCCCAGCCCAACTGTCACCCAACGCGGCTGTGCAGCCAGAAATGAATATTCCCTTAGCGCCAACAGAAGGAAGTGCTTCATAAAAACGGAGCCCGAGGGCGTGAAGGGAAAACAAGCCCCTGTTCACACGCAGGCAGCCGCCCCGCTCGGCCCGGAGCAGGCGGAAACGCGAGCCTCTAGGCTACTGCGCCGTCGCACCTCGAGCCCCCGTCCCTGGGCGCTGGCTGATGTGAGACGCTCTGCCTGGCTCCTTGCACTCTCTGCTGAACCCTCAGGTCTGGTGTGCTAGCCTCCCTCGGAGCTCCCCTGGGTGAGTCCACCTGGGTAAGGCAGACATGCCCAGTCCAGGCTGGCCCGAGGCTACCCTAGTATGTACTAGGATATCCTTGGCCTAGCCTGAGCTCCCACCTCCCTTCTCTTTGAGTCTGTGTACTCCTGTCACTTGGAGCAAGTCACTCCTCCTTGGTGACTTTTTGTTCCCTAAAGAACAGTTAGTAGCACCCAGGGTGGAGGAAACGCTGTGTATCATTAGCTCTAGTCTCAATAACCCAGCCGACCCGACTGGAGGGCAGAAACGATTTTTGTTTCTAATGCAGGGTCTCTTGTAGCTCAGGCTGGCCTCAGACTTAATATGCAACTAAGGATAGGTTAATCTGCCTGCCTCTACCTCCCAAGTGCTGGGATTATAGGCCTGCGACTCTATGTCCAGTTTCATGTGGTGCTGGGTTGGAACTCAGGGCTTGCTGCATGCTAGGCAAGCACTGTACCAACTGAGCTATATCCTCAGCCTTCAGAAAGAAATTTTGCATGAAATTTCTTCTTTTCCTGCTTCGAGAGTTTGCCTTCTGTTCCTTCAATCATATGGAGCCACTATCCTCCCAGAAATAGATCATTTTGTGGCACCTTCTGTCCCAGCTCCTCATGAGTCCCCTTTGCCCACCAAGCCACTGTCCAGTTTCCAGGGCAAATGCTCCTTGAGTTGCCTGTCACTCTCCTTAGCTATAGTTCCTCCTGGGAATCTAGGGCACTGTCCCAATCCAGACCTGGTGGATCTATGTCTCATGTACCTTTCTGTGTTACTGAGGGACCTGACACTTTGAACTTGGGGATTGCCTGGGCCTCCTACCAATTCCATGATCCTCAGAGCATCTGGCTCTCAGCAGACCTACGTGGCCCTTCTCTTAACTCCCAACCTGTTGCCTCAAGACTAGTGTAAACTCCTGCTTAACCTGCTGACCTCTCCGCTTTAACAAATATTTATTTATTATTACTATTATGTGTGTGCATGAACATGCGCGTAGAGGTCAGAGGGAAACTTTGTGGAGTCTGTTCTTTCCCTTCACCTTTGTGTGGTCCTGGGGATCAAATGCAGGTCTTTAGGCTTTTCCTTTACCTGATGTGACATCTTGCAAGCTCATAGTCTCACCTCTTGATTGAGTCCAGTGTGCTGTGTCCTGGTTTCTAACTCCCCATTCCACTGTCACCAGCTGCTCCCCAAAGGCAGGACTCCCTTGGGTCAACCTGCACACGTTAGCTTAGTATCCATTCACTCACCAAAAGCACTGACCAGACTCATCAAGGAACCCGAAGACACCATGGTAAACAGGGCCAGCCATTAGGGAGATGCATTCAGCTCCTAGGGCTATATATGCCTCTCTGGTTCTGTGTGCTGTGGTGCCATGTGGGTTATCACACCGCTGTGGTGGCTCGTAGACCTTGGCTGTTGCTACAGGTCAGGCTTCTCTGGGCCTTCCCCATACCTGCCTGGCTACAGGGCATGATTCCTTTCCTCCAGAGACTGATCTTGTGCGATAATGCCTCCTCTGTAGACAGACGCCCCCCGACCCCCGGGTTGTGAGGAGAGGCGAGGGGTATTCTAGTTTGCTTCTCTATTGCTGTGATAAAAACACTGACCAAAAACAACTTGGGGAAGAAAAGGTTTATTTTCTCTTGCATCATCTAGGTCACAGTCCATCCCTAATTGAAGTCAGGGTAGGAACATGGAGCACAGACCATGGGGGAGCTGCTTATTGGCTACCTCCTTTGGCCCATGCTCAGGCTGCTTTCTTATATAACATAGAACCACCTGCCCAGGGGTGGTATCACCCACAGTGGGTTGGGCCCTCCCACATCACTCAACAGTCAAGAAAATGCCTCACAGACATGGCCACAGGCCAAACCAATAGAGGAAATTCCCCAATTGAGGTTCCCCCCACCCAGGTGTGCCAAGTTGACAGCTGACACAGGGGCTTACCAGGGAGGCCATTTATCCTAGCCCAGGCTACTTGCTGCTGCTATGGATCCAGGGCTGTAGCTTCCCTTCTCACGCTGTCTCAGGTGGGCAGCTTTCCTCTCCTTTCATAGTTGACCAGTCATAAGCTTCTTAAGGTCACAGGCTTCACTGAACGTGATGCTGCTTGCTTGTTAGAACAGAGAGGAGAGGCAGTTTCAGGTTAGTTGGACTTTCAGAAGCCCTAGTTCTAGACCTCTCCTTGTTTCTGGAGGTTGCAGGACCCCAGAGCAGGGAGGAAGCATGCCTGCTGCAGGTTCACCCCAAGTGACAGATAAGTAAGATGGAAATCCAGGGCCCAGACCCCTAGGAAATGCCCCCTCTTCAGCCTCTCCTGGCCCTTGTTCCTTCATTGGCCTTCACCATCTTCCACAGAGAGCCTAGAGGCACCTCTGACTGCACATAGAGTTGGGAAGGGTAGCCCTGACTCTGTCCTTCACCTCAGAGCCCTGTCTTTAGGGGCCATCTCCTACTACTTGGCAGGGATTCAGGTGTGGTGTTTGCACTTCTCTCTGCTTATCTCCTGGCAGGGTCAGTATTGGCTGTTTAGATGGATGCCTTTGGTCTGTGTTTGAGGTTTTGAATTTTGCCCTGTATTTTGGGACTGGGCAAAAAAATCTGGGGTCAGGGAGATAGCCTGGAGCTTCCAGACACTCCTGGGAAGAGAGCAGCTTGAGACAGAGATGTAATGTGCTCAGGTTACCCAGCCACTCTGTTTCCCAAAGCTCTAGCCATGCTCATGTGAGCACACAACTCTCATTCATTCAAGTCTCCATTAAAAAAACCTGTTTGGAGACTGGAGAGATGGCACAATGGTTAAGAGCACTGACTGCTCTTGTAGAGGACCCAGGTTCTGTTCCCAGCACCTACATGGCAGCTAACAACTGTCCATAACTCCAGTTCTAGGGGATCTGACATCCACAGGCATTGCACGCACAGGTGTCTTTTACCCAGGCAAAACACTCAGACACATAAAAATTAATTAAAAAATGTGTGTGGTGTGTACATGTGTATACACATACGTATGTGGATGTGTACACAGTACATGTATGTCGAGGCCAGATGTTGATGTCTGGTGTCTTCCTTTATCATTCTCCACCTTATTTTTTAAGACAGTGTCTCTCGCTGAATCTGACCAGTTTTGGCTAGACTGGCTAGCCAGAGAGCCTCTCTGTGTTCCTTCCCTCAGCACAAGAGTCATAGATGTGTGCTGCGATGCCTGCTTTATTTGTGGGTTCTGGGGGTCGGAATTCAAGTCCTCATGCTTGTACAGTACATGCTTTACCCACTGAACCACCTTACCAGTCCCACTAAAAAATAATTTTTGTGTGCGCCTGTATTCATGTGTGTACAAGTGTGGAGGCCAGAAGCTAACGTCAAGTGTTGTTCCTCAGTGCCATCCATGTTGGTTTTTGAGACAGGGTCTCTCTCATTGGCCTGAGGCTAGGGATCCTCCTGTTTCCACTTTCTTTTGGTGTGTGACACCATGCTCACCTGCCTTTTTTTTCAACCTGAGTTTGAACTCAGGTCTTTATGCTTGTATGACAAGCACTTTACCAACTGAGCCAATCTCTTGTATTTTTGAATTTTGACCTCTTCCCAGGCCAGCAGTACAGAGTACCCCCAACTTACAATGGGTCTCTCTGGGATTAGTCCTGATGTAAGTAGAGTGTTTGTATTACTTGACCCTGAGCTATGTTCTGAAGGCCAAACAACAATGAATGGGCCCATGCCGAAGGCAGAGGTCTAATGGCTACTCCTGCTCCTTCATGCTCCAGAGGCCCCCTGTTCCCTCCGTTCTCCCGGCAGCAGCACCCTACCCCATGTCCACCCCAGCATCCGTGTGTTTCCTCACTCTCAGCAAACAAGATCGGGAGTGGAGCTGATCTAATTGTTTAGGGAGGAACATCGAGGTGAGACTAAATGTGGGTGTTTGGAGGGGAACCAATGACATGCTAGAGCATAGGAATTAGGGCTACAATTTTCTCTGCCTTCCTCCCCAGAGGGTTCTTAGCAGGTTCAGAGCTGGAAGCAAGGCAGGTGTCTTTACCATCCTCCATCCCCCCAGACCTTGCTGACAATAAATCAAGGGATGGTGGAAATACTGGTCCCAGGGTGCCATTTACATGCTCAAGGGAGAGACCGGTCCCAGGATGGCCATAGTTATATATATGCCTTGGGGTAGTAGCCGCAGGTCTCTCAGCTGAGTGCACTGCCTTTGAGACGGGAGACTCTGAAGTGGGGCCTCGTGACTTTTCAGGTTTTCTTGGTGGAGCTCCGATGAACCCTTGCACAGAGGTGCACATTCATTTAACTGTCACAGGATGGGAGACTTAGGCTGAGCTGTGAGGCTCAAGATGAACTGTGGGAGCAGTTAGCGATCACTGAGGGAGATGCTGAGCCCCAGCAGGGAGGCAGCTGTTAGCTCTGTGCTGTGTGCTGGCAGCACATCACCTCATAAAGCCCTCAACCACTCCATCTGCCTGCTCCCTCCTGGGGCCTGTGTTCCTCAAAGCCGTGTGACCCAGACATCTACTTTTGCGGGGGTAGGAGTGATTTTGTACCCATTTGTGAACATGTAGAGGCTAGAGAAGGACCTTGGGTGTCTTTGTCTATCATTCTTTATTGCCTTGAGACAAGATCTCTCAATGAACCAAGTTACTGTTTTTTGGCTCCGCTGGATGGCCAGCAAGCCCTTGGGATCTACCCGTCACTCATTACCCTGCAATGCTGGGGTTGTAGGCACATGCAGTCATGTCTAGTTTTTTAATGTGGGTGTTAGGGATTCGAACTCAAGTCCTCATGCTTGCAGAGCAAGCACTCTTATCCACCAACCCCTCTCCCCAGCCCTCTCAGTGGCTGCCCCCAGCCATTCATTGGTCTTTGCTTCTTCTTTCCTTACTTCTTTCTTACTTCCTTCTTTTCTTCCACACACCCCCCCCCCGCTTTTTTTAAAAGACAGAATTGCATGAATCCCAGACTGGCCTTGAAACTCCCTGTGTAGCTGAGGATGATCTTGCGTTCCTGTTCTTCCTGTCTCCACCTTCCTGGTGCTGAGATTACAGGTGTGGCCCACCAAACCTCGCTTATGCAGTAGTAGGGATGGAACCCGGGGCTTCGTGCATGCTAGGCAAGGATAGGTCAGATGGTCAGAGACAGAACTTTTCAAACTGTGAGGGTCACAAACATGTCAGGTGATTGTGGGGACAGCCAAAGCTTAGCTCCCTATGCCTGCAGCCCAGTGTGTTAATAAAGGGTAAGGGGTGAGGATGGGGTGAAAGGAGGACCACTAAGATTTGATAGAAAAAATATCACATTTGTAGGCTTGGTGACAGAGCCCAGTCATGGAGTCGGATAGCCTGCTCTGAACTTGGGCTCAGTCACACACTGGTCAATGACCTTGGGTATGTCATTTCATCTTCAGGCTTTCCACCTCATCTAAATATGGCTAAACCCCTAATTTCTCAGCTCTCTTTCTCTTTTCTCTGTCTCCAACTCTCTGTCTGTCAGTCTGTCTATCTCTCTCTCCAGGGTTGCATGCAGCCCAGGCTGGCTTCAAACTCCCTAGATATCAGAGGATGACCTTGAACTTCTGATCCTCTGATATGTACCACCAAGGCAGCCTTTCAAATGCTATGTGAGCCCTCTACTAACTGAGCTACCTGTCCAAGCCCCATGGCTGTCAGGCAGGTATTACCCGCCTGCCGGCAGAGGAGGGGTTAAAGATGATTGTGTCCACTGATCTCCAAGTGGCCGGTGGTGGAAACACTGAACTGTAATGATGCGGCTGACAGGGGCTATTTTCAGAGCCCAACCGAATGGAGTAATAGGATTGGGACGGAGGCATGCGTGACCAGAGGCGACGTTCTCAGCTACCGCGGCAACGGCCAGCAGCAGCCTCCCAAACAAAACACGCCAGGCCTTCTTCCCCTCCCCCTTCTTCTTGGGTCTTATCTTGACCTTCTAGAAAGCTAGCAGCAAGGAAAAGACTGCTTTGGATTCCCTAACTGTGGGGTGTCTCTGGAGAGCCACTGTTCCCCACACCCTTTGGCTTTAGTGTTCATTGCACAGTAGGGAAACTGAGGCAGGAGGGGCCGAGGAAGTTATCACAGTGGTGGCCAGGGTGGAAAGGGAGGGTTCTTAAGGTCAGTCTTATCTCCTCTCTCACTTCCTCCGTCCTCCCTCAAAATCTCACAGCCGGGGTGGAAGTGGAGCCTGTAGTCCTTTTGGTTACTTCTCTCTCTACCTACCAAAAACTCCTGTTGGGAGAAGCTCCCTGTCTGTCCTTCACAGCAAGGACAGAGTCATCAGCCTCCGCATTGCTGCTCTTAGGGAAGCATGCCCAGAAGAAGACAGGACAAGTTCCTATATCAGGAATGCCCTGGAGCTGGGTGTCAATACCTGCCCAGGATGTTCTTGGCCACCTGCTAGGAAATGGCAGGGACCACTTGGTACTATTGGTGGCGGCCACCATTGCACATTCTTCTGTGCCCTTCCCAGCCTCTTCCCAGGGCAGATTGACAAGTATGACAGAATGATGCATTTGAAAGGTAGGAATGCAGTTTGAGCTTTTTTTCCCCCCTCTAGTCTGCCTGGGTTTAGGGAGGTAATAAGACAAGAAGAAAGAGAAAGTGAGCAAGGGGGCTAGGAAGATGGCTCACTGAGTAACTGCTCACCAGGCAAGCCTGAGGACCTGAGTTCAGTGTTCCAGAACCCACGGAAAACAGGTAAAAAATGTCTGGCATGGTGTCATGGGCTTATAATCCCAGCACTGGGGAGCTGGAGACAGGAGGGTCCCTGGGGCTTACTGGTCAAAAAAGACCCTGTCTCAAAAAATAAAGTGACCAAGATAGCTTTATGGGGTACAGGAATTTGCACTGTAAGTCTGGTTATCTGATTTGGATCCCCATATCCCACATAAAGGTAGGAGAGAACTGACTTCACAAAGTTGTCTTCTGTCTTCCACGTGTGCACTGTGGCATGTGCACTTTCCTTTGTCATACATACATACATACATGCACACACAGAGAGTCTAAAAAATATTAACAAAGCTAGGTAGATGGTTCCTAAGAAACAACCTCTGACCTCCACATGCAGGGACACCAACGTGCACATACATGAATACACAAAGAAAGAAATTGAGCAGGGAGCCAGGCTAGGTGTGTGTGCATGTACATGTACGTGTCAATGAGTGGTTTGTGGTTATGAAGATGGAACTCAGGGCTCTGCCCCCTGCACATGCTAGGCAGCTCTCTACTAGGCAAGAGCTGTCTTCCCCAAAGCCATTGCTACTTTAAGCTAGTGTAGGAGAGACAGGACACAGAAGTGACAAGTAGATGAGTTAGTTGGGACACAGGGGACATCATAGAGAGAAGAAGACTTGGCTGAGGGTGCTGCTGGGTCCCACAGCATCCAAGGTCATTGGCAAACCAGGCTGGACCCTGGGAGTGGGAAAATAAAGAAATCTCACTGCTCAAGGGGGATGTTGAGCTCCCTTGTCACACCACACTTCTGAAGCCAAGGGTCCAACCTCCGTAACTGGGGCCCACTTCTACAATGGAAAAGGCATTCACTCAAGTTGAGGAAGCCTAAGCGTAGCTTGGTTCCCATTTGTGTCAGGGGACCAATAAGGGGCTGAGGTGGGCTTGTGAACCTGCCAAAAGTTCAGCTTATAGTTAAGGACTACAGAGCAGCCAGCCATTCCAGGGAGCCTCAGAGGCCAGAGGTAGACTTCCAGGCAATGGCCAAGGAATGGGAACCCAGCAGCAGGGTTTAGAGGAGCCACAGTACCACAGGGTCATGTGGCAAGCAAACAGTCCAACCCAATGACCCTGGGGATCAGTAGGTCCCTCCACAGTATCTAGGCAAAGTATGACAGAGTAAGAGGCTCTTTCTAGAGGCCAAGGCAACCTCCCTGGCACTTGACCTTTGAAAAGTCAGACAGAACTTGTAGTAGGATGCTCCACTCTCACTTGTCCCCTAGGCTGAGAGGTCAGGTGGAATATTGTTTGTGTGTGCCTGGGGAGCCCCTTTTAGCCCCTGGGTCTCAAGCAGGTTGTATGGCAATCCCCGCTGGGTAGAGTTTACCCCCAAAGCTCTTTTGGAGGGAGCAGGTTTGCCTAGCAAATGAAGAAGGCAAATAGAATTGCAGTGGGATTGTTTAAAAGGGCTTTTGGTCAAACAAAGTGACTCAGCCCCCTGGGGCTCCCCTGGAAGCATCCATTGACAAGCAAACAAAAGATGCGCTAATTTAGCCATTCACCGAGCCCCGCCCCCTGGGACCCTCTCCCCTCCCCTGTGTCCCTGCTGGAGGCCACTAGTTAACCTTGATCTTGCTACCAGGGAGAGTTCTGCTCTCTGTGGTCCTTCCCTCCACCACAGGGAGCACGAATTAATAGGATGTCCATGTGACCAGTCTCCTTTTGTTTAATATGCGGTGGAGGTCAGAGTCACTGAAGAGCGACCCCATGTCGTCCAAGCTTATCCAGAGGGGGAAGAAATTGGCTGATCTGAGAATTTATGTTTCTATTAATATCTGAGCACAAATGCATTGTGACTCAGCCTCGTCCTGCCGCGGTGCACAGGGCTGGCTCCCTCCCTCCTTTGCTCCTAGGATCCCACAGCCAGCTTGCTCCAGAGTGTCATTCACTGGGCCTGGAGCCAGAGAGCAGGTGCGTGCCCTGATCCACTGAGGCACAACTTCTGCAGTGTCCCCAAACCAGCATTTTACTGAGCATTTCTGGTGGAGTCAGGAAACTCTGGTCTGCTTAGGTACGGAGTATCTTTTTGGTTGGTTTCAATAATGAATGCTGTGGAGGAGGAAGATGAGGCGGCCTCGTCTGCTTTGCTTGCTAGGTGGGAGCTGGGGTCTTCTGCACAGTTGACCTGACTTGTAGCTTTGCCCCACATGGGTTTGAGGGAGGGTTTACTGAAATGATCCACTTAAAACCTTGCCTAGGGGTGAAGATGTAGCTCTGATGGTAGAATCCTTGTTTAGCACAAAGCCTGGGATTCCATTCCCAACACTTCATATACCAGATGAGATGGTACATGGTGTAATCCCAGCCCTTAGGACATGGAGGCAAGAAGATCAGGAGTTCAGTGTCATTCTCAGCTACATAGGGAGTTCGAGGCTGGCCTGGGACACAAGAGACCTTGTCTCAAACCAAAAACATGAGAGAGAGAGAGAGAGAGAGAGAGAGAGAGAGAGAGAGAGAGAGAGCGAGAGAGAGAGAGAGAGAGAGAGAGCGCACCCTAGTTAGCTTTAATTGTCAACACAGCCAAGAGTCATCACAGCCAAGAGTCATCTGAGAGAAAAGTTTTAACTGAGGAATTTCCTAGATCAGATTGGCCTATGGGCATGTCTGTGGAGGATTGTCTTGATTATTAATTGATGTAGGAGGTCATAGCTCATTGTGGGCAATCACAAACCTCAGTTACTCTCCATTTCTCTTTGTATTTTGCAGTGCCCACAGAGGTCAGAAGAGGGGATCAGATCCCATGGAACTGGAATTACAGACAGTTGTTAGCCACCATGTAGGGTCTGGAAATCAAACTTGGGTCCTCTGCAAGAGAAGTCAGTGATCTTAACTGCTAAGCCATGTCTCCACTTACTATTTACTTACTATTTATTTATTTATTTATTTACTATTTTTATTATCTGTGTATGAGTGTATTACCTGCATATATGTAAATGCACCCATGTCATGCAATGCCTGCATGGGTTAGAAGAGGGCACTGAATCCCCTGGAACTGGAGTTTCAGATGTTAGCTACCATAAGGGTGCTGGGACTCAAACCCAGGTTCTCTGCAAGAGCAGCCAGTGCTCGTAACCGCTGAGCCATGTCTCCAGCACCCCTCCCCCATCTTCTTCTTATTTTTAAAACAGGATCTCTCACTGAATATGAAGCTCACTGTTGACTAGACTGGTTGGTCAGTGAGTTCTAGGGACTGGTCTGTCTCCATCCCTCCCAACGGGAACTTCAGACCTCCACACACATGAACACACATGCATGTGCACCTGCACACATGCAAAGATACATACGGATGTACAACCTACACATATGAAAATGGAAAAAGAAAAAATACACAGACTCAAATATTGCGCATTTCATGGTACTGTTATGGTCCATGAGAACATTAGGATGTGGGACTTTGCTTTGGTCAGTGTCATTGACAGATGGTAAGGCTGGCTTTGAGCATCACTGCTCAGCCTGGAACCTGTGTCTGAAAGACTGGGCAGGAAATGGGGCACTGGGACTATGGAAGGAACACTTTGAGAGCAGCCTCCCTCCATCCGTAGAACAAACAAGACCCTGCTGAAGTCCCTCAGTCCAGCACAGCATTCTTGCAGAAAGTACAGGTACACATGGACGCTGGAATGGCCTCCTCTCCATTCTCCTATCTTGAGAGCACCTGTCCCGTTCGTTATCTAGGTCATCTTACAATCAACAGGCCACCTGAACAGGGAGGAGGGAGGAAAGGAGGGTATGTGCCAGGAGCCCAAGGACAACAAATCGCTGCACTTTGTGCTATTGAACATCACAGACAGGTCGAGCCACTGAATTTCACAGGTTGGCCAGAAAACAAATTAAGGAAACTAGGGAGACATCTCAATCAGTAAAGTGCTTGTCATGCAAGCGTGAAGACTGGAGTTCGATCCCTAGAACCCTGGGTAAAAAAAAAAAAAAAAAAAAGCCAACTCTGGTAGCAAGACTAGTCTAATAGGTGAGCTTCAAGTCAGTGAGAGACCCTGTCTACAAAACAAGCATCCTGAAGCACAACACTGAGGTTGAGACTTCTGGTCTACCCGCCCCCCACACCCCAAATTGACTTGGAGATAATGGAGACCATAAGCCAACTACCAGAGCCACCTCAGAAGATCTTGTCCTCCCAATCATAAAGCACTGGGTGGTGTGTCTGGCCCCCAGTCTTCCTACAGTCCTGGTCAGAGCAGATAGGAGGCCTAGACACTGGGTTGGTAGGCTCTTCCTGCCCTCTCTTTGAAGAGTATCAGTTTGCTTGGGAGAAGGTGACTGTGTGGCCACTCCTGAGGAGGGTGGTTGCCTCATGAGTGAAGCCAGTGCAGAGTTGGGGAAATGTGGCAGCTGCTCTCCTTGCCTATCTCTTGCCGGTGCTATTCTGTGCTGGAAACTTCCAGTTCTCCATCACCAGGGGATTCTGGATGAGGGCCTTGGGGGTCTTCCTGGTCTCTGCAGCTCAGTGGTGGTCCTCAAAGGAGGGTTTCTCTGGTGTCCTAGTCTCACATCCTAAGAATACCCTCACAGCTGCTGGTCTGGGATGGTTCCATGAGGCAGGAGGTCCAAACTCATGGAAGGGCCTCTAATGGAACAAGGGACCTGGGACTGAGGCCCTGCTTTGGTCTCCAAGAAGTGAATGACCATAGGCAGTGCCCTCATCCTTCCTTGGTCCCTGGTGCTTGGTTTCTGGGCCGCATGTTAGTTACTCTAGGTGAAATTGACTGGGAAGACCATACTTTCTGAGGGAGCTTTGGAGGTTGGCTTGCAGAGTCCATCATCTCTGAGCCTAATTCATTTGTGTGTGTGTATATGCGTGTGTGTGTGTGTGTGTGTGTGCACATACATGTAGAAGTGAGGGGTCAACTTTGGTGTTGTACCTCAGAATGCCATCCACCTTGTTTTTGAGACCATAAAGGTGGAGGCAGAAATAAGACCAGATAGAAGAGCCTCAGACTGTCAAACAGCACATCAGCCAGCTGACACTGTTAGGGAGACCCCAAGCAAGGAGGACCCCTCAAGGAGTTCTGGGTTTGTAGGAATGAGGCACAATACCCAAACTAGCCTGTTCAGGCCTCACCCCCACTTGTCCTAGAAGAGCTCAGCCTCAGCCCAGAAGTAGAGGTGAGTCCAGATGGAGGAGGTTGGAGGCCCTGCATTCCCCACTGCCTAGTAGAAGGTTCTCTCCCGAAAGGAGGCAGGAGAGGCACCTTAGAGTCTGCCATGTTGGTGATGGGACTCCAGGCAGACTCTGAAAAGCTTTGAGCTTAGCTTTGCCGTAGTGATGAGGGTCATGGAGGATAATTGGTGACACCCAACACAGCACTTTTGCATTGGAGTGTTCACTATCATAATAAACAGGGTCTCATCACTCTCCGTGTGTTGGTCATGTAAGTCCTGGAGAGACCTTCTGTTCTTGTCTTCTCTTACCTTGTGGAGTTACCAGGCTTCCACTAGTCATCTCTTTGAGTGACTAGAGGAGGTCTCCTTCCATAGCTTGGCCTATCTTCATCTTTAGGAGCCAGCTTTGGTTGAGGGAGGTAACTCTGGACCAGTGTGTCCTCCAGGTCCCCATCAAATATTGAAGCCATAACCTCTAGGACCTCAGGATATGACTGGATTTGTGACAGTCTTTAAAAGGGTAATTAAGTTAAAGTGAGGACCTTAGGGTGGGCCCTGATCCAATATGGCTTCTGTCTTTATAGGAAGAGAAAATTTGAGGAAGGGACTGGGGAGATATCTCAGGCAGTAAAATACTTGCCACATAAACACGATTCCCAGCACTCACGTAAAAATTCAGGCGTGGCGGTATACCTGTAATCCCAGCACTGGGAAGGTGGAAACAGACAGATCTCTGAGATTCACAGGCCAGCCAGCATAGTTGATCGGCAAGTCTCAGGTCCTTGTGAGAGACACTGTCTCAAGAAACAAGGTGGACAACTCCTGAGGAATAACACCCCGTTTTGACTGTGCAACTTCCCATGTGAACCTGCCCACATACAAACACTTGCACATACTAATAAGGCCTAGGGGATGGCCCAGTGGGTAAAGTGCTTGCTGCTCAAGCATGAGGACGAGAGTTCAGATCTCCAGAACCCACATTAAAGGTGGATATGGTGGTGCATGCCGATAGCCACATTGTTGAGTGTGGGGCAGAGACAGGAGGATCCCTGTGCAACTGGCCACCGTGTAGCTGAAACAGCTTCAGGTTCAATGGCAGGTCTTGTGTCAAAAAAAAAAGGTGGAAAGCCAGAGAAGACTGATTTGGACTTCTGGCCTCCACATGTGTATACAGGGATGAATGTACTCACACATATGTGTGCACATGCATACCACAAATAAGCAAACAAATAAATAAAAGAAAATTTGGATACAAATATACATCAGAGAGGGAGGACCATTCAGTAACTCATGGACAAAGCAGCCTCTATGAGCCAAGAGAGGGCCCAGGATAGACCTCCCTTGTGGCTTTCAGAAGGAACCAACCTTGTGGGTTTCCAGCCATGAGACAGGCAGTGTCTGCTGTTTAAGCTGCCCAGTCTGTGGTTCTTTGTCACAGTCGACATGCTGACTAAGACGTGGTAAAGAGGGCATGAGCCGGCGTGTTCTGACTATAGGTAACACAATTATTGATGAAGAATGAATCCTCCCAAGGACAGTTAATTTCTCCCACTGTAAGAAGAGGGGAGACAAGAAGATTCTAGAAAGTCCTGAAAGATTGACTGTCCCTCTTCTCCACTCTCCCTCTGCTTCCTGCATTGGGAGTTTGGTCTTTGGGCTACTGTAGAGGGGCAGTCTGGGAGCACCTCTCTGAGGAGAGGACATTTGGCTTTCAGTTTGAAAACATGCCAGCCCTGGACAGAGTCAGAGACTGGCCAGCTCTCAGTGGCCTGGATGGGAACTGTGCTCCCATGGGGACTGTGGGTCAGTAATGAGTGGCCACTGACTTCCACATCCAGCCCAAGGCCACCTGGTTGGGTGCCTGCCTTCAGGCAGAGCCAGGCGTCCATCCAGATCCACAGCTCATTATATTTGATGATTTTTCATTCCTGGCAACATCATTAGAAGGATATGCAAATAAGAGAATCAACTGAATTTGTTTCACAGAACAAAGAACGACATTTAATCAGCACAATAAATACATGTAGCCATTTGCTGCATAAGATGATAGTTAATGAAGAATGGGAACCAGGGAAAGTTTGGGGGCAGGAAGGAGAACAGAACAAGGAGTGACTGGGGTTGTGACAGAATGGATATATGGCCAAGCAAAGGGTTGAGAGACCTTGCTCATCCATCTGGACATCCATCCATCCATCTGACATATTTATTGAGCACTTATGAAGTTCCAAATATTAGGCATTGAAAGCATACTGATTACCGGCTGGTGAGATGGCTTAGTCGATAAAGTGCTTGCTTCACAAACATGAGGACTTGAGTTCCACCCGCAGAATCTATGAAAAAAAAAGCTGTGTAGGGTGATGTGTGCTTGTAACCCCAGCATTGGGAAGAAGAGAAAGGTAGATTCCCAGGACTCACTGACCAGCCAGCCTAGCCTACTTGGTGAGTTGCAGGCCAGTGAGAGTTTCCTGTCTCAAAGAACATCCTTAAGATGGCTCCTAAAGAACAGCATCTGAGATTGTCCTGTGGCCCTTCATATGTCCATGCACATAGCTGACCATGTATGCAAATGAACAGGTACACACACACAGAGAAAACATATCGATCAAAACAGATGTTGCACAAGGCAGACATGGCACACAGCTTTAGTCCTAGTAGTTGGGAGGAAGAGGCGGGTTTTTTGAGGCCAGCTTGGTCTACATAGTGAGTTCCAGGTCAGCTGGAACAATGTCTCAAAAACATAAAATAAATAGCAAAAATAAAAATAAAACAGATGCTCTTCCTGTCTACATGGGATTCACCTTTGATTCATCAAATACAGGAATACACATACCATTGCAGATGTTAGCAATCCTAGGAAGAGGCTTGTGTTAGTCAGTTTTCCATCACTATAACAGAATACCTGAGCTCCTCAACTTATAGAGACTTACTTTAGCCCACAGTTCTGGAGTCCAGGATTGGTTGGCGTTGGAGAGAAAGCCTATCAGGTAGACACATGTTGTAAGGTAAAAACATCTCAGAAGCCAAGAGAGGGCAAATGGGTTGGGGGTTCTCAGTCCCCCTCAAAAACAGATCCTGGATGGTCTCAGACCTCCCACAGGCCTGGTTTCTTAAAGGTTACATGGCCTCTTCATAGCGCCACTCTGGAGACTAGGCCTTTGACACATGAGCCTTTGAGGAATATTCCAGAACAAATTATAGCAGGTGCAGGGGCTCTGACCCAGTGGAGGTAGACAAAGGCTTCCCCAAAGCTGTGATGAGTTAGCATAGGAGCTTATGAGATAGTCTGGATGAGCAGGAGAGAAGGAGGCAGAGGTTGGAGTGGAGGACATGTATCTTTTCCTGTTGCTGTGATGAAACACCCTCACAAAAGCCACTTATGGGAAAAAGGAATAATTCTGGCTCACAGTTCGAGGGCATAGTCCATCTCTGTAGGGAAGTCTAAGAGAAGGGTCTGAAGCTGCTGGCCGCATGCTGTCCACAACTCAGAAGCAGAGGTGGAGGAGTGCTCACTGCTCAGCTCCCCGTGTTCCAGTTCAGGATCCCCTACCCAGGGAATGGTGCACAATTAAGATGTGCCTTCCCACATGGGTGAACTTAAGATGATTCCCCCATAGGCATGATCAGAGGCCCGTCCTCAAGTGATTCTAGATTCTGTCAAGCTAACAGTTAACACCAACCATCATAGATAGTTTGTGCAAAGGCCCTGAGACAATGTGCTGAGATCATAAAGATGGAGCTGGCACATAGAAGGTGAAGCTAGATGGGAGGATGGAACCAGAGTCATAGTCCAGGAAGACGGAGATAGTCTAAGAGAAGCGTGGGTCTGTGCTCAGGTGTAGCATTAGCATTTACATTTAAGACTATTCTGGCTGGCTTCTGGGGAGAAAAATGGACTGCACAGGGTGAGACAGAGGGAGGAAGGCTGCTTAGGAGGGCTTTGAGCTCAAATGGGCAAGATATCATGGTGGCTTGGGCCGGGTTAGGTCAGGACTTCCCCACTGAGCTGGGTACTTCCTGCTCATGGAACTGCCCTGTGAATTGTGGGATGCTTAGTAGTACTTAGTAGACTAGATGCTCCCAAATTGTAGCAATCTAAAAAAGGCTCTGGATATTACTCAGTGTGCCCTGGAGGGAAGAGTCACCACTTGTTAAGAACCCTGGATGGGGTTGGAGAGATGGCTCAGCAGTTAAGAGCACTGGCTGCTCTTGCAGAAATCTGGGGTTCAGTTCCTGGCACCCCTGTGGTAGCTAAAAGTCATCTATAACTCCAGTTCCTGCTGATCCAGGGTCCTCTTCTGGCTTCTGTAGGCCTTGCATGCATGTGATGTATTTACATATATTCAGGCAAAACACTCATACATACAGAATAAAGGGAAAAATTTTTAAAAAGAACTCTGAAAGGCCGGGAGGGGCCACTGGAGAGATGGCTCAGTGCTTAGGAGCCCATACTGCTCTTGCAGAGGAGTTCAGTTCAGCTGCCAACACCCACATCAGGAAGCTCACGATGGCCTGTAATTTCAGCTCCAGGGAAAAGTTCCCTCTTCTGGCCTGTACATGTTCTCTCTCTCTCTCTCTCTCTCTCTCTCTCTCTCTCCCACACACACAAAATTGAAAATAATATGATAAGTTGGGCATGGTGGTGTACATATTTAATCCTAATACTCTAGCAGCAGAGGCAGGAGGATCTAGCCGACCTGGTCTACATGGTGAGTTCCAAGCCAGTTCTCAAGAAGACCCAGTCTCAATAAATAAATAAATAAATAAATAAATTTTAAAAATCCTTTTTACAAAAAAGAAGGGAGTTTATTTGGCTTATAATTCCAGTTTACAGCCCATGATTTTAGAGACATCACAGTGGCAGGACCTGAAGACAATTGGTCCCATCACATTCACAGTCAAGAGTAGAGAGAAACAAACACACCCTTGCTGTCTGCTTGCTCACTGCATCCAGCCTGAGAAGTGTTACCACCCGCAGTGGGCTGTGTCAATTAACGATGAAGACAGTCTCCCACAGACATGCCCACAGGCCAGCCTAATCCAGATCATTCCCCACTTGAGACGCTCTTCCCAGGTGATTCTAAGTAATGGCAAGCTGACATTTAAACCAACCATCAGAGGGGCACAGGACTTGCCGACAGGGTACAGGAGAGGGCAGCTCTATGTAACGAGATGTGGATACCATTTGCCAATGTGGATACCAGTAGAAGAGAAGCCAACTGGCTTCCAGGCACACTTCCCTCTACTGAGAACTGGCAGTGGGACTCAGGCACATCTTTTTCTCTTACTTGATGTTGGTTTTCCCACTTCCAAAAGACAATGCTTGTGTTTGATCTAGAACAGCAAATGTGAAGATGGTATTCTCTTTCTTGCACCCAAGGCAGACATAATTAATGGATTATGGTTCTCTGAGCCTGGATATACAGTACTCCAGGACAATATTCAGGGGGCACTGTTGTACAGGACAGAAAACCTATTGCTGCCCTTGGACTTGAAATTCATTTAAGGCCCTTCTAATTTGCCATGGGGTTGGCGTGTTCTTCATGAGGTTCACAGTACATTTGATGAATGCTGAGTATCAGGCTGTGGGTCCCAGAGTACCCTTCAGGCCAAATCCCAATCGTATATGTCATCTACCCACAGAGGCAGTGACTGCTTCATACCCAGTGGCAAGTACTCAAGAGGCTTTGGAAATCCCTAAGTGGAGAGTCCCAGAGGAGTTGGGAACGAATGACTCCACCTCTCAGAGCCTTTGCCACTGTCTTCTGTCTGGCTTGCTCTGCCTCTGAGGCTGTCTACCTCAGTCTTCATGTGACCTGAATCAATCCATGTGTTGTCACTCTCCCCAGTCAGTGTATAATACAAAGTGGAAATACAGCTGTTTCTCGCTTCCCCACAGTTTCATTTTTTTATAGCCACATGTGAATGAAACATTGTCTTGATTTGTGTGTGTGTGTGTGGTGGTATGTGCAGATGCACAGCACATATGTGAGCCTGTGTAGAAGTCAGAAGTAATTGTCAAGTGTGTTCCTCAATTACTTCTCCACCCTATTTATTTAATTTACTAACTTTATTTATTTATTTTCTATTTCAAGATAGGGTCTGTCCTGAATCAGAGGCTCACCAATTCAGCTAGACTCTCCCTCCACTGGGTCCCAGGAACCCAACAATCTCCACCTGCCCAGCACTGGGATTATAGATGCATTCAACCATACCTTTTTACATGGGTTCTGGGGCTTGAACTCAGGTCCTCATGCTTGCACAGCAAGCTCTTCTCTTGGTAAGCCACTCCCCTCCAGCCCTATCCACCTAATTTTTATTATAGGATGTCATTATAATTGTTACATTTTAAAATAGTTTATTTATTATTTTTATTTTATGTGTATGAGTGTATTGCCTGCATGTATGTAAGTGCACCCATGTCATGCAATGCCCACAGAGGTCAGAAGAGGACATTGGATCCCTTGGAACTGAAGTTATGAATGTGGGAATCAAACTCAGGTCCTCTCCAAGAGCAGCCATGCTCTTAACCACTGAGCCATCTCTCCAGTTCCAATTGTTCTATTTTATTATCAGTTATTGCTCATCTCTTTCTAAGTCTAGTTTATAAATTAAAATTTATCCTGGGCATGCATATATTTGAAGAAACATGAAGGCAGCAAGAGAGCTCAGCAAGTAAAGGCACTTTCGGCTGGGCTCCAGGACCTAAGACCCCATGGTGGAAGCAGAAAGCCAGCTCCTCCCAGTTGTCCTCTGACCTGGACATGAGCCTTCTCCAACTAAAGAAATAGAGAAATATAGTTTAAATTTTTTAAATATTTTAAATTTATGTTTTAACTATTTATAATTTATATATTTAAAACAATTAAAAATTTAAGTTAGAAATTTTAAATATCTTTTAAAGATTCCTGAAAACCCTCAAAATTATGCATGTGACTTCATATATGTATATGATGTGGCTCCCTCGGTGGTTCTAGGCAGGCCGTGGAGTCTGGGGATGCATCACTCATGGAGAAGGGGTAGGCAACTGTAACTGTCTTATTGATTTGTCATTTTCATTCAAGAGCACTGCATCCTGTCAGGGCTTTTCAAAAGCAGATGCGTGAAATGTGAATTTTAAAATATTTGTCTTCCTTCCAATTCTGATGCTGAAGCAAACCCTCCATCAGAACCGTCTTGTACTCAGGGGCTGAGGTGTCTCCCCAAAGATATGTCCAAATCCTAACCCTCAAAGTTTTGCATAAGATCTCTGCAGATGGGACTGAGTTGATGAGGTCAAGGTCATCCTGGATACAGGCAGCTCTGACTCCAGTGGCTGTGTTCTTTAAAGAGAAGCACAGGCACTCGAGGAGAGCACTGTGAAGATGGAAGAAGAGGGCTGGGGAGATGGCTTAGTGGGTAAAGTACTTGCTGGGCAAGCATGAGGATGAGAATTAGCTTTTTATATGAGAACCCATATAAAAAGCTGGGTACACTGACATGTGCCTGTAACCTCAGTTTGAGGGGAGCAGACACAGGAAGACCCTGAGGTGCCTTAGACAGCTTAGCTTTAGGCTCAGTGACAGACCCTGTCTTAAAAAACAAGACAGGGAGCCATTTGAGGAGGCCACCTGACATTTCCCTCTGGCCTCCACATGTGCCCATATGCTGGATGCACACTCATGTACACACACACACACACACATACATTAAAAGGGTTGGTCCTGTGCTTGTGCAGCAAACGCTCTGATCTGCTGAGCCCTGGGAAGGCTTCCAGGAGGGGTGGAGCACATGAACTCCGTAGATGATAAATTGTGCTAGTTACAGTGCATGATAAATCACTCCAAAACTCGGGGCCTTGAAGCAATACCATTTATCATCTCTCCTGGTTCCTGTGGACTCTGAGGAGGATGCGAATACTGTATCAAAGGTTACTTGAGAGTAACCTGGCTGGCAGTCGCAGCTGGGCTGTTGCTTGATGTGTCATTCATCTACCTGTTAGCAAGGCTCTCTGGACTGCACTGTACACTCAGATTCAGAGAACCATAATCCATTAGTATGTCTGCCTCAGGTCAGGGAAAAATGGCACCTGCAGTTTGTTGTTCTAGATCAAACCCAAACATTGTCTTCTGAAAGTGGGAAAACCGAGACCAGGTAATAAAAAGACTGCCAGTTCCAGTAGAGGGAAGCATGCTCTGTGCCCCGTGCCCACAGCAGGCTGGCTTCTCTTCTGCTGTTACGCACATTGATGAATGGTGTCAGCATCTTGTTACAGAGGGCTGTCCTCAGCACTGCTCTCCTGCACCGTCATCAAGTCCTACCTCATACCCCCAAGTTGTCTACTACGAGTTCTCTCCAGTTGTCTCCTCCTTTCTACGTCCCCTTTATCCTTCCTGTCCAAGGTTCTTAATGGAGGATGACAACTGAAAATGTCTCCAGGTATTACTTAATGCTCCCCGTAGGGCAGACATCTGTCAGGGGATGGTAAAAGAGGGATAGTATGTACTGGAGGATAGAGCGAGAAGAGGGACCTGTGTGACCTCTGGAGCGGAGATTCTAGAACCTGGCAGAACATCAGAAGCGGCTACTGTGGGCCTTTCAGGTTTTAAGTAGAGATTACTGTCTGGAAAGGGGACATCTGCTGCCAAGGACAACTTCCCTGAAAACTACTCCAAATGCAAAAAGAAAGAGTGGGTCTGCAAACTCAGTGCTTGTTAGGACTGGGTGGGGACTGTGGTAAGCTGGAGAACAGAACCCCTGCCAGGTCCACTTCAGTGATCATCCCTTCTAGAAGCTTCTAGAACATGCTCATATAGCTCAAATCCCGTGGGCCTCCCTGTCAGAGATAGTTTAGCATCCCTTGAAGCACTTTATTTTAGAATCTGTGTGTGCATGTACAAGTGTGTGGAGGTCAGAGGGCAACCTCAGGTGTTGCTCTGGACACTGTCCACCCTGTTTTTTGAGATAAGAGTCTCTACTGGCAGGGAACTGGCAAAGTAGGCTGGACTGGCCAGTGAGTCCCAGGGATCCTGCCACCTCTACCTCCCCAGCACTGGGATTACAAATGTACTTCCATAGCTGGCTGGGTTCTGGGGACTGACCTCAGGTCTTCGTGTTTGCATGACAAGTATTCTACCAACTGAACCAGCTCCCCAGCCCTCCTGGAAGCACTTCTTACTGTAATTAAGCAGGTCCCTGAAGGGTTTGTCTGGACTCCCTCAAGGTTTGGGGCCGTATCTGGGTCCCAGTACTGGTGTATCCATGCCTGGCACTTTACGATAACTGTTGGAGAAACAATTTCATGAGTTAATAATGCTAAACCCACCCAACTTTCATTGCTATTTGTTCCACAGGAGGAGGGAGGTAATTGTGTGTGAAAATGAATGAATGTTGTACTTGTTATAAAATAAGAGCGTTGGCTGGAAGAGCAAGCAGGGAATGAATTAACAAATCAATGCTATCAGCTGGATGCTTGATGGGGCCAAGTTCAAGTTCTTCTCTTGGGAGACGTCACGATGGAGTCTCCATCTTTAGATCCTGCATGCTCAGGTGTTCTAACCTACGATGGAGGTGGCTCCTCATTTCTCTAGGTCTGCCATTATAGAAGGCAGCTGTGTTCATTTTGCAGGGTCTTCTAGTACTTTTCATGTGCCCACTGATGTCCCAAGTCCTGACTTTACTTACAGCAGGGTCCTGGAAGTCTGGAGTAGCTGGGCTGCCTGTCTGTGCAGAGCCAGAGTGTGGAGAAGTTGGGAACCTGACACGGCTCTCCTTCCTGCTCTTTGCACAATGCATCATCAGCACCACCCACCTGCAGAGGGCAGAGTCCAAGAGTAGAGTAGCTTCATGGGTGGGAGTGAGGGCTCTGTTGCTGCCTCTGCACTGGGTGAAGGGGGGGCACAGCAGAGGACCAAGGTCAGACTCTGGATCAGGGCCCAGCATTTCTGGGCGTCAGTTTTGCTTGAGGTAGCCAACTGTGCCAAAGGCCAGGCTCTTGGTGGGGTCAGAGTGGGAAAGTTAACATTCCCAAGGGACTCAAAGCAACAGGATTTCCTGCCTGGGACTATTACCTTTCTCACACTGCGTGTCCAGATTTGCTTCCTGCTATTATGCAAAGGGAAGATGGTTATTCAGTGGAAACGGGAAGGAGCGCTCTTGGCTCTAGGCTTTGAGAAGGAAGTCAGACCCGGAGATGAACTGTCCTTGTTAGATGGCTGTGAATCTAAACCTGGCTCCACCTGCCTTGACCGTCACCTGAAGCAAGCAGCTCCACATCTCTGAGCCTCAGTTTCCCTTTATGTAGAGGGTGAAGAAGGAGGCTGGGAAATAGAATGCTGACTCGAGGACTCGCAAAGTCTCTGCTGGGTGTTTTGCAAGTTGAAAAGTGCCCTTTGGGTCTTCCTCTCTTCCTTTCCTTCGTATTCTAGGCTGAACTTAAACTCCCTATGTAGCCAAGGAAGGAGGATGTTCTTGAACTTGTTATCCTCCTTCTGCCACCTCTGCAGCATTGGAATTGCAGGCATGCACCAGTTTATGGGGTGCTGGGGATAGAACCTAGGACTTTAGGCACACTAGACAAGCACGCTACCAACTGAGCTAATCCCCAGCCCAGTTTAAGGTGGGTCTCCTCCCATAGTCTTGCACCCCCTCTGACCTCCCTCAGATGAGAACTTCTCAGTGGCAATTGAGGCCTCCAGTACAGTGTCTCCCTCCTCATCCAAGACCAATCTGGAGGCATCCCCAGATCTCCAGTCTACTGTGACTCTCCCTTCAATGAAGCCTCCACTCTTTGCTATCATATCTGTCTGCCAGAAGTTCCTCCTCTGTTCTCTGGGCGCCCAAATGCTTCCTCATTCCCGACACTTCTGGTCTGATTTCTTCGTAGTCGGGGAGTGTGGGACTTCATCTTTCTGTCCATATTTTTCAAAGTGGTCCCAGGTCAGTAGTGACCCTCACCTTGAACTTGTTAAAAATGTAAATTTCCAAGGAATGGAGAGCTGGCTCAGCAGTTAAAAGCACTGACTGCTCTTGCAGAGGATCCACATGGTAGCTAACAACTGTCCTAAACTCCAGTTCCAGGGGAATTCAACACCTTCTTCTGACCTCTGAGAGCATTGCTCAACACAGTTCCACTTACACACATGCAGGTAATATACACATACACATAAAATAAACAATAATAAATAAAAAAGAAATGTAAATTCCAAGTCTCATTTTAGACCAGTTGAAGCAGAAATTGCGGATGGGGTCTGATGGGGGTCTTGATGTACCCATAAGCTTAATTAAAAACCACCATTTCCCCAGATGGCCAGGAGCTCCCTTAGGGCTGCATGTTATGCAGTGACTTCTAGAGCCCATCTCAGAGCCTGACATGCAATGGCCAAGAGCAAACATAAAACAGCCTCAGGGATGTGAGTAGATTGGAAACTGGGCCGGTTCCTTACAGACAGACCCTCTCCTTCCTGGCCCTCAGCAGTCCCCTTGTCCCCTGCCTCACACAGTCTTTTGCATGCATCCTCTGCACACTTTTAGTCTTGCATGTCTGCTTTTTTCCAGAAAGCCCCACTCTCACCCCAAGCCCAACAATGCTATGGTCTGTCCACATCTCCTTATATAATTGCTTCTGGAAACTTCTAGACTCTCCTACTTCTAGATGCAACATCTAGAGTGTGCTCATGCCTGACCATGCCCTAGTTGCAAATCAGCATTTCCTCAGTCCCATCCCAGGCCAGCTACTGCACTTTGGAACTGGAACGGCATCCCTAAAAGTTTATGTGTTAGGGACTTAGTCCTTAGGAAGGGTCTACTAGAAGGTGTTGGGACCTTTAAGAGATAGGAGGTCTTCAGGCCTATAGAGCGTGCCCTCCAAAGGGGTAATGGGACTCAGCCTTTCCTCTTCCTCTCTTTGGTTTCCCAGGCAGGAGGTTGAGTGGTTTTACTCTACCAGATGCTTCCACCAAGATGCACCCAGCCCCCACCTGAGGCCCCAAAGCAGTGAGTCTGCCTAATTATAGCCCAGAAACTCAGAACTATGAGACCAAATCAGGCTTTCTCTTTATAACTTGATTAGTGGAGGTATTTGTTACAGTAACTGCAAACCAACTCCATGGGTGCTTTATTTAATCTTCCCAAGAATTCTGTTAGTTGCCTTACTTTACAGAGGACAGGCATTGCTGAATCTCCCAAGTTCATACAGTTAAGGAGTGGCCAGGTTAACCCAAATTGAGGTCTGCTTGTTCCAGTTGGCCTCTTTGCAATTATGTGGGTTGAAGAGAAAGGAGGTTTGAGCCATAATATGCCTCAGTCAGACCCTCCTACGTGACACGGTGGGTGTGACAGAGAAACTTAAAGCCCCAGCTGCCCCAGGACTGCTTCTGCACTTGGGGTCTCCGGATAGAATGCATTTAAAGTCTCGATTAAAATATGGGCAGAAAAGTGGTCAAAGAATTGTTTGTGTATGTGTGCAGGTGTGTGGATATGTTTTAGTGTGCTTTCTGTGACTGTGATAAATCTCACGACTGAAAGTGACTTGGGGAGGAAAGGGTCTGTTTCACAATTTGTCATTAAGGGCAGCCAGGGCAGGAACTCGCAGCAGGAACCTGGAGGCGGGAACTGAGGCAGGGACTGTGGAGGAATGCTGCTGACTGGCTTGCTTCCCTGGCCTGCAGAACTCCATCTCTTGTAAACTCCAGGCCCTCCTGCTCACGGGTGATATACCACCCCAAATGGGCCCTCCTATGTCAATTAGCAACCAAGAAAATGCCCCAAAGACCTAGCCACAGGTCCATCTGATGGCGGACATTCATCATTTGAGGTTTCCTCTTTCCGGTGTGTCAAGTTGACAACTGAGATTAGCCATCACAGCGTGTGTGTTCTCGTGTGTGCACTTGTGATGGTCAGAGGCCAGCTTCAGGTGTGTTCTTCAATCACTGTCCACCATATTTGCCTGGAACAGGGTCTCTGTTTCCAATGCATAGGTTTATTCAGAAGGCCAAGTGCCCTAATCATGATTTCTTGTTTGGCAATATCAGAGCAAGTTCAATAAACACAATTCTCAGGAGTGACAAACGCTATTGTCCGACAGACCCCCAAATGGCTTCTCTTGTCCCCAGGGTACATTAATCCCAGCAGAATTCTGGGCACAGATGGGGCTCAGCACAGATAGTGGGCTTTATTGCTGGAAAGCATTTGGCTTTCTGTACTGAAGTTCTCAAGAATGAGCTAGAGTTACCCTGCCTTTCAACTTGCCTTCCAGATGCTTCCGGAGCAGCCCCCAATGCCATGCGTTGGCTCAGCAGGTGGGGGCATTATGCAGGAAGGAGAGGCGCACACAGTCTCCAGCCTTTCCTACATTTTGATTCTGAGCAGGTTAGTCAATAACCCTAGGCTGAGCTTCTCCATGTAGAAAGTGGAAGAGTCACAGTTTGTCCAGGTGATCTGGAGACTTAGACTCTAGAATCACAAATGACTCAGTGCGCATGCTTGCGCACATGCACATATTTGTTCATGAATATGGAGGCCAGAGGTAGACATCGGGTGTCATCCTCTATCATTCTCCAAAGTCTCGCCGAACTTGGAGCTCACTGATTTGGCTAGATGACCGGCAGTAAGCTCCGGGGAGCCACCTGTCTCTGCGCCCCTAGCTCTGGAATGTCCCTGGCTTTTTATGTGGGTTCTAGGGATCCCAACTGAAGTCCTCACACTTTTGTAGCAGGGAGTTTACTGACTGGGCCCTCTCCCCAGCCTGTGTTTCTTAAGTATTTAAATCAAGGGACTACATTCCATTCAGATTTGGCTCAGGTCTAGTGAGCCCCTGTGACACTCAGAGAATGTCACTAAAGTTAGTCACAATTCAATGTTGTAAGTCACTAACATTGTTAAGCATGGGGGCACGGACAGCCTGATGAGGGAGGCCCATGTCAGCCCCACCACTGTTCGCCTAGGTTTTCTTGAGTCACGTATCAGCCCAACACTTCACCACCAAGTACAGAGAATGTCAGAAATGGGTGCCTTTGTTTATTTAGGGGTTTGATGAGTACCTAAGAACATAGCCACTTGTTAACCAGTGTGATGACATAGAAATAAGATCTCTGGGCTGGTGAGACAGTTCATCACGTAAAGGTGCTTGCCACCAAGTCTCACGACCCGAATTCCATCCCAGAACCCCGTCAGGTGGAAGCAGAGAACTGACTCCTGCAAGTTGTCTTCTGATCTCTATATGTATATATCCACCCTTCCGCAGAGAAAATAAAGAAGTGAATATTTCTAATAAAAATTTAAAAAATATATAAGAAAGCTCTCACTAGCAGAAGTAAATATCAGCAAGCCCTTGGAATGTGTTAATCAGCTGCATTTCATAGTGATATCCCAGAACTGTGTCACCTAAGAATCCATGGGACCTGGCAACTTTGCATCCTGCCTCTTCCATGAGGTTTGCTCCATTGGCAATCTTAGGAAGACACATCCTGGCCAGGAAGGATTTATGATTGCTTGATGCCGACTTCAAGCTTTGTCCAGTCCAGACAAGGGACTCTTGACTGGGATTGGGGTGCGGTTGGGAGAGTGCTTGGTCAGTGTACATAATGCCCTGGGATCATTTCCTAGCCCCACATAAACTGGGCATGATAGGGCATGCCTGTAATCCTAACATTCAGGAAACGGAGACAAGAGGATCAGAAGTTCAAGGCCATCCCTGGCTATTTAGGAAGTTGGAGTCCATTCTGGGCTACATGAAATCCTGGTGAAAAAATGAAGCAAGGGACCCTGGAGATGGTAAAGTGTTTGTTGTATAAGCATGAGGACCTGAATTTGATTCCCAGAACCTATGTAAAAAGCCTGATGTGACAGCCTGTGCTGCCCTGTGCTGAGCGACTTGGTGTGGCAGCCTGTGCTGCCCTGTGCTGAGCGACTTGGTGTGGCAGCCTGTGCTGCCCTGTGCTGAGCGACTTGGGGGCAGTAGTTCGCTCATAATTCTGCAACAAGAGCAGGTGCAGGTAGAGGCTGTGCTGGAGGGGCAGAAGGTCCTCCGTGGCTTCTCTCTTGCCTCACATCCAGCTGAGGCCAGGAGCCTCCCTGTGGCTTCCTAACAGGGCACCTCAGAGAGAGGTGGCCACATTGAAGGCAGACTGGTCCAGGTGGCAAGGGTTCACCCGCTCTTCACTTGCCTTTCTTTAACTGAAGTCTGCTAGTCAACCAATTCCCATGACCAAGACCAGAGTTAGTGTAGGAGGGGCCCACAGGCATGTGTGCTATTGATGTGTGGTATAGTCTGGCATTCCCTGTGTGTTCCAAATTGAAAATGTTAAAAGTCAGAGCATTGTACCCAGCAGAAGACATCACTTTCGATTTTCATGCTCTTCTGTTTTTCTACCTGGGCTGGGACAGACATCCTTTGGGAGATCAGAGAAATGGGATTTAGAAAAAGCTAAAGCAACTCACTCAGAGGCAGGTTAAGAAATGAGGCAGAGGGGCCGGGGATATTGCTCAGCTGTTAAAGTGCTTGCTGTGCGAGCATGAGGACGTTAGTTCGGTCTCAGAACCCATGTTAAATCCATGTAGGGGTTAGAGAGATGACTCAGCAGTTAAGAGCACCCGATGGTCTTGCAGAGGACTTAGGTTTAGTTCCCAGCATCCACAGGGTGGCTAACAACCATCACTAACTCTGGTTCCAGGGGATTCAACACTCTCTTCTGATCTTCTTGGGTATTATACAACATAGGTACACTTACGTACATGCAGGCAAAACACTCATATACGTAAAATAAAAATAAATAAGTCAAAAAGCTGGGTGTAGTGGCAGGGTCTTATAATCTCAGTGCTGGAGAGATGGAAATGGTCAGATCCCTGGGGCTCTCAAATTAGTGTGCTCCAGGCCAGTGAGAGACTCTGCCTCAAAAAAAGAAAAAAAAGTCCAAGATGGGCAGTGCCTGAGGAATGATCCCTAAGGTTGACCACTGGCCTCCATGTGTCCTGGCACACACAGGCATGTACAGTCTCACACACATGCTCCTTCACACTCATGAACACACATACACATGCATACAGAAGTAGGGCAACTGCAAGACCCAGACCAGACAGTTCCCGGGTTCTCCTTTCCCATGTGACCATGTCTCTCCCCTGAAACTCATGCCTTCCCAGCAGCAGGGCTCGGTCCAGCTGAGGTCATTCTCAATTATTGTGTGGAAGCTTCTTGAGAAGGGTAAGAGCCAAAGTTAGGCTTCCTGGCAGTGCTGGAGACTGGACAGGTGCCAGTCATCTGCCTGGGGATCCCTTGCTGCTTCCTCCCCTGAGACCAGGCTATGAGGTTGACCCACACTTCCACCATTTGACAGGTGTCATGGGAAGCTCTCTGGGTTCTGTAGAGCACAAGGGCTCCTGGAGGTCAGGCTGAGAACAGAGCAAAGCCAGCAGAGCAGAAGTTCTCCAGGCTTGACAGCCAAGAACTCAAGGCTGCCAGCTACTGTATCTTCACCGGGTGTGAACTCAGAAGCATGATTCATCTTCACAAGGCTGAGGCAGACTGTGCAGCCACCGGCCCCAGAAAGTCCCTCTGCAGACCAAGGGCCACTTCCCACGATAGACATGGGCTTCTGCCTCTCCCAGGTTCCCACATGGGACACATTGTTCCTCTGGGCAGTGACGCAGCACCTGCCCTGGATGGGAACCTGCTCTTCACAAGGCAGCTGCCCATGAAGGAGGAGTCTGTGTTTACGTCTGTATGTCGGTGTAGATAAAGGGTGCTACTGCGGGAGGAAGGAGCGCTGCTCCACCCTGCAAAATTGCCAAGGGAATGCTGGGTTTTGCATGTCTGGGCCTACTTCAAGTCTCAATCGTTCACAGACTCATGAGCCGTGCCTCAGCTGGCTCACATACATATACTTCACATTTATTTTAATAGCGTGTGTGTGTGTGTGTGTGTGTGTGTGTGTGTGTATGTGTGTGTCTGGATGGTGTGCCTGTACATGTACATGGAGATTAAAGGAGGATGTCAGGTGTCCTGCCCTGAAGACATCAGAGGAGGACATGTGTGTCCTGCTCCACCACTCCCCACCTTATTTCCCTGAGACAGGGTCTCTCACTGAGCCTGGAGCTGGGCTGGCAGCCAGCAAGTCTACCTGACTTTCTACATAGGGGCTAGGAATTCGAACTCAGACCCTCATGCTTTTGAAGCAAGTACTCTTTCTCACTGGGCCATCTCCCAAGCCCTGTACCTCTCACTTAGATCTGTCACATGCGGGTTGTGTTTAGAGCATATAGAGATAGATTGTATCAGTGTGGCAGATATGAGTGAACCTTAATATGATATCTGTAAGTAAGCACCAAATGTATGCATCTTCTGTGGGGGTGTAATTGGATTCAAGCACAATGCTTATGTGCCATATGTAGAAGCAGTCCTTAGCTCTGAATCTATGCATCCACGTGTGTAGAACAGCATGTGTTCACATGTACCCCGGGAACAGTTGTCTAGAATGTACATCCATGAGCAAGCCCTGAATGTGTGTGTGTGTACATGTGTATGTGTGTATCTAGTGTGTGTGTGTGTGTGTGTGTGTGTGTGTGTATCTAGGTGTGTGGGAGAGGTACACTGCTGGGGACCCTTTTGTCTCTCCAAGTCCCCTGTCTCTCGAGCCAGTCCCCCTCAGCCTGGTTTTCCCACCTGTGTCTGTGAACAGCCCTAATGCCATCCTGAGACCCGCCTTAGTAAATGCTGCTTCTAATCCCTCACGCTTCAGTCCACTGATCATGTTTCCTGGCCTCTTGGGAATAGCTACTTAGAAGGGAGAGGGATGTGGCTGCCTGGTGTCAGTGGAAGGCAGGGAGTAATGGGTTTCTAAGCTGGCCAAAGAGCCCAGGGCCAAAGCACACTGATGCTTGTCGTTGACCCCGATACCAGGCTTGGCTTTCCAAATGCTTCCAGTTTGTGTCACTTGGCAACTTCCAGGACCTCATTGCTTCCTGCAGGGGTCACCTGTCACCCGTCTAGGAAACCTTCCCACCTGTCACCTGTCTAGGAAACCTTCCCACCATGACTACCCTTAAGTTACGAATGGACTTCCTGCTGTCTGGGGCATAGCCTCCAACCTCTGTCTCTCCAGTGCTGGGCGGGTGGAAGGTAATTTCTCACTGCTTGGATCCCATGAGGAGGTTCCCCAGCCTCTGTTCTTCCGTTTCACCCCTTCCTGTTCACCGCAGAGGGTAGCAGTCCTCTGTGTCCTCTGCATACGGCTGGTTGTCACAGTGTGTGACTGAGGAGAGGGGATCCAATTTGGGGCTACCCTCCACATGTGGCTCCTGCTGCCACATATTGGACACACTGTCTTTTTGAGTGTTTTAGTAATATCCATTAATTGTACACAATGATAGGTTTCTTGGTGGCATTTTCACACATGTATATGGTGTATTTGATCGTGTTTGCCCCCATTCTCTCTCTCGGGACCCTCCTATCTTCCCTGGCCCCTCCTTCCTCTTCCCACCCAGTTCCCTTCCACTTCCATGTTTTCTTTCATTATGGTTGCTTACAGGAGTGTGTATGAGATTTATTCACAGGAGCATGGGCAATTTGCTGGTGGCTACATCACTGAAGAAAATATCTCTCCCTCCCGTGGCAACCATTAACTGTCTGCCAATCTCAAAAGATGGGCAGAGCATCATGAGCCTCTCCCCTCCCCATGACGGAATGTCGACAGGCCCAATCTTGTGCAGGTTTTGTATTGGTGGCCACAGCTGCTGTGTGTTCCAGAGTTTAGCAGCCTTGTCAGGCCCCACAACCACAGTCTACACTACTCTACTCCTTCCTCTGGCTCTTACATTTCCCCATCTCTTCCATGATGTTCCTTGAGCTTTGCCAGAAGGTAATATAAATGCCCCAGTTATGACTGAGTACGCAGAACACATGTAACCACACCCTCTTCTTAAACAGAAATTTTTAATCTCCATCTAAAACCTTGACCACTCAAATTGTTAAAGAACAAGATTTGTTTGTTTGTTGAGACAGGTTCTCACCATGTAGCCCTAGCTGTGTAGACCAGGTTGGACGGGAACTCACAGAGTCCTCGCTAGGATTAAAGGGTAAAAGCCCAGCCTGTTGTTTGGTTTGTGATTCCGTCTCTTCTAACCCCAAATTGTTGATATTTGTTTTATGTGAGGTTCTATATGAGATGCTGGTGACCCATTTATTATAAAGCAGATGCAGGGTCCACTCTCATGGAAGGCATGGCTCTTCCAGGAGAGCAGAGACAATCAACAATTCAAATGTTACGCATAACTGTTCTGTGGCAGGGGCGAGAAAGGAGGGGGTAGACTGAGGCTGAAATATGGGTCGGGTGGGGAAAGGTTTAGGCTGAGCTGTTGATGGAGGCTGTTCCCCTCAAAAATGGAGAAATGAGACTCTGTCTTACAGAAGGAGGGGGAGGTGCTGAGGCAGGAAATAGCAGGTGCAAAAGTCCTAGGACAGCAGTATGCTAAGCCAGGGAAGAAGGGCAAGCTCCATGGCTGGAGAGGAGTCCATTCATCCATACCGTGAAAAGTGGTTGGGGTTTACTAGAAGTGAGCTGCAGAGCCCTGGAACATTTGGGGTGATGAATGGACAGTCACATGATTCACTAGTGTTTTAGAAGCTACGAGGTTGGAGAGAGGACATGACAGTCAAGAAGGAAGCTGGCACCATGCTCCCCATGGGCAACCACCCAGTGCATACAGTACCTACAATCCTCTTAAGTCCTTTGGAGGAGCAGCTGGTACTCCCCAGACAGCAGCCAAAGGCAGAAATGGAGAACAGGGCCAGCCACATTGCAGTGAGCTCTGGAGCGCCGGCTGCTCCTAGTTTCCCTCCAGGGTTCTGCAGGTATGGCCTCATTCCATGCACAGTCCCTTTGGGAGCTGGCACTGTTTTCTGTCTCCGTTTGTGAGGTGTGAAGTCAGGGCTCAGAGAAGTTAAGTAATTTGCTCAAGGTCCTGACATGGCCATGCCTGGCTGCTCCCACACTGCTTCAGAGATGGGGTACCTATCTCTGCTCTCCCCCAAGCAGGATGCATTTTGCTCATGGTGGAGAGTTTTTCCTCTGATGCCTCAACAATCTTACTTCTAAACATTAAAAAAAAGATATAGTCAGGGCCAGTTAGACAGCTCAGTGGGTAAAGGAACTTGCTGCCAAACCTGATGACCTGAGTTCAATCCCCAGGACCCACAGGCAGAAAGAGAGAACCAACTCTACAAGCTGTCCTCTGACCTCCACATGCTTGTCATGGCGTGCACATGCATACACTCAACTATAAATAAATAGATGAAAGATCACACACACACACACACGCACGCACGAGCAGCTAGGACTGTTCCTTGACCTGGAGTGTCCCCATATAGGCCAGCTCCAGCTGCCTCTCCCTCAAAGGGCTGCAGCCCAGAAAATCCTAAAGAGACTGCCTAGGAAAAGCAAGGCTGGCTGAGCTATGGCTCCTGGGACAGACTCATGGTGGCTTAGGAGCATACAAGGGCAAGGGAAGTCCCCTGGCTGAGATGGAGAAGTCCCTTCATCACCCCCTGTCCCCCACATACACTGTGGGGGGGCTTGTTGAGGCACCAGAGGAAAAGGTCTATCAAGTGGCTATTCCCGAGGCTGACAGTTTCAAGTAGCACTCAAAACGCTGGAGAGGGTGGGTTCTGTGGAGAGAACTGGTCCCCTCTGGAGACCTTGAAGGTGACCCTGCTGGCCCTACCTCTAGCTGAGGTCCTGCAGCCTTCACATGCCTGTCGCTGAGGCCTCAGCCTTCTCCTTCCTGTACTTCCCAGTCTTCCTCTCTCCCGCGTGCCCTCTCCCTGTCTCTGGGAAGTAGCATTTCCCGGCTGGACAGGGCAGCCTCTAGGAGACTCTCTAGTTCCAACACCTCCGGTCTGTAGTGTGGGTGAGCAGGCACTGGGGCTTTCCTACCTGCAGCCTTGTGCTCTCTATTGGAACTCAGCCTATCTTGTCACATACCCTGGCTAGAAGCTTGTCCCCTACATCAGTCTCTGAGCCTGTAACTGCTTGGGCCTACTGGCTCCTTCTCAGTCTCACAGGTCTTTTCACAAGGGTACCCTAGCAGCTTCTCTGCCCAGTAGACCTGGGAAACTTTTGAGATGAATTAATATCATCACTTCCACCCGTGGGTTAGAGTCTGTCATATCTATTCACAGAATCTGTCCAGAAGGGACTCAGCTGAGCAACTGGAGGTGAAGTAATCCTCAACTGGAGCACAAGTAGGGGCTGGGAACTACTCAAGACTTGAAGGGAAGGCCCAGGTGTGTGTCAATCTAAGATATGAAGGCCAGGCAGTTGAGGCTGAGGTGAGCTGGCTCCAAAGATACAAGAGAGTCCCCTTCTGGGACTTGGGCTGTAGGTTCTCATAAAAACAAAACCAAAAACAAAACTTTAGAGCTGGGCGTGGTGGCACACACCTTCAATCCCAACATGTGGGAAGCAGAGGCAGGTGGATCTCTGTGAGTCCAGGGCCAGGATGGTCTACCCAGTGAGTTCCAGACCAGGTAGGGCTACTGGGAGACCTTATCTCAAAAAATGGAAAAAAAATTGTTATTTATTATTGTGTATGCAAGATGTGTGTGTGCCACAGAGCACGTGTGCAGGTCAGAGGACAACTTTGTGGAGTCAGTTTTTTCCTTTCACATTTACATGGGTTCCAGGGATCAAACTCAGGTCACCAGACTTGTGTAGCAAGTGTCTTTACTTGCTGAATCACTCATTGGCCTCATGGTTCTCCTCTTCTGCAGTCAGAGCCACATCTACAGGAGCAGTGATCAGTGGTGGCTACTAGTCCCTAGATTACAGGGAGCCTACTGTCATTACCAGGGCTCCCTGTCTGCAGCAGGCACGTGTGTGGAGCTTATCCCTGGCCATCCTTCCCCCAACTGATGTACGTTATCAGTCACATCCCCAGAAGAGTTGCCCCCTAGTGGGCCCAGATCTTTCTCTTGACAAATATCCAAAGAGAGGCTAAGAGTCCAGGGCTCATCCCTGGGGGTGGATAACATGCACAGGAACCTAAAGTCACTTATGGGAGAGGAATCAGTTCCCACAGGTCCTCCAAACCACTGGTCAGCAGCCTGTAGCCAAGTTTTGATCCAGTAAGCACTGGATCAGAAAGTCACCAAGGCTGGGAAGATGGCTCAGTTGATAAAATGCTTGCTCTGAAAGCATAAGGGCTGAGTCCCCAGACCCTATGTAAAAAACAGGGCATGGTGCTTATCCCAAAGGAGAGGGAGACAAGGTCCCTGGGACTCCCTGGCCAGTCAATGTAGCCTGATTGGTGAGCTCTAGACAAGTGAAAGACTGTCTAAAGAAAAATGGTAGACATGGGTGAGTTACAACACCCAAGATTAACCTTGACCCGCCCCTCCACATCACACATTCCATTGTGTACACACACACACACACACACACACACACACACACACACAAAGTTCATCGAGTTTAGTCACAGCTCTGGTTTGCGGGGTTCACCGGCAGGTAGGGCAGTGGGGAAGCTGGTCCAGCCGGCCTCCTCCAGGGGCTGAGCGGGATGGTGAGTGTCGCTGGTCAGGACCCCTCTCCACTCCGGAGAAACCCCACACCTAGCCGGGAGACTGTCAAAGCAGGATCTTATTTATTGCAGCTTACAGGATGTCTTATACAGGGTAGGGGTGGGGCTAAAAACATAGGGAGTGAAGGACCAATCGTTTTTTCGCCATGTAGGCTGTAGCCAGGTAGAGGCCATTTTGTTATGTAGACAGGCCGCAAGACTCGAGGGGTCCAGCGAGTCCTTCTCTGCCAGCAGCAGGTACTTCTCCTCCATGCTGGCCAGCCGGCGGGCCGCCCTACGACCTGAGCCGCGGGCCGCGATGGTGCAGACCCGGCCAGGCGCCCGGGAGCAGAAGCTGGGTGGGCGGTGGGCGGCAGCTGCTGGTGAGGCTCAGAAAGCTGCTGGGCCCGTGAGGCCCAACACTGGTTGTCCCAGAAGAGGTGACATTTGGTTTGACCCAATATGTACTGCCCTCCCAGAGGATGACTGAGGCAGTCACAGGAAGCCAGCCTCCCCATGATGGCAGTTATAGGATTCTATAGCTGCTTCCCAGGGGACCCTGTGGTCCACACAAGGCAAATTAGAGGGGCGGGGGTATTGGCATCTAGCAGGCTGGACCCAAGTATGGGCCTCCCACTGCCTGAGTGCCCCTGGAAGGTGGCCTGACCTCTGCTCTTGGGGTGATCCACTTAGACTGGGAGAAAAGCATCACATCCCTGGGGCTGCCTGGAGCCCAAGTGAAGTGACAGCTGTAGCACACCTGGCCAGGTGTCCAGCATGGGGAAGACCCTGACAGGAGGGCGATGGTGGCACTGAAAGCGCCCAGCACATTCTGCTTTCATTCTGTTGCCGGGATTAAATACCCTGACCAAAAAGCAACGTAGGGGAGAAAGGGTTATGTGCTCACAGTCCCAGGTTACGGTCATCGCTTCAGAGAAGTCAAGGCAGGAGCCTGAGTCAGCTAGCCGGACCACAGCCACAGTCCGGAATAAAGAGAGAAGAAACACACCCTGGCGGCTTGCTTGCTCACCTTCTTCACCCCTACACAGTTCAGGGCGCAGCGCAAGAAACAGAGTCGCCCAACTTCAAGCTGGGTTTTCCCACCAACTAAGGCAGTCAACAGTCCCCCTGCATACATGCCAGCAGGCCCACCTGACCCAGGCAATTTCTCACTCAGGATCTCTTTCCAGGTGATTCTAGGTTGCGGCAAGTAACATTTAAAAGTATCTAGCACACCGTGATAATGGTAAGAGTTGCTTTGATTAGCCTCTTGAGAATCTAGTGTGGGTCTGGAGGGTCCAGCAGAAACTGAAGGCAGGCTACAGCAGGTATGTTCTTCACAGTTACTGTAATAAGCCAAACTAATCCTTTGGTCTGGAGCTGTAGCTCAGTAGCTCAGTTGGTAGAGTGCTTGCATAGCATGTATGGAGCCCTGGGTTCCATCCCCAGTACTGAGTAAACTGGGCAGGTTGTATGTACCTGTGATCACAGCACTCAAGAAGTACAGGCAGGACAATCAGGCGTTTCAAGCCATCCTCAGCTACATGTCAAATTTGAGGCCAGCCTCCATGAGGCCCTCTCTGAAAACAAAATCTCTAGTAACCTTCAATGTATATGTTCTGCAGCCTTGTCAGCTTACTCAGTACTGTCCTGTCTTTGATGGTCCAAAGCCTGCTTGAATAGGAAGGGAATCACACTTATTGAGTGCCCACTGTGTGCCAAATCCTGCCACCATTTGAAAAGAAATCTTGTTCCGAGGTCTGGCATTCAGATGCATAGAATTCCTACCACACAACCTCCTTAAGGGTTATACGAGAAGCCATGGTTCCTGCCTCATGGAGATGACAGGGAGTGAAGGGGCCTCACAGAGATGACCAAATGACACTCACGGTGTGCTAAGGCTACATAACAAGGACTTAGAGTGAGTCATGGGCCCAGGGTCATCAGTTATCAGAGGGAGAGCTGGAGCCATGTGCTGGCCTGCTCAGTTCGTAGCTGATGTCCTTTTGAGGGACTTCACAGTGATAACTGGGGTCACAAGCTTGTGCCATGTCACTCTGTGACCCCATTGTTGCTGTGAACTAAATGATGTAGCCCATCAAATTCTGTGTGTATGTGTAACAGTGTGTGTGTGTGAGTGTAAGAGAGTGTATGTATGTATAAGAGTGTGCGTGTGAGTGTACATGTGTGTGTGTATGTGTATGTGTATGTGTGTGTGTAAGCCAGAGGTTGATGTCAGGTGTCTTTCTCAGTTGCTGTCAGCCTTGTTTTTAAAGACAGGGTCTCTCGCTGGCCTGGAGCTCACCATATAGGCTAGACTGGCTGCCAGCAAGCCCTAGGGATCCTCCTGTCTCTGCCTCCCTGTCTCTGGGATTACAAGACACATAGCACCACACCTGATTTTTTTCACATGAGTTCTAGGGAGTCGAACTCAAGTGCCCATGCAAATACTTTACAGACCAATCCATCTCCACAGCCCCCGCCTAGCTATTTGAAACATGAATCATACTGTCAATCATACTCTCCCTACTGGACTACAAAATCCTGGAAGGTATTCGTCTTCTCAGCCATTCCAGTTACCTGTTCCTGTTAGCACCTTCTCTACACTTTCCTACACCCTTCCCAGCCTCTGGCAACCACATCCTACTCTTTATTTCTACGCAGTTTCTTCAGCTCCAGATAGAAGTGACAGCAATTTTCTTTTAGGAGGAAAGCTCATGTTCCCATTGCTATGAGGAGGTTAGCACCTGCACGCTTGGCTGAGAAGGTGTCTTCCTGTAGGCAGTTGGACCATAGGTATCAAGAAGCTTAAAATGTTGATGTCTTATAAGCCCAGTAATTCCACATAAGGCATCGAAAATATTGGCAAAAGCTGGGCCAGTGAGATGGCTCAGCAGGCAAAGGCACTTATCGCCAAGTATGACAACCTGGGTTTGATCCCTGCAACTCACATGATGGAAAATGAGAACTGACTCTTGCCAGTTCCTCTGACCTTCACACTTGTGCAGTGACATGTGTATGCACAAGCACAAGTGAACTCACACACACACATAAATAAAACAACAAAACACTGATACACACAAAGATACTCATCATAGCATATCAAAAACTACAAAATAGGAATTTAGTTAAATAAAGAAGATGCCTGCATGAGAGAGCCCATCAGGTAACCATTAAGATGATGCTAACAGGGCCTGAGGAGATGGCTTGGTAGGTAAAGTGCTTGCCATACAAGCACGAGGACCTGAGATCCCCAGTCCCCACATAAAAAGTTAGGCACAGTAACATGTGCTTGTATTCCCAGCCCTGGGGATGCAAGACAGGCAGATTCACGAGCCCTCTGACCAGCCAGCTTAGCCAAATTGCTGCCCCAGGAGTAAATTGAGAGTCTCTGCTTCAAAAATCAAGGTGAATGGGAAAATGATAGCCAAGGTTGATCTCTGGCCTCTGCTTGCTTTCAGGCACATGCACATACACACACATACGAAGAAAGAAGAAGAAGAAGAAAAAGAAGAAGAAGAAGAAGAAGAAGAAGAAGAAGAAGAAGAGGAGGAGGAGGAGGAGGAGGAGGAGGAGGAGGAGGAACAACGACGACAACGACAACTAAGACGATGAAGCTAATAGTATGGTCCACAGTTTGGATGGTTGGAGTAAAGAAGAATCATAAATTAGTCTAAACAGAAGGGCTGTACCATTTCCCAGATAGACACCCCCATTTCCTCATGTCTCCCCAGGATGGTCCTTCCTGGTGTGTCCTAGGGATGGTCTTGGGCTGCAAGACACAGCAGCTGTTCCAGAAGTCACACAAAGAATTCATTGCTTAACACTGCCATCTTGACAGGACCCAGACTCACTAGTATATAAGCGTGTCTATGAGGGGCTATTTAGATTAGGCTAATTGGGGTGGAAAGACCCACCTTCACTGTGGGTAGACTGGGGTCCTGGATTGGATGAAAAGGAGAAAGAGAGCTGAGTACCAGCACTTTGCATCCTGGCTGCTGATGAAATGTGAGCAGCTGCCTCCTGCTTCTTCGGCCATGTCAGCCCTGTCATGATGGGGACACACCTTGAAGTGCTTTTAATCAGAATATGTTATCACCATAACTAAGAGACACATTAATGTCCAGGCAGACAATAGCAGACCTGATCTCTCTTTCAGGATCAAGTTTCCCAACAGGCTGCCCCTTGCTCTCCTGCAGGTCAGTGCATGCTCATTTGCGGAGTAGCTGATGGTGGAGGACAGGGCTGTATGACTGAGCCTGGCCTCCATGGGAGGAATGGGTAGGAATCGTTGGGCAACATAAATCAGAACAAGCAACACTTTAAAAAGCATGTGACAGGAACCCTGTGGTGCTTTTGTAGCTGTTGGGACTCTAAAATTACTTCAAAACACAAAGTTAGGTCTCTTTCCTGGTCTGAACTTCCAGTAAATCAGTGAAAGATGGATTTTACAGATGAGGATAGCCCAGTTTTCTCACATGGTTTCCTTCTAGTTTTTGATGAGAAGGAATCAGTGTGGGAGCAACCATATGCTGCCACCAGAGCATCACATAGGCAGTACCAAAACTAACTCTGTAGAATCAAAACATGCAAATTTTCAGATGTTTACCCCTCCCTCCAAAATTGTGATGGCCAGGGAGATGGCTCAGTAGGTACGAGCACTTGCCACGATGAAAGCATGAGAACCTGAATTTGAATCCTCAGAACCCATATCAAAAGCAGGACGGAGGTGTAGAATGTGTGTCTGTAATCTCAGGGCTCCTATCCAGAGATGGGAGGTAGAGACAAGAGAATCCATGGAGCCTGCAGGCCAGGTAGCCTGGTGCACATAGGGGTGAGAACAAAAGACTGCTTCAAATGCAGATGGAAGATGGGATACCTGACATTGTCCTCCGACCTCCAAATGCGTGTTATTACCTGAGTGCACCTGCATTCACACACCCAAGTGTGCATACACACATACACACACTGTGACATTGTGTGATAACATGCTTTCATTGCCGTGGCCTCCTGGGAGCAGAGCCGTGGTTGGCATAGAGGTGGTTCATTTGAGCTGGGACTGGTATACAGGTAATTCATTTGGAGCTAGTATCCAAGGACTAGAGAGAGAAACAGAAGTTCAGAAACTCTACCCAAGAGCCCATTATTGTTTCCACTGTGGGAAATTGGAGCCCCATTCCACTGCAGCCTTGTGACATGTAGCTCAGAACTGTCTACCCAGGAAATGAAAGGAGCACATCTCTCTATTAGTGACTTTATTAGTTTTACCTTCCTCATTACTGTGACAAAATACCTGACAAAAGCAACAGGTAGGGTCTGTTTTGGCTCACAGTTAGAAGGTACAGTTCATTGTGGTGTGAGGCAGCTTGGGCAGGAAGCAGAGAGAGATGAATGCTGGTGCTCAGCTCTCCTTCGCCTTTTCATTCAGTCCAGGACCCCAGTCCATGGAATAATGTTGCCCATGTTCAGAGTAAGGCTTCTCACCCCAACGAAACTCATCAGGATAATAGTTCATACATGAGCCCAGAGACTTGTCTAGGTGATTCTAGATCTGGTGAAGTTCCAGTCAATGTTAACCATCACAATGGACCTTCCCTGTTCAATTGAACCTCTCTGAAAGCCCCTTTAGGGACACCCACAGGTGTGTTTCCGTGGTAAATCTAAATCCACTCAAGTTGACAATGAACCATCATACTGCATGCAGCAGAGCATGGGATGATTTGGGGCAGAGACATGAGAGCCAGGACATTGGAGTGCTTGCGCCTTGTCCCAACCCTGCCCGAAGGACAGACCCAACAGAGGCCTTTGGTTGTGCCGCTGAAACAGGTAGAGAGGCGCAAGGGCTGGGGGCACATGAGCATGACACTGATAAGCGACGGTGGTGCTGTGTGGGAGGTGTCTGTGTGGGGACACTCAGCACATAGTCCTGAGGACAGCCCCGGGAGGCAGATGGGACAGGGTCAGGAGCAGCCCTCCCAAGGCCACACAACCAGAGGGCTTCCACCTCTGCTCTGATCACCTAATCCACAAGATTCTCGAATCCATGGCTCTGCCTGTTGGTCTCCATTCTGGCCCACAGAGGTCAGGCCTGCTGCACCCCTGTTCACATGAGCATGAGGCCATGAAATGTGAGCCAAGAGCTGGCCCTTTAAGTTAGGGGCAAGGGGGCTAATCCGGTGGTACAGTTGAGTCAGGGAGGGGAGACGGCTACTGCTGCAATCAAGAGTGTCCTTTGGGAGACTCAGCTGATGGACATGTGGTCTTGATTTCCCGGTCTGTGCTGCTCTGCGCCGCCTCAGGAAGGCAGGGCACGGGAGAACCGAGAGAGCGCGCAGAAACCCAGAGAGGTACACAGGGAGCCGGGCAAGTGGACCAGGGCCTGTGCTGGGAGAAAAATTATTTAGTGCCATGCCCATGGTCTCTGAACACTCAAAATAAGCCTATCAAGTAACCATTTCACAGAGAAGAAACAGGCTGGAAGAGGTTAGGTAACCTAATGCCAGAGCAAGTTAAAAGGACAAAAGAGGGTTGAGAGGTGGTCAGCTGGTAAAATGCTTGCCCTAGAAGCATGAGGACCTGAACCTGAATGCAAGAACCCACATAAAAAAGATGGGTGTAAGCTGGGCCTGGTGGTTGGTACAGGCCTTTAATCCCAGCACTTGGGAGGCAGAGGCCAGAAGATTTCAGTGAGGTCAAGGCCAGCCTGGTCTACATAGCAAGTTCCAGGCCAGCTGGGGCTACAGGGCGACCCTGTCTCAAAAAGACAAAAAGAAAAACAAAAGATGGCTGTGTAGGCTCACATTTGTAATCCCAGTGCTTGGGAATTGGAGGCAGATAGATTCTCTTGGGCTTGCTGTCCAGCCAGCCTAGCCTACTTGGTAAGCCCGAAGTCCCAGTGAAGAGACCTTGTCCTGTCTCAAAAAACAAGACAGACAACTCCTAAGGAATGACACCTGAGGTTGAGCCTGACTGCCACATGTATGTGTATACGTACGTACATGCTCACCCCCCACCTGCATGCACACACACAAAATAAATAAATAAGTAAATCAATTCAGAAAATGATTTTAATCCCATCATCTCTGGCCTGTTTGCTAGTAGTGCTGCGTTGATTAACCACCATCCCTAGCGATCTGAGCATCATTCATTCCGTCGGGGTTTGTATTGGTTACTTTTCACTGCTATGACCAAGTATCTGACAAGAAACAGCTTAGGGAAGGAAGTGTTTATTCGGGCTCACAATTCAAGGGCACAGTCCATCACAGCAGGTAAGGCTTAGAGCAGAAGCAGGTGGCAGTGGTCACGGTGCACCCAGTCAGGAGGCAGAGAGAGGAATGCTGGTGCTCAACTCACTCTCTCCTTTTTATTCAGTTCAGGACCCCGGGCCATGGAATAGTGCTGCCTGCACTGAGCGGGGGTCTTCCAACCTCAGTTAATCCAGTCTAGAACTCAATAGCACACATGCCCAGAAGTTAGTCTCCAAGGTGATCCTTGATCCTGTCACGTTGAAAATCACTATGAGCCATCCGAGGGTTACTGCAGGGTACTGAGAGTCAAGGGGACCTGGGTTCCAGGCATGCCTCTGTGACCTGCAGCTTTCTGTTGTGCTTGCCAGCATTACTATGTGGTAGAGAAATGCATTCTCCCGTAACATATTTCAAAAAAAGAACGTTTTGGGTCATATAAATGAAGGCTGCCAGGACCGCGTGGGCTTCAGTGACAATTGACCCCGGCATTTGCAGAGACTCCTCTGGTGCCACTCGCTCGTTCCCTGTGCCCTTCCTTCTGTATCAGCTGGCTCCTTACACTCAGTGCCCTCAGGACCTGTGCCTGTCAAATTGCCTTCGAAGTAATTATGCTTGTAGCCACAGGTCAGTGCTGCTTCGGTCTGCTAGAGAAACTTCTTTTTGCAGTGGGAAGACACATAACTGGTCAAAGTCCTGAGGATGAGTGACTGTTGAAGGCTCAGCCCTGAGTAGGACATCTAAAGCACCCACTCAGGGCTCAGGGAATATCACAGAAGATGGGGTGGAAAGCATGTAAGAGCCAGAGGAAGGGCGGGAGCGCTATGCAGGGCTAGCATCCAGGCATGTCATGACTGCCACACTCTTGAATCTTAGCTGTTGTGGTAACCTGCACAAAATCTCCGCAGACTGAACTCAGCAATATCCTGCCGTGAAGGAGGTAGGGGACTCATGAGGTCCCACTCCTCTGTGAGGGTTGATAACCAGTTAATGGTTGCTGGGGGAAGGGATTCGAAAGGCTTCACTCCTCCTTGAGAATTGATAGGCAGTAAATGGTTGCGGGAGGAGAGAGAGACCCTTTCTTCTGTGGTATAGCCACGGCAAGGTGCCCGGCTCCTGTAAACAAACCCTCACTCATGCTCCTGTAAGCAACACTGATTGCTCTGGGGTTTGGGACAACTCCCTCATTCTTCCCAGCTGCATTTATTCGCTTACAAAAGGAGCGGATTTGTCTCACGTCCCTTCCAGCACTGCTGCTCTGGAACCATTGACAATCCTGCTCATCTTCTAAACGTGTCCCTAGAGCTGGAGGAAGAGCAGGAGCTTGTCTTATGCCACCTGAAGAAAGACTTTTCTGGGAAAAAATTTGAAGCTAGATCTTTGTCAGTCAACAAACACTTGTTGACTTCCCATTCTGCATCTGCTCATCTGTTACCATGGTAACAAAGACTCTGAGGGATGTGGCTGAGACTTTGGTGTTCAGCTTGCATTTATTGAGTGCCTACTGGGTGCACTGCATATTAAACTGAAGCAGGACATTTTCTAGCTGTGCAACTTGCAGCTTCATAGTGCCTGTGTGCCTCCTAACTGTCTGAGGGAGGCAGAGGATTTGAGAGGCAGAGCAGGTGGGAGGGCAAGGGCCCACCGCTAAATAAAAGATGTGCCTGTTGGCTCAACCTGGAGCGTCCTACGCATCCACAGTGAAGGGATGGTTGAAGGAAGAAGCTCTGTGGAGTGGAACATGCTGACTGAATGTACTCTGAAGGTAAGGCTACAACTGTTTTTCTTTTTATCTTATTCCTCTGTAGGTTTTGTGTATGTGTTTTTAATATTTTATTTATCATTTTTATTTAATGTATATGAGTGTATTGCCTACATGGATGCAAGTGTACCTGTGTCATACAATGCCCAAGGAGCCCAGAAGAGGACATTAGATCCCCTGGGACTAGAGTTACAGATGGTTGTTAGCTGCCATGTGGGTGTTGGGATTCAAATCTGGGTCTTCTGCAAGAAGAGCCAGTGTTCTTAACTGCTGAGCCATCTATCTCTCCAGCCCAATTTTGTGTATTTTAATGTTATTTTGACTGTGTGTGTGTGTGTGTGTGTGTGTGTGTGTGTGTGCATGTAGAAGATATCAGGTGTCTTCCTCAGTGATTCTCCACTTTAATTTTTCAGCTCACCCATTCAGCTAGACTGGCTGACCCGTGAGCTCTTCAACACCAGGGTTATAGATATGCACTGCTGTGCCCAGAGCTTTACAGGGGTGCTAGGAATCCAAACTCAGGTCCTCAAGCCCATTTCACCAACTGAGTCATCTCTCTACAACACCTTGTTTTTATCATTTTCGTTCAGCAGTGCTGGATGGAATTTGGGGCCCCACACTAACCACCTTGTGCTCTACCACTGAACTACATCCCCAGCTACACAATTTTTGAGGCCCAGTATGAGGTAAAAAGGTGGACCTCTGCCTTAAAGACCAGGGGAAAGTGTCATTAAAGCTGACATTTCCTGTTTAGCTTACTCTTGTTTTTTAGTGTCTCTCAGCTTGTTACTGTGTTTGTTTGCTATTTTAAGTAAATAAAAAAAAATTAAAGATACTACCAAACATTTTACTGTTCAATTTTTATGTTATACAATGGGGGTTTTCAATGCAGATAGAAGAACATCTAAACCCTACTCGGAAACACCAAATGACACAATTCGGATTTCAGAGCTTATGGTTCTCACCAGAGAACACTCAAGTCCCTGCCATCATTTCACGGCTTGCACAACACACAGTCTGCCCTGAGCTCACTGATGGGAAAGGAAAGACCCAAAGGAAAAGGAACCATGGGCACCCCTCTCTCCCCTTCCTCCTTGGTCATCACTTCCAGCCTAAGTGCTCAGTGATCTAGGGATGTGTACCAGTGAGAAAGGATGTGATTAGTTCTTTGGTGGCTTGTGTTTCTGGGAATGCAGTGACTGTCTGCCCTGGGAGCAGGCTTTGGTTCAAGAAGAAAGGGTGGCCTCTGCCATTTAGACAGCTATGGTCCCATCACACTGACTCTGTGTTCAGCTGCTGCGGGTGTCTCCCAAGCCTTGCACTTCCGGAATTCTGTGCTCAGGGACATTCCGCACATGTGACTATAGCTCAACGTCGCTCACTCCCAGGCTCCACTGTCCCATCAGACTTTACTTACAGAGCTCAAGATCAGAGACTGTGTGTGTGTGTGTGTGTGTGTGTGTGTGTGTGTGCGCGCGCGCGCGCGTGCGCATGTGCCTATGTTGGGGCATGCATGTGCCACTCCCCAAGTATGGCAGTCAGAGGGCAGCTTCAGGTATTTGTCTTCACCTTCCATCTTGCCTGAGACCAGGCTTTTTTCCTCTTTGCTGCAGCACACACCAAGCTAGCTGGCCTGAGGTCTTCCAGGACACTCCTGTCTGTCTCCCATCTCTCTGTAGGAGCAATGAGAATACAGGTGGAGTCCAACTTTTACTTGGATTCTGGAGATTTGAACTCAGGTTGTGATTTTTGCACAGTAAGTCCCTTATCCATGGAGCCATCTCCCCAGGCCAAGATCAGAGGTTCTGAAAAGAGCTGCAGAGCATGAACCCAAGCACAGGTCATGAGCCCATGATACTGGCCCTGTTTGCAGGACAGATGGTGAGAGAACGCTGCAGATAGGGTGGTCTTCAACAAAGATGTAAAGACAGAATGCTGTAGGAGAGCCCGAGGGGATAGACGGGAGCCTAGCTAAGAACAGAGTGGTATGCTTCCATGAGCAGTGGATGAGGAGGGAGGTTTGTAACCTTGAAGTCGACAATATCACAGGTCTGGGCCTGTTGACAGAAGGATGCTTTTTCAAGCCATTTCTATCATCCATATAAGCCTGAGTTGCCTTCTCTGGGACTCCCTGCACATTCCCACACCCTGGGCGTACTTGGCTTTGAAGATGCCTTACATGGAGCCAGCACTGAGAAGAGGTAGCTGAAGCACTGTGTTCAGAGTTTCCCTTGCTGTCTGACACTAGCAAGAAAGAAAAGCCTTGGGAGGGAGAGAAGAGGGCTCGTTCTTGTGGATGATGCATGTCTGAGTGTTTCATTCAAATATCTTATTAATCCTTTTGTAGTGCATATATGCATATGTGCATGCTCATGTATGTAATGCACATGTGTGTGCAGCTGCACATGCATGTGTGCACATGTGTGTGAAGGCCAGAAAACAACCTTTGGTGTTGTTCTTCATTGTTTTGAAGCAGGTCTCTCACCAGCCTGGAGCTCGCAAAGTAGGCTAGCCTGGTTAGTAAATGAGTTGCAGTGATTGCCTGCCTCCACCGTTAACTGGCTTTCTTTTACTCAGGTCCAACTTTACTCATTAAAGTATCTCCCCAACCCTGACTAACCCCTTATACATGAAATTTTCTTCTTTAAATTGATGCAACCTTCTGTGTTTCTGGTTTTGTTTTTATCCATTCTGATTGGCTTTCCTTTCCAGAACAAAAGGGAGCCATACCTGACCGGGAGCAATGGATCAGCAGGACCATTCTGCTTTGTAGGTGATGTTACCCTGAGGCATGCGGTGCTCATGGGATAGTAAACATAGAAGTCATGAGCCCTGGTGAGCAAAGGGGCGATGGGGTAGCACACAACAAGGAAAATTAACATAGTAGATCAGAAAATCTGCCCGGCCACTGGAGGCCTCTCACTCTAACTGATTATCATGTGTTACCGGTGTGCCTCATCTGCTGACTCTGAATGGTTCTAGAAACATCTGAGAAGAAAGGAGAGTGTGTTCCCAGGCTGTCAGTGAACAGCTGCATGGCTAGAGAGAGGGCAAGAAGGGACAGCCTTGATCGGATTATATGCTGGCTTGAGTCTGCACACCAGCAAACAATTGGCTAAAGATGTCAAGTTCCCTGACTCAGTGCTCAAACATACCGTGCGTAATAAACATTAAATTCCTGGTGGATTTTTCTCCTCCGGTTTCCCTCCAGATGTTTGGTGTGGTGCAGATGCCATAGTAAATAAATGTGTCTTTAAGTCTGATGGATGAGGAAAGAGGGTGTGGAGGGAGTGCCGTTTGTTTGACTCCCAGTGTAGGCGCAAAGTGGACACCAGAGGTTCTTGTACCTTAGATACAGGTTGGGACCAAGGATGGGGGATCTCGTGCTCAGCATAGCCAGGTGCCTCAGGCAGCAGAGTGCAGTCAGGAATGTTCTGCTGAGCCTGGCACTCACCTGCCTGAGCGGTCAAAATTCACCGCTGAAGCACAGGAATGATCTCAAAGGGACTTAGAGGATGTGTGTGGGTAGGCGTGTGTAGACAGTCGTGTGTTGCCGTGCTCCAAAGCTGGGAGTGGAGCATGCCAGAGGCAGGACTGGCCCCGGAGTCTACTTGGAGACCTTTAGTTCCAGATGCGGGTGCTGGGGATCCCTGCTACCTAGATTAGATGGAAGGGCAGGCAGTGATGACATTACTGTCCAAACACTGGGATGGAGTTGGCTCAAGCTGCCCACTGAATGCTTTTTTGTCTGAAAACCAAAGGAATTTGCAAGGAGATTCGATTCCCTGATGAACAGAGGAGGAAAGAAAGCAGTTTTGGATTGGGTGGTTTTTAATGTCTTTATTACATTATTTATTTATTTATTTATGTGTGTAACTGTGTATGTCTGCGTCTGTGCACCTCTGTGTGAGTTGGTTTTCTCCTTTTTACCATGTGGGTCCTGGTGCTGAACTCAAGTCATCGGGCTTGACAGCAAGCACCTTTACGTGCTGAGCCATCTTGCTAGCTCCTTTCGATGGTTTTTAATTGTGAGATTAAACATTCTGCAAGGGGACAATAAGAAATACAGTCAAAAGACTAAATAAACCAAGCTATGTTAGGCGTGCTAGAAACTTTTTTCCTGTTCTTCTTTTGAGAGCAAGCAGTCTCTGGAAAATCCTGTCCCAGAGAGACAGACACTAACACATACAAATGCCAGGGAAGGTGCATTCAAGGCAGAGGGGACCTGGGGGATGTGCCGCCCACAGAGGCCTTTGCTCTGCCATAGCTGTTCCCTAGAGTTTCCAGTTTTGATATTGCAGAGGCAGAGTTATCTGGGTTTTCACCTTTGAGACAGGGAGCTGGAAGGTGTCAGCTCATTTATAACACAATAAGAAGCCCCTAAATCAGGGTCACTTCCTCACATGCCTTGCCTAAGACTAAGCATAAATGTGTCTGACACCTGCAGGTCAGTGCTGCCTGCCTGACCCAAGGAGATGCTGACCAACAAGGTCTAGGATTTTGGTGGATTCAACCTGCCTGCTGGGAAGCAGGGCTTACCACCCTGCAGGTAGGTTCCAGAAGCTTCAAAGTCACTACAGAATCGGGGGGAGGGTCCAGAATGCAGACTTTAAAGCTGGAACTAAATCAATACTGCTCTTCTTACTAACCATATAACATTTGTTAATCCTTTTGTGTGTATATGTGTGTGTGCTTCATGTATATGTTTGTACTGTATCTATGTGTGTAGACTATATGTGTGTACATGTGTGCATGTGTGCACAGTCATGTGTGCCTGTGTGGAGGCAAGAGATCAGCATCAAGTGTCTTTATTGCTCTCTGCCTTGTATTTTTGAGACAGGATCTCTCGCTGAACCTGGAACTTGATTTGGATAGGCCGGCTGGCAAACTCCAGGAATCCACCTGTCCCTATTGCCCCAGAACTAGGGCAGAATTCTTCCTACCTCCCTGTCCCTGTGTCTGCCTGTTCCATGAAACTTAAATTGTAAAGGCCTTAGGGATCATGGATGAGCTTGGAGGGGCGCAGGCCAGGACCTGGTGTTTAGAAGACTGGGAAAGAAGGTTAGTTATGGCTCAGTCTGTAAACAGTGCTTGCTGTGCAAACATGAGGACCTGAATTTGGAGTCCCAGCTAGACACATGACCTATGTACCTGTAATCCCAGCACTGGAGAGGTAGGATCGGGGGGGTCCCTGGGGCTCACCTGGATCAGTGGCTCCAGATTCAATGAGAGACTTTGTCTCAATCAAATAAGATGGAAATCAACTTCAGAAGACACCTGACACTGACATCTAACCTCTGCACACATGCATGTGCACACACATAAAAAAAGGAAATAAGGAGGGTTTACATGTATGCTGAGGATTTGGGAGAGTCAGAGGGAAGATTTTCTCTGTGAAAAGGCTCCTCTTGGGGGTCTGTGAGCTCTGAGGTCAAAGTCTAGCTCCAGCCTTGGCTTAGACTATGACTTTGGATGATTTGTTTAATCTGGCAAGGCTCAGTTTCCACATCTGAAGTGAGTTGCCCTGTGCCCTTGTAAATGCCCTCCTCAGAGCCAGGAAATGTGCAGGCAACATGTGGGCTTCCACATAGCAGCTTCTTCAGGGGACTTGCAAAGACTCCAGGCATCTGAACCAAGTGGAGGGGGCCTGCAGTGAGGTCCTGGGAGACAGGGAGGGAACTTCTGACTGGGGCCCTGTTTTCTGTCTGTCTATCCAGAGAGCCTGGTTCAAGGGCAGCTGTGCCCCCTAAGAGGTGTGCTGATCTCAAGACCCTTGACTGGCAGCAAGCCGCCCTCTCAATCATTTTCTCTCCACCTTTGATGGCTGACCTGTGGCCATGGGGTCAGGCACATAGATCAGAAAGCGACATTTACATGGAGTAGCCAGCCTGAGGGCCTCTGTCAGCCATATCCAAGCCTCTTCCAGGCCTGGGAGGGGAACACAGGCCTGCCCTTCCTAAAGCCCGCCCTTTCACCTGCCCTCACCTCCTATAGCCCGGGCAGCTCAGCAGCTCTGTTCCCTTTCACAGGGGCTTTCTTGCTGGTCCAAGCTCCTCATTCTGTTTGCTGTGCTGTGACCAAGTACTACAAACTAGGCGGCGTAAAACAATGGAAATTTGAGGTAGGAAGATTATTCAGTTGTTTAAAGTGTTGGTAAAGTGCATACATATAACACATACCCCCTCGCCGCCCCCCGAGGCATCAGAGGCCTAACTCCAGGGATATAAGAGTGTAACCTCATGTAGATAGCTGCAGGTATAATCAAGTCAGGATGAGCAGATCCTCAGGGAACAGGGTGGGTCCCCTAATCCAACAGGACCTCCGTCCTTTGAAGTACACATAGCCACACAACAAGAACACCACGATGATATGGGCAGAAGCTGGAGTGATGACCTACAAGCAAAGGAACATTCAGACTTGACATTCACCAGTCACCCCAGAGGCTAGGGGTGAATTCTACCCCAGGCCAGGAGGACCATGGCCCTGAAACAGCTTGATGTGAGACTTGGTGTCCAGTGGTATAAGACCTTAAATTTCCACTGTGTGTGTCTGTGTACAGGTGCACTAATATGTACAGATGTATGTGCATGTGTCTGTGGAGCTCAGAGGATAACCTCAGTTGTCAGTCCTCAGGAAGTACCCTCCACCTTGTTTATTGAGACAATATTTCTCACTGAACCCAAAGCTTTCCAGTTCACTGGTTGTAGAGCCCCCTGGGATCCGCCCATCTCTATCTCCTCAGTACAGGGGTTACAAGCTTATTTTTACGTGAATGCTGGGGATCTGAGCTCATGTCCTCATGCAGGCATAGCAAACACTTCAACTGAGCTATCTCCCCAGCCCAGCACCTCTTTATGGAGCAAAACAATTCAAGTTCTAGTGGGTCTACAGTAAAATTAGGCTAAACATTCCTTAGAAGAAAGCTTAATATAAAAACAAGGAAGTACTTATTTGCCTCAAAGACTCTTCTACAAAGTGTACATATATTAATGGACTGGAACCTCCCCTCTTTTGCCACTTGCTGCTGGAGGGGACAGTCACCAATTGTCACCAATGATATCAAGCACTTTCAAAAAGTCTCTGGAAGAGGGACAGAGGGGCAGTTTAGGGAGAGCCCATCTTGGAGGTCAGGGTCACGCTTGAGGGTTAAAGAACCCAGGTTTGCTCATCCCTAGCACTGGCTGCCCAACCAGCATGCCAGATGTCTCCAGGAGACGGCCCGTGGTCAGCCTGGAGGCCACGGAAGATGGAGCTACTGGGCTCCCCCTTGGACAGGGATTTCACACCCAGGAAAATCATTTCCTGGTAAGGAGATTAGAAGGCACTGGCTGCTCTCCGGAACAGGATGGGGCCCAGTGAGGAAGGAGAGGAACAGCAGGAGAGGTGGGGGCAGGCGGGCCTCTCTGGAGGAAGTGTCACTGTCAATCAGGGCGCTGACCCATCTAATCCAGCCTCCCTGCTCTCCTGATCCCAGGGACAGATGCTGGGTAAAAAGGTGCAAACTCTGAGGGCCTGGTCCCCCCCACAGGCCTGCAATACGGGCTCTTCCGTGGAGAAGCAGCTTAATCTCTCCAAGAGATAAGCTGTCCAAAAGGTGGCTCCATGGCTCTCCGTGCTTCCTCATGCTTCTCGGGCCTCATGTCCGGAGAATGGTATTTGACACAGGGGACAGCATGTTTCCTTCAGTCAAGGAAAGTCATGCTCTTGTAGGGAGCCGTGACTGTGGTCAGGGGCAAACACTAGAGGGCTTTCCTGGCCCTCAATGGTGAGGTCACCCTAAATCTTGAGCTGCTTTCTAGTTGGATTCTTTCATTCATCTAGCATGTTTACTGCCTGTATAAGCCACAAGGACCTGACTTCAATCCCCAGAATGCACATAACAATCCAGGCATGGGGCTGGAGAGATGGCTTAGCAGTTAAGAGTGCTTGTTTTTCTTCCAAAAGACTTGAGTTCAGTTCTTAGCACCCAAGACGGGAAGCTCACAACTGCCTGTAACTCTAGCTCCAAAGGCATCTAACATCCTTTTCTGGCTTCCTTGGGCACCAGCATACATATGGCATACACACTCTCACATACACATAATAAAAATAATAAAAATAAATCTAAAAAAAAAGCCTATCTAGGTATGGTGGCAAACGTCTTTAGTCCCAGTACTAGGGAGGCAGAAGCAGGCAAATTTCTGCAAGATTGAGACCAGCCTGGTCTATATAGTGAATTTCAGATAAGTTGGGGCTACAGGGAGACTCTGTCTCAAAAAAACCAAAATAAGTAAATAAATATATTTAAAAAGTCAGATATCGTGGGTTATTTATAATCCCAAGACTGGGGATCCAGAGATAAGAGGGTTCTTGGGCCTCCCTGGCCAGCCAGCCTAGCCAAAATCCATTTAGTGTCTCAAATAACCAGGTGGAGAGCAATCGAGGAAGACACCCAAGGTTGACTTCCGGCCTGCACATGCCTGTGCTCACAAGAACACAGACACAAACACATAATGACAAATAATAATTAAAAACCAGCATTTACTGACCCAATATTGGTTAGGATCAGATGACCTCTTAGTCTTAAAAAGGCAGAATAGGTAACTTTGTAGGATGATACTCATCAACCCATGTGTCCATCTGTCTATCCATTATAGACCAGGGTCCCTAAGCTGACCAATCACTGATTTAGCCAGAGGCGATATTAAGTCTCACTCATACTCTGCCCTGTATTTTGCTTCTTTTAAAAATATTTTATTTAGTATTATAATTTTATGTGTATGAATGTATTGCCTGCATGTATGTAAGTGCACCCATGTCATGCAGTACCTGCAAAGGTCAGAAAAGGGCATCAGATACCCTGGAACTGGAGTTATGTGTGGTTGTTAGCTACTGTCCAGGTACTGGGAACCGACCTTGAGTCCTCTGTAAGATCAGCCATTGGTCTTAACTGCTGAGCCATCTCTCCAGCCCTCTGGATTTTGCTTCTTGACACCAAACTCTCTTTCATGAGGTTCTCTTCAACTAGATTCTGTGCAAGTTGCTAATTCATGTCACTTGGTCCAATTACTGAAAAGGCTCTTGGTGATTATACAAAACAAAACAAAACTAAGCTGTGTCCTACTGGCCTTGAATACTGAGGTCCCCGTCCATAAGAAGAACTCCCCTGAAGATCAGCTGTCCTACTAGCCTTAAGTACTGAGGTCCCTGTCCATAAGAACTCCCCTGAAGATCAGCTGTCTTACTGGCCTTGAGTACTGAGGTCCCCATCCATAAGAAGAACTCCCCTGAAGATCATCTGTCCTACTGGCCTTGAGTACTGAAGTCCCCGTCTATAAGAAGAACTCTCCTGAAGATCATCTGTCCTACTGGCCATGAGTACTGGGGTCCCTGTCCATAAGAAGAACTCCCCTGAAGATCTGCAGCACAGATGGTCCAAGTGATGGTCAAAATGGAGTGTCAACTTGACAGGATCTAGAATCACATGGGAAATAAACCTCTGGGCGTGCCTGTGAGGGAGTTTCTAGACTGGGCTAGTTGAAGTGGGCAGACCCACTTTGAATGTGGGCAGCACCAATCCATAGGCTCTTAGACTGAATAAAAGGAGAAAATGAATTGAGCACCAGAATTCCTCTCCCTTTGCTTCCTGAATTGGCCAGCTGCTTCAAGCTCCTTTTACTGTGTCTTCCCACCATCATGAACTGTACCTTAAATCATGAGTCAAAATAAACTTTTTCTTCCTTGAGTTGTTTTTGTCAGAGCAATGAGAAAAGTAACTAATGTAGCCCCCAGTTTACAATGGTTTAACTTACAATATTTTACTTCACATTGGTACCAAGGTCATGTATATACAGTGGAAAGCGCAACTTGAATATTGATGTTTTCCAGGGCTGACACTGTGCTACCTGGTCCTTGTGTGTTTCTGGGTTCCAGCCAGCAGTGAATCAAAGTTCCTACTTAATTCTGCAGTCATGGTAGGCTGCTGAGCCAGGAGGTTCCATAGAGTGGTATATTTGATGCACAACCCACTTAATATATCTTCAATTTGTGACATAACCATCTCATAAACTGAAGAATCTCTATATGGCTATTGGCTGAATTGGTCCACCAACCTTATACCTAATGTGATAGTCTGATGGCCTTTGGGATGTGTGTTGAATAGCTTCATTTGTCAGCTTGACACACCTTTACAGAGGAAACCTCAATTGAGGAATTTCCTCTATTGGAATGACCTGAGGCCATGTCTGTGGTGCATTTTCTTGATTGCTGAGTGATGTAAGAGGGCCCAGCCCACTGTGGGAGGTGCCACCCCTGGGCAGGTGGTCCTATGTTATATAAGAAAGCAGGCTGAGCATGGGCCAGGGGAACATGTTCATAGAGAGCCAGTGTTCTCTATGGTTTGTGCTCCAGGTTCTCACCCTGAATTCCTGCCCTGGCTTCTCTTGATGATGGACTGTGAACTGTAAGCCAAATAAACCCTTTCCTCCCCAAGTTGACTTTGATCAGTATTTTTATCACAGCAACCAAAAGTTAACTGTCTTTTTTATGTAATTTAATTTCATGATTCTCAAATGTGAACTTTGTAGATGGGAGCATCATGTCACAATGTCAAAAGGTTGGACATCCCTGATTTAGATGAAACCTTTAGGCTTAGAGCCCTCACAGAGGAATCAGTGCTCTTACAAGAAGAGACACTTAAGAGCTCTCTACCCTCACCCCCTCCCACAAAAAGAAGAAGACATAGACACATGGTAGCCAGCCATCTATAAGCCAGAAAGTGGGCCCTCATCGGAAGCCAACCATGTTGACATCTGATCATAGTCTTTTAGCTTCTAGATCTGGGATATAATGAGTCACTCACTCTTGTTTCAACTTTTTAATTTATTTTAAAAATTGTGTGTATACGTGTGTGTCTCTATGTGGGTCTGTGCATGTGAGTGCAGGTGCCTGCAGAAGCCTGAGGAGTCAGAACTCCAAAGCTGTGAGTGGTTGTGAGTCACATGACATGGTTGCTGGGAACTGAAGTCAGATCCTCTGGAAGGGCAGTATGCGCTCTGAACAGCTGAGCCATGTCTTCAGCCCCTGCTTTTGACTGAAGACCACTGCAAGACGGAGACTGCTGAGGCGCTCAGCCTCATGGATTCTTAGCCTTTTCAGTGAGAGACAGACATTGTTTGACTACCCAGACCATATCTTCTAAGCCAATCTAATAAATCCTCTTTTGATACATAGATTTATTCTATTGGTCTGTTTCTCTAGAGAATCCTAGATAATTTATGACCCAACACTAAATTATAAACTTAATTAAAACATGAAAATATTTTGTGTTTTTGTAACTTGATTGCACAGATTTTTTTTTGTCTCCCTGTAACCCCAGGTAGGCTGGAACTCACTATGTAGACCAGGCTGGCCTCAAACTCACAGAGATCCACCTGCCTCTGCCTCCCAAGTGCTGGAATTAAAGGCATGTGCCGCCAGGCCCTGGCCTGGGTGGTTGCACACTTCTTGAATGTGGACTTTATAGATGACATCATGCTACAGCGTTGAAGGGTTAGACACAGCTGTAAGAGATATGGCAGCTTCCAGGATCAGCACCCTCTGCTGTAGGAGTCAGACGTTCATGGAGAAGTGGAATGAAGGTGTCTTTGCCTCTTCTGCTGTCTTCCATTCCTGCTTCTCACAAATTTCATTCATTAACACATACTCTCCTGATTGGTTTTTATTGTCAGCTGGATACAACCTAAAGTAGCCTGGGGAGAGGAACATCTCTTGAAGAACTGGCGCTATCAGACTGGCCTGTGGGCATGTTTGTGAGAGATTATCTTGACTGATGATTGATGTAGGAGGAATCAGTCCGCAGTGGGGGACACTATCCCTAGGCAAGTAGACCTGGACTGTATAAGAGTGCTGACTGAGCAAGGGTTCTTCCAGGATCTCTGCTTCAGTTCCTTCTTTAGTTCCTGCCCTGACTTCTCTCAGTGATGAACTCAGCCTGGTTATTTTGGTCAAAGTGTTTTATCACAGCAACAGAAAATTAACTAATAACATGTATTGTGATAATTAGTGTTAATGGTCAATCTGATAGGTTCTAGAAACACTTAAGAGATAAGCCTCTAGTTTGTAAGGGATTATCTAGGTTAGGTTAGCCTTTATGAACACCTGCAGGGAACTAGCTTGAATGAGTTATCTTGGTTATGTTAATATGGGAAGACCTGCCATTATGGGTGCCACCATCTTCTGGCTGGGATCCTGGGCAGTATAAAGGGAGAAAGGGAGCGGAGCAGCAGCATGTCTTCATCACTCTCTGCTTCTTGTTTGTGGGTGTGATGTGCTTCAAGCTCCTGCTGCTTGACTTCCCTACCATGACTGGACTGTAGCCTTGAACTGTGAGCCACAACAAACAATTCCTCCCATAAGTTGTTTTGTCAGGATGTTTTTATCACCAAAACACAAAAAGAGACTAAGACACTGACCATCATTCATGCAGCCCTCAGCCCACATTCGCTCCCCTACATTCTCAGGCAACCAGAGTCATGCTGAGGGAACTTGAGAGAAGCCTACGAGGGCTACCCAACCCACACGGAGTCAAGGCACTCCTGGAAAGAAGTGGTGATTGGTGACTACCACAAAAACAAGCAGACTTACTAAAGACAAGGGGCTATAAAGTCCACCAAGCAGAGAGAAAGGTCTGAGCAGAGAAAAGCAGCGAGCTCTCTGTCCCCCAGAGAGCTACAGCAGAGTCCTCGAAGATGGCAGGCCTGCTTCTGACAGACACCCCCACCCATCCTAAGACAAGATCAAAATTGTTACTACTCAATATTGATGGCATGATGTTTCAGGCCCTGGTGACAGCTCACATTGCTCCCAGGCACCCCCTAAAGTGGGGAGCTGTTTGAGGCAGGCACTTGCTGAGTGTCTGGGTGTTATGCTGGCTCCTCTGGACAGCTCACAGCTTTGGGTGCCTAGTGGCTGCAGGAGAGTTTACTGAGAGCTCCGAAGGGTAGGTTGTTCTGAAATGGCCAGGATTGGACACTGAGGGTCTCTGAGGGGGTGATCTGGGAACAAGGAGGAAACCAGGGGAAGGCTGCCTCTTGGAGAATCTCCTGGGTTCATCTTGGGGACACAGAAGACAGGGGAGAGGAGAAGGCCGAAGACCTCATGGTCAGGAAGGCTGGAGTGGTCCTGCGAGTAGATGAAGGGTCTTTATGAAGATGTAACCTTAGCTACTTTCCCCATGGACCTGCAAAGGGAGTACAGCCACACCAACCCATAGACAGGGACACTGAGCTCAGAACTGTGGCTCACACAAAGTCCTGTGGCAGAAACACCAGACCTGTCATGCTTTTGAGCTTGGGAGATGCACTTGATTAGCTGACTGGATTAAGGTTTGGGGTTTGAGCAGGCTCCCTGTCCGCCCAGGAGAAAGAGGGGAAGTGAGTCTCATCTGTGCGGGGTGGGGTGTTGGGGGCCAGCACTGCCGAGACAGTAGGGACTAGGAGAGCAGATCTTTGGGTCTGAGGCAGATGGCTGAGGTCGAAGGATCATTCCTGTGTGCAGGGAGGAACACAGCCAGGACCTGCTCAAGCTCAGTGGAAGGACAACTTTGGAGTGGCACAGAGCTAAGTACCTCTCCCTCCCCTTCCCAGCTCTGCCATTTCTCTGACCTGGGGTGAAGGTCTTAGCTTCCCCAAGATTCAGTTTCCCTATCTGTAAACTAGTGGCATGACCCCCTTTCACTGCACCCCCAAACAGATCTATTTCCCATAGTGGGGATTCACTTCTTCTCTCCCATAGCAACAGGTCTCCTGGATTAAAGGTTGCTTTCCCACATTCTCCCACATCATGTGATCACACAATTAACAGCTGTCTAATAGAAAATGCTGCGCGGCAGCTTTGGACCTTACTCCTCCTTCGTGTCTCCTTTTTGCAGTAGGCCAGATGCTGGAGGTTTTCTAGTTTCATTTCTATTGCTCTGACACAATGCCACAGAAAGGAAGGAAGGGTTTCTTTGCTTTACACTTCCAGGTCACTGTCCATCATTTTGGGGAAGTCAAGGCAGGACTCAAGCAGCTACTCACATCACTCCACAGCCAGGAGCAGAGAGAGAATAAGCACATCTCTGCTTGCTTGCTTTCAGCTGGCTTTCTCCTCGCTTACACAGTTCAGGAACCTGTCTGGAGAAGACCCAACACACCTACAGTTATCTTAAGATGATCACACACAACTGCCCACTAGCCAACCCAATGTACAACCCAATTCTTCTGTTAAGACTCTTCCCAAGAGATTCTAGGTTGTGTCAAGTTGACAGTTATAAACTACCCATCACAAGAGGTAAGGGCTGGAAAGTCCACGTGGATGTGAAGTATCTTTGGGAATAGAGACCAGTTTTGGTACAGCAATAGCTGGATAGAACTGGAGCCTTGATAGATTCTGTAGAGCAGAAGCCAGCTCTGGACTACCTACCTCCTGACTTTTATGTGTAAGAGAATTCTAGTTCTTTTTTGCTTATGCATTGTTGTTTTGATCTCTCATTATTTGTAGCCAAAACATAGATGTCTGACTGATCAACAGCTGCATAGTCTGCATCTAAATCACCCATGTTGGACAGTAGGAGGCAGGCAGAGCTCAGCTTGTATGTAAATAGTTTGTGAACCTTGTGACCATGCCTCCTACAATTGACCTGAGTCCCTGGAAAAATCCAAATAGACTGAATGCAGGTGTGGGCACCTTTGTGTTCATGCACATAGACTCCTTTGTATACTAAGTTCATATGTACATGCACGCACACTAGGGCATTAATATACATGCATACTTATACATTCTCTCTCTCTCTCTCTCGTGTGTGTGTGTGTGTGTGTGTGTGTGTGTGTGTGTGTCCTCTGAGGGTGTATCTGTCTGGAACTACACAAAGTATGCTCCCACCCAGGTTGAGAGCAAGGGCGACTTCCTGGTTACTGGGCCCCCGAGCAATGCAGCATAGATGGACTGGGAATGGCAGTTCCTCTTTTTCCATGTACATTGTGCTGTCTGTCCCCAGCCCGCCCTGGCTCCTGTCTTCTGTGACCACCAGCCTGGGCCACATGTGTCCTTAGTAAAGACTGGAATCTGAACAAAAACAGCTATTAGTATGTGTGAAGGTCATGTTTATACTTCCATTGTCAACGATGATCATTATTTATTTGAAATTAGGCCCTTCTCCTTTGCTGGGCACCATTCCTATAAGTCCATGTTGAAGACTTAATAATTTTCATGTGGTGGGGATTGGAAGAGGGGAGGGTTGAGGCTCCTTGTGTCAGCCTGGAGGAGAGTGGTCCCACAGGGGCTGTCAGCGCCACATTACAGAAAGCCACGTTTGCCAGGAGATAGGAGGGGGTGGCCAGGGAGCACCTGGCTGCCCCAGCCTCTTGGTCCAGACAAATGACCTCCCAGGATACTAGTGGAGTTTGCAGATGTGAGCTCAGACTCATTATCTGTGTCTTGAAGATACAAAGAGCTGGAGATTGGAGACATCCAAATATGTCATTCCCCCAAACAGGAAGCAAGTTCATTATTGGCCACTATAGCTGATAAGAGGCAGTGTGGTGTTGGGGAAAGAGAACAGGACTTGGAATTGGAGCAGAGTGAAGGCCAGTGAGATGGCTCAACTGGTAAAGGTGCTTGCTACCAAACCTGCTGACCCGAGTCCAATCCCTGGGACCCACATGATGGAAGGAGAGAACTGACTTCTGCAAGTTGTCCTCTGACCTCCACACACATGCCATGACACATGCATGCTTTCACATGTATAACACACACGCACAACAAATAAATAAATGTAAAAATTTTTTGAAAAAAGAAAGGGATAGGAGAGACTCTTTCTGTGGTGTGACAGGTAAGGATTTGGAAGGAAGCTGTTTTTCCAGAGAGCAGGCCATGCACCCTCATCTCTTCCTGTCTCTGGGGACATATGAGCTTCTGAGGACAGAGGAAGTGGTTCACAGAAAGGGAGTGGATTTTGAGTTCATGTTGGCTAAAGGCTCTCTTCTTGGAGGCACTGAGCTCACTGACCCCATCCACCTGGACCACTGTGCTGATAGAGGGAAGTTTGGAGTTGCATGGGGAGTGAAAACAGGTCACTGGACTTTGAATTGGTTAAATAATTGTATTCAAAGAGAAATGACCGCTGACCCCATTTCAACCTGGTAGAGGTTCTCCTGTGTGACTACCATCCGATCTGGTCTTGGAGCATTCTAGTCATGCATTCAGAGAAGACTTAGAAAAAATGTGCTTATCAAATATTTAGACGACAGAAAGAGTAGCTAAGCAGGAGGCAGAAGCTTTGAGGTTTTGTGTAAGCTGACTTTTGCTAGGCCAGGGATATAGCTAGGTTGGTAGAGTGCATCCATCAGAAGCCCCAGGATCTACTCCCTGCACTGCATAAACTGCAAGATAGTACCCACCTGTGACCCCAGCACTCAGGAGGTAGGGTAGGAGGATTAGGAATTCGTGGTCACTTTTTGCTACATAGTGAGTTCAAAGGCCAGCCTGGGCTACATGAAACCCTTTCTCAAAAATGGGGGCTGGAGAGATGACTTCACAGTTAAGCACACTGGCTGTCCTTACAGAGGACCCAGTTCCCAGCACCCACATGGCAGCTAACAACTGTTGGCAACTCTAGTTCCAAGGGATCTGACACCCTCTTCTGGCCTCTGAGGCCATAACATTGCATAACATGGGTACACTAACATCCATGGAGGCAAAACAATCATACACATAAAATAAAAACAAATAATTTTTAAAATGAAGGAATGAATAAACAAACATTCTAAGAGAAAAATACCTCCGAAATAAAACTTTTAGCCTTACTTTTGCATACTCCTCACCAGCAGCCCCAGAGGTGGGGCTGACCTGACCCTTCTCATTTAACACTGGAGGAAAAGCTGGACTTCAATACACCAAGTGACTCCTGCAGCTAGAACTTGAACTGAAGCATCATAAAGTGTGTCCTGGATTTGCACGCAAACCTCTAGACTCTAAGGTGCACTCCAAACTCTCCAGAGGCTGGAGAAAGAGGCCAGGAGAAACTTTGGCAGGTTTGGAGCATCCTTCCTTTGTTCCATATCTGGACACAGCTGTCGCGTGCCTGGCATATTCTAGTGTGCTGGTAGGGAGGAGGATTCCCAGGGAATCCCCCCTTGCAGGAGGGGCAGGAGAGCTCCAGGGAAAGCCGGCAGTTTAAAAACAGGCGAGAGGAGTTAGGAAGATGACTCGGGCAATAAATACTTGCCAGACAGGCGTGAGGACTTGAATTCAATTCTCAGAACCCACGTAAAAAAGCCAGGAACATGAGCTTGCAGCACTGGCGAGACAGACACTGGAGGATCCCTGGGGCTTGTTGGCCGGCCAGCCTAACTGAAGTGGTGAGCCTCTCTTCAGAGAGAGACTTTGTCTCAAAAAATTAAAAACAAGAACAAAACAATGTGGAGAGTGATTGAGAAAGATACTCAACATTGACTCTAGCCTCCACACTCACCTGCTTGTACACGCATGCACACAAGAACACACACACACTACAAAGAAAATAAATTAGATAATTTCAAGAAATATCAATATGCCTAAACCTTTTCTTTAAAAATATTTTATGTATTATTTTTATTTTATGTGTGTGAGTGTATTGCCTGCATGTATGTAAGTGCACCCATGTCATGCAATGCCTGAGGAGGTCAGAAGAGGGCGTCAGAACCCCTGGAACTAGAGTTACAAATGGTTGTTAGCTGCCACGTGGGTGCTGGGAATTGAAGGTGGGTCTTCTGCAAGAGCAGCCAGCGCTCCTAACTTCGGAACCATCTCTCCAGCCCCCCTACACCATTTCTTAACTGCCACACATTGTTCATGTGTATTACATAATCCTTCCAACAACTTCTGAGGTGGGTTATAATTGTTCCTGCTTTACAGATGGGAATACTGGGCACAGAGAGCTTGGGTACTGTGGTCACACGGCCTATGCTATAAGATGTTTGTTTACTTTCTAAGTCTGAACAATACCCTGCCCAGCTCTGCAAAGAATACACAGCAGAGCCGTGTGCGCAGTGTTAAGTAGGGAAGTGTATTAGTTACTCTTCTCATTGCTGTGACAAAACATCTGACAAGGGCCAGTGAGACTTCATGGGTAAAGGCATTTTCTAAGGCCCTGAGTTTGATCCCTGGGATCCCCATTATGGAAGGCAAGAACAGAGTCCTGCAAGTTGTCCTCTGACCTCTGCACTCTTGCTGTGGCATACACACACACACACACACACACACACAAATAAATGCAACTTTAAAGATTTTTAAAAATCAGACAAAAGCAACTTTAAAAAGGAAGGTTTATTTGGGCTCACAGTCTGAGGCTGCAGTCCATCATGGTGGGAAGGCGTGGAGGCAGAGTGTGAGGCGGCTGGTCACGGTGCATCCAGTCAGGAAGCAGAGAGAGACGAATGCGGGTGCTCAGCTCTATGGACTCTAAGACCCCAGCTCCTGGGACTGTGCTGGTTAGCTACCACGGGTGATCGGGAAGGCTACATCAGGGGTGGTGAATGTGAAGATTATGGGAAAGTGGCAGGAGGCCCCAGAAGAATGAGACAGCTCTGCCTGCAGGATGCTTCAGTGGCGGAAGCTAAAAGGGTGGGGTGGTGCTTGGGACGACAGCCGTTACTGCCGAAGGTTGAGGGGAAGAAGGGACAGGTCTGGGAGGGCTTCATGAAGGCGGCACCTCTGGAGTCAAAGAGGCACAAAACCACCAGAGCCTGCTAGCAGCGAAGAATATGGCTGCAGGGCTCCTGACCAGCTGCTCGACACGCAGGGCTCTCCACTTCAGGGTGGACAGGCTGGGATGCAGGGTGGGAGGGGGCACCCCTGGGGACCCAGTCTGGGGGTCCCACTGCGTTCCAGTGGATCACAGGCTCTCCAGGCTGTGCCTGTACCACTTGCAAGTAACTTCAACAATCACAAAAATAAGAGCTGCTTCATTGTTATGGAAGCATGTCTTCTACTGGGATCCTACATCCCTTTGAACTATTAATGAGACTTCTCAGTACTGAGGGAGGAGGAGGAAAGGCATGTAGTGGTCTCTTTTTTAAAAGATTTTAAATTATTTCATTTATTATTATTGTTTTGTGTGTTTGTGCGGGTCGGGGTGGGGGTGTACATATGTCACACTATGCATGTGGAGGTCAGAGGACAGCTTTCAGGAGTTAGTTTTCTCTTTTCATCATGTGGACCCTGGGAATTGTGAACCAAGTTATCATGGTTATATGGATTCTTGTTTTGTTTCGTTTCTTTTGGAGGCAGGGTCTCCCTCTAGACACAGCTGGTTTGGAACTCACTATGTAGACATGATGAGCCTGGATCTCACAGAGATCTGCCTGCCTCTGCCTCCTCAGTGCTGGAATGAAAGGCATGTAACTCCGTGCCCAGCTGAGGTAAGCACTTTTGATTGGTGGAACATCTTACCAGGATAGCTGTTTTAGCTCCAGCTTCAACTGACATGAAGAAACCTTACATTAGTGCCTACTACTGTGTAAATTTAATTTCACGGAGGAAGCAGGTAATGGAAGCTTGGAAGGCCTCACCATTGAAGATGCTTGATCTGGGCTGAGGATGTGGCTCAGCTGGCAGCGTGCTTGCCTAGCATGCATGAATCCCTGGGTTCCATCCCCAGCACTGCATAAAACAGGTTGATGGTGCATGCTTGTAATCTCAGCACTGGAGAAGTGAAGGCAGGAAGATCAGAAGTTCAAGGTCGTCCTCAGCTACAAAGGGAATTCTGCACTGCCTGGAACATGAAAGACCTTGTCTCAAAAATAAATAAATAAATAAATAAATAAAGTTGACTAATTGCCAGCTTTTGGAAATTCTCAATGGAGCTGAAAGCTGTCACCAAGTTTGCAGCTGGGTGATGGTTACCCAGGACCTCGCCTGCTATTTTTTGCAACTGTGTGTGAGCCTGTAATTATTTCGAAATAAAAAAAAAAAACAGAAAACAAACATGCTTTGGAATCACACAGCAGAGCCAGTTCAAACATCACATCTGATACAAAACAAGTTTTTGTCATGGAAGCAGCTGTTTCTCATTTTACAACTTTTAAAAGATTGCTTGTGGGGTTGGGGATGTAGTTTAGTTGGTAGAACGCTTGCTCCGCATGCATGAAGTCCTGGGTTCCAACCGAGCACCACATAAACCAGATACGATAGGACAAACCATATCCTGGCACTACTCAGGGGATAGAGGAAAGAGGTTCACAAGTTCAAAGTCATTCTTAGCTATAGAGGATTTGAGGCCAGACTAGGATACATGAGATCCTGTCTCAACAAAATTAAATAAGGAGTCAACAAGATGGTTCACCTGACAAAGGCACTTGGCACCAAGTCTGACAAACTGAGTCTGATCCCCAGGACCCGTGTGGTGGAAGGTCGGAACTGACTAACCAACGCATATGGATTGCATTCTGATCTCCATTTGAGTGCTGTGACCCATCCACCTTCTCCCACACAAATATGTAAATGCAGAAAAAATTACATAAAATTTAAAAGATTGCTTGTGACAGCTTGTATATAAATTCATGATTCACTGTGCTACCAATGCATTTGAGTTTTTTCTTAGCGTGGTTTTAAAGTGAAATGTCATGTTCTTTCTCTGACGTCTTCAACATCTTCTCATTTGATTCCAAAGGGTCAAATGAAGTACAAGGTCCCCAAGGGATGGGATGCTGGTCTGGGGGCAGGAGGCTTTGGAAAGTGGGAGTAGAGGTGAGGGGGAATAAGGCTTGAGAGCAGAAATGAGGCTCAGAAAAAAGAGTTGCCAGAGTTAGAAGCTGCATCCAGAGCCACAGGTAAGTTTGACCAAGCAGAGTGTGGATCAGACTTTTTCTGGATGTAATTTTTATTACATCTTAATTTACCCTCCCCCGACCGTGGATGCCTGTGTGTGTGTGTGTGTGTGTGTCTGTGTGCTTGCACATGCATATATGCCATTGCTTATGGGAGTCAGTTTTCTCTTTCACTATGTGGGTCTGGGGATCAAAGTTAAGTCATCAGGCTTGGCAGCAGGTGTCTTTACCTACTGAGCTACCTCATCAGCTTCTCTGGATGCTTTTTTGAGCAGTGGAGAATTCTGGCCCAAATACAGGGGTCTGCCAAGACCATGTCTTTCCGGCACTTGAAAGTTTACTTAATACTTTCTTCTCCCTCTCAGCCTTTCAGCATCCTAGAAGACCTGTGTTTACCTAGACATGACCCCCCCTTGCACATCTCTCTAGCTCCCATGCTGACCACTGGGTCACCAACAAAATGCTCTAAGAAATATTTTTAGGCAGGGCCACATGGCACCATCCTCCTGCTCCATCTTCCTAGTACATATCCCAAGCAGGCTGATGCCCAACCCGCTGGGATGGTCAGGACACCCTGTGAACCATGGCTAGCAATCTTGCCAGGCCTGCTGATGTGTTCAGTGGGCAAGAGCATGTCTGTCTGACAAGTCCCCAAACTTCACCCAAGCCCAGGGTCTGAATGAAACATTATCACAATTTAATTACCTTTCACAAACGCAGCCTGGGAAACCCCACTCCTTGGCCAGAATGCCAACTTCAAATGGAGCCAGGGGTGAGCGGAAGCTGTGCTCCCCCAGGGGTGAAGGGACAGCCTAGAGTAACTGCACACCCTTTAATGAAGCTTCCAAGTGACCCACAGGGCCCCTGGCACACATGGGACCCAAGCAGATTCTCCCCCAGCCATGAACCACCAAATCTAGAGCCAGGCAGGCAGGCACATGGCTTTTGTTTGGAATGTCCTAAGGGTTTTTTTCCTTCCTTCCTTCCTTCCTTCCTTCCTTCCTTCCTTCCTTCCTTCCTTCCTTCCTTCCTTCCTTCCTTCCTTCCTTCCTTTTTTCTTTTTTGTCTTTTATTTTTTTAATAAAACGGGTGATAAAGGATCCTGCCAAGAACCATTGTCTTCCCAAGTCTAAAGTGTTTGAAATTAATTTATCCGCTTAGGATGGTGTATAAATTTCTCATTACGAGTGTCAGTGATGAACAAGAAACCATTCCAAGAAATGTCTCGGGCCCTTGCCAAGCCCCGGGCCCTGGGTCCCTCGCAGAGCTGGTGCCCGCAACAATGGGCTTCACACAGTCAGGAGTGTTAACTATGCATGCTTTCGCGTTGCCCGGGCTCAGCCAAACGTCCTGTGAGAACGACACGTCCACACCCGGTTTTATTATTCCACACAGATACCGGCTTGTTGTGTGTCTCCAGCTTGTGGAGCATAATGTGGGATGTTTGGGGCAGGGGCTGTGGCGGTGGGCATGTACTTTTTAGGCTTACCCCTCCCTCACCCCTACTCTGAGTGACCCATACTCCCTTCCATCCTCCAAAAGACTGCGGCAAGGAGAAGTGGGGGTACAGTCTCGGAAGATTCCTGGAAGGACCTGAGATAAGGTGCGGGAAGGGTTAAGTGAACTGAGCCTCTTTGAGGTGTGTGTGTTGCGGGGGGCGGGGTGTTGAAACCACAGAGAGGAATGAGAAGGGAGGGGGGTTAAGTCCCGGGGAGCGGAATGGCACCCCCCACTCCCGCCACCAGCCCTCCTCTCTGGGCCTGACTGCCAGCTACCAAGGGTGGGTGGCAGGTGGAGAGAACGGGCCGTGCACCTGGCCCCACCTCCCAGGCTGTCCCTAGGAGGCTGGGCATTGGAGAGAAGCCCCATGGCCCTCCTGCTGTGTGCCAACCTCTAATTCCCACATCTCATAGCAAGGAGATTGTAAGGGCTGAAAGCGTGGCCGGGTGCGACTGTAGGCAACATGGCCCTCTCTCCTCACCGGCGTCAGGTGGCAATTGCTCCCTCTGCAAACCCACCACTCAGTAGCCCCCAGGTGAGACTCTGCACCCCTCTGCCTGTTCTGACCTGTCCTGACTGTGGGCTCTTGTCCTAGGCTTCAAGTTCTGAAACCCCGTCTCCAGGCAAGTCTCCTGCCTAACCCACAAGGCCAGCTTCCAGTAGCTCCTCCACTAAAGCCCATGGCTCTGGCCACCACTCTGTGGTTACTAGAATGGGAACAAATCTGAGACCTTGAGGGCAAAGCAGAAGGGCCAGCCTGGGAGCCAGAGGATCCCATTTGAGTCTTACCTTCATCACCATCCTGGTGTGACCCAGGCCCAGTCTTGTCTCCTCCAACTCTTGTAAATCTCTTCTGAACACAGAGGGCCAATTCTAAGGTCCCATCCAGCCTGGAGCTCTGCTCTCCAGGATGAAAGGGGTGGCCACAGGCACTGCCAAGGGTGACAGCGGAACCCCTAGTTCAGGCAGGCTAGGGTGACTCCGAGAGGTATGAGCTAGGTACTGAGGCTCGACTCAGAAAGGAGCCCTGTTCATGATGCAGCCTGAGCAACAACAAGCCCCTGCCTAGGAACTCAGAGTCCTCTTCCTCAGGGGTCCTGACCAGAGGGCTGGGCATGCTCAGACCCAGAGGCCTCTTTGCAGAAGCACCAGTCCTGGCAGACATGCTCATGCCTGGCCTGTGTGCCTGGCCACTGAGGGCAGGGCCTCTGCTCATTGAGATGCCTGGCAAGTCACCGGCCCGGGCAGTGGGCCAGCCTGCAGTCCTGCGGAGGTGGCCTCATTAAAGGACTCATGGTCCAGTAGGCAGGGCATCAGACTGGACATCTGGAGGTTTGGGGCCGGGTCCAGCTTGCTGCTGCTTTGCTGGGTGACCTTAAGCAGATTACTTGGCCTCTCGGTGCCCCATCTGCCCCTGCCTCCTCCCTGTTTGGCAGGTCTTCCTAGAGGGGAATATTAATCGGGTAGCTCAGTTCTAGAGCACTCTCTCTTAGCTATAAGGGGTGGGTGAGGTCACCAGTTCTTCCTCCTTAAAGCCTTTAAGTCCCTGACTAGATATTCAGCAGGCCTTACCTGGGACACAAGGGAGCACGAGGACTCTGGGTGTTGGCCATGACATCAGAGAACAGGAAAAGCTGTTTGGATAGATCAGGGAAAATCTTTCACTACAGAAGGAGGAGAAATGGGTCCAGCACCTAGCCAAGGAGAGGCATTGCTGAGCTGGGGACCTGAGCATCTAGCCTCCCAGACCCTCTATTTCTCTTCTAAATGATTTCCTTCAGCCTTTCCTTCCAGACTTTGTAGATTTTGATGTGTGCATCTAACCCTGTCAATCTCTACAACAAGGAGCTAGGGAGATGGCTCAGTGGGTAAGAGCACTCGCTGTACAGGCTTGAGGGCCTGAGTTCAGATGCCCAGCACCTATGGAAAACCTGGATGTAAAGTGTCTGAAATCTCAGTGCTGGAGTCGGTTAGGAGTAGAGACAGGAGGACGGCTGGGGCTTGATGGCCAGTCTTCCTAGACAAAATAGTGAGTTCCAGATTCAGGGTGAGACATTGTCTCAAGTGAATAAGGTGGAGAATGATAGAGCAGGATACTCCATGTCCTCCTCTGGCCTCGGCATGTGCACACAGGCACATGTACCCTCATACCACCAACAAGCACTTACACACACACACACACACACACAGAATTAAATTCCTACTACAAAGGTCTTTCTGGTGACTTTCTGTCTTCCTGGTGGTCCAGTGCTTTCCCTGGCATGTGATCCCCGTCTCTGCAGACCATTCTGCAGCCTTCTATTCACAATGAATGCCTAGGCTCACATTACCAAGGACTGAGCTCCAGACCCTCTGTATTTACACGAGATCCCAGGCCTGCCCATGCCAAACCTGCTACCTGGTAGGTCTGTCTCCAGCGTGGATAGATCATCCCTTGTGGCCACAGTGAAGCATCTCCTCTGCACTGCACCTGCTCTCAACTGTTACTGACAATGAGGACATGGCCTGGGTCCTTCCTCTTTGACCCTGCAGCATGCTGGCCTACTCCCACTAGAATGCTGTCCATCCAGGCCTTAGGTCTTATGGGTGGGGCTTACCCTCCAGTACAGTGGGAGACCTGGGGTAGACCCAGGCTTGACTACTGTACATGTTTGGTGTATGAACATTGAGAGAAAGTCAAAGAGGTCAAGGGCTGCACCCTGACGCCACGGGCTTCTGTATTCTTCACTGTCAAGTGCCCTTGAACTAGGCATGCCTGCGCTTTGTCTAAAAAGCCGAGATTTTCCCAGGTTTCTTCCACTGCTCTGAATCTAGAATCATCTAAGAGACAAACCTCTGGGTCTGCTTGTGAGGAACTTTCTAGGTTGGATTAATTGAAATAGGAAGACTAAGCGTGGGTGGCACTAGACCACGGGCTGGAGTCCTAGACTACATAACAGGGAGAAAGTGAGGTGAGAGCCAGCGTTTGTCTCTGTCTGCCTCCTGACTGGATGTAATGTGAGCAGCTGTCCTGTGCTCTTGCTGCCATGCCTTCCCACCCTGATGAACTACTCCGAAACTCTCAACCAGAACGAACTTTTCCTCCCTAACTTGCTTTTGTCAGGCATTTTGTCACAACAGTGAAAAATGTAACTAATAACATTTTCACACCCCAGCACTGCAGACAGAGCCTGGGCCTCTCTCTTTCAAGCTCGTCTCATATGTGTGTATTGGAGGGCGATGCATGAGTGAATTCAGATATTTGTGCATGTGTGTGCATAAGCATATGGCAGTCAGAGGTCAATGTCAGGTGTCTTATTCAGTAGCTCTCCACATTATTATTGTTGTTCTGAGACAGGGTTTCTCACTGAAACTGGAGCTCACTGGTTGGGTTAGGCTGGCTTGCCAATGAGCTCCAGGGATCCGCCTGTTTCTGCCTCCCCAGTGTTAGGGTTATAGATGTACATCATCATCTACCATGCCTCACTTTCAAGTGGCTGCTAGGAATCCAGACTCAGATTCACCTGCTTGCATAGCAAGCACCTTATTCACTGAGCCATCTCCCCCGTCCCAGCCCCTCTTTTTCCTACTGTCGGAGTACCAAGCCAATAATAATTAGGATTATAATTACAATATTCTTTGCTTCTCACAACCCTACTTTGGGTTAGGTACATAATATATTCCTGAAAACAACCTTGCAGCTTACATATAGCCAAGGAAACCAAGGCTCAGAGGGATTAAGTGGCTTGCCTGGGGTCACACAACTGGTAGAGGCAGAGCTGGGAGCCAAGTCCAGAGCTTCAAAGCGTGAAGCTCAAGCTCCCACCCCCAACAACATCTGCTCTCCTCCAAGGGCTGCCAAGGCCGCTTGCAGGCATGGCATCAGCTCAGTTGGGAAAGGCCAAGAAAGGATTTCCTGGACGACACTTTTCCCTTGGCAGTGGTATTTTAACCAGTCTTCAGAGCCCCAAAGTAGGCTCAGGGTGGGATTTCAGACACTGGGATTATGTAATGTCAACCAGACTCACAGCCGTAGGTAGAGCAAATAGTCCCCACAGTGACATGCCCAGTTCATCCTTCCCATGCCCCACAGTGGCTTGGATGAATGCATTGCGTTTTATACTGGTGTGTGTGGTGGTTAATCTTGACTGTGAGCTTGATTGGCTCTGGAATCAACTAAAAGACATGCCTCTGGGTGGGTCTGTGATGGCATTTCCAGAAGGATTAACTGACAGGAGAAGACCCTCCCACAGGGTAGAAGGCACCTTCTGGGCAACAACCCAGATCTAAAGAGGACCAAGGGAAAAGCAGTGTTGCCCGCCTTGCCCCGTGCTGCTGAGTGCATCTGCACTGCCATCATTGCTGTTGCTTCCTTTGTATTGCATCCTTCAGTGACACCAGACTCCAGCCTCTTCCACCTCCCCACGCAAACTGAAGACCATGCTCCAGAAATCCTGAAGACCTTTGGTAGCAGACTGGATGCCGAGGCCTTGAGCTTCGTGGATTGAGTGGCTAACAGATTCTCAGCCTCTACTTTGTTCAGATAGCCATTGTTAGATTACCCAGTCCTTAGCATGTAAGTTAGACTAACAAACCACTTTTGTAATACATAATTATTCTATGGGTTCTGTTACTCTATAGAGCCCTGACTGACAGCACATCTCACTGTGTCAATAACCTGAGAAAATCAACTTATGAAGAATGTTTTATTTGGCTTCCTGTTTCAGATCCTTGAATCTCTGATCACTTGAACGTGGAATTTTGGGCCTGGGCAAGGCAGTAGGTCACGGTGGGAATATGAGGAAAGGAGAGATGCACGCCTCATGGTGGTAGGAAGCCCAAAGGGAGACGAGAGAGTAGGGTCCTGCTAGCTCCTCCAAGAGCATAACCCAGTCACCTAGCTTCCTCCCGTGAGGCCCCTCCTCTTAAAGGCACCACCACCTCCCATAGTGCCACAGGCTGGAGGGCCACACCTTCAAAACTTGGGCCTTTAGGGGACACTTCAGTCCAAATTAGAGCAATTGACCCTTTCAAGGACTGTCTGTGTCTTGGGGACAAAGACCAGAAATGGAGAGTTTATTAAAATTCCTAAGTTCTTATGATATCATTCACCCCTAGATTCAGTACAATCCTCACTAAAGTCCTATCACTGGGGTCTGATCTTTAAAAACAGAAATTGACAAATTGCTTCTAAAATGTCTATGGAAACATAAGAGAATTAGAATAACAAAACAAGTTCGAGGCTGGGGAGTTCAGCTGGGAAAGTGCTTGCCTTCTAGGCAGAGACTTGAGTTTGATCCCCAGAAACACACACATACAGACACACACAGCTAGACATCATGACACATGTTTTTAATCCTAGTGCTAGTGAGGTAAAGACAGGCAAACCCTGGGGCTTGTAGGGCAGCCAGCCTAGCCTACTTGGTGAGTTCCACACTAGTGAGAGATTTTGTTGCAAAAAAAGATAGACTGTGTCCTAAGGAACAACACCTGAGGATGTCTTCTGGCCTCCACAAGCATGCACACACACAAACACATACACATGCACACATATATGCAGATGTATGCACCCACCGACACGCACACAGAGCAAGCTTGTAAAGGGAGTTACCAGAAAAATCAGACAGGGCACCAAGAGTGTACTGGAAGCAGTTGTTTTAATTAGGCTGCAGCCTGGTCCAGCGGGCTCAAGTCTCAAAATCTGGACCCTGAAGGGAGCTAGCACAGGTCTTTTATACCTTGGGCACTGGGCTATGGTGAGAAGGAAACTTACTTATTAATTGGCAAAATTGGGCAAATTATTATAAATTTAGAAAGAAAACAAATGTTAAATAAAAACCCTCTGTCTGAAAATCATTGCAGAAGTCTCCATCTGAGACAAATAGAAATTAAGGAAATTTCATCAGGACATAAGGCACAAACTTGTCAGCTAATTTTGCTGACAGAGACAGAGCCAGAGAGAAAACAAGGATTAAAATCCATATTTTCCCTTAATATTCCACTGGGCTCCACACTAGCACAAATTTAAAGGATCTGTATCTCTTGATTTCAGGGCTTACTATAAAGCTACAGGAATCAAGATAGTATAGTTTTTCAGCAAATAAAGACTAGCTCAAAAGAAAGCTATAGAGTTAAGAAATACTATTTATTATGGCTTGAATGTGAAACATCTCCCATAGGCTCATGTGTTTGAGTACTTGATCCTCAGCTGGTGAGGATCCCAGCTCTTCTGAGGGTCTCTCAGAAGGTGGGTCTTGCTGAAGGAAATGGTTATAGCCTGGCCACTACCTCTGGTATAAGCCTTTCTCAGTCTCCTGGTTCAATGTATAGAGTCTTAGTCATACTCTTCAACTTCAGCCATGCGCTCCACCATATATTCCAGCCATCATGGACTCCTCCCTCTCAAACCGTTAGCCAAAGTAAGCCCTTTCTTCTTTAAGTTTCTTTGGTCAGCTATTTCATCACAGCAATAAGAAAAGTGATTCATACAATATTACCTGTGGCTTGTCAATTTGTTTTTCAATGGCAATTCAATGAGGTTCATTTATTCAACAAATTTCATTGGAAAACAATTGCACATCCATATACAAGGAAATGAATCTATACCTTTATTTGTGCTTTGTAGTCATTACTTTTCTCATTGCTGTGACAAAACTCCTGGCAGAAGCAACTTAAGGAAGGAAGGGCTTATTTCAGCTCACAGTTCAAGAGGTTACAGTCCATCATGGCGGGGAAAGCTTGGTGGCAGGAGATGAGGCAGCTGGTCACATTGCATCCACATTAGCCCCAACTAACGGAATGTGCCATCCACATTCAGGGTAGTTCTTCACCCTCTAGGTAATCTTCCCAAGAAACAGTCTCACAGACATACCCAAAGGTGTGCATCACTAAAGTCCAAGGGCTTTCTTAATCCAAACAAACTGACAATCAAAATTAGCCATCATGTGTCCACCCCACTCCTAATACCAATTTTCTATATCAGTTACTTTTCTCGTTGCTGTGACCAAATACCTGACAAAAAGCAACTCCAGAGAGGACTTGTTTGACTCGTGGTTTGAGATCACACAGTCCAGCATGGCAGTAGATGGTTCTATGGTGTCAGGAACATGCAGTTGGAACTCTTTACATCTTAGCAGAATAGGAAGCAGAGTGGGGTCATAAATCTCAAGACTCACTCACATGCGACACACTGAAGAACTTTCTACCAAATAAATGTCCCAAATGGCAAAGCAAGTAAGAGTGTCCCTGTGTTGGTGAGATGGCTCAGTGGGTAAAGGCACTTGCCACCAAGTCTGACAACCTAAGTTCAGACCCTGGGACCCACATGGCAGGAGAGAACTGACTCCCACAGATTATCTTCTCATCTCTACATTTGCACTGTGGAACTGTTATGTAGCGATTCCCTCAGAGATAAGACAGTCTGTCTTGGAGGGAAACACATAAAGATCCAGAATGTTAAAAAGGAGATAAAAGAGCAGGATGATAAAAGAAAGGCAAAAGAGCATCCTGCAGGGAAGCTTGCTGAACCCAGGAAGCACACAGTGTGATAGCTTCGGGAAATCCCAGAAACTGGCCAGGTTCGCTGTGCCTCGTCTTCCCCAAGCATACATAAGCCCAAAGCCAGTCAGCTCATTCATTGTGGCTGCCTAGAGTGTGATGATGGGCACAGTGAAGATGAGCTCTAGAGCAAAATTAAAACATTTAATTAAAATAAAGACTAAAAAAGAGGACCCCATCCTTGGCAGAAAAGACTAGTGTAAGTTGGCAGTGTCTGCCACTGGTGAGCACTGAGAAGTGGAGGTGTGCATGTCATATGTTCCCTGAGGAAAATAACGACTGCACAGCAGCTGTTCAGTTTAGGGACAAACAGCCTTCCTGCCCCTGGGAGATGAAGTCCATTTGTTTGGCTCAAGAATTGCTATTAAAATGACATTTCCATTAATATATTCAGTCCAATTATCTTAGATCAGGAACGGGGAAAACTTGTAGTCTTATAGGGTACCTCATCTATCATATGTAAATGTCAGTTATGTGGAACACTTAGCCCTCTGAGTGTGCTGGGAGGATGAGGGGGTTCAGCTCAGAGCCAAAAAGCTGGGAATGCCATAGTGGGGCATGGGGATGGGGAGTCTAGCAGGTTTTGACAGGGGCTGGGGAGTATGGATCAGCTCAGCAGAGAGGTCTGGGCAATATCCTCAGAGACCTTAGAACAGCAGTGTGTTTAAAGTGGGGGAGGGAATGCCAAATGGCTCCCCTCTTCCTAACTAGCCAGATTCTGAATGAGACACTGGGGATAGAGACCTAACCAAAGCTGGGAGTCCCTACCTGGCCCTGGAGGAATCCCTTAAATAGATCCAGCTTGAGGGGCTTCTCACCTGCTCATCCTGCCCGGTAACCTGTCTTGCCATGAATGTCTATAAAAGTACTCAGATCCGGGAGATGCACAGTAGGTGAAGTGCATGCTTTACAAGCACAAGCATGTGAGTGTGGTCTCTGGAATCCACATTAAAAGAGCCAGGTGTAGCACTAGGATACAGTGCAGTGATCAAGTGCATGTGAGAAACTCTAAGTTCAAGCCTAAGCAACTCAAACAATAAACAAATGAATAAATAAATAAATGGAAAAGAAAAATGCTATAATTCCAAGCTAAAGGAGGCAGAGATGGGTGAATCCCTCATTGGCTAGACAGTCTAGCCAAATTTGGAAGTTTCAGGCCAGTGAGAGACACTGTCTCAAAAACACATGGTGAATGCTGGGCGTGGTGGCCCTCACCTTTAATCCCAGCCCTTGGGAGGCAGAAGCAGGTGGATCTCTGCGAGATCTAGGCCAGCCTGGTCTACATAGTGACTTCCAGAGGGACTGGAACTAGAGAGACCCTGTCCAAAATAAAACAAAACAAAAGGAAAAAAAATATGGCAGATGACAACTGATGCTAACTATGAAAACAGCCCGACATAAAATCATAAACTTACTTACAATATGATGAAGTGGGTTTTTGCAGATTTTTTTTTTTTTGGTATGAGACTAGATTGTATGGTTTTCATGTGTGTCATAATATCCAAAAGTTGGACATGCCCAGTCTCCCAACTCCTGTAATTGTCAAAAGGGTTCCACAACTGATATCTCACCTGACATGACTGACTGGCTGAACCTAGCATGGAGTCTCACACATAGCTGATTCTAACTAAATGCAATCCTTCCCATTCTTTGAACACCTTAAAGGCCTCAAGGCTGGCACGATGTTCTTGGGTTCAGGCCCAGGGGTGGAGACAGGGTGACAAGGTTCCTGACTACAGGAGTGGTCTCTTTCCAGGTTGACGCACCTCTGGGAACAGTAGGGGGCGGGACTGTTGAGAGCTCGGAGGGTACAGTCAACCAGTCCTCTTCTGGGCTTGAGAGTGTTGTGGGGATCCCTGCTCTACAGTATTGCTTTGCTGGAAACTGGAATACCCATGCCATGGGGCTGGTTGCATTATGTCACCTGGGCATGGTGCTACTCTGACTCTAGAGAGTGAGGCCTGGAGAGTCCCCTATCGCCACACCACTCATGGGTACCACTATTGGGACATCAAGTCGTGGCACGTTTGCCTTTTGCCAATCTGTTGACTGTGCCCTCCTTGGCCTTCAAGTCCTATTCATTGGGCAGTAAACATGTTACCTAGCAACAGAGTGTCAATATCAACAAAGGCTCTGATGGAGTTGTTAATCTGGACAAGACTGACAGCGGGGCCAAGGCAGTTCCTCCCTGCATTGTCTGACATTTAGACTAGCCCACAAGGGAATCGATGCTCAAAAGACCCCACATTTCTCTCTACTATGAAAACTAAATGAAGTGTGTGTTGCAGGCAGCGAAAAGGCCCTAGCACTGGCCCTCCTAGGGCTCTTGCTTGTCTTTTTTCTTTTCTTCCTGCCCCAGGGCCCCATGGGGTAGAGTGCTTCTCTGAGTCCACCGCTGCTAATTTCCAGGAACAATGTGGGACACTCCAGGGCCAGTCCCAGACACTCGAGGAGACATGCCTGTCATTCATTCTGTTTTAGAGGCCCCAGGTGAGGCGAGGATGGTGTTGACAGTTCTAGGGTACAGTGCTGTGCCAGGCCAGAGCATCCAATGAACACTGTGATCCCAGACTGACTACATAGCAGGTGCCTCCCAGTGGGAGGTAGAATGTGGCATCAGCATCAACAAAGGCCAGGCCCTGCTCTCTGAAGCTCAGATCATAAGGGAGAAAACAGGAAATGTAGCTTAGTGGGTAGAGCCAGGCATGAAGCTCTGGCTTCAATCCTCAGCACCAAATAAATAGGGTGTGGTGATACATGCCTGCAATCTCAGCATTCAGAAGGTAGAGGCAAGGAAGATCAGGAGTTCAAGATCTTCCTCTACTACCTATCAAGTTTAAGGCCAGCCTGGAGCACATGAGACCCTCAAAAGGCAAAAAAAAAAAAAAAAAAAAAAGGATTGGTGAGGTAGAGCAGTTGGTAGAGTGTTTGCCCTGGGGCTTACATAAACTGGGACAGGTGGTGCACATCTGTAATTCCTGCACTTGGGGGAGTGGAGGCAGGAGTTTCTTAAATTCAATGTCATCCTTTGGTTAAGTATTGAGTTCAAGGCCAGTTTGAGATGCATGAGACCTATCTCAAAAAAAAATTCAGAAGAGATAGGCTACCATCACTGAGAGATGTGCTCTTCATGTAGTGCTAGGCAGTTACCAGAAGCACAACATTATGAGGCAGGGGAACATAGACCCCAGCATGGGTATGGTCTGTTTTGTCTTCTTAGAGCTGTGGAAAGGCTGGTGTATCCACGGTGATGTGTGCATACATGTACACACACATGAACACATACCCATGCATATACCCCACCCTATCCCACACAAAGAAAAGGCTAGATCGATTGATGGTGGGTTTTCTGCAGCTCTGACTGGTTTGAGTCTTTGTTGTCACATCCTGAAATGGAGAGTCTGTGAGATTCGGGGGAGGCAGCTGAGGGATTTTGAGAACTCTGGACAAGCTGATGTGGAGGACAGTGTCAAAGAATTCTGCCGTGTAGTCTGACTGTGTGGTGGACTTACACTACCTAGGTGTATGTGGGCATGCTCTCATGTTCACACAATAGCAAAATCATTTGATGTATTTCTCCAAATGTATCCCTGTTGCTAAGAGATCTGTGCTGCCATTGATCATATGCCAAGTTCATGGAGACTTTGTGACCTTGGGTGAATACTTGCCACTGAGCAGAGGCTGGTCCATGTCCTGAGACCCTCTCTCATCTGTCATTCTACAGCATAGGATCTACCCATGGGTTTGCTTAGTGAGCAGCACTGACTGCTGGTGGTCATTAACCAGGGATCATGCGGAGGACAGAATTATGGCAGGACACTGGGAGATCGAAGGGAGGAGGTGAGTGACAGTGAACCCTGTGGCCAGATAGTCCCCTGTGAGGGAGATACATCAACAGGGACTCAATGGACAGAAGGCTGCGCTAAGACCAGAACAGCGAGCCCTTGACTTTTAAGACTGAACCATAACCTTCTGGGAAGAGCTGAAGGTGACCAGAGAGGAGAGCGAGAAGTGGGAATGCGTCAGCGTGCACAACCAGGGAGGACACAAGGTGGCAAGGGAAGGAGGGAATGAGTTGAGATGGGGGAGCAGACTCATAGACGCAGATACAGACCCAAAGGACGGTATCCTCTCAGTTACAGAGCACGTGGAACTCTGGGATGCTACCTCAGGAGCAGCCAGCTCACAAGGCTCTCCTCCAAGCCAAGGCTAGAACAACAGGAACAGACAAGCTCTGACGTCCTATGAGTCTGCAAAAAGGCTTCTGCTCCCCTCCTCCCAGGGCCCTGGATCAACCTGAGTGAGGGACATGAAGCCAGCGTATAGCCGATGGTACAGAGGGGCAAAGGTGCCAGGACTCCAAATGATAGATTTGGGGTCTAGGAGTCACCAGTGAACCGTGGCAGGAAGTGTGGGTCTTACAAGGTAGATCTCCAAGAACACAGGTAACTTGGGGTTTAAGATTTCACAAAGAGTGAAAGTTAGGTAGATAGCAATGATGAAGATGGAAGTTGTGAGTTCATTTGAGTACCAACTCAAAGTGCTTTCTTTTAGTGGGTCACATCCTCCCCCAATGGGTGGCAAGGAGGTGGACTGTATATTATGATGGTCAATATTGATTGGCATTTTAACCTGATTTAGAATCACATAGGAGACAAGTCTGTGGGGGTGTCTTTGAGGAAGGTTCTAAATGAGGTTAACTGAGGAAGTCCCACTCTAAATGTGAGTGGCACCATCTGTGTGCTGGAGTCCTGGACTAAATGAAAGGAGGAAAAGAGCTGAGCAGCAGCGTGCGTATCTCCCTGCGTCCTGACTGTGGATGCACTGTTACCAGCTGCCTCACAGTCCTGCTGCCACGCCTTCCACATCATGATGGGCTATACTCTGGAACTGTGAACCACAGTAAACCCATCCTCCCTTAAGTTGCTTTTGTAAGGTATTTTGTCATAGCAATAAGAAAAGTAACTAGGACACATATGCAATGTTTAAAAAACATAAATAGAAAAGTTAAAACTGGAGCTCTTCCTTGTAAGAGTTAGAACTGAGGGTGAGGATGGTGGACAGCGAACCATGGGAGCTCAGGCTGCAGCCAAGGGTGGCATTGTTGACCCTGGCAAGCAGAAGAGAGGTGCCTGCTCCTCCAGAAAATGGGACTCATATTACAGGCCCTGTCCTGGACTATGAGGCACTTCTTCACCCTTCCCTTGCCTGGGGCACAGCAGCTGGCTATCTGGGGCTGAAAAGAAGGCAGAGAGCCTAGAGAACAAAGGGTGTGAGCAGTCCTATGGGTGTGTCCCAGGGCCAGGGACCAGGAAGGTCCTGCCTGGCTGGCTCTGGGCTGCCAGCCCTAGGGGAGGAGCCAAGGACAGAAGCAGGCTGTGCTGTGCTGATTCACATATTAGCAGGACAAAGAGCAGAGACAGGACCACTATCCACTGTATCCTGTGTGGACGCCAGAGGAGAAATGGGGAAGGGTGAAGATGGGAAGGGTGGGCAGGAAGAGAGCGCGCTAACTGAATGGATGAGCGGCCCAGTATGCGCAGCCCTGAGCTCAGACAGAGAGGAGAGGCGCGGTGGAAAACTGAGAGACAGTGGGAAAGTGGTATCAAAAATGTGTGTGACTGGGCTGTGGAGATGGCTCAGTTGCTAAAATGCTTGCCATGTAGGCATGAGGATCTGAGTTCAACCCCCAGAATCCATGTAAAAAGCCAGGCATGGTGGCACATGCTGCAATCCCAGCTTTGGGATATAGGGTGCAGAGCATCTCTGGGGCTTGTTGGGCAGCCAGTCTAGCCAAGTCAGTGAACTCCAGGTTTAGTGGCCTGTACATGTAAATACACACACACACACACACACACACACACACACACACACACACACTACCTATTATCCCAAAGCAGGCACTTGACTGCCATTCCTTCTCCCTGTCCTCCATGATATCTTGGGCTAGTGGATTCCTCAAGGGGAACCTGTGGCCTGTGGGGACCAATGTCTGTACCCCAACCATGCCTTATTCCCTTGTGAAAAGAGCCCAGTAGAGAAGGGCCATAGCCACCTGGTCTTACCCAGGCCCTGGTTCTCTCCAGTGTGGTTCCCAGAGTAAGATTAGTGCACCAGCATCCTCACTGCCAGCAACGTTAGCCTTGCAGCTCAGGATGTTCCTAGATGGGAGTTCAGGTTGTAGTCTTGGCTCCTCTGGCTCAGTCTCACTCTGAAGCTCTTCCTGCCTGCCTGGGACAGATGTGTCCTAGGCCTTTAGCCTGGTGTTGTGTGGTTATTTCCTCTAAGTGGAGACATGCCCCACAAAAGAGAGAAATGTGGCTCACAAGACTTGGGAAGATCAGGAAACTTACAAGCCTCAGAACGTAAATGAAGCTGACAAGTTTCAGGAAATCAATGCAGTTTACAGGGTTGAGAAGATCCTGAAAGTTGCAAGGTTCACAAGTTCCCGCTCCAAGGTCATAAAGGCAGTGAACGATTGCTGGGGAGAGGAGCCCCTCTACCAGCTGAGCTTCTGCTGGTTGTGCGAGGAGCTCCAGAGATGTTGCTTTCCTGGCTCTTCACCCATGCTGGAGTGGGCTTTTCAATAATGCCCAACTTTGACTCACCATGTTCCTGCAAGTAACCCCTTACCTATAATCCTGTAAGTAACCCCAGTAAATTCACTGGCTCATTAAGGTGGGGAAATAGTCTGCTTGGTCTGTGGTTATTGACCTTTACCCTGGCTGCCCCTTTCACTCCCTTCTGTCCTGTCCCCTTTCTTTGCTTCTCTACTGGCTGCAGAATTGGAGACTCACTCAATGTTCCCCTGGATACATAATGAGTAAATATACACCCATACATCCTTTACTTTGGAGTATGAAGAGGGTCTCACTAAAAACCCTGCCTGGCCTGGATCTCACTATGTAGATCAGGCTGGCCTCAAACTCACAGAGATCCACCTGCCTCTGCCTGCCAAGTGCTAGTATTAGAGGTGTGCAAGGCTATGCCAGGGCCTCCTGGCTGCATTTTACCAAGTCTTTGCTGCTGTGATTCACCCATGCTGATTACAGCCTTAAAGTGACAGAACCTTCTAATAGAACTCACTGAGCAGGGCAGGCCTCCCTTCTGTGGCTATCTTTATTTTGTTATATTTATTTATTGTGTATGTACACATATATGTGTCTGGGCACATGCAACACAGCCTCCATGTGGAGGTCAGAGGGCAACTTGCAGGAGTTGGTTCTTTCCTTATACTATATTTGTCCTGGGGATTGAACTCAGAACATCAGGCTTGGTGGCAATACCTTTGCTCACTGAACCATCGTTACAGTCCCTTTCTGTGGCTTTTTCACCAAAACACCAACTCTGAATTTAAACATGAGGCAACATAAGACAGACCCATATAGAGAGACACTTCTAGAAAACAACTATCCAGGACTTTTCAAACATGTCAAGGTGGACGAAGCAAGGCTAGAAGACTTTGGGAGACAAGACTGAGTTCAAAGCAGCAGGGGTGAGCAGGCGGGGGTTCTGCATTGGATCCTGGAACAGCAAAAGTGTGTGAGGAAGGAAACTTGCAAAACTGGAACCAGGTGTACGGCTCCGGTAACCAGGTAACCGGGATCAACGTCCCGGTTTTGATTGTTGCACCACGAATGGAGAAGTTGTTCACATTAGACGAAGCTGGGTGGGGCTGGAGAGATGATCCAGAGGGTAAAGTGCTTGCTACACAAGCAGGAAGACTGGAGTTCGGATCCCCAGGACCCACATAAAAGACTGACAGGCATGGAAGCCTCCTGTAATCTCAGCATTTGAGAGGCAGAGACATGGATCCCAGAACAAGCTAGCCAGACAGACGGGTCAAATGAACAGGACCTGGGTCCAAGGGAGAGACCCGTCTCGAGGGGAAGGCAGAGAGTAGTGGAGGAAGATATCTCATGTCAATCTCTGACCTCCACATTCATGCACATGTACACATGTGCACTCACACGCATGCAAACACATACCACACACATATAGTTGGGTGGACGTATAGTGAGGAGCACCCATACTTTTTCAAGACTGAAATTATTTTAATATAGAAAGTTAAAAATAGGATAGGATAAAATGGTAAGTTATATCGTGTAAGTTCTTGGGAAGAGTACGTAAATACAGCCTTTACAGGGCTCGGTAGGCATCAGCTGTCAGTGTGGTTATTACCCACATTGGCCTCGGCAGCCTTGCAGCAGGGCAGGACAGAGCGAGGCCAGGTACAGCTCACCGAGCTGAACTGGGAGAGAGAGAGAGAGAGAGAGAGAAAGGGGAGGGCTAGGGATCTCTGCATTCTTCAGAAGTTGAGGGAAGAGAGGGACAGAGGGGAAAGAACCTATTCTGTGGCCAGACCGTGAGACCATTGTCAAGGTCTGCTTCCTCTCACCTCCCTCACTAGGAAAATGGAGATGCAGAGATCCCTTTTGAGCAGCAATGCGCATGAGTGGGCAATGCCTGTAGAGTCCTGTCTCAGTGGCTGTGACATAGAAGGCTGAATATATACATATATATGCACATAGAAGACCGATATATATATTGCATTTTATTTAGTGTGTGTGTATATGTGTATGTGTGTGTACATGCACACATGCCACAGCACATGTATAGAAATCAGAGGATAACTTTCAGGAGTCAGTTCTTTTCTTCCACCATGTGGGTCCCAGGGATCAAACTCAGGTTTCCAGACTTGGTGGCAAGCACCTTTATCCACTGAGCCATCTTGCCATCCCACATAGAAGGCTCTTCCTAACCAGAAGACCTCTTCCCTCTCACCCTTAAGTAGGAAGTCTCTATAAAGCAAGTCAGGGGAGCAGGCTCTGGGATTGAACCCACACTATCTGCCACACTTTGATGTGAACAGCCATCTTGTCACAGCCAGCCTGCCCTGGGCTGCAGTTGCAATGACTATGACAATGGTGTTATTCATCTGTTATACACTCACAACAGCACTTATGACCTGTCAGTCATGGACCCAGGACTCACACCCGTGAGCTTATTTGCTCTTCCTCAGAAGTAGCTGGCAGCATCATCTAGAGCCACTGTTGTGGGTGAACTGTGTCCCCTGAAAAGATTTGGTGGCATCCTAACCTTCAGGACCTCAGAATGTGGCCTCATCTGAAAATAAGGACGTTGTTCTTGGTTTTTTGCAAATGGAATCAAGACGAGGTCTTTGGCTGGACCCTAATCCTACATGATGGGGCTGGAGAGATGGCTCAGCAGGTAAGAGCACGCATTCCTCTTCCAGAGGATCCAGGTTCTCCTGCCATGCTAAGTGGCTCACAGCTGCTTGTAACTCCAGCTCCAGGGGGATCTGACACCTCCGGCCTCTGAGAATACCTGAACTCACCTGTGTATACCCCTATGCACACATAATTTTTAAAATTTTTAATTAATGGATAAAACAGCTTGAAACAGACCAATTTTTTTCATTAGAGCTTTAAAAAAACTTTCAAAGCTTATTTTAAGAGAAAAGATCGATCATTCATCCTGGCTTTCCTGTGCCACCTCAGAATAATTAATGTGATAAAGAGTGATGTGGAAGCTTCCAGAAAACAGAGTAACTGGGGAGATAACTCAGTCAGTAAAGTGCTTGTTGTACAAACATGAGGAAGTGAACTAAATCCCCAACATCCACAGAAAAAAAGCCAGGGATCGCAGTGTTTGTTTGTGATCCCAGCACTGAGGAGGCAAGACAGCATCTCTGGGGCTCACTGACAAGCCAGTCTAGCCAAATCTAGGGCTGCAGGTCAGTGACAAACCACATCTCAAAAAACAAGGTGGACAGCTCCCGAGGGAATGACATCTAAGACCACTCTCTGGCCTGCCCACACTTGTGCAAACACATGCATACACATTTGCATATACATGCGAACCTGCAGGCATACAAACATGAACACACACATATGCACAAAGACAGGACAGGGGAGATAGTTCAGTCAGTTAAGTGCCAGTCACACAAGCATGAGGACCTGAGTTGGGATCCCCGGCACCCACATAAACGCTGGGTGTGGTCACACACGTCTATAACCCTGGTGCTATGGGACAGAGACGGGGGTCCCTGGAGCTGGCAGTCATTCTGGCCACATGGCAGGCTCTGAGTTCAAAGTGGGATCTGGCTGAAAGAGAAAAAGTGGACAGCAATAATGGAAGACCCAGACATCAGTCTCTGGTCTCTACATGTACATACACACACGTGAACACACATAAACTACACAAAAGATAAAACAGAATGTGAAAAGCAGAGTAGGGTACCTTAATGAACTAATGGACTGGGGGGATTGGAGAGATGGCTCAGTGGTTAAAGCACTTGCCGCACAAGTGTGAGGAACAGAATTCGGAGGAACCCACCTAAAAACTAGTTGAATGTGGCAGCCTGCCTGTAATCCCAGCCTCAAAAGACGGAGATGGGGTCCCCAGAGCAAGCTGGCTAGCAAGACTAGTCATATTGACAAGCTTTGGGTTTGATTGAGTGACCCTGCCTCAGTGAGCAAGGTCACTGCTCGCTGGAAGAGCAATCACTGGCTGTGGATGACTGCTAAAAGCAGGAAAGGCTGATGAGCCTTCTCAAACACACATCAAACCAGCAGCGCCTGACTGCTGATTAGCTGTGATCTCACTAAGTGAATCAGCAGTTGTGCACCTGCCGATAAGATGCAACGCTCCACTTAACGACCTTTCAGTCAATGATAGGCCCCATATGTGACAATGGTCCCATCAGATTATAATTCCCATCACCTAGCGATGTCATGGACCCCATTAACACCGTTGAACAGGGTGTTATTCATGTGGGTGTTGATGCTGGTGTGGAACCTACTGGGTGCCCAGTTGTAAAAGCATAATATGTACAATTATACACAGCACATAATGCTCTTAGTGAAAATGAATGGTTGTTACCATAGTGGTTTATGTATTTACTATATAGCACTATGCTACACTTTTAATAACTGGCTTGCAGTGTACTCATTCACGTATAAAAATGCCTACTGTGGGGCTGAGGAGATGGCTCTATTGGTAAAGTGCTTGCTTTGCAAGCATGAGGACCTGAGTTCAAATCCCAGAACCAATGCTAATAATTTTTTTTAAAAGCTGGGTGTGGTGATGCTTGATATCTTAGAACTAGGAAGACAGAGACAAGTGGATTCTCAGGTCTTCTTTGTCTAGCCAGTCTAGCCTACTTGGCAAACTCCAGGTCAGTGAGAGACCCTGTCTCAAAAATCAAAATGGGTGGCACCTGAGGAATGAAAATCAAGATTGACCTATGGCCTCCACAAGCAAGTGCATACACAGCACTGTACGCACATGTACAGTCCATTGACATGCTCCCACAGACACACACACACAGATACACACACGCAGCATGTTTACTGTAAAATGGTACGGCATCTACAAGCATCAACCTCATCTGTTTCCTGTTTACTACGTCTCTCAATTACATCAGGAGGCTACATTGAGTAACTGACCTACACCATTGAGTATGTGTAACTCACTCCAGGGTGCTCACACAGTGATGAAAGCACTCAGCCGTGCAGCTTGCAGAACATGCCTCCATCATTGAGTTACACATCACTATAGTTCCAAAATCTGATCTGAGCTTCTGTGTCTAAGTTTGAGGCCAATTCAGATGACAAGAGAGTGGGATAAATGAGAACAAGGAGGTGCAGTCAACATCAGCAAAAACAGCTGCTTTTTCCAATAAATAAATAAACCTGTATGAGGTTAATGGTGTAGCTCAGTTGGTAGAGTGCTTGCCCAGCATGCATGAAGTACTTCGTTTCATCCCGACACCATATAAATCGGGTGTGGTGGTATACACCTGTAACCCCAGCACTCTGGAAGTGGAGGCAGGAGAATCAGAAGTTCAAGGTCATCCTCAGCTACATAGTGAATCTGCAGTACCAACTCAAGAAAAAAATGTGTGTGTGTGTGTGTGTGTGTGTGTATGTGTATCATGTACTGTCAGAGATTAAAGACACTTCAGAGATTGTTAACAAAAGGCAATGTGTATACAGATCCTGCTTGGGTCCTGATTTTCATAAAGGGTTAAAGGCACCTCTGGGATAATCAGAGAAATTTCATAGACTAGATTATAAATGACATTATGAACTTCTTGTTCATGCATTTAGCTCTGATAATCATAACACTTGATTTTTAAAGAGAGATCTTATTTTTTAAAGGTGCATATAGAAGTATGTGTAGGTAAAAATAACCCAGTTCAGGAAAGTGGTTTGGGACTGGGGGAGGGCTCAGTGATAAAGCACTTGTCATGCAAGCCTGATGACTTGAGTTCAAATCCCCAGAATGCACACAAAAGCTGGACAGATAGAGTGTTGTAATCCCAGAGCTCTTATGGGGGGATGAAAAGCAGAACCAGGAGAAGCCTCAGATTCCATCAGTGCATGCAGTGAAAAACAAATGAGATCCTGTCTCAAACAAGGTGGAGGCAAGGACTGAGGGTATCCTTTGACCTTCACATGAATGCCCTGGCACATATGCCTGCATTCACACATATAAACATGTGAACACATATAAACACACATATTATGCACACACACACAAAGAAATGACCCAATAGGGACTGAGGGTTAACCTTCAATTGTTGGGCCTGTGTGGCAATACTATGTGACAGAGGCCAGGGATGTGGCTCAGCTGGTAGAGTGCTTGCCTAGCGTGCAGGAAGTCCTGTACAGATCTTCGAATCCTTGGTCCCCAAAGCAAATATGTTCACCCAGTTTGTGGTCTGTTGGCACTCCACACCTTTCTGGAGGTGAAGTATTTATTTCCTCATTTCCTTCTGTGCCCCCCCAGGGGAAGGTGTCGTCCAGCATCATCTCAAATCTTACCATATGCCACAGACTACCACACCAGGCTCCTGCAGGTGGAACTGGGCCTCCTGCCTCGTGGCTGCCAGGCCAAACAGTAGCATGGGCTACACACACACACATGCACACACACACACAGAAAGAGAGAGAGAGAGAGAGCAAACCTGGCAGACAGGAAGGATTGTTTCTGGGAGACCCCGCTGATAGGGAGGCTAGAAATGCATGGTACACGGTCATTCCTCTTTAGGGGAGTCATCAGACAGTTGGACAGCAATCTGCTTACCTGCGCTCAGGGAAGTTCTGCATGAACATGAAAGCAGAGAATCAATATTTACCAAAGACTGGCCAGGGCCTGATTGTGAGCCCAAGGCTTCAGGTCTTATTCACTTTGTACCAAATTTCAAGCCTGTGAGCATGGATGCTGGCATGACAGTGGGAAGTGGTGGTGGTTAGGCCCTCATTGAACTCTGTATGTGCACATGTGTGTTCATATTTATGTATATGGAGGTGTACATGAGTGTATACGTATGTGCATGCATGTGAAACCAAACTCAGGTCCTCTGCAAAAAGAGCAAGTGCTCTTAACTGCTGAGTCGCATCTCCAACTCCATCTTCTTTTGAGACAAAGTCTCCCTCTAGCCTGGAACTAGCCAACAAGGCTAAGCTGGCTTGCCAGAGAGCCCCAGGGATGCGCCTGTCTGCACACTCCCTTTGGTGGAGTTGCAAGGGTATGTCACCATGCTTGGCTTTTTACTTCAGTTCTGGGGATCCAATTCAGGTCCTTATGCTTGAGCAGCAATAAGCACATTACCAGCTGAGTATCCAACCCAACTTGTTGAACTTTTAAATGGTTTTGAGCACTGCTGAGGAGCACAGCACCATGTCTTTCTTTGCTCTATGTCAATCCTGGCAGTTGCAGTTACAGTCCTTTGCTGATAAAAAAAATTTGAGTTTTGGGGTTGAGATTCACTCTCTGGGCTTACATGTTGATAATATAGCTTGACTTCCTCTCCAGGGTTTGAGAGACCATTTGGCCACTGATGTTTACAAAAGGCTCCTCACAATGACTGGAGACTCAAGTGACCTTAAGGAGCAGTGTGGAGTATCTAGGGTGTGGGGGCAGAGATGTGTCTGCTAAGGAGATGCGCTCTTCTTGTCTACTTGTGCCCCTTGTGCCATGCTTCTACCTAGGGCACCTCATGAGCAGCTGCCTCTTGGCCAGTGCTTTCAGGGTTGACCTGGCCCTGAGGGTAAAGTGAAAGCTCCCCATGACACCACATGACTGACTGTCTATATGAGTTGCTTTTCTCATTGACCAAGTGCTTGACAACTTAAGGGAGGAAGAATTTATTCTGGCCCACAGTTTGAGGGGATACAATCCATCATGGGGAGAGGCATGGTGGCAGGAACAAGAGTAACTGGTCACATTGCATCTGGTCAGGAAGTGAGGGCAGGCTCTAAAACCTCAAGACCCACCTATAGTGACACACTTCCTCCAACAAGGCTCCACTTCCTAAAAGTTGTGCAATCTGTCCAAACAGTGCCACAAACTGGGTCTAGGTGTGATCCTATGGGGGACATTTCACATTCAAATCATGATGCTCTTACTTTCAGACATTGGTGTAGAGTTTCCAAGTGGTCCATTTTTATAGGAGCTCACGGCCCTGGGTGGGTATATGCAGACTCAGGTAGCAGAGTCTACAAGGTCCTGAGTATGGGATACCATGGCCTCTTCTTACAGTGAGAAGCAGGTTTCAACAGTGTTGAAGTACCCAGGTTACAGGCTAAGCATCATCCAACCAGCCCTGTGCCCTGCAAGTACACCTGCATATACACACAGACACATATGTGCACACAGGCTCACATGCACACACATATACTCTTCTCATCATATTATCTCTTGACTTCATCCAGATTTAAAGTCAGGGTAGGAGATGTGAATGTCAGAAGGCTTCCCCAACACCAAGGCTTAGCTTGAAGGGTGAGATGGGAAGAGATGGGGACAGCAGGAAGGCCATGCTAGACCGAGGGAACAGCATGAGAAGGTAGGTGCTGGGGCCCCAGAACTCAATGCCAGCGATGAGTCAGGGGAGAGAGAGAGAAAGGGATGGCGGGCCATCTCACTGTTTTCTCTAGATGATGTTTCGATTCTCTCTGTGTACATGGTTCCATGTGTGGAGGTCAGACATTAACACTGGCATCTTCCTTTATCACTCTACTTTTTGGGACGGGGTCTTTCACTCTACCTGGATCTCTCTGTTTTGGTTAGTCTGGGATATCCCTGCCTCTGCCTCCAAGTTCTGGGATTATAGGAGCATACCACCATGTTTTTTTACACGAATTCTGGTGATCAAACACAGGTCTGCAATTGAACAGTAAGCCTTCCACTGACTGAGCCATCTCCCCAGACCCTCCGTACTCTATGTGGAATCTAATGACAGAAATGGAGCTCCAGGTGGAGGAGCCTGCTTTCTCTGTGAGTCAGTCATTCCAGAGTGATGCTGTGTCCCTATGACTTTCGGCCACCAAGACCTTTTAACCTGGTCATCTGCCCCTCACCTGCATGTCCTTGGTCAAGTTGCTGTTGTCAATGTGGCCAGATGCCCAGTATTTTCTAACCCCTAGCGTTACTTCCTAGATTCCAGAACTAGAATCTATCCTGTTCCAGAACCCAACCTCCTGAAATTTTCTACTTCAGAAAGTAAACGAGGCCCCTGATTCCTCTTTTAATCCCATGGCCTGGTTTTCTCCTCTTCCAGTCTTCAACCTGATAGTCCTGTGAAAGCAGAGAACCAGGTTGGCCTCATAGTCAGAATAAGTGTTTGAGGTAAATTCCAGGGTAGCTTCGGGCTGTGGCAACCTTAGTCAATCACTTTACTTCTCTAAGCTTCAGTTACCTCATTCAAAAGCTTCTTGCCTCATAGAGTTATGTGCTAGCCAGCTTCCATCATTGTTAGAAAATGCCCAAGAGAATCAACTTATTAAGAGCAAAGGTTTCAGTTCATGGTCCTTTGGTTTCCTTGCTTTGGGCCTGTAGTGTGGCACAGCCTGCTTGCTTCAGAAGGGGTTACTTGTTCTTCTGGTCTGTCCATCATCCCCATGTGTTCTACTGGGCTTCAGATGGCCTGTATCTCTGGGTTTGAAGAACACCTCTCCAAGTCCCAGTCCCAGATTATAAACTGTGTGTCTCCATAGGCTCAGGCCTACTACAAGAGGAGATAGCATTGTCTAAGGGCAGTTGTGCCTGTGCTACCTCGTCCTGTTCTTGTGTGTGTGTGCATATGTGTGTGCATGTGCATATAGAAGCCATAGTCAAACTTGGATGTCATTCCTCGGGTACCATTCACCTTGATTCTTGAGTCAGGATCACTCACTGGCCTGAAACTGGCAGATAGACTGGTCAGTGAGCTTCAGGGACCCATCCAAGCTGGGATCACAAGCACGTACCACCAACTCTGCTTTTTATGTGGGTGCTGGAGATTGGACTCGGGTCTTCATACTTTCTCAGCAAGCACTTTACCACCAGCCGTCCCATCAGCCCAATTTAACAGTCTTATAACCAAAGCACATTCTATTCTGTTTCTCTGTAAAGATTCTAGATGGATCTAATGGTTTCTTCAGTATTTTCTGCAGAATAGTCAACCATAATGCTCCAATCAGGAATATGTAACCACTGACTCAATTAGTCAAAAGGTCTTACAGTGGGTAACATTCTCCCTGCCATGGGCTCTTCTGGCACCCCACTGTCCTAGTTTTATTTCTGTTGCTGTGATAAAATACCCCAACCAAAAGCAACTTGTGGCAAAAGGGTTTATTTAGCTCACAGTTCGCAGTTATAATCCATCACGGCAGGGAAGTCAAGTGGAGGGAACTTAAAACAGCTGGTCACATCACATCCACAGTCAAGAGAAATGAATGAGAGAAAATGAGAGAAAATGAATGCATGCTTACTACTGAGATGGCTTTCTCAGGCCCCCAAAACAGAATGGTGCTGCCCACAACGGGATGGGTCTTCCTGCATCAATTAACATAATCAAAACAATTCCCCCGAAGACACATGCACAGGCCAGTCTCACCTAGACAGACCCTCATTGAGACTCTCACCAAGTAATTCTAGATGTGTCAAGGTGATAAAACTAAGCATTGCACCCACTCTGCTGAAGGGGCCTGAGGGATGAGATATGAGCAATGAGCCATTCCAGCCCTCTGGCAGCTGAGTAAGCACAGACCATGGTTCACACCCACAAATGCACATGACGTTGGTGACATTGATATTAACAGTGTATTATCTTGGTTTCTGACTGCACGGCTTTGTGTGTGCTGAGTGAATCTCCCTTGTACTGTTGTAAATGTGGAGTGGATTCTGTGCTCTCCTCCTTCAGGCTCCTCTGGGAAAATATTTCTGAAAATTCATCATTGCTAGGGCTGAAGAAAAAGCTCAGTTGGTAAAGTCCTTGCCGCACAAGCATGAGGACCTGGGTTCCATCCCCAGATCCATGGAAAAAAACAGGTATGGTGGCACACCTATAATCAAGGCTGAGGAGGTGAAGTCAGAGGACCCCTGGGACTCACTGGCACTTAGCCTAGCTTCCTTGATTAGTTCTGCACCAGTGAGTGACCCTGCCTCACAAAACAAGGTGGACAGTTCCTGAAGGGCAACATTTGAGGTTGACCTCTGGTCTGCCCCTGGCCCCGCCACAAGGATTCTTTGATATGAATTGATCCAGAGGGCTGGGGCCAGTGTCTCCCTGGGACTAGTGAATTCTGATGTCCTGACCCAGAGGGTAGGACTTGATGAGTAGCCGTGCTCAGATAGCCCAGGGATGTTCTAAAGTCCCAGGAGCCTACAGCTGCCTGAGCGCCATCAGAGAAAGTCTTGTAGAAGAGATGGCACCTGGCCCAGGTTGTCTGGAAACCCCAAGGAGGAGCCTTTGCATGTAGGTACAGAATCACCTGGCTGGGTGCATGGCCTGGCCCTCGTGGGGCTTCAGCACCCCACACACAGTGCAGTAAGGAGATGCATGCTCCCATTTAGGGATGGCCGCGTTGGAAACATCCCGCAGCCACCCCGGGCAAGAGCCGGGCAGCAGCATTGTGGGAGTGTACACGGACACCTGGGTTTGGGTTGGGCTCTCCTGTGGGTTAGTCCCTCTGACTCTCCTGACAGCCTATTATTCCCATCTACAAACACAGAAGCAGGGCTTCGAGGGATCATGGGAAGTGCCACCTAGGAACGAATGACTACTTAGTGAGGGAACCTCCACTTGAGCTCAGTTGGTAGGTTCCCGAAGTTCATGAACATAGTCTATAATCACCTTATGTGCAGACCACCTGATGGGAGACAGCCAAGGTGAGTGGACACAAGCAGTTTCTTTTTTAAGATGACCTTGGAATCCAGAATGATTCTAACAGCAGCCATGACTTCTGCTTCCACCTGGTATATGTAGGCTAGACAGCAGCTCTGAATCTCCATGGAATGTCACCGACTCAGAAAGCCTAGGCACTCCAGCCCTTCACAGAGATGTTCGTTCATCAGTGTTTAATGTTTAGTGCAGCACCATTCACCATAAACTAGTTTCCAAAAAGACAAATATTGTATTTTTTATCATTTGTGGTTCCTAGATTTTTATATAGATACGTAAGATTACACACACGTGTATGACAAGAAAGTAGAAATAACAGTGTCTAGGAGGAACCGCCTAGTTTCATTTCTGTTGATGTGGTAAAACATCCTAATAAGTAACTTAGGGCGGGGAAGGGTTGATTTTGGCTTTCAGTTCCAGGTTACAGCCCCTCACTGTGGGGAAGTCAAGGTGGCAGGAACTTGAAACAACTAGTCACGTCACATCCACAGTCAAGAGAGAAACTGATGAATTATGTATTCCTTGTGCTCAACCCTCTCTCTGTTTATACAGTCCACGACCCAAACCTAGGGAATGGTCCTGCCTACTCTCAGGCTGGGTCTTTCCACATCAACTTATATAATCAAGACACTCCCCCACAGACATTCCCATAGGCCAACCTGCTGTGAACTCGTCACTGAGACTCTCTCCCCAGGGGAGTCTAGATTGTGTCAAATTGACAATTAAAACTAATCATGACGAACAAAGGGAAGTGACGGGGAAGAAGGGTGAGAACAGAGAGAGAAGGGGAGTGTGAATGCGAACGTGTGAGATACAACATATAACTGTAGTATAATTGAAGACTGAAGTATAATTTTAAAAACTCTTTGAAGTCTTGGAGCTGAGCTGATTGTCTCAAGACTCTGGTCCACAAGAGGCACTTAACTGCATCTCCCTGCCACAGGTGAGCTTGTGTGATCCCCTCCAGCAGAACAATGAGCAAACTCTTCACCTGCAATCTCATTTACTTTGTTGTTCTCGAGGTCTTCATTCACTTGCTCCTTGAATTCAGTCTCCTCACTTTCTCTGTTTATCAGAAAGCAGCAGCCGATGATTCACTTCACCCTCAGAAAAATGGTGCCTGAGACTGGGTAGTAGTCGACGTAATAGCTCCAGACTGAATGCTTCTGGCCTCTTCTGCATGGTGGGTAGTGTTGCCATTTGTCTATCAGCCTTCTGCATGGCCCGGGCATGTCTGAGCATGTCCGTATGTGTGTATAGGCATGATCTATGCTGGGAGAGGGGGCAGAGAGTCGGTACTCCCCATGCCAGGTCTCTAGGAGTGATCTGGGGTGACAGGCAGGACTGGGAGTTACTTGCTTAGTAGAGTACTTAGTAGAGTACTTGCTTAGCATCCACAAGGCCCTGGGGTCAATCCTAATATATAAATCAGGTGTCGTGGCCTGTGCCTGTAATCCCAGCATTTGGGAGGTGGAGGCAGGAGGATTAGGTGTTCAAAGTACTTCTCAATAATATTGTAAGTTTGAGGCCAATTTGGGCTACATGAGACCCTATCTCAAAAAAAAAGAGGAGGAAGAGGAGGGGAGAGGAATGGAAAGGAGGGAGGGGAGGAAGGGAGCAGTGAGGGAGGGCAGGAGAGGAGACAGCGGAGGAGAGAGATGAGGGTGCGGAAGAAGCACAGTGCCCACCGGAGCAGGGCAAAGACAACACAGACTGGACAACAAAGCCTTTTACACTTTGATATTCTCTGGCAGGGGCCTTTGCCCGTGAACTTGGCTGTACTTCAAGGAGAAAGGCGGACTTGGAAGTCTACAGTACGCAGGCTCCAGGTGGACTCCGACCCTTGGCTCTCAGTACATCCAATGGCTCTGATAGCCAGTGCTCCTGCTCTGTGTACCATAGCCAGGCTGTGTGTAAGGGGAGGAGGGGATCGGGAAGTTCCTCTGGCCTCAGGGAGACCCCACCTCCAGCCCCCTCCAGAGAGCAAGACTGTAGGCTCAAGGTTCCATGGGTAGTGTGGCTTCATTTACAAACCCACTAAGCCTTCACCGGCTCCTGGCTCTGGCCCGGGAAGCCACCATGTCAGCTACTCCAAGCCTCTCCGTAGCTCTCTGGGGCAAGACCTAGCATATGGCTAACATTTGATAATTATTTGTCAGGGGCACAGAGTTGCTCCCCTGAAGCAGCACCCTACAAGGCCACGTTTCCACTGAGCTGTGGCCCTGTTCTGGCCTCTACTTGAGTTGAAAGCAGCTCAGCTTCTCCTAAGGTTTCTCCTTATACATACTAGAACTCCTGGGCCATCAATCTGCCCCTGGGGGCGCTCCACCCAGCACACTCTCTGCCTTTCCATTCATGAAACAGTAGCAAATACCACTGACCAGGAGATCTACTCTGTGGGGTTCTCTGACTGCCCCCACTGTCATGGGACCTGAGTCTCTGCTGCTGACAGTAAGCGGGAGGGTGTCCCTTGACTCACTGCCCTGACAGCCCTGCTGGGGAGACAGAAATCTGCCCAGGTTGTTGCTGTACAAATATTTGCTGGGCACCTGATACAAGCACCTAAGAATTGGCTCTGCAGTGAGCTGAGTGGGGCCTCAGGGCTCAGTAGCTTGCTGTGAGCAGCTGAGGGGTCCCTGAGCAGTATTTTCTCATTTCTCTGTGTTAAGCAATTCATGATTTAGCACTTTTAGGTCATGCACACACATCCCCCCCCCACACACACACATTTGTCCTCAAGCAGGACTTTGTCCCAGGTACTGGCTCTACATGGATGTGCTCACCTTTATCACTGGTTTGGGCAGACCTACCCCTCCCCACCTGCCCCTGTCCCCGGTACTGAGTTTCTCTCCCCAGCCCTGCGACCCTTCACTGAAGCCTGGACTTACTCAGGGCCTTTACCATCTACAACCCTTGCCTATAGCCTTCCCTTTGGACTGCCAGGTAAATCCAGGTCCTACCGAATATCCAATCCCAAGTGTGGATGTAGGCGTGGGGCATAGCTGAGACCAGCCTCAGAGTCTGGGCACGTGCCCTGCCACAATGGCCAGTGTGTCACTAAGGGCCAAGAACATAGTATCTGGCTGCACAGGGCCAGGGATTCCTTATTGAGAGAAGCGGACTTAGCAGTGGAGTTCCTCCTGTGAGTACTGTCCCCACGCCATCATATCCCAGGGCACCGTCCAGTTCACCTTAACTCCTGAGGACTTTTGTCTGCACCTAAGCATTGCTTCAGCTCTTCCTCCAGCAAGCAAATGTCTTGCAAACAGAAGCCACTTGTGGAGCCTATTCTTCCTGTGCCTAGCATGGGCCTGTTGTGTACCAGGTCCTTCACAAAGCCTGGCAGGGATGAACAGCTCCAGTATATTTTCAGGGGTTCTGGAGCAGGGCTTCTTAAGGTTTCCCCACTCAGGAGCTCTTTGCCCCCCAGTTAATGATTTAAATGAGAAATGTCCCCCATAGGCTCATATACTTCAACACTTGGTCCCTGGTTAGTGGCAACGTTTGGGAGATTGTGGAACCTTTAGGAGGTGAAGCCTCGCTGGAGGAAGAATGCCACTAGTGAAGGCTTTGAGAGCTTATAGTCTCTTTCCACTTCCAGCGCACGCTCGATCTCTCTCTCTCTCTCTCTCTCTCTCTCTCTCTCTCTCTCTCTCCTTCCTGGTTTAAGTTGAAGGTGTGTGACCTCCTCCTGCTCCATTCCTTCCTTCCTTCTGCCACGCCTCCCCCACAGTTACGGACTGTCCCTCTGGAACTGTAAGCCCAAATAAACTCTTCCCTCTAGAAGTTGATTTGGGCCATGGTATTTTATTACAGCAACAAAAAGTAACTAATGCACTTATGTATATTTACACAAAATAAGCATATAAATCGAACATCACTGATAATACATCATAAAAATATTTTAAAGATTTATTTGTGCGTGTGCACACACATATGCAATACCCTGAATATGGAAGTCAGAGGACAACCTGGGGCAGTCAGTTCTCTCCTTTCACCACGTGGGTTCCAGGGATCGAACTCAGGTCATCAGGCTTGGAGGCAAGTATCTCTACCCACTGAGCCATCTTGCTGGCCCATAAATTTATTTATTTATTTTTCTTTTATTTTTTGAGACAGAGTCTCTCTGTAGCCCCAGCTGACCTGGAACTCTCTGTGTGGACCAGGCTGGACTTGATCTCACAGATCAAGTTTCCCTACCTCAGGTTCCTGAATGCTGGGATTAAAGGCAAGTGCCACTACGCATAGCTCCATAAATTTATTTTAAAACAATTCTTTGGCAAACATATAAGTTTACCGTTTATTAAAGATGAAAGCAAATTGACACACTAATGAGAGGGATGCGCTTGTTTATTTTTACACAAAGAACTAAATCTTGGTCTGTGGTTCAGTTAATAGAATGTTCACTGGGCACAAAGGAAGCCCTGGGTGTGAGCTCCAGCACCACATAAATTGGGTGTGGAGTACTCCTGTAATCCTAGCTCTCAGAAGGTAGATCCTTGGCTACATAGCGAGTTCAAAGTCAGCCTGCATATGTGAGACTTTGCCTCAAAAAGAAAAAAAAATAGATAAATAGACAATTTTTTTCTCTCTTCCTCCAAAAGAATTAAATCTTGGCTAAATTTTAGATTCTGCAGGCATAGAACATCTTCAGCATTTCTGAGATTTGATCGATATTTTGATTTTTACAGTCATCAGTGCTGAGAACACTGCTTTGCATAAATATGGAGTACAAAATGGAAAAAGTATGTTTAGGGCCATTTCAGAAATTGTTGGAAATTCTGTCCCAATCCCATGCCAAAATTCATGGAAAGAACTTTTTTTTAATGAAACTCAAGTCAACAATTCAAATAGCAACTTTTAAAGACTTTTTCTGAAAAGGTTTGTTTTATTTTTAATAGTATGTGTGCCTCTGTGTGAGTATGTGTACATGAGTGTGGGTGTCTGAAGATACCAGAAGAGGGCATCAGATCCCCTGGAGCTGGAGTTACCACCTGATGTGGGGGCTGAGAACTGAACTCAGGTTCTCCACAAGAGCAGCAAGCATTCTTAACCACTGAGCCACCTCTCCATCCAGCCACTCAAACATAAGTTTTTTAAATCAAATGTTCTAACACAGTACAATCCAAGATGACACTGATTTGGAGGCTGGTGAGATGAGTCAGCATGTAAAGGTACTTCCTGCAAACTCAGTGACCTGAGTTCAATCCCTGAGACCCACAGGATGGCAGGAGAGAACAGACTCCTGCAAGTTGTCATCTGATCTACACACACACACACACACACACACACACACACTAAATGTAATAAAACATTTTAAAAAATACTAATTTTGTACTCATATTCTTAGGAAAATATGAAAAAAACCTTTGTTTTCCATAACAAAACCATTATGTTTCTATAAGCAGAAAACTCTGCATGCATAGTAAATTCAAGGCATTTCATGCAACATTTGTTGGTGCTGCATGGTATGACGTCATGCACAGTGTTCCATGATGTGCCTCAGGCTATGACTTAATGACCAGAACCTCTGGGGATCTAGGGAGAGCACAGAATGATCTGTGCTGTTCAACCCCACCGCACAAGCTGACAGACACAGGACTGGAGAACTGCAGGAGCCGGGTGCCTGCCACGATCCCAGGAAGGAAGTGCGTAACAGGCCAGAGGCAGCACTTGAGCTCAGTTCTCACCCACAGTGGGGACAGGCAGCCTGTCCACTGCTCACCGGGATGACTAACAGTGCTGGAGTACCTCCAGACCTCTGGCCATGCCAGGTGGGCGGCAGGCATGGCCAGGGCCAGACTCGAATCTGGCCTGAGGCTGAGGGCCCCTGAGTCATGGGAACAGCAGCTCTCTCCTAAACCTTTCCTCTAGACCTGGCTGAAGGCCCAGCCCTTCTCCTAACCCCATTTCCAGAACAAGGAACCGTGCCCCAGAAAATTAGAAAGCTGTCACAGACCTGTAGTGAACCTGGCCTATGCTATGTTGGCTGTGTGATATTGGGGAAACTGTTTAACATCTCTGGGGCTCACTTGGTCTTCAAAAAACAGAAATCAAATTAGGGTACTGCTTGCAAGACCATAGGGAGAACTGACTGAGATGCTACTCAAAGAACCCTCAGAATGGGGTTGAGGAGGTAGCTTAGGCAGTAAAGTGCTCTCCATAAAAGGATGAGGAGTTCAGTCACCAGAACCCAAGTACAAAAGAGCTGGGTATGGTAGTGCGTGCTTGCAATCCCAGCGCTCAGTAGGCAGAGACAGGCAGATCCCTGGGGAGCTCACTGGCCATCCAGCCTAGCCTAGTTAACGGACTCCAGGCCAGTGAGAAACTGCCCTGTCTCAAAAAAAGGGTGGACAGCACCTGAAGAAAGATTCTAAAGCTGTCCTCTGCCTCTATTGCAGATGCACAGAGGTACATGCACACCCACAGACACATACACTCACACATGTGAACATGCATGTGCACATACATGTGCATGCACACGGAGCCCTCAAAATGTGTGAGGGTTGTAGGGACCTGATTCACAACTGCTACTTTCCTCCACCCAAAGATCCCTGGAGTGATTACCTTCCCCCTGTACTCCAGGCTAATGAGGGTGCTGGGCCTCTTGAAGAAAATGGAGGATGGCCTTGAGCAAGGTTCTTCCCAAACATCTGTGGTACCAATGGAAAACAAGTTATGAAGGGAACTTAAGGTGAAGGGCAGACAGTGGGGTCTGTGATGATTGGTCATAACTGTCAGCTTGACACAACCTAGAATCACCTGGGAAGAAAGTCTCAAACAGGCATCGAGTAGCTCAGGCATATCTATGGAAGTGAAATATTTTATTTTTATTACTTTTTATTTTATGTGTATGAGTGTATTGCTTGCATGCATGTAAGCACACCCATGTTGTGCAATGCCCAAGGAGATTAGAAAAGAATGTTGGATCCCCTGGAACTGGAGTTACAGTTGTTAGCTGCCATGTGGGTGCTAGGAACAGAACCCTGGTCCTCTGCAAGAGTAGCCAGTGCTCTTAATCACTGAGCCATCTCTCCAGTCTTGGGACAATCTTGATTAAATTACTTGATGTGAGAAGACTCAAGCTGAAACTGGATGGCACCAATGTGCCCTGGCTTTGAGCCTGGAGGATATAAGAGTAGAGAAAGCAGGTTGAGCACCAGTATGCATGGATTCATTTCTCTCTGCTCTTGGCTGGATGTGATGTGACTAGCTGCTTCAATCCCTGACCCCTTAACTTCCTCACTATGATAGACTGTAACCTGGAACTGTGAGCTAAAACAAATCCTTTCTTCTCTAAGTTGCTTTCTTTTAAGTGTTTATTATTATTTTTAGTAATGTGTATATGTGTGTGCTTCCTGAGCTTATGTGCATCATGTGTGTATGGGAGCCTATGGAGGCCAGAAGAGGATGTTGGGTCTCCTGGAGCTAGAGTTGCAGGTGGTATCAGCTGCCATATAGGTGGCAGGAATGGAATCTGGGTCATCTGCAAGAGCAATAAGTGCTCCTAACTACTGAGCCATCTTTCCAGTCTTTCCCCGCTCTGCTGACCAAAACAAAGCTGCCTTTTGTCAGGATGTCTTAACACAGAAACAGAAATGAAACTAGGACAGGGTCTGACAAGGGGACTCATAAGGTGGCCAGAGCTCTTACACAGGCACAGGGAGCCAGATGTGGCTGGAGGCCTGGAGTGAGCATGAACCAGAGGGTAGGAGGTACTTCCTGTGAGTTACAGAGAATAAGGACACCTTTGTTCAGGTGACCATGGGTGACCTTGCTTTATCACCAGTCTGTTTGACCTTAGACACTGGCCTCAGGGCTGCAAGGGGGATGAGCAGCAGGCAGGGATGCTGTGAACCAGGTGAAAATGGGTCTCACAGGAGCCTGGCAATGGATGCGCAAGCCAGGGCTCAAAGGCCACCGGAGGGCGGATGTCTGCTGAAACGGGCCTTCCTTTCCGTGTCACATAAGTGCCTGATGAGATGCACCCCCACACCTCAGGTCCTTCCCAGACCCATTGCTTAACAGAGCCCCTCAGTCACAGTGCTGACCTCAGACTCAGCACACCAGACATGGAGGGTCATTTCCTGAGAAGACAGGACTGGAAGATTTGACTAGAGTTTTCCTACCTCTGAGCCAGAAAGCCCCTCTATACACTGTCTCATACAGCTTTTGGTGGGTGCCGTGCTACAAGCTACCCTGAGACTCACTCTTGACAGAGAATTCTGTCAACTGGGCAGACACATAGACCTAGACAGAGCCAGCCACACTTCGGAAAAAGTGGGAAGATCAGCCTGACCAAATGAGAACTGTGGACAGTTGTTCAGCAATGGTACCATTGCGGGCCGGGCTAAGCAGAGGAAGGCTTTATCCAGGCGTTGGGCCTCCTCTTCCAACCGAACCCTCAGTAGGCCTAGTCCCATGCACTTGCCCCTCAGAGGCCAAGATGGGGTTTGCAGAGTCCCAGGACACCGGACAACTATGAGATTTTACCCGCTCCCCTGTAGGGCAGGTTGTGTGAGTAGAAATCCAGGAAGTTCAACAGCCTAGGAGCAGTTGGCCATCAGGGTGATCTGTGCCAGGGTAAACAGGGCCTGGCGCAGGCTGCAGAACCCTGTCCCAGGGCAAACACTGCCCTTTGCCAAATAGGGAATTGTTTTCGCCAAAGCAAGAGAAGAGCAGTTCCGCCAAGCCTGTTGACCACTTACCCACCCCAGCTTCTGACATCATTCCTTACTAACCCTGCACCCAGGGGCCAGGGAGGGGGCAGGCTCTCCTGACCATGAGTAAAAGACATAAAAGTTATTGCAAAAAAAAAAAAAAAGTGCATGAAGAGCAATGAGTAATCAGAGTCATAAAGCTCTTAAACAACAATACAAAGCCGCTTACTAACCCACCCATGCATCAGGCACAATGCATCCTTCTCCATCTTAAAGAGCCCTATGAGTTTGGCAGGCAGGGAGGAGCAAGCCAGCCTGCTACCCAAGAAAACGGGTGCAGAATGCTAAAGACTTTATGAGAGTGTGGACAGCCCCCTGGGTTTCAGCAGTATCTCCACCCCGTGCCTTAGGCAGGGTCCCAGCTCTGTGAGCCTCAGTTTCCCCATCTTTGATTGAAGTTGGGGGCCATCAATCACAAAGGAGTTTCAAGATAAGAACCTTGGGCTGGAGAGATGGTGCTATGGGAAAGCCACTTGCCTTCAAGTCCGAGGACCTGAGTTTGATTCCACATGGGGAAGGAGAGAATTGACTCCCCACAAGTTATCCTCTGACCTCCACATGCACATCATGGCAAGCACACACATGGATGGATAAAATGTAATTTTAAAGATTTATTTTTATTACTTTTATTTATGTATATGCGTGGCATCAATAAAATGTAATTTAAAAACACAAAATAAGAGCCTTTTACACCAATAGCTGCACACCTGGATTGTACTAGACTCTTATTAAGCAGGTTCCTATACCAGGCCTGAAGTACCATGGCAAACTGGAGCCCAACAGCTTACCAGAACCCCATTGATAAGAGAAGCAAAGGAAGGGCAACTCTCTAAGCTCCTGGAGGATTGGAGACATGGCTCAGCAGCTCTTCCCGAGGACCCAAGTTTGTTTCCCAGCACCCTTGTGGAGTGGCTTGCTGCTGTCTGTAACTCTAGCTCCAGAGGATTGGACACCCTCTTCTAGCTTCTGTGGGAACTCACAGGCACGTGGCACACACACATACACACACATACACACACACACATGTACACACACATACAAACACACACACGTACACAGACTTAATTTTTTAAAGAGAGAGATTTGAACCTCTAAAATTCTTGTAATAAGATGCTGTGAGTGTGGAAGGAGACATATCATGTGAGCCCATAGGAACGTGAGAGCACTTGTGTGAGGGTGTGTGTGGATACACGTGTGTGCCTGCTTTTTGGAAGCCCGGCTTCAACTGCTACATCCTCTGTCCCAGGCAGAGCCTTTGTAGACCACAGTCAAGCCATTTACTGCCCGTGGGGAAATCTCTGCCCTGCAGCGCACATGATGAATAGGAATTGGACACACCTGAGTAACAAACCAGTGAGTAATCTGCGTGATAAACACAGCTCAGGCCTGGCCCATAGGGCTCTGACATGGTTCACACTTGTCCCTAGGGGATGAAACACTCTCAAAAGCAATTAGTGACCTCTGGAGACAGCACAGGAGAGTGAGTCACTGGAGACTCTTAAGCTGGCCACTGCCACCTAAGACTCACCTTCTGTTCTACTTTGCTTGGCTGAGGGTGTGTGTGTGTATGTGTGTTGTGTTCGAGCATGCATGTGTAAGTCAGAGGACAATCTCAGGTGTCCTCCAAGCTTGCATTCCTCCTCTGTTGCTACCCAAACTAACACAAACTTCACAGCAGAAAACAGTACCTAGGACTGGGGAGTTAGATCAGTTGATCTTGCAAACATGAGTATCTGAGTTTGATCCCCAGAACCCATATTCAAAATTGTGCGTGGTGGCACAGGTTTGTAAACCCAGGGCCGAGGAGGAGCCAGGAGGATCCCTGAAGCTCACTGGCCAGACATCCTAGCATAACTGGTGAGTTCCAAGCCAATGAGGCCCTGTCTCAGAAAACAAAGTGGAGGGTGCCTGAAGATGACACCTGAGGTTGACCTCTGGTCTACACATACATGTTCATTTTCATACATACAACCTCACACATGAATATATATATATATTCACACACATGTACATATGTATGCATGTCCACACATACGCACAAATGAAGACAGCAAACATTCATTCTCTTACAGTTCAAGAAAGCAGAAAGAAGTCCAAAAGGAGCCTCGCAGGGTTAAAATCCTTCTGATGGCTCCAGGGATACCCACATGCCCTGGCTAGTGGTCTCTTCCTCTCCCTGATCTTCAGTCATGAAATAACATTTACTTATCTCTGTGATTTGCTATACTCCTCTTATAAAGACACTTGTATCTATTCTCATCTACTATGATAATCTTCCCATCTCAAGTTCTTTAATTTATTACATCTGCAAAGTTTGAAATAAGACCTCAAGTAGCTGAGGCTGGCCTCAAACTTGATAGGTAGCAACAGTAACCTTGAATTCCTGATCTTTCTGCTTCCACCTACCAAGAGCTGGAATTATAGGTGTGCACAACTACACCCAGTTTATGTAGTGCAAGGGATGGAGCCCAGGGCTTCATGCATGTCAGGAAAGCACTCTACCAACTGAGCTGTGTCCCCAGGATTTTGAGGACATTTTAAGAATTGCCTTTCAGTTCCCCTCTGTGTTACCATTGTTCACAAAGCCTCTCTTGAGAACTGTATTAGTTACTTTTATATTGCTGTGATGAAATACCCTGGCAAAAAGTAACTTAAAGGAGAACAGGTCTGATTTTGGCTTATGGTGCCAAAGGGATGGAATCCATCACGCTGGGGAAGGCATGACAGCAACCAGGGAAGGCACAGCAACAGGAGCAGGAGGCTGGTGATCACATTTTATCCACACACAGGAAGCAGAGAGAGAGCAGGAAATGGTGTCTGACTATAAACCCTGAAAACTCATCCCCTGCTGACACACTTCCTCCAGCAAAGCTCTGCCTCCTAAACAGTCTATAACCACGCTGAATAGTGCCACAAAGAAGAGACGTGAGTCTCTAGGGGACGTTCCTCATTCAAACCACCATGAGAGTTTAAGGGCCAGCGTTGGTGAGAATATCTCTACCCAGCAGGTGCCTGGGAAGTCTGTAGGAAGGAGACTGTGAATGAATGAACTTGGCAAGGATAAGAAGTGCGTGAGAACAGAGATCCTAGGAGCAGGTGGGCGGATGGGGCAATCACCTCACACACAGCCAGTAGGGACAGGACCTCTCAACGGTGGAGGCCCCAGCATGGCATGGTCCCTTCATGCCCAGGCATGGAGGGACCATGAGTGGGAGAAGTGTGGAAAGCTGGGGTAGAAGAAACAAAAAGAAGCCCAGAGTCTGAGGCAGGTATGGTGGCTAAGCCCCATGTGTCTGTGTGAGTGAATGATTGAGTGAATGCATGCATGCAGGTGTGTGGAAGCTGGAGGTCAGCCTCAGATATCATTCCAAAGGATATTGTCCGCTTGTTTGTTTGGTTTTAGGCAGGGTCTCAGCATGTAGCCCTGGCTGGCTTGGAACTCACTTTGTAAACCAAATGGGCCTCGAACTCACAGAGATTCACCTGCCTCTGCCTCCTGAGTGTTGGGATTAAAGGAGTGTACAACCACGCTTGCTTTTTGGAACAGGACTTCTCACTGGCCTGGGGTTTCCTGATTCCCCAACCCCCAAGAATTCATCTGTCTCCCGCAGCGTCCCGCTGGGGTTATAAGCTCATACCACTACACTAATAATTTCTTAAATGTGGGTTTGGGGGATTGAACTCAGTGCCTCATGCTTATGTGGCAAGGACTTCCCCCACTGAGCCATCTTCTCTTCAGCTCCTGCCCTTCATTTTCAGCACCTTAGGAGGTCCCCACACCATAAGGGGATAGAGAAGTCCCTAATCCAAGTTCACAGGGCCAAACAGCTAGCTGTGCCAGAATTTACAGGCCTGTTTGACCGGTTCTGCTATCCTGGGACAGCCAGCTCTGTGCCAAGCTTTGCACACTTCCAGTGGCCTTCCTGTCCCTATCTCTTTAGGTGCCAGGTCTTTCATCTCTAAAACAAAGAGGGCAGGCTAGTTGATCGAAAGCTGGCTTTCAGTTCCCAAGGCCCTATGTCTTTGGGTAACTCTGATCATCATGGACTTCCTGGGGATAGGGCACTGGGGTCTAAAGTTCCTCCTGCTGACAAAACACAGTTCCTTTGCTGTGGCCAAGAGATGATCCAGGGCAAAGAGGGAGAGGCCCATGGCAAAGATGACTCCATGGCTCAAAAATGAGAATCAAAGCAGCCCGCAGGATTGTGCAAACTGCCCTCAAGGCTGCCAGTCAGCCCTAGCCAGGAGGAGGGATGTTTACAGACCCATGTGTGCCTACATTTAACTCCATCTGCAAATGTATACAGGCTGCCTGGAGGTAGCTGAACAGGGACCACAGGAGATGGCCTTATTGAGCCCTTCATCCCAGACACCTGTTCCACCATTCATTCACTTACTAATTTATTCATTATTCTCATATCTGTCCATTCCTTCACTCATTTCCCAAGTGTGTGCCAGGCATTATGCAAGGCCCTGTGGGTAAAAGTCACGATATCCCAAAGAGCCTGCAGGTCCTGAGAACTTCGAAGAACAGAGGCACTAAATATAGACACTAATCCCTGGGGCAAGCTTGCTGCAATGATAAAGGTCTGTGCCTGGATCCCAGGAACATGGAGCAGAGGACTTTGGTATCATCCTAAGCAAAATATTTAACCACCAGTTTAAAAATCAAAACAAGATAATAACTCTACACTCAATTACCTCTACAAACATTTTTCTCTTCCTCAGGAGCGTAGAGCTGAATGTCACTTTTAAAATGGTCTTTAAATCCCAGTTGGATGCTGGCCAGGAAAACTAACCTGAAGTTGTTCTCTAAACTCCCTGCCTCCTGGGGTCTGCCCAGTCTGTTAGATGTCTGAGGAAGAAGGTCTTTACATCCAGTTGCCAGAACCAAGGCCAAGGTTCATAATACTGAAGTATAGGGGCTGTCGAGATGGCTCAGTTGGTAAATTTCTTGCCTCAAAAGTACAAGGACTGGAGTTCCAACCCCAGAACCTATGTAAATAAATCAGGCTTGGTCAACTGGGTTGTAATCCCAGTGATGGGGAGGTGGAGACAGGGTATCCTTGAAGCTTACTGGCTAGTCAGTCTAGCCAAATTAGTGAGCCAAAGTTAAGGAGAAACCCTGCCTCAGAAAGGAAGGTGGAATGGCTAAGAGAGAGTCCAGCTGCTAAAGGCACTTGCTACCAAGCCTGATGACTTGAAGTTCAATCCTTGGAACTCACACAGTAGAAGGAGAGAATTGACTCCTGCAAGTTGTTCTCTGACCTCCACACATACACCATGCATGTGCACACACATGCACATACACACAAAATAAATACATAAAATGTAAGTTTAAAAAATGTTGGGTGTGGTGGTGGATGCCTTTAATCCCAGCACTTAGGATGCAGAGGCAAGCATATCTCTTGAATTTAAGGCCAGTCTGGTCTACACAGCAAGTTCCAGGTCAACTGGGGCTACAGGGAGACCCTGTCTCAAAATTTTAAAATATAAGTTAAAAAATAAGATAGAGAAAGATGTAATGTTGTAACACTGACTCTGGCTTCCACATACATGTGTACTGGCTTCCACACATGTGCAGCCATACACACAGTGAGCACTCATACAGAGTCCTGGGGTGTGACCGTGCTTTGACTCCAAGTTCCCTGGACAGCTGGGCTTTTGGGAAACTCTGCCGTGTCCTGGGGCGTGTTTATGACGGGGACTCAGGGCTTGGTGGGAGGGATCTTCCCTTTCCCCTCTCACAAGCCCTTCGAATATTTGGGGGGTTCAGTATATGTTTTTCTTTCTTGACTGTTCCCTTTCATAAAAGACAGGAAAAGATGGCACTTCATAAGCGGCTTCTGGTGGCAATGCTACAGATGCCTCTGGGACCGGGAGACAGAACACGCTCTGGCAGCAGCTCTAGGGCACTGAGAGAGCAAATGCCAGGGATCCCACAGAGTCACACTCTAATAAAGTACCTCTCTTTATGTTTGAGTGGGAAATATCCCCCAGAGGGTCATTTGCTTAAATACTCTGTGCCCAGATGACAGTGCTGTTTTGGAAGGTTATGACACCTTGTGAGAGTGGAGGTTCACCAGAGGAAGAAGTATGTCACGGTCACTGGCGGCGGGTCTTGAGGTTTTATAGCCCAGCCCCACTTCTTGTTTGCTCTCCACCTCTGGACAGGTGATGCAGTGTGACAGGCAGCCTCACAGCCTCATGCTCCTGCTGCATGCCTTCCTTTTCATGATGAACTGTCCCCTCTGGATCTGTGAGCCAAAACAAACCTTTTCTCCCTTAAGGTGCATTGCTTAGAGTTTTATCACAGCAACTGAAGAAAAACTAAGACATTCTTACCAAGATATCTGACCGCTTTTATTTTTCATTTCTCTAAAATATGTTTCCAGAAACTAAACTGAAATAGAAACACACTTAGAAATATACTTTTCAAGTTGTTTTTTAAATTTTATTATTTCTCTCCCATTAGCAGTGTGTGTGTTACCTATTTCACAACACCATCACCAGCATCAAGTGTTAGGGTGTCTTTACTTTTTCATCTTTGACTCATGTGTGTGTGTGTGTGTGTGTGTGTGTATGTGTGTGTGTGTGTCTGTCTGTGTGGAGGGGGTGTGTATGCCCATGTGTGTGGGGGTGCATGAGCATATGTTGGAGGGTGACTGTGCAGGCTAGAAATTGATGCCAGGTGCCTTCTTTAATCTCTCTCTACAGAGACAGGTCTCTCATTGAATCTAGATCTCACCGATTTGGCTTGGCTGACTGGTGGGCAAGCCCCAGGGACCCTCCTGTTTCTGCCTCCCCAGCACTGGGATTATAGGAACATGCCATCGCACCTAGTGTTTATGTGGCTGTTGAAGATGGAACTCAGGTCTTCATGTTCGCATAGCAAGCACTTTACCAGATGAGCCATCTCCCCAGGTCCCATCTTTGGCTTTTATTAAGAAATTTTTTTTCAATATGTTGTATTGCTTTGATTATTCTTAGCAGTAGCTGGTTTTAGAAGTCTGAATTTATTTTCAATAGTCCCTTAAAATACAGAACCTCCTAGGAAAGTGGAAGGGAACAGATGCTAAGGGCACCTTGAATTTGCTGTAGTCAGGTCTAATGTGTCCTTCAAGGTGTCTTCCTTCACCCAAAGCAGCTTCTTGGCCTTGTCTTTCCCAGAAATTCTGTTTGGCTCTTTCAAATCCTTTATGTGTCTGAAAGGATTTTCAGAAAGTGTCATGCCCTCCCTAGGGAAGATAACACCATTTTCCCATAGGTTACTCAAGGTGCTGATTCATACCAGGGCTCTGAAATCCTCATGAAACATGTAAGGCGCACCTGTGTGAAGTAGGCCTGTGTGAAGGAGGAAGGCCTATGTGAGGATGGCTTCTGTGATGTCGGTCTGTGTGAATGAGGCAGCCCTGTGTGAGGTAGGCCTGTATAAGGTAAGTCTATGTGAGGTCTGAATGAGGGAGACAGGCCTGAGTAAGGCAGGCCTGTGTGAGGCGGGCCTGTGTGAGGGAGGATGGCTTGTATGAGGAGGGCCTGTATGAAGGAGGTAGGCCTGTGTGAGCTAGGTCTATGTGAGGATAGCTTGTTTGAGGGGGTCTGTATAAGGGAGGCAGGGCCTATGGGAGGTGGGCTGCCCTGAGCCTCAGTTTCCTCCGCCTCCAACATGGTGCCTGTCGGGTTGAATGAATGAATATGAGACAAAAGAAAGTCTAAGTGGAGCTGGGGCTGTAGCTCAGTGAGTAGAATGCTTGCTTGGCATACACACACTCTTTGATTCCATTCCCAGCACTGTATAAACTGGACCTGGTAGTGTATACCTGTAATCCCAGCACTTTGGAGGTAGAGGCAGGAGGATGAGAAGTTCAAGACTATCCATGGTTATATTGTAAGTTCAAGGCCAGCCTGGGTTGCATGAGATCTTGTTTAAAAAACAAACAAACAAAAAACTGAGTACCCATAAGTACCTGTTCCTCGGCACATAAAGAATTTCAGGTGTTCTGTTCTCTCACTTTCTGGAGAGCCAGGGAACAGCTTTATCTCTGAATCTCTGGTTGCGAGCCCAGAATGTCAAAGTCAATCAATCAAATTGCTTATTGAGTAAGCATTCTCTGCCCCTGGCACTGGCTTCCTGTCTTTGGACTGGGAAGTGAGTAGAACCATTTCCTCAGGCAGTTGCTGAACAGATGACTGCTGACTCTCTGTCCCCTACCCCACCCACCTCCCCTGGCCTCCAATACACACGGGGAAGTAAATTCAAGGACTTGCATTCCTAACATCCCTTGCTCCATGGCAGCCAAGTGACTCCAGTCTGGCCTGTAGAGTACAGCAGGGGCTACTGGGAGATCTTGTACTTTCCCATGGAGTGGAGGGGGCCATGTGCTGCCCCAAGGCAAGAATCAGGTGTTTGTTCTAAAGACAAGCACTAGAAAGATGGGAAGAGCCCGGTCCCCAGTGGCATCATCCACAGCTGATCAAGACCAGGAACAACCCATAGTCAGAATGCTTCATATGTTAGAAAACTATGAGGGCTGGAGATGTAGCTCATCTGGTAGACTGCTTACCTAGCATGCATAAGGCCTTGAGTTTGAGCCCCAGCACTACTTAAAACCAGACATGTGTTTATAATCCTAGCACTCTTGGCTTCATAGTATATTGGAGATCAGCCTGGACTATGTAGCAGGACTATGTCCCTAGACCATCTGGGGCTACATGGTGAGATCCTGTCTCAAAACAAAATACTCTCAAATTAAAATAAATAAACAAAATGTTAAAACCTAATCTGAGCACTTGAGGCAGAAGCAGGTGGATCTCTGTGAACTCAAGGCCAGACTGATCTATACAGCGAGTTCTAGGCCTGCCAGGACTACACAGTGAGACCTGTTTCATAAACAAACAAAGGTAAACTGCTTTTGTTTAAGTCCAAGGAGAAAGGTTTGGTATTAAGCCAAACACGTTTCGTTTTCTAAAATTACATTTATTTACTTATTTAAGGGGGAGCATGTGGAAGTCAGAAGACAACTTACAGAAGTTGGTTCTCTTCTTTCACCGTGTGGGTCCCAGGATCAAACTCAGGTTGTCAGGCCTGGCAGGAAGAGCTCCTACCCACTGATATTTCTAACTGAAGCCTGTGAGTCCCTACTCATTGCCCATGGTCATTGCTCCTCTCTTGCCTTTTCTTCCTGCTTTCTCTTTACAAGTCTCCTTTGCTGATCCTGGGAAAGCCTGGGCACCACCTGTGCAGAGCAGAGATCATGCTGGACGAGCCAGCAGCAGGCGCAGCTTAACCTAAGCTCATCTTCTCGTCCAGTAAAGGACCTGGGGTCAAGGAAAGACAAGAGCGGCCGGTGCGGGAGGAGGAAAACAGGTACGGCAGCACTGGGCTTTCAGAGCTCCGCTTGGTGGAAGCTCAAGTCAGCTCTCTGCAGTCCAAGGTCAAGGGCTGCTTTCTGTCAGACACAGTAGGGCCTACCAGGGCTCTCTGTCTTTGACCTTGACCTGCCAGGCTTGCCTGAGCTTCCTCCAGGGAATGAGAAACACTTTCTTCTTTGAGAACTTCATACATTGTATTTTGATCATATCTACCTCCCTCCCCCAACTCTTCCTGATCCACACCTCCTTTCTACTCATCTAACTTTGTGTCCTCATTTTTTTTCTTTTTAAACCCATCAAGTTAGGTTTTATTTGTTTACATTCAATTTATCTATATTATAAGTGTGTACGTTGATGGTATGTGGTGGTCAGAGGACAACTTGCAGGAGTTTGTTCTCTCCTTTCACCATGTGGGTCCTGGGGATTGAACTCGGGTCCTCAGGCCAGCACTTTTACCTGCTGAACTGTAAAGCTGCTGAGCTCTACCTACATCACCCCAAGACTGTGCTTTCTGCCAGGGGCTACTGTATCAGTCTCTACTCGTACTCAGTAGCCCTTCATCAGACTGCTCAGTTGGCCTACACTTAGGACACCTAGGCACAGTTAAGCATAACAACTCCACTGAGTGAGAGGCAGTTGTGGAGGCTGTTTTCATTACTGTCACTCGACCAGGAGCCATTCTTTCTTCCCTATCCTAACTATGATGACCCTTCTAGAACCCTCCATCTCTCTGTTGGCATTTGATTCCAGGCTTTCCTATTTCAGTCTCTGGAACTGTCTTACCACTTACAGAGAGCACGCCACACTGTTTCCACAGCTAACAGGCAGTTTTTTGTGGTTTTTTATTTTTTTTCAAATTATTTTGAGTCAGGGTCTCATGTAACCCAAGCCGACCTTAAACTCCCTGCATGGGTCAGGATGACCTTGAACTCCTGACCGTCCTGCACACCTGGTTTATATGGTACTTGGAGTTGAACCCAGGACTTCATGCACGCTACACTCTACCAATTGAGCTCCATCCAGACAGGAATCTTTATCCCTTCCTTAAAGATGAATAAACTGAGGCTCAGACAGGTGCCTCTAGCTGCTAGCCTCTGTCACCAGGCCAGGACTCACAGCTGCCAGAAAGACTAGCGAGACTTCCTTGCTTCCGGGTGAAGGTCACTCCCCCTCATTCTTCCCCACCCTAGACTGGCAAATTGGCTTTGACCTTCCCTGGCCTGCCTTTGAGTTTCCACTCCATTCAATGAGAAAAATCACAAAGGAAGCAAAGAGTGCTGGCAAGAGAGACCGGCCCCTCCTGCCCCGCCCTGGCCACGCCCCTGCCACCGCACGGGCCTCCAGGGTCTGTTTGCACAGTTGGGGCGCTGAGCTGGGCACCCCACCTCCGGGAAAAAGCTCGACGAGGTCATCTGTTGACTCTGGGATTAGCGGCTCCCCGCGGGAGCTCTTTTCCTCTGAGATGAAAAGAAAGCGGACAGTCTGTCAGGTAAACAGGCGGCATTGTCCCCAACCGTGTCGGAGGGGGCCCCTTTGTGGGCCCGCTTTTGAGGTCTCAGGCTCCCTGCGCTGGGAGAGAGCTTACTTAGAGATGAGAGGGCCTGGCTGGTTGTAGGCAGGTGCCTGCTGCAGTTCCAGGAACAAAGGCTCCCGCAGTCCTGCCTTCCTGAGCCTCCCTCCCCAGCCCCTCCGTGGATCTCTTGATTAGTCCAAATGCTGGAGAAGGGGGTCTCCTGGATGAGGAAGCTAGGCACAGTGGCCCAGCCCAGAGGATCGCCATGCATTCCTACAAGTGGCAGCTGGAAGGAAAATCGGAGGCGATCCTGACCCCTTACTCTTCAGATGGGAACAACCAGATCCAGCGGGAATTGATGGTTTTATTTCTGCATTCAAGACTTCCTTACCTAAAGGGTCCCCAGCTGGAGTGGGGGTCCCTAGGGAGTCACAGCCATCCCCACCTGTAGCAGTTGTTTTATACATTCTGGAATGTGAAGAGGGCTGATCAAGGCTATGCCTGATCCCTCCCACACATGTGTGCCTGTCCCCTTCAGGGGACAGGATGTGAAGGCCCTCTCTTGCTCACCCACGAGGGCACCGGAGTTCCACCAGTTCTGCCCCACTTTGCTCTGTGGCCCAGGCTAGCTGCTTACCCTCTCTGGACAAGTATCTTACCTACCCAATAGCAGAAGAGATACTCTTGGGATTGGGGAGATGGCTCAGTAGGTTGCTGAGCTTTCCTGTTGCTGTTCCTGCATGAGTACCTGAGTTCAGATCCCCAGCACCCACATCTCTGTAACCCAGTCCTGAGGGTACAGATCTCCGGAGCTCTCTGACCAGCAAGTCTGGCTGAATCAGTGAGCTCCAGGTTTAGTGAGAGATCCAGTCTCCAACAAATCCAGGCCAAGAGCAATAGAAAGTACATGATGTAGGCCTCAGGCCTAGATACAAGAGCCCAAAGGTGAGTACACCCCACATACATGCATGCATCATCATACAAAATAAATAAACAAAATAAATTAGATACTCTCAAAGGCTGGCCCTTCCCGGTCTCATTGTGAGGTGGTCGGGGACTTTGTGGGCCTGTACGGTACAGGATGGGATGAAGAAGAGTGAACATCCCCTCGGCTTAGGTCCACCTCTAACCCCCAACAGTTCTGTAAGGCAATTGCCCTGGGCCCAGCTGTACTGCTCGAGGCAGGATCCTGGGGACCACTGTGACAAATGGCAACACCACCTGCCTGGAGCCATGCTGATCTGTGGAATTCACTTACTAGATACCCACGCCTGGCAACTTTGCCTCCTGCACCATGGCACGGCCCTCACCTGGTAGCACAGCTCCTGGGAACTAGGGCGAGCGTATCCTGGCTTTCCCTGCTGACACCCAGAGGTCCTGCCTTCCTTGCCCACTTCCTAGGTATGTAGCTATTTCCTCCAATTGAAATTTTCCCTTACAGCTCAAGAGGTAAAAACAAAAAAAAAGCAAACAAAAACCTACAAGTTTCAGGAAGGTTCTGGAACAAGATTCACAAAGCCCCTCCCCAGAGTCACTTAAGCCTTAAGAGCCTCTGGGGAGAGAGGCTCCTCTTGTGGAGCTGCTTGCAAGTTGTGCAGAGAGCTCCAGGAACATAGTCTGGGGAGCTGTCGCCTATGCTGTGGTAGGCTGTTCATGATGCACCTGCCACCTAGAGTAAATAGACATTTGTGCATGTCTCCCCAGGAAAAGTCACACACTGAAAGGAAATCTGTATTCCTTGCCACCCTGGCACCCCCTACTATGCAGCTTACAGAGGACAGAGTCAAAGCCTAGACAAAACTAATGGTGTGCAAAATCCTTGGGGAGCTCAAGAAAGGCCAGGCAGACCAAATCCTCCAAACCCGAGGATGCAACCTACACTGCAGAAACAGGGTGACCACACAAACTGCAAGAAGACGGGTTAGCACCTGCTATTCGGGTACTCTTTATTTCAATTTTTACTAATTTTATTTACCTATTCTCTCTCTCTCTCTCTCTCTCTCTCTCTCTCTCTCTCTCTCTCTCTCTCCTCTCTCTCTCTCTCCTCTCTCTGTTCATGCCACAACCTGTGTGTGGAGGTGATAAGGGGACAATTCGCAAAAGTTGCTGGGTTCCAGGGATTGAAATCATGTGGGCAGGCTTGACCACAAATGCCTTTACGCACGAGCCTTCTTCCCAGTTCCCCAGCTTCTCTTCATGGTGACCATGCACACAGCCTCTTCCTCCAGTTTCCCACCCTGTGCCTGGGACTCAGACTCACCTCAGTGGCCAAACTTCTCTCAAGTTCTCCCAAAAAGACTCAGAGAAGGGGCAGTTTCAGCTCCGATACGGCTCTGCTCCCGGTAATAAAGTTTGTCCTGTCTGAGGATGAAGGCTGTCAGCGGTGGGAGGAGCCTTGGAGGTATTCAAGGAATAACCACTTGCCTGGGATGCTAAGGAAGGGATAGCTGCTGTGAGTGTGACTTTAACTTAGTGCTGTTAAGGATGGAAGGTCTTCCCACAAGTGCCCGCAAGCCTAGCTGTGCCTAGCTTCATGCCAGGCCCTCTCCTGCTGCGCAGTGCACACTGAGCAAAGGCATGAATTCTGGAAGAATCCATGGTATCTACCTGTGGCTACCTTGCAGCTGTTCTGGTCTTCATTTTGTCTCTGTTCATTCAGTAGAGCAACCTCAATGCCTGCTCACAGACAGTAGATGGTCACCCAGAGCAGCTGGCACACTGTGACCCTTGGCACAAGTGGGCTACACTATTGCATCACTGTGGCAAATACCATTACAACTACTGGAACTGAAATACTGGAATGTTTGTTTCTCTGTTTTTGCAATTGACCCAAACAACTTGGTATGTATTAAATCAAGTCGCAAGAATTCAGCCCAACTAAAGCCTCCACCCAGGGCAGCCGAGACCAGCTTGGACCAGAAACTCACGACACACCAGTTCTTGGATTACATCCAAACCCAACCAGTTGTCAGAAACAAGAAATTTGTGGAGTCTATGTACATGCTCTGCGTTCTTCACGTCTCAGTAATAGCATCAGAGGCCAAACAAAACCACTTTGCTCTGAAGCAGCTTAACTGGTATGCAGAAGGGAGATTCTCACCCTGAGGCCACCTTGGCTTTTCAAATGGAGGAGAAATAAGAGCCATAAGTCCCTCAGAGTACCTGGCATCAGCCACTCCTGGCTTCTCCTCTGAGTACTTTAAGTTTCAAGGTGCCATCCTTGCTCCATGGACTAGAAGACAAGGCTGCCGCCATCAAGACGAGAGAGACCTGGTCCTTGGGGTCTGACAATAGTCACTCACACTCTAGCTAAGGCTTTGAGTCTCTAAAATATGACCACACCTGGGAATGAAACATATGTGGAAGAGCTTGGGTCCCAGCCCTATCACTCACCATGGTCAGACTATTTGGTATATCTACATCTCCATTTCTACGTCTATATGTGCACACAAACGTGTCCCTTCTCTGAAGAACTAGGGAGATTTATTAAGACTATTCTCATTAGAACCCAGAGCATTAAAAAGCCACAGAATTGCCCCTTCCCTCCACAGAGCTCTAGGAAAGGCTGAACCTGGAGCAGATGATCTAATCAGTTATCTGTCTGGAGATGTGGATGTGTGAATGATGGGGAACCTAGAGAGACACCTTGGTTCATTTTTCAATTGCTATAACAAAATAGCTGAGACCAAGGAATTTATACACAAGGGAGACTGATTTGGAGACTGGAAGTCCAAGGTCAAGCAAGCCCACCTGTTTCTTCTGCCTACTTCTCAACATGGTGAATGTCATCACGATGGGAATGCATATGAGAGAGAAGTAATATGGTAAGGCAGGAGGTAAGAGAGTGTGTGGAGGGTCAGTCTCACTCTTTTACAACAAGCCCATCTCTCAGGAACTAACTCTCTTCTGTGAGACTCAACCCATTCCTAGAGACTAGCATTTAATCCTCTCCAATGGTAGTAAGACCCACACCAGATTTCTGACCTACACAAGTATAGATAAAGTTGTGTTGTTCTAAACCTCAGAAAAGAGGGGAGAGGAAATATAAAAGAGGTAAGGGGAGAGAGGAGAGAGAGGGAATGGAGGAAGAGAGGACAGAAGAGAAGGGAGGAGAGAATGAAGAAGAACAGAGATAAGAGGCATATTCTGCTGTCATTGGTTGAAGTGTTCTATAACTGCCAATTGGATCTTGTGAGCCAATAGTGTTGAAGTCTCCTTGCAGATTTTCTACCTAGTTATCTTATCAGTTGTTGAACAAGAGATGTTGAAATTTTTCATTATAACTGTAGATTTGTCTATTTATCTTTTTAACGCCATCAGACTTTGCTTCACTTGTTTGCTGCTGTTGCTTGGTGCATATAGATTGCTATATGGTGCATCAGCATTTTCATCTGTCTCTGCTAATTTCTTTGCTGACATTAAATATAGCCACTGTCTCACCCTCTTTTCCCCTGCTTTTGGCAATGCTAAGGACTGAGCTTGCGGGCTTTGTACATAGTAGGTAAATACTCTACCACTAAGCTACATCCCCTAAGCACTTCTTTACTTTGATTAATGTTTTCATGATATAGCTTTCTTCATCATTTCCCTTCAGTGTACTTTTGTTGTTTTCTTTAGGGAGTTTTTAAAAAAATTTTTTTATAGACAGCCAGTAGTTTAGTTATGTATTTTATAATCTACATTGCCAATCTCTTGTCAGTTAATTGTGTTTCTAGATTTATTTATTTATTTTTTGGTCTTTTTGAGGCAGGGTCTCTCTGTAGCTCCAGCTGGCCTTGCTGGAACTCACTATGTAGACCAGGCTGGCCTTGAACTTACAGAGATTCACCTGCCTCTGCCTCCTGAATACTGGGATTAAAGGCATTTACCACTACACCTGGCTAGATCTTTTATATTTACTGTGATTATTGGTACCTAGTGCTTAACTGCATGTTAGTTTTTCCTTCTGTTTATATTTTGTTTCTCATTTGCCTATTTTCTTTTATTTTATGTGAGTTACTTGCACATTTTTAAGAAATCCATGGCTGTGTTTCTGAACCAAGCCACAGACATCATGTAAGTCTCTGTAAGTCTGCCCATTTTTCTGAATTCTTCAGGAAAGCATAATCTCTCCTTTTCTTGCTCACATCCCTTCTCTAAACGTGCTTTCTTTAACATTTTGGACTGACCTAGCATCTTGTATTTCTTTGCTTTTTCTTAAAAGCTTCACTCTCCCAGCTCTAAATCTGCATGGCCTCATGACTTTCTTTCTTCTCCCCTCCACTCTCCTCTTTAAAACAGCCACTGAGATCCAAGCTTGCCTGCTTTGAGGATTTTTTGCTAATTTCTAATAAAATTGACCCAAGGCATCTGTTTAGGTCCATTCTTAAATTCGTTTATAACCGAGTCTAAGAACCCTCTAGGGGATGCTCGTTCTCCTATTTCATAGTGATGACCATGAAGGGAACCCCAAAATTCTAGTAACTTATTTATTTGGTGACCATGGGGTAAATTTTTATCATGTGCTCTGAATTTGGCTGCTAAGCAGGTGAGGTCCTTTATCTAGAGCCTCAGGGCATTTGAGCCTGTAAATGCCTTGCCTCTCAGAAGAAAAAAAAAAAAGTTTTAAAAAGTCATTTCTTTCTTGGACTTTTTTCTCAGTCTTTTGGGTTTTTTTTCCTCCACCATGGTTCTCACCATAGGTTCTCTTCATGGCGGGAAAGGAGAACAGTCAGAGGGGCCTAGAATTTGGATGCATTTCTTTTCCAGCAACAGCTTATATCTAGGAAGGACAGAATCCAGAGACCATCCCTTCAAATTCACAGTTGCCATGGCTGTGAGATACATAGACTTCCTTCCTTGATTTGAGACCATGAATTCCTTTGCTTTGTTTTCTTATTTGGGGCCTACATATCTGAGGGTAATTTCTACTGCTGTATCTATATGACTTAACTGGGTGCTTTCTAAAAGTAAAAAGGGGTTTCTATCCACATTTAATCTGTGAGATGTGTGAATCCCACAGGATTTGTATCCTGATAGAATATGGGCTTATTTTGCCATGGGGCTCATTTTATCATGTGGCTTGGTCACCATCATGGCTGGTGACCTCACCAAGAGGAAGGTAACCATGTGATCTGGTCTCCATCTTGGTGACGACATCATCAATATGGGGACAGCCACAATGGCTTGGTTGCCACCTTGGACAGTAACATTTTCAAAATACTGATGACTGACATGACTTTGCCACTGTCTTAATCCAACCACGTGGCGTAATTCAAAATGGTGACACCCAAGAACTTACCGGTACTATAGAGCTCTAGGGGCTCCTGATAACTTGGGAATTCCCTGGACTATAGGCATTTAATCATTTGCCCTAATCCTCTTGCAAGTTACTTTTTTGTTTTGTTTTTCATCTTGAATTCTTGATGGGATCATATAAAAGCAAGCAATTCAAACACAGTCTCTATTGCCTTCTAACAAGTTCAATGCATTTTATGTCAGACTAGGGGAGCAATACCAAACCTCCACAATGGTAGTTTACATTTTAACATTGTTTTGGTCTGTTTCTGAAGAGAATTACTTTGGGTTTTAACTTCTTTATAGTATATTTACTGGTTTTTAAAGACTTATTTACTGGTTCTTACAGGGCACTACTTTTGGATTTGATACTGTTCACATGACATATTTACCTGTTTTTAAAGGGATTATTTTGGATTTTAACATCTTTTATATGTTACATTTGCTGATTTCTAAAACTATTTTGAACTCTTACATTGTTTTACATAACATATTTGTCAGTTTCTAAAGGGAACTTAAAAATTTTCTAGCCATATGCCTCTAAGACTAACCAGGTACCAAGCAAGCTGACAGTTTGTGATGGTTAGACCTGGGAAGCCCATGTGAATTTGCAGTATTCCAGGGCCAAATCTTGTAATAAACAAGCTGCCACCGGGACAGAGCTACAACAATGGGAGGTAAAAAGGAATAGGCTACTTAGGTGGGAGGCCTGAGATGAGGCCTTCACTGGTCTTAATTCCTGCCCTTTCTGCCTTGTGATTCCAAGCCCATTTCTCTCTGAAATAGAGTACTTCCCTCTTTGATATTCAGTTGCTCTAAGCTTGCTTTTGTTCCTGCCCCATCATGCCCTGGGTACCTCTGCTCTTCACTTTCTAGTTACAATGCCATGGACAAACTAAAGAAAAAGATCATTCTGATATTGTCTCTTTCCAGTTATTTTAGGTACCATTATTTTCTGTGCTCTTTATTCTCTAGATTATGAGTATTTAATTCAATTGTATAGTATGGTAAATTGTGATATGGTTTTTCTAATCAAGACAGACAGCCCTCTTTAAAAGAAATCACCCTGAGAGCTAATAGTAACACCTCACCCATCTCTATGAGTAAAGTCATTGGTTCCCCAGGGTGAACGTTAATAAAACATTGGTTTGATACTACAACCTTATAAGGGGATAAACATTGCTTAATATCTCTGGGAAGAGAATTCTCAGAACAGAAGGAATATTTATTTCTTAATGTTATTATGTCTCATGGTATTAAGAAAGAAAATGGAAAAGTGAAAGAAGATGTCAGATGAAGATTATAATGACTGTGTATTTCCAGAACAGAAAAAATGAGAAAGTCTATGTAAGTGATGAAAGTCTGAGGGGGTTCTTTATGATACATAAAGAAGAATATATAAATAATCTTAAATTTTCTAACATTATAGTTCAGTCAACTAGCTTAAGAAACAAAGTATATGTCTAGTCAATGTTTATTTAAGAGTGTTTAATTTTTGCTCACGCTTTATCTACATAGCACATGGTAATTAAAAGTACCAGATTGGTGGAACTAATCTTCTTGGGTGTTTAATATTTAATAACCATGTTTAGAGGCATATACCAATCTGATCAGGGGAACTTAGAGGGACAATATTTTGTCTCTTGCCCTCCAAGGTCAACTAAGTCCCAAGGGACCATGATCTCTTGAAATGTCCTGTGCCTGTAGTGAGTCACCTGTCCTCTTGTTCAGGGAGGACATAGAGACCCCGCTAGATGGGCTCAGTGTCTAGTCTACAAAGAGGACAGTCAACACAGAGGAAATGTTTCCTCAATGCTTCCAAGCAAAGCTAGAGTCAAGTAAGACCTGTGATTGACTTGTTCTCACATAGATGGAACTGGGAAAAAAAAGGCCTAAAAAGCCAGAGGCTCTTTGAAAGCCCATGTGACCCCTGAGGACCAGCTCCTCAACCATCCTTAATAGTAAAAGTAAAATGGTTTATTTGGGTCAATTGCATGGCCTTAAATACCCAACAGGAAAGTATAACCAAAGATTAAAGTGATTGGTATGCTTCTTTAAGAATGCAAGGGATTGTACTCCCCAGAAATTGGGTTTAAGTTCATATAAGATGCTATTTGCACAGTTTATCACTAATGATTTTGTTCTTAATAAGAAAATGCTGCTCAGATGCAAGACTTTAAATCTTGGCCTAATTCAACACTACAGTGCATACCTACAGCCAAGAAAGATAAGCCCACTATTGTTCTAACCTAAAAATTAAATGATTGCTAATTTCTATCTCTGTCTAGAAGCCAAACTATCAAAGTGCTTGAAAATAAATTCTGACTTCATGACTCTCAAGTCCAGCTTTGGCAGCCAAAAGAAAAACAAGGAGGAACCCAATCGATGGACACTCTCAGAAGTTCTCAGAATGAAATTCTAATAGACTTTGATTTGGACATTTGAAGTTTTCCCTGTTCTGACTTTTTCTGGTTTCCTGCCTGAAACCTATTATGCTAACGACTCTTGCCTTTACTTCTTCTTCACATTTCCAAGGCACCAGTCAAGGACTTTCTTTTCTTCCTTCAGCTAACAGTTATGCAATTTGAGGGTCTTTTAGATAGACTCACCGAAGGGGTGCTCCAGTGCACCCCTTTTCAGCACAGAGGACGTCAGAGCAGTCAGTGCTCCAGTTCCATATTGGCAGTTAGGGTGACCTCTTCAGAGGGTGAGGTGATAAGAAAGGGAGGTAGAAATGGGCTAGGCAGTTTAGGGTAAAAAGACCCCAAAGAAAAGTAGCCAGTTTCTTTTTTGGCTAAAAGCCAAAACATCCTTGTGCTTTTTAGCAGCCTACTCTGTATCAAAGGCCAGAAATACCAAAAGTATTTGGGAGCTCTTACCTATTTCCTAAAAGATTTGGGGGTTACCTCTTCAGATGGGGCATGTCAGAATAACAAATAACCCCATAACATTAATTGGTCAAGATTATAAAATCTCTAGTCTATCTGTTGAAAGATCCACATTTCCAGTTTCACTGGTCAATCACCTGGTCATACATAGGACCCCCCATAGGAAGGTGGTTTCACCTTAACTCACATGCTAAATAGATGGGCGGAATACCTAGTGCGTTATAGGAATACCTATAGGAATACCTAGTCTCTTTTTCTTTTTTGAAATGGGGTCTCATTTTGTAGCCCTGGCTGGCCTGGGACTTCCTACATGTACCAGCTTGACCCTGAACTCACAGAGATCTACCTGCCTCTGCCTCTCCATAGATGGGATTACATTGTATTCTTATCCCTATTTCTTTGCTGGATTTTTCTATTGTTTGTTTATTTATTTATTTATTTACTTATACCATTCGTTTACAAATATGCTAATGATAAATCCTCTTAGTTTTCCTTTCTCTGGAAATGTCTTTGGCTTTTTCTTTGTTATTTATTATTTTGCTTTTTATTTTTATTTATTTATTTATTTTGTGTGTGTGTGTGTGCGTGCATGCGCGCATTGTGCTGTTTGTGGATGTGTGATGTGTGCTACATGTGTGTGGTGCGTACAGGTGAATGTTCAAGTGTGCATTCCTATGTACCATGACTTTGGAGACCAAAGACATCACGTGTCTTCCAGCACTCTCCATCTTGTTGCCTTAAGGCAGAGACTTTCATGGAACTGGAAGCTTGCTGTTTTAACTAGACTGGCTGAGCAGTGAGCTCTTAGGATCCTCCTGTCTCTGACCCCCACTGCTGGGGTTACAGACTCACACAGCCATACCCAGCTTTTTATGTGGGTGCTGGGGATTCATCACTCTTACCCACTGAGCCATCTCCCCAGCCGCTTTCCCTTTATTTTTCAAAGATTTGTCTATTGGATATAGAATTCTGAGTTGATAATTCTTTTTATCAGCACTTGAAATACACTGTGCCACTTTCTTCTGGCTTTTATGGTTTCTAATGAGAATTCTGCTGTTACTTGAGTTTGTGTTTCCTCATTTTTCTCTGGCTGCTTTCAAGATTTTTTTTTCTCTGTCTTTAGTTGACAGAAGTATAATTGCAATTTAATTATAATTGGCATGGATTTCTTTGTGTTTTTCTTGTTTGGAATTGTCTCAGATCAGGGTGCTGTAACACATTACCACATGCTGGGCTGCGTAAACAATAAATGTTTATTTGTCATGGTTCTGAAGGCTGAGAAGTTCAAGATGGAGGTAGCAGCAGATTCCCTGTCTGTTGAGGGCCGCTTTACCATACTAGGGAGCAGCCTTCTCCCTGTGTCTTCCCATGTCTGTCGGAGGGAGAACGCACACAGAGTTCTCATAAGGAAGCTAATCTCAGGCCTAGAGAGATATCTTAGTGGTTAAGAGCACTTGCTGCTCTTGCATGGGACTGGAGTCCAATTCTAAGCACCCACATTTGGCAGCTCCCAACTCCCTGTAACTCCACCTTCAGGGATCAGTGCCCACTTCTGGCCTCTTTTTATACCCCCACGCAGGTGTGCATGCACACACAGACACACACACAGACTCATAAATAATAAAATACATCTTTTTAAAAAGGATTCTGATCCCATTTCAGGGTTCCATCCTTATGTCCTCACTTGATCCTTGTCACCCCCAAAGACCTCACCTCCCAGTACTATCACATCAAGGAGTTGAGTTTTAAGACATAAATTTTGGGGAAACAGAAACATTCAGTTCATAGCAGGGAGCCCCTTTACCTTCTTAATCCTATGAGTTTATGTATGTTGCCAAACAGCAGTTTTCAGTCAGTTTTTTCTTTGCATATTTTTTCTTTTTATGTGTCTGTGGTATGCATGTGCACGTATTCAGTTTTTGTTGTGCATGAGTACACTTGTGTGCCTGTGCAAGTGGAGGTCCAAGGTTGATGTCAAGAATCACCCTTGATGGCTCTTCTACCTTATTCATTAAAGCAAGGTCTCTCAGTCAAACCCAGAGCTTGTCGATATGGCTTGTGTGGTTTGTTATTGTTGGTAGTGGTTTTGTTTGATTGTTGTTTGTTGTTTTGTCTGTCTTATCTTCATTATTCAGGGACATTCTACTTTCAGGTTCACTGATCCTTTCTCTCTCACCCCCATTCTACTGATGAGCTCATCCACTGGGATTTATCTTTCAGTTAACTTTTCAGTTCTAAAACTCTGAGTTCGAGTTACTGAACCATATAAACTAGGTGTGGTGGCCCACATCTATAATCTCAACACTTGAGAGACAAAGCAAGAGGATCAGAAGTTCACTGTCATCCTTGGCTACACAGTGAGTTCAAGGGCAGCTTGGGCTACATGGGGGGGGGGAGAGAGAGAGAGAGAGAGAGAGAGAGAGAGAGAGAGAAAATATGAATTATATACTAAAGTTCCCTGGTCTTGCAAACAGGACTAGGGGTGTGAGCCCTTGTCCCCCATGGTGTCTGACTGTCACCTTTCCTGCCCTGCAGCTAGACAGAAGGCTTCTGTTATTTAGTCATTTGTTTATTCATTCATTTATTTGTACATCTGTGTCTGTTTCTGAGCTGGGAGCTTCTTCATTTCTGAGTCTGAGATATATAGAAGGCAAGAAGAAAATCCAGGAAACTTGTCACCATGTTGTCTAGCCAGTCTGCCTTCTCTCTGCATACTTCAGGCTTTGTGTTTATGTTGTCTACAGTGACTGAAGTTTTCAGTTGCCCTTAACAGGAAGTATGTTTACTTCATCTTCCTAGAGCTAGAAGTTTCCTCTTACATCCTGTGTGTGTGTGTGTGTGTGTGTGTGTGTGTGTGTGTGTGCGTTTGGTGTAGGGATGCCAGAGGTCAATATCTGGTGTCTTCCTCTGTCACTCCCCCTCATTTTTTGAGACACAGTCTCTTACTGAACCTGCAGCTCATTCATTCAGCTAGGTTGGGTGGCCAGTGAGCTCCAGGGCTCCTCCTGTCTCCATTTCCCTAGCACTGGGATTGTAGACATTCATCACTGAACCCAGCTTTTATGTGAGTGCTGGGAATCCAAACTCAGGTTTTTGTGCACCAACTGAACCATCTCCCCAACTCCCCCTGTGGTTTTTTGGTAGACAGATTTCCTGTGTTTTCTTTTTCCAGCATCATATTTCCTGCTATAACTCTGGAATCAATCACTTCTCCAAGGAACACTGGTTCTTTGTATCGGAGAATGGCATTTAGAAGCTAAGAGCCATGTGCTACGTGTACTTATTGTCACTGCAATGTCATTGCTTCTAGGCCTTCACAGTGGGAAGATCTAGGAAGTGTGGGCATGTGTGTAAACCTATATGTTCACATGCATCTGAATTTATTTATGGTTTATTTCTCTGTGTATACATGAGTTCATACTGAAATCTCCAGTCCAAGACCACAGAGTTCATTTGAGCATTTTCTCTTTGATTGTTTAAAGACTCCTTCTTTGAAGAAACTTGACTGTCATTATCTACAGTACAATTATTTATTTGGTCAACCCTGGTATACAGGTACAGTTAAACTGTACCTCTGTGAGAAACAGATTTACCAAGTCTAAGACAATGTTTGTGTGCTGCACTGATCTACTCAGCCTCGTGGCAGCCAAGCAAAACATGGATCCAGACTTATTCATGTTGGATCCTGTGTTCCTACCTCCTTCCGTATGATTATGTCACTCACATGTAATAACATCTCAGTCACTGGTCTCAGCCTGCATTCCATCTCAAGTTTCCTCATACCTGTTTTATAGTTTGTATAAATTCCCTTTTGGTATCCAGTCTTATGAGTTTTGCAAATGCCCAACTGCCTTAGTTCCTTTCCTGTTGCTGTGATAAAATACTCTGACAAAAGCAACTTAAAGGAGAAAAGGTTTACTTTAGCTCATAGTTCAAGGTACAGCCCATCATGATGGGGAAGGCAAGGCAGCAGGAACTGCTGCTCACATAACATCACAATCAGGAAGCAGAGAGCAACGAAGGCATGCTGCTGCTCAGCTCCTTTTCTCTACTTATGCAGTTCAGGACCCCAGACAAGGAACAGCCACCTGGGAGAGTCTTCAGTTCAATGTAATCAAGATAGCTACCCACCCACCGGCATGCCCAGAGGTCTATCTCCCAGGTGACTCTAGATTCTGCCAAGTTGACAATACTGCCAACCCTCACACCAGCCAACCCCCACACAACAGTCTTGTTGCCCCTAATTTGTCTTTTGTCCTCATGGTTTTTATTCTGCAGAATGCCCAATAGATGGTATCAAACCACATGCTGTCTTTCCGGCTTCTTTTTTTTTCTGTCTTTTTGAGACAGGATCTCCTTATAGTCCTAGCTTACCTGGAAATTGCTATGCTGACCAGGCTGGCCTTGAACTCAAGAGATTCACCTGCTCTGCCTTCTGAGTGCTGGGATTAAAGGCGAGTGCCACCATGCCTGATTCTGGCTTAATTTTCTTAGCAAAATGCTTTTAAGATCCATACAGACTTCTAGGGAAATCGCTCAGTGATTAAAGTGCTTGCCAAATAAGCAACTTGAATTTGGATTCCCAGAACCCACAAAAAAGCCAGACAACCATGGTAGCTCACCAGTGATTCCAGCCTTGGAAGACAGAGAAAGGATTCCCAAAACAGGCTGGCTAGTGAAATTAGCCCCTTTGGCCACCTCTGGGTTTGACTGAGAGATCTTACCTCAGTGAATAAGATACAAGAGTGAGAGAGAATGATTCCCAACATCAGTCTTGGGCCTCCGCATTCATGTGCACATACATGCACTTGTAGCCCTCCATGCATGTGCCCTCTACACAAGCAAAATACACACATGCATACACAACATGAATACACATACACAGATGCCACACATACATGAAAATGGACAAAGAAGAGCTGGAGAGATGGCTCAGTGGTTAAAAGCAGTGACTGCTCTTGCAGAAGACCTGGGTTCAGTTTCCAGCACCGACATGGCAGCTAACAACAATTATCTGTACCTCCAGCTCTAGGGGATCTGACACTCTCTTCTGATCCCCAGAGTCTTGGTACAGTGTGCATAAAATGCACAAAATAAAAATAATAAATGGAAAAAGATAATAAGATCCACACAGGTTTCCTTGTAGGTCAGCAGCTCCTTAAAATTTTAAGCTTATTTATTATTATGATTACCGTTATTATGTATAATGTGTATATGTAAGTGCAGGCACACACATGCCACAGCTTGAGTACAGAGTCCTAATCACTTTAGGAGTTGGTTGTCTCATTCCACCTTGTGTGGATTCTGGGCATTGAACTCAGGTCAACAGGCTTGTGAAGCAAGTGTCTCTAGCCACCCCACCATGCCGTCTCGCTGGCCCCTAGCTCCCTCTCTTTCGTTACTGAATAGTATACCATTTTGAAGAGCATCTGGTTGTGCCCGTTTCTGGTTGATTTATAAATCAGGTTGCTATTAGACATTCCCAAAGGGGTGAGAAGCTGGTTTAGTAAAGCGCTTGCTCTGCAAGCATGAGGACCCAAGTTCAATCCCCCAGAACTCATGGGAAAGCCTAGTGTGGCGACACACACCTCCAATCCCAGCACAGGGAAAGTGGAGACAGGAGGCTCCTGGGGCTTGTTGGCCAGACAATGTTGCTAAATCTGTGAGCTCTAGGTCCAGTGAGAGGCTCTGTTTCAAAAAATAAGGAGGAGGGCTGTGAGGTGGCTCAGCAGGAAAAGTCACCTGCTGCCAAGTTGACGGCCTGTACTTGATCCCTGGGACCCACATGATAGAGGGAAGACCGATTCCTCTCCTCACATGCACCTCCTACCCCCCACATACACACAAAAATAATGAATAAATATAATTTTAAAACCTTTAAACCTAAAACAGAGGAGTGTGTGTGTGTTGTGTATATGTGTGTGTGTGTGTGCATGTGTTGTTTTGTTTTGTTTTACTCAGCTAGTAAAGCCTCTACTGTGCAAGTGTAAGGACTTGAGTTCAGAAACCCAGCACCCGAATAAAAAGCCAAGCGCGGCAGCATGTGACCCTAGCCCCGGGGTAATGGAGAGGTGGATCCTTTGAGCTCACTGACCAGCCAGCCCAGCTGAATTAATGAGCTCCGGGTTCAGTGAGAGACCCTGTCTTAGAAAATCAGCTGGAGAGAGATTGAGGAAGACCCCCAACACTGACCTCTGGCTTCCATGTGCATGAGTGCCCACACACGTGTTCACATACTCACATGTATATGCATATATACATACACAATTGTTTTGCATGTGTAAGTTTAGTTGTTACAACTGTTGAAAAGGAGCATCATTTTGAAATAGTTGCATCTCAACTAGGAATCGACTAAGCGTGCATGCCATCTATTTCTGGATTGTGTTCTCAATTACTGTCAGGACCAACTTGACTGGATTGCTGCAGCTTTAAAAGAATCAGATAGGAGTTCAGGATGCAGCTCAGTTGGTAGAGTGCTTGCCTAGGATGCGTGAAGCCCATTCCCAGCACTGCATGAACCAGGAGTGATAGTGTACACCTGTATTCCTAGCACTGAAGAGGTGATGTAGGGGGATCAGAGGGTCAAGGTCATCTTTGGTTATACAGCAAGCTTATGGACAGCCTAAGCTACTTGAGACCAAATCTCATAAATAAAGAAATAAACGAGTAAACAAATAATAAAAGAATTAGGTAAACTAAGTCTCCAACTTTATTCTTTTTCAAATTTACTTTTGGTATTCTAGTTTTGTAGGTACACAGGATTCCCACCCTGCCTACCTGATAGAAGACTCATCACTGTCCTCCTTGAACATGACACTCTTCCACTGTCTCTTGTTGCATGAAGTTCGATGAGTATTCTCATGTCCCTGTTGATCCTGGCTCCTTTTAATTCTCTCTCCCCTGGTCACCACTCAGTCCCTGCAGGTGGACTCGTCATGGTCCCAGGCTGTCTAGCCCCCATGCCTCTCCTCAGCCATATCCACTGGCTTCTCCACCCTCATTTGCCTGGTCTTACCATGGACACTGAGACCCTCAGACCCTCCTCACTGTCATCCAGTCCTCAGTCTGTCTGCCCAGAGGACACAGCAGGCTCAGAATCCGGGCGATGAAGTTTAACCCTTGCCTGTGCCGCCTCTTGCAACTGGACCTTGGAGTCCTTATGGCTGAAGTCCAGCAACAGAGCTGACCTGGAGAGAAGAGGCAGGAAGTCAGGGCCTCTCTGCCCATGCTCCCTTCTTGCCGTACTGTGCAGGCCACCATCTTCCATCTCTATGAGCACCGGAAATTGTTTCAGCACATCCTGTTGGCTGTTCTCTGGTCTCCTGAAGTGACTGGTGGAACTGGGGAATTTTCTCTAGAACAGGACTCAGAGTGGGTCATCCCCTGCTGTCAGGCCAGGACTTTGAGGATATTTTGCCTTAATAGAGTAATATGGAGGCCACAACCCAGCCAGGCTCCAATGTCAACACCCTGGCTTACATACTTAGGTCAAGATTGATTCCTACCTCTTTCCAGAAACAGTGTAGCTAATCCTTGTTTGCCCACCACCTGATAGTCTCAACCTCCCACATCCTAAAATGAGGAGCACTCTTATGTCAGTAACCTGACATGGTTCTGTACATAGTGGCACAGTGGCTACTCCCCAGTGGACTGAAAATGACAGTCTGGGAAAGTGGTCATTCTTTGCCTATGGTAACCCATGCATAAATCCACCCATTGATTCATTCTGTAGTACCTTCCCCAGGCCAGACCTGTGGAAGCAGGAACTGGAACTTAGAGGAGGTAAAGCCCATGATGACTCCTGAGAAATCCCTGTCCAATATAGATCTTACCCATCCTCCAGGACCCACTCGAAGGTCACTGAAGTGAGGCGAGAGATGACTCAGTGGCTAAGAGATCTTACTGTTCACTAGAATTCTAGAATTTGGTTCCCAGTGTGTTGGGTATCTCACAGCTGCTTGTAGCTCCAGCTCCAGGGGATCCAAGGCCCTCTTCTGGCCTTCTCTGACACCTGCACACATATATACATACACTCACACACATTAGACTTAGGGTTAGACTTCTGTGCAAAACACATTCACACTAAAATGTGATGAGCTTAATGTCACATCTAAAAAAGATGGAAAAGAATGTTTCTCTCTCTCTGTGTCTCTCTCATGTATGTCTGTGTCTGTGTCTTTGTGAACTAATAAATTTAATTAGGATTTCTCACAGTAGCATGAAAGGGTTCATTTACAGGAGCATGGGCAACTTACAAGTGGCTACAGTACTGAAGAAAATGTCTCCATCCTCCAGCACCTATTAATTGCCCATAGATTCTCAGGGATGAGTGGGTCTCTATCAGGCCCTCCCAAAGGAAGACTGGTGGGCCCAGTCTTCTGCTGGTCTTGTGCAGGTAATCACAGCTGTTTGAGAGTTCAAGAGAGCAACTTCCATGTCATGTTCCAAAGACAGTGTTCCACAGCATTCTGCTCCATCCTTCAGTTTGTGCATTCTTTTTCTTAATGCTTTATTTTTATTTTATGTGCATGAGTGTTTTGCCTGAATGTGTGTAAGTGTACCACATGTGCACAATGCCACAGAGGCCAGAAGAAGGTGCCAGTTCCACGGGAACTGTAGCTGCAGTTGATAGTTGCCATGTGTGTGCTGGGAATCAAACCTGGGTCCTCTGGAAGAGCAGCAAGTATTCCTAACAGCTGGGTCATCTCCTCAGCCCTGCTAGCTTGTACATTCTTTACCCTTCCTCTTCCAGCGTGTGTTCCCTGAACCTCAGAGGGGTGATATAGATTTAGGGATGAGCATTCAACAGTCACCTGTTCTCATCACATTATCGGTTCTGAGTCTCTGCAGGAACCACTGGGCACTACAAAAAAAGAAAAAAAAAAAAAAAAAAAAAAGCCTCTATGTTAGGGACCTCTCCCGGTAAGTACCAAAACATGCTTAACTCAGGTTCTGGGAACTCACTTGGAAACTGGTTCTCCACAATCAACTTAGACTTCATCATCTGTCATTGTCCCCGCTGAGCCCTGCTTTGTGTTGGGCTATGGCAGTGAGAGGGAGGAAGTTTGACTGGTGTGGCCATCAAGGAGATGTCGTCTTCACTCCTACCTGAAGGGTGACAGAAGTCAGCTGCAGACAGCAGCTTGACCTTTCGGTGGCCAGGTCTGGCTTCCTTACTTCCTTACCCTCTCAGCAGCCTCCAACCCGGCTCCTCTCCCTGGCCGCTGGGACCTCCTCCTCACTCTACGGTTCCGCAGCTCTCTTTTCTAGCTAAGTCTGTTTCTCTCATGAGACGGTGCCCTCCATCCTGGATAACTGAGCAAAGTCCCCAGCTCTGACCTGTGGTGGCCTCCAATATCCCTGATAGGAACACCTGGCTCCTGGCCACTCTCTTTAGACCACCTCTGGCCTCTTGTTTACTCAGTAATGAGCTACCATCTACTCACTGCCCAGGGCAGGCATCCGCGATCCTGTTGATGCCTTTCTTCTTCACTTTCTACGTGTAATTCAAAGTGTGGCCCTCACCACATTGCTACCCCAGATCTCCCCACTAGGTTACATGGAGATCTCTCACAGGATGCTTCCAGATCCCCACATATGTACCTCTTCTTGCCTCCCTCTGCCCTACCTCATCCCTCTCCCAACATCTTCCAGAGCACTCTCTGTCCAATGAGGCTGTGTGTCCCTCTATTGACCCCCAGGCTTCCCAGGCACTTACAGGGGTCTCCAACCTTGTCACATTGTGATATGATGTTTCAGTCTACAAATATGTTGAGCTGCACCTACTCTGGGACACAGGCAGCCAAAGGCCACAGATTGGATATGCCTAGAAGCCATCCTTCCTTGGGCCTTTTATCCTGTTGACCCTGGCCTGCCCACCTGTGTAGACCCACCTGGACTATGTTCCCTCTTTCCCTCTACTCCAGCCTCTCCGGGCTTGTCATTTTCTCTGTCATTGCATAACAAATTCCCACAGAGGCTGGGAGCTAAAAACAACACTAAGCATTCATTATTTCGCAGTTTCTGTGCAACAGGAATTCGGGAGCGGCTGAGCCGGGAGGTTCTGGCTCAGGGCTCCTGAGGCCCCAGCAGAGAGGCCAGCCGGGGCACAGCCTGGGGAGGTGAGAGGCTGGAGGTGCCCAGCCACCACAGCCCCTTCCAAGGCACACAGGAAGCCAGGAGACGGTCCTCTCTGTTCTTCAGCCTCAGACACACGAAGAGGACAGCTGCAGCACAGCAGGCAAATTAATGAGAAAATTTAAGAGTTTCTCATAGAAGAGTGGTTCTTTAACAAACATCAGAGATTAGAGCAAGCAGGAAGGCTCAGAACGTGGCTCCCTTGTCAGAGTGCTTGCCTGGCACCCACAAAACCCAACACCAGACAATCCAGATATGGCCGTACATGTTTATAGACCAAGCACTTGGATGGCAGGAGGATCAAGAGCACAAGATCATCCTTGGCCACATAGCAAATTTGAGGCCAGCCTAGGCTATATGAAAACCTATCTCAAAAAAAAAAAAAAAAAAGACATCAAAAGCAGAGAGGAGGAGTCTAAGCAAAGCACCTTCGGCTTTCCCAGGGACAGTAGCTGCAGTAAAGTTCTTCCTACTGCCTGTGGCCCCTGACATCTGAGCATGCAGCGTCCAGGGGTCTCTCCCTGAGGACCTGCACAGCTGTGTGATGCTAGTCAGCTGCTTCCTCAGCCCTAGCTGGCACCCCTGAGCTCCACAGCTCAGCCCCCAATGGAAGGCGGAAGCCAGTGCTCTGCAGGCCATCTCTGCAGGAGATGGAGAATCCCGACTTCGGCCCCGTGGAGATCCCAGACTTCTCACCCTGAGTCTCCTGTCTGATCAACAGGCCCCACGTGCCATCTTCCAGATGGCTCACTTGAGGCAGAGGACAATCCGGGGTTGGGATTCCCGTCACGTGACTAGATACTATCCCCCCACCTCCCGCTACTGTTTCGGGGGTAGATCTGCCATCTCTGGACACTGGATTCCCAAAAGACTTGACTAATGACCGCCATGATCCTCTCAGTTCTAAAGTGGGCGGAGCCTTCTTTGCTTCCCTCCTCCCTGCCTTGCCGCCTGCTGCGCTCATAACCTATTGTTCAGCTCTTTTCCCGTTCTACCAGGCCTCTTCTTCCAGGAGCCAGAGCTGCAGGCTTTCCGGCCTCTGCTGACCACAATTAGGCGGTCTGCTTCCCTCTGGGTCCTTGGTTTGGGTCCAGCACAGTGCAGAGACCCACTGTTGCTGCCTGGAGTGATTTCTATCCTGTGGAGATGTCACACATTCCAGAACAAGGCAGATTAAGAAACAGCAAGGAGCTGGGGACATGGCTCCATGGGTAAAGTGCTTGCCATGCAAGCATGAAGACCTAAGTTCAGATTCCAGAACCCACTTAAAAGTTGGATGTAGTAGCACACATCTGTAATCCCAGCATTCTCACACCTCCTCTGGGAGGCGGAGACAGAAGAGTTCCCAGAAGGTCACAGGTAGACACTACATTTCAAACACAGTGGAAAGTGAGGACTGACAGCCAAGGCCCTCCTCTGACCTCCACATGCATGCTGTGTCATCTCCCCACCCACAGCCTCTCACAGCAAGCATGTCCTGGATTGGCCATCTCAGCTCTCCTACCCAGGGACACTGTGCAGCACCAACCTCACTGGTAACACCCTGTTGGCACCCATGGCCAAGGCAGACCCCTCTGAATGCCATGGCACCTTGACCTGCCAGCCACTGCCCAGCTCCCTCAGGTCCCTGACCCCCAGCAGTATACAGGTCCTGTTCTTCCGGACTCCACACTGAGGCGTTCTACCCCACCCCCTCTGTGCACCCTGGTGGCTTTGACAGTGTCATACCAGAGTGCTAGCCCCACTGCTTCCATAGCAATCCAGGAATGCACTGAGACCCTGGCATCTGGCTCTACGACTGCACTTGGTCTCAAAGGCAGGGTCTTCTCAGGGCCACTGGGGCCTGGAGTGTCCCCAGAAGCTCATGGGCCTGGAGTGTCCCCAGAAGCTCATGGGCTTGGAGTGTCCCCAGAAGTAAACTTCTGCAAATCCCTGTTTGCTTGCCACTGTAACTCAGTTGATATAATTATTCCCATTTTGGTTTATCTTGTTTCGTTTCATTTCACCTTTTACGCAAGGTCTCGTGTAACCCAGGCTGGCCTCAAACTCACTGTGTGGTGAAGGATAACCTTAAACTCCTTATCCTTTAGCTTGTACCTCTTAAGTGCTAGATTATAGTTGTGTACACTACACCTAGCTTATGCAGTACTAGGGATAGAACCCAGGGCTGCATCTGTACTAGACTCTCTACCAACTGAACTACATGCCCAGACCTATAATCATCTTGCCTTTGGAGTCTGCCTCCTCCAGGAAGCTCTCAATGCTCAAGTAACAGGTATCACTGTAGCAGGTAAGGATACCTTCACAAACACAATCTATACCAGAGGATATATAGTTCATGGTCTTTTGCAAGTCTTTCTGATTAAACTAGTCCTCCGAATTCTACCAAGTGTCTATGACAACAATAGCCATGTCTGGAGGTTAGCTCTTCTTATTGACATTCAGCCACTTTGAATTGATCCCTTCTGGTACCAGACTGAAACCAGGGCAAAGCACTCCCTTGAGCATTCTTACCTATCAGGTACACACACCCTAGGATCATCTTCTCTAGGCTAAGAGACTTCAGGAGCCAGGGTGGGTCCCAGGGGGAGGGGATAGATGCTGGAGGACAAAATGACCATTAGCTGAGTCTGAAGTCAGTATCACTCCCAGAGATACTGCCTGTGACTCCAAGGACAGAGGGTTGGTGAACAGAGAAAGGGGCTGCAAGTGCTCTGTTCTTGACTGGCCACTTGCTTCCCTGAACCCCTCTCACCCTGCTGGATTCTGTGTTGATTTGCTGCAGGGCATCTGGCACAGTGCCCAGTGTTCTCCTGGCCAGGTCACCTGGCAGGAGGCAGGTATGTAAACCTGCTGACTGGGGTCATCCTGTCTTTGGGACCAACTTGGGAGGTTTCTGTTCGAGTCTCTGAGGCTAGCTCATGCTAAGACTCTTCCTCTTCACTGGGTATGTACCTGCCAAGGGCCTGCTCGAAGAGAATTCTTCATAGTTCTATTCTAAGGTGATGGCCCCCATCTGGTCCCACCCTCATCAGGTTCCTGGTTAGGGCCCTACCTGAGCCATGCTGGAGAACTCAGCTAAGCCTGGGCAGGTGCTTTTCATGGGAACATTTGAAGCGTCTCAGTAATTACCAAAGTGACATATAGTCATTATAGAAATAAAGATTGGCAAAACACAGACAAACAAAAACAAAATAAAATATGATAAACATCACCTGCAGCTCCACCAGCTGTATGTGTCCACTTCCTGCTTTCTGGAATAATTTGAAAAAACGTGTGTGTGTGTGTGTGTGTGTGTGTGTGCTTGGGCACACAAGTGCACCTGTGTACGCATGTGAAAATCAGCAGTCAATGTTATGTGTCTTCCTCAGTCATTCTCCATTTTACTTCTATTACTTTATTTATTTACTTATTTATTTATTTGGTATGTGTGAGAGATAAGAAGAAGAAGAAGAAGAAGAAGAAGAAGAAGAAGAAGAAGAAGAGGAGGAGGAGGAGGAGGAGGAGGAGGAGGAGGAGGAGGAGGAGGAGGAGGAGGAGGAGGAGGAGGAGGAGGAAGAAAAGAGAAAGAGAGAGAGATACGAGATACTATGGCAAGGAGGAGGAGGAGGAAGAAGAAAAGAGAAAGAGAGAGAGAGAGAGAGAGAGAGAGAGAGAGAGAGAGAGAGAGACGAGATACTATGGCATACCTGGAGAGGTCAGAGAATAACTTGAGGGAATTAGTTCTCATCTTCCACCATATAGGTCCCAGTGATCAACTCAGTACATCAGGCTTGGCAGCAAGCTCCATTACCTGCTGAGCCATCTTGTCAGCCCCTCTACCTCATCTTTTGAGACAGGGGTCTCTCACTGAATCTGGAGCTCCCATATTCAACTAGACTGCCTAGTCAGAAGTCCCAGGGATCCTCCTGTCTCTGTCTCCACAGGACTGGGGTTACAGACTGAGTTACCATACCTGACTTCTTTTTTCAATTCCAGGGAACCAAACTCAAGACTTCATGCTTGTGTAACAAGAACTTTATTGACTGAGACATCTCCTTAGCATTTGTTTTTATCCTTCATACATTACAAACATAAAAATATCAAAGCATTGTTCTGATACCTGCTAACTGATATAGTTCCACAAGTCTTTAGATACTCCTCACATTTTCTAATAGCTACCAGAGCCCCTAATATTTAACAGATCTTCCATTGCTAGACAGCATAGTTGTTTCCACTTTTTGCAACCACTTAGCTTATCTTTCCCAACAACTTAGAGCCAGATTAAGATACTTGAGACTCCTGATCTCTGGAAATATTTGATGTCCTCTCCCAATAAGGTACACAGATAAATAAGTCATAAAATAAGTACAAGGAGGTATGGCCAAGGTCCTAAGTTTTTCCTGACGCTATGTTTGAAATACAGGTATATAAGCTGAGCATCACGAAGCTTTTTTCTTCTCTTTCTTTTTTTCTTTCTTTCTTTCTTTTTTCTGTCTTTCTTTATATGTGTATGAGTGTTATGCCTGCATGTGTGTTAAGTGCACCTATGTCATGAAGTTCCCTTGGAGGACAGAAGAGGGCATTAGATCCCCTGGAACTGGAGTTACAGATGGTTGTAAGCTGCCATGTGGGTACTGGGTCTTCTTCAAGAACAGCCAGTGCTCTAAACCACTGAGTCATTTCTCCAGCCCTCAAAGCCTTTTTTTTTCTTTTTTCTTTTGAGCATTGACGTGATATCACAAGTAGAAAATGTCACACCGTGAAACAGAGTCAGTGAAAATATTGTATAAAATTATCTTTGGCCTGTGTGAGTTAAATATGAAGTGTGACCATCATCCCTCAGAGACCTTGAACCAGGACCACACATAGAAACCGTTTTAAATTCTACCCAAATTCTGTTCACCGTGGCCTTAAACCCTCAGGTGGGATTACAAGCTGGAGCTACCGCATCCAGTTTTCTCCTTACTTTTCTTTTTCTTTTGTGTGGGTTCTGGGGGAACGAACTCACATCCTTGTACTTGCAGGACTAGCACGTTGCCGACTAAGCCATCTCCCCAGCCTCCTTTGCACTTTGAATCACGATGTAATTTGGGTGCCCAGAAACCCTTCTCCAGGAGGAACATTTGTGCGCATGATATCAGCCTAATTAAAGCTTTGGGGCCCGGTTGCTTCCCCCCAGCTCCTGGATCCTGCCAAGCCTCCCTGGCCCCGGGGCCGGCCAGCTACCTGCACATGCGGGCCCTGGAGCCTCGCGCCCCCCCCCGCCCCCGCTGTGATTGATATCTTGATTAGGCGCCAGGAACTGGCGGGCCAGGTGTTACCTCGGCCTGAGCTGGAGGCAGCGCTCTGCGAGGCCAGCCCTGAAACGCACAAGCGTGCTCCGCTGTAGCAATGAGCCTTTGTTTGCCTTGGCAGCGCTGCGGCCTCCCTGGGGCCGGCCCCATAAAGGGTTTCTGTTCGCGCTGGAGGACTCATTGTCGAAAAATTGTCCCTCGAAAAATTAGCATGGTACAGTGGAGAAAGCGGAACGCCCGGCAAATGACAGCTGCTGGCCCCAGACAAGGGCCAGAGAGAGGAGTTTTGCAGGGTGCCACCTCCCAAGGACACCCCTTAATACAGGCCCGGAGTGGCCCAAGGGGTGAGAGCAGGCTTGGCAGGGTAAGGGCAGGCAGGGGAGAGGTGGGACCCTGAATCCTTAAAAGTGGGGACACCTCCCAGTCCTAAAGGTGCCAGGAATTTTGATGATGGGATGCCACAGAGCTTCTGAGATAGGTCAGTCTGGGAGGAGTAGTTGCTGCTGGTTTGAGGTAAGGGGGGGCAGGGAGAGGGAGGGAGGGAGGGAGGGAGGGAGGGAGGGAGAGAGAGAGAGAGAGAGAGAGAGAGAGAGAGAGAGAGAGAGATCCTAAAGGTTATGTGGTTAATTGAACATTAACAGCCACAGATACGATTATACCCTTTTGTGTCTTTCTCCCAGTGTGTTGATGGATAAGTAACTAGATTAAAAGAGCCGGGAGCCTGGGTTGGAGGGGCCGGGCAGTGGGGGGGAGATCCCTTCTGAATGGTGGCCCAGGGCTCCCGCTGTCCCCAGTAAGGAGGGAAAACAGTCAATTAGAGAGGAGAGAAAAGACGAGGGAGCTGGGGTTTGGCATTTGCATAAAGGCTGGGGTCCTGAGGCTGGCACCCGTCATAAGAGGGGAGAGGCTGAGTGTGTTGTGGGGAGGTGTGAGACACATAGTAACTGTTGAAAGTGGAAACTCAGAGCCTGTGTGCAACCAGTGCATGTGAGGCAGGGTTAAGGGTGACTGGGTCAGTGTACCGGATGTGTGTGTGTATACACACTGGTATGCATGTGTATGTTTGTGCATTAATGTTGGTAGTTTTGTTCTACCTGGGAAGTTGTGACTATGATCATACAGTCACATTTCCATTGGTTCACACCTGTGTGTCTTGCATTGGCCTGACTCTCCCTTGTGACACATGTGCAGATTTGTGAGGTATGTCCCTGGACATCTCTGGGCACAGCAGAACAAGGAGGTATGAAGCTGACTGATTCCATCCCACTGGTATGGAAAACCCTTTCTTCAAAATTCCCTGGGGTTCTCAGGAGCCTGGACCTAGAACGGTTCCCAGGCACACCGTGCGTCTGAGCTGCCACTCAAAATGTCTCTGTGTCCCTCAACTACTATTTCCATTTCCATGAAGCACCACCCACAGCCAAGTTCCCCTCCTCCCCCTCGCCCTCCCCCTCCCCCTCCTCCTCCTCCTCCTCCCCTCCCCCTCATCCTTCTCCTCCTCCTTCCCCCCTCCCCCTCCTCCTCCTTCCCTCCCCCTCCTCCCCCTCCCCCTCCCCCTCGTCCTCGTCCTCCTCCTCCTCCTCCTCTTCCTCCTCCCCCTCCTCCTCTTCCTCCTCCTCCTCCTCTGTCCTCATCTTCTTTTTCTTCTTCTGTGTATTTGTTCCTTTGTTTGTCTGTCTTTTGAGAGGGTCTCATGTAGCCCAGGCTGACCTCAAACTTGATATGTAGCTGAAGATGGCCTTGAACTTCGTGTATCTGTGATATATATATATATATATGTACTCATGTGGATGGCATGTGAGAGGCCAGAGATTAATATTTCATGTCTTCCTCAACTGATTTCCATCTTATTTTAATGATTCAGCATTTTTATTTGTATGAGTATGTTCATTGCCTGTGTATATACTGGAATGTGTGTAGTGCCCATGAAGACGGGAAGGAGGTGACAGCCACCATGTGGATGCTGGGAATCAAGCCTGAGTCCTCTGGAAAAACAAGTGCTCTTAATCTCCGAGCCACCTCCAGCCCTCCATCTTACCTTCTAAGGCAGGGTCTCTCACTGAATTTGGAGCTCATCAATTCAACTGACCAGTGACCTCTAAGGGTCTCCTGTTTCTGCCAGTGTTAGGGTTCTGCCAGGAGGAGTGTGGGTGCTGAGCATCTGAACTCAGAGCCTCATGCTTATAAAGCAGGCAGGAGGAGCCATACTGCCAGCTGGGGTCACAGGCATGCCCAGTTTATGCTGTGCTGAGGATCAAATCCATGGCTTCCGGCACATTAAGCAAGTACTTTACCAACTGAGCTATATCCCCAGCCACTAAGTCCCTTTCCTTAACCGACAAGGGAAAGACACCGTACAAATCCAGAATGAGAGTCATCTAAGGTCAAATAGCAGTCCTGGGTTTGTAACTTCAAGCACGTGTTTACCTGTCACAAGAAGATACTCAGACTGTCAGTTTGATTCAGTAAGGTCCTGTATGGGGGTAGGAGTGAGTCTGTAGGAGGGAGCCTTCCTGGGACAGTCCCAGGTGATGCCTGTGGCCCCGGCATAATTATCCACGGCGCCCTACGCGCCCAGAAGTGTCCCAGTTTGGATTATGAGTTACATGGCTGCCCCACATATAAATGGGGCTGCGATATGTGTCTTCCCTTCCTTGACCTCTGCTGTGTCACTATTTTTTAATCTTTGTATGTATGTGATGTAGGTGTATGGGGTATGTATAATGTGTGCATGTGTATGCCGTTTGTCATCATGTGTGTGAACCAGGCATTTGTGCCATGGCAGATGAATGGAGGACAGTCTCTCAGATGTCAGTCCTCACCTTCTTCCTTATTGTGAGTCAGGGTCTCTTTTTTGCTGTTCACCTTCTGTGTATACCAGGCTAGCTGGCCTGAGAGTTTTTTTAAATTCTCCTGTCTCTGTCTCCCATCTTGGCTTAGGATGCTGTGAACATAGGCATACATTGCTGCATTTGGCTTTACAATAATTTTGGAGAACCCAGGTCCTCACACGTACATAGCAGTGCTTTACCCACTGAGCCTCTTGTGTCTCGATTTGTGGCATCACTTCCTGCTGCACTCTGCTGTGACTCCTGGGAGACTTTCTGGAGCCAGTAGGATCCCTTCTTCCCCATCCTTTGCATGCCATAGGGCTCATACATGTACAATAGACACTTGGTGCCTGTCCAGAAGCAGAACTGCCTCCCAGACTCTGGGTGGGTGACTACTGTCTTCCCCGGGGCTATAGATCAGGACAGTGCCCAGACCTGGGATACTCCATGAACATGGGAGACGACTGTGAAACAGTGGTACAGAGCCATGTGTATGTGTCCATTGTTCATCAGACTTGATCCTCAGTGTGAACCAGAACTCCCTCTTCCACTGCAAATGGAAGGCCCTGCCCATCCAGGTCTGAGATCTCCATCTTGCCCAGACTGCTCAGAATTCTGCCTTAGTCAGCTTTTTTCATAAGGACAGACAGCTCCATATCTTGAGCTTTTTGTAACTAGGACACACTCCAAACCAAACTGATGAAGGACTTGTCATCCAGTGTGGCTGACTGAGCATGCTTTAATCCTTTAATCCCAGTACTCTGGAGGTAGAGGTAGGTAGTTCACTGTGAATTCAAGCCTAGCAGGGCTACATAGTAAGACTCTGTCTCAAGAAACAATCAGAAAGAAAGAAGGAAACAAACAATCAAAGAAAAAAAAACAACAGCCTTACAGGACCAGAGATGCAGTAGTGCGTGTCTGTAATCCCAGCACTTCTACTGCAAGATGGGAAGCAGAGACAAGGTAGTTCCCAGAAACTCATGGGCCAGCTAGCCTGGAATACTCAGTCCAAAGGCAAAAAAGAGCGACCTTGCCTCAAAATATGGTAGAAGGTGAGAATTCCTGAAAATTGTTCTCAGACGTCTACATGTGTGTCATGGCACAAGTTTCCCTTCATGCACAAACACATACACAACAGCATCATACATGTTATGTGCAAAAAAAATAGTTTTATTTTAAAGACCTACAGGACAAGATAGTAAATAAAAGATCACCAACAAAGTTTTTGAAGCTTAAATACAGATAGGAAATGGCTGGTTTCTTTACCCCTCTGGAAAAGCTTAAGCCCAAGACTACAGACAAAAGCAGGAAGACACGTTAGGAATTCCACACTGGTGAAAGGATATCACAGTGAGATATGTGAGTTATTCCAGACATAGAAATGAAAAACGGGAAGGACAGATGACTACTATGTCTAGCTGCATCAGTAGGAAACTTGTAGCAGTAAATACTAGCTTGATGATTGGAATTAGGTACACAGCCAACAAACGGAAACAGAAGGCAACTGTTAACTTCAGAGAAAACAAAAAGTTGTATGAGACAAGATAATCAGAACTGGGGAGTCCTCAGTTGAGAAAGTACTTGCCACACAAGTATGAGGACCTGAGTTTGATCCCCAAAACCCATGTAAAAAGACTAGGTGTAGTGGTTTGTGCTTATAATCTCAGTGCTGGGGAGCAGAAGTGGGAAGATTCCTATCGGTTAGCTGAACTAGTAAAGTGAGGGATCCTGTTTCAAGAACTAAGGTGGGGAGCAACGGGAGAAGACGCCTGAGGTTGGCCTCTGGTCTTCACGTGCATTTGGACACATAGGCACACCCACACATGCATAGAAGCCCACATCATGCACAATCATAATATAAGATTCTGGTATGAATGTTTACAAATTTGCAGTATTTTTTAGTATTTTATTTAATATTTTCTGTGTATGAGTATATTGCCTACATGCATGTTAGTGCACTCATGTGCAAAGCCTGTGGAGGTCAGAAGAGTGTTCTGTCCTCTGGAACTGGAGTTACCAACAGTTGTTGACTGCAGCGTGGGTAATGGAAATAGAACCTGGGTCCTCTACAGAACAACCAGTGCGCTCTACTGCTGAGCCGTCTCTCCAGCTCCACAGATTTGTAATATTTTACAAGTTAGTATTGATTTAGTCCAAGTTGTTGACCAGAACTGTACTTCCTGAGGAGGAAGAAAAGGGTATGCGGGGAGGGGACAGTGTCCCTGTGTAGCCCAGGATGACCTCAGAGTCTTCTGTCTCAGCCTCCAGAGTGCTGGGATTTACAGACATCCACCACCACAGCAGCTGAACAGTTTTTACGGAGTTGGTTCTCTTTCCACCTTTACGTGGTTTCCAGGAATCAAACCCAGTTTGGCATGGCAAGCGCCTTTATTACGTGCTGAGTCACAACACCAGCCCTTAAACATTTGCTTATATAAGAGATCAATAGCTTGGTGAGGAAGGGAGGGACTACTGTGCCATTACTTTAGTGGTGTTGTTTAGGGAGTCAGAAAGACAGAGTACCTAGCACGTATTCTTCCTGGTGAGGGGCCATGAAGAAACAGGAGTCAAATTATTTGGACTAAGCCCACTGCTGTACTCAGCTAACTATTTCTCAGCCATTCTGATAACAGAACCAGGTAACCTTTTTGAAAATCAGAAACTCACTTTGCTCCCAGTTCTGGAATGTTCTGCTTGGCTTTCAAGATCTCAAAACTGCCTTGAATTTTGACTCTTGCTGGGTTTCTTTCTAAGGGAAGTCCATCTTTCTCTGGGGTCTTAATTGTTTTATTACATGTTCATTTAGTGTGTGTGTGTAGGTCAGTCAGAAGAATCAGCTCTTTTCTCCCACCGTGTGGGAGAATTCATGACAAGTCTCTCAACTGGCCAGAGTTTCTGGTCCTGGAGCAACGAGCTGCCTCCACGCCCATTCCACCCCACTACTCCAGCCTGTTTCTGCCAAGCTAGACACAAGGCAGACGGCTGTTTCCAATATCTCCTACCCCGATATTTGCTCTGGACTCTGCAACTGCTGGCTCTTGCTCAGAGGTCAGAAGAGAGCCAACTGTTTGCCCTGTTCCTTTTCAAAAGGTCTTAGGGTAAAAGGATTGGGATGATAGCTCAGTCGGTAAAGCACTTGCCTCCAAGGCATGAGTACCTGAGTTCAGTCTCCAGTACCCACATAAAAAAGCCAGGCACAGGTGCTGAAGAGATGCTGGTTAAGAGCAGTTCTGTTCTGGCAGAGAACCTGGGTCCAGTTCCTAGCATCCATATCAAGCAGCTCACAACTGCCTGTGACTCCAGTTCCAGGGCAACCCGATGCCTCTGGCCTCCAGAGGCACCTGCATTCCTATGCCCATGCCCACAAACAGATGCACATAAATACACATAATATTAAAAATAAAAGATAAATCTTTAATAAAAGAGAAAGTGGGGCACAGCAATGCCAGCTTATATCCTAGCCCCGAGGAGGTGGGGACAGGCAGGTCCCGGGGCTCACTGACAAGCCAACCTAACCTAATTGGTGAGCCCCAGGTCCCAATGAGAGATCCTACTTCAGACAGAAGGGTGGATGACTCCTGAGGAACCACACTTGTGGTTTACCTCTGACATCCACACGTGCATGTACACACACACACACACACACACACACACACACACACGCTACCAAATCAGTAGGACACTTCTTGTTTTTATTTTTTTATTGTTTGTTGGTTTGGTTTGTCTGTAGTATATGGGTATATTACAAAGGCCAGGGGAGGGCATGGGGTATCCTGCTCTATATTTTGTGTCTGCCCCTGAACCAGGAGCTAGGCTGGCTGCCAGCAAGTCCCAGAAATCCTCCTGTTTCTCCCTCTTTCATCCTCTCGAACACTGAAAATTAAAAACTAAAAACTAACCCTTAATACAGGTGTGCTCAGCCACGCCACAACCAGCTTTTTCTATGGATTCTGGGGATCCAAACTCGGTCCTCATGTTCGGATAGTTCTTCCCAGCTTGGTGGGGGATTTTTCAACATGTAAATACCATTTTGTGAGAACTTAGTAATTTTGAGATGCTGCCACCAGGTGGCTCCCCTTCAAGCCCCTCCCTCATGGACCACTGAGCTGCCTTGGAGTTCATCCCATGAGAGAGGGTGCCAGGTTTCCATTCTTGCTCAAGCCAGCCTGTGCTGGGCACTGGGACACCAGGCCTCCTTCACCTGCGGACCTCCGGCTGCTTTTCAGGCTCTCTCTCTCTCCCTTCTCTCTCTCTCTCCCTTCTCTCCAACAGACCCCATCCACCAGAACCTTACAGGTCTCTAAAGCTGCCCCTCTTGGGGTCTCTGCTCCCCAAGGCTTACTGACCTTACTTCTGAACCTTCTCTAAGAGACCCAGTCCTCTTCCTTTGCCCTAACCAGCATCTTGTATCAGCTCTTACTTTCCTTCCTCTACACATGCAGCCCCTCAATCCCTGCCTCTTAACTGCTCTGCTCCTCTCTCTCTCTCTCTCTCTCTCTCTCTCTCTCTCTCTCTCTCTCTGTGTGCGTGGGTACACAGACTTGAGCGTGTGTGCATGTGAAGGTCAAAGATTGACATGAGTCTTCTCTTCACTCACTCTTTACCTTAATTTTTGAACTGGGGTCTCTCAGTGAAATCTCACCAATTTGGCTGTCCTGCCAATGAGCCCTGGGGAACGTCCTGTCTCTGCCTCCCCAGCAGGGACTGAAGGAGTTCTTCTGTGCTTGACTCTGTTATTTGCTTATTTATTTTCATGATTTCTGGAGGGTCAAACTCAAGTCCCTAGACTTACATAGCAAGCACTCTATTGACTGAGGCGTCCTCCCGGCCTTCCCTACCAAGATTCAGTCCTGAAAAACCCATGCGGAGACCCTGAGGCAGATTCAATAAATGTTTGCTATTAAAACACATGAATAAGAGTCACGCTCATCAGATGACCCATTTTGACTGGACCCCTGGTTCATTCAGGCCAGGCCCTGTGCTGGGCAGGGAAGCAAATGAATAGAGGAAATGGTACTGAGTGAGGGTTCAGTGAATGGGTGGCTGGGCCGGATGGTTGCTGAATCTCTCCTTATTTGAGTTATGTGTTAAGGAAGAATCAGGTCACTTGGCCAGGGGCCGACAGAGGCAGTGTCCCCAACAGGACCTAGACCAAAACAAATGAATCACTTCTGTGAGCCAGCTGCTACAGGGTATGAGGATGAGAGGGTGGAGCAGCGTAGACAGAGTGCCAACGCCAAAACCATGCTCTGGGGACACCCTGGGAAGCCACCACATGGCCAAAACTGGCCCTGCCCCCAGATGGGAGTCAGCCCAGATGAGAAGGGAAAGCCTGGGGACTCATTCCAAAGGCAGCTGTGACTCATTAGCTGAGCACCTACTAGCAGCCCAGGGGTGTCCCATAAATCAATCTAGATCTGGAAAACTCTGGGAAGGAGGGTTAGCCTCCTTTATAGGAAAGGAAATGAGAAGCCAAGAAGGGAAATGACTGACCCAAGGTCACCCAGCTGCAAGGGGCTGAGTCCAGACCAAGCTGATTCCTCTCCTGGCTCCCAGCTGGCTGTTGTGTGCAGTCTTAGGAAGATGCTAGACTGGGGAGGGGGTGGGACCGGATCTGGAAACAGAATAAGCAGGTAGGGTGGTTTCCAGGGCACCTGCAGAGGACAGGACAGCAGGAGAGGATCCCAGGGACACTTGCTGGAGAAGACTGGTATCTGACAACCTTGTCATTGCAACCCTCTACCAACAGTAGGCCCAATCAGCATCTCCCTCTCTAGACTTGAGCTTTCCTTGACAATTTTCAGGAGTCAATTCTCTCCTTCTAATGTCATGGTTTCTGGGGATGGGACTCAGGTCATCAGGCTTATACAGTAACAGCTCTTACTGAGTCCACTTTTTTGTCTTTAAAAGGCAGAAACCAGGAGCTGTGAATGTGGCTGAATAGAGGGCTTGCCTAGCATGCACAAAGCTCTGGGCTCCATCCCAGCACCACATAAACCAGGCATGGTTCCCAGCACCCACATGGGCAGCTAAGAACCAACCATAACTCTAGTTCCAGGGGGATTTTGCATCCTCTTCTGGCCTCCCTTGGCATTGCATGGCACGGGTATACTTACGTACATGCAAACAAAACACTCATACACACAAAAAATTAAAAGTTCACCAAAGTTTTAAAAATGGTGGAGCCCATTCTCCTAGAATGATCTGGGACCATCGGGGGAGGTGGTTGCAGGGAGCAGGAAAAGGCCCCCTGATTCTCTGTCCTGCCCATGGGGCTTTAGTGCTTTCTAGTTATCCCTCAAAGATGGTGAACACCAAACATTCAGCTCCTGAACAGCTTGAGGAGCCAAGAATTACACTAATGTTCAGTGACAAGTGACCACTATTTGATCATTAAGAATGCACAGTCCCACCTACTATCTACCTTAGAGCAGTGTGCTGCAAATGTCATCAGCCCTTGTTGAGATAAGAAAACAGAGGCTGGGAGTAGGGACTCTTGTAGGTGGCCCTGCTGGAGCCACCCCAGAATGAAGCATTAAGGATAGATATCATGTCCTCTTTTTTATGGACAAGGACACAAAGACATCTTTCTCATCCAGGTTAACCGTCTCATACAAGTATGAACTTGATTCAAACAGACTCTATCTAAAATGCAATGTGAGCTCACAGTGGTAAACACACACACACACACGCCCCTCTCCTGACCTGACTCTGAGGTAAGTGGGCAAGGTGAATTTATCCTGAGATCCTCTAGAGACAACACTGGAGAATCTATGCTGTCACAGGACAAAAGTGCCAGGCACAAAGTCCTCCCCACTGGTAGCAACCCAGTTCTGAGAGTTCCAGCAGGTGACCCCAAGCAGTCCTGGACCCCCGCCTGGGCTTGGCATCTTCACCTGCACAGTGAGTCACGGTGTTTGCTCAGCAGGTGGGCTGAGGCCAGGTGTGTAGAAGAGCCACAGGTAGAGCCCCCAAAGGGACCGTACAGTTAAGCTAGGAGCACCTAGTTGACAGGCTTGGGGACTCCACCCTGGGACTTCAAGACCGGGTTCCTGAGGTCAGAGGTTGCTGGAATGGAGGCAGGGGATGCTTCTGGGGCTCCCCCATCAGCAGCTAATTTATTGTGATGCAAAAATCCAGCTCCAGGGCGGGAAGCAAAGCTGTGAGCCAAGCACGCTCCCATCCTGTTCCCTTCCACATATTTTCAGTATTTATTGTCCCCATATGTGATGCTGAGCATTCAAAAACATGTTGCTGAGATTCCTCCAGAAAGGCCTGACATTTCACAATATCCCTCCGATGCTGGGGATTACTGTTCAGGACGAGGAAAACGTGGTTGATTCAAAACAGATTGGGACGAGAGAAAGCAATGGCAGCGTCTCAGGAGAGACCTATCTCTGCTCCAGGGAGAGATGGAAGAGTCAGGGGGAGCCCCTGACTGGAGCCCAGACTCCAGGTGATATCTGCCCAGGGCAAAACAGGGCCTGAGAAGGAATTCCCACACTGATACCCCACCAACTGCTAGAATGATGATTGCCAGTGTTGGGGCTCTCCAGGCCAGGTAGGAGACACCAGGCTTCAAATCCTAGCAACACCTTGTAGCATCTCTTCCTGTTTTAAAAAAAGAAGAAACTGAGTTTAAGCAGTGTTCAATGAGCTGGTCAGTCAAGAGGCTGAGATTACCATTTAAAGTTTCTATCCAAAAATGTTGTTGTTGTATTGTTTTAAGGGTATGTGTGTGTGTGTATGTGTGTGTGTGTGTGTGTGTGTGTTATACACAGGTGTGTGCACATGGATGTCAGAGGAGGACCTCAGGTGCCATGTTCTATCACTCCACCTTACTCCCCTGAGACAAGGTCTCTCACTGGCAGCTAGCAAAGTCCAGTGATTCTCTAGTCTCTGTCCCTTGAAGTACCAGGGTTATAGAAATACACACAATAATGTATGCTTTTTATATAGGTCCTGGGGATTTGCATTCAGGTCCTCTTGCCTTTTTACAACAAGTGCTCTTACCCACTGATCCATCTCCTCCACCTTATTTTGTTGTTGTTGTTTTGTTTTATTCCTTTTTGAGACAGGGATTCTTATAGCTCAGGATGGCCTCAACTTCACTGTATAGCTGAGGATGACAAACTCCTGCTTCCATCTCCTAAGGGCTGACATTATAGGTGTGTACCACCACACCCAGCTCCAAAGGTGTCATTAACAGTGACTCTGACACAGAAAGAAGCGCAGCCTCGCTTTGTGACCCTAGATTAGTAATTTACCTCTCTGGGCCCCAGTTTACTCTCCTAAAAAGGGAAGGCAAGGAAGCAGACCACCATGGCTGTTTCAAAGGATGTTAGTCTCAGCTCCCTTCTGTCCAGTCTTAGGCTGGTTGGCTACTTTTGCAGAAGGTCTGATTTGGGTCTCTGGGTCTTGCTCCATAGAGTAAATGGCAAAGACTTGGCATCCTTAAAAGAGGCCTCACTGGGTCCTGGGCCACTGGCTCCACTTAGGCTTTAAGCCAATCAATCCAGGTCCTGTCCCTTCTTGCTGCATACATCAAGGGTTCTTCCTTTGCCCAGGCCTTCCTACTGCCTACCAGGATAGCTGATTATGTCTTCCATGCTGGCAGCAGAGGTCAGCCTGGAGGAAAAGCACATAGGACAGGATCCCAGTCCCATGTCCAGCCTCAGGAACCCCTCCCAGCCCCAACTGCTTAGAGGCAGAGAGCTGTGTGGGGTCTGAGAGACACTGCCTATCCATGTGTGTCCCACAAGAAGTCCAGTGCAGCCCCTCCCCATCCTTGGTCTCCGAGGGTGGGATCCTCCACTGCAACATTGCTGTGCCTATGTCTTGTGCACAGAGACAATGTGTCACCTCAGCCCTTGCTCTCTGAGGCAAACATATCCCAGAAGCCATGAGTAACTGTATTAGTTACTTGTCTTATTGCTGTGACAAAATACCTGGGGCATTTTCTTGACTGTTGAGTGATGTGGAAGGGCTCAGCCTACTGTGGGTGGTGCCATCCCTGGGCAAGGGGTCCTGGATTTTATAAGAAAGCAGGCTGAGCACAAGCCAGGGGAGCAAGTCAATAAGCAGTGATCCTCCATGGTCTGTGCTTCAGTTCCTGCTTCCAGGTTTCTGCCCTGAGCTCCTGCCCTGGCTCTCTTAAAGGATGAACTGTGATGAAACTAAACAAACCCTTTCCTCTTCAAGTTAGTTTTGAGCTGCATGTTTTATTAGAGCAATAGAACGTTAACTAGAACAAAGGGTTTATTTTGGCTCACACTTTGAAATACAGTCCATCATGGTGGGAAGTCACGTCAGCAGAACTGTGAGGCAGCTGGTCACAGTGCATCCACAGTCAGGAAGCTGAGAGATGAGGGTTGGTGCTCAGTTCTAGACCCTAGCCTATGGGATGGTACTGCCCAAATTATGGAAGATTTTCCCACCTCAGTTAACCCAGTCTAGACATCCCCTGACAGATGTGCCCAGAGGCTGATCTCCTAGGAGACTGTAGATCCTGTCAACTTGACAATCAGTATTAACCATTAAAGTACCTGACTCACTTCCCAGGCTCCTGTTTTCTGAGGAGTCTTCATGTTTCTATGAGACCTTGAAATTTGCATGTGTGCACACACAGAATCACATACACACACACACACAAACACACACACACACACACACACACACGCGCGCACGCACAGCACCATTTTATTTAGCCCCTCCCTGGTCAGGAGGAGAGAAGAATAGAGAGGTTCAGCTCAAGTATGAAATCTTGAGGTTCCTGACCATGCAGTCAAATCCAGCCACAGAGCCCGAGTCAAAGTGACCATGAGCAATAGTAGTGTCTTTGGCCATGGTGGCCAGGGCCTTGGGATCAGCTATGCCAAAGAAGGAACTACAGCTCCGGTGCCTATAATAGACAGGTAGCTGGGCTCAGAAGTCCATACCCAGCCCTTATCCCCCAACGGCCCCCACCTCAGTTCCTGTGCACATCGGCCAGAAGCCCACAGTCTGCTAGGCCACCTTTCCCACATCTCAGCCTCAGTCAGGAAAGGAGATGAATGCTGGTGTTCAGATCCCCTTCTCCTTTTTATCCAGTCCAGGATCCTAGCTCACGGAATGGTGCTACCCACATTCAGAGTGGGTCTTCCCACCTCAACCTAATCTAGAAACTTCTTCACAGACATATCCAGAGATTTGTGTTCTAGCTGATTCCAGGTCCAGTCAAGTTGACAATTAAGGTTAGCTAACAGGGATGGCTCAGAGGGTAAGAGCATTTGCCATGCAAGCATAAGGACTTGTTTATAACCCTAGGGCTGTAAGGGGTGGAAGTAGGAAGATCACTGGGGCTTGCTGCCCATCAGAACAGGTCTTAGAACTTCAGCCCGTAGGAGGCAGAGGCAAGACGATGGCAAGCTTGTGTCCAGACTGAGGTATACAGCAAGCCACGTGCTGAAAGAAAGAAGGAGGAAGAGGAAGATGGAAGATGAAGAGCTGAACTTGAGCCTGGTCAGAAGGCAGATTTATAAAATAGAAGCAAGGCCATTTACCAGCCTGATGTAACCACAAGTGACAAAAGATACACCAGGCCATATTGAGGGCTCAGCTACCTCGTAGACCTACAAAGGAGTCCCCAGAGCCTAGGGTCAAGTCTCTTATGCTCAAGGCAGTCTCATCTCATGCATCTGCCTGAAAGTACCTAGCCAAGTCCCAGCAGCTCTGTGACCTCAGCAGCCCTGTAAGAAAACTGAGCGTGGTGGCAATGCATTTGTAATCCCAGCACTGACTGAGGTGAGGAGGACAGGCAGATCCCTGGGCCTAGACAGCTAGTCTAGCCTACATGGCAAACTACAGAGCAGTGAGACTGTCTCAAAAGTCAAGATGACGTACCCTTGAGGAATAACAAGCAAGACTGTCCTGTGACCTCCACACACACTCATACACATGTGCTCAGGAAGGTACGTGCACATGCACACACAGGTATACACACATGCATGCGGGTACACACATGCACACACAGGTATATGCACATGCACATGCAGGTATGCACACACAGGTGCATACACACACAGGTGTGCACAAGTATATGCAGGAAGAAAAAAATGATTGGGTGAAAAGAAAAAGAAGATAAAAGAAAAAAGACTCGAGGGAAGTTCCTTCCACAGCGCTTATCTAAAGGTGGGGAAGTAACAGCGGCTTTTCTTCTTTTCCGTGCTCCTAAGTTGGGTCAGAAGTTAATGTCTATTCCTTCTAGTGTCACCAGAGACTAAGAACCAGTGAAGGCCGCCTGGCAGCATGTCCAGGCCAATGGATGCCGAGCACTCAAAGACCCTGTTGGGGACTGAAGAGAGATGGGAAGCCAAGTGCATTTGAGGTAACCAGTGCTGCTCTTGAGTACTGGTCTAGACCAGCTTCACCCCCTGGGCCAGAAAAGGGATCCTGGGCCAACCCCAACCTAGAGCAAGGCCCAGAGGTCCCCACTTCAAAGCCTCACACTAATGCCTTGAGACAAGCGTGGCAGAGCATCGGGGTGTTCCCTCTCTGCTGACAGGGCCTGTTCCCAGACAAAGCTGCCTGAGCAAGGCACTGATGGGGCACTGTGACCCAGCCTTGGCCTGGTGGAGAAAATGTGATTTCACACCAGGCCCACAGCCAAGCATTCATAGCTATCCAGGGTTGGCCACTTTGTGCTGGCTGGTCACGGGGTATCTCCCTCAAATACCCTCTTCTTTCCCTTTCCCACATGATGGAAATCGAGTTTGGGCTCAGTCACTCTAGGTCTCAAGCAACCTCTGGTCTCAGAGAAAGGCTGGACAGTGGAACAGAAAGGTGACAGGCTTGGACCACGCAAAGTCTTGCTCTGGCTTTTAGGCTAACATCCTGATATTACACAAATTATTTTATTCCCGTGTCCTCAGTCTTCCTTGTCTACAAAGTGGTGATCTTGTCTTCACTGCAGGGTAGTTGGAAGTCTCATAAATATGTAAGAGCTGTGTTAACTTTTCCTGTGGAGATGTGACCAGATAGGGTGTCAACAACAGACTAACGTAAGGATTTCATCCAAGTCTAACTTGGAAAACCAATGAGTGTATTGGGGTTTCTTACAGGAGCATGGGTGACTCAAAGACAAGTCCATCACTGGAAAGCCCACCCCAGCATGGGTGATGGCTCACAAAAGTTGGATCCCTAGAGCTCCCTACATGACTTATAGGCAACTCTGCAGATCTCAAAGCCTCTTCACCAGCAGTTGTTACTGCTTATATTACTCAGGACAGACCTGGTGAATCATGTGAGATTTCAGGAACTCCTTGAGATATGTGAATTGTTTGCTGAATGAAGCTTGTAAGCTTTGTTTACTTCCTAAATCTTTAAATTTTTTATTACATTGTTTTGGTTTTTTTGAGACAGAGTCTCCCTGTAGCTCCAGCTGGCCTGGAACTTGCTATGTAGACCAGGCTGGCCTTGAACTCACAGAGATCCATCTGCCTCTGCCTCCCAAGTGCTGGAATTAAAGGTGTGCACTACCTCACTTGGCTACATTTCTTTACTTATTGTGTGTTGTGTGTGCATGTACACATGGTATATTGCGGGGGGGTGTAACACAGCATGCATGTGGAGGGTCAGAAGACAATTTTTCAGAAATCTGTTCTCTCCTTCCACCATGTGGGTCCCGGGAATCAAAATGAGGTCATCAGGCTCTGCAGCAAGCACTTTACCCACTGAGCCATCTCACTGGACCACTTCCTGAGTTTTAACAGCCTCCCTCTAGGTTGAAATATTTATATTCAGAATTTCCTTCCTGAGTCTTGAGGAGCCTTCCTCCAGGGTGGAATTATTCGGAGGAAATCACTGAACACAGTGAGAATGCAGCCCGGCCCAGCATACCCACGGCTGCCAGTGCCCAACAACCTCTCCTGAAGCTGAGTGGTTTGAAGGGCAGCCATTTCATTTGATTCATGTGGGTCCAGCGGGGTTCAGCAGAGTGGTTCTTCTGCCTCGGCAGGTCTCCAGCTGGAGCTGGAAGGTTCAAACTGATACCATCAGTCATTTGGTAGCAGTAGAGTCCTTAGCCGAGCTTATAGCTCTCTGTGGAATTCCAAGAAGAAATGTTCCAATGTGAGAAAGAAGATGCTACAGATCTCTTAAAGTCTGGGATAGGGTTTAGAAATTATACAGAATCATGTCTAGAACCTTCTATTGGTCAGAAAGCAGCCAATATCCAAGAGAAATAAAAATAGTCTCCATCTATTTTATCATCATCATCATCGTTACTATTGTTATTTAGTGTGTGAGTTTATGTGTGTGGTGGTTGTGGTACATATGTGCAAGGAATCACATCTGTGCATGGGTGTAGGTTAGAGGAGAGCATGAGGTATCCTGTGCTATCGCTCTCTGCCTTATTTCCTTGAGACATGATCTCTTGTTGAACCTGGAGCTAGGCTAGCAGCCAGCAGACCCAGGCACCTCCACAGCACCAGAGTTACAGGTGTGTGACTGCACCCAGCTTTTTATCTGGGTGCTGGGGATTTGAATTCAGATCTTCATGCTTGCATATCAAGTGCTCTTCCCACTGAATTATCTCTTCAGCCCTACACTCCATCCTTTGGTGAGGAGAATTTGCAGTTATCTTTAATGGATCACAATGATGTCACTCTTTTGTGTGTATGCATACATTTTCATGTGTGTGTGTGTAAGTGCACATTTATGTACATGTACATGTGTGCACATGGAGGCCATATCTTATGTGTATGTATGTGTTTGTGTGTGTTCAAGTGTCTTTTGGTTGCCTGAGACTCACCAAGTAGGCTAGACCCAGGGATGCACCTGTCTCCACCTCCCCAGGGCTGGGCTTATCAGTACGCACCACACCCAGCTTCTATTACATGGGTTCTGGGAATCAAACTCATTTCTAACCAACTGAGTCATCTCCCCAGCCTGGATGTCATCTTTCTTGTTCATGCCCCTCTCCCGTCAGGGCCTAGGGACTGGCTCATCCAAGTTACACAAGACTTAAGATCAAGACACATTTGTTCACTAGGTCATTCAATAGTAAATATTTGAGCTCTTACTACGTTCTTGGAATTACAGAAACATGAAAAGCTTATCTCCATCCCTCCTAGGAAGAGTCTCTAAATCATTATAGTCAGTATAGCAGATGTGTAGGGCCCCTCAGATCATGGCAATGAGATGATGGTAAGGATGAGGGCAGGCCACCTAAACAGAGAGAGGAGGAGGCAGAGTAGCTGACCTGGGACAGAGGGATCAGCTGGGGTCAGGGCTAGCGTGGCCACAATGTGGCTGGACGGTACTATGCTGGAAGCCCCAGAAGGATGAGATGAGGCCTCAGAAGCTAAGAGCAAAGGATACCCATGGTCAGAACTTAGACAGGGGGGTGGACCACCATTCATTTGCCACTTCTGCTCGTGGAAATTCAGGGTGTAGTTCCTTAGTTTTTCAAACTGAAGTCACCATGGGAGGAAGATGGGCCATCAGGGGAATGACTAAGGCCAGCTTTTTAGTTCCCCTCAACATCTTCGGCAAGTGCCTCTCCAAAGCCCCACTCAGCACTTGGCCCCAGTGGGAGCTCATGTGTTCTGGGGTGAGAAAGCCAATCCAACCTCACCTTGGACTTTGGATCCCTTTGATATCTGCTCTCACAGTAAGCTCTGCTCCTGCCCAGCTGGTAGTCCAGGGTCTCCTGGGAGATCAGGGATGAAGCTGATCCCCGGAGAGTGAGCACTATCTGTAGGTGGCAGAGCTAGTATACTGACAGGGCTCCAGAAAGACGAGCTTGAATTCAGTTGACACAGGGAGGATGCCCCATGCTGTGGGATGGTGAGATGGACGTGACTCCCAGGTTCCCAGAGGCCTGGATCTGCCTGGGCCTGAAGCCAGTTTCCGGCCTGGCAAGGACAAGATGGATGCTGTGCTGGCTTTGCCACAATCTGCAGATTTTGTCTTGCTTCCCTGGGGAAAAGCCTGTACAACCCGGCCTGTGACTGGGGGAGGACAGGGAACAACTTCTCCAGTCACCCTCCCCTGCGTCTTCAGCCTGTTGACTGCAGTGGCCATTCAGTGGGAACCCTGGCAGCCTGACTCTCCCAGCAGGAGGAAACAAGGTGTTCTGTCCTCTCCTCAACAGCTTGTCCTTGTTGAAACTGTTACAGACCTCCATCTCAGCTGCGGGGACTTCAGGCATGTGCCTGTGGAGACAAAGCTTGGAGGGACGGTGTGGAAACTAGCAGGTAGGACACCCAGCTCTGAGCACCTCCCTCAGTCAGCAATGGCACTGATGGGGATCAGATGGAAGATACTGAGATATGTCCAGAGTGAATCACAGCTGTGCCGCGTACTTGCTGTGTGACTTTGACAAGCTGCCCTACATTTCGGAGCCTCCTTTTGAATTGGAAAATGAGTTTGGCCCTATACTTTGAAAGACTATAAGGAAGGAAGGGGCTGGGGATAGAACTGAGTTGGTAGCACTCTTGTCTAGCATGCACAAAGCCCTGGGTTGGATCACAGGCCCTGCATAAACTGGTGTGGTAGTGCCAGAACTCAGGAGGTGGAGGAGAAAGATCAAAAGTTCAAGAGTTCAAGATCATCCTTAGCTATACAGTGAGTGGAAGGCCAATCTGAACTACACGAGACCATGTCTCAAAAAACGAAAACAAAAACAAAGGGGAGGGTGGTCGACAGATGACTCAGCTGAAGATCTGAGCTCAGTTCACAGTTCATATCAGGTGGCTTACATTCGCCTGTGGCTCCAGGGGACCGGACACTGTCTTCTAGCCTCTATGCTCACATGCACAAATCCACACAGACACACACATATATACATATTAAAAATAAAATACTGTAAAGCACATGTCAATGAAAATACTAAGTATTAAAAAACAATGAAGACTGTAAGGAAGATTAAACTAGAGAATGTCTATAGGAAAGGGAAAAGTGTTCTCTGTCCTTCTTGCCTTCCGATCTCTGTTTATGGGAAGGAACTAGATGGAAATTAATGGTTTGAAACCTCAGAACCCAAGAGCAGAGCAACTTGCTGCAACCAAGACTGGTAGACAATGTGCTGGGAGGCCACCAAGAGTGACCTCCTCTTCTGGTGTCTCTTAGAATCTGCCCTCTAGGGTGATCTTGGAGCAGTGCTCTGTGTGTGTGTGTGTGTGTGTGTGTGTGTGTGTGTGTGTGTATGAAAGTGCACATATATGAACTGGTGCATGTGGAGGCCGGAGGACAGCATCTTATGCAGGCATATCCCACTTAAGCCGCATAGAAAGTCCTATGGAATAGGCCCTACTATAGAGTTGAAGGAATTGAGGCACAGAGAGGCAAAGTGACCTGTCCAAGGACAGTCTGGAAGTGCTAAGGTCATGACTACAAACCCAGGGGGCCGACTCAGGAAGACTGGTTCTTACTGCCCTTGATGAGTGTGAAGTGGATGAGCAAGAGGGTGGATGAGGGGGAAATGAATGACTGAGCGTATGGGTGGCTGTGTAGATGGATGAATGGTAGATGGATAGATAGATAGGTGTATGGATGAGCAAGTGGGTAGACGGATGAGCACATGATAGATGTGTAGATAAATGGATGAAGAGATGTATGGATGGGTAAGTAGATGGATGCATGGATGATGTATAGATGTATAGGGAGATAGATGAATGGTAGCTATTGGGTATGTGTATGGATTATGTGTAGATGGATAAACAGATGGATGGAGGATGGGTGGATAGATGGATGAATGTATGGAAAGATAGATGTGTATGTGGCTGAATTATGTGCATACGGATAAACTGAGAGCTGTGTGGATGGATGAATGGATGTGTGAGAAGGCTGATGGATTGGTAGGTGGTTATGAGAATGAAAAGGCACATGGGTTGGACAGAAGGATGGGCCCAGGGACAGATGGAAGAATAGATGGATGTGTGGCAGAGTGAGTGGATGAGTATGTGGTGAGTAGATAGAGGGTGAATAAGTGACCAGATGAGTAGTTGAGTGAAATGTGGAGAGATAGGTGAACGAGCAGGAGTCTGGATGGATGGATGGATGGATCCACATAAGTGGATGCAGAAAGAAAACACAAGAATGAGCCATTGAACAGGTAGACATGGAAGGCTGCGGGAAGCAGGGTGATGACCGAGGCTAACTGCTAACGGTTCTAGAGCATTTCCCAGGAGGGCCGGAATCAGGAGTTAAAAGGCTCATCATAGGTGCCTGAAAACCTGTGCTCACCCCTGCTTCCCGCCCTCAGGTCTTCTATAGCTGCCTGATGTCCTGTAATTCTCAGCGCATCTCTCCAGAGGAAGAATTGCTCTTGGTCACCCAACTTTTAACCCTCACATCAAGTGGGAGGGGCCTGTGTTCTGAGATTGCAGAAATGGCCCCTTTGGGCTCTGGGGAGGGCAGTGCTGGGAACAGGGCGTTGAGGACAGTACCTACACATGGTGGAAGATTTGCGAGTTCCCTCCTAGCCCCAGCGAAGGTGACCTTCCCCAGATCAGCCATGTTCTTCCAAGCAGCAGGAAGGGGGGAGGGGCAATCTCCTGGTGGAGAATGGAAAACACAGCAGGCAACCTCTGTGTGAACAGACAGACGACAGCCCCTCCCTCTGCTCCCAGCCACCCTGCGCCAGAGCCGGAGCAGCCAGCGCAGTACCACAGTGGGCCGTTCAAGGGTCACCCCATGCCTACCAGTAAGAAGTGCCTCTTCATCCTGCCTCATAGGAAAGCCCCCTAGGCCAGCCTCAGGGTGACAGTGGCTTTGAACTGTCCCTGAAGAGCACCATCTCGGGATGGGATGTATTTCAGTTGGGAGAAGGCTTGCCTAGCTTGCCCAAGGCCTTGGGTTTGATCCCTAGTATTTAATAAACCAGGTATGGTGGCGAATGCCTGTAATCCCAGCACTTCGGAGGTAGAGACAAGAGGACCCAAAGTTTAAAGTCATCCCTGGCTACAAGGCAAATTCAAAACTAGCCTTGACTACATGAGCTCAACTCTCAAAAATGGAGGGAAGGAAGGAAAAGAAAAGCTGAAAAACAAAGGGAGTGTTTTAACGAAAAAGAAAAATAAAGTGTAGTTTGGATTCAGGTGTGACTTGATCAGGTCTCCGACTCTTCATGGGCCACCGCATCTCCAGTCTCCCATTTTCATAGCACTTTATGGAGGGATCTGATTTCTTGTGGGGGTGAGAAGGATTGGTCTGTGTGCAGTGTGCTCCAGATCACTGCTCACAGCTGAATGTGGGGAGGTGACAAAGGATACAGACCAGCATCATGGGTAAGGAGCAGCTCCACACGAATGCCAAGGTACCACATCACCAAAGCAGATCTTGGAAAACAACACCTGTCCACCCCAAATCTCCCACTGAGATGGGCAGGACAACATCTGGGCTATGTTCTCCCTCCTCACTGCAACTATCCAATTCCTTTTGCAGCCACCACCTTGGAAAACCTTAGAATATTGATTGGCGGGAAGGTCTCAGGAGATAGGCCGGTCAGTACAGTGCTGTGTACCCATGAGACCCGAGCTCAGGCCCTAGAATCCATGTAAAACGCTGGGCACTGTAGTTAGTTCCTGTCACCACAGTGCTGTGGAGGCAGAGACAGGCAGGTTCCCAGAGTTCCCATCATCTAGCCTAGCTGAAACGGCAAATCCCAGGCTTGGTGAGAGGCCTTATCTCAAAAAAAAAAAGATGCAGGGAGACACCCAACATCAACCACTGGCCTCCACTTGCACACACACACACACACACACACACACACACACACACACACACTACCACCACCACCACCACCATAAAGCATATTAGAGCAGAAAGCCCTGTGACATCTCTTACACATAGTCCCCTATGACCTCATCCTAATGAAAAGCCACTCCAATCTCTGTCTTCTCCCAAAGTCCTAATATGAAGCATTATGAAATATAATGAAATGGAGTTTGTTTCAAACTACAATGTGTGTGCAGTATGTGTATGTGCATGTGTGGCGGTCAGAGGTCGACGTGGGATATTTTCCTACATCACCCGCCACCATATTTCATTTATTTTTAGTGTATGAATATTTTGTGAACATGCATGTGCACTGCTCTGTGCTCAGAAGAGGATGTCAGATCCCTCTGGAACTGGCATTACGGAGGCCTCCATATGCTGCTGGGATCCAAATTCAGGTCCTGTGCAAGAGCAGCCAGTGCTCTTAACCACTGAACCATCTCTCCAGCCTTTCACCTTATTTGGGGGAGCAGGCTCTCTTACTGAACCTGTAGTTTACCAATTCAGCAGACTAATTTGCCAACCGTCCCTGGGATCCCCCATTCACCAGCCAGTCACTGTATCCCAGTACTGAGGTTACAGGTGCATACTACCACACCTGTTCTATTATGTGGGTGTTGAGGATTAAATTCAGGTCCTCATATTTGCACATAAAGCACTTTACTCAGTAAGCCATCTCCCCAGTCCCCCAAAATACAATGTTTTGAGATCATTTCTTATGCAGCCACAGAAGACTGGAACTTTCTCCAACTTTCTCTATGCATATCTGAGCCAAAAGATATGTGCAAGAATATTTACTGAACTATTGTCTGCAAAAGCCGAAAACTGGAGACAGCTGGCACCGCCATTCATGAAAAATTTTATTAATAACCGCTATGGTCTTCCAGTCGTACAGACTTTAGCAACAAGGAATGAATGGGAGGTCCCCGTGTCATTGTGGATGGTGTCAAAACAACGCAGACCCAGAAGTAAGTGGCAGGAAGACAGGACCAGCTTGAGAACATTTATAGTCTTAAACAACGCAAAACACTACAATATTTTGTTTCTGAATACTGATCTATAGAATGAAAATACAACCACATGCAAGGGAGTGAAGACCAATGTTCATTACGATGGTTATTTCTGGGGAGACGGGGAGGGGAGAGGATGAGGAGCTATGCGTGGGGAGATGCAATATTTCCTGTTTAATTCCTTTTAGGAAACTCTGGGGGCTAGGGAGATGACTCAGTCCGTAAATTGCTTGTTGAGTAAGCATGAGAATCTGAGTTCCGGTCCCCAACACCAGTGTAAATAAGCTGGATATGGCAGGACACGCTTGCAGCTCTGGTACTGAGGAGGGCAGAGACGAGAGGGTCACTAGAGCTTGCTGACTCACCAGCCTAACTGAATCCCAGGGCTCCAGGTTCACTGAGAAAGTAGAGGGCTGGTAGAGGGCTGCCGAGAGAGTTCAGTTGGTAAAGTGTTTGCTGTGCAAGCATGAGGATCTGAGTCCAAGCCCAGAACCCATATTAAAAAAGTCAGACGTGGTGGTGTGCATTTGTAATCCCAGCATTGGGGAGTTGAAGATATGGACATCCCTGAGGCTTGCTTGCCTGCCAAAGCCTAGTCTACTTGGCCACCAGGCTGGTGAGAGACCCTGTCTCAAATATGTTTATATAGTGGAGAGTGATAAGGAAGATACCTAACATTGGCCCTTGGCCTCCACACAAACATATATGCACAAAAAAAGAAAAAAAATGTGCTGGGAGTGGTAGCATGGGCACACTGTGACACACCCCTACATGTGTACAGCACAATCACACATGCATGTACTTAAATAAATAAAATGTGATTAAAGAGATAGAGATTGCCTTTTAAAAAGTTGTCCTCTAACCACCATGTATAACACATAATAATAATAATAAATAAATAAAAAGTTTTAAAATTAAACAAATAAGTTCAAGGCCAGCCTGGGCTACAAAACAACACACACACACACACACACACACACACACACACACACACACATACACGCACACACATTAATGATGAATACAATGATTCTCAAGTTGTAACCCTCCTAGGTTATACTCAAGATCAAATTACTATTGTAATATCAAGATTTTTCTTCTTAGTCTTTTACTGTTCAGTGGAGATTCCCACAAGGTCCTGGGTTGGGTACCCAGGGCAGAAGAAACCAGGTGTGATGGTGCACACCTGTAATCCTAGCATGCGGGAGGTAGAGGAAGGAGGATCAGGAGTTCAAGGTCATCCTTGGTTACGTAGCAAGCCCGAGGCCAGTTTGAGCTATGTGAGATCTTGTCTATAAATAAACGAATAAAAAACAATAAATAAAAGATTCTCAGTATATGTTTGCTTTTATTTTGTAAGGTATAACTATTTTTCACATGTTATTTATGTTAACACATAATGGGTTTGTATTTTTAATGTGATCAATTGTTTTAAGTTTTTCACTTTTTCTTTTTTGAAACAGAGTGTTGCTGTGTAGCTCCAGTTGGCTTGAAACTCCCTATGTACCGGAGACTGGTCTTGAACGTTCACTTACCCTGCCTTCTGAGAGCTTGGAATAAAAGTATGAGCCATTTTTGAGTAATTTAATTTCTAATACTGTAAAAATAGATATAACACATATGAACTAAGCCTCTGTGAAGTTTTTAATACCTTCTTGGTGGTGCTGGAAAAATCTAATCATTGTACATGCTAAACTTCAAACTTTTTAAGAACAAAGAAGGCACCTGAGGGCCCAGCAAGATGGCTCATCAGGTAAGGATGCTTGCCCCACAAGCCTGACAACCTGAGTCCAATCCCTGAAGTCAAGGTAAAAGTGCGAGAGAACTAACTCAACAGAGTTGTCCCGACCTCTACGCTCAATGCACTGTGTGTCATGCATGCCCATACACCTATGCAAACACACATACATGCTTAGTAATGATAAATAAAATTAACTTTTAAAGGAAAAAGGAAGGAAGGGAGGGAGGGAGGGAAGGAAGGAGTGAGGGAGAGAGGGAAAGCCTTGGTTTTAAGACCAAAGTTTGAGAATCAGTGGCATAATCTGGTCAATCTCTCTTTCCCCTATGATTCCAGAACCTTCTATGTGCTACAGGAACACCTTATTCATTATCTCCAATCTGCCTTTCCATCTAGGGAGACCTTCATCCTGTTCCAATGTTGACCATGACTTTCAGCCACCAATTAATGTCTTCGTTGTTGAAGAAATTTTCTGGGTTCTTTGCTCAGGAGTGGGATTGCTAGCACAAGAGTCTATGCAAATGAAATAAAAATAAAGACTGTGTTCCAGGTTGGCCGCACCTGTTCCCACTCCCACACTCAGCGGTACCACAAAGGGCTGATCTCCTCACACATCTGTCAACACCCGGTATCCACTACCCACCCTCCTGATTTGCCTTTCTGATGGGCACAGAGTGAGAACTCCTTGTTTCAGATTTGCATTTCACTCACAACCATGAGCCGAGACATTTTTGCACGTGTCTTAATCCCTATCTGAGGCTTATCTACTCAGAACCAGTAGCCGCCCCTCTTTTGTTTGTTTGTTTTTTGTTTGTTGTTGTTTTGGTTTGATTTCATTTGCTTTTGTGTGTTTGAGTGAGGAAGTTCGTGTGTGCTTCTGTGTGTGTGTTCAAGTGTGTGTGCAAGAGCAAACAAGCAGCTGTGTGTCTGTATGTGCGTGTGTGTCTGTGTGTGTGTGTGTGCATGCATGTGGAGACCAGAGGTCAATCTCAGATGTTCTTTTTTTAAGATTTTATTATTTTTATTTTATTTTATGTGTATGAGTGTATTGCCTGCATGTATAGTGTAGTATATACTTGTGTATATACTGCAGTATATACTTTGTAGTACAATATCTGCAGAGGCCAGAAGAGGGCATTGGATCCCCTGGAACCAGAGTTACAAATTGTTGTTAGCTGCCATTCGAAGGCTAGGAACCAAACCTAGGTCCTCTGCGAAAGCAGCCAGTGCTCTTGACCACTGAGCTAACTCTCCAGCTCAAGATTTTATTTTTTAAGATGTATTTTTATTGCTATTTATGTGTATGTGTCTGTGTCTCTGTGGTGAATGCCACATGTATGGGGATACCCAAGAAGGCCAGAGGAATAGGTTGGGTCCTCTGTAGTTGAAGTTGTGAGCCACCTGACATGGATGCTGGGATCTGGAATCAGGAAGAGTGGCAAGCACTATTAACCACTGAGCTATCTCTACAGCTCTTACTTTTATTTTTTAATTATGTGTGGGGTGTGTGTGTGTGCAGCCCCACAGAGGTCAGAAGAGGCTGTCAGATCCCCAGAATTGGAGTTACAAGCAGTTGTGAGTTACCTAAGTGGGTGCTGGGAACCAAACTTAAGTCCTCTGCAAGAGCAATATGTGCTCTTAACTGCTCATTCTTCTCGTTTCTGGGTTTTGTTTTTGTTTTTGAATGGGGTCTTTTATTGGCCAGAAACTCACCAATTTAGCTATCTCTCTTAGTATTCTAAGTGCAAGCCACCATATCCAATTGGGGTTTTTTGGATGTGTGTGTGGTGTATACATATGTGTGTATGTATGTGTGTGCATATGAGGAGGCCAGAGGTCAAAATCAGGAGTCTTTCTCTATCACTCTCTACTTTACTTATGAGACAGGGGTTCTCACTGAACCTGGTGCTTACTGATTGTTTAGACTGGCTGGCCTGACAGGATCCACCTGTCTCTTCCCCTACTCCAGCACAGGGATTACAGACATGCACCACCACACTTAGCTTTTATGTAGGTCCTGGGGAAACCAAACTCATGTCTTCACTTCTTCATGTTTGCACAGCACACATTTTACCCACTGAGCCATCTCAGACCAAACCATTTTTTTAAACACAGGTTCTAGGGAATGAACTAAAGTCTCTGTGCTCATAGAAAGCACTTTCCTAACTTAGCTAGCATCCAGGCCATCCTTAGCTACATAGTGAGTTCAAGGTTAGCCTATATAACACAAAAACCCATCTAGAAACACTTTTAAAAGATGAAAAGCATATTTCTTCATTTCTCCTTGAATTAAATGCCTGAGCCGGTGGCTACCAGAATAGGGTGACAGACAGTTCTGCTGTACATTGTCACCTCAAATTCCAAGTTCCAGCAACTTTTTTGCTCCTCTGTCCCCTTGAACATGATCCTCAGATGTGATTCTCTTCTTCCAGGGTGAGATCGGAAGAAGAAAGACAGTCTTTACATTGCCCACACTTCTTTCTGTTCATGCTCCATTGGACCAAACTTGGTTGTAGGTCATACTTTGTGCCTTTGGGATGCAAAATATGCCACAAATACAATAGCAAGGGGCAGCCTTGTGCTCAAGTAATCCCCAGAGGATCCACACTGAATGCAAGAGAATGAGGTGGGACCAAAGAAAGTCATTTGCTCTTCTTTTCCAAAACTGGCATGCTAATAGTGGCCCTCTGTTCTTCAGTACAAGCTTTAGAACAAGCTTGCTAGAGTCTTCAAGAACCCTAGCTGGATTTTTTTACTAGGATTGCTTTTAATGTATAATCAACTGCAGAGGTTTTAACATCTTTATTATGTTAATTCAGCCCACTTATGTGTATAGAACCTTGGTTTTTCAAATCTTTTGGATTTTCCTTTAACAGAGAGATTTGGTTATGTTGTTGTTTTGTCTTTGTTTTCTCCAGGGTGGTCTTGTTCAGGTTTTGTTAGGTCAATTCCTAGATAGTTTATTGGGTCTAGGCCATTGTGAGCCAAGTCTTAGTCTCTATTGTATGTGCTGGTGAGTATAGTAGTTCAGAGCAGAGTGCACCATGCTCTGTGATGTTTTCGCTATGCCCTATGAGCTAATAATTATTAATAATAATAGTAATGAGTTATTTAAAAAGAAGGGGGAAAGGAAATGAGGGAAGGGAAGAGAAGAGGGGGGAAGGATAAGAAAGGTAGAAGCGAAGGGACAGGATAGAGGGAGAAGATAAATATGTTTAAGAAACTGCACGCAGCCAAAAAAACAAAACAGAACAGAACAAGCTACTGTCTGGCCACTTCCTTTGCCAGTCTGGATATGAGGCCTGGCAAGTTGATCTTGTTACATCAATGAGTTTTCTTAATATCCTAATAACTTTCCTATAGATCAACTTGGGGTATCCATGTAGCTGATCATGCCATCCTCCAGTGATACCCTATCTCTTTCATCCCTGAATCTCTCCTGCCTTTTCTTTGTTCTATAGGTTTGGCCAACCCACCCCCCTGCCAAATACTATGTTACAAGAAAAAAGAGGAGTCATTAAGATGGTTCAGCAGGTCAGAATGCTTGCTGCCAAGTCAGACCACCTGAGTCCCGTCTTCGGAACCCACAAGTGGAAGAAGAAAACTGACTCCTACAAGTTGTCCTCTGACTTCCACATTTGTGCTAAGGCACACACATGCGCGTACACATGATAAATGTAGTAAAACATTTAATTTTTTATTTTTGAAAATTTCATACATGAGTATCATCTTTGCATTATTCCCATCACTTTCAATTCCCCAGTAACTTTTTAAAGAGGAAAAAGCAGAGTGAAAGTAAAAGTACAGTCACTTTGCTTTAAATCTTAATGGATATGAGTCTGAAGTTTCTTTGCTCTGAATTCTGCGATATGTTTCTAGGTATATACCCTTTATAAAATTAAGCTGGAAGGAGAAAACTGACTGCACAAGGTTGTCCTCTGACCTCCTCATGTACCCTGTGGTGCACGCACCCTGCATGCACATAATAATGATAATAAATTGAAAAAGCACATTCCCCTCTATTCTTGGTTTTCTAAAACACTTTTCGTTAGCTCAGGTGCCGGGCCCCTTAACTGCCGGCACTGCGGTCGTCCCTCAGTGGGGCGGGCTTCACCCATGCGCTTTCTAAAGCTCAATCATTCTGAAACTCCCTAATTGCATGGTCACTAAAAGAAATGCCAGGACTGAGGAGATGGAAGAGGTAGTGAAGAGCCTGAGCTGGATTCCCCAGAACACACACCTAACATTAACCTGTGGCCTCCATATGCACGTGTGTGTACACATGCGCGCGCACGCACACACACACACACACGCACACTGGCATTTCTTATACTATCTTTAACAGGTCTTAAATCTAGGTTGCACTAAGTAGCTAGGTTAAATTAGCTAGGTCGGTCAGTGCCTATGGGGTACAGGTTAGTTACACTAGCTGGCTTTATTAAATGAACTGACATCCTCCCAAATTGTTCTGAAACAAAATTCTGGAAAACAATTGTACATTCTTTGAAGATTTAATAAAACTTACCCGTCGGGTCCATCTGAACCAAAAGCTGGTGAGACAGCTCAGTCGGTTAAAAGTGTTTACCTCCAAGCCTGAGAAAGTTCAATCTCCAAGACCCAACACGGCAGAAAGGGAGAATCCACTCCCAAAGTTGTTCTCTGATCTCCACATGTGCATCATAGCATGCACATACATACATAACCCTAACCCTAACCCTAACCCTCACACACACACACACACAAATAAATGTAAGAATTTTTTAAATTCAAAAGACCACCTGGGCCTAGATATTTTTGATAAGGACCTGGCATTATCATTTCTAACTTTTGGTTGGTTGTTTTTTTTGAAACATAGTCTCACTATGTAGCCCAGGCTAGACTCAAACTCATGTGCCTCCTCCCTCACCCTCCCAAGTGCTAAAATTACAGACACATACCACCACAGGTCCTTTATGTGGTGCAGGGATGGGACCCAGGCTTTGTGCATGCTAGGCAAGCACTCCTCGCCCCCAGCCCTCCTGAGCCTCAGCCCCGGAACATTACTTTATATCTTGTTGTAATATATGTGCATACAGCTGTCTGTTTTCCCAAAAGTGCTTCTTAGCTGCAGCTCTCGGTTTGGATATTGAGCATGTCATTCAGGACCAAATGTTATAAAATGTTCCCTGGAAATTTTCTTTTTAGTCCAGGTGTAATTTACTCCCATATGATAGTTTCCATGCGGCGAGCTCGCAGCCTTCCTGTGCCGCTGATTTATGACTTGATTGCAATGATGATCAAAGAACACAGGCTGGTCTCCTTTCAAATATGGGGGCTTTCCTGGAGCTCAGCGTGAGAGTGATTTTTATGAACACGGCAGCACACTTGGGGGGGAGTGTGTTCCCCAGGTCACTGTTTGTATCCAGAATGCCCCCACAAAGACCTTGTAACAGCTTCGTCCCTTGCTTGGTACCACAGGGAAGTGGAGAGACTTTAGGTCTAAGGAGACAGGAGATGTCTCTAGGTCTTGCATACTGGAGGTGGTGGCAGCCTCCCTCCAAGGAGTCTGTGGGACCCTGTTTTTCTCTCTCTCTCTTTCACCTTCCAATCTTGTGGGCAGAGAATGTGCTCTGACACTCGGTCCCTCCATAATGTGCCATGGGGCAAAAATAACAGTGTCAACCAGTCAAGGGCCAGAATCTCCAAAACCATGAACCAAAATAACCTTATTCTCTCCCCCTCCTCCCCCTCTTCCTCCTCCTGCTCCTTCTCTTCCTCTTCCTCCTCCTCTTCCTCCTTCCTTGTGTCCTTGTGGTACTCAGAGTTGAAGAAAGGGCCTTGCAAATGCCAAGGAGGCATTGAACACTATTCCCAGTCCCAGCCTTTTCTCTTAATACATTGAGTATCTTGGTGTTATAGTAATAGAAAACTTGCTAACACTCTTCACTTATGCAACAGTCTGTGCCTAAATACAAGCTGAATAATTGTGTCTTTCTGTTTTTTCTATGTTGTTGTCTTTTTGATTGATTGGTTTGTTCAGAAATTCAATTGGTAGGTGATCAAAGTAATCTTTTTATTTTCTTATGTTTTTGAGAGCCTCATCCTTGAACTTACTTTGTATCCAGGATGACCGTCCACCTCCCGAGTGCTAAGATTATTAGTGAGCACCACCACCATGCTCAGTGTGTGCAGTGCTGGAAGTGGACCCCAGGGCTTCATGCATGCCAGACAAGCACATCCCCAGCCCCCAAGGAATCTTTCTAACACAAAAATTCAGCCACATCACCCTATTTGCTTTCCGGGGGGGATAGAAGGACCTTCAGCTGGGTTGGCAACAGCTCCCCTCATCCTCTGTGGTGGAGCAGTGACCTCTTTGCTATGACTATTATAGGACACACACACACACACACACACACACACACACACTGAGTTGGGCGCTGTGACGCTTCCTTCTGGAATTTTCCCTCTGGGCTCACCCAGCTCCCAGTAAACACCCACTTGCCCTTCCAGATCCAGCCCTTACCATAGTGTGCCACAGACACCTGGCCTCCAGCCAGGAAGTGCCATTAGCCCCCTGCTGTGCCACACCCAGAAAGTCCTCCACCCTAGACACTTCTCCTAGGGGCCTCTTCTTCCTCTCAGGCTCCAGGGCTCAGCTAAACCTCTGTTCTTTGCCTTTTTAAATTTTTATTTGTTTTTAATGATTATTCTACAACATCACACAGGCCATTTTCATGAATGTATATAATGCACTTTGAGCCTATTCCCTCCCCCACATCCAGCTACCAACCACTCCTCTGCCTTCCAGCAGGCTCCTCTCCTCCCCAGAGAGTTTCTCTTCTGTCATGTGCTCTATACAGATATGATTTTATGTATCTGTAAAGTCAAGGACTTATGAAGGAGAAAGCATGTGATATTTGTCTTTCTGAGACTGGCTTAATTCCTTTAATATGACCATCTCCGGTTGCATCCATTGCCCTGCAAACAACATGAATTCGTTCTTTATGACTGAAAAGCTTCCATCGTGTGTATCTGGCTCATTTTCTGCATCCAGTCCGTGGCTGTGGCACAACTAGGTGGCTGCTGTAGCTTGACAACTAGGTGGCTGCTGTAGCTTGACTACTAGGTGGCTGCTGTAGCTTGACAGCTAGGTGGCTGCTGTAGCTTGACTACTAGGTGGCTGCTGTAGCTTGACAGCTAGGTGGCTGCTGTAGCTTGACAGCTAGGTGGCTGCTGTAGCTTGACAACTAGGTGGCTGCTGTAGCTTGACTACTAGGTGGCTGCTGTAGCTTGACTACTAGGTGGCTGCTGTAGCTTGGCTGCTGTGAACAATGCTGCAGTAAACCCGGGTGACACACCTTTTCCATACATTCTATCTCTTTACTTAAAAACCATCCTCCAAAGGTGGGGTGTGGTGGCACAGGCCTTTAATCCCAGCATTCCCGAGGCTGGGGCAGGTGGATCTCTGTGAGTTCAAGGTCAGCCTGATCTACATAGGGAGTTCCACGTCAGCTGGAGCTACAGGGAGACACTGTCTCAAAAAGATTTTTGTTTTAATCCCCCAGAGCTAGAGCGATGACTCAGTGAGTACAAGCACTTTGAAAGCATGAGGACCTGAGCTGGGATCCAAGCACCCATAAAAGGTGTTAATGGCCATAGTGAGCCTGTTACCCTGGTGCTGTGGGAGATAGAGACTGAGACTGGAGGGTCTTTGTGGCTTGCCGGCTGCCAGCCTAGCTCCAGGTTCAGTGAGAGACCCTGCTTCAGGGAGTGAGGCGGAGAGTGAGAGAGGAGGGCATCCAAGGTCCTAGGGGCTCCTGAAATTCTCTCCCTGGGCTCCACACACGTGTACAGAATGCAAAACCCCAAACACACATGTACATACACCATACACATGTACCACTCACACATGCACATACACCTGCTCTCTCACACGTTTAAAAAATAAAAGGCCAAGGGGGCTTAGCGGGTAAAGCCATTTGCTGCCAAGTCTAACAACCCGAGTTAGATTCCCAGGACCTACATGGTGGAAGGAGAAGACCGATTCCCACAGGTTGTCCTCTGACTGCCACACACAAGATAAATGAATAAGTAAATAAATTTAATTTTTAAAGTCCCCCACCACCCTTTAGTCTGTTTTAGATGTTTCCTTCTGACATGTCCTGCAGACAACTGGTATCCATCACATGTTATGCTGTGCCTAGTCCCTAGTAAAACTCAGTTGTTCTTGCAACTGGAATTTGGAGGCCAACCCAAGGGCACAGGTATCCAGGCAGGTACTATCAACACACCAGAAGCTTCTGAGGACTTGAAACCCACCTACCATCCACAGGCCATAGTGTGTCTCAGCCCCCACCATGTGGAGTGATGAGAATATTGACTGAGCCAACTGAATCATCTGATTTTTCAAACTCTGACACAGATGTTTCTGAAATACTGCCCCAGGCCATGGGGACTAGTCTTGGGGCCAAGTGTGGCCAGTGGTTACCCAGACTTCAGCATCTGGCCTGGAGCACATCCAGGCAGTGGGTAGGTCCCTAAAGAGAAGCCACTAACTAACTTGGAATGCTAAACATGGAAGAAGAAGGAACAGTAAGTAAGAAGAGCTGGAGAGAAAGTTCCAGAAGAAAGACTGAAGCAGCAAGTAATGGCCCCAGTCTGGTCAGTGTTCTGCCTCATGGATCCTGGTATAGGGAAGGTCGTGATGAGCCTCTTTGGAACCTGCTCCTCAGCCCAGACTCATAGAGGAAGGAGTCTTGCTCTTTCACCAGGAGAATGTGTACCCAACTGATGAAGGGAGGAAAGCCACAGTAGTGTTAGGCCCAGGCTGTAGCTTGGAACCCAGACACCAGTCCCCAGAGCAGCCCAAGCCTGAGTGAGGCTTATGGTGCAAATGGAGCCTGGTGTTGATGGGTGAGGGACTCCATCACTTGACCTTTGCATTCCCACTGGAGGGGCTATATCCTCATGCTGGTTAAATACTGTTAACTCAACAGGATCACCTAGAAGGCAAACCTCTGGGCATGTCTGTAAAGGAGTTTCTACATTGGGCCAATTGAGGTGGGAAGACCCATCCTAAATGTTGATGGCACTATCCCACAGGCTGGGTCCTAGACTGAATAAAAAGGAGAGAGTGATCTGAGCACCAGCATCCGTCTCTTTCTGCTTCCTGACAGTGGATGCAGTGTGATCAGCTTCCTCATGTTCCTGCCACCATGCATCCTCAAATTGTGAGCCAGAACCCTTCCTTAAGGTGCTTTTGTGAAGTATTGTGTGTGTGTGTGTGTGTGTGTGTGAGTGTGTGTAGCTGTGTGTGTGTGGCTGTGTGTAGAGGTCAAAGGACAGCCTCAGGCATTGGTGCTTGTCTTCCACCTTGCTTGAGACAGAGTCTCTTTATTAAATAACAGGCCCACAAGCCTCTGGGGTTCTCCTGTCTCTTTCTCCCATTATTGAGATTGCAAACCTATGCTGCCATGTCTGGCTGATCTAGATTCTGGAAAACCAAATTCAGATGCTCATAAGTGCTTTACTGAGTCATTGCCTGAGCCTCTTTTGTCAGGCATTTGTTACAATAATGAGAAGAATAACTAACACAGTTCTCTTTCTGGGTGTGCAGTTCTGTACCTTCTGACCAGGGGCTACCTAGGGGATAGACGGCTCAGAGGGAGCATCCTCACAGCCCACTCCCCGGCTGCTGAAGCTCCCTGGTGCCGTCTGCTGGACTGTTTTGTTTCCCATCATGTGTGGAAGTGAGTGAGGCAGTTACTGGGTGGCTGTACACAAACAGCAGAGGACTTGCTCTCAGAAGAGCCTAGCTTAGTGCCCCAGAGGTGAGAGTAGGTACAAACAGGGCTCCAACCAACCGTGAGTGGCATGCTTGGACAGCACACATGCCTGGTACCTGTTAGATGCCGGGAGCTGTCCCACTCATGCAGGGGAAAGAGTTGAGGGGGTACATCACTGAGCCTTGGCCCTAAAACGTGTAGATAGAGAGAGCAGCTCAGAAAAGAATGTCAGAGCAGAATATCTGAGAGCTGCATCAGGGAGTGGACAACAGTTGTGGAGGAATGAGAGGGAGAAGGTGGGCTGCACAAGGAAAGGTAGGGGCATGGATGTGGGACGTTCCTGAGTGTGAGCAATGGCCAGCTGGGTCAAATCAAAGCAGCAGAGCTGGAGATGCGGCTCAGTGGATAGAGCTCAGAAAGCATGTGCAAAGCCCTGGGGTTCATCCCCAGCACCCTCACACCTTTGCAATCCCAGCACTGGAGAGGCAAAGGCAGGAGGCTCTGAAGTGCAAGGTCATCCTCCACTATGTATTGAGTTCAAGGTCAGCCTGGGTTAAGGGAGATCCTGTTCCCAAAACAAACACAAAAATAACAACAATAAAAATGCCATCAACATGGCTTAGCTGGTAAAAGTATATATACATATATATACTTTACAATAAAAGAGCACACACAAACAACACAACTCAAAATTGCCCTCTCTGGGGCCTCCAGCTGCACACACTGACACCTAGTCACATTAGCATGTTCACGCATGTGCACACACTGTCATATCTGTTCCCCCCCCAACACACACTACTTCAAACTCAGTCACACTCACACTCATTTATGCATGTGCACACTCACACACAGGCTGGTAAATTCAGCTCGTTCTAGAAGATCTGCCGATATGAGGCCAGCTGAATTCTCCTGGGAGCTCCACTGGAGGAAAGTTATTCCCTGAAACAAGGTCTTCAGCAGCTGCTCGGTGCATGCAGGCTAGTTTTAACACCCTCTCACGCTCATTAACCTCTTCTGAACAGAGCAGGTAAGGCAGTTATTCAGAGGCACCAACAGGTAAATCAGACTCTAATGGTCTTTTATGTTTGTGTTGCTGTTTATGAACCACAGTTCTACGGTTTTCTGCTTATTATACTAGATGCTTTCCTTGTAAAAATGAAAAGATGGTTATTGAATTTTGTTTTTGTTTTCAGTGCTAGGGACCAGTTCTTGCTAGACAAGTACTCTGGCACTGAGTTAAGCTTCTGAGTTATTACACACGCATACACACATCATACACATATAGATACATACATACATACCACATACCACACATACATAGACACATACCACACATTACACACACATCATACACATATAAACATACATATCATACACACCAATACAGACATACACATCACATATCATATACATAGACACATATCACACAAATACCACACACATCACTTACACATAAACATACCACACACTACACACATAGACACACACATCACATGCAACACACCACATACAGATATACCATATACACCACACATACACACATTACATAGACACACATAGACACACACCACACACTACACACAGACACATGTCACATACACCATACACACATACAGACACACACCACACAATCACATACAATATACGTCACACACATATTACACATATATAGACACACACACACCACATATACACCTCGCACACATCATGCTCACACTATACACACACAAACACAAACATACCACACACACCATACGTACACACCATATACATATACCACACATACCATATTCACACGTACACCCACACACAGTATCCACCACACATACAGCATAGCCACTATATACACACAGACACCACACACACCCTACATACACACACACACGTACACACCACACACATACACCACTCATAACATGTACATGCCTACAATACTGTACACACACACTACCCATAACACACAGGCATATGTACTATACACACACACACACACAGCACACATGCACACCATACAACACACACACACAGCACACACACACACAGGTCCTCTGGCTTGAGCATCCCCACGGCAGGTTGTAAAGCATCACCCAACCTTGGGGTAAATCAGCCCATGGGCAACCCACAGTCCTCAAGATTTCCCAGCAGTTCAGATCATGTACTCCTAGCCCACTATGGATCCCCACCTGAGCTGTGAGCCTCAAGCTTTGTCTCCACAGTTTCTGCTATCTTCACAGTAGCTTGTTATTTTTATTTTACAAAGGAAAAAACTGGGGTTCAAAAAGGCCCAGGGGGTCTTGGAGACAGAATCCTGCACAGAGGATGGGCATCAAACCACAGGAATGTAAGGGGGCTTGTGTGAGTCTAGAAAGGGTTCTCTAGCCAAGACTGTGGGTGCGAGCCCCCTGCAGGGAGAGGACCAGAGCCCAAAGCCTTGTCTGAACTTCATTTTTCCTGACGCTATTCCAAAACACCTGTTCCTGGAAGGCTAGATACGACTTACATATTCCCTGCTGAAACCCAGGGTCCAGCTCTGGGTCTGACTCAATGGATAGTTCATGAATGGACTGGGCAAGGAATGTAGTTAGATTGGTAGAGAGCTTAGCTAGCATGCACAAACCCTGGGTTTCATCCCTAGCACTACATAAGCCACTAATAGTATATGTGTCTATAATCTCAGCATTCAGGGAGCTGAAGCAAGAAGATTATAAGCTTGAAGTCAGTCTCAGCTACAAGGGGAGACTCTGCCTCAAAAAAGGAAGGAAGGAAGAAAGGGAGGGAAGGAGGGAGGGAGGAAGGAAGGAAGGAAAGAAGCCAGGTTAATTCCAGCACTTGGGAAGCAAGGCAGGCAGATCTCTGTGTGTTCCAGGCTAGCCTGGTCTACATAAGTTACAAGTCATCAAGAGCTACACAGTAAGACCCTATCAAAAATAAAGAAAGACGAGAGAAAGAGAGAGAGAGAGATGAATCTTTCAAGGAATCTGCTCTTTGTACCTAGGAAAGCAGATCAGGCAGTGTCTTTGCAAAGGACAAAAAGTTACTCCATAGGGACTCGGGGAGTCACACAATTCCTCCACTCAAACTACAGTAGAAGTCCTGTAGGTCAGGCGGGCCTGTGGAAGGATTAAGGTAAACAGATGAGAGCAAATTTCTTTTCTGCCCTTTGCTCTCCAGTGGGACCCCAGAGGCAGCTGGGATGGAAGATGGGAAGGCAGGAGACACAGAAGTCATCCCATCCCTGAGGACTCCCAGGCACCTGGCCTGGAGGCTTAATACCCTGTCCTGGCTCCCCTCCACTAGATGTACCTCTGATCCCTAACTGTTTTGATTTTTTTCTAGGCTCCAGCCTCCCAAGGGGGCCCCCCACAAACCTGTCAGCTATCTGGCCATGCAGGGAACCAGAGGAAAGAGGAAGGAGTTGTCCCAAGTTTCAAGTCTGTGGTGTCCAGAGCCCAGAACAGGTGGTCAGCAAGCACGTGTGAATTATCAAGGAATGTTACTCTGGTTGGCTATCTCCACCAGAGCAACACTTTCACAGCCAACCAACTGTGAAGGGCACCTGTGGCAAGCAATGCCAGTGGTAACTGGAGAATCACCTGCCAGGGCAGTGTTGATACACAGAGTGCTGAGCTCCTAAGAAGCCGACCTCATCTCCTTCAGGCAGGGTGTGAGTGACACATCCATCTACAAGTGGGGACCTGCAGAGCAAATGTCAGGCATTCTGAGGCCCTGCTCAAGTGCCCCCTGCCCAGATGAGAACCAGGATGTGACATCAGGGAGGCCCAGGGATGATGAGGCCTTCCCTAAGGAGGGGTAGCAAAAGGCTTCCCTGTCCCCATGGAGACATAAAAGCCAGTCATGAGAACCAAGGGCTCCCAGGCATCCTTGTTTTCTGTGATTCCCACGAAAGTGCCCTGTTATAAGACAACTAGCAGGAATGCTGGGTAGCTCTGCTGCCCCCGTCAGGGGTTTCATGAGGACAGACGCCCAGGGGAGACCCAGATGGCTTGACCTCCTAGCTCCAACTGCCTGGCTTCTCAGTATCCAACTCACTGTCAGTCAGAGCCCTCTTGGCTTCTCCTGGGAGACCCCAAGCTTCTTAGGGCAGGACCATGTCTACTTGCTGGCACCCACTTAGGCTGGCCTTCTCATTGCCCTGTGGACTCCACCCGGAGGGAACTGCTGGGCAGCCTTGTTCTGGATGAAGAAGACTGGAACAGGCAAAGCCACTGGCAGGTGGGCTTCGCATGGCAGTGTATAGATACCCACAGAAGAAAAGCTGGTCAAACAGAGGACTGGCTGGTGGCTGAGGGGCTGAAGATGGAAAAGGCCACATCTGTGCCACTGACTGCCAACCCAGGGAGGGTATAGAGAGAGGGAGGTACGCAGAGAAAGGAAACGTGGGCTGGGGGTGTGGTTCAGTTGTTACAGGGCCCAGCATGCACAGAGCCCTGGATTCCGTTCTCCAGCATCACATTAAAAACCAGAGATGGTTGTGAGAATCTATAACCCCAACACTAGGGAGGTGGAGGCAAGAGGACCAGAAGTTCAAGGTCAGTTCAGAGCTGCCTGCTCTTTGCTCTCTCTCTTTTTTTTTTAAGAATGTATTCTTACTTCCTTGTTGATTAAACTCCACATGATCTAAAAGAAGAGGAGGTAGAGGAGGAAATTGTTCAAGGTCATCCTCAGCTAAATAGTGAGTTTGAGGCTAGCCTGGGTTACATGAGACCCTGTATCCAAAAGAAAAGGAAAGAAGGCAGGGGAGGGCACAAAAAGGGAGGGAAAGAGAGCGGAGGGGAGGGGATGGGAGGGCACCAGAGAGAGGGACAGATCCACAGAAGATGGTTTAACCTGGAGTAGGAGCTTAAGAGAAGTTGGGTGGAAACAGCCACTGTGGCCCCAGCAGCGCGGAGGCTAGACAGGCTCTGTGGCTTCACATACTCCTTCCCCTCAGTAAGCTACCGCACCTGCCTCAGTTCTGAGGCTCACACCCACCCCCACCCTGACCATGTTGCGTTACTCTGTGTTCAGGGGACCTGTGGCCTCCAACACATGGGCTCTGGCCTCCCGCCTCCCACAGGGAATCTAGCTCTCATCCAGCTGCTGGGGGCACATGGGGAAAAGGATGCCAGCCTCCTGCCCAGGTCCTAGAACCAGGTCTTAACCTTAGTGCTGCTTCTTGAGGCGAGCATTGGTCCACAACCCAGAAGCCACGTTCCACAGTCCAACTGAGCACGGGGTTCCTGCGGCTGGACCTGTGCACTCTAAAGGGCTAGGAGCTTGCCTCCCAGTGCATTCTCACATGGTCTATGATTGATAAATATTTCTTGAGATGAATGAATGAATAAATGAATGAACAAATGGTAGAAATTGCCAGCATCTTCTCACTACGTGCCAGAGGCTGCTCGGTGTTTTCCCTGACTCTTATCTTCACAGCAAGCCCAGGATAGGCACTGAGAGCCATTCTGTTCTGCAATTGAGCTACAGGTCCTGTAGGAGACAGAACTAGGCCTTTGTTGTTTGGAGTTTCCCCCGCTTTCTCTGTTCTTGGAAAGCCTCTGAGGCTTCATGTAGCTTGTCAGGCTCTGAGAACACCCTACCACCTGAGATATTTGAGGCCTACCAAGGCTCCTCTCATGAAGTTAGGTCTCTGCATGCTCAGTCACACACTGGGATGAGGCAGACAGTGTGTCCTTCATACTTGAGCTTGAATTAGTCTGAGACAGCTCTCAGGCAAGGCAGGTGGAATCCCCCTTGAAAATCATACTATCTTCGTTACTTTCTCATTGCTGTGTTAAAATACAAAAGCAACTTTGGGTTTATTTCAACTTACAGGTCAAGGTACAGCCCATCGTGGAGGGAAAGTGAAGGCAACAGGACCCGGAAGCAGCTGGGTGCTCGGAATCCACAAGCTGGAAGCGGAAAACAAAGAATCACAATGTTAGTGCTCGGCCTGCGTTCTGGGTTTGTACAGGCCAGGATCCTTTGCCCAGGGCACGGCCCACCCACAGTTAAGATGGGACTTTCTACCTCAGTTAATATAATCAAGAAACTCCCCTACAGCATACAGAGGCCCTTCTCCCAGGTGATTCTAGATTCTTCCAAGCTGACAATTAATGTTAACTATCACCTATGCTTGCCCTCACAGCTGCCCTTCCACAGAGTTTCCTGGCCCTCTCCTGGCACTGGTTTAGACCAGGCTGTGTGCTGGGAGCTGTTGTAGTGTAGGGACTCCTACACCACAGGAATGTTCAAGGGCATTTAGAGAGCCTGGTGCATTCAGGAGAGGACTCTGGGGCTCCAAGCAGTGCGGCCACCCTACCAGCCATGAGCTCCCAACAACCTACAGGGAACAAACTCACAGGGAAACTCAGGTCAGGAGAGTTAGTGAAGAGTTAGAGAGATGGCTCAACAGTTAAAAGTAAGTATTGCTCCTACAGAGCACCTGAGTTTGGTTCCTAGCACACATGGTGGGTAGCTCACAACCACCCATAACTCCAGCTCCAGGGGTCTAACACCTTCTTCTGGCCTCTGCAGGCATTATACTCATGTACGTGCATGCGTGCACACCCACACACAACACACACACACCCACACCCACACACAGACACCTACACATAAATAATGAAATGAATCTTTACGTTTTTATGAAGATTTGGTAAATGTTATGCGTCTCTTACATGCTGGGAGTGCAGCTCTTAGAGAAGACTGCCTAGAATTCCAGCACCAAGCTGGGATCCCCAGGGCAAGATGGCCCACTGTACTAACCAGAACTGGTAGCTCCAGATTCAATGAGAGATCTGGCCTCAATAAGTAAAGTGGGGACAGCAGGATGGCTGAGTGGGTAAAAATGCCTGTACCAAGCCAGATGACTTGAGGTCAGTCTCTGCGTCCCATACGTTGGAGAAAGAGAACCAAATCCTCTAAGTTGTCCTCTGACCTTCACATGTATGGCATGACATGTACATGTCCCATTTCCTGACAAAATAAATTAAGAAATGTAAAAAACTTTGTAAATAAAATAAAGTGGAGAAAGAACAAGGAAGAAATTCAGCATCAACCTCAGTAGTTCACACACACACATTCAAACATGCATATACACAGGCATGCACATCTTCATATACACACACACACACACACGCATACCACACGCAGGCACAAAGCAAAATTACTTTGTATTTCAGCTTAGGTCCTGCTCTATGTCAAGGCAAGTAGAGAGGTTTTTTTTATTACATTTAAATTTATTTATGTGTGCCTGTGTGTGAATACATACATGCCATGGCATGCATGTGGAAGTCCAAGGAGCCCTCAGGATTGGTTCTTTTCTTCTGCCATGTGGGTCCTGGGGATCGAACTTGTGTTGTCAGACTTATCCACAAGTACCTCCTCTTGCTGTTCCATCTTGCTGGACCACAAGTATAAAGAAATTTTAATCAATGAAAGCACTGTCCAGGTTGTGTGTTTATGTGTGACACCTGGGCTTGGCAGGGTCTGGAGTGTCCACACCCACCCTGCTCTCCATACTGTGGGAAGCCACCTAACTCCCTGGGAACTCAGCACCCACTTGGTACAGTGGGGGTGGGGCTTCCAATGCTGGCTTTACCCACTCATGTACCACTGGTCCTCTTTGAAGGTCAGCCACTGCCAATCTGGAGCTGTTCTGTGAGGGGTCAACCCCAACCCTACATGTGGCCAGGACCTCCCTCCCCTATCCTAGGCCTAGGATAGGAAGACCTTTCTCGCTGACGCCTGACCCTGCTTCAGCCACTGCAGGGAGCTGGGGAGCAAAAGCCCTTTCCATCTGAATAGACCAAGGAATGTTCTTCACTGGCCGGTTGCCTGAACAGGATCCAACTGATCATTACCACAGTCATGTGATGTCAGCAGACTGACAGACAGGGAAACTGAGGCTGGTACAATCACAAGGCTGATGTTAAAACTGACCTCGGGGCCTCTATGTCAAATATCCCTCAACCAGACGAGAGCATGAGCTTCATCCCCGGTAGACAATTACCCACTGCAGTGCCTGGTGTCCCACGACAGGCAGAAATTTCCAGAGAAGGCAAATAACGCAAAGCCCAGGAGAAAGCAGGCTGTCTCCAGCTCTAGGGAGAGCTCAGAATTGAGACTGGGTACTGGTCACTCACAAGCAGAACAAACTTGGATAAGTGACTCTGCATTGAACACACACACACTCTCATACACACCCTCTTTCTCTCTCTCTCTCTGTCTCTCTCACTCTCTCTCTCACTCTCACACACACACACACACACACACACACACACACACACACGAAAGGCATGCAAAGCCCGCCCTCCATTCGCAATCCCAAGTGCCCCGTGTGAGTGAGTGGGTGGATGGATGGGAGCCGCGGAGCGGCTTCCCGGAGACAGTCTCTGCAGCTCACTAAGAGCCCCCCTCTTGGCTGGGTGTCAGGCTCAGCCTTATGCACAGGCAGCTGCCTTTAGAGAATGATTTGAAGGGCTCCCAGAAGCAGTCCACCCCTCGGGAACAGCCCCCATCTTTAGCCTGCACGCCCACCTACCCACCGTGGGCCTTCCTCATAGAAGGCTGAGATCGTGAAACTTAGGACAGTCCCTAGAGTGACCCCGAAGTCCTCGTGCTGCATGAAAGGACCTCCACACAGCTTCCATCGAATCTGCCCAGACCCACCATGAGTTCCCACCCCCACTGCTTCAATCAATAACTCAGCATTCTCTTGGTTAGATATGGGGACCCCAGGCTGAGAGAGGAGTAGCAAGCATTCAGGCTCCTAGTGGGCAGGAGCAGGGCTTGGGATCCTACCTGGAAGTCTGGGTGCCCTCGCTTCTCAAACCATCATAGAATGAAGTCCAAGGACCAGACCCTCCTGAGGTTAGGCATTCCAGGAACTAGACCTTCTAGGAACTAGATCTTCCAGGAACTAGGCCTTTCTCTGCTAAGAGAAGTCTCAAGTAAGGCGAGAGGAAGGGTGGGAATCCAAGAATAGTGAGAGAGGGAAGGGTGGAGGAAGAGAGAGGGAGCTCTTAAGGGAACTGGAGGGTTAGTTCTGAGCAAGCATCTAGACGTTACAGTTCAGTTAGATACTCCCACTGCCATCTAAAGCAGACCTAGAAGCTGGTGTGTAGGACACATCTGTAATCCCATCTGGAGGCTAAGGCAGGAGGCTATCCCCTTCAAGGCAAGCCTGGGCTACATAGTGAGACTGTCACAATAAATAAATAAATAAATAAGTAAATAAATAAATAAAGCAAATAAGCAGGATGTGGTGGCACAGACCTGTAATCCCAGCTCTCTGGGATTGATAGGGGAGTGCCTAAGGTGCCCAAGATAGGATGATAATAAGTTAAAGGGCCGCCTGCTCTACGTAGCAAGTTCAAGGCTAGCCTGGTCAACTTAGTGAGTGCCTTTCTCAAAATAAAAATTAAAAAGAGGGCTAGGGATGTAACTCATTGGTAGAACACTTGCCAGTAGAATATCTGCCTCGAATTCACCAGTGCATGGTTAGAGACAGAGCTCAGTGACAGAACTCAAGCCTAGAATTTGCCAATGAGGGGACAGGAGTACAGCTCAGCAGTAGAGCAGTTGCTTAGAATCCCACAGTAAAGGACTTGGGGTATGGCTCAGCAGCAGAGCACTAGAATCCCCCAGTGAGAGGACTGAGGGCATGGCTCAGCAATAGAGTGCTTACCTAGAATCCACCAATGAAGGCCTGGGAACATGACGGATCAGGCCTGTACCCCAGCTACTGGGGGATAGGTCGGGAGGCTGAGGTAGGAGGATCATAACGGCAAGGCCTGCCTTGGCCACATAGCCAGTTAGAAGCCAGTCTGGCCACTTAATAAGAACATGTCTCAAAATAAAAAAGAAGGCTGGGCATGTAGCTCAGGGGCAGGCACAAGGCCTAGGTACAATCCCCAACACCTCAGAAAGTAAATAATAAATAAAAGTAAAGACCTAGAGGTGGCCACATGTACAGGTGTGTGCTCATGTGCACACTTGACTGCTGACTCTGTGAGCAGGAACTGCCTGCAGTCTGGGACAGGTAAGCACTTGGTACTTAAGCCTGTGGGTGGCCCAGGCTGGCCCCATATCCCTACTGCCCAGCGCCCCCAACCCCCAGCTTCCATCACTCAGCAAACTCTCCAGAGTCTACTGTCCTCATGCCAGGCCAGCCACAGCATCTGTGCCCTCCACCTGGTACGGTGACTCCTGCACCACACACCTTCCTCCACAGCTGCCCACACTGGAGTCTGTGCTTGGCTCTGTGGGGCTCTGCAACACCACAGCTCAAGGCTGATCCAACTGAGCTATACCCTAGCCCAACAATCCCCTCTTAGAGAAACAAGAAAGCTCATCCTAACTAGAAGATTCTGAGATTCCATGACTGGGTAGAAGTCAGAAAAGAGAAAAGAAGAGGAGGAAAGGCCATGGAGGGAGATGGACCCTGCATAGTGTTTCCTGCTCCCCAGTGCACTCACAGAGGGTGGATAAGAATACCTTGTGTCTTTGTAGAATACCTTGTGTGTCTGCTGCTGGGATAAAATGTCCTGACAAAGGCAAGACAGAAAGGGTTTATTCTGGCTCAGAGTTCAAGGTACAGTCCATCACAGCTGGGAAGTGAGGGCAACAGAAGCTTGAAGCAGCTAGTCACATCACACCTATAGTCAGGACTCAGAGAGCAGGGCTGGAGAGATGGCTCAGCTGGTAGAGTGCTGGCTGTTCTGGGAGGACTGGGGTTTGGTTTCCAGCACTCACATTGTAGCTCACAACCATCTCTAACTCCGGTTCCAGGGGATTCAACTCCTTCTTCTGGGTTTCCACAGGCACCAGTCACACATGGGGTACACCTGCCTACATGTAGGTAAAACACTCATAGACATAAAATAAAAATAATGCATGCACTGGGCCTGGCAGTACACACCTTTAATCCCAGCACTTGAAAGAGAGAGGCGGGCAGATCTCTGTGAGATCAAGGCCAGCCTGGTCTACACAGTCAGTTCCAGGCAGGTCAAGGCTACAGGAAAACCTTGTCTCAAAAATAAATAAATAAAATGCATGTATGCTAATCGATGTCTCCATTTTAAGTAATGTTATTTATTATTTTTTATGTTATGTATACAGTGTATTGCCTGCATGTATGTAAGTGCACCCATGTTGTACAATGCCCAAGGAGGACAGAAGAGGGCATCAGATCAGATCCCCTGGAACTGGAGTTATAGACAGTTGTTAGCTACCATACGGGTGCTAGGAATCAAATCTAGATCTTCTGTAAGAGTAGTCAGTGCTCTAAACCAAAGAGCCATCTCTCCTGCCCCAATTTCTTCATTTTATGCAGTCCAAGTTCTTCTGTTGTGTGCCTGGAGCTTTGTTTCCTGGGTGATCCCAGATACTGTCAACTTGACACTAACTATCACACTTTAATTGATAATGTACAAGATGTCTCCCCTGGATTCAAGACACTGAATGACAACTGTCTTCAGCCCCACAGGTTGGTCATTGGGCAGGACTCAGCTGGGAGGGGCTCATAACCCAGTAGCTTTAGACCCAGCTCCATCCTATCCCTGGACTCATCTTGGTCAGAGAGTGGCCAGCTAGTGGCCAAGTAGGGCAGTGCTGGAGACTGAGCTGCTTGACTCTTGTTCTCCACCAGGCCAGAAGCTGGGCAGGGCCCCGAAAAGTGAGCAGAGGGGGGCTGGAGATGTAGCTTAGTTGGTAGAGGGCTTAACTAGCATGCATGAGGCCGTGAGTTGTATCCCCAGCAGCATCTAAGTGGGAGTGATGGTATATAGCGATAACCCTAGCATTTAAGAGGTAGAGACAGGAAGATCAGAAGTTCAAGGTCATCCTCCGCTACCTAGAGAGTGTGAGGCTAGCCTGGCCTACATATGACACTCCTTAATCCCCCTCTACCCTTCCCTATAAAAAAAATGGGTTTCTGGTAAGGTAAACCAAGAAAGGTGCTCTGGGTAAAGGGAACTGCAAAGGTTCTCAGTGGCAGGAAGCTAGGGGAGGGTTGTAGCCCGCAGTGGCCCTTCTGAGTGATACATGCATTTAACCTTCACAGCAACCCACAGGACACCCAACAGAATCTCCAGTTGAGAATCATTGACTCTGTTCTCATGAGGAGGCTGAGGAGAGTGGGTAAAGTAACTTAACCAAGGCAAAAAGCTTCTGGTTTTTCCAGATAGGGGGCTAGAAGGGGCTGTGGATGGAGATGAGGGGGCTAGAGGGGCTGTGGATGGAGGTAAGGAGCACAGACCTTCCGTCCTAGAAGCCTTGGAATCAGGAGGAGCCCAGCCCTGGGACAGGATGCCACGGGAGGCTGAGGAAGAAGTCCTTAGGTCAATGATTGCAGAGCACAGCAGGTCAGAGAGGAGTGGATGGCAGGAGCCGGTGCCAGCCAAGGAGGCAGGCAGGAGGTCCAGCCAGTAGGTGCCAAGGCCAGTGCACTCTTTTGATACGAGTCCCCAAGAGGCTGAGATCTGGCAGTTAGGAGGTCACTAGTGACCTTGGTGGGGTTGTCAGGGCAGTAGGAGGGCAGGAGGTGGCTGCAGAGGGCCCAAGGGAGGCAGGGAAGCCGGCAGGAGGAACAGGTCCTCCCACAGAGCAGATAACCGGAACACCAAACACCAGCGATGATAAGGGGTGGGCAGATGGCGGGGGCGGGACGGCCTGGGTTTCCCAGTGTCTGCAGGCAGCATCCTGGACCTGGCAGGGCAGGGCAGGGCAAGACAGGCAGCTATTTCCAAGGACAGGAAGGTCTCATTCAAGTGCATCAGTCCGACACAGCTGGATTTGGCTCTGGTCAGCATCTAACACACTACCTTGACTGACTCAAAAATGTGGGCTTTGATGTTTACATTTCTAAGCCACTTTATGGGAGGGGAGGGTGACTGGGTGGACAGACAGAAAAGTGAGTCGCTAGAAAGGTGGGTGAATGAGTGGGTGGGAGGGAGGGAAGATAGATGGATGAGTGGATGGGTAAGTGGGTGGATGGAAGGGTGGGTGGATAGGTGAATAAATAAGTGGATGGTGGGTGAGTGGGTGAGTGGGTGTGACAATGGGTGGATGGAGTGGGTGGTGGACTGACCATTACTGGCAGATGTGATCAGCCAGCAGTTGGTGATCAGCTGATCGGTCTATCAGAAACAAACCAGAAACACTTTAACACAACTCCTCCTATGCATATATAAAGTCATTTAAACTCAAGAGGCTTTCCTTTTATTTGTCTATTAGCATCTTCATTGCACAACCAAGATTTGTTTGCATTGCCCTAGGGAAGGGTACAACAGCTCTCCTGGCTACTCCTACCCAGTTAGAGCCACTACAACAGTGGAGCCGCCCCTCTCTCCACCCACAGTGGAGGTAGCTGACAGAAGTCGGTCTCAGGTAGACCAGGTACAGATGTTTTTGCTGTGTTAGGAGCAGAGCCCAGGGCCTCACATATCCAAGGCACAGGCTCTAGCACTGAGCTATAGTCAGCCCTAAAAGAAACGACTTTTAAGTCAGGCATGATGGCAGAGGCTTGCATTCTCAGCATTGGGGAGGTGGAGAAGGAAGAGGAGGATGAAGAGGAGGAGGAGGAGGAGGAGGAGGAGGAGGAGGAGGAGGAGGAGGAAGAGAAAGAGGAGAAGGAAGAGGAGGAGGAGGACGAGGAGAAGGAGGAGGAGGAGAAGGAGGAGGAGGAAGAGAAAGAGGAGGAGAAGGGAGAGGAGGAGGAGGAGGGGAAGAGGAGAAGGAGGGGGAGGAGAGAAAAGAGGAGGAGGAGGAAGAGGAGGAGGAGGAGGAAGAGGAGAAGGAGGAGTTCAAAGTCATCTTCAGCTACAGAGGGAGTTTGGGACAAGCTTGGGCTACATGAGACCCAATCTTAAAAAAAAAAAATACAGAAAGAGACAGAAACAGAGATGCAGAGACAGAGAGGGAAGGAAGGAGAGGGGAGAGGGAGAAGAAAGGGAGCAGAAGAGAGAAAAGAAGCGGACAATAGAAGAGAGAGAGGGGGAAGGAGAGACTTCTGCTTCTGTAAAGTGGATATAACAATGGTCCTTACTGTATGTTGTTCTATGGCCCACTGAGCATCTGAGAAAAATCCCAGAATACAGTAGTTGCTTAATAAACCTGGCTCGTGTTTTGTTTTGTTTTGTTTTGCCCTTGAAGCCATCACCCATTTGAAGGCCTCCTGGGTGGTTCCTCTGAGCTAGTCTATTGTCAGGACTTCTGGGGGCACAACCCACAACACTTGTGACTGAATCGACTACAAGCTCCCAACATGTCCACACCAAGAAAAATTGAGTTCATGCTCCTAAAGCCAGAACCACCTGCAATGGGACGAGAAAGTAGCCTGAAACCCCTACCCCAGCTCCACAGCACAGACCCCAGCCCACCGTACAACCTTCGTGCACACACACAGCACACACCCCGGCCGGCCACACAGCCTCCCACAGCTAGGATTCTGCATCAGATTCTGCTTCCCTCGCTATGTATGTAACCTTAACCACTGACTGAATGTCTCTGAGGTTCAGCCCTCTCATCTGTAAAGCTGGGCCAGGATAGTTGAGAGGGTCACACAGACAATATATATAGAGGTTGGGAATGTGGTTCAGTTGGTATAGTGCTTCTCTAGTATGCACAAAGCCTAACTTTAATCCCCAGAATCCCACAAACCCAGCATGAGAAATGCTTCTAGTCCCCCATACTCAGAAGTGGAAGCAGAAGGCTCAGAGGTTCAGGGTCACCCTTGACTACATAGCCAGTTTGAGATCAGCCTGGACATGAGACCCTGTCTCAAAATTACTTAACCAATTAAAAAATTAAATAACAATTTCCCTGCACAGATAATTGTAATAATTCAAATTGATTAACCATTACAACCATGGTGAGACAGGGCAGAGGTTTGTAACTGAATTAAGTCTATAAAGAAAAGGGTTGATCAGAAAAGCTAAGAGACTGACCCGAGGTCACACAGCAGAAAGCCACCAAGAAGATATCAACAGTTCCGGCTTAAGTATGTCTTCTGCCCCCTGAAACCTTGCAGGCCTCCCTCTCCACCTTCCCCCTCCGGGCCCAGCTCATCTTTGTCCCTTGTCCCCTCCCCCTTCTCCAGGCAAACACGATTTCATTCAGCCCCAAACGTGTGAGAAGCTCGGGCTGATGCATAATTCATGACAGCAATTTGCATTCCCTCGCTAGGCCTCCAGCCTCCTTCCCGCCCCCGCCCACTCGCTCCTCCCGTGAGCATCTGCCTTCCCAGGGACTTTAGCTCCGGCACCCGCGGCTTGGGATGCCCAGGCTCGAATGGGTCTCACAGAGCCTGGAATGGATGTGAATCCTAAGCCGTTACTTTCCCTTGGGACCCTGTCAGAGGCAGGCTCAGGACCCTGGGAGGGTGGCTGTGGGGCAGGACACAAACCTGCAAGCGCATTGAAAGCGTGCCTGCATGGAAGCGCTCTATGGGGAGGGGAGGGCGTGCCAAGCCCCAGGGTGGCCAAGGTCAAGTTCGCTGGCTCCCAGCCATCGCCAAAGCTTCCCCTAGAAGAAACCAGGGTTGGCGGAGCCCAAAGCCTTCGTCCTCTGTGCTGAGGTCCCAGGAACTCCCACACTGCTGCAGAGGGCTTGGCTGGGACCTGGGAAGCAGGAGCCTTGACCCTAGGCCTTTCTAATCTCAGCCTTTTCCCGGAACTGAGGTCCTCACACCAAAGACTGCCTTTCCCTGATCCCAGACCCCAGACTAGACTGGTGCAGGGATTGCCAGGCCAAGATTCGGTATCCAGGAGCCTCCCTTTGATGGAACTCCCAGATAGAGAAGCATCAGGATGGGTAACAGGCTCCAGAATGTCCAAAGGCCCACCTGGGCTTGGCCACTCATAGCTGGTGCCCTAGACTGCCTGGGTCTAAGGACAGACAAGCTGCCCAGCTGGGTGAAGAGGTCTCTGAAGTGTGCCACACTGAGAAACTGACAGAGCCTAGATTTAAACGCAGGTCACAGAAGGTTCACACTCCTAACCCTGAATCGGGGAGAAGAGGAGGCTGCTGTGCTTCTTAGGAGTCACTCCCCACTGCCCATGCCAAGGTCAGGCCTGAGGCATGCAAGGCTGGGGGCGGGGGCACTGAAATCTTAGCCGCCTTATTATTCCCTGGGCTTGGAGAGGTCAACCAAGGCCCCATGCCCCTCACCCTCACCCTACCTCCTAGGCCTTCTGTTGTGTCTGCCAGAGGCAAACAGACTCAACCCAGTATCTCCCCATCTTTTCCAGGAAGTCCTTGCCATAGCTGCTTCATGGCTGCCGGAGCCTCACTCCCAGGGCCCAGGAGATAAGCAAAAGATAATCAGAGCCTGAGGATCTCCACAGTGAGGATCGACCCTCAGGGATGTCCGGGGACAGCGCAGCCCTGACAGCCTGGGACCCACAGTTCTGGCCTGAGGGGATTACCACTCCCATTCTCAGAGGGGGAAATTAAAGAATATGAAGGTTAAGTTCCATGTCTTGGTATCTTAGGTTCTTGGTGAATGGAAGGAGGAGTATTTGGGAGCACAGAAAGCAAGGAGGAGCTACACACATGGACTGAGGAGAGTTGGTCCTTATGCTCTCAAACATTCAACTTTGACCAGGAACCTAGTCACTGAGTGTTGCTAGGAGACCAGGCAGGGGCCATTTCTGCTGCTGAAGAGATGAAGATGCAGAATCCAGAGAGGTTTAGAAACCTGTTCAGGCTGCACAGCAGCACACCTCTTCTGCCACAGGAGCCCCACATTCCACCACACCTACCACCTCTCTGAGTCAGAAATGCTTGTTTGGGCCTGGAGAGATGGTTCAGTGGTTAAGGGCACAACTGCACTTGCAGAGAACCTGAGCTTGGTTCCCAGCACCCACAGGGATGTAACTATAATTCTATCAGTCTCCAGGGGGACCCACTGGCACCTGTACTCATAAGTACCCCCTCCCAACACAAATGAACACATATAAATCTTATTTTTTTTTAAAGTACTTATTTCATTCACTGGAGAACTCCCCTCCCTTGGTGTTAATGGGTAAACTGAGTCACAGTTCTTCACATTGAGGATGTCCTACTGCATTCCTCACCTACTGTACACAGATTCCTCAAGTACTGTAGGCCTCTGTGCTGAGGGAAGACTGAGACCAGGGAAGGGGCTTGCTGTCAGTAGTAGACGGGAGGCCAGGCCTATGAGACTGATAAGTTTCCGCTGTGAGTCAGGAGCCAGGTGCCGAGGTGCACTACTGTCCTGTGGCTGTGGCATGCTCCAGGGTGGCCACTGTACAGTGGATGGTGGCCATCCCAGTCTTACAAGTCCCAGACTGGCATGGGTACTCAAGAATTCCTCCAGGCACACCTCGGCCAACTGCCAATCATCCCCAAATAGTGCTTAAGTGGAAGAGTGCCGAGTGGCAGCCAGGACCCGGATCGCCGCTCCACCCCAAGCTCTCATTCAACCAATCTGGATGTGGTCCTAGAACTCATCTCTAAAAATCCCCAAGTGATAAGAGGGGCAGGTCTGCAGACCTGTCTCCCTCCCCGCCAACCACTACCACTTTGATAGCAGTAGTGGTCACAAAGAGCTTATAGATTTTTCATATTTTTTGAAACAGGACCTCATATGGCCCAGGCTGACCTCAAATTCACAATGTAGCAGAGGAGAACCTTGAACTCCTGATTCTCCTGCTCCACCTCCTGAGTACTGGGATTATAGGCATGTGCCACCATGTCTGGTTTATGTGGTGCTGGGAATAGAACCCAGGACTTTGTGAGTGCTAGGCAAACACACCAACTGAGCTACATCTCTAGCCCAAGCTTGTAGAATTTTTAAGACTTTAAAAACCCCTCTGACATTTGTGAGAAGTCAGTCGTGGCTTTGGAGAGTTGTCCCTGTGCCCCAGGCTCTAAGCCAGAGGGCACAATTAAGCCATAATTGTCCTCTGATTGCTCATAGTTTACCAGCCTTATCTCTCTTGGAGGCTGTAATTGTCCCTTGTTGGGCTGGTGGCTGGAGAGAAGCCAAGTGCCTCTTCCCTGCTAGAGGCTGCTCTTGACCCTGGCCTCCAGCAGAGGTTTCCACCCAGGTCTCTTGCCATCTGTCCCCAGAACCCAACCAGGCCCACTGGCAGCATGAAACGTAGAGTCCTTCTGAGAGGGACTGTAGGGCTGCTCCCTCGCTCCACCACCCCCTCAAGTCAACTGGGAGAAGCAGATGGTCAGCAGAAGAAACACCCGGGGCTCAGAGAAGCCCAGCAACTTGCCCAACATCACCCAGCCAGGAAAGAACCAGCCAGAGATCACCTAAGACTTTCTTTTGTAAATAAATCAGAGAATCCTCTGGGAAATGAGGAATCGGGAGCCGCCTCGCACCCTTCCAGGGCCTGAGTGCTAGATGCCCTCTTGGGGTTTCCTTATCTAACTGCACTGAGCCCTCAGGGCACTTGGCCTGAGTCCACAGGTGAGGCGGACGAAATCATTGAAGGCCCGCATTGAAGATGCGGCCAGGACCTCCAGGGCCCCTGGTCTGCACTCAGCATTCACCTGTACTTTTCAAAACACTTTATTTCAAGGGCTCCAATCCAGGGTGCCAACCTTATTTTCTACACCTGTGAAATGGGTGACTAAACCATGATTCACTCTGCCCTGTGGAGATCTCAACAGCCTAGGAGGCTTGTGGAATGAGGATGATGCCCAGGTTGCCCAGAACTGGTGTGGTTCCAGTGGTGCAGGGTGCTTAGTCCTACGTACCACCTTACCTGAGCAGAAATGAAGATTGGGGGGCTTACTGTGGGAGGGGCACCCATGAAGATTGGAGCCCGAGGGGCTAGAGATCATTAAAATATAAGTAGGAAGTTGTCAAGAATAATTTTTTAAAGATTTATTTTATTTCTAACTGCATATGTGCATGTGTATATGCGCACATGTATGTTGGTGCCCTTTGAGACCAGAATAGAGCATCAGTTGGCTCCCTTGGAGCTGGAGGTACAGATGATTGTGAGTCATTCAATGTGGGTGCTGGGAACTGAACTCAGGTGCTCTGTAAAAGCAGTAAGTGCCCTTAACTGCAGAGCTGTCTTGCCAGGCCAAGAATAAACTCTGTGTGTGTGTGTGTGTGTGTGTGTGTGTGTGTGTGTGTGTGTGTTGATGATACATGAGGAACAACACCAAAGGATGTCCTCTGGTCTCTCCATGAGCCCCCCGACACTACATGTACACACAAAAAGAGGCTGAAATTACCATTCCCAGGATACCAATAGCCAGTCACACAGACCACCCAAGGAGATGTGAAGGATGATCATGACCGTATTGATTCACCATCTTACAAGTCCAGACCTCAGGTTCAATTTCTGATTGTTCATCTTTCCCAGGGAGCCCTCTATACAGCCCATTCGGTATGTGGGGTATATCACTTCACTCCCAACTCGGTGGCTATGCGGACACCCCGAGGCTGAGGCTACCAGCTAGTATGTCAAAGGAAGAATTCCAAGAACAGACTCAGGTGGCTGAGCACCACACACACCAGGGCCCTGCCTGGGCACAGAGCAGGAAAATCCATTCATTCAAATTTCTCAGTATGTGTGTACACATATATGTGCATGTTTCTGGGTGTGTGTGTGTTTCTGTGTATGTGTATATGTAGATGTGGAGGCTAGAGATCAACCTCAGAGTCATCCCTTAATGGTCATTCACATTGTGTTTTGAGACAGGATCTCTCACTGGTCTACAACTTACCAAGTAGGCTAGGCTAGGTGACTAGTGAGCCCCAACAATCTTCCTGTCCCAGTCTCCCCAGCATTGGGATTACAAACATGCACCACCATACTTGACTTTTTATGTGATTGAACTGAGATCCTTATGCTTTCACGGAAGGATGCTACCAACTGAGCTATCTCCACACCCTCCATGTGAATTTTTTTCCCTCCACCTTTTTATCCCTGTGGTAGGTCAGCTCAGCAAACACAGGCACACAGAGTGCTCAGTAAAGGTGTGGGCTTACATCAGTGCACCTGCGTGCTTATTCTTCCCAAGACTGCCTGAGGCAAACAGGAGTCTGTTCAACACGCTGTTTCCTTGCTGTCCACATCCACATACAGCCTAGTCGTCCCCGTGGAGCTTCTGGTGCAGTGCTGGACTGACTCCCCACGCCAGAGGCAGCTTTGCAGACCCAGCACTCCTGCGCTTCAGCACTGCTCACTGCAGCCATTACTGAGGAGTAAGGAGTGGGCCTCAGCCCCCTGTGAACCTGGTCCCTGCCTTTCCTTTGAGTGACTGACCACCTGCTAATGCATCTGCCATGCCCACCTGCTACAGAGGTGCTGTTGTGTACAGGCTGTGTGCAGGCAGATGTACTCACAGGGTCCCAGAGAAGGTAGAGGCTGAGGCAGAGCTCACTGCCCACTGAGCCTGGTGTTTGGGGAGTGTGATAAGCTGAGAAGGGGGAAGTGAGGACCAAGGATGTGGTTCAGTTGGTAGAATGCTTGTTTCACATACATGAAGCCCTGGGTTTGATCTTGAGTACCACATAAACCAGGTGTGGGAATTCTTGCTTATAATCACAATGCTAGGGATGTGGAGGAAGGAAGACCATAAATTCAAAGTCATCCTCAGATCCATATGAAGTTCAAGGTCAGTCTGAACTATGTGAGACCCTGTTGCAAAAAAAAAATTCTTAGGTAGAAGGATGTGAGGGGCAAAGAATGCCAGCCTTTGGTCTGTGACAGCCCAGCCCTCCCAAGACTCTAAACTCAGGAAATAGGGACCCCAGAGGGCAGGGACAGTGTGGGAAGAAAAGGACCAGAGCTTCAGGTTCCTATGTCTGGACAGCTGCCCTTTTTGGGACAGGGAGGTCAGTTCTGCCTTGGACTCACACACACACAGACACACACAGACACAGACACAGACACACACACACACACACACACACACACACACACACACACACACACCTTCCCCATTCCTCTCTTCAAGTCCCTCAGTCAAGCCCACCTCCCCAGTGCTCCCCTCTGCCCCTTCCTCTGAGTAACCAGCTGGTGCCCTCAGCCCCAGCCATAGTTCTACGTTGTTTCCCAGATTAAATCTCAAGTCTTTCCTGGTGGGCAGCTGTGTCACTTAACCTCTCACCCTTGGTTTCCTTATTGCCTGGGCCTTACAGGCCGAGGCCACTCAGGCTGGCTACTTCTTCCTTCAGCCTCACCTCCATCTCCCCAAACTGGAGCGTCTGCTCACACTAGGACATTTTTGTTGTGTTTGTTTTTTATGCATGTGTGCATGCATGCACATGTATTTGTGTGTGCATGTGGAGGCCAGAGGACAGTCTCAAATGTCACCCTTTGAAGCTAGGTCTCTCACTGACGTGGGATCCTCCTGTCTCCACCTCGCCAGTCCTGGGATTAATTACAGGCACACATCATCATGCCCAATATCTTGAGGTGAGTTCTGGGGATCAAACTCAAGTTTTCATGCCTAGAAAGAAAGCACTGTACCAACTGAGCTATCCCTGGCCCTCTTTTTACTTTTTATTTTGTGACAGGAGTTCACTAAGTTGCCCAGGCTGGCCTTGAATTTGTGATAATCCTCCTTGTTCTGTCTCTTGAATGACTGAATTATAAATGTGAGCCACTATACCTAGCTCCAAAACGGGATTTTATTAGGCCTAAAGCTTTTTGAGCCTTGTGCTCTCAAAGTACAAGTCATGAAAGATCCAGTTTCTCTGTCGGTAAATGGGGAGAGATGAAGTACTTTAGGTCTCACTGGAGGGCAGTGACCCTGTGGAGAACAAATGATCCAGTGATATCCCAGCAGGTCTGGGGACAGGAGGGCAGAGGGAAGTATGGGGCTAGGGTCTGGGGAGAAACAGAGGTGCCTGTCCCATGGCTCCTGTTTATCGGGGTGGTGCCTGGTAAAAGGGTAATATCATGTGAGTTCAGGGACTCCTGAAGACTGAGGGTATGTAAGCTATGGAAAGAACTTTCCATGTAGGCTTAGCAAGGGCCTGGGCATAGAGAGCTCCACAGGATGGGAAGCTACTTCATGCTCCATTCCTCCTGTCCTTGCCTCAGGAGCAACCAGAATGGGAAGGAGCTCCTGTGCCCCTGGGCGGGGACAGGATTAGTAAGTCAGGGCCTCTGACTGGCTGGACGTGGGGCAGGCTGCCAGGACCAGGAAGGGAGGAATCCTGGGGGCGGCTCTTCACATCAGGGGTGCCCTAAGGATATGGTTCCCCATGCTTCCAGGCCAAGGTAGCATCACACACAAGTGGTCCAAGGGCAGGAAAGTGTGGGGAGCACTGTGCCAGACCCTTCAAAATCAGTATGCCAGCCAGTCTCTTCTTGGGTGGGGGAGCATACTGGCTACTTTTACTGTCAACTTGATACATCCTAGAGTCACCTGAGAAGAGAAACCTCAGTTAGGGAATCTCCCAGATCAGATTCCCTGTGGGTATGTCTGTGAGAGGCTGTCTTGACCCATGATTGATAAGGGAGGGCCCAGCCCACTGTGGGCAGTACCATCCCTAGGCAAATGGGTCTGGGCTGTGTAAAAAAGCTAGCTGAGGATCAGTCAGTGAACAAGCCAGAGAGCGAGCCGGTGAGTGGCTTTCTCCCCAGATTTCCTACCCTGATTTCCCTCAGTGATAGACTGTGAAGTATATCATACTTGTGAAGTATATTATATACTTGGAAGTATAAAATGTGTAAACCCTTTCCTCCCCAAGTTGCTTTTGGTCCTGGTGTTTATCACAGCAACAGAAAGCAAACTGGGGCAGGGGGTAGACATTGTGATGTGTCTAGGGTGCTCCTGACTGTGTGAATGCGCATGAAGACCAGCAACTGACAGCAGGCAGCTTCCTCCATTGCTTCTACCCCTTGTTTCTTTAAGGCAGGATCCCTCACTGATCCAGAGCTCCCTTTTCCAGCTATCCTGGCTGACTAGCGGGCCTTCCCCACATTCCTCGTCTCCCAGGCTGGGTTGTCTCCGCCCCACCCTCTTCCATCTCTAGTGTTGGGGTTACAGGTGCCCGCTGCTATACCTGGTTTCTTTTAAAATATGTATTTATTTACTTTGTGTGTTTTTGTTCATGATTGCGTGTGAGTGTGGGTGTGAACTGGCTATGGCATGCATGTGAAGGTCAGAGAACAGCCTGTGGAAGTCTGTTCTCTCCTTCACCGTGTGAGCCCTAGAGATCAAACTCGGGTTTTCAGTCTTGGTGGTAAGTACCTTCCCCTGCTAAGCCATCTCACTGACCCTTCCTGAACTTTTTTTTTTTTTATGTGAGTGATACAAATCTGAACTTGGGTTCTCATCCTTGTACAATAAGCACTTTACTTACCGAGTCCCACCATCCAGTCTCTGAAAAGGCCCATTTTACAGATGAGGAACTAAGACTTAGCAAGTCCGAGTGAGGAGGGCCACCGTCTCAACCTAGCAGCTCAAAGCTTGGGCTCTGGGGGAGCTTGGGTTTGAATCTGACTCTGATCTGCCGTGGTTCGGGCATGCTATGTAGCAACTGTGCCTGTTTCCTCACCTGTAAATCAAAAGTGCTAACACTGCCTCTCTCTTCAGATTTCTCTGCTGAGTTAAAGAAACCGTGGGACTAAACACTAAGCTCTAGACTGAGCCAGGTCAACAGCCGGTGCTCATTGAACAGAACTGCTGTGGTGAACACCCCAGTGCCAGAGCTGCCCCAGCCAACCCTGGCTCCACCCACAGCCAAGCCTGCAGCTCATATATTGTTCTGGTCTAGGATGAAGGGCCTGTGAACCCAGTGTTTTTCTTTTTTTCAGACAGGGTCTCATGTAGCCCAGGCTGGCCTCAAACTTGCTAAGTAGCCAGGGGTAACCTTGAGCTTCCAATCCTCCTGCCTCCACCACCCAGGTGCCAGGATGAGAGATGTGCAGCACCATGCCTGGTTTGTGTAGTGCTGAGCTGGAACCTAGGGCTTTGCACATGCAAGAACAGCACTCTGTCCACTGAGTTGCATCCCCGGCTGTTGGGTCCAGTCTTTCTAGAGACCACTGAGTCTCTAGATTTTAAAATCACAGAAGCAAGGAAGAGTTTAGGAGAAGTCATGGAACCTGGGATGGGGGTGGAAGGGAGGAAGGGGGAGGAAGTCCCCCAGGCCATAGACAGAGGACAAGGGAGGCCTGGGTGAGAGAGGAGATTACAGACCAGAGGAAGGAATGCCAAGGTCGCTGGGGTTGGGCTGACTGAGCCACTGAGACCCAGTGGAGGAATATGAGCTCATTGTCAAATCCTAGCCGTCCTTTCTAGGCTGAGTCACTCTATGGTTCAATCGTGAACAGGGGCCAGAGATCCCCGCCAGCCTCACCACAGGGTTCCCATCTTATAAGCAGCCCACCCAGAAGATATTTCGGATATGTGGCCCACCTGGTGGTTTGGATTCAGAGCACACATAGCAGGCCAAGCCAGTCCTTGCATAAGCAGTCAATGTGGGGCCTGGGCCCAAATGGGACAAACCTGGGTCATCTGTCCCCTCCAACTTTAATCATCCATCTTTAACATGGCCCTGGACTCAGAGGTTCTGAGACTCCTCATTGTTCATGGGGAGCCTAAAGGCAGCCCTATCTCCTCCTGGGGACAAGATGGAGGGCGAGACAAGAGGGGTCCAAGTCAGCAGGGCAAAAAGAGGTGAACAGAAACAGCTTATCTTATTATATTATTTTATGAGACAGTGTCTCAGATAACCCAAGGTGTCCTGGAACTCGATATGCAACCAAGGACAGCTTTGATGCACCACCATATGGTAATGGAATGGAACCTAGCTAGGTGAGCACTTCACTGACTGAGTCACATCCATAGTCTGAAAAGCAGTTTTAAAGTACAGTTGCCCAACCTGCTCTTTTCTCAGAGGATTAGCTGAAGCCAGCCTGGCTGGTGAAGGCCTTCGTAAGGGAATACTGCCTGGGACCACATAGCTGGGCAGTTACCAAGATGTCTTCATCCAGGTCTCCGGGTACCTGGCCTGCCTGCCTTGTACCAGCTTGGCCTATCCCATCCCTATTGGCTACAGGAGGGATATCGGGTCCACCAAGCCTAGGTGATGGTTTGACAGGACAACAGCCAACGAAGGACACCCAAAGCTACACACCAACTAAGCAAGTGATAGGCCTCAGGAGACCGTGGTGAAGACAAAGGCCTGCAGCTTCCTCAGTTTCTACCTCAGGAGCCCTATCATACAACCAGCCCACCTGGGGGACATCTTAAGTCATGACGTGGCCCATCCAGCAGCTTAGATTCAGGGAACACGGGGGAAGCTGAGCCAGTACAAATGAGTGCCAGTCTGCCAGCCCTCAGGCTCCAGGCAGCACTCAAGTCTGTGACAGTTAGGAAAGCTGGGGGTACTTTTGCAGCCCTGGGCCAACGGGAGCCTTGAGGGCAAAGAGCCAGGGCAAAGGGGAGCCCACGGCTGCCTTGGCCAGCTCTCAGCACGGCTATAGATTAAGAAGCCCCCAGCCAGCCACAAGACACAACAGTGATAAGAGCCTATCAGGAGTTGGAGTAAGGGAAGGCAGCCAGCACAAGCTCCCTCCAGACTTCCAGCACTTCCTTTGGGAAGACAGGAATGCCCCTCTTCCTTAGGAACTGATGCTCCAAAATGTAGAGGGACAGAAGTAACCCAGACAACTGGCCTTGTCTAAATTCTGGGCTCACTAAATCCTGAGCTCCTCAGATACAGGTCAGGCAGGCATCCTGGGTGAGAGTTGAGCTCCCCATACAAGGAGGAAGGCATAGCCCTAAGTTTGCTCTCAGCCAGGAGTGAGGTGTGCCCAAGGTCTCTCTGAGAAGCCAGCCACTGGAGTTTGTGGGGTGCTGGAACCCAGGACTTCATGTGTACTAGGCAAGCACTGTATCGATGAGTCACACCCCCAACCCTAGTATTTTGGTTCTAAGTAACACCCCGACCTTTGTCCCTGCCATGTACTCTCTGGAAACACCCTTCTTTCCGTGAACAACTCCTGGCCTTCCTTTTAAGATCCCTACCAGAGCACCACCACCCCCTCCCTGCCAGCCACCGAGCACCGCCCCCAGCCACTCTAGACCTCCCCCCTCCCCCATACCTGCACTCCCTCCCCTCTGGGCAGCTCCAGTCTTCTCCATCAAAGGGAAAGTGCTGACCTCTGGAGAAATCCTTCCCTTTTCTTTTAAAAGCTACGTGAGGTGACACACTCCTTAGATTCCAGTACTCAGAAGGTGGAGACAAGAGGATCAGGAGTTCAAGGTCATCCTTGACTACATAAGGAGTTGAAGCTCAGTTTCATCTATATGAAACCCTATCAGAAAAGGAAGGAAGGAAGGAACGGAGAGGGGTCAGTTCTGCTTATATAAGGGAGTAAAAGATGGCTCCACTGCCCATGCTCTGGTTGTGTGTGGGGACTAAGATCAAGACCCAAAGGTGCTTTATTTAGCATCTCTGTGCTTAGGTTCTTTCATAGGATAATTTGATTGTAAACTTATTTGCAATAAGATGAATTACAGGGCTGGGGATGTAGCTAAATTGTAAGAGTGCCTGCCAAGGATGAAGCCCTGGGCTCCTTTCCCAGTACCATATAAATGGCATCATGGCACACGCCTGTAATCCCAAGACTCAGGAGGTGGAGGCAGGAGAATCAGGAGTTCAAGGTCATCCTGGCTAACACAGCAAGTTTGAGACTAGCCTGGGCTATGTGAGACTCTGTCTTAAAAGAAAGAATTACAACATAAAAAAAAAAAAAAGCAGTGTTCACAACACACACCTATTCAAGGGCTGTCACTAGTCCCCTTGTGCCTTTTCCTCCGTGATCTCACTTTGGCCATGCTTGACATCCAGTTGGAGATCTGGACTCTGTTATTTGCCCAGTCATAAACTCTTCCTCTTGGGGGCGACACTCACCTCTCTCTCCTGCTACTTCTCCAGGCTAAGAGGTAAGAGTTGAGCCTCAGGGCCTGCAATGAGCACCTGCATGTCCCAAGGTCTCTGGTGATTCTTCAAGGAAAGTACAAACTGCTACTCGAACAGACTGAAAAAACAGTGTGTTATGCTCTGCTTGAGAGCTTCAGGAGGACCAGTGAGATAGCTCAGTGGGCAAAGGCACTTGCTGCCAAGACTGACCTGAGTTCAATCCCTGGGAACTCACGTGATAGAAGGAAAGAACTGTTCTGGAAAGTTGTCCTCAGACCTCACATGCCATGGATGCACATAGTCATATGATACACATAGATACATGTAACTTAAAAAAACCTTCAGGAGTATATAATACAAACAAATAACTTACTAAGATGTTCTACAGGAAAGTTTATTTGACTTTCCTTAACCCAGGATGATCCAGGTGCCGTGGCCTTAGAATGCTCATTCTAGTCCACACTGAGGTGGCAAACTCTCAAATTAAAAAGGAAAAGAATCTGGGTTGGCAGTGTAGCTCAGTTGGTAGAGTGCTTGCCTAACATACCCTGGGATCAGTCTCCAGCCCCTCATAAATCCCAGCACACCTATAATCCCAGCACAGTAGAGATGGAGGCAGGAAGACTGGATATTCAAGGTTATCTCCAGCTACATAGTGAGTCTGAGACCAGCTTGGGCTAGAGACTGTCCCAGGACAGCAGAGGGATATCCTCATCAGTTTTTTTTCTTTTTAATATTTATTCTTAATTTATTTATTTTTGTGTATATGTGTGTACATTGTGTGTGTGAGGGTGCCATATGTCTGTATAGGTCAGAAGACAGCTGGATTTTTATATGGGTTCTGAGGCCATCAAGCTTGTGCTGCAAGTGCCTTTATGAACTGAGCTATCTCCCTGGTCCCTATAACCCCCAATCTGTGTGCGTGTGTGTGTACACATGTGCGTACATGTGTCCTTTACTTTTTGAGACAGGGTCTCTCATTGAACCTGGCTGGAGCTCACCAATTAGGTAGACTGACTGGTCAATGAGCCTCAAGGATCAGCCTGTCTCTAGCTCATCAATGCCAAGATTCTGGGTACAAGTCAGCTGGCTTTCTAACATGGGTTCTAGGGATCCAACTTAGGCACTCATGTTTGCTTAGCAAGCATTTTATTTACTGAGTATCTCCAGACCCCAGAAGTTCTTGTCTTTAAATGCACTTCCTCACATTCTTTATTATTATTATTATTATTATTTTCTATTAGACTCCTAGGATGTCCTAAGAGAATTTATTACACGTCCTATTGAATTTGCCTGGAATCATTCATAGGTAGTGGAACTGACCTATGAAAAGAGTTGGGCTGCCCAGTTTACAGTTGGTGGTCCTTTGCTGGCTCCCCGTGGTCACTGTACTCTCGCCTGTTTCCTTGCCTGAATCCTGGTCACAGTGGGACAGGCCACTTCTGCACAACCTTTTCTATGACCTGCAGTTCCTGCCTACTTCCCATCTCCTGGCTACAGTCCTGGTCTTTAAAAACCTGGGAGCTTCCCAGCAGTGACTCTGCAACCTTCTGGGCCAGTCTCCCCGACCCTGGGGGAAGTGCCTGCCTTGCCTCATGGGGGCCACCAGACCCAGGCAACACAGGGCTATTCTTTTGCTTCAAGATTTGAGGTCTCCAGAAAGATGAGTCCTGGTAGCCCCAGACTCGCAGGGAGTCCACCTTTGGCTGGCCTTCATAGTAGCCTTATCAACTGGGTCGAGACCTCTGTCCAGTTGAGTGCTTGTCTAGCATGCACAAAGCCCAGGTTTCTATCCCCAGAGCCTTTTTGCTTGACTTGGGAACTCTACTTCCACCCTTGCAACATAGACAGAAGCCTGTCCAAAACACCAAGGGGAGGGAATAGAGCTCAACTGGGGCAGGACCTGAGGGGCCAGGTTAAACAGGAAGAGATGTTAGAGGGAGGGGAGAAGAAATAGGACCTGGGATGTCATAGGGATGCAGGATTGGAGTGCATGGGGAGCGGATTCAGTGGAGCAATGAAGAATGGGAATGGGGTGAGGGCAAAGCCCAGAAGAACGTGTGTGGACACGTGTGCCTGTGCACACACACGTGGCTCTGTGTGTGCTAATAGAGTTGGAGTTCCCCAGGTATACGGAAGCTGAGCGGGGCAGCCCAAGACTCTGAACAGATGGAGGAACTCCCCCCACCCAACCTTCTTGTGGAAAAGCAGATGCCCTGAAGGCCTGAGCCAGGAACTTAGGCTGCAGAAGGAAATAGAGGCGCCAAGATTAGAAAAGAAAAAGCAAAGCTATCTCCACTGCAGATGATATGATCTTATATACAGAAAATCCTAAGAAAGCCACCCAGAAACTATTCAAAGTGTTAGATTAGTAAAGCATGGTTGCAAAATACAAGGTCAATATATATAAAGAGTCGATTCTAGGGGCCAGAGATATGGCTCAATAGTTAAGAGAGCTTGCTGTTCTTGCAGAAGACTCAGGTTCTGTTCCCAGCACCCACATGGTGGCTTACAACCATCTGTAATGCTAATTCTAGGGGATCCAACGCCTTCTTCTGACCTCCAGGGGTATTGCATGCACAAACTTACCTATATACAAAACACTTGTGCCCATAAAATTTAAATTCTAAAACTATATTAACTATATATCCTAGCCAAGCATCGTGGTTCAGGACTGTAATCCTAGCACTCCGGACATGGAAGCAAGAGGATTCAAAGTTCAAGGTCATCTTTAGCTACACAGGACTTTGAGGTCAGCCTGGGATACTGTCTCAACAAAATTAAAATAAACTTACAGTGATCCAGCAATCCCACATATTATTATTATTATTATTATATTTCTTTATTTGTCTTCGTGTGTGTGTGTGTGTGTGTGTGTGTGTGTGTGTGTGTGTCCATGAGCGCACAAGGGCATGTGGAGATCAGAAGGCAACTTCTGAGAGTCAGTTTACTCTTCTCTCATTTGGGTCCCTGGCATCAACTTCAAGCCATCACACTCCCCACTCACACACAATAAATAAATAAGCAGATATAGATAAATAGATGATATGTAGATAGATAGATAGATATAAAACATTTGAAAACAACAATGAATTGAAGCTGAAAAGATGACTTAGTAATGGCAGGTAAAATACCTGCCATACAGGCATAAGGACCTGATTTCCATCCCCAGAATCGACATAAGAAGCTGGGTACTAGAGGTACCTGTAATCCCAATGCTGGGGAGGCAGAGACGAGGGATGGAGTCACTGGCCAGTCAGCAGATCTGAATTGGTGAACTCCAGGTTCAGTGAGAGATTTTGTCTCAGAAAACAAGGTAAAGTTGTTCTGATGTCCATCTCTGGCTTCCATATGCACAAGCATACACACACACACACACACACACACACATACACACACAAGAACAGCCAATGAATTGTAGACTTTAGATAAGTGAATTGCTGGATATAGGAATTATATCTCAATACTGCTGCCATAATTGGCAAAATAAAAAGCAACCACGGGTCCATACAGGCCTGACAGAGTACAGGGTGGGGGCAGGAGACAGACCTCCTGGAAGGCACACCCTCCTTCCCGTCTGCTGGCCCCTTCAATGTTCATCTTCTGGAGAGTTCTTCCCCATCACTCCCTTTCCTCCTTCCCAGGCAAGGACACAGGCACTCACTGCTCTGTTTCACATCAGTGCAGCAGCAGCAGCAGCCACAGCAGAGAGTGTGGGGACAAGCCTCTTCCCTCCCTTTGCCTCTCTCCTGAACTCTTAGTGCCAGACCTTTGTCCACCTCTTCTGATAGTGACAATGGCAATGATTGTGAGTGATGATGATGGTAGATAACATTTGATGTGCAATTATTAGGCACCAAGTACTTTATAGGCATTGCTTACTTTAATTTTTTTATTACATTTATTCATTTATTTGGGGGCTTGCTTATAAAGTGGGATACATATGGAGATCAGAGGACAACTTTCGGGAGTCAGTTCTCTCCTTCCACCACATGGGTTCCAAGAATTAAACTCAAGTCCTCAGCCTTAGCACCAGACACCTTTACCCACTGAGCCATCTTGCTGGACCCATGGACATTATTTTGTTGTGGGTTTGTTTTCTTCTTTTTGAGACAGGGCCTCATATATCACAGGCTGGCCTAATACTCCCTATGTAGCTGAGGATAACCTTGAATTTCTGATCTTCCTATCGGTACCTCCCGAGTGCTGGGATTACAGGCCTTTGCCACCACACCATTTCATGTGATGCTGATTGATGGAACCCACAGTTTCTAGCACGTTAGGTGAGCAGTCCCGCTACTGAGCCATATCCTCAGCTACGCACTGTTTTAAGTCCCACCCAATCTGATGAGGTCAGCACTGTTATTATCCCCATTTTCAGAGAAGGAAACTGAGGCTCAAAGAAGGACTCTTTGCTTAAGAAAGAAAGAAAGAAAAAAGCTGTAGACATGAGGAACTGGGATTCAACCATGTCTAGCTATGAGCTCACATGCAGAAGCCCTGGGCTGGGCCGTCACTAAACTGAAGAGTACCCCTCTATCAGCTCACCCACCTAGCCCCTGCCTAAAGCAACAGCTCCCCCAAGCTGCCCACCTGTGTGTCCCCTGCTGTCTCTGGGGTTCCTGCTAGTCTGGTCTCTTGAAGGAGGAATGGCCCTGAGACCACCTCCAGGGCCTCCAGGGCTCTCGGGGAAGGTGAGTCCAATGCAGAAATGACTCAGGCCAATTGAGGAAGGACGCCCAGCTATATTCCAGGAAGAGAACAGTGTTCTGAAAGGTGAGTCAGGGTTCAAATGAGTAAGGCAGGCATTCAGACAGACAGATAGACTGGCAGGCAGAACATGGTGCCTGGAGCACACAGCCTGCAGGGTGCAGGTGCTTACAGCTTTCTGCAGGACCTGTGTGAGCGCACACACTGTGGAACAGGTTCCATGGACAAGTCCTGCTCCAGTGGTCTCCAGGGTGCCGCAGGACCAGCCCATACTCCCTGTCTGCTTGCTGACAACTCAGGTACTTTCTGTGCCAACCACAGCCCTTCCCCAGGGCTCTGTGATCCACTTTCCCACTTCCCACCTTAGAAATAGCTCATCCCAGCCGCTTCCCCACACACCCTCCCCAGGGCAGCCCTCTGCCCCCATTCTCACTGCCTAGGAATTTCTGAGGGCACAGCCGGCCTTGGGTACTATTCAAATATATCCTTCTTGAGTGACAGGAAAGAGGGAGAGTGCAAGGGAGGAAGGGAAGGAAGTGGGAGAGACTCCAGGGCCCTGATCCAGAGCGTCCTTGAATTTGCTGGTTGAGTTTACTCTTTCTTGTCTTCTAGCTGCTGTGTGACCTTGAGGAAGTCAAGCAGTGTCTCTGGGCCTCCTTAACCAGCAGTCAGTAGAAAGGTTAGATAAAATAAGGACCTTGTAAGCAATCAGAGTGCAGCCACAGGATGGTTGCAAGGCCGGCTTGGGTGCATCTGGACCCTTGAAAACTACAGAAGACTCTATGCAAAGTGACACAGGCAGGTCCAACCTACTAGTGCTGCTAGGGACACAGTCTTAGCCCCCCATAGGAAGATGGCTCAGAAAACACCCATCAAGCCCATGTGGCACTGGGCCATTTCCTCCCTCAGATGTCATTTCATGGGCACTCCTGGACCTGAGGCTTCAGGAAAACTTGGTTGGGCCAGCCTGGTTCCTGGCTACTCAACATGCAAAAGCCACCCCAAGACACTGGTTACAAGTGTATACATGGTCTCACACACACACCACAGCACATACACACATCCATGTCCACATACAGCACACACACATATCCATTCACACAACATACATACCATATACACACTCATACATGCACCACACACATGCACACACATACACACACATACACACACACCACACATATGCATATTATACACATACACACACCACATGCACACATACCACCAGACACATACACACCACACATACATGCATACATATACATTTACACACACACCACCAGACATACACACACATATGTACACACACAACCAGACACATACACATACTACACATACTACTCATCACACACAGAGTTTCTATTAACTCGTTACCTATCCAGCTCACAGCCCTCCTTCCGACCCCACCCATCTCAGCCTAGGAAATCCAGCCACTCTCGTTTTTCTGAGTACTGAAACTGTTGAGGCAGTTGGTCCCCATCTGTGAAGAATTTTTTAAGATTTAATTAATTTATTTTTGAGAAGGTTCTCATGTAGCCCAGGCTGTTCTCCAACTTACTACATAGCTGAGGATGACCTTGAATTCTGCCTCCACCACCTAAGTGCCAGGATGACAGGCATATGGTTCTGGGGTTCAAACCTAGGCCTTCAATGCATGTTAAGCAAGCACTCTACCAACTAAGCTACAGTCCCAGCCTCTGGATTAAAAATATTTGTGACCTTGAGGCCGGAGAGATGGCTCAGCACTTAAGAGCACTGACTGCTCTTACAGAGGACCCAGCCCAGGTTTGATTCCCAGCACCCACACGGCAGCTAACAACCATCTATAAATCCGGTTTCAGGAGATCTGACACCTTCTTCTGACCTCCGTGGGCAATGCATGACACAGGTGCACTTACATCATGCAGGAAATACACTCATACACATAAAATAAATAAATAAATAAATAAAATATTTGTGACCTATCAGATGTGGTAACAAATGCCTTTAATTTCAGCACTAAGGAGGCAGAGGCAAGCAGATCTTTGTGAGTTCGAAGTCAGCCTGGTCTACATAGCGAGTTCCACATCAGTTGGAAATACAGAGTGAGACCCTGTCTCAATTTATTATTTTTTTAGAAGGCCCTTAGAGTATCAGGAGAGCCCAGTCAGTAGTTACTATTATTATCTAATTTAATCTGAACAATCACAGGACATAAATATCATGTGTAGGCCCACTGTATGAAGAGGTACCTCAGGCACAGAAAATTTAAGCAAACAGTCCTAGGACACACAGCTAGGGCTGAGTGAAGTTGCCTTTTTGAAAAGCATGCCGTAGTTTCCTGAAGGATCCATGTGTTAGTCACTGGTCTATGTACCCTGGTGGGAAGCACCATGATCAAGTGACTCTTGGGGGTTCAGCCCCTGCTAAGGGGGAGCCCCACAACTGGGTACACAGCAAGCAGCAAACGCTTGAAAAATATCTAGGCTACTAAATTGAGTTCCACCTGCTGTGGGGCCTCAGACCAGTCACAGTTCCTTACCAATATCCTATCTATAGAATAACACACAAGCTTCTTAACCCTTCTCAGACTAGCAATGGCCTCTCCCTGATCCCACAAACTGTTAAGCCCCAAAAGCCTGCCTCCCCGCCCCCCATTTACAGGTGACAACACGGGAGCTTTTGTGTGTAACTGTGCTCCAGAACAGCCCCTGACAAGCAGTGCAGCTGGGCTAGCCATGCTGCCACTACTCTGCCCAGGATGCACAGCGACCAGCTTGAGGGCGAGAGGCTGAAGGCTTTCCTTAGAGGTCCTCAGAAGAGCTGTTCTGTCCTGCCATGATGCCCAGAGTCACTACCACCATCCACCAAGGCCCACAGAACAATCCTGTAAGTGGATACCATCAGGTCCCTGGTCTCCAACTAGACCCTGAAGGTGACGCAAACCTGAGTCTCCATATGCCACTCCATATTACCAAGGCCCTCCTTGCCTTCCTATCAGAAACAGTGTGGGTTGCTACCCTCAAAGGTGCAAGGCACCTGCTTCTGTGTAGAGGACTGCGTGGCCTAGCGGTGAGCACCTAAGAAGTCCTCATCAGTGCTGGGGAGATATCTCAGCAATTAAGAGCACTTACTGCTTTTACAGTTCAGTTTTCAGTATCCAATCTGGGGCTCACAACCAACTGTAACTTCAGCTCCAGGGGGAGTCCAAAGTCTCTGGCCTCTGTGGGCACCTGCAATTATGTACACATGCATACCCATACACAGACACATACACATCATTAAGAATAAAAATAAAAGCCCGGTGTGGTGGTGCTCGCATTTTATCCTATCACTCAAGCAGCAATGGCAGGCAGATCTTTTATCCTATCACTCAAGTGGCAATGGCAGGCAGATCTCTGTCAGATTAAGGCCAGCCTGGTCCTCATAGCAAGTTACCTGGAACTAAATGGACGCCCTGTCTCAAAAAGGCCAAAACATAAAATAAAAATAAAAATAATAGTCAATGGATGCTAGAGAAACAAATGAGTGAATACAGAAGACATGTAGGCCAACCAGGCACTTTCCAAATGAGAAAACGATAGGTTAGAGAAGGTAAAACGCTGCTTGAGGTTATATGGCTCGGTGGGTGGGACTAGGTTCAGTTCACAAGTACTAAGCACCTGCTGTGTGCAGTGGCTATCCCCAGTTCTTGATTCGGCAAGCATACAAGTAAACCCAGTCTCTGCATTATGGGGCTTTGCCTTGACCCAATCTGGGGACCCACCTGGGACCCCTTGTTTTGGCATCTTTCTTCCCCTCAGTAGCAAGGAAGACACAAGAACTCAGAGCCTCAGACAGGACAGCCAGCAGCAGCCGGGGTATCTGGCTGTCTGGCTCCTGGAGCAGATTTGAGTCCTGTATGCCTTCCACTCCTTCCCAGGCACGGTTGGAGATTAATTATTAATGCTGAAATAATTGGCACTCATTACCGTGCCAGTCATCCACGGGGGAGTGGGCCCTGCATTAACCAATTCATCGCTTGGTGATTGATTAATTAAAGCTGAGCTTTTACGAGACACCCTCAGGTGAAGAACCACACTCTCTCCAGAGTGGAAGACGAGAGCATGAAGAGGCACTTTCTACTGGGTGCCGGAGAGGAGCCAGGGAGCCCGTACAGACCTTTCCACTGCCCCGGACCCAGGCGACACCCATTTGGATGGGCCTGGCACTTGCCTGTGGCAGCTCACGTGTGAGGCTGAGCTTGGCTGTGAAGCTCAGAGCTGGGGCAAATTGCAGGCTTTCGAGAATGCTATGGTGTGAATCACTTGTGGGACATGGGGTACTGTTAAAAGTGAGAAAAATAGCAAAGGTGTGGTCAGGAGTCCTGCCTTCTGTCTGAGCCAGGTCTTTCTGTCTTCTCAGCCTCCGTTGTTCCAGCACAGGAACAGATGAGCCCTGAGACTGGCAGCGCTCTAGGTTTTGAACTGGGCAAGGTGATGCAGGCCCAGCACTCGGCAGGCTGAGGCAGGAACTTTATGAGTTTGAGGTCACCCTATACTACATAGTGAATTCTGGGCTAGCCTAGTCTAGAGATTGAGACCCTGTCTCATAAAAGAAACAGAAATGGTTTTGTTTTGTTTTGTGATCAAGTCTCATGAGGCCTAGGCTGGCCTCCAGATTCCCTATGTAGCTAAGCATGGCCTTGAGGGTTTTTAAAAATTTATTCATTATTGAATTTCCTGACCCCATGGTGAATTTGAACATGTTCTATATATTTTTTAAATTTTTTGTTATTTTATGTGTATTAGTATATTGCGTGCATGTGTGTAAGTGTACCAGTGTCCTGCAGTGCCTGTAGAGGTCAGAAAAGGGAGTCATATCCCTGGAACTGGAGTTACAGATGGTTGTAAGGAATCATGTGGGTGCTGGCAGTTGAACCCAGATCCTTTGCAAGAGCAGTCAGTGCTCTTAGCCACTGAGGCATCTTTCCAGCCCTGACCTTGTTTTTAGGCAAGAGGTTTTAATCCTCTTGCCTTCACCTCCCTCATGTCAGGATGGTAGGCATGTGCCATATATCCAGTTTAATGGTACTGGGGATACAGCCCAGAGCTCTCTGCATGCTAGATTAGTGCTCCACAATTGAACTACATCTCTAGGCCCCAGAGTTGGGTCTTGAGCATATCCTGTCCCCGCTACAGGAGGACGAAATGGTGAGCCACCACTCCAATGTCCCTAAAATCAAGCCTGTGGCCTCTTGAGATAGGAAGGTGTATATTCTGTTGGTCGATTAACAAGGGGGTGAGCCCAGGAAAGAGGTTTATGAACCCTGGAAATCTGGCCCTACCTCAAGGGTGAACCCCAATCAGCTAAGCAAAACAGGTGGGGAGGGTTACAGGATGTTGAACCAGAAGGCCAGGCCAGGGGATGTGGAGGAGTCCTGAGCTCTAGGGGGTGAAGAGTGTGAGGGCTACAGGGTGCAGTTCCTTAGAGTACCTCAAGGACACGTCTTACTTGGAAAGTCTTCTGGTCCTTTGCATGATGCGGCTCAGCTCATTGGCTCTGTAGCATTCCAGAGTGAAACTCCACACAACCCCAAGGAACAGCTTTCTCCAACCTCTGGCTGTCAGCAGGCAAGGCGAGGCCTGAATAGGCCTGTCTGTTCTCAGAGGGTGGCCTGTCTTCTCTGGGGAAGCTGAAGCCAGCAAGTCTAACCACCAGCAGGAAAAGTCTGCCTTAGAACAGTGACAAGGACTCCTTGGCTGTTTCGGTAGCTTCCTCTAACTATGGGCTTCTATGGAAAAGGGTTACCACCCAAAAGCCCGAGGACAGAGTCTGACAACTCCAACTCCAAAGTGATTCCTTTTCCTACTGCCCAGACCCAGGTTGAGGGCTCAGAGAGGCCCTGGACTGTTCCATAAGGCCAGAGCCCTCCAGTCATACAGATGTCCACCAAGGTCTCAAGCACTCAGCTACCCACGACGGTCAGAAAGTTCTTTGTCCCCAGTGGGATGGTAGGGTTCCCTGAGGTCCAGTTTGTGCTCCTCCTGCAGAAGGCCCCACAGTAAATTGAGTCAGGGCAACCTGGCAAACCAACCCTCACCCCTCACTCAGCACAAGGGCTAAAGATCAGGCCTAGAGATACCCCCACCCCACTGGCACTAGCAGGGACTGGCAGGGAAGGAGGTAGAGGTGGGGGAAGGGCAGGCAGCAAATGTGCAGAGGTGGAGCCATCCTGAAGGGAGGTAAGCCACCAGCACCCTCTCAAGGCTAGACTGTAAGAAGTATGTGAGCTGACCCAAGACTCCACGCTTCTGTGTTCCCAGCACAGAGCTAAGCCCACCCTGCACCCCTGCCCCAGGGAACAGAGGATGTAAAGGGTCCTGCTGCCCTTCTCTGACCCCTCCACCTCTTTGACCACACCATCCTATGGGGATTTTGCCCAAGGAGGCTGGAAGCCTTCTTTGAAATCCCATTTGGGGGCTGGAGATGTGGCCCAGTCAGTAGAGTGCTTGCCTAGCATGCATACAGCACTGGGTTCCTTCCATCCCCAGTACAGTGTAAATCAGATGTATTGGCATGTGACAATAATCCCAGCACCTAGGAGATGGAAGTTCATGGTCATTCTTAGCTACATGAGACCCTGTTCTCAAACAATATAATATCCAAATTGGAAAGGCACTCAGTGTGTCTACTCACTGAACATTCCTGGTCCTCAGCCACAACTTATTCTCCAAGGGCCTGCCATGACTGAAAATGAACCCATTTCCGCTTATGGATGAGCCCTTCTCATGAGGTTGGGCCTGTAGGAGGGCAGGTGCCTGGGTCTGGAGCTAGACAGACTCTCATGCACCTATGAGGTGTGGTAGAGTGGAAGGACAGCTGAGGCTTCCGAAGGACTTCCCTGGGATGGGCCCAGCAGCCCCTGCCCTCAAGCAGCTTTCTCTTTGAGAATTCCAGGCTCTTAATTACCCAAAGACCTCTGAGTCCCTTGGGAACATAGATAGCCAAGAAAGCAGCATCCAAAGGCTACAAGTCTGGTTCCTCGTCTTGAATAGCCTAGTTCCTAAGCCTCATTTCCTCACCTGTTAAATGGGCTCCACCCACCTGCCCACCAACTAACCTGTAAAGATAAATGATCTGACAGAGCATCAGATAGGAAGGAAGGGCTCAATAAACTAGGCTCCCTGCTGATACTTATCAACTGTGTAGGAGCCAAGAGGTGTGTGCCACAGAGATAGTACCTCAGAGGGAAATGGGGTGCTCATACAGAGCTTCAGACTGTGAAACATGGGCTGGGCATGTAGGTAGAAGGCTTGCGTAGCATGTGTGAAACCCTGGATTCCATCTCCAGGACTGCATGAGATGGATGTCATGGTACACACGAGTAATTCCAGCACTCAGGATATGGAGTTCAGGAGTTCAAGGTCATCCTCAGCTACATAGTGGGTTTGAGGTTAGCCTTGTCCATGAGATCCCATTTCAATACAATCAAACAAAGAAAAATATCCTATAGGCTGGTAAGATGGCTGAGTGGATACAGATGCTTGCTACTGACCAGAGCTGGTGAAAGGAGAGAACCAGTTCTTAAAAGTTGTCCTCTGACCTCCATATGCTACTTGATTACTAAGCAGCCAATTGTACCACCATGGCACCCTGAAAAAGATCCTGTCCCAGCAGCCCCCTGAGATAGGCACTGTCATTGCCAAATTTCATAGATGAGGATTCTAAAGGGTTCTGGTCAGCCTGATGGACTCCTCCTAGCCCAAGTTCTCAGTGCCTACTTCTAGGGATGGTTCTGGCCACCTCTTCTCCACCACCAGACTAGAAGTGAGGCCAGCTATCCTCTGCCCTGCACAGCTTTACTCATTCCACAGTCTGCCTGTCCCCAGCCCCACCCCTGGTTCCTGCAGCCCCATATCTCCCACCTGGCCAAGGAGATGGCTGGTGCATGGATGGCTATTCCCGCAGCTGAAGACAGAAATGGCTCAGTGCACAGTTTAAGTTGCTGCCCCAGGCTGGAGAGTCTAGAGCCTAGTGGGGAGATGAGCCCCTTCTAATGAGCATCAAAGACATCCAGCACCACATAAACGAGGTATGGTGGTGTACGTCTGTAATCCCAGCATTCAGGAAGCAACATTTTTGGTTCTCTCTGCACACAGTGGCCTATACATCTCTTGAAAATCTCTAGTTCTCCCTGGGATCCTGTGTATAGCCTGGTTTGCATACCTACCCTAACTGGAGTTCCAAGAACCTAACCATAGATGAGGACTGCCCAAGTCCCTCTACCAGGCCTTAACCTGGAGATGTGATAGGCACTCTAGCCATGGTGTCACATCATATCATAGGGACAATCTCTTTCTTAATGCTGGATCTGAGCTGAGAAGCAGGAGCCCTGTCTGCCCCATTCTGAGCCATCCCAGAAGACTGTGAAGAAAACACAAATCAAGGACATCCTGGGGGCTTCCAGCACTGGCTGTCCCTGCTTGCCTGGGCTGTAGAGGAGCGGGGAGAAAAGGCTGAGTCGGGTCTGTCTTCCTCCACAGTCCTCCAACTCAAGGTCTTGAGCTCCCTAGAGTCACTGAGGATCCAGGGCATGTCTGAAGGTCAGTGGAGGATGAACTTCACATGGTGGGACATCAAGCATTGCAGAGGGCTGAAGGGGACACTTGAGGGGATGGGGACAGTGACCTTCTGACTCCACCTAGCCCACTGGTCTCAGGTAGGGCTAGGATGAACATGAGAGGTAAGGGCCTGGAAGCCATGGGATGAAATGAGGGTGCCTTAAAGTTCAGCGGGGTTTTAGCCTCAGGGCCAGGGCATGTGCAGGATGCCTGGGTCCCTTGAGCCAGACCCATGTCAGAAAGGAGAGAGAAGAAGGTAAGCAGAAGGAGACTGAGAAATAAAAGCCAAGAGGCTACAGCTGTAACTCAGTTTGGCAAAGTGTTCACCTGGCATGCACATATCCCTGGGTTCAATTCTCAGCACCCCATAAGATCACAGCATTTGGGAGGTGGAAGTAGGAGGATTGGAGATTCTAGGTCATCCTGGGCTACCTAACAAGTTCAAGGCCTGCTTGGGCTACCTGAGAAAAAGAAATGAAGAACACCTAGCCAACCCAGGCCCAAGGTACCAGACCTCACCAACCCAACCCCAGTCGTGGTGCCCAGTGATGAGGAGTAGCTGGACCCTCAGGGACACATGCCAGGGTAGGGCATGAGAGAGATGCTTGTTTTCTGTGGGTCCACTGGGCTCAGGACTCTGGAGCCCCAGGCCCTTCCCCAGGCCTTTCTAGGCAGCTCAGCCTCTTCCATGCTCCCTGTCCAAACAGCAAGGATCTCTCTCTTCAGTCACTGCCACGCTTCCACCTCTAAAAATTCCCAAAGCAGGGCTGGGGAGTTGGTTCAGATGGTAAAGTGATGGGCACATAAGGCATGGGGTCCCCCAAGTCAGTGTAAGAGCCAGGCATGTACCTGTAATTCCAATGCTGAGGACAAGTAGACAGGGAAATCCCAGCACTTGGTAGCCAGACAGTCTAGCCAAGCCTATGAGCTCAAAAACAAAAGAAAACCAAAAACATACGCCACTGGGCCTGCAATAGTCCTCACAGCCAGCAGGAAGGTGGCTTGTGGCACCTGAGTTCAAATGACTAGGGCCCCTGTCCTGGCTGGATGATCTCAGGCAGGTCTGGGCTCTCTCAGCCTCACTTCCTACTCTTTGGAAAGACCTGTGATGAAGCGGCTGTGTTGTGACAGCACTGAATGATCTCTAGGTCACACCTCAGATGGCTGTCACCCACAGTTGTTCCAGACCTACACAGAAAGGACAGTTAGCACACTTAACCTGGTCTGCTTACCCTCCAATGACAAGATCTGAACACTTATCCCTTCACAACCCACTATATGAGTACCTGGAGGGTGAGGTCAGGGTGTGGGACTGCGGCGGGGAGTGGAGGAATTGCTCCTCCAGTCCAGGATATATGCTCCTTTCCAGGCCCAGGGATTTGGTTAACACTTTCAAATTTATTATTTATTTATCTCCGTGTGTGTGTGTGTGTGTGTGTGTGTGCACCAGAGCATGTGTATAGAAACCAGAGGATAACCCCCAGCACTCAGTTCTTTCCGCTATGTTGGACTCGGGCATCAAATTCAGGTCATTAGACTTTGTGGTAGGCACTCATAACCCAATGAGCCATCTCATCAGCTCACAGTACTTTCAAATGGTAAAGAGATCCAACTTTGGTGAGATATAACTAATTTGGAGACTGGAGAGGTAAACAAATGTGTAATTTGTGAATTTGCTAATTGTCCATCTCTCCTAGCTTCTTAGTCACGTACCTGCCAGACAGTGTGAGGAGTGGGTCATGGTGGCTGATGGCATCAGAACTGGACACCTAGATCAAATCCCTTCCCCAGCTACCCACTGCCTCAGACATCAACCACACAAAGCAAAAAGCCTGTGGCACTCCATCTTTTATTTTCTTAAACTGTACACAAACGTAAAATACTTTAACAGCCAGCCTATGGGGAGAAATTGTTTGGTTTTAAATTATTATGAAACAGAATCTAAGGAGAGGTTTATTAAATAAACTAAAGATGAGGATTTAAGGATACACACCTGTAGTTTACCAGTCATTTCTTACTCTACCTTCTGGGTGTGTAAGGACAGAAGAGACATATCAACTGAATAAAAAAACAATTCATGTATACCCTGAAACGTTGGCCACTTAAGGGATTGTTTAGAACATTTACCTCATAGAAGATGGCCTCACCATCTAATAAAAATTAAAACTGATACATTGGCCTCTTTGGTTCCAAAATTATGTATAATACATTTAACTGTATTCATTTTTTTGCTGCTATAAAAATAACTTCTTTTTTTCAAATGGCAGTTTCTGACTAACCATGCAACTAAATCAGTGCAAACATTAAAAGCAATCATTCGCTTAAAAAAGAAGCAAAGGATTTCATTTCAAGTATAAAAAAATATAAAAAAGAGTCGTACGAGTCCAGTTTCACCTAGTGTGGGTCAACCCTTTAAATTGCATAGTTCACGTGGCACTTGTACATCTACAGGGAGAGCCACGTCAGTGCTTGCCCCAGGGCCACTTCTGGACACACGTAGATCTGCAAGTGCTATTGTCGTGTGCGTTCACGCAGGTCTGCAAGTGCTCTGTGGGGCAGGCAGGTGGGTGCATGAAGTGACCAGGGACCATACCATGTCTGTGGACAGTCCTTGGGTCTGGGCCCATCCACAAGGACAACTTCTGCAAAGCAACTGAAAGCCTTTCCCATCTCTCCAAGGCCAGCTAAGCTGCTAGCTAGAAGCTTCTAACCCACCTCCGCCTCTAGGCTCTTAGCTTTGCCTAGTGGCCATCCCTCCTCTCACCAGCACTAGGGGGATGCCCACAGCGAAGGGCACAGATTGCAACTTTTTTTCTTCTTTTCATTTAGAACCATTCAGATTTTCCACTGCAAAGGTCACACCTAACAGAGTCTCTTTTCAGTTCCACAACTGGCACAAATGACCTGTCAATGGTTGGAGATGAGTTTAAAGCATAAAATTAAGACCCCTCTCCTCTCCCTCCCTCCCCACCCCCCAAACAAACACACACACCCAAGCAACAGTCAGCCAAAGGGTCACTGCTCCTGCTTCATGGTCTCTGTGACAGGTCCCTCCAGGGCCACTTGCCCTCTCCAAGAATGGGGAAGCACAGCTCTGCTGGCCTCAAAGCATGGAGGAGGAGCAGGCAGGGCTGCGCCAGGCGCTGTGGTGGAGGAGCCTGGGACAAGCCAGGGGCACAGAGCCCTCCGCCCGCCCGTGTTCCCCACTCTGCTTTTCCTCTCCGTGGCTCTCTGGCTCACTCTCTCTGTGTCTTTCTGTCTTTGTGCTTTTATGTGTGCTCAGAAGGCGCGATTCAGAGTGCCCGGCCAGCTGGTGGGAATGGTAGCCGCTCACCCCATTCTCTCCTACTGACAGGCATTGGTAGCTAAGCTGCCATTTGTCACCGTATCCGTTTGCTGGTATCCTGGAGGCTGCTGTGTGGGTGGCAGGATGCGTCTGGCTGTGCGTGTCTACGTGTGCGGTTGGGAGTCTCTTATGTCATGGGAGGGTTCTCCCTCTGGTTCGGACTGGTTGTTCTATGAAGCGGGAGAAAATTCTTTCAGGCCTCACCGTGGCACTCTCCACAGCCCAATGGAATGACCACCCTCAGCCCACCTGTGTTTCCTGCTGCCCCAAAGCCCACTGGGCCTGTGCTCCACGCCCACTGCCACCATCAAGCGCAGCCACACTCCTCTACGATCATGTTGGGCACATCCCTCTTGACAATGTTGTACTCGTCATCGAAGTACAGCATGGACATAGAGCTCAGCTTGGTGGGGATGCAGCAAGAGTTCACGGGCCCTGGGTTCAGGCCACGCATGCGATACTGGTTCACCACCGCCGTGTGGAAGGAGGAGGCCGAGCCGGGGACCCCAGCCAGGTAGGCTGGGCAGCTGCCCTCACAATAGTTCCCGTAGTAGCCAGTGGGTGCAATGATCCAGTCATTCCAGCCGATGAGCCGGAAGTCGATGAAGAACTGTTGCCTGCAACAGAGGCTGGTCCGACCGTCGCACTCCAGGCCTCGTTTTCGAATGCGATGCCTGCTGTCACCCAGGCGGGCCTGCACCACTACAAAGGGCCGGTGGGACTCCTCGCCCGGGTCCACAAACACGGGCACCACAGCCAGCTCCTGACAGCTGTCGCATTGCACATCCAGGTTGAGGCGACGCTCGCCCCGTTCAAACAGGGCCTGGATGGCCTCTGTGATTGGGAAGGTGTGCCAGCCACTACGCTTGAGGTCCACCTTCTTCTCCACCACGTTCCACCTGTCTCCACGACCCTGCTCTTGGAAGTACACCTTGACTCGCACTTTTCGCCGGTTGCCCTTCTCCAGGACATAGGGAAGGAGTTTCAGGTATAACCACAGGCTGGCCTGCACCACAAATAGGTTCTGGTTGCCTTCGTTAGAGACGAAGAAGTACAGGCGGACCCGGGAGGAGGCGAGGCCATCTGTGGAGAAGAGGAAGAGCAGGCCAAGTTAATTCCACAAGAACACAAGGCAACAGGGAATGGACTCTGCTGCCTGATATTGGAATGCACACTCACCCCAGCTGGAAAGTGTTACAGACCAGAAATACTGTTTCTGGGGCCCGGGCCTCTGCCATAACCTGAAAGATGCGTAAGAATCGCTTCCCATTGAGAAAACAGGATCAGGGTGGAGCCAGAGGGTCCAGGCCTATAAAAATCCTGCCTCACCTCTCCCAGGCCGCAGCTCCCTGGAGATAGGCTTGTCAGGCCTCAAAGCTCAACAGAACAACTTGTCAAGAGGCCAAGATCTTAACAAGTTGTTATGGGTCTCTGAAAACAAAACCAGGATCACAGGGAGGATTTGGGGGTGGGTTGTTTTAAATGTGGTTCCTCCCCACCCCCTTAACTTGGGGCATTGCAAAATCAAGCTGAGCCACCTACAGCCTCTTTCCAGTGTTTACCTAAGCATGATCTGATCCAACCTCCAGTGGGACCTCCACTGCAAACAAGCAAGCTCTGCTCAGGTTTCTGACACAGGAGCGTGTGCTCTGCAGTGCTGCTAAGTGTAGCTCTTGTTTCCAAGGAGTTTCAAGGGACAGGACAGTAAGCCTTGAAAACTTGAGGTCTGATCTTTGACCAGACCCCGGCTCCCAGTACACATGACATTCAAGATCTCCAAGGAAAAGGAGGCTGGTTTGCTTCTCTTCTCAACAATTCAATTCAACCAGAAGGCTAGCCTGTGCCAGCCAAGAGGTAATGTCCATCTCATGGCACTTTCCATGACCATTCCCTCTGACAATCTCTACTTTAAAAAAAAAAAAATCTGTGAACATGACTGGTTTTAGCAAACATCCCACCAAGCCCCCGCCAGCCCCCTCCTCAGTCCTCGCTGGCTCCTCTAATAACACTGACGTCTGACTTTGAAATGGGGGAAACTGCAGCCTTAAAAGCTGGTCTTGGCCGAGCTGCCTGTGACCTGAATCTGTTATTTATAAGTCAAAGAGCTGGCTCCGTGAAACGGACCAGAAATATAACAGCCCCCGCTGTCATTTTGTGCCACCAGGACCAAAAGGCCTCCTCGACCTTCCCGAATCACATTTCTACCCTGGGCCCCAAAGCACCTTTTAATCCAAGTCCTCTAATTGCATGTCGCGCTTTCCCTGACTCTGGCGGACAGCTAAAACGGCAATGTATTTCTTTCTAAGCACAAACCAGCCTTGATTGTCTCTGCCTTTCTCCACACCCGGCCATGCAAAACTTTTCATCCCTTTTCATCCCCAGGCGGCACAGGCACGGTCTGCCTGCTGCCTGGGGGAGTGCAGGGGGGCATCTGCAGTCAGGGGCATGGCCAATATCCCCATCTTCCTTCCAGGTTCCCTGCTTGCCCCCCTACCCTGATTGCATCGGGCTTCCCCCTCCGAGACCTTCTCTGCGGTCTCCCCCCACAACCCCTCCCTTGCACAAATGGGGCTGGGCTCCAGGCACAAAGGCCAGCCTGGCTCATTCAAGTCCTGAAAGGGACAGCGGAGTCTAAAGCACTTAGAGCATTTTTAGCTGGGGCAAATTTTCTTTCTTTTAAACTTCCTAAAATCAATCTCAATCTCTCTCTCTCTCTCTCTCTCTCTCTCTCTCTCTCTCTCTCCCTCATTTTTATATTTAGATAGTAGAAGAGATTTGCAATGCGGAGCCAGGGGGAAAATTGCAGAAAGGAATCTCACTCTTTGTTAACTACAAACTATGTGGCTCACTCTCTCTTGGACTAGAGAGCTAGAGAGGGGCTGCAGTTAGACAAGTCGAAAGGCTGTACCCGAGCCGCGTCTTTGCGTAAATGATGGACCTGTTGAGATGCTGCCTTCTGGTGCCCACACAATCGGAAGAGAGGTTGCCTAGCTCTCCCCAGCGATGTTTCAGCAATCCTGGCAAGCCCACGCCGACCGGCGATGGAAGCGGCCCCGGGGGCCTCTCACGAAGGCACACACACACACACACACACACATACACACACACACACTTCTCCGGCCCACGTATATCAACAAGCACACACATCTCCATCCACACTGCTAAGCCTACACTGGGATCGTGGGAAACAAAAACATTAAGCAATCACCGAGCAAGTGCCCGCAGAGCCAGGGCTGCGCGCATCTGCCGGGAGGGGGACGCGCGCCCAGAGGCGCTGGGGCCGCGATTCCCGCGAGGAGGGCTGGAGGGCTGGAGGGCAGGGTGCTCCTCTGCCGCTCAGGAATAGGGGAGCAAGAAGGGGTCTGTGACCTGAGAGAAGAGGATTGCCACCCCGGGGAGCGCTCAAGGCCTCAGCAAAACGTCCCACCCGGGAGTCTAGAAGCCCCCAGGGTGTGCGGGCGGCAGAGGCAGGGAGGGCGGCCGGAGCTGCCAAGGAGAGGGAGGAAGGGAGAGATTGGGCAGCCGCTGGCCTGGAGGAGGCCGGACCCACCTGTCTCCGCAAAGCTGATGATCTCGGAGACGCGCTCCTGGCCATCGGCGCCCGGGCTGGCGTGGCCGTCGAGGTGCGGGATCTCCACGCGGCCGTCCTCGCGCACCTTGCCTGCGTGCAGCTTACGCAGGGCCGTGACCATGGCGGCCTTGGGCACAGCATGCGTGATGTTGGGCCTGCCCCGCAGCTGCAGGCGGTTCAAGATGTGTCGCTTCACCGCCTCCAGGAAGTCACCGTCCACCCGGCCCAGCTCCTCCGGCCGCCGGAAGCTGCCGCCGCCGCCGCCGCACGACGTACAGGTGTCCTGAGAGCCACCCGGAGCTCCGGGCGGCGGGGGCGGCGGCGGCGCGGCGGGCGACGGCGGGGGCGTGGGGGAGCCCCAGGCCTCGGGTCCCAGCCAGCCGGCCGCCAGGAGCAGAAGGCAGGCGGCCCCCAGCGCCCGACCGGGCAGCCCGTCCATGGTGCGCCGCTGGCGACGAGGGCGCCCGCCGCGAGGCGAGGCGAGGCGAGGCGAGCTCAGGGCCGGGCTCCGGGCTCCGGGCGCACCGCCCCGCCCCGCCCCCGCCCGGGCCTCCGCCCGCCCGCCTGCCGGGAGCGCCGCCGCCGGCTCGCAGGGGGAGGGGGCCGGCCGGGCCGCGGGGGTTCCCGCGCGGCAGAGAAGGGGCGCCGCGGGGACCGGGGGGCGCGGGCGGGGGCCCCGCGGGTCACTGGCGCGCGGGCGTCTCGGGGCGCCGGGGCATTTGCAGCCTGCTGCCCATCCTCTCCGCGTCGGGGGCCAGCGCAGCCCCCCGATCGGGTGGAGCGAACGCGACGAGCGGTGGCGGAGGTGGCGGCTCGGTGCCTCGGCGGGGAGAAGAACCAGTGGACGCAACTTGCACCGGAGACCGAAGCTAAGGTGCCGGAGCCCCCGGGCGCGGCGCTGCGGAGGGCGCTGCGGTTGGGGCCCCGCGATCGCACCTGAGCGCCTCGCCCTGTGGCTGCTCGGAGCCGGGGACCCGGCCGCGAAGGCGGCGGTGATGGGCAGGTCGTCCTCCTGCTCCGGGCCGGCGGGAGGAGCGAGCGCTGCGCCGGGGAGCGCCGGCGCGCGGGCCCCGCTCACAGGAGGCGCCGAGCCGTCCTCGGCCGCGGGCCCTGCAGTCCTCCCGGCGCGTCACCCGGCAAAGTTGTCTCCAGGCTCCCCCGGGCGCCGCATCCACGGGCCGGCCGCGGCGCGCTGCTCCCGGGCCTCTGCTGCTCGCCGCTTCCCTGCGCCCGGCTGCCCGCGCTGGCCAGCCCGGGCGGCGGCGGAGGGCGAGGAGGTGGCAGGGCCCTTCTCTCTGCTGTCCCTTCTGCCTGCCTCTGGTGGCAGCTAAAAGTCTCTCTGTGTCCCCGGGATCGAGCGCCCTGGCTGGCGCTCCCACTGGCACGAGCCGCAGGGCCGGGGACAGAGCAAGGCGGCGGTGCTGGTGGCGGCGGCGTCCCTGCGCCCAGCCGCGGCTCAGAGTACAGAGCGCTCCCGAGAAGGAGTTCTTCGCTTTGCCCTCTCTTCCTTTCCACTCCCCGATTTTTCTCGAGGGGTAAAAAAGCCGCACAATCTCCGTATGTGCGCGCGCGTTGAGATAGACGTTGGCAAGGAAAAAAAAATGAAAGGGAGGGGGGTTGTCGTCCGGGCGGTGCTGGAGGAGACGGTCCGCGCCTCCCCGCTGGCTTCCCGGGGGCGGAGGGGGAGGAGGATTCTGCAGGTCGGTGCTGCCGGCTCCTCCGCCCACCCCCGCTTCCCTCGCTCTTTTCCTTTCTCCTTGTGAGGAGGGGCGAGTCGGCTCTTTCCTGCCCGCCCCCCGCAGTGCCTGGCCACTTTGACTACCTTGAAACTTTCCCACCACGTGGGTGCCCCAGACCCTCGCCTCACCAGGCGATGGATGGATGGCACCGACGGGCTTTGGGCATAGGATCCAGGCGCTTCCCGCCCTTACCCCTACTGACAGCCCTGTAGGCCTTGCCCCTGCCCCAAGCCGCCACCCTAATCAACCCGGACAGGTGACCCTCGCTCGCCGCCTCAGCAGACCCTCCAAGGGGCGCTCTTTGGCCGGCCGGCCTGGGGTGTGGGGTGGGAGCTCGCTCCAATGCAGCAGGGAGGCTCTGCGGGTGGATGCCACTCCCAGGATGCAGCGCCCTCTTCTAGCGGCCAGGACTGCCGTCGCATTGGACAGTGAGTGAGCCCCCAAGGCTTCTGGAGGCTTGGCCAAGCTCTACCAAAGCTGCCTAGGAGGACCGCCTGCATTTTGCGAGTACCAATCTTGGAGGCTCCGAGGCCTCTCAAGTCCCAGAGCTTGCTACACTGCTGGAGTCTCCACGTCCCCTTCCTCTCGGTCCCGGCACACTCTGCCTTCAGATAAACCAGGGTTCTGGGGAGCGTGCTTCAGTCATGGCTCACTTTGAACAGCGTCCACCTTTGAAACTCACCTTCTCCAGTCTCTGTTTCTTCGTCTGTAAAGGGGGCATTGTGATACCAGCATTCCACTGGCTCTTTGAGAGGCCCAAACAGACTAGGCCAACTCGCAGAAGGTGATAAAAGACGGTTCTGGGGTGCCCTTCCCTGGCACCAGACCAGAAACGCTGTAGATGGACGTCTGATTCCAGCCCTGACCTGAGAACCCCGAGTGCAACCTGGGTTTTTCCTTTTTTGTTTTGTTTTGCGCCCCCCCCCCGCCCACCCCTCTGGGTCAACAGGACAGTGTCCACAGGGCACAGCATCCAGCGACAGGAACACAGCCTGGTTCCTCCACCCTTGCTCCCCAGGACCTCAACCCACCATTTGCTCACTCTTCAGCAATCAAGACTGAGAGAGAGAACTGTCTGGTTGGCTCTGCTTGGAACCAGGACGACCTTGCCTAGAGAGACCTCTGACTTGGGGTTCCACCAACTCCCAACGCAAACCTCTGAGGCCAGTCCTGCGCTGTGGACCTTAGCCAGGACCGCAGTTCCAAGGCCCTCAAGTCTGGAAGCAGAGCGCCCCCTCTCTCCCAGTAGGAGGAACACACCAGAAGTCTGCAGGGCGAAACTAGGGCGGTTCTGACTTTGGCAACTCCAACTTAAGAAACAGGACCCAGGAGGATCCTAGTGGTAACCACCCTTCTGTCCCCACAGGCCCCATTCTCCTCTGCTCTTATCCGGTATCCTCCCCCTGCCGTGTCTCGGGAGCCGGGGAGTCCTGGGCAGGAAGGAGATAGTCCTGGAAACCTAGGGTATCATGTCCTAAAAATGACCCTGAGCCCACCTGGCCCACCTTGGTTTTGCTTGCATCTTATCACCAGGCACTGCAAGCTCTGGCTCTTTCCATCACCAGAGCCACCCACCACTTGGCAAACTTAGTCTTTAGAAGGCATCTAGCTCTGTCTTTCCTCCTGAGTGAAGCCTTGCCTTGCCCTGTATATCCTGAGTAAGTGATTTATCTGATTAGGTAGCCAGTGCCTAGCAGGCTGTCTTTACCTGTCTTATCTCCAGCACAGGGGCCAGGTCTCATGGGGCCCTGTCTAGTGCCAGACCTGACAGATGACCAAGGAGAGCTTATGAAGGAGCAACTGATTGAATGAACCAGAGAAGTCATTAAGTCAATGGAGGGTTTAACCACCCCCACCCCCCATCACCAGCCCTGGAGGCCACTCCTGGCCTACTCAGCCACAACCCTTCTTGCCAGCCTCAGCTGCCCTGGACAGGGCTAGGGAAGGAGAAGGAGTGTAGGGAAGAGCTCTCCACCTTCTGGTACTTGAAGCAACCTACCAGTTGACCTGGCACTGGGGACAGGCAAAAGCCACTCTGTCCTTGCTGGTGGGAGGAGGGTCCATGCTTTCTTCCCTGGTGGAGGAGCTGTCAGCCCTGCTGCCAGTCAACTGCTGGGAGGGAACTGGGTCAAGCGGTAGTCAGAAACCATCTGCTGGAGAAGCTGGGATTATCCCGCCCTCTGCTGATCCCCCAGCCCACAGAGCCAAGGGTGTAAATTGAGTTCTTCCAGATCGCCTTGTACTTTGTTGTGAGGAAGGCTCCCCATCCCCTCCTGAGGGGCAGAGACCAAGTTCCTGTTGCTTCAAAGCCTCATTTAGCACTGGGCTCCGTGCTCCTGCTGGTGACCTCAGCCTTCAGCTTTGGCCAGGGATGTGACTGCGCCTGTCAGTTTTGAATACAATAATGCCCATCAATGCTGCAGCCAACGCCCTGCACGAGGGCGGCTCAACCAGGCTGCCCCCACTCAGGATGCTGGCTTTATGCCACCATCTAGGAACTCTGGCCCAATGGCAAAAGCACGAAGGAAACATGGCAACACGATGGATGTAACACACAGATGAGGGAGGGCAATGTCATCTAGGGGCCTAGAACATGTCTCTCCTGCCCCTTTGTGGTTGTTTTTTTGTTGTTGTTGTTTTTCCATAGCTCATGTTAAGTGTCACTTTGGGGCAGATGAAGACCTCCAAAGAAATACTGGGAAGATAGCTCAGCTGACAAAGTGCTTGTGGTACAGGCAGGAGGACCTGAGTTCAGTCCCCAGAATCCATACCAATAAAGCTAGACATGCAGTGGGAGAGAGTGGGGGACGTGGAATACATGCAGCTTTAATCCCAGCATTTGGGAGGCAGAGGCAGATGGATCTCTGTGAGACTGAGGCCAACCTGATCTACATAGCTATTTCTAGACCCCCCCCCTCCAAAAAAAAAAGAAAGAAAGAAAAAGAAAAGGCGAGACATGTGTTGGGCGTGGAGGTCAGCTACTGGGGTCCTTGCCTAACATACAGAGTTCTGAGATCTATCCTAGCACCATCTGAGTGCTGGGATTACAGGTATGTACCACCATGCCTGGCTAGTTCATCACATTTATTGAATGAATGGGTAGGAATTCTATACTAGGAATAGTTTGTGATTAGCTCTTTGAAGTGGGCCACTAAGCAACTGCTGTATTTAGCACCTCTGGGTGTGTTTTTCTAGAATATATACCAACTTGGACAGCCATCCCTAGGGGCCTGCTGTTGAAATATTTCTGAGTGTTCAAAACATGTTAAATTCTATTTGTACCCAGCCTCCAGCTCCGCTCGGTGAAGCTGACAAGGCTCCTCTCCAAGCTCCTTCTCAGCTCTGGGGTCTCCCTGATAATGGGAGCCAGTACAGCGCTCTGAGGTGGTTCTTAATAGCAAATGGTAGGTCTCAGGGGTTCAGGAGTCAGGGAAGTCAACTCAAAAGCAATTCTATAGACAATGGTCAGTTAAAAAGCCTGTCTAGGCAGGGTGATGGATGTGGCTCAGCTGGCAGAGGGTTTGCCTGCCGTGCTTGAAGCCCTAGATTTGATCCCCATCAAAGTATAAACATGCGGAGGTGATGCACACCTGTAATCCTAGCACTTGAGAGGTGGATGCAGGAGGATCAGAAGTTCGAAGTCATTCTTGGCTACTTACCAAGTTTGAGCCCAGCCTGGGCTATATGACACCTTTTTTTCAAAAACCCAACATAAACAACAGCAACAACAAAAAGAATTCCTGGGAGCTCATGGTCCAGTTAGTCAGGTCAACCAGAGACTTGGTCTCAAACAGAAGGTGGAAGGCACCTGAAGGATTACACCCTGGGTTGTCCTTTGGCCTCTATATAACCACCCTTCCTGTGTGCACCTTCACCTACATGTGTCCTCCAACACACACATACACACACACACACACACACATACACGATAGCCTTGGCTCCTTATCTATTGGAGACTCCTCTGCAGCAGCTCCAGACTGGGGCTGTCCATCTCCGGTGCCCTGGGCAGCATGCAGCTCCTTCCACAAAACCACTGAGCTGTTCTAGAAAAGCACAATGTAGGATGGTGACATTTGACATCAGTGGCTTCTCAGCCAGTATTTGAAGAGTAAACACGAGGTCTCTAGGCCCAACTCTGCTAAAACCTCCCTTCAAACATGGGCCTTGTCTTTAGCCACATACTGTGGGGGCTGTGTAGCCAAACAATTGCACCTGGGTTCTCAATTGTTTTTGCAAATGAGCCCTAAGGCTCATTTGTGTGTGTGTGTGTGTGTGTGTTTGTGTCTGTGTGTGTGTAGACGCCATCCATCTTCTTTTATTCCACTAGAACTGGCACAGGTTTCATCTCTCCCAGCCTGGCCTCTTGACCGGCACCTAGAACCATGTTAACCTAAGACTTCCTTGGTGAAGGGGAGTATAGTGTTTTAGTTCTGGCCCATTGTGGGATGAGCACACATTATATACTTGCTGTCTACACTAGTGAAAGATTTCCAGAGTTAATTAAGTGGTCAGGGCTGATGAGATGGTTCGTCAGGTAAAGATGCTTGCTTATTCCCAGAATTCACATGGGGACAGTAGAGAACCAACTCCCACAAGTTGTCCTCTGACCTCAACACACGCACACACATACACACAAATAAATATATGTATTAAAAAATTTTAAGTGTTTAACTGGGCATGGTGGCTAATGCTATTAATCTATACTTGACAGGTAGAAGCAGGCTGATCTCTGTAAGTTCGAGGCCAGCCTGGTCTACATAATAAGTTCCAGGCTAGCCTGGGCTACTCTATCTCAAAATTAATCTATTAAAATGAAAAGTGAGCACTCCCAGCATCCCACTGGCCAACAGGGACTGCTGTCTAGAGTCTCCATTCCAGGGGTTTGAGGACTTGCCTTTACATACCTTCCCAGACAAGGAAAGAAGTACAGGGAAGAAGGAGGCAGTGAGGTGATGATTAGACAGACCAAGGGTGAAGAGCCTTAAAGATATTACAGGCTGAGGGTGTGACTCAGTCAGTAAAGTGTGTAACATATACAAGGCCCCGGTTTGATTCCCCAGCACTGCATAAAGTTGGCATGGTGGTGCATGTCTATAATCCTAGCACTTGGGAAGTAGAGGCAAGAGGATAAGGAGTTCAAGATTATCCTTGGCTACACAGTGAGTTGGAGGTCACTCTGAGCTACACGAGGCCCTATTTTTAAAATCAAAAAGCAATATAGAACATTAAAAACTTATTTAAGTCTCATCTCTCTTAGCATGCCTAAGGTTTCTCATACCTTTACAACTGCCCACTGGTTCAGAAATAACAACTCAGAGTAAAGACCTGAGTTCAGTGTAAAGGTAAGGGCTTGCCAGAGCCTTCTTTTCATTAGACCCACAGGCCCTGAACTCACATTCATTCTCACTGTTCCAAACTGTGTTACCGCCTAACCCTGTTAGGACTACTCTTTGTGACCTGAGCTCATGAACCCTTTGTCGATTAAATCTAGGCCCACTCAGACAGTTAGTTATATTGGGGACCACTCATCTCCCTCATGAGGACATGGCATGGGTTCTGGACCCTCATCATGATCCAGACCATTCTAATCCCTCCGTCTGTCTCCCTACCGTCTACCCTTGTTTTATGTGTGCAGGTATATGTGCTGTGCAGAGGCCAAGATCAGTCTTCACATGTTGTTCCTCAGATACCATCCAATATATTTATTGAGGTGAAGTCTCTTACTGGCCTCTAGCTTAAGTAGGCTAGGCTGGCTGGTCAATGAGCCCCAGGGATCCACCTGTCTCTGCCTCTGTGAGCACTGAGATTACAAGCATGCACCAAGATGCTCAGCTTGTAGTTTGTGTGTTTGTTTTATGTTTTGAAACAGGGTCTCCCTGTAACCCCAGATGACCTGAAACTTGCCATGTAGACGCAGCTGGCTTCAGTCTCACAAAGATCTATCTGCCTCTGCCTCCCCAAGCATAGGGATTAAAGGTACGCACCACCAAGTCTGGCAGGTTTTTTTTAAAGATTTATTTTATTTTTAATTATCTGTGTGTCTGTGTGTCTGTGTGTGAGTAGGTGCACATAAGTGTGGAGCCTGTGGATAACAGGAAAGGGTTATTAACAGAGCATCTTCCCAGCCTCTACCCTTGGTTGGTTGATTGGTTGGTTGGTTTTGACACGAAGACTTACCATATAGTCCAGACTGGCCTCAAGCTCCTGATCTCCCTTCCCTCGCCTTCTGAGTGCTTGGACCACAGGCATGTGCCATCACACCCAACTCCAAAACGTGTTCTTTGGCCCATTATACACTTGTGTGAAGGTCCTGACCTCCAGGCACAGAGTGCTATGCAGAGTAGTGACAGGCTACTGCCTTGTCTTGCTTCAAGATCAGGGCAGCAAGCATTGGGCCACAGTGAAGGCCCAAGCATAGGAGAAGCCCCTGGCACTGTGGAGTGTGCTGAAGGGAAAAGGGAGGGGACTGGGGTAAGGGGTGAGCTTCCTGGGCTCGCTGAGGGTTGGAGCGCCCCAGGAGGAGGTAAAGCCCAGCCAGTCAGGGTCAGGAGGGCTGTCTGGCAGGACTTTGCAGACAGCACATTGCTAAAGGGCAGAGCAGAGTCGTAATGACTTCTCAGGGTCGCCTGATCAGCCTAAGCTGCTGGCTCCCCTCCACTCTAACAGGAGAGGGGAAGCCTTGGGTACTTTCTCTCATTATTTGGGGCTTTCAACTCCATGAAACCAAACCTCTGGATGAGATGCTTCAAGGAGACTTCAAGCTGAGGGCAATTAGGGAGGGAGCAAGAGGAGCCAAGCAAAGGACAGGGCAAGGAAGAAGACAGATCAAAAGTGAAGACAGGGTGGGGTCCCACGGCCAAAGAGAGACTCAGAAGTATGACCAAGGTATACAAGGACAGCACAGGGTCCGAAGAGGCTGGGGAGGGGCACTGAAGGGGGCAATGGAGAACTCTGGATTCCCTTCTGAGCAGGGCCAGGGAAGGGTTGGCGTGCAAGAGCATCCCACAGCTTGCAAGTTTCTACCCCTCAGAAATTGGCACCTTTCTTCTTATATTGAAGGAGCCTGGAATCAGGGATTCCCATCTGGGTGAGACGTTTTTATCATCATTAAGATCCACGGTCCTTGTCCCTTTCTCATGAAGATCCTATCGTTGATGTCTCAAAATTGCAAGATGGCTGCTGTAACACTACCCATCACACCTGTTTCAAGCAGTAGAAACAAGGAAAGTGTGGAAGAGCCAAACGTTGCATTCTCTTTGCTGACAGAAGACCCTTAACAGGACAGTCCTGAAGCCTGCTTGTAGTACTCAGAATATATAGAAACACTTATCTGGGCATTGTGCTGCTTCAAATGAAACATGAGGAAAATCAGAAATTAAGAAACTCAGAATAAGGGCCAGTGAGAGAGCTCAGTGGGTAAAGGAACTTGCTACCGAGCCTGAGGGCCCTAATTCAATCCCTGGGATCTACATGGTAGAAGAGAGAACAGACTCTCCATCTAGCTGCTCTGGCATGCACAAATACACCTTACAGACAGACATGCACACATGCACACATGCACTCGCACACATGCATACACATAACCAAATAAATAAATCTCAAAAATAAAGAAGAAACACAGAATAAACACTGAGTGGGCACAGAGCAGGGACCAGAGCCTGAGTTTCACTCTAAGGGGAATGAGAAGGTGTTCAAGGCCCTTGTCCAGAGCTTCTGTGCTTTGATTTCCCTGGTGAGATCACTCTGGCTACAGGTAGAGAAAGAGGGGAAGCAGGGGCCCGAGCTGGGCACTGTTGCAATAACCCAGGTGAGAGTCCAGGGGTTTCAGCCAAGCCTTTCAAGTAGAGTGATGAGAAGTGCCTGGATTTGGCCCCTGCTCGGGGGCTGTGCTGACAGACTTGCTGCTAGATTGGGTGTGGGTATGAAGGAACTGGGAGAAGCAGGTAGATCAGCTGGGCTTGGTGGGGCACACCTGTAATCCCAGCATTTGGGATCCTGTGGTAGGAGAATCATGAGTTCCAACCCAGAGTTCGCTACATAATGAGACCTTGGCTAAAAACAAAATGAAACAAAAACCAAAGAAACAAAAAAGGCTGGGGGGACAGTGGGATGGTTCCATGAAAAAAAAAACCTTGCCTTGCAAGCGTGGTAACCTAAGCTCCATTCAGAATCTGTGGAAAGGTGAAAGGAGAGAACCAACTCTACAAAGTTATCCTCTGACCTCCACATGGTGCCATGGCACATATACCCACACACATGCACACACACACACACACACACAAAGAATAAATGTTAAACATTTAAAAAAAAAGATATTGGGCACATAGCTAGAGTACTTGTCCAACATGTAGGAAGCCCTAGGTTGATCCCCAGCACTGCATAGACTGGGTGTGGTGACACTCTCCTGGAATCCGAATACTCAAGAGATGGATGCAGGGAGATCAGACATTCAAGGTCATCCTCAGCTACATACAGATTTTGAGTCCAGCCTAGGCTAGAGATTCAAAAGAGGAAATGCAGGATGAACAAGATGGCTTAGTGGGTAAAGGTGCTTGCCATCAAGCCTTGATGACCTGAGTTTGATCCCTGGGACCCACATAGTGGAAAGAGAGAACTGACTCTCACAAGTTGTCCTCTGACTTCCATAGGCACACATGGCATGCATATGTCTACACACGCTTCAAATAAATAAACTTTTCGATATAACAAAATTTGTTTTGAAAAAAGAGGGAGAGAAGGGGGAAGGTAGGGAGGGGAAGGGCTTACAAGGAGACAACTAGATGTTTCGCTGGGGAAACTGGGAAGAGGAGCAGGAGTTCTAGACTGGGCTGAAACTGGAGGCCTACTAGGCCCCATGCTGGCTGTTGAATACAGAAGTGGATGTAGAAGTCTGGGACTCAGGACAGAGTCAAATCTGGGAGCTGCCAGACTCTAGAATGGTCTTGAAAGCCAGAGGCAAGATGAGTTCACCAGCACGAGGTGCTAATGGAGGAGAGACGAGGGCCAAGCCTAAATCCTGGATACTCAGGCCTGCAGAGCTGGGAGAGGAAGAGAAGAAGGAAACCCAGACCAGGGTGGTGAGGGAATGGGGCTGAAGGCTAGGACAGCGGAGTAGGAACAGAGACTGAATCCTACATAGGGTGGCACATAGGTTGGAGGTCAGCCAAGGGAGTCCCCAGGTCATCACTCAGGAGACCAAAGTGGGACAGAGTTAGAAGAGTGTGTGGCCACAGGGGACTCACCCACTGTCAACCTCAACTGCCCAAGGCCTATCCCCAAAACAGGCAGCTCCACGCCATTCCCAAGACGGTAAGCAGAGGATGATGGGATTGGTGGTGGACTGAAGACTCGCTGTCCTTTCTCTGGGCCTGTGGAATCACTTTAGAGCCAAATCCTTCCTAGAAACAAGTCCCTGTGCCAGACACGTGACTACATTATCCCATTGCAAACTACCACTGCTTGCTCTCACAGTGAAAGAAGTGAACTCCATGTCTGAGTCTGGGGCTCTGAGGCACAACCCCCTGAATGGGACCTGAGTAGATATGGTTGCATCGTGACTACATCCCTGGGTCTTGTATGTACTCTACTGTTTGGCTATATGGCCTTGCTCCCCACCCTCCCAGACATTAGGGAAGGAAAGAGGGTCAGGCAAGAATCATCAAGTTGTAATAAAAGGCATTTTTTACAGAAATTCCCCCAACACAGACAAGAAGAGAGATAATGGTCTTGTCCTATTCAGGCAGCTTTGGGGGAAGAAGAGTAGCCATTTGTTCCCAGAACTCATTTTTATAAAGATTGCTTATTTATTATTTATTTATTCCTTTGTTTGTGAGTATGAATGTATATATACTAGGAAGTCAAAAAAGAGCCTCGGTGTCCTCCTTTACCAACCTCCACTTATTATCTTGAGGCAGGTTCTCTCCTTGAACCTGATATTCAAGTTTTATCCACTAAACTGAAAGCCAGCAAACCACAGGGATCCTCCTGTCTCTGCCCCTACACCCATCCCGGAACTAGTATACAGACATGTAGAGGAAACCCTGTGCATTGTAGGTGCTAGAATTCAAAATCTGCTCCTCATGATCGCCCAGAAAATGCTCTTAACCTCTGAGCCATCTTCCTGGATCTTTCTGTGAGTTTGTTTGACAAGGTCTCACATAGCCCAGGCTGGTCTCAAGTAGCTATGAATCCAAGGACAACTTTGAATGCTCGACCGTCCTGCTCTGCTTCCTGAGTGCTAGGATTTCAGGCATGTGCCACTGGGCTTGGTTTATGCAGTGCTAGGGATAAAACCCAGGACCTTGTGTATGTTAGGCAGCACTTTATCCACTGAGCTAGCCCCTGCCCTAGAGCTCATTTTGCTGGCTGTTCACAAAAGGGTTCCCTACACTGCAGGTTGTCAGATAAGACTGGCTCGTGAGCCCAAACTTCTTTGGTAAGGATATTCATTTTTTTTTAAGTTCAATTAGAAAGATGGTATCGAAAATAATATAAAATTGCACATAAAAGGAAAACAGTCTTATGTTTTATGGGACACTTGTGTTTCAGTGACAAGGATATCTGTGTGTCTGTGTGTGTTCTAGGTGGCCATGTCCCGTGGATTTGTGCATGAGCTTAGAGTCAAGAGCGAGAGCTGGTGGCCTCTTGTTGGCTCCTCTTCCTTTTGTCCTCTGCCCCTAGAGGAGAGAGTCCGCACAACACCTGAATGGTGCCTACCACTCATCAGTTGGCCAGTTATTCTGTACTGTTGAGGGTCTTCTGTCATACAGCCAAAAGCAGCAGGAGAAGCAGTATATCCAGCCGTGCTTTCCCCACACTCATGCCTTTCTGGAGTTATGTGATGCCCTGTGGTGTGGCTGGTTGTGCTCCAGGCTTAACAGCCATCATCTTCATCAGACCAGCTGTGTCTACTTGCAAGAGACCTTGAGACCAGGTTTATTGACTGCTAATGGGGCGGGTCATTGGACCCTCACCTGAGATGCCAGCTGCTCCCTTCTGCACCTCTCAACAAGTTGTATATAATTCTGCTCTAATCGCCTAGGCCTTGTGGTCTTGGGAGGTGCTAGAATATATAGAGGACAGGTTAGCTGAAGGGGGGACTTTACTTATGTAGCTACAGGGAAGCCATGTCTTCTGGGGTGAGACTTTTTGGTGGTGTGGCAGCCTTGAAGTCACCCATGAAGTGTCCCTCACTCATGTTCTGTAAATAAACTCATTGATTTCCCAAGTTGGGCTTTGGTGAAATCCTACTTTGTTCTGTCATTAGAGCCACATAATGAGGGGGTCGATTTCTGTTTATGTCTCCCCAGGGAAAGAGTTCTCAAGATACTGTTTCAGGGCAGTACAGTGCTTTACAGAGGGGGGTGGTAGAGAGGGGTGATTACAGAGGGATGAGGTGAGGTACAGGGGTTCCAGCAGGATAGGGTGGTATGGCATGGTACAGTGGGGTGCATTGATGCCGTGCAGGGTAGGGTTGTATGGTGTGGTGCAGTGCAGCTCAGGTGAGCAAAACCAATCCTTCAGCGATCCATTGCTCCTGGTGAGTTTGGCAACCAGGTCAGATCCTCCATGCCCCAAGAGAATGTGACTCAGCCTGGCTTACAACAGAAGTAACAGAACACTGTGTGAGCCCCAAAAGTACTCCTAGAGATCTCAATAGGACCCAAAGGGCCACTGCTTAGATACAAAAAGGATTCAAGTTCCCAGGTAAGTAAGGCTGGGGCTGGGAACCCCTGGCCTAGAGGGAGGCATAGGCTCTGCAACATTGCAGGGGGACAGATGTGCTTGGTGGTAGTGTTCAAACTCCAGGATATCCTGGCTGTGGAAGACTTGAAGGAAAGCTTGTACACTCAAGCCATTGGAAGTCAAACTACCTGCGCAGTCCTGCCTTGAGCCCCAGGGGCCATTTAAGTAACAACAGCCTAGTGTTTGACTTCTGCACCTAGGCCTTCGCCCATGCTCTCCGATTCGTCTCCCACCACACCCGCCTAAAGGTGGCCTGTCCGTGGGTAGTCTGTGCTCCTCCCAGCTCTACCCCATGTGCCCCCTCCACCCTGCCCCCGCCTTCCTTGAGCTTGCTTTGGTTGCCCTCTCCCTAACCCTTAGAGGAGGAAAGGGACTGTGCAAAGGGAAGTGGAGATAAAAGTTTATTCTGTATCATCAGCTGGTGGAAACTCACGTGTACCAGCTAAGGGAACCACAGGCATCACCTGTCACCAGCTGCCATCAGCAGGGCAGGGTGGTCCAGTCACCCATCCCCGGTGCTGTTCTATCACATGTGCCCTCCAAGGATTCAAAAGACCATAGAAAGCACTAGTGAACGTTCCTGGGCTGAAAGAGTGCTCATTTGGAAACCAGGCTCCCAGCCTCAGGCATGAGCAAGCCCCCATGTGCCTGGATGCTATGGATATAGGCCCTTTCCTACATGCACACACATCATACACATCACACATACACCCCACACAATAATAATAATACAGTAATAATAATAAAATTTAAAAACAAAGTGGATGGCCCTGACCTTTGGCCTCTGCATGCATAGATATAAACACAAACATGCACACACATAAATATTCATCATCCACCAGTTGGTGATGACCCCTTTGCTGTGAGATGAGCTGTATCGAAAATGATTTTGTTCCAAGGAGGGCAGGAGGAGAGCAGGAGAAATGGCTCATTTCCAACCTCAGTGGCTTTGTCTGGGTTTTGCTCAATCTTCTGGTTAACGGCTGAACCATCTGAACTCCTAACCAAAGTAAATACACCTCTGAGGTTGAACAATGCTACTACATCAAGACTGATGTAATGGCTCCGAATCATGAGAAAATCCTATTCCTGCATAATGGGCCCCTCTGTTCAGCCAGGGGAGAGGCTGAGTTGCTGGCTGCCTGTCAAGGGGAATTTGGCGTTTTCTATCATTGTTAAGCTACATGTGTGTGTACGTGTGTGTGTGTGTGTGAGTGTGTGTGTGCAACCTCATTAAGGATGGTACAGTGGGGTACATTCACGACAGTGTGAAAATATTCAAATATTCAGATAGATATTAAAGTGTAGTTCAGGGGTGCAGAGCAACTCCTTAGACCAGTCCAAAGACAAGTTCTAGAAAGATCATCCTCTTACCTCCAAAGCCCCCAAACCCTTCCTAGAGTCAGCTTTTCACAGGATGGTATACTTCAGAGTACAATGGCTATTTATGAGATAACTCAAGGTCATATGGCTCAAAGATTATTTTACCACAGGGGACAACTTCCAAGTAAAAGTTAAAAGTCATGCCTGACCCTGAGAACATCTTGGCATGTGCCCTGGAGCCCCTTGGAGATGTATGCAGACAGACACAGCCTAAGCTGACCTGGACAGGTGCCAAATGAAGAGCAGTCACTTGAACCATCTCGATACCCTTGATGCAGTACACACACACCCAAGCTCCCATGGGCCCACCCCTGGCCTTGAGAGCTCTATCACATTTGACCTCTTCAACAGGACCCAGCCTGGAAGACATGCCTTCTGCTTCCCACCATCAACTCAGGATGAGTCAGAGCTACCATTGACATAAAAGGCCACAGGAAAGGGAACTGGACAGACAGCTCTGTAGGTAAAGTAATTGCTTTGTAAGCTGGAGGACCTTTGTCTGGTTCCGCAGAACCCATGTAAAATTCCAAGTGTGGTGGCATGTGCCAATAAACTCAGCATTGGGGAAGCAAAAAGAGGTGGATTCAAGAGGCTTGCCAGCCAGCTGGCCAGCCTAGATGAAACAGCTCACTCTAGGTCAAGTGAGAGACCCTGTCTCAAAGAATGAAGTGAACCATGATTGAGAAAGACAACTGATGTTGATTTCTGGGCTCCACATATACATGTGTGGACACACATATACACACATGCAAGCACACACATGTGCGTGCAGGAAATCTGCTACCCATCTGAGCCCTTCTAAATCCAGACTCTTAAGAGAAGGTAAATGAGTTTTTGGTTTGGGTTTTTATTTACATATGTTGATATGTAAAAGTCAGCTGTCAAACATGTATGGAACTCAGAGCTACCCTCCACCAAAGGCCCACAAGTGAGGACAAACAGTCAGTGTCATATCTTATTGCAGAGCTTTCATTATCCCTTTCACTAGTAAGGAGATAGGGGCTCAGTGACAGCGGCAGTGACGCTCAGGACCTAACCCAACATCCTATAAATGGAGCCTGCAGTCATAGACCTCAGCCACAATGGGAGAATAACAACCACCCATGAAAGTGGGTAGATCACTGGGGCTAAGCTATGATTTGAATATAAGTTGGTCTCCCAAAAGAGCGTATGTTAAGGGCTTGGTCCCCAGGGTGTCAGCATTGTGTGTGTGGTGGGGGTAGGCGATACAGATGTATGTGTTGTTCATGCTCACGCAGAGGCCAGAAACATTGGGCATTTTTCTCAGGACCCTCCCACCTTGCTCATGAGACAGAGTTACTCACTGTCCTGGAATATGCCAATTAGGCTAAGCTGGTTACAAGACTTCACCTACATTCCCAGGGGTCTTCTTGTACCCGCTTCCCCAGCTCTGGGATTACAGGAACACACCATCACCCCGACTTTTTATGTGTGTGCTTAGGATCTGAACTCAGTTCTTCACTTTACCACTGTGCCCTGGTATTGGGTTTTGATGGACTCTTTAAGAGGTAAGGCCCAGAATGTATGCAGGTCATTGGAGGCATGCCCTCCAGGGGAATTGGAAGACCCTGACTATAATTATCACTGAGTATCCTCACCAGAGACCCCCAAAAAGGGGGCTGCCTGGCCTTGGACTTGGCCTTCCAAACTTTGCTCTTTATAAGTTAGTTGCCACCGATGTTTTGTTATAACAGCACAAAGCTGACTAATGTAGATAGTCACAACAAAACATTAAGACTTGTTGGATTAACCAATAGAGGGCCATTGTCTGGCCATTCTGGAAGTCTAAGATCAAGGGGACAGCAGGATTGGTCTCTCCTGGAATCACACTGCTTGACTAGCAGATAGTCATCTTCACATGTCTTCACATGGAGGGCATCCCAACCTCTCCTTATAAGGGCATCAGACACAGCGGATTATGGCCCACCCAAATGAGCTGGTGTTGCCTTGATCATTTTTCTTGTGTGTGTGTGTGTGTGTGTATGCACGTGTGTGTGTGTGTGTGTGTTTGAATGTCTGTGGGTGCATGTGCACATGTATACAACACACACCTATAGAGGTCTGAGGTTGATGTCAAGTGTTTTCTTAGTCCAATCTCCACTTTCTTTTCTTTCTTTTTCCTGTTAAATTTTTTAGTTTATGTGTATGTATGTGTTGTACCTGCATGTAAGTACACCCATGTGTGCAATGTCTGCAAAGGCCAAAAGAGGGCAGCAGCTTCCCTGAACTAGAATCATAGATGATTGTTAGCCATCATGTGGGTGCTGGGAACTGAACCAAGGTCTTCTGCAAAAGCAACCAGTGTCCTTAACTGCTGAGCTATTTTTCCACTCCTCTATTTTCTGAGGCAGAGTCCCCTTGTCAGTTTACTCATGGGGTCCTCTGTCTCTGCCTCTGGGATTACAGGCAGCCTGCCACACTTATCTGATTTTTACATCAGTGCTGGGGATCTGAACCCTTGTCCTCACACTCAATACAGCAAGCCCTTGAGCCACTGAGCCATATTCCCAGTCCCCGACCCCTTGCTCATCTTTTTAAAGGTGCCCTCTCAAAACAGTTAGGTGCTGAAGTGGCAGGACTGGGACTTGAATGTGTGGGTTTGAGGAGACCCAATTCAAGAGGTGCCAGCAGGTTGAAATGTGACGTCAGGGCAGGGATGGTGGACAGAGGCTCTCAAGACTACCGTTGTTCCACTTGGTGTGAGATGGCCCGGGTTGCCCCTGTCTTCAAGAAAGGATAACAACAAAAGGAATAGGTGTGGCAAACAGTCCATGAATTATCCAGAAATGCCAAGGTCATGCCACTGAGACCTCAGAAACACAGCAGCCCTTTCACGGCTCTTCCCTGTCTATGTTTTTTCTCGCCCACAATCAATGAGCACCATCCAATGGGGAACAGTGGAAAAGAAGAGAGAGAAGTCATATCTGCATAGCCTTTTCTTTTGTCGAAATAGGGTCTCTAGCCCAGGCTGGCCTCGAACTCCCTGTGTAGCAGAGGATGACACTGAACTTCTGATCCTCTGCTTCCACTCCTGAGCACTGCGATTACACATGTACACTTTCATATTTGATGTATGTGGTGCTGGAGCTCAAATTCAGACTCACACGTGCTAGGCAAGTGCTCTACCAACGAGTCACATCCTCAAGCCCTTCATATAACTTTCTATGCCAGGATGGGTTATCATCGTTTTCTTTTACTATTAGTTATTGGAGTTAATCTTTTTAAAGACTTTTGTTACATTTATTTAATTGTGTAGAAGGAAGGCATTCATAGGCCACAGATTGTATGTGGAGGTCATAGCTGCTTCTTGCAGAACTTGGTTCTTTCCTTCCACCATGTGGGTCTCAGGGATCACACTCAGTCAGATTTTCAGGCTTAGCAGCAAGTATCTTTACCCACTAAGCCATCTCAATGGCCCAGCTGTTAATCTTTTACTGTGCTTCATTTGTAAATGAAATTTACCATAGTCTGTACGGGAGAAAGCATGGTGTCTATAGAGATCAGTATCTCCACATCAGGCACCCACTGGGGATCTTGGAAGGTGTCCTCCATGGATGGCAGGGTGGAGCACTGTAGGTGTAAGCCCTAGCTGAATGGCACAGGTTCACAGGCCCTTCTGCTGTCCTGCAACCTAGGAAATGGCCAAAGGAACTGACCACTCTCCATTCTCACCTTGTCCCCAGGACACAACACAGCCTGAAATGTGGGTTCAACAGAATTTTCTGGGGACTGGAGAGATGACTCCGTGGTTAAGAGCACTTGTAGAGGCCCAGCATCCCCGCTGATGGCTCACAGCCACCTGCTCTCTTCAGGCCACCACAGGCACCTGCACTCAAACGCGTATAACTACACACAGACACACACAGACAGGTGGTTAAAAGTAAAATACGTCTTTTTAAAAAGAATGTGCTGGATGAGTGAATGAGCAGGTGCTCACCCCAGCAGTCTGTCCCGCTCCGTCCTTGGCTCCTCCTTGCTAACACTTCATTTCTTCCAGAACAGGCAGAACATAGACCAGTCTCACTGTGCGCTAGTTGGAATGGGCGCTCTGCTCTGTGACCTCCTAGGAGCTCCAGCCAGCTCCCAGACAGGCAGTGGGACTCGTTGATGTCCATCATTCTCTCTGGTCCTTACCTAGAGAATAGCACACAGGTGATTTCCCAAGCATCTCAGCTGATGTTCAAGGACTGGGCATCTAAAACCTACATGGAGGGCTGGCAAAACAGCTCAGCTTGCTGCTAAGCTTGGCAACCTGAGTTCAATGCTTGGAACCCACATAGCAGAAGGAGGGAGCCAACTCCTACAAGTTGTCCTCTGACCTCCACACACTTGCTATGGGCACGCAAGCATGCACAAACACACACGCAGAAATAAATGTAATAAAAATTCAAGCTGAGCATGGTGGCAACACCTTTAATTCCAGTACTCAGAAGGCAAAGATCTCTATGAGATCTAGGCCAGCTTGGTCTACACAGCAAGTTCCGGGCCAGCTGGAGCAACAGGGAAACTCTGTCTCAAAAACAAAACAAACAAAAGACCAGAATGTCCTCTGAGACAAGCAGCAGTCATCCAGAGCAAAGAAGGGCAATTGAATCCTGATGCCAGATGAGTTCCCTGGGCAAGATGGTTCTGTCTGGCTGAGCTGAGGTGTGGTCTTGCCTCCAGGCAGGACAGAGAATGAGAAGGCCTCTTTGGGGCCCTTCCTGCCCTAGGACTTAAGACAGACATTAGCATCTGGAGAGTGACAGTAGCTGAGATCCCAGTGGCCTGAAGCCAGCAGTATCAGGGTGGCCCAGTCTGGGCAATCCACCCAAACTAACCAACTGGTAGGGTTGCAGACAGCAACAGGTCTGGTAGCTGTGAGGATTTCCCGTTTGTTTGACAGAACAAGAAGCAGCAATGTGCACAGCTGCACACAGGACAGTGTGAGAACTGAGAGCCTGGTATGGGTGTGCTTACACACTAGTGTTGCAACACAGAGATGGCAAGCAGAAGGTCGCAAAGGCATGGGAAGGCCTTCTGGGAGGTCTCTCCTCCAGCTCCCTGTAGCCCTAAGAATGGTTTTAGCACCTGGTTTTGCCTCCTTGGGGTTCTCAGAAACAAAGGACCAGCAACTCTCTCAGTTTCATGGATGAAAGATAAGAGACTGAAAAATAGTCAAGATCACAGGCCAAGAGCCCCAGACCTGGAGAGCTTTCACCAGGCTGCCACCTGAAGGGAACTAGAGTTGTAGCGATCAGCATCCTAACTGATCCGCTGTCTACCTGAAAACACAGTGTCAGCATGGGTGGCTGATGAAGCAGAAGAAGGCTTACACCCCTCTGCATGTCTGTATGTTTATGTATGTGAGAACACAGGCTCATGTATGTTGAGGTGCATGTGTAAAGATCAGAGGACAACTTTTGGGAGTCAGTTCTCTCCTACCTCACATTTTGGGGAACTCAGTTTGTCAGGCTTGTGCAGCCTCCCAAGTGCTGGGATTACGGACCTAAGTCACCACTCCTGGTCCTTCTAGTCTGCCTTTGTCTGTCTGTCTCTTTCTCTCCATTCCCTCCCCCATCACTCCCTTCCCCCACCTCTACCTGTTTGAGATGGCATCTTGAACTCACTATGTAGCTTAGGATGACCTGGAACTCCTGATCTTCCTGAGTGTTGGGATTACAGTCATGCACCAACACTCACACCTGATTTATGCGGTGCTGGGAATCAAACCCAGGGCCCTGTGCATTCTAGGCAAGGAAATCTACCCACTGAGCCTCATCCCCAGTGCCCCCCTGCCGTATTCATTTGTATATAGTCAGAATAGTTGCACAGAAAGGTGCAACTCAGTTTGTCAGGTTTGTGCAGCCTCCTATGTGCTGGGATTACGGGCCTGAGTCACCACTCCTGGTCCTTCTAGTCTGCCTTTGTCTGTCTGTCTCTTGGATTTTCTGTAAGAACCACCCCCAACCATGAACCCTTCTTACTCAGGACTTCTTAACCTCAAAGAATACTATTTCTGGGCTTTTCATGAAATGGCTAAATATTAGAAATTCAGTCATGTGGCTTGGGTCATAGCTCAGAGGCAGAGGGTGTGCCTGATATGTACAAGGCCTAGTGTTCCATCCCTAGTGTAGCAAAAGCAAAAACAATGACAAAAGGCATACTCAAAGAAGGCTTCCTGCCGTCAGATTTCAGAGTCAGTTTGTCCTGTACTTTCTAAGCCTCCCCACACCATCACGCTGAATTCAGAGTCTTGGATTCGTTTGCCTGGCCTGGCCCTTGGTGGCTTCAACCCTATTCTGGCTCAGAGCTCTCAGTGCTCGACCAAGTGTTCATCTCTCTGCCTGGCTCATCTTTCCCTGAAGCCATGTCTGAGAACTTTCTACTCATCTGTCTTGCTCAGTGTTACACCTTCAGCAAAGCTTCTCCTTTTGTAGTGGGGGAAAGGGGTACACATTTGTGCATCTGGGTCTGTGTGTGTATGTCTGTATCTGTGTGTATCTGTGTGGATGTGGATGTGTGTGTGTGTATCTGTGTGTGTGTATGTCTGTGTATGTGTGTATCTGCGTGTGTATGTATGTCTGTGTATATGTGTATCTGTGTGTGTGTGGATGCGTGTGTGTGTGTAAGTGAGAAGACAACCTCTAGTGTTGTTCCTGGGGAGCCATCAACTTTTTCAGGCAGGGTCTCTCATTGGCCTGGAACTCAGCAGGTAAGCTGGGATGGCCGGCCATTGAGCCCCAGAGAGCGGCTGGTCTCTGCCCCCTTGGCGCTGGGATTATAAACATCACCATCACACCTGGCTTTTTTTCTTTTAATGTGGGCACTGGGGATTGAACTTAGGTCCTCATGCTCAAGCACGTCACCAACTGAGCTTTCGCCCCAGGCCAAGGGTTCTCCTTTCTCTACCTGCCTTTCTGTGTTTGTCTGCATCACGCCCTTCCTCCAGCATGGAGGGCTCTCATGGGCAAGGTCCAGTTAGTGGGACAACACTGCATGCTTTCTTCTTGGCCGTGCTGTGAGGACACGGGACTGCCTTAGGAGGAAGGAGCCAGATTCTCCCCATCAGAGAGCAGCAAGCACTGTGCCCTCTGTCACCTCACTGAGTTGGATGGATGGAGGGCTGCTGGTCTCCCCATCAGAGAGCAGCAAGCACTGTGCCTACTGTCACCTCACTGAGTCCAATGGATGGAGGGCTGCTGGTCTCCCCATCAGAGAGCAGCAAGCACTGTGCCCACTGTCACCTCACTGAGTCGGATGGATGGAGGGCTGCTGGTCTACCCATCAGAGAGCAGCAAGCACTGTGCCCACTGTGACCTCACTGAGTCGGATGGATGGAGGGCTGCTGGTCTACCCATCAGAGAGCAGCAAGCACTGTGCCCACTGTCACCTCACTGAGTCAGATGGATGGAGGGCTGCTGGTCTCCACCATGGTGCACCTTACCTTCTGCCTGCTTGGAACGGATACGTTGTCAGTTTCTCCTGTTGCCTGTTCTTAGTTCCTTTCAGTTGATGTGATAAAATACCCTGCCAAAAAGCAACTTAAGAGAGAAATGGGTTTGTGTCAGCTTACAGTTCCAGATTATAGTCCGTTGTTGTGGGGAAGTCAAGACAGGAACTTCAAACAGAGAGTCTATCATAAGAAATCCAATGAATTGCAAAGAGAAACAAATGCGTACATGCTTGCTGGCTTGTGATTATCTCAGTTTCTCCACTTTTATACAGTTCAGGGTACCCTGTCTAGGAATGGTGGCCCCCACACTGGGATGGTTTTTCCATATTAATTATCTTAATTAAGAAATCCCCTACAGATGTGCCCACAGGCCAACCCTCACTAAGACGCTCTTCCTGGGTGAACACTGACAGTTAAAGCTAACCAGCACACTGGCCTAACTCACCACCTATTTCTCTTCATTCTCCCCAGGAAACAAGATACTGGGGACAACTGAATACCTAGCTGCAGAGGCACTCTGGGATACTGTGTGGGACACCCCTGTTATATACAAGATGTCAAGTCCTCCCAAAGCCCCACATAGAAACCTGTTCCCCTTAGGGAACCCAGTTTCCATGACTACACCAACCTGACCCAACTCACTTCATCACATGAAAATGAAAGGCAGGACCCGGAACCATGACCTGCAGAGGCCTGTGTTCAGACTCGTCTCAGATGGAATATTAACCACACCCACTAACCATAATATACCAGTTTTAAAATGTTTCCCAAAGGGGTTCATGAAAAAAAAAAAAAGTCAGTGTAATATCTCCTCAAAGCTTCTGTTAAAACATTCCAGAACCCAAAGAGTGCAACGAGACGAGAGGCCACCTCTCCACAAGGGCTGGCCTGTTCCCAGAGCTGTGCCTCTCCACCTCAATCAGAAGAGTGGCTAGAGGTGACCGGGCATGAACTTAGCAACAGACAGCACTGAGCTTCAAGAAGTTTTTAAGTCTGTTATTAAACTAGGTGTGGGCAACCTTAGGTCATACCAAGTGACAGTCTCTGCTACTGTGTTCTAAAGACGTCAGCTCTCATTTCGTTGAGGCTTTCCTCCCTCAAGGGTGTGGAGAGATAGCTCAGTATCAGGAGTACTTGCCGTTCTTGCAGAAGACCACAGTTCTGGCCTAGGGCAGCTTCCAACTGCTTGTAACTGCAGCTTCAGGGCATCTGACACCCTCTTCTGGGCATGTGAACATACACACTACATATGCAATAAAATAAATCTAGAAAGAGAGGAAGGAAGGAAAGGGAGAGTACTGATTTGGGGCTCTACAGGGAATCAGCAAGACACTGGAGCAGAAAGCCACCCTGAGGTCCATAACGTGTGGTCACTTCCTACACGTCTATTGGCATTGCCCCAATAGACGAGCTGGGGACAGCTCTGGGCCACTGGACACCTGCCCTGTGCCCAGGGGACTGCACACCTCCCTCGTTTAGTGCTCACAGCTCTGTCAAAGGAGGTGCTATCACGTTTTACATGAACAGCAAGAGCCTCAGAAAGATTAAATCCTTGCCAAAGTCAACAGTTCCTGGGTGGCAGGGCCAGGACAGGAATCCAGATCTGCCCTAGCCCACGCTCTTCCCAGCTAGGTGCTCTATCCAGGCACGCGACATGTCCACCTGGCCATGCTCCCAGCCAGGGTCAGCCAGCTTTCACTGGGAGATGGCAGGAAAGAGAGGTGCAGTGGAAGAAGGACAAGGAACAAGGAGCTGGCGGCTTGGCCCCTGCAGAAGCCTTCATGAAGCGGAGCCAGTGGATGCAGGAGAGACTCCCTAAATTCAGGAGGAACCAGACACACCTTGTGAGACAAAACAGGCCTGGCAGCTGCCAACTTACACTTGCCATCTCAACACCCCAACAAGTAACAAGCTGTGGGAGGGGAAGTCAGGGGAACAGGAACAGATCTAGAGGACACCAAAAAGGTAAGTGTTGTCATCTTGTATGAAATAGCCAGCTGGAAATATGGATTGGGGATTTCGAAAGGAACTACCTTGGGGCAGAAGAGGCTTGAGGCAGAGCACTGTTCTCATCTTCCCAGCCCTGAGCCAGCAGGGCTGGAAAGGGAAGAGCTACCAGAAAGCCAGGAAATCACTGACAAGGGCCAGCCCTGCTCCAAAGGGAGGGCCTGGGAGAAGGTGCCTGGTGCCAGAGAGAGGCTGAGGCGTGGGAACTGCAAAGACTGGTGAATGGAACCACTGAGGTGGCTTCTGTACAGTTCATGAACTGAAGCAGTGGGAAGCAAGCCGATCACAATCTCTAAGAGAGGGAGGGGCGGCTCAGGAGAAGGCTAGGAAGTTGCGAGTACAGCTCATCGGAGCTGATACAGCTGGGTGCGGCAGCTCAAGCCTGGGATCCCAGCCTTTGGGAGGCAGAGCCCATGAGTTCCAGGCCAGCCTGGTCTATACAGCAAATTCCAACTCAGCCTAGGCTAGATGAGATCCTGTCTCAAAACACAAAACCAGACAATAAAAAAAGATATATGAGTAAAAAGATTAGGGAGACTTTTGTTTGTTTTTAAATTTCATTTATGCTAGGCACAGTGGCACAAGACTTTAATGCCAGCACTTGGGTGATAGAGGCAAGCCGATCTATATGAAACCAAGGCCAGCCTGATCAAGTTCCAGGCCAGTTGGGGCTACAGGGACACCCTTTTTCAAAAACCAAAAAATAAAAATTAAATTAAAATAAAACTTTTTTGTGTGTCTGTGTCTGTGCAGGTGTATGTCACAGGTGTTCCGGTTCACTCAGACCAGAAAAGAATCTCAGATTGATCCCCTGGAGCCACGGAGACCGGGTTACAAGTAGTTGTGAGCCATCCAGTGTGAGTGCTGAAAAACAAACTTGAATCCTCTGCAAACGCAAGCAGTGCTCTTAACTGCTGAGCCCTCTCTCCAGTCCTGGTTTGTTTGTTAAAGATGGGGCATCTGAGCTGGTGAGATGGCTCAGCTGGTAAAGTGCTTATTTTGCAACCTTTTTTTCCGGTCTTTTTGAAGACACGGTCTCCCTGTAGCCCCAGCTGACCCGGAATTCGCTATGTAGACCAGGCTGGCCTTGAACCTACAGAGATCCGCCTGCCTCTGCCTCTCAAGTGCTGGAATTAAAGGTGTGCACACCACACCTGGCTTTACTTAGCAATCCTAAGGATCTAAGATCCAGAGTTCCATCTCCAGAACCCACATTTAAAAAAAAAAAAAAAAAAAAAAAGATGGACATGGTCCTTCCCATTTATAATCTCATCACAGTGGACTTGGAGACTGGATCCCTGGAGCTCACTGGCCAGTCAGTCTTGCCTGGCCAGTTCCAGACCAGTGTGAGACTATCTCCAAGAGATGGACTGCATTTGAGGAACACAACACATGGCAGTCGGAACATATGTGCAAGAAGCCAGGGAATGTAAAGACAAATTATATTAGAGATCAAACACTTCGGGGCAAAGATGAAGAGGCACCTGAAGATGCATGCGGTCAGGAGCAACGGCACAGTGGGATGAGATGTGAAGGGCTGATGCTTTGTGCTCTAAGACCGGCAGGGGTAAGAGCGAGCTAGAGGTGGAGAAATCTGAGGGAAAAAGCTTCAAACCCATGCTGAGGACTCTGGGCAGCCACAGAAAAGAAGAGGCAGGCATTGTGGAAAGCCAGGCAAAAAGCAGTCCTGGGAGCGCTGGTAAGTCTGTTAGTCAGGATAACCAGTGTTCACTGTAGTAACAAACAGGCCCTGGAGGTTTCATCCACTAAGAGCTCCTTCCTTCTCCCCTCCCTCCTTCTCTCTCTCTCTCCTTTCCTCCTTCCGTTCTCTCCCTCCCCACTTCCATCCTTTCTCTCTCTCTCTTCTTTTCTTTTCCTTTTGAAACAGGGTCTTGATAGGTCGTGAATTCACTATGTAACCTGGGCTAACTTTGAACTTGTACAGGATTCACTTGCCTTGGCCTCCTGAGTGCTGGGATTACAGACATGAGTCACCACATCTGGCTTGAGAACGTTTTAAAAAAAAAAAACAAAAAAACAGGGACTGATGTAGTCCAAGCTGACCTTGAACTTTCTATGTAGCTGAGGATGACCTTGACTTTCTGACCCTTCTGCCTTTACATTCCCAGTACTGGGATCTACAGGTGTCACCACACGCTGGGTTTATGAAATACTAGGGACTGAGTTCAGGACCTCGTGCATGCTAAACAAGTGCTCTATGCCCACAGAGCCACATCCCCAGCTCTTGAGTGTTTATTTTTTATTCCTTCAAAGTACAGTGCCAGTGTTTGCTAGATGGCAATCTTCCACACAGTTGACAGGTTCTCCATGGTGACCACACCATATCCTGGGAGGCGGGAGCATTGGGAACCATCTTGGAAGCTCTCTGGGCAGGTCCAGAGGCAGCACATCCTTCCATCCACACCTCCCTGGTCATACCTATCTTGGAGTCACACCCAATGAGAGGCTAGTAATAGAGGTCTTATTGAGTACCTGGGAGAAAAAAGGAGCAAATTTTGATGGAAATGTAGCCACTTCTGGGGTTTGTAAATGTATCTGAGTTGGTAGAATGTTTGCCTATAGTGCCCTCTGGGTTCCACCCCCAGTACCCATGAAACCCATGTAACTACAGCACTAGGGAGAGGCTGGAGAATCAGGAGTTTAAGGTCATCCTCAGCTGTGTAGCAAGTTTCAGAACAGCCAAGGATACATGAGACCTATCTCAAAAGAAGCCGAGGTGGGAGGGATGTAAGATAGATCAGCAGGTAAAAGTGCTTGCCATCAAGCCTGAAGACTTGAATTCAATCCCTGGAAATCACAAGATAGAAGAAGAGAACCAACTCCCAAAAGTTGTCCTCTGACTTCCACATGCACACAAGGGCAGCCACACACATGCACACACAATTTTTTTTTTTTAATGTTAAAGAAGAAATTCAAGGTTGTGCAAAAATGAGGATCTGAGTTTGAATGCCCAGGATCCACCTAAAAAGCCAGACATGGCCACTCACACCTGTAACTCTAGTGTTGGTGGGAGAAGAACAGGCAGATCCCAGAGCTCAGTGACCAGCCAGGATGGCCAAAACAGTGAGCTCCAAGTTCAGTGAGAGACCCTGCCTCAAAGAATAATGTGGGGAGCAGCAGAACAGATCGCTAGTTCTCCACACATGAGTGCACATGTGTTCACACACTCACCCTGATGTGTGCCCACACACAAACATGAACACACACAAATACTATACACACACATACACAGAAAGTAGAAGATGTGGAGAACCTGTCTCAAAAAAAAGAGAGAATATGAATAAACTAAATAAAATAGAAAATATAAATAAAATAGAGTAAGAAAAGCAAGTTTCCCAAGCCTGTTGGAGATGCTTGCCTGCCCATTCCGAACTTGCTGTGAGAAAACCCAGGGTCTGGCCTGTTCAGAGGACAAGCCTGTTGCTCACTCCTCCACTCTTTTGTCCTGAACACCTGTTGAAACCATCACCCTTGGAGCAAGCCAAAGCAACAGGACTGACTGATGGATCCAGACTTAGCAGAGATGGATCCATCACTGTGTGCTACTCAGATCTTGCAAAATCTGTAACTGTGGGGAAGGAAGGGCGGGAGAGAGGAAGAAAACAATCCACCCCTAGGGGATCTGGAAATGAATGCTAGTCTGTGCTGGGCTTGCTCAACAGTAACCTGCCTTCCCAGGGGCCGTGCCAGGCCCTGCTGAGGGCTCAGGCCCGGTGAGGGCTCGTTTCATCCCTGCTGGAAGGCGCACAGGTAAGCTGCTTCAACATTACAAGTGGCCTTAAGCAGCAATGTTCTGGCGATGCCAGGGCAGGGGGAGGGTATCTCTCCCATGGTAGCCAGAATGGCAGACAAGTGTCTACCTGCACAGGTGTGTTTACAGGAGTAAAGCAAGGCCTCTGTTTGCCTCCAACACATGTGGTCAGGCTTGAGAACAGACACTCATTCATCCTCTATTTGCCCCAAAGCCTAACCCCACTCCTTGGATTACTTAACTGAATGGCTACCTCTTGCACAGTGGGGTGGGTTCTAGACAAGGCCCTTTAGAACAGGAACCATTTTGCTCTAGGACAGAGCAGATGTGATCCTAATTCCTCCCCACCCCCAGGGCCAGATGTCAGTCACCTCTGATACTGGTCTGCAAAGTTCACCCCAAAACGTCCTCCGCCCACGTTCCCCGTTCCCGCAGCCCACGCACAGGCTGGCCTGTGTGAGCCCTGTGCAGTCAGGCAGCTTGGCATTTGGCAGACCTGGGGGATCTAATGAGGCTGTAAATGGGAGGCTGGAGGTGTGCAGGAAACGGCTTTGAACTCCGCAGACCTGCTCAGAAGCAATCCCACAGGGCTGAACCACGAGCGCCTCGCGTTCATTCAAGGCACTCCACACAGGCTGCAGAGAAGGCTTCCTTCCAGCCCTGCTGGCACTGCCAAACTTTAATGAATGTTCAGTGAGCACAGAGAGAAGAGACAGGAGCTACATGCAGGGGTGGTTACTACCCAGTGCTCACATGGACCCCAGCCCTGCTTCACCCCTCACAGCCGCTGGGACTCAGTGACTTCGCCGTGGCTCTGTTTTGTTGTCCATACGTTGAAAACAACGGGTTGAGCTGGCCACGGGAGGAGCTCAAAGCCACACTGGATGACAACACAGGGAAGGTACAGGAGTGGCAAGATGGCTCAGTGAGTTAAGTCACTTTTGGCCAGTCCCGACAGTCTTGAGTTCAAATCCCTGGAACCCACATAGTAGAAGGAGAACTAACCAACTCTCACAAGTTGTACTTTGACCTACACACACACACACACACACACACACACACACACACACATGCACGCACACTATGGCACAAAAATAAATAAATAAAATGCATTAAAATTTGTTTAAAAATAAAGAGGCGCTAGAGAGATGGTTCAGCAGTTAAGAGCACTTGGTACTCTTCCAGAGAACTTGTGCTTGGTTCCCAGCACCTGTAACTCCAGTTCCAGGAGATCTGAATCCTTTTCTGGTCTCCAAGGAAACCTGCACGGACATGCACATGCCTATACACATATTTAAAAATAAAATAAATTTTTTAAAAATAAAAATTTTGTAAAGCACCTGTCATCATAAGCCAGGTGATACCACTTGCCCAGAACCACAGGAAATGCAAACCGCTGAGTTGGGATTTTAGTTGTTTTTCTTGGGAGGGAGAGAAGGTTGTTCATGTGTGTATGTGTTCATCTGTGTGTACATGTGTATCCATCTGCATTTAGAGGCCAGAGAGGTTGATGTCTGGTGTCTTCAATTGCTCACTGAACCTGGAGCTCTCATGAGTTCAGCTAGAGTGGCTGGCCAATGAGCTCTGAAGATTCCCATCTCCTACTCAGTGAGCCGTCTGGAGTCACTGGTTCCTACCTGCTCTGTGACCCAATAAATGTATCTATCGCCCGTGTCCTGTCTCTCTCGGGGGGCCCCTGACACTTGTCCAGGGGACAGAATACAGTTGAATCTGGACAGTTAACTATCTGAAAGGCTCTAGAGGAATATACAGCCTGTGTCAGCCACCACCATGAGGCATGAGTGAGTGCTGGTAAATTCTCATAGTAGGTGAGCACAGGATCTGGAAGGGCTCTCCAAAACTGAGATTCACACTTACACTGGCTCCTGGAGAGTCGTCCCTTCTCTCTTGAACAACTAGCACTGTGGGACTGGAATGATGATGGCTCCGTGGATCAGTGTACTTGCAGTGCAAGCATGGGAGGAGATAGGAGGATCATGGGGCTTACTGGCTACTACCTTGCTCCAGGTCCAGTGAGAGACCCTGTCTCAAAGGAATAAAGCAGAGAATGATAGAGCGGGATACCAGACAGCCTCCTCTGGCCTCTACACAGGTGTACAGACACATATACCTGTACATGCAGGGGTATACAGCCCCCACCACATACCAGCACCCATCCATCCTCCATCCCTTACCTGCTGTTTTCCCTCCCCAAACTTACATCACAAGCCCATCAATAGGCCTTTGTTTTGGGGTTCTGTTTCTACACACCCTTCCCATGTATTTGAAAACCGTTTCCCATCTCCACTGACTTCTCAGCTGCTTTGAAGCACAATAATAAGAAGTCCTCAGGCTAGGGTGGAGGGTGTATGCCAAAAACATGGCTTGGCACAGGGCCTGTGGCTTTCAAGCCTGGTCAGTCACTGGAGGAGAGGTTAGAGGGATGGCAGAAGAGAGAAGTCTTGCTTATCTGATCCCCTCACTCAGTTCTCCCCTGATCAGGAGTTCCAAGTGACCCTGGACTGCTCTATGTCTCTTTATCAGACCCCCAGAATCGCCTAGTCCTGTCTCTTGTAACTATAAGTCTACCCCTCATCCCACATGACACCTGCCCCACTGTCCCCTTCTCTGGTCCCCAGGGGTAGAGTTGTGGCACCTACAAGGAAAGTTTCCTCAGCTCTGGCAAGCTTGACTCAGCCAGCCATCCTCAATAAGGCCGACTGAAAAGACAAGGGAAAGCAGGAAAAGGAGATTTATTCAACGTGGGAAGAGGAGCAGAGATCCAGTCACACCCGCACTCCACAAGGTCACCTTCAGGGCCCTGACAGGAGAGTTATGGTTAAATAGAAGCAAGAGGCGTGCACAGCTAAGCAACCCTGGTCCAGGTGTGGTCCTGCACATCCCTGACCCATCACCTCCTGAAAGGTGGCCTGGCATAGTGTAGGAATTGTGTGAAATCTCTTTCTGAGAGACACGGCCCTCCTCTGGCTGGCACTGGGCTTCAGCCTTTGCCCTATCTCAGCCTGAGATTCCTGCGGAAATTCCAATTTCGCAGAATCTTCCATCTCAAGAGTTTGATAGCTGAAGGGAGGGGTACAGGTGTCTCTCTTCATAGTATCTTGGCTCCTGCCAGTTTCAGATGTGCTGCAGGGGTGAGCCACAGCAGGGCATCCACAGGGATGACATGTGAACTCAAGCGGACCCGGGCTTACACCCCAGAGCTTTTCCTTTGGCAAACCGTTTAACACCGAGCTTAGATTTCTCATCGTCTAACAGCAGTGTGCAAGAAATAAATGGGTAGTATTGCTCCACCGATTGGCACTCAGTGGCTATTTAGAGGATGGTACCATTTGACTGGAGGGCCAATCTCACCCTGTGGCAGGCAATCTCGGTGGGAGGCTGCACTCAGTCCAGCATGTGAGAGTCCATTCCAGAAGGCAGAATGGAAAGAGGAAGGAAAGGATTATGGTTCACAAGCTGTGTGTGTATGAGAGAGAAAGACAGGAGGGGGAGGAGGGAGGGAGGGAGGAAGAGAAAGAGAGAGAGAGAGAGAGAGAGAGAGAGAGAGAGAGAGAGAGAGAGAGAGAAACAAGAAGGACCAGCAAGATGGCTCAGCAGATAAAGGTATTTGCCACCAAGGCTGATGACCTGAATTGAATCCTCAAAATCCACATGGTAGAAGGAGAGAACTGACTCCCCCAAACTGTCCCCTGACCTCCATATGTGCACAGTGGCATACACATATACGGACAAACACACAGGAAAATAAAATGTAATTTAAATTTTTTAAAAAGAGAAGCAAGGTACAACAATGAGGGATACGAGCTAATTAAAAATGATCATGTAGCATACACAGTCAAGTTTGTTCAAGACAGGTGGAAAAGACTTGGAGCTAGGAAGGCCCAGGCCTTGGCTATTAAGGACAGGAAAAGTCAGGAAATCACTGCCCTGGGTTATGCACCTCCCACAGGCACAGGTATTCTGCAGGGCCTGCTCGCTGGGCTGGGGGCACCAGCATCATTAGCCACATCAGCTCTCCATCTTTTATTGCCTCTGTGCTACCTCAGAAGAGCTCAGCTCCATCTGGCTGTGGCTGTTAAAAAATGCGCTTGGCTTTCTTCTTCAAAATAAAACCCCAATCAAGGGATAAAAAAAAGTGCATTGGAGCTAGGCCAGGGAACCGCAGCTTACAGGTGGGGAAAGATGGAGGGCTGGGGAGGGACCGGGCGGAGGGAGCAATCCGCTGACATAGCACCTGTGTTCCTGAACGGCAGAAGGTAAGAGATGGTTTTTGATGAAGCTGGGAGATGGTTTTTTTTTTTTTATTCTTAAACCCAGTGAGGATGGATAATTTAGGGAGCAGAGAACAAATGATCCAGGACAAGGGAGAAGAGGTGTGAATGAAGCACGAAGCACACAGCTACTTTTAGCTAGGTAACACAAAACTGCTATTAAAAGTCTGCTTTGAAATCGAAAGCAACATATGGTCACAATTCCATCGCATGCAAGCCGCTTTTCCCTGACAGCTATGTACGTCCTGGACTGCTGGAGGAGAGGCTGCGCCCCAGGGCTGCAAGGTGAGCTTGCTTCCCAGGGCCACCCGGTGGCACTGTGTGGGACAGTCACCACAGCTCTAAACCACACACGGGGCTCGGATATTGTGAAAGAATAAGATATGCCCGGGGCAAGATAGCTTTGCATGACCTGCCACCCACTCAAGTGGAATGTGCACAGAAGTGCCCCATGGCCAAAGTTCAGCCCAGCCTGCCTGCCTATGATACTGCCGAGGCCGCCCACCCAGATGGTCCAGGGCCTCTGAAGTCAGCTTGTTTGGGCTAACAGCAGTCATTGAAACAGAGGCCATCTCCACAGAGTGGCTTCTGCAGGGGCTGAAGTCACCAAGGAGACGTCTTCAAAGCCAAGGTCTGCGTGCTCCTTGAGGGAAGTGGGACTCTGCGGAGGGTTTTCAAGGCCTTTCTTGTGAGGCTAGATTGCAGCCCCACTTCCACTTTACGTGGAGAGAAGCCCGCAGAGACTGTGGCGGGAAATTAGGGCTCCCCTGTTCCTTTCCCAATCTTTTCTCAGTAAACAAAACTCACTGTGGGAACAGTCTTCCTATGTTCCGCAATGCAAATTGATTAATGCAGTAAAAATGCGAGCGAAACCACCAGCTCTCACAGACAGTGGGCTTATGTTGTCTGCCCCACTCTCTGCCGCAGTGTTTTTCCTTAAGAGTTTGTGTATTGTTCATGCTTTGGTTTGGCGCTCACACAAAATCCAAAGCCCATAATAATGCAGGTCATTAAACTCAACAACTGCGTTTGGACCTTTTTCAAGGGAGTGATTCAGGCAGGCGCTGTGTTCGGGAATCTGCTTCCAGGGCGTTACCAAAGCTACCCTTGTTAAACAGCGGCAAGGACCAGCCTGGCCCAGCTTTCGCAGGAAAACGGAGCTTCCTGTGGCCACGAGGTGGCGCTAGGTGTTTGCAAATAGAGCAACAACCCTGGTGCAACTTAGAAATGTCACTTTTTTTGTGTAACTATCCTGTTCACATAAAAAGGAATGGCAGCGGGCTGGGAATGTGACTAAAATGGTAGAGGCCTTGTCTCGCATTCACGAACAGGTGAGTTCCATCCGAAGCACCTTATAAACCAGCTGTGAGGATGCCTATAATTCCAGTATAGGATAAAAAAATCAAGGTCATTCCCAGATATATTGTGAGTTTGAGGCCAACATTGGATACATAAAGACCCGCCTAAAAAAGAATAATGAGATGGGACCAGATGTGGTGGCACACACCTGTAATCTTGGCACTGGAAGGCTGAGACAGGAGGACAGCCTGGGCAGCATAGTGAGTTCCACACCAGCCCGGGTTACAGAGTGAGACTGTTTCAAATGAACAAAAAGAATTAGGGAGGGTATAAGAAGCTCCTGAGAGTTTTATATTTTATATATACCTTTTTTGAGATAGAAGTCTCATGTAGCTCGGGCTGCGCTCAAACTACATAGCTGAGGATAACCTTAAACTTGTCCTCCAGCCACCACCTCCTGAGTGAGATCACAGGCATGCATCATAATGTCCGATCTGTGCCGTGCTGGGGATGGGTCTCAGTACCTCATGCATGCTAGCCAGGCACTCAACCAGCTGAGCCATGCTCTGGCCCCACTTGAAAGTTTTGGAAGCCTCCATATGTGGTCAAAAAGGGTCCTGACTGTCACTTTAATGAAGAGACAAGCAGGAGGGGCAGGCACAGAGGAGCCCAGTTGGAACTCTTCAATTACTCAGGTTAGTTCTGGATTGCAGGCAGCTCCCAGTCACAGCCCTTCCCAAAAGGAGAGTGGAGCCTGTGACGTTTGGGCTCCATCACTAACTTCCTCGCCTGGTTTCTCTGGATCACTGTGCCAAGGACCCATGCGTCTAGAAACTCAGTTGACAGTGGGCCTGCTCGCTAGGTAGAGGTCACTGGGAGAACCAAACAAACCAATGGATGTGCAACAAGACTGGAGAGACAAAACCATTTCCAAACACAGCATTACTGAGTTATTTATTATCAGGAAGTAGTCTGATATCCTGAAGTGGGGCAGAAGGTGCTGGCTATGTGAAATCCATCACTTGATACTATAAACATACATTCTTTGATCCCAGGGTTTTCTTAGATTAAGTTTATCTTTAAATTTTATTTTACTTTTATTTGTGTATGTAGCTGTGTCTATGTGTGCACCACATGTGTATAGGTGTCCTTGGAGGTCAGAAGAGGGCATCAAATCCTTTAGGGCTGAAGTTATGAGCAGTTGTGAGCTGCCCAATGTGGGTGTTGGGAACTGAACTTGGGTCCTCTGCAAGGGCAACAAGTGTTCTTGAACTGAGCCATTTCTCCAACTGCTTAGGTTAATCTTAAAAAGTAAAGCTTGGTGTGGGGCTGAAGTTCAATGGACAGAGCGCTTGCCTCGCGTGCACAAATCCCTGAGTTCCTTTCCCAGCACTGCATAAACCAGGCATAATGGTGAAAAGCTGTAATCCCAGCACTGGGGCAAGGTGAGGGTCATAGCAGAAAAATTCCCAGTTCCTGATCATTCCCAGTAGCATAACAAGTTTGAACTCAACCCTGTCTAAAAACAAAGAAAGCAAATGATAGCAGGAAATGGAAGACCTTTGTGAGGGTGCTGCAAAGTAACCAGCGTGGAGCGTGCACCAAGCCCCATGCCCAACCCCACAGGAGGGAGGTCAGAGAGGGATAGCTGGGCCCAGGGGGCAGCCACCGACATCAAGGGTAAGAGCTAGGTGCACACCCCAACAACTCAGGGGTCCGGAACCTCTGGCTCAGTTTGCAGCCGGGAATCATGAAGTGAGAGAGGAAAGCATTTTGCTAACTTCCAAGGAAACCATTAAAAAGTAACAAATGAGGTTATTCGACTGGCACACGTACTTGTAAAAGCAGAGCTGTTTTATATGAATCAGGTCACCAGATTCAGGCACAGCCACCAACTGTAGGGTCTCCCAGAGATGAAGTAAATGGTAAATGTTCAAAAGAAACCATTTTCATGCATATATGAGGCACTTGCCAAGCTATTGCTCTATCTATAAGTGTCTATTTTGTTTGAGAAGGGTCTCATCTAGCCCAGGCTGGCCTCAACTCACTATGTAGCTGAGGATGGTCTTTTTGAGACAGGGTCTCCCTGTAGCCCCAGCTGGCCTGGAACTCACAAAGATCGCCTGCCTCTGTCTCCTGAGTGTTGAGAGTAAAGGTGTGTGCCACCATACCCAGCTTGAATTTCTAATCCCTCTGTATCCACCTCCCAAGTGCTGAGATTACAGGGTCTCATGTATCACAGACTGGCCTCAAACTGATATTAAACTTCTGATCCTCCTGCCACCACCTTTCAAGGGCTTAGATCACAGGTATCCACCAACACACTAGTTTACACTGTGCTGGGGATGGGACCCAAGGCTTCTAGTATGCTAGGAGACCATTCTCCCAATTGAGCTATACCCCAGTCCTATTGGATAGATTTCAGTCATTCAGAACCAGAAGCTCACAAACAATATGAGATCCTAGAGAAGAGATGCTACTGATACAGGCAGAGCACGGGCCAGCGAGGTGGCTCACTGGGTAAAGGTGCTTGCCACTAAGACAGACAACTTCAGTTCGATCCCCAGGACCTATATGGTGGAAGGAGAGAATGGACTCCCACCATGTCAGGCCAGTGTCCACAAACATGTGTGCACACTAATACATGATAAGCAAAGCATGAAAGAAATAAAATAAAATAAAAAATAGTTAAATCACCACAGCGGGACCCAAAGATGTCACTGAAATCCGCTGGGCCACCTGTCCTTCCCCTTTGCTCTTTTCAAGGAGCCTGGAGTTACACAGCCCAGCTGGTCACAGTCTTCAAGACAGTGAGGACAGCTTACTGCCTCCCTCCTCCACACATGACACCATGGAGCACACACACACACACACACACATAATCACTAAAGACAATGTTCCCACAGAGTGTTAACTATTTTTATCTAACCATTGTTAATTATGTGTCAAAACATAGTGTAGCTTCAGGAAACTCAGAATGCTGAGTATTTTTAAAGGAGGAAAGAAAGCAGCTGCTAAAAGTTGATTTAATTAAATACAGGACTGGGGATGTGACTCAGTTGGTAGAGTGCCTGCCCAGTATGCATGAGCCCTGGATCCATCCCCAGCACTGCGTATACTAGGTATGGTGACTTGTGCGTGTAATCCCAACACTGGAAGGAGTCTGGAGAGGCAGGAAGATCAGAAGTTCAAGGTCATCCTCAACAATGTTATGAGTTCAAGGCCAGTGGAGACTCTGCCTCAAAAACAAAACAAAACCACCAAGGGGCCATTGAGATAGCTCAGTCAGTGAAAGTACTTGCCATGGAAACCTGACAACCTGAGTTAGATCCCAGATCCCATGAGAGGACAGACCTAGCTCCTGAAAGTTGTCCTCTGATCTCTGCACCATGACACCCACGTGCCCATTGTATACATACACAAAATAACAATAATTTTTTCTTACTTTTAACAATATTTTATTACTCTTATTTTTATGTGTATGAGTAGATCAGTAAAGGGCATTGGATCCCCTGGAACTAGAGTTATAGATGGTTGTTAGCCACCATGTGTGTTCTGGGAACTGAACCCAGCTCCTCTGCAAGAGCAGTCACTGCTCTTAACCACTGAGTTATCTCTTGGGCACCATAAACATTTAAAATATCTAAGATAGATTCCTTTATTATTGGCAATAGACTCATATAGTATATCAGTGAATAAAATATATTCTATGAATTGTTTGACGTCTATGAAATTTCAGTTTTAAAAGCACTCACAAACTTTGCAAATAACTTAAGAACAGACAATAGGTGCATCACAGTGAGTATATTGTTTTGAGACAGAATCCCTCTATGGAGCCCAGGCTGACCTTGATCTCATGATCTTCTTGCTTCAGCCTCTTGAATATTAGTTGTGTACCACTGTGCCTATCAGTATACACACATTTTAATTGTGTATTTGTGTGTGTGTGTGTGTGTGTGTGTGCACACGCCTATGCATGCCATAGTGCATATGTGGAGGCCAAAGCAGAGCTTGCAGGAGTCAGTTCTCTCCTTCCACCATGTGGGTCATGGGGAAGGAACTTGGGTCATCAGGCATGGCAGCAAGGACCTATCCCTGTTAAGCCCCCTTGTCAGCTCCCGGTGGTATATGTTTAAATAACTTACACACCCATCTACTCACTACCACCAGAAAAGCACTGTTGCTTTGCAGTACGATTTTGAAAAAAGAAAATTAAACCCAAGGCTCATGCTCTGCAAACACCCCCTTGAGAATGTGTTCACACCAGCAGGCTCCTTTCCTGACAGCTGACCCTGCCACATGGCACCTTGCTACTCTGTGCATTAAGGTTGATCAGCGATATTATACTAACTGTTTTGGTCCCTGGTTTGTTTTCCTTAGTGAAGGAGAATGGCACTTGTTTTTTTCTGAGCGATAGCTAGAGCAGAAAAATAGAAGTTGAGGCTGCAGTTCAGTTAGTAGAGTGCTTGCCTAGCATATATGACGCCCTGGGTTTAGGCACCAGCACCACATCACCCAGAACTCAGGAGGTGGAAGCAGAAGGCTCAGAAGTTCAAGGTTATCTTCAGCTACATAGGGGATTCAAGGTTCCACCCTTCTGGTAAGCACCGCCTGGCGCAGCTGTCTGCTGCAGATAGAACCCAAGTTAGAATCCTGTTGAGCCTTAGGGTAGATTCTCTGAGACTTCTATGCAGTCACAGGCTGCAGAGGGAGCCCACTCTCTGGATTCCATACCTCCAAAGTCTACACAGTGATCCGTCTAGACAACAAATAGGCTTGTCAGAGCTGGAGGTAACTCATGAACTTCAAGTGTTTACTTGATGGGAGACTTTCCTTGTACACGCACCTTGTGTGTGGGTCCCTCTGCTGGTTCAGTCTCACCGATTTTGAGTGTGTTGCCCTCTGCTGGTGTATTCTTATGGTGAACCATGTCCATTTCCTGTAGATTTCAAGACAGCACTTAGAAAGAAATTTTGTCACCCTTTGACTGGAGAGATGACTGGGTGGGTAAGGGCCCTGGCTACACAAGGATGAGGACCCATGTTAGATCCTAGCATCCACTTAAAAAACTGGGTGTGGCCACATACAAGCCTTTTATCCCAGTGCTTGCTATGGGGGGCAGAGACTGGAGGATCTCTAGGGCTTACTGGCCACCAGCCCAGCTCCCCCTTCAGTGAGAGACCCTGTCTCAGGAGAATAAGGTAGAGAATGACAGAGCTTCTAATATCCTCTTCTAGCCTCTGTACATACTTGTGCATACAACACACACACACACACATAAAAACTAATATTTTTTTAGCTGGGCATGGTGGCACACACCTTTAATCCCAGCATTGAGGAGACAAAGGCAGGAGGACCTCAGTGAGACTGAGGCCAATCTGGTCTACATAGCAAGTTCCAGACCCACTGGGACTACAGGGAGACTTTACTCAAAAAAAATTTTTTTAAGATTTTTATTTTTACCTATGATATGCATGTGTATGTGTGTCCACATATGTACGAATGAGTGTGTATGTGTGTCCACATATGTACGCATGAGTGTGGATGCCTGTGGTGGCCAGAAAAGAATGTTGGAGATACAGGCAACTGGGAGATACCTGAGGTGGATTCAGGGAACTAAACTCAGGTTCTCTGCTAAAGCAGTGTGTACTCTTAATCACAGAGTCATCCCTCTGGCCCCAAATTTTGCCTTTTAAAGCTGTCAGTCAGGGCTAATGAGATAGCTTGGCAGGTAAAGGCACTTGTTGCCAAGCCTGGTACTCTGAGTCTCATTCCTAGGATCCACCCAGTGAAAAGAGAGAATTGACTCCCACAAGTTGTCCTCTAACTTACACACACATGCATATGCATACATGAAACAACAAAAAACATTTTTTTTTTTTACTTTTAAAAATAAATAAAGCTGTCAACCACAGCTGACTGGTCTCTGAAATACAAAGACCTCTCAGTTCATAAAACAAGAAATACAGAAAACAATTCAGTTGGGACATGGAGTACATGCTGTTCTTCTAAGTGTATGTGTGCATGTGCGTGTTCATGTGTGTCTGGGTGCATATGCATGTGTGTCTGGGTGCATATGTGGGAGCCAGAGGTCGCCCTCTGGTGTTGTTTCTGAGGAACAGGCCACTGTGGTTTTTTGGTGGTGTTTGTTTTTATTTGTTTGGTGGTTTATTGGTGCTTTGTTTGGAGACGGGGCCTCTCTGTAGCTGCGGCTCACCAGGAACTCACTATGCACGCCGGGCTGCCCTCCGCTTACAGAGATCGGATTGCCTCTGCTTCCCGAGTGCTGGGGTAAAGGCACACAGCACCATGCCCAGCTGCCACCTTGGTTTTTGAAACAGAGTTTCACTGGTCTGGAGCTCACCAGGTTGGCTCACTGCAAGGCTGGCTAGCTGTCCAGTGAGCTTCAGGGAGCGGCCTATCTCCCCCTCCTCAGCTCAGGGATTACAAACTTGTACCCCTGAGCCCATCTTTTTTATGTGCACTCTGGGAGTCGAACTCTGGTCCTCATGCTTGTGTAGCAGGTTCTTTTCTGACTGAGCTATCTCTTCAGGCCCAGTGTGTCGTTTCTCTAAGAAAGAAGCTGTGCCCTCGGTGTCCGTTTCCTAGGCGGTCCTGTGGAAGGAGTAATCAGGAGCCATAGACACACAGGGCAGACGGAAGGCCATCCCAGCACACAGTAAAAGCACAGGTGGAGGAGGAGCAACAGGGTCTCACGAGGAGATGACGTCAAAGTAGGGACTTCCCAACAGAGAAGAGGAACAGCTCTCCTCTGCCTGGCCACAAGGGGTTCAGGCTGCTGGCATGGTATGACGTATGAGGTGGGCATAGGAAGAGGGTGGTGTCTGCCCAGAGAGGACTTTGTTAGAGGGTGCTCGCCTAGCATGCATTTTCCCATCCCTGCTTTCTAGACACGCACAGGCCGTAGGGAGCAGAGCCAGAATTCAGAAGCATGCCTGGCACCAGAGCCCACACAGTACCACTGCTCAGGATGAGGGAAGGTGCTGGGCAGAACAGATACAGCTCAGTAGGATAGCCAATGTCAGGAGAGATGAGGTTCCAGGGGTTCTGTAAGAAGGTTCCGGAAGTCACATGGAGAAGCTTGGAGAAATGGTTGGAAAGTAAGGTAGGGGGCTTATCTTTAATTAGTTTAGTAGTGTGTGTTCATGTGTATGCAGATGCACATGTGTGTATGGGTACACATGAGTGTGTGTGTGTGTGCGTGTGTGTGTGACCAGAGGTCAGCTTGGGGTGCTGTTCCCCAGGCACCGTCACCTGTTTTTGAGGCGGGATCTCTCGCTGGCTGAGCTCTCTAGGTAGGCTGGGCTGACTGGCCATCGAACCTCAGCCATCTGCCTGTCTCTACCTCTGCAGCTCTGGGATTACAAGCTGCAGTGCTAGAGATTTGGCCTGGTTGAGGCAGCATCATTACTGGCCTTGAATTCTGATGAATCTGTTGGAGTCTCTTCTACAGACTTCCGTAAGGTGCAGTCTAGGTGCATAAGAAGCCGCCTAGGGAGGGGAACTAGCAATGGCCTGAGGTATGGAGGGGGACATCTGAGCGGGAAGGCCAAGGTGATGCTGAGATCACTGAGGACTGGGTATCTCCAACGTGTTCAGTCAAAAAAACATGAGAGAAGGGACGGGGGAGGGTTAGAAAAGGGAAAGTGGGCTAGGTGTCCTGGGGAGACCCTCCGCCCGGCACTGCGGAGGTGGAGGCAGGAAGCATAGCAAGTCCAAGACCAACCGGGACACGCTAGACTCGGTGTCAAGAACATAAAAAGGATAGTTGGTTGGGGCTGTATAGAGTGCTTGCCTAACATACATGAAGCTCTGAGTTTGATTTTAGCACCACATAAAATGGGGTGTTGTGGCACATTCTAATAATCTTAGCACTTGTCCTTGGCTACACATCTAGAGAGAAAACAGCCTGAGCTACAAGAGATCCAGGTTCATAAATAAGCAAACAAAAAGTGAAAAGGGGGCCTGTCAACAGCAAGATGGCTCAGTGGGTAAAGTTGTCTGCAGAGAAGCCTGACCGCCTGAGTTCAATCCCCAGACCCCACATGGTGGAAGGAGAGAACCTGCTCCCACAAGCCGTCCTCTGACCTCCACACATACACTGTGGCGCATGCAGCACATACACATAGCAAATAAATGTCATCTAAAAACTGAAACCATCATCTGGCATGGTGGCGACTGCCTTTCATTCTAGCACTCAGAAGGCTGAGGCAGGCAGATATCTGTGAGTTCAAGGCCAGCCTGGTCTACATAGTGAGTTCTAGGTCAGCTGGGACTATAGGGAGACCAGGTCTCAAAAAGACCAAAAGTAAACAAAAAAACAAATTGAAACAATCTGCACTTTAATTTAATGCCAATATTTATGATGAGCCACAGGATAGAAAAGAATTCCCAGGCTAGAGCTCCACACAGATGCTGAGGACAGGGCATAGCACAGCAGATAGCAAGCATCCACTTTCAACCCAGCATAGCTTTGTCAGGGATCAAACACACCAGCCTCCAATCTCAGCTTTGAGAAACAGAAGGGCCAGATTGCTGAGATTAGCAGCTCCAGTTATCTATTTCACTTTGTCCCGGGGAGCAAATACTTTATAAAGGCACTTTAGGTCTGGAGTGCAGCTCAGTAGCAAAGTCCTGGATTCCATCTCTGAATTACAAAGAAACAAGAAACAAAAGAGAAATCTTAATGCTTCTTCCAGACTCCAAGACTGTGTGCAAGCTGCTTACTTCAGCATACTAAACACTTGAAAGTCTACAATGAATGTCACAAGACATGAGGCCATGGGCCGAACGGTGTGTGCTCTTTGCTGATTTTACTCAAGGGTGCTTGTAGGACAAGAAGGGACCCGGGGGAGGGGAGTGGGGCATAGGAACTGGGTGAGGGCTAAGGAGGAACGTCAAAGGAAGTCATTGGCTCCTTGGAGGCTCACACATAGTTAGGACCAGGGAGCAGGAGGCAACTTGGGAGGAAGACTGGCTGAGAAGATGCTGGGTACCCTGCGGCTACGAGGTGGAGAGATCAGGCTTTACAAAAATGTTTCGTGCTTACAAAGACCTGAAGTTTAGGGGAGAAAATGAAGCCAGGAAAGAAATGGGACCCCAGGGAGTCACTGAGGTGATATAAGCAAGAGAAAGCAAAGCTAGTCACAAATCCTATAAGGACCTGGAAAGGGGATGGAGGTGAGGCTGAGACAGTTGACTTACTCAGTAAAGTGCTTGTGCACAAGCCTGAGGACCTGACTTCAGTAAAATGGAGCATGACGATGCACTCCCGTAATCTCAGTGGATCCCTGGGGCTTGTTGGTCGACTAGTCTTGCTGAATTCAGATGCGGTGAGAGACCCTGTCTCAAAAAGATGGTTCAGTGGAGTAAGTAAAAGCACTTGCTGCCAATTAATGACCTGAATCAGGTCCTTGGAGCCACATGGTGTAAGGAGAGAACAGAGTCTTGCAAGCTGTCATTTGACCTCCACACATGTGCTGTGGGGCATGCACACACATGAGAGAGAAAGAGAGAGAGAGAGAGAGAGAGAGAGAGAGAGAGAGAGAGAGAGAGAGAGCCATCTCCCTACCCTCCAGGGTTTTCTTTTTTTTTTTAATAAAGGACCTGATTTGCACAGTACAAGGTACCAGTTACATTTGGGGGATTCTGGTGTGATGGCTAATCTTGTCAATTTGATGGTATTTAGAATCAACAGGGAAATAAGCCTCCAGTCATGTCTGTGACTGGAGGAATTCTCTAGATTGGATTAATGGAGGTAGGAAGAGCCTCCCTGAATGTGGGCAGCACCATCCCATGATCTGGGGTCCTGGATTATATAAAAAGGAGAAAGCCAGCTGCACCCACATTCATCTCTCTCTGCTTCCTGACTGTGGATGCAATGTGAGCAGCTGCCTTACACTCCCACCCTGTGCCTTTCCACCAAGATGGACTATAACTTCAAACTATGAGCCAAAATAAGCCCTTCCTTCCGTAAATTGCTTTGTTAGGTCTTTTATCACGGTAACCAATACAGCCAGAGTGAAGTCACACAGCCATCTTGACCACTGTTCCAGTTTACTTCCTGTTGCTGTGACCAAACATTCTGATCAAAAGTGACTTGAACAGAGGATTCATTTGGCTCACCCTTCCAGCTCACAGTCAACCACTGAGGAAGTCAGGGCAGGAACTCAAGCAGGAACTTGAAGGAGAAACATGGAAGATGCTGCTTGCTCCAGGGTCAAGCTTAGCTAGCTTTCTTCCACAGCCCAGGACCACTTACCTAAGGAATGGTGCTGCTCTTAGTGGGCTAGACCCTCCATCAATTAACAATCAAGTCACTCCCCTACAGACATGTCCACAGGCCTGTCTGATCTGGGCAGTCCCTCAAGACTGTAGTCTAGGCTGTATCAAGGTGACAGTTACATTTAACTAGGACACAGCCACCATCTTGGGATATGAAGAAACTCCAATGTGAGCCTCCACAACTCAGATCCAGGCCCTGGCATCACCCGCACTTGCCTGTCACTCTCCTATGTTTACATCTGTGCAGGAGTAAGGATGATTCATGGCCCAAGACATTACCCCATCTCTACATTCTCACTCAAACCAAAGTGAGAAGTAGCAGTCTTTGCAGTTATATTTTTGCTATGGGTTTAAAATGATAGTTATGGGCCTGTGAGATAGTTTAGTGGATGAAGGGGCTTGCTGGGAAGCCTGATGACCTGAGTTCAATCCCCCGGTGCCACATGGTAGAAGGAGAGACCCCACTAGCTCAACTTGTCCTCTGACTTCCATTCATGTGTCATGGCACATATGCCTCACACTCAACACACACACACACACACACAGGCAATTAAAGGATTAAAAATTTAATTAAAAAATTTTAAAACAAAGTCAGTTTTACTATGAGTAAAAATTAGTACTTTGCACTGTCAATATTTATTATTATATGTGTTCATAATGTGTATGTGCTGGTGCATACATCAGAGGACCACTTTTGAGAGTCAGTTCTCTCTCCTTCCATCATAGGTTCTGGGGATCAAACTCAAGCTGTCAAGCAAGTGGTTTTACCCTGAGACATCTTGCAACCCCAGTGTTAATAGTTCCGCAGTGTTAAGCTGCTACAACGTTTTACTAGAATGTAGCTTCTAGATCAATTCCAGTTACTGCCATTTCATTCAAATCTACTCATCAAAAACATTTTTAATATTTATTTGATGTGTTTGTATGCACACATGCATGCCACAGCACATGTGTGGAGGTCAGTGGACAACTTTCAGGAGTCAGTTTCCTTGTTCCAACATGTAGGTCCCAGGGATCAAATTTAGGTCAGCACATTTGGCAGCAAGTACTTTTACCTGATAAGCCATCTTGCCAATCTTTCATTTAAATGTATATATCAGGCCAACAAGATGGTTTAGTTTATATAAAGGTGCTTGCCCCACACTTCTGATTACCTAAGGTAGATTCCTGGAATCAGAGGAAGAAGAACCAACTCCACAAAGTTATCCTCTGATGTCCACATGCACACTGTGGCTCTCATATTCCCCCATACAATAAAATATATACCACAATTCATATAATCAAGTAAACAGATATTTCTATGCCAGTGAAATCAAGATGGATTCAATTAATTGGCAGTAATTATTTTCAACGTTTTATCTTATGTGTACACGTGTGTAGTACATGTATGGTATATGTGCATGTGTGTGCACCTATATGCCATATGCCAAGGCTGGGGGAAGAAGTTGGTGCCCTGCTCTACCACTCTCTGCCTTCCTCCCTTGAGAAAGGGTCGGTCTCTCACTCAGCCTGGTGACAGCCTGGCAGCCAGCAAGCCCCAATGAACCCCAGGGGCCTCCATTCCCGTGGCACCATGGAAGCTGGCATGTGTGCAGCCACAGCTGACTTTTTACATTGGTGTTGGAGATCTAAATTCAGCTCCTCATGCTCGCACAGCAAGTGCTCCTACCTACTGGGCCATCTCCCCAAACATAATTTTTACATTAGTGAAATTAGGATGGATTATTTCATTGACAGGGATCTTTGCTAGCACTGCATAGAGTGTACCAATCTTCAACATTTTACATTTTAAGGAGAACAGTGATCTCTCCCAAAGGCGCAATAAAGTTACAATTATTGCTCATATTTACAGCTGTTTCCTAACCCACGGATTCATTGAAGTCGGTTTGTCTGCATCGCAGAGCGCCTGCTAGGAGTAGTAACTGTCTATTCCTACACATGCTTCATGTGTGCAAGAAGGCAAAACAAAGAGGGCAAAACACTGAAAAGTCTATTTTGCTTTTTTTTTTATTTGAAAAAGCTCCTTGATTCTTTGGAGGTTATTATACAAGAACAGTTTTCAGGAGCCAGACCCCAATTCCCACAATCTCCATTCAAAACCCCACTCCAAGGGCCGCTCTCCCCACCCAGATTCACATTCGGCACCTAAATATGAAATGTTCACTTTTGAAGAATGGGGGGAATGAAGGCCAGCTTCTGCGGTGGGGAGGGGTCCCCTTCCCGATGGTGAGACTGCACAGGCTCTCCAGGCAGCCATGTCAGAACCAGCAGCTGCACAAGGTGACAGACGACGGTCCCCTCGTCCTTCCCCACTTTTAATGAAATCGAGTCACCAAGCGATTCTAGGAGAGGTAGCAGACGGGCTGGCACTGGCTCTGGCTTCATGATTCTGGGGCACAATTTGAACTTGTGACATTTTTCAGAAGAAAGAAGAGGTGGGCTGGACCTGGGAGGGACGTAGTGACGTGGCTGGCATGAAAGGGACCTCAACAGAGCACAGGAAAAGAGCATGCTGCCTATGAAGAACAGCACAGTCTTCCCGAAAGAAAGTTCCCTCAGCAAATCAGGAAGCGGAGGAGGAGAGGCCCATGGCACCAGGCCACTGCTTAAATCTGAAGGGAACTTCATGAGAGGGCTTCATGTGGGTCTGTGCGGCCCAATTCAAGGTCATTTTTCTAATTATGTCTCAAAGTCACAGAAGTTTATCTTTTAAAAAAGAAAGGAAAAATCCACCCCTTTTTTCAGTGTTATCAGAGCTTAGTAGATTTTTCTGTGATTTCTAAGATGATAAGATTTCAGAGGGGGGATTACCCCAGGCCTTCCTCTAAAACCTAATAAGACATTCATTTTTTTCTTTTGGAAGGTCTTGCTAGGTAGCCCAGGCTGGCCTTGAACCCAAGGCTATCCTCTGCCTCAGCCTCCCAAGTATTGGGATTACAGGTGTGTACCACCACGCCCCGATAAAATGAGGCATTTTAATTTCTAAACAAAAGAGGGAGGCAATGTTCTAAAACTAGGGGGAATAAGACCCAGTGTTCTTTGTATTCACTACATAGCTGCTTCCCGCTTCCTGCACTACACAACTACTGAGTTAGGCTGTCTGCCAGAAGGGAGGGAGAGAGGGAGGGAGGGAGGGAGGGAAGAGACTCTCAACAGATCTATTGCATAGACAAAATGTCTTTCTTCTGCCAGCCACTGAGTCACAAGTGTCTGTCTCCATTTAAAGAAGTGCAAAGGAAGAAGGCTGAGGACAGCAGAGACCTAGACAGAAGCAGCGCAGCCTGCCTCCAGCCTCCAGCCTCCAGCCTCCAGCCTCCAGCCTCCTGCCTCCTGCCTCCAGCCTCCAGCCTCCAGCCTCCAGCCTCCAGCCTGGCTGCTCTGGTGGCCTGCTCCTCAACACCACCCTTCACAGCAAGCAGCACCGCTCTTTAAAACTCTTCTTGCTCTTGCTGCTTTTCTTCCCACTCTTGTCTTTGTTTTCTGACATCTTCTTTGCTCGGATTTCCCTCATTAGGTCAAAGAACACCTGGAAGTGAGGAGGAGGGAGAAAAGAATAGGGAGGAGAAGCCAGTTAGTCACTAGCAGGACAAGCCGCCGGGCTGGAACTGCACTTACATTTTTACGGCACAAAGCCCAAACTTATTTATTTATTTATTTTTGACAGTCTTGTATAGCTCAGGCTGGCCCTTCCTTCTTTCTTTGAGACAGGGTCTCATGTAGTCCAACTCACTAAGAAGTAGAAAATGACAATGAACTCATGATCCTCTCGCCTCTGTCTCCTGAGTGTCGGCATCACAGATGTGCATCACTTGGCAGGATTTACTGCAATCAAACGCAGGGCTTCATGAACACTAGACAAACATTCTATCATCTGAGCAACAATCTAGTCAAAACTTGCTTTTAAGAACCATGTGCTGGAGCTGGAGAGATGGCTCAGCAATTAAGAGCCCTGGTTGCTCCTGCAGAGGACCTGGGTTAATTCCCAGTACCCATATGACAGCTAACAATTGTTCATAACTCCGATTGTAGGGGACCTGATGCTCTCTTCTAATCTCTGTGGGCATTTCAGGACATGGGTGCACTTACATACATGCAGGCAAGACACTCATACACATAAAAAATAAAAATAATAAATAAAAATTTAAAAAAGAACCATATGCCATTAAAAACAAAGCATCTACCCTACTAAGAATTAGCATGGGGCTGGTGAAATGGCACAGGGGTAAAAGCACCTGCCACCAAGCCTAACAACCTGAGGTCAGTGCCTGGGATCCACGTAGTGGAAGGAGAGAAGCCACAAGCTGTCCTCTAACCTCCACATACAGCACGGTACATGTATATGTGTATGCACACACATACACATACACAAATAAAAAGTCACAAAAACTTAAAAAGAAGACCCAAGTCTCTGCTGCAGTGTGCTTTGTTCTACACCACTGCACCCGCTTGGCCTTTGTCAGGAACGTCATTATGAGCCACCAGTGGCAGACTAGGAGAGCTGGGGATGGGAAGGAGGAGGTGTAAACTGTAGACTGGGGAGAAAAGGGAGTGAGAAGTCTTGTCATAGTGTCCCTCCCCGCGTACACAGAGACCCCATTGTTCCACTGCCAAGAGAACTTTATCAAGAGGAGATGAGATGTGGCCTTTCAGTGCCGGCCAGTGTCATCTACACAGCCGTTATCATTAGCCAATGTGGTTTGGGTTTTGCCCTCTGCTTCCAACAATCACACTGGAGAGCTGATTACACCCAAGCAGACAAAATATGGCCCCTACATACTAGAGATTGCCACAGAAACTAACTGTGACAAGGAGCACAGACCTTTATCTCCACCAGCTCCTGATTCTCATGGACAAACTGTGGTTAAAGCAAATCGAGAACTGGGAATGGAACTCAGTGGGCAGAGTACCTGACTGGCATGCACAAGACCGTGGGTTTGATCCCCAGCACTACATAAACTGAGTGTGACGGGACAAACCGATAACCCCAGCATTCAGGAGGTGGAGGCAGGCCAATCAGCTGTTCAAGGTCATCCTCGGCTATATATCAAGCTCAAGGCTAGCCTGAAGTAGACAAGACCCTGTCAAAAATTAAAGTTTGAGAGCGTGGCATGTCAAGATGGTGGCATGGGTCTGTAATCCTGGCACTTGGGAAATGGACGTAGGAAGATCAGACCTTCAAGATCATCCTTGACTATGAAGGAAGTCCCAGGGTGCCCTGGGCTACACGTTGTTTTTTTTTTTTAAAAAAGCACAAGATTGTTTTTCTGGTGTGGGATTACACCTATACTTACCATAATCCCAGACACAGTAAAGGGAACCCCCAAGTGTCTCTGGCTGACCTCTGTACCCTTTTTGCCAACCTCTAGGAAGGCACAGGGCCCCAAAGCTCCAAAGACAGGCTTGCTTTCTGTCTAGGGAGTAAAAGACGGGAGAGGTGTGACTTGCATTGAACAAAGTGCTGACGAATCCATTCCTGGGCTGATCTTATCCACACTGACCCACACAATGCTACTAGCCACAAGCTTCTACAGGGTCCTGTCTGGCAGGTCAAGCTTGTCCAAGGAGAGGAAGAGGAGGTGAAGATGTGCAAACATCCCTCATTCCCAGAAAGATGACCCCCATCCCCTCAAAAACAAGTACCAGCACAATCATTCTCAGAAAGTCTTCCTTGGGGCTGAAGAGACGGCTCAGTAGTTAAGAGCACCGGCTGCACTTAGAGAGGACCTGGGTTCAATTCCTAGCACCCACATGGCAGCTAACAACCATCTGTAACTTCAGTTCCAAAGGAATCTGACACCCTCTTCTGACCTTCAAGGGCATTGCATGACACAGGTGCACTTACAGAACATGCAGGCAAACCATTCATACGCATAAAAAAAGAAAAGAAAGTGTTCCTGATTTTTAAAAGAAGACTATATCTGATAACTGCCGTGTTACCTACAGCTTGGGAAATACTTTGATAGTAAGAAAAACAATTCTGAGTACTACAAGAAATAACAACATTAAGAGCTGAGATAACAAAACAAAGAAACAGCTGACAGGGCTGAATGTGGCTCAGTTCACAGAGTGCTTGCCTAGCATGTAGGAAGCCCTGGTTCCATCACTAGGACCACCTAAGCCAGGCAAGATGGCAGACATGTGCAATCCCAGCACTTGCTACATAGTGAGGTAGAAGCAAGCTTATGCTGCTTGAGAACCTGTCTTACATAAACAGGGCCAGGGAGTCAGTTCTGTGGGTAAAGGTACTTGCTGCCAAGCCTGATAACTTGAGTTCCGTTCCCCACTTGGTAGAAGGAGAGAAGTTGTCCTCTGACATCCATGTGTGCTGTGGTATGTGAGTGTACACACACACACACACACACACACACACACACACAAATAAATGTAATTTTTAAAATTAAAAATAGTGCTGGGCATGGTGGCATACACCTTTAATCCTAGCACTCAGGAGGCAGAATTGGGCAGAGCTCTGTGGGTTTGGGCTGTATATCGAGTTCCAGGCTAGCCAGGGATATACAGTGAGACCCTGTCTCAATAAAATAAAAGTAAAGAACTTAGATAATTAAGAAAAACAAAAAACAGCCGGTGACAGAACAGGATTCGCACTGTAGCCTAGGGTGTTCAGAGGCACGCTGTAGGCACCAACCTGTGCTGGAATGCTCTCTCCCAGTGCCACATCACTGCAGGGCAAGTGCCCAGCTCTCCTCCAGAGCCACCTCTGGTCACAGAAGACCTGGTTAAACAGCTCTTCCAGGGGCTGGGGAGACAGCTCTGGCTGCTTTTGCAGAGGACCTGGGTTAGATTCCCAGCACCCAAATGGCAGCTAACAAGCGCCCATAACTCCGAGTTCCAGTGGAATCCGACACCTTCTTCTTACCTCCAAGGGCACTACATGACACATGTGCACCTAACACAGATGCAGGCAATACACTCATACATACAAAATAAAAATTAAAACACACACACACACACACACACAGAACTCTCCCCATTGGGGTAGGAAATAAGGGGACTGAATTCTCCACAAGAGAGATATAGAAAAAACCTGGGCTAAGCACAAACCAGTGCAGGCAAGGTACATTTGCTGGTCACCTCTGTGCAGATTTCACAAGCCTAGGCCTTGAGATAAAAGACCGCAAATCCAGGGCGGCTCAGCTGAGTGCTTACTTCAACTGTGTGATACAACCTTGAACTCTTGATATAAAAGAAAAAGACAGGGAGCTATGGGGACTCAACTGGTACAGTGCTTGCCTAGCAGTCATGAAATCCCGGGTTCCATGCCAGCACCACATAAACAGGCATAGTGGTACACTCCTATCTGTAATTCCAGCATTCGGGGGGGTAGAGGGGAGGATTGGAAGTCCCTGTCATCCCTAGCTACATACCAACCTTGAGACCAGTCAAAAGGAAAACAAAAATGGAAAAGAAGGTTGAAGATCAGTTAGGTGTGATGGTGCACTCAGGAGGCTGAGGCAGGAAGACTGAGAATCTGAGGTCAGTCTGGGCTACATAGAGAGACCGAGAGATAGAGAGATAGAGATAGAGATAGAGGAGAGCGAGAGAGAGAGAGAGAGATGAGAGAGAGAGAGAGAATTTTCACTACCAAGGATCCTGCTCACAGTCCTTCTTCCACGAGCTTCTGAAGCAGACACAGGTGCACTAAGAGGACTGGAGAGGGAAGACAGACCCCAAAAGGCAGATCCCGAGGCTCTGTCCATCTAGAGAATGAACTATAGAGCAAGACACCAGTTTGTCTGTGGACAGTCAGGGAGAGCCTAACCATGATACAGCTGGAGCAACATAGAGAAACGAAAAGATTCCTTCGGGGCCGCCTGGTCTGCCACAGGCCAGCCCTGCTGCTAGGCAACAGTTTGTGGGTGAAGAGGGCGCTGGGATGCTGAGGCTCCTGTCCATCTGCTTCACACACCAGCACTTGAGACCTTCTGGTGAGCCCGAGGCTAGGCGACAAGGCCGCACGGGGGGTTTTCAGCACAGTTAAACCCACATGCCGCTTTTCACTGTGATGGCCAGGGCGACAGAAACAAGCCTGGACTCCTGCGAAGAGGTTGCTTTATATTTTTATTTTATGTGTATGTGTGTATTGCCTGTAGGTGTGTAAGTGCACCTGTGCCATGCAATGCCTGCAGAGGCCAGAAGAGGATGGTCAGATCCCCTCGAACTGGAGTTACACATAGTTGTTAGCCACCATGTAGTAGCTGGGAATCAAACCTGGATCCTCTAGAAGAACAGCAAATATTCTTAACCACTGAGCCATCTCTCCAGCCCCCAAGCAAACAAGGGACTAGGATGATGGCTCAATGGGTTAAGTGTTGGCTGAGCATGCATGAGGACCTATGTTCTTTAACACCTATGTAAATAGCTGGGCAGGGTGGCATGCATGTCCAGTGCCAGGACTGGAGGGCAGAGAGAGGTGGCTTGCTGGACAGTCTAACCAAATGGGTGAGCTCCAGATCCAATGAGAGACACTGCCTCAAAAAAATAAGATGGAAAGTGATTGAGAAAGACACCTGATGTCCACCTCTGATCTCCACATGTGTGGGGGAGTGTACACATGTGCACACACATGTATACCTTGAAAACATGCATATACCCCCATACATAAGTAAAATAAAAAAAATAAAATAAACCATCACGTGAGATGGCTGTGTCAGTTTCCAAGACACCCCAGAACTCAGCCTACCTTGTCCACGTTGGCGCGGGTCTTCGCTGACGTTTCTACGTACTGCACGCCCCACTCCTCTGCTTTGCTTCGGGCCTCATCTATAGGCACCTGTCTCCGCTCCTCCAGGTCAGACTTGTTGCCCACAACCAGCAGTGGAATTTTGTCTTCCTCAGACTTGACGCGGAGGATCTGTTCCCTAGGAGTGACGCATGACGCACTCAGATACTAAGAAAGCTAGAGGAGGGGCTGGCCAGATGGCTGAGGAGATAAAGGCGACTGCCACCAAGCCTGAAAACCTGAGTTTGTTTCCAGGGACCCACATGGTTGAAGGATAAAAATGACTTCCACATGAGCAGTGTAGTGCACACACACACACACACACACACACACACACACACACATTCAGAACAGGGGGAAGTTGCTGGGTCTGTCTCCTTTTCCTCTCTGATTCTTTGCTACACTCTAATCAGGCTCTTACATAGACTGTCACTTGGACACTGTTGGGCTTTAGATTGTAATGCATACACATAAAATTGCCGGGCACTTCCCAGGTAAGCACACCTGAACTCAGCTGTGGCTGTGAAGGACTCATGCTCTGTGATGGAGAACACCAGCAGGAAGCCCTCTCCACTCCGGAAGTAGTTGTCACGGATGGCCGCATAGTCCTCCTGGCCAGCAGTGTCCAGAATGTCTATCTGCACCTCCTCTCCGTCCAGAACCACTTTCTTTCTGTAACTGTCAGCTTTGGTGGGTTCGTAGTCTTCTACAAACTGAGGAATGAAGAACCAGTAACCAAGAGAAGTTTAAGGAAACAAAGTCTGCCCCGCCCCTTCTGGATGCTTCACTTAGGGTTAGATAAGTGTTACTGAGAGTTCATCATTATTACACCAGAGAAGATGTCAAGAGAAAAACAATAGTTCACACAGCCCTGTCCGCCCTGCTCCCCTCCTTTTTTCTTTCCCTCCCTCCTTCCCTCTCTCCCTCCTTCCTTTGTCCCTCCCCTTCTTCCTTCTTTCAAGGATAGGGTCTTATGTAGCCTAGGTTGGCCTCTCAACTCACTATGTAGCTGAGCTGGCCTTGAACTCCTGATCTTCGTTTCTGCCTCCCAAGTGCTGGGATTCTAGGTGTACCCCATAATGCCTTCCTTTTATTTAGGCTTTTGGCAACACAAGCAGATAGACCATTTTACAGACGAGAAAGTCTAGCACCAAACAGAATCCTTGGAAATATTATTGTCAATACAGTGTAAAATTATGACAGAAACACTGGAAAATGCAAGGCACAGAGCTCATGTTCATAAGGAACAAAAATATAAAAATCATCCCAAAGTAATCTGGGAAGAGGAATCAAGAGGCTTAAATTACTATACCATGATACAACTCCAAACAAGTCAAAGATGAAAAGTTAAAAATAAAACCAACTAGGGTGCTTGCCATGCAAGCATAAGGACCTGAGTTTGATTCCCAAACCCGAACTTTAAAAAAAGCCAGGGGTTAGAGCGATGTCTCAGTATTAAGAGCATTTACTGCTCTTTTCAGCACCTACATTAGGTAGCTTACAACTGTCTGTAACTCCAGCTCAGGGGGATTAACTCTTCTGGCCTCCACAGGCACCTGTATTTAGGTACACATAAGAACACACAGATACACACATACACATAATTAAAAATAATAATAACAAATGCTAAAAAAAAAAAAAAAGCTGGACCTGGTGAGACATGCTTGTAATCCAGTGACGGGGCAGGTAGAGGCAGGTAGGTGGACTCATGACCATTCAGCCTGACCTACTCAGTAAGCCCCAGGACCATGACAGACCTTTTTTCAAAAAACAGGATGGATTGTGAGTGAGGAACATTACCTGAAGCTGTTCTCCGACCTCCATATGCACTCACACACACACACGTGCATGCACACACACGAACACAAACACATAAGTAAATAAATAATAAATCCATCCAGTGGATCACTGAAGTGCACATGGGTGAGACCCTTTATTACCTTGAAGTAGGGAAGGTCTTTTTAACTATGACTCAAAATCCAGAAGCCATGTAAGAAAAAATTGATAAATTAGATTCCATAAAAAAGACAAAAACAACAACACAACACACCACAAAGACAAGTGACAGACAGAAATAGCACCTGGATCTACAATACAAAGAGCTCATCTCTTTAGTGTAGCAGAGGTCCCCAGAACACAGGTGGCAGGGGTTGGGGGACAGTGACAACCTGATGGGGAAGGTGAGCAATGGACAGAGGCACAAAACTTGACAGACACGATGCCAAACTGGGAGAGATGCTCTTCTCACTAGCACAAAAGCGGGGAGGGACGTGAGAGAAACAGGAAGAAAGGGAGGTGGGAGGAGAAAACTACTCTGAGATAGGCCAGGCAACTATGTCTGCATGCTTTGGGGAAAGACAGTTTTTTCTGGGAGTCAGGGGGCAGGATTATTCCACAGGGAAGAATCTGTCAACATCTGACAAAATGAAAAGCACTTTATATCTGCTGGACTCCTGCTTCTGGGAAGCCCAGCAGGAGAACCATGAAGGAATTCTCCACACCCCTGAGTGTTATTGAAAAAGATTAAGATCTTCCCAAATGCCCAGCAAATAGCTAACTACATGGCAGAATATTATATTGCTGCCAAAACTGAAGAAGGAAACTATATACAGACATGTAGAAAGCTCTAGAATATGACAATATGTCCTTCTGTACAAGGAAACCAGCAAGAGAAAAGATTAATGTGTTACATAGACATATGCAGAGCTAATCACAAAAAGACAGAGAAAAGACAAATTTAAAAGCTTAAAAATATAAATTTTAAAAATTTAAAATATGGAAGCAAATTAGCCTCTGAAATATTTATTTGGTAATGAACACACACAGAAAAAAATTAACTAATTCATGAGACTTTAGAACAAAATGTTTTGATAAAATGCATTCTACCTTTAAAGTATTTTAAATTAGGGGCTGGAGAAATGGCTCAACAGTTAAGAGCACTGGCTGTTCTTGCTGACAACTTGGGTTTGGTTCCCAGCAGTTAACAACCTTCTGTAACTCAGTTTCAGGGAATCCAAGGGATTCCTCTGGCTTCTGTGGGCATTGCATGCATATGGCACACTTACACACATACAAGGAAAACACCCATACACATAAAATAACGATACATAAATAAAGTGTGTACTGTTCTATCAGAGAACTGGAGTGTGGATCCCAGCACCCACACTAGGTAGCTCACACCTGCCTGTAACTCCAGTTCCAGGAGGCCTTCTCCTGGCCTCCATGCGCCCTGTACTCAGATGCAAACAGGCACACAGAGACGCAGATAAATAAAATAAAATGAAAAAGAGCAGGTTGGATGTGGTGGTGCACACCCTTAATTTAATCCCAGCACTTGGGAGGCAGGAACAGGTAGATATCTGTGAGTTCTAGGCCAGACTAGTCTACATAGCAAGTTCCAGGCCAGCCAGGGCTACACAGTGAGATCCTACCTCAAAAAGACAGAAAAAAAAAGGAAAAAGAACTAATTTAATGACAAGAACAGTTTGAAAATTAAATGTGTGATATAACTGGACTTCTTTGCACAACACATAAAGCATATCTAATTTAAACCAGATCAGAGACCAAGATACAAGAATGGAAATATAAATGCTGAGAAGGTATCACAGTGCCGTAGTTTCTGAGCTAGACTTGGCAATGGCCAAGTATCCTATGTATGATACTAAAAGCACAAGTAACAAAGAGAAAGATAATTGGGGGCTGACAACATGGCTCAGTGGGTAAAGGTGCTTGCCACGAAGTCTGACGACCTCGGTTCAAACCCCAGAACACACATGGTAGAAGAAGAGAACTAACTCCCTCAAGTTGTCCTCTGATCTCCAAATGTACAATGCACCACAGCAACTGTGTGAGTGTACAAAAACGTAATAATGATGAACTAAAATTTAGAAAGAAATCATTAGACTTCACTGAAATTTAAAACTTCCATGAGCCAGAGGCAGGATCAGGAAAGAGAGGCAGGGACCCTGAATGTAGAGGCGCTATTTGAAACTTCTGTGTTTCATGCACAGAGGACTTAATCGTAACACCCAAAGAATTCGTGAAACACAACGATGAAAAGAAAAGGCACCCAATTAAACCTAGGCAAAGGGACATGGCAGTGTAGATGATTGGTACAGTGTCCACTGAGTGTGTGCAGGATCCTGGCTCAGCCTCAGCTCAAAAAATAAAGGGAGGGAGGCAGGGAGGAAGAGAAGGAGGGAGGGAGGAAAGGGAAGGGGCAGTAAAGAAAGGGAGGGCCGAAGGGGAAGAAGAGGGCGGGAGGAGAGGAAGAAGGAAGGAATCTAAACAATCCTCCAAGGTATACGTACTAATGGTCTCTAAGCACAAATGAAACCACAATGATGGCTACACTGAAAAAACTGGACAATAACAAGTGTTGACAAAGCTATGGAGAAACTGAAGCTCAAACACAGTAAAATGGCACTGCTGCTATGGAAAATAGGGGCAGTTCCTCAGCGTTTAAACATTCAGCATGCTCAAGGTTATTCCCAGAGGGATTTAAGTCTTACGACCTAATGAAAATTCACAGTACCTTATTCAGAGTCACCAAAACAGTATCAAACCCACACATCAACAAAAGATGAAATATTGCGATGGTGGAATATTACTGAGTCAGGAAAGGGAGTGAAGTGCTCATTCATACCACAGCATTCACTGATCCTTGTCAGATTTTGCAATTAAAAGAAGCCAAACAAAAGGCCACATAGCGTATAAACCAATTTATACAAAACAGACAACTCTACTGAATAGAAAGATATGTACTTGCCTGGTGCTGTGGTGTGAATGTGAAATGGCCCTCACAGGCTCATATATTTGAAGTTTTGGTCCCCAGCTAGCCGGCAGTGGCTAGCTGGGGGCGGGCCTGGAGGTATGATAGCTCATTCTACTTCCTGCTTACTTTGTTTCCTGACCTCGGATGCAGTGTGACCAGTTGCCCCCTTCCAGCCTTTCCCACATGATGGACTGAAGCCCCTGGACTGTGATGTACAACAGACCCCTCCCCTTTAAGCTGCTTCCTGTCAGGTGTTTTGTCACAGCAAGGACAAAGTCACCAATTACACACGTGGGCTGGAGGGCTGAGACTCACCAGTGTGCTCGTGGTTTTGTGGTTTCTTTTTGGGTGATGAAAACACCCTGAAATTACATAATAGATGGTAATGCAATTCTGTGAGTATTCTAAAGCCCACTAAAATGTACACTTTAAAAGAGTAAATTTGGGGACTGGAGAGATGGTTCCGTGGTTAACAGCACTAAATGCTCTTCCAAAGGACCTGGGTTCAGGTCGAGGCACATACCTTTAATCCCAGCACTCAAGAGGCAAAGGCACAGTTTAAGGCCAGCCTGAGCTACATAGTGAATTCCAGGCCTTCCAGGGTTACTTAGTGAGATCTTATCTCAAACCAGAACAAAACAAACCAACTTGGACGGCTCCTAAGGAATAAACCTCAGAGTTGTCCTCTGGCTTCCATTTGCACAAACACATACATGCACACACACACACACACACACACACACACACACACACATACCTGCACATACACATGGGAACATGTATACACAAAAAATTAACAAAAGACCCAAGAATTATTTTTGACTCCTGGTTCCAGAGTTTTCTGCCCACAGCGGATAGGCCCTGCTGCTCTGGGCTGGGTTGAGGCAGTGCATCAGGAAGGGAGCACACCGGAGAAGTGGGCTTTCACCTGGCAATCAGGAATTGAGAAAACACAGGCGAACTGGGGTTCCAACATTCTCCTTGAGGGAGCACCCCCAATGTCCTAGTTCTTGCTGGACTCTATTCCCTAAGGTGCTGTAGGCTGAGGATGAACCCTTCAACACAAGACCCTTAGAGACATTCATGCTCCAAGTGATAACGCCTGGGGGCTGGGGAATGTGGCTCAGTTGGTAGAGCGCCCACCTAGGTGGCACAAGGCCCTGGGTTCCATCCCCCACACCATGTAAACTAGGCATGGTGGTTTATACATGTAATCCAGAACCTGGGAGATTAGAAGCAGGAGCTCAGGTCACCCTCCGCCACAAAGAGAACTGGAGGTCAGCCTGGCCCACGTGAGACCCTGTCTCAAATAAAGGGGGAGAGGGAGCTAGAGAGAAGGCTCAGCAGTTAAGAGAGCATACTGGTCTTGCAGAGGACCCACGCGTGGTTCCCAGCATCCGGGTTAGGTGGCTCGCAACTGCCTCTGGACTCTTGAGGGCAACTGCGTTCACATGCACATACCCCCGTACATACAGACATACACATGCACGTACACATGATCAAAAATCAAGATAAAATCTTTTTTTTAAATCTCAGCACCAAAAGGGGGTGATGAGAGCCTTTAATCCCAGCCCTAGGGAGGCAGAGGCAGGCGGACTCTGTGAGATGGAGGCAGCCTGGTCTACATAGTGAGTTCCAGGAAGTCTGGGACTAGGAAGACCCTGTCAAAAAGCAAAACAAAACGTCTTAGCACCTACACAGAGCTGTCCCTTCTGCTCCTGTCACAAAGAAAGCATAAGTAACGGTGGAGAGAAGACGAGCAGAGATGCCTTCTACCTCCACCAGAGCCCAAATCATTAAAATCTGCAGCCTGGATCAGCCACCAGGACTCCTCCCGCAGAAGCTACCGCCCAACACCACCAGCTCCCACGCACGTGGAGAGACGGACACAGGAAGCAGCGGGACCTGCCACGGCAGACGGGGTCACAGAGCAGACCGTGCGTCATGCTGGGTCTCTTACCTCGTCATACATGAACTGAAGTGTCAGGGCTGACTTGCCAACCCCTCCGCTGCCCACCATGATGACCTTGTGAAGGGCCAGGGAGCTCTGGCTCTTGCCCTTGTTGGCAGCCATCCTGCTGGTCTTCTGAGCTGGTGACACACGGACAGTTGACCCAGATAGGGAGCTGCTGGTGACAGAGACAAGAACTCAGAGGTGGTATTTGCTGTACCCACCTGAAGTCACAGGGACTGCATGTCCTGCACTTTAAGGATTTCATTTTCATTCTTTTGAAAAAGATTTTAGTTATCTTTATTTTGTGTGTATAGGTGTTTTGCTTGCATGTATGTAAGTGCACCTGTGTGTGCGCCTGGTGCCTGCTGAAGCCAGAAGCAGCGTCGGATCCCCTAGAACTGGAGTTAAGGATAGGTGTTAGCCACCATGTGGGTGCTGGGAATCAAACCCAAGTCTCTGGAAGAAATAATCATCAACAAAGGATACTCTATCACTGAAGACCAAAACCTATGCCTAGAGTTCAAAACGGGAGCTGGAGGTGTGGCCCAGTTGGTACAGTGCTTGCCTAGCAAGCACGCTTGGATGATCCCCAGTCCTACATAAACCTTGTACAGTAGCACATGCCTATAATTCCAGCACTCCAGAGGAGGAGGCAGGAAGCTTAGATGGTCAAGGTCATCCTCAGCTACACAGGGAGTTTGAAGACAGAATTGGATACATGAGATACAGTCTTTAAAAAAGTCTATGTGTGCGTGTCTCTCTGTGTGCATATGTATGCGTACGTGTATGTGTGAGTTCAGTGCCCTCAGAGACAAGAAGGCTTCACATATGTCTAGAGCTGGAGTTACAGGTGGTTATGAACCACCCAATATGGGAGCTGGAAACCAAACTCGGGTCCTCTGTAAAAGCAGTATGTATTCTTAACTAGTAAGCCATCTTTCTAGCTCCAAGATCTAGTCTTTAAAAAAACAAACATCAAAAAACAATGTGCAGGGACTGGAGAAATAAATCAATGGTTAAGGGAGCTTCCTTCTCTTCCAGAGGACCAACTGGCTCCCAGCACCCACACTGAGTTCCTGTAACTCCCGCTCCAGGAGATCCAACGGCCTCTACGGGTACTGCACTGATGCGTACAACCTCCCCCATCCCTGCCCTGTACACATACACAAAAAGAACTTTTAAAAAAGTTCAAACCAGAAGTAACCAAGGTGGAGATTTCCAACCCAGGCCACCACTTTCGGTGATTTGGCAGAGTCGGGCAGGACAGAAGACAGGTGGCAGCCAAGCAGTCTACACTCAATCACTCCTGGCCACACCTAGCTCCCACTCCCGGCACTAGAGATAAGAAACTTCTCACTGTTACACGCACACACACACACACAGACATCATTTACTGCTGAGGTTGACTCTGCTTTCACTTCCCCTGGAAGTCATTCTACAAACAGCCTTCTCCCTAAAGAAAGTCTAGCCCTTCCGATGGGCCAGTAAATGACAGGAGAGGGTGATAAATTCAATGGCAGAAGTACTGAAGGGGTGCTGTGGGAACAGGAGAGGAAGTACCTCAACCAGACTAGAGGCCTCTTCTCTCTCTCTGCTTCCTGACTGCCAGGAAGTGAGCAGCTCTGTTCTGCTACATGATCTCCACCATGTTGGCCAGCTTCACCTCAGACCCAAAGCAATGGGACCAAGACCATACACTGAAACCTCTGAAACTGCACGTCAACAGGAATATTCCCTCCGTTTTTAATATTTTATTTTTTATGTGCATGAGTATATTGCCTGCATGCATGTAAGTGCACCTGTGCCATTCAATGCCCACGGAGGTCAGAAGAGAGTGTTGGATTCCCATAACTGGAATTACAGACAGTTTTTAGTCATCATGTGGGTGCTGGGAATCAAACCCAGGTCCTCTGCAAGAGCAGCCAGTGCTCTTTACTTCTGAGCCACCTCTCCAGCCCTCTTTCCTCCTTTTAGTAAGGCTCTGTGAAGTACTCTGTCATAGCAAAGAAAAGCTAACTAAAATACAACATTGAAAAGTTAAGAATCTGTGGCCAGGGAGATGGTTCACTCAGTAAAGCACTTGTCACACAAAATGAGGACCTGAATTTGATCCTCAACACCCTTATAAAGAGCAGGGCACAGTGGTGTGTGCTAATCTCAGTGCTGGGGAAGTGGGGGGAAGTGGATACCTGGGCCTCACTGGTCAGGTAGTCTTGCCTACTTGGTAAGTTCTGGGTTCAGTGAGAGACCCTGTCTCTAAAGAAAGGAAGGAAGGAAAGAGAGAGAGAAAGCGAGAGGGGGGAAAGATGGAACAGAACCTGAGGAAGCTGAGAACCCCCAAAATTGTCCTATAACCTCCACATACATGTGCACATGCACCTGCACACACACATACACATGTATGTACCCATATACACATAAAGACATACACATATAAAAGAAAAATTAGGACCCCATAATCCATACCTGCTATGCCTGCTAAACAGAAAAAGAAAAAGGGAGGGTTCTTGCCCCACAAGGGCTGAGGGCAGGTTGGTAAATGTGCAGCATGCATGTGAGTTAGAAAATCAGCATTTACGACTATCATTATAAAGACTGGTTCAAGGGCTAGGAATACAGCTCCGGAGTAGCACACTTGCCTAACCTTGCCTAGCATGCAAGAGGTCCTGGGTTTAAGTCCTAACATCATAAAATTAATAAAGAAAGAAAGAAAATAAAAACAAGCAGAGTGCACAAATCACCAAGCATGGTGAAGTCCATTTATTCATTTATCTTGAGGCCAGCAAGATGGCTCAGCATGTAAAGGCGCTTGCCTTTTAATTCAAGGCAGGAAGGGACACGTATGCTTTTAAAATGTTACAGGTACTGCAGAACTGAAAACGTTCCAATTAAAAGAACTAAAGGAAAAACACAATCCTAGACTTACTCTTGACAAGCTTAGAATACAAATGTAAATTCAAGATTCAGGAATTCCAGGCAGGTGGTTCATGCCTTTAACCCCAGAGACAGGAGGCCAGTCTGCCCCACAAACTGAGTTCCAGGCCAGACAGGGAGCAAGGGAGACCTTGCCAAGAGGAAGGGAGGGAGAGAGAGAAGGACAGAGAAAGGGAGGGAGGGAGGAAGGGAGGGAGGGAGGGAGGGAAGGAAAGAGGGAGGGACGAAGTTTCTTCAAGTTTCCCTCCATTTATCATGTGCTCTCTCTCTGGCCTCTTTGGCTCACCACAGTAGGCTGTGAACTTGGGCATTAAGGAAATCCAGGTTCACTTAAAACAGCTCAGACTCAGTGAGGGGGAAGAAAATTCACTTTCTCATATTTTTTCAAATAAAATTTCCCAACAGAAAGCAATAATGGAAGGAATCAGAAAACAAACACAACAAGAAAATTTAAACAGTCAGAAAAGTGGGAGGAAAAATTAAAGAGATAAAAAAGGAATGAAACAAAGAGTTGAAAAAGAATCACAGCAGAAGGCCAAGTGAGAGCTGCAAGGCCTAAGAGGCCCTGGCAAGCACGAGGACCAGAACTCAATTTTTCATATTTAAGTTTTTCATTTTTGGCTTTTTGAGACAGGATCTTATACAGTTCATGCTGGCCTTAAACTGCTTCCATAGCCTTGAACATCCTCCTGCTCCCAAGTGCTAGGATTATAGGCATACACCACCATGCTTGGCTTTCAATTTTTTTTAAATAAGCAGAAAATGAAAGAATTCACCAGAAAGGAGGTGGACACATTAATGAACATGTGAAGCCACATCCAATTTATCTGTTACTCATGGAAATGCAAACAGAGCATCATCCTGTCTAAAGCTAAAAGAGTGGTCAAGAGTGTGGAGGGCTGGGAGATGGGGCAGTGGATAAAGTTCTCGCAGAGCAAGTGTGAGGGGGGACTTTCAGATCCTCAGAATCCACGTGTATGTGTGCAATCCCAGTGCTCAGAAGACAGAGATGGGGTCCTCAGAGGACAGCCAGACTAGGCCGATCCATGAGCCATGGGTTCAACTCAGAGATCCTGTCTCAATGAAAAAGTTAAAGAGTGACTGAGGAAGCACAAACAGGCACACATGTGTGCACTTGCATACATGCAATACCACACACACACACACACACACACACACACACACACACACAGAACAAAGAGAGTGGGGAAAGAGATACTACTACTTAAGACATAAATCCAAAGTTGCTGTGATCACAGGTATGTGCCACCATGCCCAGAACGAGAGTGCTTTTTTTTTTTGGTGGTTACATACAGTGCAACAATTTGAAAAAAAAAAAAATCCACTAACAGGAATATTTGCATACGTTGTAAAAGAATCAAACTTTTTTATTATACAGCTATTGAAAAGAAAGAGGATCATCTCTATATACTGATCTGGGGAATGTCCAGGATGTACCACTAAGTGGGGGGAAAACTCAAGTTCCAGAAAATATACACTCAGATTTTTTTAAAAATCTGAGGGCTGAAGAGATGGCTTAGCAGTTAAGAGCATTCGCTGCTCTTGCAGAAAACCTAAGTTTGGTTCCCAGCATCCACATTGGGCAGCTCACAACTGCCTGTAACTCCAGCTCCGGGGGATCCAATGCCTTCTCCTGGCCTCTGCAGACATCTGCACTCACAAACCCACACACTGATGCATAAATTAAAATAAAATAAATCTTTTTAAAAAATCTGTATGTGGGCCAGGTGTTGTGGTGCACACCTCTAATCCCAGTATGCAGAAGGCAGAGGCCAGTCTGGTCTACATAGTGAGTGCCAGGCCAAGTAAAGCTACAGAAGAACCCTGTCTCAAAAAAAAAACAACAGGGCTGGAAAGATGGCTCAGCAGTTAAGTGCACTGGCTGCTGTAGAGGACAGGGATTCAGTTCCCAGCACCCACATAACAACCATCCATAATGCCAGTTCCAGAAGACTTCATTCTCTCTTCTGGCTTCCACAGGCCTTCTTCCACACGTGCAGCCAAAACATTAATACACATACAAGAGAAATTAATTTTTAAAAACAACAAAAAACAAAACAAAGCAAAATGTGGAGGGTGAAGACCATTGGCAGAGGCTGTGCTCTGACCTCCTCGCAGGGACTGCATTCTCAGGGACACTCACACCAATTCCCACAGGCATCCTCTGTGCAATTCTGAAGTTTAAGCAATTCTGTGTTAAATGCCAAGGCAAATTCCATTTTTTACACCACTTAATCAAATTAGGAACATCTCAACTGAAATGTGTCTCATGAAGGACTCTCCCCCAGAACACCTTGCTTCAATACGAAAAGCCACTGGAAAGAGATGGATCCCCAGGTTTGTAAATGTTATATAACTCAAAAGTAAAATTCAGAGTCTGGGGAGATATCTCAGCATGGATATGCTTATCTAGCACACACAAAGTCCTGGCTTGCATCCTCAGTACAAATGAACTTGGAGTGGTGGCACATGCTGGTAATCCTAACATTTGGGAGGTGGAGGCCAGAAGTTTAGAAGCTCAAAGGCATCCTCAACTTCATAGAGGGTTCAAGATCAGCCTGGGCTACTGAGACCCTACTCAAAGAGCAAACAAAAACTAATCAACACACAATAGGTGTGTAGCTCAGTTGGTAGAGTGCTTGCCAAACACATATGAAGCCCTGGGTTCCATCCCCAACCCCACATAAACTAGGTAGGAGGGCACACACCTGTAATCCCAGCACTGGGACAGTAGAAACAGGAGGATCAAGAGATCAAGGTTATCCTCAGCCACACAGAGAGTTGGATGACAGTCTGGAGTACACGAGACTGTATCTCAAAAAAGAAATAAAAGAGCTGAGCATAGTGGCACATGCCTTTAAGCCCAGCACTTTGGAGGCAGAGGCAGGCAGATCTCTGTGAGCTCAAAGCCAGCCTCATCTACATAGAAAGCTCCAGGCCAGCCGGGGCTACAGAGAGACCCTGTCTCTAAAATTAATTAATTAATTAATTAATTGTCAGTAAGATGGCTCAGAGGATAAAAGTGCTTGCCACCAAGCCTGATGACCCAAGTTCAATCTCTGGGACTCGTGGTGGAAGGCAAGAACTGACTCCAGCACATGTGTCATCATGGCACATTCATACCTGTGTACACATGCGCATGTGCACACATACACACAATAAATAAATAAATGTTTTTTAAAAAAACTTAAAAAGTACTTCATGACCCTTGGAGGAAATACTTAAAATCTAATACTCAGAAGAAGACAAGAGGATCAGGAGTTCAAGGCCAGGGTAACATAACAAGACTCAGCCCCAGAACAAAAAAGAAGAGGGCTGGAGAGACGGTTCAGCAGTTAAGGGCGCTTATTGCTCTGGCAGAGGGCACAAGTTCATTTCCCAGAAGCTCACAACCCTCTGTAACTCCAGCTCCAGGGGAGCCAACACCCTCTTCTGGCCTCAGAGGGCACCTGCACTCACTCACACACACACACACACACACACACACACACACACACACACCTGCCCAATTAAGAAATAAAGATAAATCTTTAAAAAGAGAAAGATTGTGAGAGATAAAATGGACGTGTTCAGGCCACACAGGGGGATTTGCAGGAAAACACTAGCACATCAATGACACAGAAAAAAAATGTGACCCCATCAAGAAAGGTGGTCAGAATGTTGCTGCCTACACTATGATCCTGAAAGCTGGATCCAGGGCCCAGGATGCTGTGGCTCCCTGTGTCAGCCCTGCCTCTCTAGCTTCCACCTGGTGAACAGAGCTGCCCACCTGCGGGCTGGTGGCTGCAGACACATGGTCTGCTCAGGGTGCTTTCCAAAACCGACTTAATCATTAACATTTTTTTAAAGAGAGCTTTTTACATTTGAGTTCAAATTTCACTTGAATATTCTATCAAGTGCTGAGAAAGGCACTGGCCTCAGGGCCAATCTCCTGTGAAGACAGGACAAGATGCTGAGATTTCCTCCTCAGGGACTGTGCCTGGATTCAGAGCACGAATGCGTTAAACAGGGGCGGGGAAGCAGGGGCCTTCTGCTTAGAGCACAGACAGTCACTTGCCAGACACCACCGTCAAGCATGCCATGCCAGCAAGCCTGTTACTGCTTGCAGGGCAGGGACAAAGTTGGCCTTGCCCATGACAGGGCACCACGGGCATTCTCAGTGTGGAGCCAAGCACAGGGGTGTCACCATCAGCAAGGGTCACTACACCTCCCCTCTCTATCATAAAAGTGAAGTCACTTGCATTCAGAAGCAGCAGCAATGGGCTCTTCGTGATTTGGGTTGAGTGTAGGTTTGTCCCTGTTCATCGGGGGCACGTGCACATGGGTTTGAGGACATAAGATAGAAGCCATTCCTCAGGGACCATCCACCTTGGGCTTTTTTGTTGTTTGTTCATTTGGTTTTTGAGACAGGGTCTCTCCTTGGTCTGGAACTCCCCAAGGAGGCTAGTCTGGCTGCCCAATGATCCCCTGGATCTGCCTGTTTCTGCCTCTCTACCCCACCAGACCTAGCTCTTTTATGTGGATGCTAAGGGTTAAGCTCAGGTCCTCATGCTTGGAAGGCAAGCGCTGTACCAGCTGAACCATCACCCCAGCCGGTATTTGATTCTGAGAGATCTCACCACACTGCCGAAGCTTGGGCTTTAGGAGTCTGTGTCTGCTTCCCCAGGCCCAGGTGCACTCCCTGGCACCTGGCTCACAAGCAGGCTGGACTATACCTGTTTTGACCTGCACCCAGCAGATCCTGAAACCGCTGTAACCAAGTGTCTTTTTCCATACTTGCCTGGTCAGTGTGTGTGGCAAGAGGGACTTGCCAGGTGGGGGCAGAACAGGTAGAACAGGGCCCCCCTCTGCTAGGGCAGCACACCCCTGAGCACAGCTCTGAACACTACCTGGAAGTGCACAAGGGTGTCCAACACTTCTTCTTATCAGGGCTCTCAAACCACTCAGCACAACTTCGTCTACCTCTGAAATAACTGACCCCTACCCCCAAGCACTTCAAGGCACCAGAAAGGCCGACAGGAGCCTTGGCCTATGCTAAGAATATTCCTCTGTGCTGAGGTCTAAGGACACTGCATCCTTGAGCTCGAGTTGCTAGCCTTTCCTGCCCTGGGTCCAGTGCCTCCGGGCCAGATAAGTGTCCTTTCTCCCTCCCTGCAGTCACTTCCTGTTCATTCTCTCCCCTAGTCCTCTCCTGTTGCAAAATTCCAGCATGGTTCAGGCCTTCCTGCCATAGAGTCCTGTTCCAGGCCCTGCTGCCTCCAAAACCTCCTGGTCAGTCCCCTTGTTGACAGAGGACACTGATTCTATTTCTCAGACTTCCTAGCCTCACTTGGTCCTCCTCCTCAGTGACTCTACCATCCACTAGGACCCCAGCCAGGGGTTCCCACTGTACAGTCCTGGCAGGAATGAGTATATTCTAAAGGGATACCTCTGCCCTTCCCCTTGGTAATCAGAATATTGAGACAGTGAACCCCAAGACATTGGCATTTCCCCAGGAATCTCATGCTGAGAGAAGGAGAAGACGGCAGGGATCCTTGTGCCAGGGGGCTTGTCTCCTGGACAGATTTCTCATAGACTGTCAGACCACTTTGCAGGAGATGCTGGAATTCAGACGAGGCTGGGTCAGTGGGACCACACCTTGACCAGGACTGCTTAGTTAGGTATACCTCTTGCTCTCTATTTAAACCTAAACCTCATGTCAGTGCCCCAAAGATGGATCCCGGCTCACTGGACCTCTTGTTCTTCTTTCCAGTATGGCCACATTGAATAAATCTCTCTGCTTTTCACCGTCACTCATCCGTTTAATTGGCCTGCTGAGGACAGTGGCCTGGCCTAGCTTGTTAGAACTACCCAAGGCCCAGGCCCTGACCCTGACAACTCCAAAGACAGCAAGACCTTGGCCTCTTCTCCAAACACCTCTTCCTTCACTCAGCCTAACACCACATCTTTGAAGCGTGCCATCCCCTCACCCCAAGCTCTCCTCTGACCCTCCAGTTCGGCCTCCATCCTTCTAGCTTACACTAGCCGGGACCACGTCCTTTTGGAAAGCTCCTCTAGTAATGTGTTCTAGATTCCTGCTCTTCCCCACCCTCATAGCTGATTCTACATACAGACTTCAGGCTAACAAACTCCCTCCCCATCCTCTGCCAGCCAGAACCAGAGACAGACAGACTGCAAGTCCATCAATCATGTAGTACAGAACTGTCCCTCCCCACGTATAAGGGACCTCACTCTGCTCTGGGGTCCTGGACTCCTCAGAGCCCTCACCGTGCTGCTCTCTGTCCATCTATGGCATTAATAACTTTTTTTGGCGGGGGGATAGGGTCTCACTGTATAGCCCTAGTTGGTCTCAGACTCACAGAGATCTGCCTGACTCTGTTTTCTGAGTGCTGGGATTAAAGGTTTGCATCACCATACCTAAAAGAGTTATCTTTTAATAAACCCCTGACCCAAATAGAAAATGGCTTTGGTTTCCCCTTGAACACCAAACCTGAAACCTCTCAGGTCACTTGCTCGGATTTCCACCATCATATTCCCTGTCCTCTCAACACCTATGAATGCTGGCCCCAGTTCACTCTCTCTGGGCCCTGTTACCACCCCTTCTGAGCGTAGGTGACACCTGACCAAGTCCTCCAGGGAACACCCACCCTGCTGCCAGCACACCTACGCCCAAGCTGGCCAGGGAAAGAAATCACACAACCAGCCGTGCGGAACTTCACTTTGAATGCAGGTAGGGTCACAAAGCAGGAGGCATTCACTCCCCACTGGATCCCTACTCGGCCCTCCCCGTGCCCACTCCTGACTAAAGACCTGACATCATCTTCCACAGGCACAGAGGCCATGGAGGGTGCAAGGCCCCACGTGCTGCTCTGCTCTCCAAATGCACAAACTTCCCAGCGTCAGTCAACACCTTTCCCCATCCTGACCCTCCACAATGCTCTGTGCTCCCGACTCCCGACCCGAGGCCCCAGCTGACATTCTTTTCTTCTTGCACCACTCATCCTTCTCTCTGTAGAAGTATCCCCACAGCACAGACTTGTGCTACCGTATCTTCATCCTAAACACACACACCTACACACATACACACATACATATGCACACACCTACCTCTGACCCTCAAATCTCTACCTAGCTAATTACACAATTCCTCCATCCCACCAGGCTCAGCCCTTCTCTGTGGCTCTCTGGCTCTCTCTGCTTTGGCTCAGGTTCAAGTTCCTCATCCCTCTGGGCTCTCCATGGGCTAGGCGCATCCATCCCCAGTGGTTTCCTGGGCCTCGTCAAACTAGAGGACAGAGCCCAGGCCACTGGCCCTTCTTGTCGCCTCACCCCACCTGACTGTCTTCCAGGAATTTCAAACTCAACAGTTCCAAAATAGATTTCTTCATTCTTCATTCTTCCTCCTTAAAATTTGCTCCTCAGCCTGGTGAGGTGGCTCAGTGGGTAAAGGTACTTGCTGCCAAGCCTGATGACCTAAGTCCTATCCCTGGTACCCACGTACTGGAAGGAGAGAAGCTTTCTCTGAGTTCCACACACAGCATAATGCATATGTGTACATACAAAATAAAACTAAATAAATTCAATAAAAATGTTTTAATGCACTATCTATCTATCTATCTATCTATCTATCTATCTCTTCACCACCAAACTTGACAGACGCTCCTAGAAGCATGGGCATCATGACTCCTTAGAAACCAGGTGTCCTTCCCTCACCTTGCTTCTCTGCAGCTCCACTGAACTAGCTCTCCTGACGTCCCTCCCTACCCTGCCTACCACACCAGCCACAGCGGACAGGCTCCTCATGCTACCTCAGCCCCCCTTCCAACCACTGTCCACACAGCCCATGTGAACTCTGTGTGTGTTCTTGTGTGTGCAGGTGTGATATGTGTATCGGTGTGGTCATAGGTCAACATCAGATATCTTCCTCAGTTACTCTCCATATCTATTTTTTTTTTCTGAGATAGTGTCTTATGTAGCCCAGGCTGACTTCAAACTCACAATGTAGCTGAGGACAACCTTGGGCTTCTGATCCTCCTGCCTCCACATCCAGATAGCTGTGATTACAGGCATGTGTCACCATATCTGATTTTACAGTGCTGGGAACTGAACCCAGGCTTCATGACTTCTAGGCAGACATTCTATCTACTGGACCACACCCGAAGCCTCCCACCTTATTTTTTGAGAGAGAGTCTCTGGCTCGCCTGGAACTCACTAATTAGGTAAGACTAGATGGTCAACAAGCCACAGAGACCCTTCTGTCTCCCCTTCCCAGTGCTGGGATTACAAATACAAGCCGCTGTACCAGGCTTTATTTTTTAACGAGGATTGGGGGGATCAAACTCTGGTCTTGCTTGCATGGCAAGCACTTTACTGACTGAACCACCTCCCCAGCCCTTGTTTGAATTTTCTAAAACAGCAGTGTGCTTACTGTTCTAATGGTTCACTGTGGATAAAAGCTAAACTCTCTGTTAAAGGGCCCCAAACCTTTGCCCAGTCAGCCTTGCCTCTTCCAGTCACTGCACCAAGCACTCCCTACCTAAGGCTTCTCTCAGATTATAGAGGAAGAAAGACCTGAAAAAGGGAGCAAGGTCCAGTCCAGGTGCTGCAGACAGGGCTGGGCAGGTGGCTTAGCTCAGCTGGTACAGTGCTCATCTAGCATGCACAAACTCCTGGGTTTCGTGCCCTGCCCTACATAAACCTGGTGTGATGGTACACACCTGTAGCCCCAGCACTGAGGAGGTGGAGGCAGGAGGATCAGAAGTTGAAGGTCGTCCTCAGCTACATAGGGAGTTCAAGAACAGCCTGGGCTACATGACTCCCTGTCACAAAACAACAAAAGAAAGAAAGAGAAGTTGGAGACCTTTGTGACCATGCAGCAGGGAGAGGCAGAGCCAGTATGAGATAACACCTGAGAATGGGGCTGGGAAGATGGCTCAGTGAGTAAAGTGCTTGCTGCAGAAGCACAAGGACCTGAGTTCAGACCCTAACACCAACGTACAAATCAAGAGTGATAGCATGACTGTAATTCCAGTACAGGGAGATAGAGGTAAGTTAGTCCCTGGGGCTCACTGGCCAGTCAGTCTAACTGAATCAGAAAGCTCCAGGTTCAGTGAAAGAGCCTTCTCAAAAAGCAAGGTGGAGGGGCTGGTAAGATGGCTCAGTGGATAAAGGAGCTTGTTGCTAAGCCTGACAGCCTAAGCTCGATCCCTAGGACCCACACAGTAAACTGCAAGCTGTCCTCTGACCTGTATACACACAAAATAAGTAATGGTAATTTAAAAATAAGATGGAGAGGGGCTGGAGAGATGGTTTAGCAGTTAAGAACACTTGCTGTTCTTCCAGAGGACCGGGGTTCGATTCCCAGCACCCACATGGTGGCTAACAACCATCTGTAACTCCAGTTCCAGGGGATCTGACACCTTCTTCTGGCCTCTGCAGACTTTGTACGACACTGATGCACTTATATACATGCAGGAAAAACACTCATATACATTAAAAATAATAATAGCTTTTTTAAAAGGCGGAGAACAATGGAGAAGACACTTGGTGCCCACTTCTGGCGTCCACACAGACAAGGAGCAACAGAGGAAGGGGCAGCTGAGGCATTCAGGAGCCTGGGCCAAGCTTAAGGGTGTCTCCCAGAGAATGGGAGAGTCACTGGAGAACTTCCAGAAAATGGGGGACATCAGGCAGCTGTGTGTTGAAAAGATCACTTTGGCTTCCCAAAGGAAAAACTGCCAGAAGGGGGCAAGAACAGATGTGGCACATGCACAAGCCAGCGACAATGACAGCTGGGGCAGGAGGGTGACAGTGGTTATGGGGAAACTGGCTACACTTTACAACAACTAGACCATTTAATGGCACCAACTACTGAAACAGCTGGTATAATTTGAGATTTTCTTCTAAAGCTCCATATGCAAGTATTACTAGAGATACTCCCTTGCCCAAATCTTCTCCTAATGGTAGGATCAGCTTATCAATTGTAAATCACTGGCTTATCAATTGTAAATCACTGGCTGCAGACTTAGGTTCAGTTCCTAGCACCCCAGGGCAGCTAACAACCGTTTGTAACTCCAGTTCCAGGGGATCAGAGGCCTTCTGGCCTCCACAGGCATTGTATCAAGTGGTGCACTTAGACACATGCAGGCAAAACATGCACACACAGACACACACACACACGAATAATAAAAGAATCCCACTTTTTTCCCTATGGTGCTAAGGACCTCATGCACACTAAGCAAGTACTCCACCACTGAGTTACATCCCCTGGCACAAGAGTCTCACTAGTGCTCTGGGGATCGCTCTCTGCCACCTTCCAGGCTAGACTTACTGGCAGGCCATCACACCCACCTAGCATTTATATGGGTCCTGGAATCCAAACTCTGGTCTTCACACTTGCATGGCAAACACTGAGCTATCTCCCCAGCCTAAGAATGTGGGGAGTAGGTTCCCAGCACCACATAAAACAAACAAACAAAACAAAAAACAAAGAACTGTGACATCTTTACTTATTCCACTTTCTCCCAAGAACTCTACACATTCTGTTTAAGGTTCCGATCCTTGTTTTCCTACCTTTATGTGTCTAAGTTCTATTTTCCAAAAGATATCTCTCGTAACTTACACCCACGCTTTTTCCACACAGAATCCTGGAAAAACATCTCCCCAGGCACAGGAAAACCTTTCTGGGATCTCAGATAAGAGTAGGCACTGTTCCCAGTGGGAAATGATATGTCAAGAAAGGAAGGAAAGGAGCTGGGGCACAACACGCACGAGACCCTGAGTCCAACTGCTAGAAGAGAGAGGGAGAGAAAGAGACAAAGAAGACAAGACTCTGAAGTGGTCAGATAAAGTGGAGAGCATACACAGGAAAGCCAAGACATACCACTTTAAAAGAAGAAACATTTCAGGATTGGCAAGATGGCTCATGGGTCAAGGCACTTGTTGCACAGGTTTACTGACCTGAGTTTGATCCTGGGAACCCATGTAAAGGAAGGAAGGAAAGAATCAACTCCACAAAGTTGTCCTCTGACCTCCACATGTACACTGTGACAACCACACAACAATAACAATTTAATCAAAAGACTTTAAAAGGAGTTTTAACCCCAGCATTTGGGAGGCACAGGCAACTGGATCTCTGTAAATAGCCAGTTCCAGGCCAGCTGGGGAAGACCATGTCTCAAAAAAGAGCATTTTTTTAAAGAAAAAAGGCTTTTGTGCACAGCTCCAGCCCATGGTTGCTTGGCTTGTTAATGGAGGAAGCCATTTACCTCTAGGTGACAAGCGGCACAGTCAGAAGAGGCGGAATTCCCAAACACCGGTAAAGGGGATACCCAAAGAGCCTAGGCCCCACCAACTCCCCAGGGGGCCATGAGCTAGTGACCAAACCTTTACTACACAGGCCTCTGGGGAACATTTCCCAAATCCTAGCCATACTGTCCCCCCAACACGAGCACCTTAGACACTCCCTGCTGTACTCAGTCACAGCGAGGATAGAGAGCTACAGCCACCTTTTTCAGAGGGCTCACAGAAGTGAAAGGGCATGCTCCAGGCCAGGCCACTGGGGAAGCTCCAGAACTGGTCTGCAGATGTAGCTCAGTTGGTATAGTGCTTGCTTTGCACACACCAAATCCTGGGATCCATCCCCACTTGCACTCCAGCACACAGAAGGAGAGGCAGGAGGATCAGAAATTCAACGTCATCCCTGGTTATATATCAAGTTCAAGGGCAGCTTGGGGTACTTAAGACCATGTTTCAGGTATACACACAAAGTTCCAAAACCAGCATTCCTTGGCCTTTAACGCAAGCCTTCTGTTCTTCCTAGGTCACCCTGCTTCTCACAATGGAACACCACAATCGAGGCTTAAGGACTTAAGGAACACCGCCTAGACTTGTTCTGAGATTTAACATCCAAGATTCTTGCTGTGCTTAGAACCTACTGCGCATCTAAAACTCACCCGCCCCCGCCCCATTACCAGGCCCTCGCTCTCCTCAAAACGTAAGAGGAATAGAGGTGATGAAAGCAGGGCAGGGCAGTCAGTTCTCATGTCTACGAGAGTTGAAGGCGTCATGGGGCGCTTCGGTGGGCACTGAGTTCACCTAGGGCACTGAGAACCTCTCCCCAGAAGACTCGGCTGATATCCATCAAAGTCTCAGGGTTCTGGTAGTCACTTGGAAGTGAGCACAGAGGGAGGAAGGACGCCGCTCCTCCCAGCTCTGTGGGCGCGGCGCTCACCGGGGTGCAGTTCAGAGCCACGCAGGGACATGGCTTCACACAGAGAAGTGAGACAGGACCAGGTCACCCCTTCAGGCCACCATGCTTCTAGAAACCACCTTCAGTGCCAGCCACACAACGAAAGGCATTTTGCAAGGCAGGGTCAAAAAGTAATTTCCAACCAACCAGCCGCCCGCCACCCCCGCTCCCCCGCTCCAAACTTACGGAACCCAGCCCCTAAGTCACCCAAGTATAAGCTGCTACGTTTCAAACGGAGTTTTTGCAACCTTTTATAGCTTTGAAGGGGCTGAGGAAGTAGACCAGCGCGGGCAGGAGGCCCGAAAGGGCAGGAAGTGGCCACTGGTGGGGAAAGGGAAGGACAGGCGACAAGGAAAGAGAGGCTGGGGAGCCGCACCCATGTCCTCGGCGCCCCCAGATCCAGAGGAGAGGTCCCCGGGGCTTTCCCAGCAGACGCCTCCAAAACCAGTAGGGCAGCGGCCCTGGGGCGTAGTCCTACTACAGGGGAGAGACGTGTCCCTCGCGCGGAGACCGGAGGCCTGAAACCGCAAGGGGAGCGCACCCAGGTGCCCATCCCAGGGCGCACCCCGCGCCGAGGGGCCCCGAGAGGCGCAGCATCCTTACCTGGGGGACCCGTCCCGCCGCACCTCGGGCCTTGCGTCCAACCGGCCCCGCCGCCCTCACGCGCGCCCCGCCCCGTCCCGGGGCTGGACCCCAGCGGTCCCCAGCCGATTTGTCATCCAGCGGCCGGGAGCTCGCGTCCCCACCCCCCGGAGCGCGCTCCCGCCGTCGGCCGGGCAACCCGGCTGGCCAGAGCGCGCCCTCCCTTCCTCTCTCTGAGGCTACGCCCCCCCACCAATCCGAAGAGGCCCTTCCGAACTTCTGCCAATGATGAGTGGCCGAGGAGCCTGGGGCGGGGCCTCACGGGCGGCCACGCCCGCCTCCTCTTCCTTCACCTCCTCGGCGGGACGCGTCGCACGTGACTGCTGCTGCAGTGGTGGAGCCTGGGAACTGGTCGGGGACGCCAGGCGTGGGCGGGTGTTCTCCGGGAGAAGCGGAGGCGAAGCCAAAGTGGTGAAAAGCCGGAGGGAGGGACAAAGCCGATGGACAGAGACCAAGATGGAGGACTAGGTGGCCGAGTGTAGCCTGTGCCTGGTATGGAGGGAGACAGGCAATTCTGGAGACCCTTGGCCCAGACCTCCACGTGCCACCGCCTTATCTAATAACATCCTATTAGTAATGGAGTTACATCTGTTAACTTGACCTTAGGTCACTTGCCAGATCCAGAGCCCTAACCCCAGTCATAGCCTGAGGCCAGAACTGCACTGACTACTTATTTTCTCCCACAAGCTGTTCATCCATCTCTCTCCAACCCAGCAGCTTGTAATTTTCTATCCAAATAAGATTTCGACTACGGTTGATGTTCTAGCTGAATACAAGCCACCTTCCGTATCTTAACAAGTTATGGGACCTCCCTCCCCACCTCTGTGCAAACGCAATGGCACATTTCACTATATCGCAGTTAATAGTTAAACGTTTAATCTTTAAGGAGAAGGATTAGTTCTTGTTCAGTGTTACAGCGGCCAGTACTGTGTAACTATTCTTGTTGATAATTCTAAATTAGGACACATGGGTATTATATCAGAGGGGCTATGCTTTGTTTAAATGGCTCTGTGTCAGCAACTAACAGACCCAGAACTCCCACTGACATCCCTAACAAAAAATACAGTCTTGGGACCTGCAAGATAAATGTACTCTAAGAGAGAAAAGTAGGGTCGACAGGAGGGGACACCTGAGGATGTCAACACTCAAACCTGTCCCCATGAATTTACAGCAGTAGGCAGTCAGGAAGCGTAAGCTAAAGGAGAGCCCATCCATGCAACTAGCAGTTACTTAATTAGGAAGTTACTTAAACCTTCAGGGTCTCTGTTCCCCAACTAGCCAATAGAAGAAGTACCTCTTAGCCATAGGGGTACAAATTTAAGGGAGGTTACACAGAGTTCTCTGTAAAAACCCAAGTCCTGTGCAAATGTGGACTTCTGCAGTGATGGGCAGAAGAGGTTAAGATTCACGCTCCGATGTGTTACACTTTGATCAAAAGCAAACTTAGATAATAAAGCTATCCACAAGTGAGTTCAGGGGACAGGGTTGAGAATTAGGCTACAGACAAGCCCGGATTTGCCCGTTCCCACCTTCTATGCAGCCTCACTGACCTTTTCCTGGAGGTGGGATTGCTATTTCTTTGGCTTAAAAACAGGATGCACTGGGCTGTCTGAGAAACGCTGACTCACATCTATCACTGGGGTCACAGTCTGGAAGTACCAGTCCCTGGTGGAGAGTGGCAGACTCAGGAGGAACAGGATCCCCGTGGAGGGGCTGTTTCACACAGCACATGTGCCCCTTTGTGCAAAGGGCACTGAGGACCACGGAAATGGCCAAGGCCGTGTCCACGTGGGACATGGTTTGTTGAGCTTCTCCTGAGGGAACTCTGACTCCTGTCAGTCAGAGGCCAAGCAGCAGGAATACAGGATCCCCAGTAAGTTTCCTCTAATCTGAACCATATGGAAAGAACATTGTAAACACTGCCTCCTTCACAGAGATATGTGTGAGTGAACTGTCAGTCTTTGTGCTGTTTGAAAATCACTCTGTCCTCCTCTGATACTAGGTAGCACTGAACTTAGCCGCCTGTGCTTAGGTAGGGCCAACCAATGTCTAGTGAGCAGAAATGGCACATCAATCATTTCTGCGACTGCACCTTAGTTGGCAGAGATCTTGCCTAGTATGCATGAGGCCTTGGATTCTATCCCCAGTAACACATAAACAGGGCATGGTGGTACATGCCTGTAATTCAAGAGGTAGGGGCAGAAGGAGCAGTTCAAGGTCAACCTGAGCTACATGTGGAATTTGAGGTCAACCTGGGCTATATGAGACTCTGCATAAAAAAATTAAAGAAAGACGGCCTGGAAGGATGGCTGAGAGGTTAAGAGCACTGGCTGCTCCTGTGAAGGATCCAGGTTTGGTTCCCAGCACCCACATGGCAGCCAACAACTGTCAGTAACTTCAGTTCCAGGGAATCCAGTTCCTTCTTCTGATCTCCGTGGGCATTGCACAACACGGGTGACTTGCATAATACAGGCAATACACTTATACACATAAAATTTACAATTAAATATTTTTTAAAAGAAAGAAAGGATGGAAGAACGAAAAGAATAGAATTAATTGCTTTCTTGTTGCTTAGGTCTGTTTAAAGAGGTGACACTACCATCAACCTGGGTCATTCTCAACCTGAGTCACATCTCCCAACAACCTGGGGTGGACATCCAGCCTAATGAGAAACAAGCTATTGTGATTTGAAGACACTAAGTGTATCTGTTAGCTTTGTGTTACTACAGTGAAATACCCGAGACAGCCAGCTTACGAAGAAAAAAGTTAATTTTTCTTTGCCTTGGAAAACAAAGCCCAAAACTGAGTTAGGGGAACCTTGGGTTGCTGAGAACAGAGGATGGCTGCACAACATAAGGAAGTGGTCACTGTGGTGTTTTGAATGGGAACTGTCCACCACAGGTTCATGTATTTTAGCATTTGTATCCAGTTGGTGGTGCTGTTTGGATATGGGTCCTTGATGGAGGGAGCATGTCCCTGGGGGCAGGCTTTGAGAGTTGATAGCCTTGCCTCACTTCCATGTCCTTTGTGTGGATGGAGACGAGATCTCTCAACTTCCTGCTCCAGCCACCTGCTGCCACCCTCTCCCCGACTCCCCTGCCACTATGGACTTTCTCTCTGGACCCATATGCCCAAATAAATTCTTCCTTCTTTACATTTTGTGGGTCATGGCATTTTATCACAGCAACAAAAAATAACTAGCACAGTCACCATGTAAACAGAAAACAGAAAGACTGGGGTTCTATAGTCACTTTCATGGGTGCACCACAGTAACCTAGAGACTTACTACTGGGCCCCTCCTTCCAAATTTTTTGCCACATCTCAGCAGCACTACTTGGGGAACAAACAAGCCTTTTATCACAGTGGCCCCTTGGAGCCACTCAGATCACACAGATTATAGCACTAAGATTTGGAAGTTGTTATACACAGCTTAGCTTAGCCCGCTCTGACTGACACAAGGTCAGTGTGCCAAGTGTAGTGTGATGACATAGCGGAGAAACCAACCTACAGGACGCTCAACCATTCAGACTGTGTCTTTGCAAGTTGTATTGTCAGGACCTGAGGGATGAGGAAGAATAAGTCTTGGTCAACGCATGGGGAAGGGGAAAGACAAGAGAGTATTTTAGGCAGAGGAGCAAGCCTGTGAAAAGTCAAAAGGGCTGGGGTAATGCTCAGTGGGCAAAGTGCTTATTGAGCAAACATGAGGGCCTGAGTTCAGATCCTCAGCACCCCTATGAAAATCTGGACATGATTGCGCTTGCCTGTAACCCCAGCAGGGTAGAGACTTGTGGATTCTGGGAGCTCACTGGCCAGCTAGCCTAGCTGATTCAGTGAGAAACTGTTTGGAGAGGAAGGAAGAAAGACACGCAGTGGCCTCCACACACATGCACAAACATACATATATACACACAAAGAAAGGGAGGAAGGGAGAGAGAGAGAGAGAGACATAAAAAGTGGGATCTTGAGGAGGCCTGCTGAAAGTGCATGTGGTGAAGTGCGTGCACTGGACAGAGAGCTCACACCAGGGCTTCAATGTTCTGCCAAGCAAATTGAAACTGACTTCTGGTATGATCTGGGCTGCAGATGAGGTACAAGCAAAAGTTTGAGTCACCTTGACTTTGGGAATAAAAAGATTATTCAAGGGGCTAGGGAGACTGGCTCATCTGGTAAAGCATGAGGACCCGAGTTTGGGGTAAAAGCTGAGCACCACAGGACTAGACTATAGTCCCGGCACCGGGGTGATGGAGACAGAATCCCTGGGGCTGAGCGGCCAGCCTACATGAATTGGTGAGCTCCAGGCAAAGCAAATCCCTTTCTCAACATGGAGATCAGCTGAGGAAGATACCTGCTGCCCTCTGGCCTCCATACAGCCACACACATAAAGACCATAAGGGAGAATGGGTGGCAAGATGTAGGGATGGAAGTAAGAACACTCCAGGAGACCCAGTTTTCAGTCATCACATAAGAGATTTGGGGGATGGCAGGAAGCGGGGCACAAGAGAATCAAAGGCACATTTTCCTGCCAAACCCCTAGGTGCCCCAGAGGTGCTGTAACCCCAAAGATGTGAGGACCCCAAGAGTCAGACAGGATGGTTGTGGTGAAGGGTGCCGGCCAGCTTAAAGACTGGTTCCAGGAGCGGGCAGGAGGGTGTAAATCATGCTAACTAGAAAGATCATAGATCAGAGCTGGCATCGCTGTAGGTGCTTGAATCTTGGTGAGAAATGCCCTCTATGGACTCATGTCCTTGGACACCTGTCCCCAGCCAGTGGTGGTGTTCCTGGAGAGGGTGGAACCTTTAGACCTTTAGGCAGTGGAGCCTTGCTGGAGGAAGCAGATCACTATAAAACCTCAAGGCCAGCCACACTCCCTGCTTCCTCCCTGCTTCTCAGCTGCTGATGTGTGACCAGCGGCCTCTTGCTCCAGCCACCGTGCCTCTTCTTCTGGTGTTATGTCTTCTCCATCATCATGGACTGATCCCCTCAAATCACAAGGCAGAATAAACACTCCCTTAAATTATTTCTGGTCAAAGCCAGGTGTAGTACATGCCTTTGAATCCCAGCATTTGGGAGGTTTGGCAGGGGAATCTCTGTGAGATGTAGGCCAGCCTGGTCTACACAGTGAGTTCCAGGCTCACTGGGGCTACAGGAAAAAGTAATGGAAAAACTAATGGAAAAAGTAACTAATAGACTGCCCCAATTAGCAAAGAAAGAAGGTCACCAGTCTACAGGGGGTGTGGGCTGGGAGGCGTCCCCACCTGCTGAGAGTCACTGAAAGACTCCACCACTCAAGACCCAGATGTTCTCTCCTTACTTCCTGCAGTTTGCTCTTGTTGCCAAGAGCAGGTGCCATACACCTGTCCCCAGGAAGGAATAAGCAATGGCAACGCACTGTGCCCATTCGCTCCTGGCCATCTGTGTCATCCAGTTGGTCAGAACCTGGAGTCCCAGGCCAGTTCTAGCCAGAGAGTGATAAGGAAAAAGTTACAGTTTTATAAGTAACTGTATTCTTACAGAATGTCCTGGTAACCTTAGGCCATGTGACATCTCCTTTGTTTTACTTGCTGGTGGACACCTTGAACTATAACCCTGGGATGCTCAGAGATGCCGTATTGTCTGAGGTGTTCTCACTACCCTGAGATGTTCTTTACTCTGTAAAGTCTTAAAGCTCTGTGATGCTCTCTGTTCACTCTATCTGACTGTTAATAAAGATGTAAAACTAAGAGAATGGAAAGTTCACCAAATGGTTTAATGATGCAATTGGTCCAATTAGTCCAAGATAAGTATGGAACTGACGTGTCAGAAATCTAAACTTCTGCTGATGATATCTGATATTGCAAACTGAAATGACTGACTAAGTCCTAGGCCAATTAGCCAACCCAAGTTGTAGATCAAAAGGCAGCAGATGTCTTGTCCCAAATTATGTTGACTGAGTGAACTTGGGAATTTCCTGAGATAACATGGCCTCTTTAAAAAAAAAAGCAAATACATATGGCCCAGATGCTAATCATAAAGTGATGATGTAAAATTCAATATTAAATCTTCATCTGTACTTTGGATTGGGGCCCAGAGAATCCAGAAAACCTTTGTTGCTTCTGGGGTCCTCATGCATGAGTAAGGAATAAACAAGTTTTCTTATTTTCTTCTGGGTGAATGTTTGGTCTCTTTGCTGTTCAAAGAATTTTTCCATAACAAAAAGATCCAAGAACTTTCATATACTACGATGATGGAAGGAGTATCAGCTAGCTATTTTTCTCAACTGTGACAAAATGTCTGACAAAAACAACTTAAAGAAGGAAAGTTTTCTTTTGGCCCACAGTTTGAGGGTACAGACCATCATGGTGGGGAAAGCCTGGTAGCAGGATCTTGATTGCATCCACAATCAGGAAGCAGAGAGAGATGAATGCTAGTGCTCAGCTCACTTTCTTCTTTTTATGCAGTCCAGGCCCCCAGCCTATGGGATGGCATCACTCACAGCTCAACTCAATCCAGAAACTCCCTCAAAGACTTTCCCAGAGAGTTGTCTCCTAGGTGATTTTTGATCCTGTCAAGTCGACAGTCAATATTAACCATCACAGACAGTTTAGCTGTCTCTCTAAGAAGAGATTCCACTTCAGAGCTATCCCAGAGCTAGGGACAGCATTACTGGAACTTTATACAGCCTGGGCAACAGCCCATACCACCACTCCTCACCGATGCTGCTAGTAGTCCCAAAGGCGTTCCTGGCATTATTCCCAAACATATTCCAAAACTTTGACTTGGTTGCTCACTTGGGCAATTGCCACTGTAAGAAAACTACTGGGAAGAGAGGTTAAAACTGCCTCTTTTAAAAAGTTCTTTTGTGAGAGATATTCTCCCTCCATAACCATCTTTCTCCACAATGTCTGCAGTCCCAACACCCAGTGCGAACTAACCAGATGTTCCTGGGAATTGTTCCTCCAGAAAGCCAACAGCCTGGCTTTCATCCTGCAGCCAAAATACAGTAAAATAAAAACAAAAACAAAAACCAAGGGACTGGGGAGATTGCTCAACAGTTAAGAGCATATACTACTCTTCCAGAGAACCTAAGCTTGATTCCCAGAACCCACATCAGGTAGCTCACAACCACCTGTGATTCCACCCTCCAAACACAACTGTGCTCGTGCACAAACACCCCCACACATACATGTAATTAAAAATAAAGTAAATCTTGAGCTAGATGTGGTGGCACACATCTTTAATACCAACACTTGGGAGGCAGATGCTGATAGGTGTGTTCAAGGTCAGCCTGCTCTACATATCAAATTCCAGACCAGCCAGGGTGACATAGAGAGACTCTGTCTTTAAAAAAATAAGAAGAATAAAGTTATACATGATCCTGGCTGGGCTTATCCTGCCATTATAGCATACACAGCATCACCTCCCAGAACTGAAGTAAAGTCTGTCCTCTAATTGTCCATCCTTTTTGTGGTCTGCCCTACAGGGTTACCTCCAGTCTGTCTCCCAACATCATGAAACCTCATGCTCTGAGCTTCCTAAACCTGTCCACAGTAAACAACTTCCACAAACCTGCTGCTCGACCTCTAGGTACATGGTGAAAGCCACTGCCCAGTGACAGCTTTGGTCCAGGGGACCATGAAAGGAAATGAGACTTAAATATCTAGAGGCTATACTGAGTTCTCACTGAAGTGAAAGGCTCTTGGCAAGGCTGAGGCTGTGGCTCAGCCGCGAGGGTGCTCACCTAGCACACACAAAGCTCTGGGGTCCATCCCTGCACTGCATAAATGAGATACGGTGGCATATGCCTGAAATCCCAGCACCTGAGAGAAGGCAGGAGAATCAGAAATTCTTCCTCAACTACACCAGGATCTTCAAAACAAGAGCCAAAAAAGTCCATCCTGCCCTAGTTGCTTTTGTCAGGTATTTTGTCAGAGCAACAAGACAGTAACTTGTCAGACCGTGTGCTGGCTTTTCCATTGCACATCTTGCTCAGCCTCTCAGGCGGGCATGGTTATCTCCAATATCTGAAGCCAGCTGGTGAGGACCAGATCAAGCCTCCAGTCAGCTGTGCCTGGAGACAAGCCCACGCTCTCACTCCAGTCCCCACCACCTGTGCCTCGGTGGCAGTGGGCTGAGTTCAATCCAGCCATGGTAGTGTGGGCCTGAGATCCTGGTGCTGGGGAGGCAGGCACAGGAGGATCCCTGGGACCCACTGGCCAGCCAGACTAGCTAAATCAGTGAGTCCAGGTTCAGTGAGAGACCCTGGCTCAAAAACTAAGGTGAGGAGTGATAGAGGAGAACACCTAATGTTGAGCTCTGGCCTCCACACGCATATACACCTGTCACACACACACAAAACCCCACACATTCTCAGTTTTTAAAACTACATACTCATGAACCAGCCATGGTGGCGCATGACTTTAATCCCAGCACTCGGCAGAGGCAGGTGGATCTCTGTGAGTTCTAGGACAGCTGGAGCTACAAGGAGACCCTGTCTCAAAAAAAATGAAAAAAGAAAAAATTATATTCTCTTATTGTGGTGTGTGAGTGTATGTGGGTGTGTGTGTATGAGAGAGAGAGAGAGAGAAAGAGAGAGAGAGAGAGGAGAGCGCTCATATGTGCCACAGAGTGCATGTGGGAGGCCAGAGGACAGCTTGCAGGAGTCAGTTCTCTCTTTCCTCCATGTGGGTTTTTGAGAATGAACCCACGTTATTCTTGGTCCCACTAGAGGAACACAGTGTATTCCAGCTGAGAAGGGCTGTGAAGAAGTTGGTAGAGTGCTTCGGTGTGAATAGAGCCCCAGGGTCCATTCCAGCACCCTATAACCTGGACAGGGTGGTACACACCTATAATCCCACCAACTTCATCACGGCCCTGTGGCCTTCTCAGCTGGGATACATTGTGTCTCCTCTAGTGGGACCGAGGTGATGATGGGTCCAAGGACCTTGCAGTTGTGCTTCATCTACAGCTCCAGGCAGTGACACTGTTGCTCCATATCTGGGTTTGGCCGAGACTTCTCCTCTTCCCCAGGAGAGCAGCTCTCAGCCAAAGGCAAAGCAAGTACCTCATGAAGCCCCCTCTAGGACATTCCCTGAAACCTGGGCCCTTCATATGTGATACCAGAAGCCAGTCTTCCCTAGGAGTTCACAGCCCATGCAGCAGGGAGGTGACTTGGGGAGAGTGACCAGGAAGGCCACAGGAAGAGTCACTTCTGATGGAGGGAGGACCTGGAATGAGCTAGAGCAAGACTCTGGTTAGGCACACTGTCTCTCCTAGTAGGAGGGAGCATGAATGTGACTTTAGAGCCAAACACTGCACTCTTCAATAGCAGCTCTCAAGACTGGGGAGATGGCTCAGCCAGTAAAGTGTGAGGTCCTGAGTTCAATTCCAGGACCCATGTAAAAGAAAACTTGGCAAGGTGGCACCACAGTGACGGGAAGGTAGAGACAGACAGATCCCTTGGGCTCTCTGGCCAGCCATTCTAGCCTACTTCGTAAGTTCCGGGCCACTGAAAGACCCGACCTCAAAAAACAGTGTGGAGGGCTGGGTGTGATGATTCACAGCTTTAGTCTCAGCACTTGGGAAGCAGAGGCAGGCAGAGCCCAGTGAGACCCAGGTCAGCCTGGTCTATATGGTGAGTCCCAGGCATCTGGGGGCTACGGGAGACCATGTTTCACAAAGATCAAACAAACAAACAAAACAAAACAACAAGATGGTGCCAGGTATGGTTTGTTGCATAATCCTATAATTTCTGCACTGGAAGCCTGGGAGGAGGATCAAGAGTTCAAAGCCAGCCTGGGATACACAGCAAAAAACTATTTTTAAAAAAGGAAATGAGGGGCTGGAGAGATGGCTCAGCAGTGAAGAGCACTGGATACTCTTGCAGAGGACCGGGGTTCAATTCCTGATACCCACATGGCAACTAACAATAGCCTATAACTCTAGTTCCAGGGGAATCCAATACTTTCTTCTGACCTTGGGCATTGCACAACACAAGTGCACTTACACACATGCAGGCAATACACTCTTACACATAAAAAGTAAAATGTTTTTTAAAAGTTAAAGAATAAAACAAAGTACCCAAAGAAATATAGCACAAGTTGTGTTCTATCCTCCACAAACATGTGCATACGTGTGTATGCACCCTGCACATCATATGCACTTAAATACATACACATGACTCAGTCAACACATGCTGTGTGACCCCAGGCAAGTCTCTTGACCTCTCTGAGCTTTAGCTATATGCTGTTTTACAGGGAAATCCAGGCCCACCTTCTATATCCACTTGACTTTCACTCTTTAGTGCAGAGACCCTCTTCCCTCCAACCCAGGCCCTGCTTCTGAAATCGCCCACATTTAGACTCTGGACTGGAGGAAAATCCTTGCAGTTGAAGGGTATCAGCCCTCCCTTTTCCGATATGGGCTGGCTAGTTCTAAAAGGGAAAAACAACCTCCTACGCAGCATCTCAGTTTGCTCCAGCTGTCTTTGTGTTCTGGCTTCTGGGGAAACACAGGGTTCCACGATAGTTTCCTTCCTGGCCCCCCACCACCCCTGCAGAAATTCCCTAATGGCCGCCAAGTTCTGAAATAAGGAGAGAACATTTCTAAAAAGAAGCCAGTGGTGGAGTCCAGAGCTGTACCCGGTGGTCACCTGGGTCACATGCCCATCAGTGCATGGCTGCTGAAGACACTGGGGAGGTGAAAGAGAAGTGAAGCAGTCAGATTCTGAGGAAGGCTCTGACAGAGCTCACCCACACTAAGGTTGCTCTTGGCATTCAGACTCCTGGCCGGGGCTGGGGATGTGGCTCAGTTGGTACAGTGCTTGCCTAGCGTGCTTGAAGCCCTGGGTTCCATCCTCAGCATGGCATTAACTGGGCATGGTGCACACCTGTAATCACAGCACTTGGAGGACGGAGGCAGGAGGATGAGAGGTTTAAGACTGCTCAGGGAGGAAGTAAGCACTGTGAAAGCCCATGGAGGCAGGGAGCCCAGCATCCAGTGGGCATTTGTGGGGCACTTTTCTCTAGTTGGCAGCTTTTGGGCAGTAAGGCCAGACAAGGAGCAAATCCACCCTCCTGGGACCTGAGGAGGGAAACAGGAGGGTGTGGCCACCTGTCAGTCATCCTCATCTTCTTCCATCTTTGATGACTTCAAAGGCTCAAGACCCCAGATTCACCTGCACCTACCCAGGGGCGGTGGGCATCTAGCTGAGGATGGGATGAGACTCGGCAGCACAGAACCGGCCTGCTCCATGCTTTCGACTCTCCCTGGCACCACATAGTGAGAAACAGAACCTGAGGGCTAAGTTCAGGAGGAAGAAACACTCAAGGAAGTTCTGGGAGAGAACTGGATTCCAACTGTGAATACAAGGAAATAGAGACCCACAGAGAAGCACCTCCCTACCCAAGCCAAGGGCAACCTCAATGAGCAAACTCATATTTTCCACCTTATATACTAGGAAAGGCGACATGAGGCTATGGGGACAGAAAGTCCAGGACAAAGACTGTGACTCATCCTTAGTCAGGGCACCTGGCTCATAGCCAGTCCTTGTACTGCCCTGCCTGGCCAAGGTGCTGCCTTCTCAACCAACTGCAGATGGAATCAAGACCCAGGTGTCCTATTGCCTTCTTCAGTGACTCCCCTGCCTCCTGCAAACACCCAGACCCCCCAGCCCTGCACCAGGCCTAGCCCCATGTCCTGGGGCTCCCTAGATGGGGCCTATAATGTGGTCTCACCATCCTCCCCAACCCTCTTCTGCTGCCCTTGGTTGTTATTTCCTGTCCTTCCAATACACCAGGTAAACTTAGATCTAAGCAGGATGAAGCTGGAGCCTCCTTTTGGCTATCAGACTTTGATACAATGGACCCCAAGAAATTGAAATTTCCCCAGGAATCTCAAACAGAGAACAGGAAAAGCTGAAGCCTGGTGTCAGCCAGAGAGGGAGCTTGTCTTTTGGAAGAGATTTTACACACCACTTACAATTTGTCAGCTCACCTTGGAGGAGAGACAGTAATGGTCAGTGGTGGGCAGGACCACAGTTGAACAGGAGGCTTAGCAGTGCTCGCCTCTTACCCCTTATGTAAACTTAAATCTAGGGGCTGGGGAGAGGGCTCTGGCTATTCTTGAAGAAGATCCAAGTTCAAATCTCAGCACCCATGTGGCAGCTAAAACTGTCTACAACTCCAGCTCCAGGGGATTCGACGATGCCTTCTTTTGTCCTCGGCAAGCACGGCATGACCTGGGTACACTTATACACATCTTGAAGGCGTTAACACTCATATGCCTAAAATAAAAATTAATTTTTTAAAAACTTAAATCTCACAACAGAACCTGGAAGACGGGCTTGGGTGGTCTCTGGGCCTCTTGTTCCTCTTCCCAGTGTGGCCACATTGAATACATCTCCTTTCTCTACTTGTCACTTGTCTCCTTAATCGCAGGCAGGTAGCTGAGCCTTGCTCGTTATGGCTGCCAGGGCCTAGCTCTGACCCTGACAACTCCAGTAACAGTTATGAATCCTCCTCAAAACCTTGTCACCCTGCTCATCCCACATCTGGCTCCTTGTACCCCAGCCCCAGGAGCTTCTAGAGGTGACTGTAAGGGCTGTCTTCCTGTGCTTGGCTGAGCAAAAGAGGAAGGATGCATTCATTGAGTGCCTACTGTGTTCTGGCTAGGTTTATGAAGATGAGTCAAGTATGAGCCACCGCATACCCCTGACGTGGCCTGGTCCCCTTTAACAAGTAAGGAAGCCCAGGCCTCAGAAGTGTGATCTCTGTGTCCTTTTGGTGAGGCCCAGCAGGCAGCAAGAGATTTCCTTGGTGGGGGTTAGAATGCTGGAGAGGTAGAGCTCAGTAAGTTGGGCCTGAAAACTGAAGAGAATTTTGAGGGTGAAGGGAGCCACAGGCAGACGAGGCTGGTTCTGAGACACACACAGCCCTCAAGGCAGGGTGCGCACAATGAGCTGGGCTCAACTGGGAAACTGCGAAAACTCCACCACCAGCAGAAACTCTAGAATAACAGGAAGAGCCCCTGCCTGCCCTGGATACAGGAAGCTTTGGAGCAGTTCCGTGAGCAACAACATCCTCTGTATCGACAGCACTTTCCTAGAGGCTGGGCTGAGGCCTGGTGGCCTCAGGCTCCAGAGACGCTCTGTGAGAGGAAGCCACTGTGCCCACTCAGCAGAGTCCCTGCTCTTCTCTCGGAGCTCAGTTCCTTTGTTTGGCTCCCCTGAGCCTCCACTCCTCACCTGAGTCCCGGGCACCAGCGCTGTTCCTACCGTGTGACCACGTCTGTGCCACAGCAAACCATCTCTTTTTTTTTGCCCATTTCTTTCTCTTATCACAGGCTGAGGCTCAGGGCACCTGCTGAGATTTCCAAGTTCTTGTATCTCAGGCAAAGAATTGCATTAGGGACACATGGTTAGAAACAGAAATAGAGGCAGTTTATTATTAAGAAAGAGTAAGTGCCTGGTTGTGAGCATAATCCCAGCACTCAGGAGGCAGAGGCAGGCGGGTTTCTGTGAACTCGAGGCTAGCCTAGTCAATATAGTGAGACCCTGTCTCAAAGACAAATAAAGGAAAAAATTTTAAAAAGAAAAAATGTTTGATTCCTGGAAATTGAACTCAGGAAGTCAGGCTTGGCAACAGGCTCTTTTGCCCCCTGAGCCATCTCATTGGCCCCTATATTTTCTTTCTTTCTTTCTGTGTGTGTGTGTGTGTGTGTGCAGTGTGCATATTCATATGTGTATGCAGGTACACATGTAAGTGTGTGCATGTATGAGCATGTGTGTGGAGGTCAGAGGACAATCTCAGTTGTCATTCCTTCTATGCTTCTATGATCATTCACTATTATTATTATTATTATTATTTTGAAACAGAGTCTATCACTGACCTGGAACTTACCAGGTAGGCTAGGCTAACTGATCAGCAAGTCCTAGGGATTGCTGCCACCTGCCTCCACCTCCCCAGCAGTAGAGTTACAAGCATATGCTTTTTTTGAGACTCACTATGTAACTCTGGCCAGAACTCAATATGTAGACCATTCTGGCCTTGAACTCACAGAGATCTACCTACTTCTTCCTCTGGTGTGCTAGGATTAAAAAGGATTAAAGGTATGAGACACCCATCCTATGTTTGACTTTTTTTTTTAAACATAGGTCCTGGTGCTTACAAGGCCAGCCTTGCACTAACCGAGCTCTCTCCCCAGCCCTGCCCAGTTTCCAAATTAGTGTCAGTAGCCAGGGACTAAGAGTTTATAGTAGAGTTTCAACACAAGAGTTTATAGCAGAAAGCTCTTTGCTTCTGTCCTCCAAGGCTCTGCTAGGTGGCTGACTCTGATCTCCAATGACACATCAAGCTCTCTCTCCTTAGAGCTGACTTTATGTCCATCAGGGTGTTTTGGGATGTTGAAGGAAAGGCTGAGCATGGCAGTATGTGGGGGAAGCAGAGCTGCTAAGGGAACACCTGACTAAGATACGCTTCCACAAAGGCTGCAGCCAGTAACCACAGCACCCAACTTCCACCTTCCATCATGCAAGTAATTGAAGATGTGACCAAACCATCTGTCACTTAGATTTTACTCTAGATATATTAGCTGCTTTTTGGATTCTGCAATCTAAACTGCTAAGCCCAAACTCCAGGATATCCCATAAGGGCTTAGATGTGGATGCCATGACTTGAGGCAAAAGTTGACAGACACCTGAGCTACATATGCCTGGGAAAGTGGCTCTAGAGTCTGTGCCTGGGTGTTGTGGTGGTGAGTGTCCATGCTCACGGTGGCCAGAAGGAAAGACACTTGGCTAGTCAGTATGCAGAGTGACTACTAATGAGATGTGTTCTGGGTCATCTGCTTACGTGGTCCCCACACTTGGGTGGGAAAGTCTGGGGTGTCAGGATCCCTGCAGTCTGTCTTCCTCGGGGAGGGCCTGGCCCAGCCCTGTCTGGCCCCAATAACACCTGGTTTGGTCACAGCTTGCTGACTCTCCTGTTCTCTCTCTCTCTCTCTCTTAGATCATGGGCTTTAATTTTGTATTCAGTTACTCTTGGAACATAATACTCACTTTGATGGTTAACATTGCCAACTTAACAGGATCTGTAATCACCTAGGAGACAACTTCTGGGCATGTCTGTGAGAGAGTTTCTAGATTGGGCTAATTGAGGTGAGAAGACCCACCCTAACTGTGGGCAGCACCTGCATGGGCTGGGGTCCTAGACTGAATAAAAAGGAGAAAGTGAGCTGAGCATCAGCATTCATCTCTCTTGCTTCCTGACTGTGGATGCAGTGTGACCAGCTGCCTCATGTTCCTGCTGCCATGAATTCCCCACCATGATGGACTGCATCCTCAGACTGTGAGCCACAATAAGCTCTCCCTTCCTTCAGTTGTCTTTGTCAGGTATTTTGTTGCCACAACAGACAAGTGGCTGTAACAGTGCTCAATTGATGCAACTTGTCTTTAGTGAGCTGTGAGAGTTCATATGTGAATAGCTCAAAAGTGGATACCTGGAGTCCAGCTCTGCGTCCCTAATGTGAAAGTGTGCACAGTGATTGGCCCCACTTCAGCAATGGTGCTGGGGCAGTTTTCTTTATATCAGTGATTCTATTTCTTTGAGACACGGTTTCTCTGTAGCCCCAGCTGGTGATCCTATTATTTTTTTTATTTTAAGAATCCATTTGTAGGGACTGGAGAGATGGTTCGGCAGTTAACAGCATTCGCTGCTCTTGCAGAGGACCCAAGTTCAGTTCCTAGCAACGACATAGTGGGTAACAACCACTTGTAACTCCAGCTCCAGGGGATCTGACGCTCTCTTCTGGGTTCTGTAGTCACCAACCAGGCACATACTTGGTGTACATATATACATTCAGGGAAAACACTCATACATAAAAATATTTACTTGGGCAGGTAGATCTCTGTGAATTTGAGGCCAGCCTGGTTTACATAGTGAGTTCCAGCCCAGCTGGGGCTACAGAGAGAACTTGTCTCAAAAAAACCAAAACCAACCAACCAACAAAAAGAATCCAGCTGTAGTCAGGCACAATCCTTTAGTCCCAGCACTTGGAAGGCAGAAGCAGGCAGAGCTCTTTGAGACCAAGGTCCACATGTCTTAAAAGGAAATCCAGCTGTGACCAAAAAGATGTGACCAAAACAGATGAAATCCAGTTTGGGGAACAGGAACACGGGCTCCTGAGTCTCTCGGTGGAACACTGTAGGGACTGCCCTGGTGGTACCTTAGGTGTGGGTTTGGCACAGACTCAACAAGCACAATGACTAGGATATTTACCCAAGACCCCAGAGCCCGGCCACAGCTCATCATACAAACACAGGCAAAGGCAAAGCACAGAAACTGCACTGCCGGGAAGACCAGGCCTCTCTGTGCGAAATCAAGCTTCAAGTCACAGCTCTGCCAGGGCATGGGGGCAGGACGAGAGGAATAAGGGCGCCCAAAAGTATCTGAAGAGATGGAAAAGGAGCCAGGAAAAGCCATGCCGACAAGCCTCTGCCCGGGGGTGCACCGCGCTAAGCACAGCCAGAGAGTGCTCTTGACCAGCACAGCTGCCCATCTTGCCTCGGTGACTCTGGAAAACCTCCAGCAGTGTTTCTCCAGCTCTGCAGTCAGGGCTTCTTAAAACCGTTTCCACCTCTGACCCCTTCTCACCAGAGAAAATTTTATGTAATCCCAAGTACATAAAATAGGTACACAAATCAAACACTTACTAAAAGAAATCACAAATAAATTGATTTTAAAACAATTCTTTAGTATAGATATTTCACCATTTATTAAAGATGAAAGCAAATTTACATACTTAATGAGATGGATGTGCCTTATTTTTACATAAAGAATTAAATCTTGGCTGAGTATTTGATACTTCAGGACAAGGCATCTTCAATGTTTTTCAGAGTTGGTCAGTACTTTGATTTTATAATGGTGAAAGTTGAGAATCCTGCTTCACATGTAATGCAAAATGGCAGAAGTATGTTTAGGGATACATCAGCAATTACTGAATGGGCTAATCCGGAGCCCAAATTCACTGAATGATTTTTTTACTCTGAGTGCATTTTTCATATTTTTCCATAGTGAAACCATTATGTTTCTACAAGAGCAAAAAAGTTTGTACAACAAAAACTCTGCAGTTTGTAGCACACAGTAGTCTCAGATCTGATTCCTGTGGGAGGAGGGGGTTCAGGGAGCACTGTTGATACTGTGTGGCCTGAGAGCATGTGTGGTACAGACCATGCCTGTGCTGTGTGCAGATCCCAGGCTGCAGTGAAGTTGCAGGACTCAGCACGAGTGACCGCTGCGATACCGCACATTCATTTCCTTCAAAAGCTTTTTACCTATCAAATGTTTTGTGACTCCCACATTGTGACATGAGCACATAAGGGGTCAGGACCCAGTTTAAGCTCCAGTTCATTCTCTGCATCAGCGCCCCTTCCCTTTCAGGTAAAACAAGGAATTGAGGCTTCACTGCAGAAAAGAATTCCAGGAAGAGGCAGAAGAAAACAGAGCTGGAGATTATCAAGTCATTTTTAGGGTGAGTGTGATGGCTCATTGGACAAAAGCGCTTGCTGTGCAAGTCTGATCCCAATCCCCCATCCCACAGTGGAGGGAGAGAACGGAATCCTGCAAGTTGTCTTCTGATCTTCACATGCCTCTCCCATTGCATGCTCACATGTGCACATCCACACACACACACACACACACACACACACACTCATTCATACCATACATTTGCATGCTCATGCACACACACAATAACAAAATAAATAGCAAAGCAAACAACTGAAGCACAGGAGGGGCTGGAGGAGAGGGCGAGACACTCCGGGACACGCGGGTGTCTGCAAACGTCCCCCCTATGGGATTTCACCACATTTACGACACTGGTGATTGAAAGCTGTACCGCTACATGTTGATGCAAAACACAGCTCTCAGTCAAAGGGGAAAGGAGACCATTTACTTTTGACTCAACCATGTGTGACCACAGCTTGGGAACAGATTCAGGTTGCTCCAAAAGACATGATCCAACATGGAAATGGTCACATGAGATTTTATTAGTTACAGGACAAAGAAATCAAGGCATTTATCCGTACATGGGTAGGAACCACAGGCAGGCAGTCACAGCAAAGCAGGGAGGCTTTTCTCTGGGCTGCTGCTGCTCTCTGATGGCTCTCAGCTTCTGGGTTGGTAGAAGCTGGTGGCCTGCTAAGAACACCCTCAAAAGGATTTTGATAGTCACAGGGCTAGGCAATGCACAGGTTTCAAAGGAGTGAAAATAGTCCAAGGTCAGGTGCCTCTCTAGAGTACTCTAACTCTATAATCAGGAAGTTCAGCTGTTCAGCCTTTGGGACCCTTAACACAGGCATAGCTCTTCTTTTTCCTGGGAAATTCCATTTATATATGTCATATTATGAAAAAAATACCCCAGGCTGGATAATCTACTAAGAGGAGGGTAGGACGGTCACAGGGAGAAGGCAGCCAGGACATCTCCAGTCTGGACCAGCCCTGCACACAGAGAGGGAGCAAAACTGCCTCAGGAACAGCAGTGAACTAGTCCTCACAGTCTTGTCTGACTCTACACCAAAAACATCTGAAAATACCTCAAGCAAAAGTTGTCACTGATTTTAACTTAAGGTTGGTTCAAGTGGGGCCAGGTTATATCTCAGTCGGTGCAGTGCTTACCTAGAATACAGAAAGCCTTGGGTTCGAGCCCCAGCACTGCATGAACGGGGTACAGTGGAGCACAGCTAATCCTAGCACTTGAAAGGCAGAAAAAGGAGAATCAGAAATTCAAGCCTGGGACACACAAGACCTTGTCTTGGGAAAAAAAAAAGCTGGTTCCAGTTGGCAGGGCTCCTAGGTGACAGTCAAAGCAAACACACCTGTCCTCTGAAAGAACTGAATTTCAACATAGGCAGATAGATGGCACCTAGAAACCTCCCTCTCTTGTGTGGCTCAAGATGCCAAACTGAGAAAATGAGTGAGCCTTCACATTAATGCTAAGGAAACTGGAGAATCAAATGATGTGGTCTTTCCTTGCCAGGCCAACTGGAAGGGCAGCACAGCCAAGAGTATACAATGCTTTTCTGTAGGCGGCAAGGTTAGAGACGTTCCATTCTCTCTTCAAGCACTCTGCACTTCGCATATTTTTCTAAAGTGAGTATGCATTACTGACCATGTAAGACACAGGAGAAACAGAAGCTGGGGAGATGGCTCAGTGGGCAAACACTTGTCATGCAGACAAGCCTGATGACCTGAGTTCAGAGCCCGAGTCTATGAAAAGCTAGACAGGGGGCATCCATCTGGAAGACCAGCAGTCCTACAGTCAGAAGAGGTAGAGAAGGGGAATCACCAAAAGTCCGTAGCCCCTAGCCTGGCACACACAGCGGTCAACTAGAGGCCTTGCCTCAGATAAGCTGGAAGTTGAGGACTGATATCTGAGGCTGCTCTGTGGCTTCCATGTGCACATCATGGTATGTACATAACACATACATATGAAACAGGAGATAAAAGCAGGTGTTGTACTTGGGGAGGTGACAACTTTAGGAGGAGTGGTCAGGGAGGGCATCTCAGAGGGGACACATTCCAAAACTGCAGAATGGCCAGCATAGAAGCCACAGGAGAGCTCACTCCTGCACCCATGCCCAGGCCAGGGCGAGGTCACGGGGCAGACACCTGGGACATATTTTTTGAGTTAATGTATGAGCTAAAGACATGAATGTATACCAGAAAAGCTGCTGTGGCATGAATCTGTCAAAAAGGTCCTGACAGAGCCCATGGGATGGCATTCTTTGCAGTCTATGCCTGGAGACAGGACTCAGATGTTAGGGGAATGATGGCAGCAAGGCGCTGCAGAAAGCCAACAGCCTAGGTAGGGCAGAAAACCAAGGCCATGGTCTCTAGCCTCACTTTCCCCATATGTAAAATGGGGTTTGTAATTTGCCACCTCAGCCTTTCAAGTTGGCTCCAGGTGACAGCATGCTGTGAAACCCTGCATGCAGTACAAGCATGGGGTCTGCACATGTAACTGCTGATACCTTCCGGAATCCCCAGACCTACAGGCTTTATACTTACGTTTGGTCACGCTCTGTGGCTCAGTCAGGCGGAAGGACAGCCACCTCAGCACTGGCTGTCCCACCCACCACTGCTTTCTAGACACACTTCTGTCATGCAGCCTGCACCAGAAACTGTGACTATGGGGCTGACAGATGGCAGAACCTCTGCAGCTGCATCACGGTGAGAAGCCCCAGAACAGTGGCTTCTGTCTTTGAGAGGGGATATTTGTCTCAGACATAGCAGGTGACAACAGCCACCACTGTGCCTGGAGAACTAATATGCAGGTTTTTGTGCCCTATTCCCTTCTGTCTTCAAGCCAAAGGGTTTATCTCCATGTCAGATAGAGCCAGAGGCTCAGTAGCTCGCCAAGGTCACAGAGCTTGGGCTCCCACCAAGGCCTGGGGCCTCCTCCACCTCTGTAGTGTGTGTGGTGGGGCTGGGGATTGGGTGAGGGAGGCAGGGAAATCATCTGCACTGTTGCAGAGGAGGAGTGCGCTCTACTTAGGGAAGGGCTGACAAAGCCCCACTGCTTCCTCATGAAAAAACTGCCACGAGTAACTCACATATGGGCCTGAAAAAGGAACTTCCCAGGCTTCTAGTACTGGTCCAGAGCACATTCAATAAGGACATTGTCTCCTTTGGTGCCAGGGGCCCTGCAAGGATCCTGACGGGTGCCCAGAGCTGGGGGGCTGGCTCAGTGGGTGAAGTGTTTTTCATGCAATGTGATAACCTGAGTGCAATTTCCCAGTAGCCATGTAAGAATCTGGGCACAGCTGCCTACGTTCCTATAACCCTAATGCTTTGGGGCAGGGCAGAGAAAGGATGTCTGGGGCTTGATGGCCAGCCTAGCTCCAGGTTCAGAGAAGACCCTGCCTCAAGGGAATAAGGTGGCGAGTGAGAGAGCAGGGCAGCTGGCATCTTTCTCAGGGTGTTGCCAGCAGATGGCCAGGTGAGTTCAGGAGGGACCCAATGGTTACACAGGGGGTTCCGCCTTAGGCTGCCCAGCCATAGGGATAATGGATACTGGGCAGGCCACATCTCAGGACTTTTCCACCCTTTGCCTACACTAGTCCCATCCTCTGGGACCATATTCTCCAAAAGCCATGCACCCTGCCTTGGAAAAGGCAGGCCCGTGTAGCCTGGAGTAAGAAGACATCCCACACTTCCAGTAAATGTGCAAGTTTACACTTTGTGTGCTAGCCACAAGAAGGTGAAGAGGGTGGCTGTGCTGTCCAACATCTGCAGGTGACAAGCTTTATCAACTGGAAAGGCAAATAAACACAAGCTCATGTTCCTGACAGACCGACCACATGAGAGAAAATGGCTAAGGAGGGACTGTGGGGTACAGAACAGGGACCCAGGAACAGCAGCTAGAGGACCGAGGGCAGACAGCACTTCACACACTTTTCCTCAGTAGCCAGAGATAGAAAAGCAGGCCCCAAATGTTTGTCTCTGTCATGAGCTGGCAGTTGAAGCTCTGAGGTCAACTGGCCACAGAGACTGGAGGATTTCTGATGACAACAGGATTAAAAGGACCTAGGCTCAGCTACCACCTCCTTGGAAGTTGCCAGCAGATCCTCTCTCCCACAGGCTACACTTCTCCCAGTGTGGTAAAATTGATCCTTTGTATTTCTCTAAATGCAAAGTACAAGGGCTGGAAAAATGGCTCAGGCGTTAGGAACACTGACTGCTCTTGCAGAGGACCTGGGTTTGGTTCCCAGCACCCACAGTGGCAGTAACTGTCTGTAACTCTAATTCGAGGGACTCTTACGCCATGTTCTGGCCTCTGAGAGTACTGCATAACACAGTTGCACTTATTTACATGCATTCAGGCAAAACACTCACACACATACAATTTAAATAAATAAAAATTAAATGCAAAAAGCAGAGGTCCATATATTGGTGTTTCTATCCTCTAAATAACCCCACATCCTTCTATCAGGCCATTTAATAGATTAAGAGGAAGTTGGACTGATGGGAAAGGGTCAATTAAAAATGTTTTAATGTGGGCTGGGGAGATGGCTCAGTGGTTAAGTGCTTGCCTTGCAAGTGTGAGGACCAGAATCCCCAGAAAAGCTGGGCAGGTGTGGCAGCAGCCTGTAATCCCAGCCCTCAGAAAGCAAAGACAGGATTTCTTGAGGAAACTGGCTACCTAGACTAGCCAGAATCCGGGAGTTCTGGGTTCAGCGAGAGACCCTCCCTCAATAAATAGTGGATGACACTTGATGTGAATTTCAGGCCTCCACATGCACAGGTGCATCCACACACGTGAACACACATGCATGCATGCCACACACAAACATGCAACAATAGTTTTATATGGTAACATCCTTTTCCAAAAGTAGGAATATCCAAAATGCAAACAGATTAGAGGACACACCCTTCCCAGGACTTCCTTAACTTTGTGATCACTCCCTCTGGCTCTTCAGAAACAAGGAGCCTTGAAGGCAAGTCTGTCCAGGGTTGAACCTGGACACTGGTGACGGTTACTGCGCTGGGAGCTGCTACCCCAGGGACACCTGATGTAGAAGCCTCTGAGGGCTGGCACTGGCCTCCTCATACAACACATGTGCACCCTCTTGATGCCCGCCATCTGCCTGGCACCAGACAGAGAGATCCCCACTTTCCTCTGGGATGGCTGGAAGCAGTGGCAGTAAGGGGTCAGGGGTTCGACTTCTCTTTGAGAGCTCTTCTTCCTCACCTCAGACATACAGCTCCACGTTCCTTTAAAGGGCTCAGGACCCAAAATTTTCATGTTAGTGCCATACACCCATTTTAGGGAACCCTGAAGTTGAGTCCTGGGGCCGAAGATCAGGAAAGACAAGTAACCAGGGCTCTGCTGAGCAGATGACAATGGAGAAGGAAGAATCCCGGTGCTCCAGACCACAGACCCACTGTATCTTAAACCAGGAAAGTGGCGCCCCATGGAGAAAGGGGTGAACTGGCTTACTTTTCTTGACCTTTAGTCCAGTTCCTTTTCCTAACACTACTCTAAGTGAATCATACAGGGACTTGATGTTGGAAGCCTAGAATCTCAGTCTTGTTCCTGTCGCTGACCTGATTCTCTCTGGATCTGGTTTCCTCACTTGCTCCTTCGGGGTTGTTTCCAGCCTGGTGGAGGCCTTCCCCACACCTTTCCTCCACTCCTCAGGTGAGAGATAACAGGTAGAAGGGCAAAGCTAAGCGCCTAGCCGCTCTGCACAGCAGTTTAGGGCAGCCACTCTAACCCCTATGCTGACTGCACACCCGACTTCCCCACCCAGCCCAGAGTCAAAATCACGGCCTCCTCGTGGGTGTCTTCACAGCTCTTCACACGAGTCCATCAGTTCTGGGTAGTCACAGTTGTTACCGGCGCGCTCCAGAAACCCACGCTCGCCAACTACCCGCCCTCGCTCGCGCACACCCCAGACTCCGGCACTCGAGCAGGCGCCGCTCCCCACTCCGCGCGCCCGAGCGCTGATGCCCGCAGTAGGCACCACTAGGCTGTCCACCTGGCCAGCCTGGGGCTCGTCACCTGCCCCGCCCCTGCTCCACCCGTGCGCGGGTCCCGCCCCAGCTCGGCCTAGTCTCCTGGCCCCGTCCCCGACGGGCCCTACCCCACCTTCAGGCCCTGCCACTGCTGGGCTCAACATCGAAACCCGGCTCTCCTAAGCCCCATCCCACTTCTGCTCCCGCCGTGCGCGTGTCACATCCTGTTGCTGCTGGGCCGGGCCTAGGAGCTTGGCCCCCGCCAGTCTCCGCCCTCGAGCCCAGCCCTAGCTCTCGGCAGGCCCCGTCCCGCCCAGGCGTCTCTCCCTTCTCAGGCCCCGCCCCGCCCCGAGCCCCGCCCCCGAGCCTGCCGGGAGGATGTGAGCTCAACCCGGCCTCCGTGTTCCGGCTCCCTCCGGGAAGCGTCTGCTGGAGGTCTCGGCCCGCTCGTAGCCAACGGGCCGCAGGCTGCGGAGTCCGCCCTGCGCCAGGCCCCTCCAGAGGCCGCACGCAGCGGGGCGCCTGCCTCGTGGGTATGGAATGAAGGCAGGCGGCCTGGCCGCTTCCCCGGGCCTGGGCTGCGGGGCTGGGGCAGCGCCCGCAGGGTAGGCGCCGCGCCGTTCCCCTCTGCGCACGCTGCGCCCCCAGCTCACGTCCGCCCTGACCACGTGACCGCGCGCACGTGTTCCGGCCGCTAGGTGCTGCGGCCGGGGCTCTGCTCTCTGCACCGCAGGCCAATGCTGGTGTAGAGCGGGTGCTAGGCGCGCCGCCTTGGCGTGAGGAGCAGGCCCGCGCAGCCTTCGCCATGAACCCCAGGGGCCTGTTCCAGGACTTCAACCCCAGTAAGTTCCTCATCTATGCCTGCCTCCTGCTCTTCTCGGTGCTGCTGCCCCTGCGCCTGGACCGCATCATCCAGTGGAGCTACTGGGCGGTCTTCGCCCCCATCTGGCTGTGGAAGCTCCTGGTCATCGTGGGCGCCTCGGTGGGTGCAGGCGTTTGGGCCCGCAACCCTCGCTACCGCACTGAGGGAGAGGCCTGTGTGGAGTTCAAAGCCATGCTGATCGCCGTGGGCATCCACCTGCTGTTGCTCATGTTTGAAATCCTGGTCTGCGACAGGGTGGAGAGGGGGACCCACTTCTGGCTGCTGGTCTTCATGCCTCTCTTCTTCGTTTCCCCGGTGTCCGTGGCCGCCTGTGTCTGGGGCTTCCGGCATGACAGGTCGCTGGAGCTGGAGATCTTGTGTTCGGTTAACATCCTGCAGTTCATTTTCATCGCCCTGAGACTGGATAGGATTATCCACTGGCCTTGGCTGGTGGTGTTCGTGCCTCTGTGGATCCTCATGTCTTTCCTCTGCCTGGTGGTTCTCTATTACATCGTGTGGTCCCTCTTGTTCCTGCGGTCCCTGGATGTGGTTGCTGAGCAGCGAAGAACACACGTGACCATGGCCATCAGCTGGATCACGATTGTCGTACCCCTGCTCACTTTCGAGGTCCTGCTGGTTCACAGATTGGATGGCCACAATACATTCTCTTACATTTCCATATTTGTCCCCGTTTGGCTTTCCTTACTGACTTTGATGGCGACCACGTTCAGGCGGAAAGGGGGAAATCACTGGTGGTTTGGTATTCGCAGAGATTTCTGTCAGTTTCTACTTGAAGTCTTCCCGTTTTTAAGAGAATATGGGAATATTTCTTATGATCTCCATCATGAAGATAGTGAAGATGCCGAAGAAGCATCGGTTCCAGAAGCTCCAAAAATTGCTCCAATGTTTGGAAAAAAGGCCAGGGTAGTTATAACACAGAGCCCTGGAAAATACGTTCCTCCACCTCCCAAATTAAATATTGATATGCCAGACTAAACTCCTCCAGGCTGAGCCTTTTCATGAAATAGAAATCATCTACATGCAGAAATTCCACCTTGCTTTTTTTTTCTGTGTTTATCCAACCCTGGAATTGGAACTGGGGTCCTCCGTATTTTACAACGTATTTGAGATAGAAGCCTTTTTGGAGGAGTCAGTGTGTACCATAGACAGCGGAAGGAGGGAATTTTAGTCTAGGTGTGTGTGTGTGTGTACATACATTGTGTGAGAGAACTTGCTTTCCAGGTTGGTGTCTTGAGTTAGCTGAGGGCAGTAAATCGAATTGTTTTTTAGGCCTTCAAAAGGCTTCAGAAGTACACTGCTGTTTGTTCAGTGCTGCTGTGCCAACCAAAAGTATTAAGTATTTTTATACGTTGCTAGTCTCGAATTGTATTTTAGATTGTGCCCATTGTGACCTAAGGGCAAGTGTACCAAATTCTTTCCCACCACTGGTTTATAACCCTCGTAGTCGGTATTTCTAGTGTTCCTACTGTTAAAATAGCCCCCCCCCCCTTTGGGCTTTGCCGATACTGGTCTTTAATATTCTAATAGAGGAATTTTTCTAATGGAGTGAATGCATATATTAGTATTTATATAAATATTTTAGAAGTGTTACCTATGTTGAATTGTAGTTCTTGGCAATACAAATGTATTATGTTAAAGTATTTTTTAAAGTTTCTATGTGAAGATACATGTTTATTGCAGATAATCCGTACAGAGTACATAAAACTCATGCCATGTGGGACCCTGACAAAGAACTCGGCCTGAAAATCCTGTGGAGAAGAGCAGTCTGGAGTCACTGCATAGTTTGAAGGTATGTCATAGTGCCCCTAGAGGGAAGAGCTACAACCTTTTAAGAGATGGCACTCCTGTATGGTACTAGGCCATAAACTAACACTGTCATTGACCACCTTGGCCTTTTCCTCATGGGTAGTACCGCCTCCTGAGCAACAACCAAAATAAGCAACAAGTGGTTTGGCCATTTCTAAGGATCTTAGGGTAGTAGTCTGTCATATTGAAAATGTCTGTCATTCGAAAGCCGGGGAGTAGCCTTAACCAAAAATGGCTAACTCCAGGAGATCTAATTGTAAGGGTCAATCTTTTTGCTGTGTCAGTGATAAGAAGGGTTCAGGACATTTTTAAAGATGAGTACTGTGTTTCTTTGTGTGCTGGAAGCACCCCAGGGAATCAGATGGCAAAAGCTAGACCTTTTGAGAATAAGATTCTGAGTGGGAAGAAATAAATACTTGGAAATGAAATTTAAAATAAAAAGGATGCTGATGTTACTGAGCAGAAGACTGGAGGGATCTTTTTACTACTTAACTGTTAGCTACATTGGGATCTGTGACTTGTATATAATTGTCCCCTTTGACCTGGCCAAGAGGCAGACATGTCCCATTTGAAGAAAAAGATAAACCTAGGGCCTGGGAGATGGCACAGGCAGTAAAGTGTGTGCTGTGCAAGGATGAGGACCTGTGTTTGAATCCCCAGCACCCATTTAACCAGGTGTGTGTGAAACCCCAGCACTGGTAGTATGGGAGGAAGGAGAGAAACCGGTGGATCCCTGGGGCTTGCTGGCCAGCCAGTCGAGCTAGAAGTGAACTCCACATTCAGTGAAAGACCCTGTCTTAAAAAATAAGGTGCAGGGCTGGTGAGACAGCTCAGCAGGTAAAAGTGCCTGTTGCCAAGCCTATCATGGTGGAGATAACTGACTCCCAAGTTCTCTATTTATACACCACACACACACACACACACACACACACACACACACACCCCACATGGAAAAGTACAGCCTTACATATGCGTACACCACACATGCATAGAAGATAAATTCACTATTTTAGCATATTGAAAACACATCAAAGTAACATTCAGATACATACTAGCAACAACCAAAGGTGGCTCTGGGATTGAGTGCCTGCAACACGGTTGTTCCACACCAGCTGGCAGAACACGAGGAGCAGTCCTGAGCAGCAGTGGGTGGAGTGCTTCCTAAACAAGGATTCACTGATTCATTTCTTTCTCAACAAATCCTTGTTTAGGGATCTGTGCTGCATGGTATGGTACTGCATAGTGGGGGTCTGGAGAAGTCTAGACGTGCACCGGTGCTGCTGGGAAGCCAGGCCTCATGACACTGACATGTCAAGATATGCTCCTGACAGCAGCTGCCTGTAAGAGCAAGCCGAGAGGCCAGATGGAAAAACTGCAAGAGTGCTGCTGGCTCTTGGGTGACCCTCACCTGAACTTCAGGTTCCCAGTGTTCTTCCTCCCCTCCTTCCTCAAGAATATCCTCAATGAACAGTAAGGTGCAGGGGCAGAGGAGCAGGCGTTGCTGAGTGAACCGGAGTCTGGCTGAGAGGGTTTGTGCTGCCTGGTGTAAATAATCAATACACTGGGATGAGTCCATCCAAGCCATCTTAGGCCCTGCCCACAAGGACTGCTGGGGAGCAGTGTCCTGAGGTATGGGAACAAGCATCCCACCCGGATCATCAGCTGTCTGGCAGAGTGTTCTTGCCTCAAGACCATTAGGTAAGAGGAATGTGAGTGGAAAACTGTAGTCAATTTAATTTGTGAAGCTGATAAGGCCCAGCTGTGCCTGAGGGCAGTTGCCACAGAGCACAGTGACTCCACAGTTCAGTTTCTGTCATTCTGTCACAATGGCTTCTGCTCAACATCTTCCAAAATCTCTATGGCTGAGCTTTGGAGGTGGCTCAGTAAGATGCTGTGCAAGCATGAGGACCTGAGTTCGATCCCCAGAATTCACATAAAAAGCCAGGTATAGTGGCTTGTGCTTGTAATCACAGTGCTGAGAAGCAGAGACAGGAGGGATCCCTGGGGCTCACTGGCCGGTCAGCCTCGCCAAATTGATGAGCCTAGACACTGTCTCAAAAAAACCAAAACCCAACAGGAAATAGATAGAAAAGCCGCCACTACCAAAGAGCCAAGTGAAAAAAATTGTTTTTCTTAATTTTCAAAAATAAAATATTTTACTTATTTTTATTTTATGTGTATGAGTGTTTTGCCTGCATGTATATAAGGGCGCATGTGTCATGTAAAGCCTGCAGAGGTCAGAAGAGGGTATTGGATCCCCTTGAACTGGATTTACAGTTGTTAGCTGCCCGGTGGGTCCCGGGAACTGAGCCTGGATCTTCTGGAAAGCAGCCAGTGCTCTTAAATTCGGAACCATTTCTCCAGCCTTACCCCCACCCCCTCTTTTTTAAAGGACCAGTGAAGCTGGATGCAGATGTGGATGTGGTGGGGAACACCTTTAGTCCCAGCACTCAGGAGGCAGAGGCTGGTGGTTCTCTTGAGTTCAAGACCAGTCTGGTCTACATACCTAGTTTCATGCTGGCCAAGGCTACATAGTGAAACCTTGTTTTGAAACAAAAACCAAAACATAAATGAATGAATGAGTGAATGAATAAGAGCCAGGGAGACGGCTCAGTAGTTTTAGTGCTTGTTAGGAAAGCGTGATGACCTGAGTCGGATCTCTGGATTCCATGGCAGAAGAAAAGAACTGACTCCTGAGTGTTGTGCTCTGACCTCCACAAAGGTGATGTTATGTACATGCACATATGCACTCAAAACACGCTGTACACACAGACACAATAACTTAATTTTTTTTTAAGGTGGATGGCTCCTGCATGACACAGAAAGTTGATTTCTGGCCTCTGTATGCACAGCCTCACACACATACACAAAATCGGAATGACTTCTCACTACAGATTTCTTCTCAGAGCTGTAAGCTGGCTGTGGAGTTACAATCTAGGCTGGGATCTGATCCAGGTCTTCATAACTCGTCCTGTTCAGGATGCCAGGCTGAAGGTGCAGCGACCCCTGGGCTTTGCTCTCTATGGCAGAAGTAAGGAGACCAAGCCAAATCCTGCAAGCACACAGTTCCTTCTCACACATGACAGGTGCCCAGTCCACTCAGTTCCAGTGGCCAGAGCTGCAGCAGTATGTGTCCTAGGAACAACAACGCAACTTGTACAAGTGGCTGAACTGATGATGTTACAGGAAGTTCTGAAGGAATCACAATTTGTGAATGAGTTTCTTGTTTTACAAATGTCCTGTAGTTTTCAAACGTCATTGTCCCGAGGCTGAAGACCGTGTGAAGGCTGTAAAGCCTCCTTACCTCTAGTGGAAGGAACAGGACTGTGCCAAAACTCCTTTGATAAAGGGTTGTTTTAATAGGAAATGTGTCTGGGGCCTAAGTAACCAGACAACAACAGAAGTCCCCTGAACCCCAGTCCTCAGCCGTTTGGCATTCTCTCATCTTCAATGAGGCTCCCATCAGATGTCCAACAAGCCCAGCCCTCAGCAATGCGGAGCTCTCTCCTCAAAGCAAAGAGATAATCTAAATCTTTGACAGTTGCTCGGCCTCAAACATCCAGGGGTCTCTTCCTCTAGTTTTGTTGTGGTTCAAGACATGTATTTTCAGGCAGTATGGGTTAAAGGCAACTGCGCTGACACATCCTTCCAAGTATGGCCATAGGCTCCTTACCCAACTACACATCTGGACTTTGGTCTCCAGAGCCCATATAAAAAGCCAGATGCATTTGTGCAAGTTTTGTAACCCCAGAGATGGTGAGGTAGGAGGCAGAGACAGATCCGAAGAAGCTCGCTGCCCAGCTAGTCTAGCCTGCCCAGTGAACTTGTACTGTTTCCAACAAGAAGTGGAAGTGATTACACTTGAGGTTGTCCTCTGACCTCCATGCATGTGCATATGTGTACATATGAACTTGGACACAAAAATTTAAAAGGGAGCTGGGGGAGTGGCAAGATGGTTTAGTGGGTAAGGGGACTGGCCTGAGCCTGATGACCTGGGACCCACAGGATGGAAGGAGAACTGACTCCTGAAAGCTGTCTTCTGACCTACACTCAAGATCCAGCACCCCTGCATAAATAAATGCAGAGCAGCAGTTGGGAGTGGCTGTGGGTGGACAAAGGTTGCAAGGCCATGGCACAATGGGCAGTGGTCTGCAGAGCACCATCCTCAAAGTGGACACATCCACATGTGCTGACACAGCAGGTGCCTCACTGAGGGTGGCACTGGCTTGAATGAGTTCAGAGCTGTGCCTAGTACTTTTATAACCCCAGGGCTCGTTGCTTACATACTCCAGAGATCAGTGCAACAAAAAATTCTGTCCTAGACCCCAGCCACAGAACAAAAACTCAGTGTATGGCTTGGATCTTTGTCTCTCCCAGAGGGACAGACTTTTTGAGCTTGCAGTAGCTGCAGCTGGTGCTAAGGTCTAGGCCAAGCTTCTGTATGCCTGTGAACTGGTCTTCCCCAAAGCTCCTCTACATGTGAGCCACCACTGAGAGCTCCTGGGCTCTGCAGGGGAGCACAAATGCCTCCATTTCCCCAGCTGTGTGTTCTGCCTTGGGGCCGCCTCTGTCATCTCTACATCAGGCACTAATTGTCACCTTTACACCTCAGTGTCCCAGTCAGTGGCTTTCATCCCAACAGCACCAAAAGGCCAGTGTTATCAGTACACTGGGTCCTGCTTAGGCCTCAGTGCAGGCATATAGCTCAACACTGGATCCTCCCACCTCTACCTAACTGAGTGCTGAAATTCTAGGCATTCACTAGCACACTCAGTTTATGTGGCTGGGGGTGGTAACCTATGGCTTTGGACAGCCAGGTCTCTACCAGCTGTTGTGTGGGTATTTCTTCTGGGATGAAACCTTTTTTCTTGGCAGAAAGCTTCTGAAGACATAATATTCTAAAAGGAAATGAAACATTGTCTTGAAAGGAAGCTCTTTAAGTTCAGGAAGTAAACAACTCAAAGGCTTCAGGTTGTCCCTGAAACTGACCAGATATACTAGGTTCCTCCCTCCCCAGCACACATACAATAAGCAGTAAAGACACGGTTCTTAGACAAGCTGAACCTCCTGCAAGAGATACTCTCCAACCCTCAGGCTGCCTGCAAGCTGTGCAGTGAGTGTCTGCTTTCCAACTTGCGTGAGCAATCATTGCATGCGTGAGCAATCATTGCATGCGTAGTCACCCACGCAGGGTGGGCTTTTGGTGATGAACTGTGAGTCATCTCTGCTCCTGTAAGTAACCCCAGTAAAACTCGATGGGTCACCAAGTTGGAATTTGGTGGTGTTCTTTGCTCTGTCGTCAGTTTCTTCACGTTCCCCGGGAACAGTGACACGCACCCCAGCAGAGCTGCGTCGTAGCCTCTGCCTGTGTCTTCAACTGTCTCTGATGACGAGGGCACGGCGCCTCCTTCACTGCCGCTGTGCTGGCCTCACTCCTTTATTTTTCAGGGTGTTTTGACTCTGTCTTCTGTTAATGATGATTAAAAAGACCTCCAAAGTAGCTTTCAATCTGGCTGAGTTTAGAGGATATTTTACATTTTTTCCTCCAGAAGCGAAGGGCTAACCTGACCACCTGTAGTGGTCAGTATTTTTTTTTTCTTGAAATAAAACAGGCTTTGTTAATGGAGATATCAGCTGGGTTAGAAAACCCACATCCAGACTGGGCATGTGGCTTCGTTGGTAGGGCACTTGTCCTAGTGTGCTCATTGAAGCCCTGGGTTCCATTCCCAGCACTCAAGAAATCATACGTGGTGGTGCACGCCTGTATTCCCAACACTAGGGATGTCTGGCAGGAAGTTCAGAGAAGTTCAAGGTCATCCTTACCTTATATAGTGAGTTCAAGGCAAGCCTAGGCTATACAAGGCTGTCTCAGAACAAAACAGAAATACTAACTAGTACAATCCTCCTAGCATCGAGACTTACTGTCTGATGGTAAGCACCTCATTCCAGGTGTCAGTTGACTGGATTAATATCAGGAGCCTGGTAATGTCTTATTTTTGGGGTGTCTCTAGGATGTTTCCAGAGGCTAGTGTGCATGTCTGGGTAGACGAGGTGGGCAATAGCTACTGAAATGTGGGTTGGGCACCCTCCAACATGACAGACCCTGCAGAGAACAAATAACCCAAGGCAAACTGACCCCTTCTCTGAGAGAGCTGGCACCACTTGTTACCAGACCTGGACACCAGTATTCCAGGCAAGTCAGTCTCTGGACTTAAGGAATTGCACCAAAGACCTCTGGGCTCTCGGGTCTCCAGCTTCAGGGCTGGGATGGAGCCACACAATCAGCATCTCAGGGGCTCCTGCCTACGGCAACTGGATGGGACTCCACCATCACACGAACCAGTCCCCTAATAAATACCACACCTCAAATATTTATATACATATATCCTGTTGGGTCTGTCTGTTGGTGCTTTCTGTTGGTTCTGTCTGTTGGTGCTGTTGTATGGTGCTTTTCTCTGATCATGATAAGAGGTCATTATTGCATACAATACAATGGAAGCCAGGTCTACGGAAGTGGGAATAAAACTATTAACATTCCTTAATAAATAAATCAGAAGTCCTCAGCTGACTCCAGCTATTCTCCCTCAGTCTCTCCCCTAACATCAATGAGCTGGAGATGCTAGACCATGCAAAAAGCAAAAGATTAATTAAAAGCAAAAAAATTCCATGGGGGAGAATGGGATGGAGATAATGTAAATACCTCCCAAAACACTATGATACAACTTTCCTGAGATCACCACCCATGATGGGTGGGGACTATGTAGCTATTCAGCTGTTTTGGGGGGTCACCCATACTCCGTAAGTAACCCTTCATCCACATTCTGCAAGTGAGCCCAAAGAGCTTACTGTTCTCACCAAGTTAGACTTTGATAAAATCACACTTTAGCCCACACGTGGTGCCCATCTGGGAGGACTTCAGAGGTTTGGTAAGATGGCACAGAGGGTAAAGGTGCTTGCCATCAAGCCAGACCACCAGGACCTACATGGTGAAAAGAGACTGGATTCCAGCATGCTGTCCTCTGACCTCCATATGCGAGAGACAGCATGTGTATGTGTATGTGCACAAACACACACACCCCACATAAAATTAATAATAGATTTCAGAGAGATGTAGCAGGCCCTGAAGACTGATGGGCAGGGCGGAAAGGGGAGAATTAAGGGCATCAAGACAATCGCTGAGATCTGAGTCCCCGGAACAGTCATTTTGCTGAGTGAAGGGTTGGGAGTTTGAAATCAAGTTCCTGGAAAAAACCCACACTGAGGTTAAGCATTCTGCAAGGCTGACTGACTGATTGTGAGGACCTGGGATGTAACAGGCTGGGAGCCACATCCTTTGCGGCGTCTTTAGTCCTTTAATAGCTATTCATTGTCCACCTCTGTGTCTGACCTAACATCCTTGTGACTATTATGTAAGTCCTTTTGAAATATACAAGCAAGACCCCTGGCTTCTACCAACCCACAAGCTAAGAATGTTGAGAGACAGCATCTGAGGTCCACAGCAGAGATTCCTGCCAACCTGTTTAAAAATCCATGCCTTGATTTTTAATTTTGGTCTGTTACTATAGGAATTTCATGGAACGGTGACCATGTTGGAACACAGTATTGGGGGTAACCTTAATCTCTATTCCCAGGCCATGGTCGCTTATATTTCGCCTAAGTATAAACCATCTCTTGTTCTTTCTAAAGTGAGAGCTGCGTTTGTGCATTGATATGCGGTTGGTTTAAGATTCACTGAGCCTGGGGCTGGAGAGATGGCTCAGCAGTTAAGAGCACGGGCTGCTCTTTCAGAGGACCCAGGTTTGGTTCTCACATGGTGAGCACTCACATGGTGGCTAACAAATATAATTGTAATTGTCTGTAATTCCACTTCCAGGGTATCTGATGCCCTCTTCTGACCTCTGCAGGCACCGCACAACACAGGTGCACTTAGTACATGTAGGCAATACTCTCATACACATAAAATAAAAAAATAAATAAAATAAAATAAAAAGATACAATGAGTCTCAGTTGTTCATACAAAACCCAAAAGGGTCTGGGAATGGGGAGCTGGAGATGCTTGCCAGAGACTGGGACTGGGGGGCCCATATGTGGATGAATTCAGAACCGTGGAAGCAGTCTACAAAGCCTCAGGAGATGGGAGTGAGAACAGGACTTGGGACCAGGAATAAAGGTCCTTGCTTTGAAGGAGGGAGTTAACGAAGGAATCCAAGCAGAGTCAGACTGGTGGAGAATCTGGAAGGTTTGGTGTTAAACGTGCTGTTTACCCTGGAACCGCCAATGCCCTGCCCTTGTCCCACCTTTCTCAACAGACACACCCGTGTGATTTGTTCTGGCCAGTAAAATGCCAGCAGTAGGGCTAAGTGTCATTTCCAGGCAGAAATGGACCGGCCACACACCTCCTCACATCCGCTTTCCTCTCTTTTGTGATCAGGAGGAACAAACAAAAACAGCAAAAACAAAAAACTGCCTCAAGTCTCAGTCTGGGTCCCTCCCGGACTGGGGAGTGACCCTGTCATTTGTGATGAAATGTGCGGTGTGAGTGAGTGAGACACTTTGTTATAAGCATCACACTTGAAGGGTCATGTGCTTGGTTTGATGCTCTGTTGTCCATCGTGAATTCCCATCAGTTTTGACTAGGCCCCTCATTTCCACTGCAACAAGCCTTGCAAACTGTGTACTGCTCCCTGTCAGGAACTGAGGTTCTCTGGGTCCTTACTGCACTGTCATCTGTCTGTCACAGCTGCTAAACTAGGAAAAGAGGGGAAGCTGAGAACAAACTGCGGGGGCTGGGGGGACAACAGAACGAGCCTTGCTCATTCATTCTAAACTGGGGAACATTCGGAAAGGTTCCATCGCAAAGCTGAAGCTGTTTTAAGAGCTACAGGAAAGATGGAGCTGTAGGACAGGCCCTCCCACCTCCGTTTTAACAGGAAGGCACAGATGGAGGAAGGACTGGTGAGAACACTCCTGCCTGAGGCTCCCTGCTTTCATCTCGGAGGCAGACAGACGTGAGGTCAAGTGCTCAGAGTGAGGAAACCCTGAGGGGAGAGTCAGAAATGGACAGGTAAGGTGACCAAATGAGCAGTGACCGAGAATCTGCTTGGGTCAGCGCTTTGTCTCTAAGGTGATATTAGGCCCTCTGAAATGGTGGCAGGATCCATCCAGTAATATGGAAATCACCAGGTGAGTGGGAAGGAAGCAAGCAAGCAAGGGGCTGAAGGCTGGCGAGGGGCATACCACAACCACCATTAAGAACAGCTAGTATGAAATATTCAGGGCTGGCGAGATGGCTCAGTGGGTAACAGCACTAGCCACCAGGCTCAACCTGAGTTTGATCTTTAGAGCATACGTGGTGCAGGGAGAGAGCTGGCACATACATGCCATGACACATGTACCACCCATTCACCAATCCATCAATAAATGTAATCAGCAGGAAACATTTACTGTGTAGACCTTTGTGTGTTTGTTTGCTCTATGTGTGTGTGTGTGTGTGTGTGTGTGTGTGTGTGTGTGCTCGCCAGTATGTGTGTGGCCAGAGTTCAACTTAAGGTGTCTTCCTCCATCGCTTTCCATCTCATTTGTTGAGGCATGGTCTCTCATTCAACCTAGAACTTGCCATTTCAGCTAGGCTGTTTAGCCTGTAAGCCCGAAGGGCCTTCCTGTTTCCACTTCCCTAGTGCTGAAGTTACAGGCACACACCCAGCTTGTATATGGTTGCTGAAGATCTGAACTCAGGACCCCATGATTGTACTGCAAGCACTTGGGCCACTGAACCGTCACCCCAACTCTTGTATAGCATGCTACAGCATATACTCATTTAATTTTCACCATAGTATGAGGCAGGAATCATTACAAAGACAAGGCAAAGGGAGATAGATGGTGAACAAGATTCCAATGGGGCCTATTTGTGTTATTTGTGTACTGTGTTCAGTCTAAATGGCTTACAATTACTGTTCACCTTCCTATTCTAGGCTGGGAACTTTAGTACTCTAAAGAACATCTATTTGTGAAAGGTGCTGACAGCTAGCTGCCTTCTGTAGGGACCTATTGACCTGAAGGCAGCCATCCTGAGTTGTGTCATACTGACTTCTGAGTAACTCTGGTGGGTTCTCCCCCACAATCTCCCAGCAGAATAGATAAACAAAACCCTCAGAGTGGTATGCGGAGCATTACAACTAGACCCTGGCTCCATTAGTACCAGGAATGTGCCTGGCATCCTTGATGTTAGCTTGATATAAACCAGGTATGTTCTAGGTTGTCCCTTGGACTTGAATTTCAGGGACTCACCGGTCCTGCTGCTGCCCCAGACCATGCTTCTGAAAACCCCAGTAAAACTGCACTCTGCAATCCTAGATCTGTCCACTTTTCTTTGGCCTCTGGGTACTTTCTGACAATAAGAGGCCAGTTCTTTCATAATAGATTTTCCTGTAACAGGCTTCTCTGCCCACTTCATTTCCAACAGATCCTCTGGCCTGACTGATAGTTCTTTTGTCCACTAAGTAGGGCTGCAAATTGCATAGCTCTTAAGGGATGAATGAATCTGTAAAATAGTGCACAAATCTCCCATGTGTTCAGATTTTCAAGTCTATTCCCTAACCTGGCAGCAGGGCTGGGAATAGGACTTAGTTGGTGAAGTGCTTGCCTAGCATGCACAAAGCCCTGGGTTTGAGCTCCAGCACCCATTTAAGCCAGGTACGATGGTGTGTGCTGAAATCCCAGCATTCAAGAGATTGAGACAGGATGATCAGGAGTTATACCTCGAGTTTGAGGCCAATCTCAAACATGAGACGCTGTCTCCAAAGCGAAAACAGCAAACCAAGGAAAAGCTCGGAGGAGAGGGTGAGGCTTTCCCAGTAAGAGTGGCTCCAGCAGCTGGATGGCACTGACAGCTAGAAGGAACAGCATGTAAGGGTTTAGGAACACATGACAGACATGGAAAAAACATACCATGCTGGGGGTGCTGGCTGCACTCCAGGGAGAGCAAAGGGCCCTGAGGAATCCGGAAGGATGGCAGACATATACAGGTCCCCAGATCTGTTGTTCTGACACTGATAAGCTCCTGCTGGTGTAAATTACAGACCTGGGGGAGGACTTCTGGGAGGCTGAGAGCCAACTGGGACTACTGTTTACTGCAGCTCTGGTTCAGGGAGACAAGTAGCATCAAAGGAGGCAGACAAGAACCAGAGTCAGTGCTCTGGAGTCTGATTTGGATTGAAACCAGAGTCTCTTGCTTGGGAAAAGTCCCTGTTCTTCTTTGGGACTGTTTCTTTATCTACAAATGGAGGGGCTAGTATAGGCCATCTTTTTTCCTTTCTTTTTTATTTGGGGGAGGGGGATGGTGAGAGCTCATGTAGCCCAGGTTAGCCTCAAACTCCCACTGTAGCTAAGGATGATCTTGAACTTCTGATCCTCCTGCCTCTACCTCCCAAGTGCTGGAATTACAGACACTCACTACCATGCCATCTTATGCCTGAGCCCAGAGCTTTGTGTATGCTAGCCAAGCACTCCATCAATTTGAGCTACATTCCCAGCCTTAAGGGGCCAGGCCAGGTCATCTTGACAATCCATTTCTCCCTAATACTTGCTTTGCTAGCCTGGGAACATGTACTAACCAGCTGTGAATGTGGTCTGTGGAGGGCAAAGGGCCACTCTGCTCCTCTCTGCTCAGGGGTGGAGTTGTGGAACCTAAGCAAACAAGATGAATACCTGACTCAAGATTTTAGCCCCTCCAGGGTTTGCTTGGTGCTAGTCACAGAAAGCCCATCTGGGTGACATGCTGGGTTTATTTGGGTATTTTGGTAGTCCAGTATCCATTCTCTTTCTTTCTGGGAACCACAGCCTGAGCAGGGGCCTTGCCCTGTGACTCATGCAGCAGTCAAGGGTGCCTGCCTCACAGCAGCAGGGTGGAACCTAGGACCAGTTCCCATACCCTCCCTGTCTCTGCCCCGAGTTCCATCTTCCTGCGGGTATGAAGAACTCATACCTTTCCCATTCGCTGTTTTGCTTAAGTCAGAATGGCTTTTGTTACTTATTGTTAAAAACCTCCTTTCCGAGTGCTTCCAGCACAGGAGAATGAGCCCAGCCTCCTTCCACACTCAGTGGAAGGCCCAGAAAAGCTTTGCCTCTTCAGGCAGAGGAAGAAGGGAGGAGATGACAGGATTTGGTCAACTTCTCTCAGGAGCTTTGCTGCCCTGTGTGGTGCTGTGTCTTGGTCCAGCAGAAGTCTCCCAATGACCTGGGCAGCCCTGCTGTTCAGACTGCATGAAGGAAGGGACTTGGGAAGGACAGAAAATGCCTACTTTCAGAGAGAGGCTGTGGCCTCACTGCATATGTCCTTTCACATGGAGGTGCTGAGACTTGGGTCTGTGAAATGGTTTGGTCCATGCCTTGTGGCTAGTAAGTAGTGGAGGCTAGCTACCAAAGATGTTTTTACTACCCTATGCTCCCCGAAATGATACTGTCACCTTCCAGGATAAGCTGGATATGACCAATGAGGTTTTTGCTATTGTGTGTTTCTTTGAGACAGCCTTGCTAGATAGTCTAGGCTGGTCTTGAACTCTCAACTCCCAAGCTTTAGCCTCCCAAGTGCTGGGGTTATAGGCATTTATCTTAATGCTTACCAATCAATGAAGGTTTGTGTGTACTTATTTTATGTGTACGAGTGGTATGCCTGCATGTATGTAAGTGCACCTGTGTTGTGCAATGTCCATGGAGGACAGAAGATGGTATAAGATCCCCTGGAACTGGAATTACAGATGGTTGTTAGCCACCATATGGGTGCTGGGATTTGAACTGGGGTCTTCTGCAAGAGTAGCTAGTGCTCTTAACTGCTGAACCATCTCTCCAGCCCCATTTTTTAAAAAACCAAATCTTTATGTATGTGTGTTCTTGTGTGTCAGTGGAGGGGCAATGCATGCCACAGTAGGCACGTGGAGATCAGAGGACAACCTCAGGTGTGCTGCATCCACAGCAACACCTGTGTGACGACATGTCTCCCAGATGGTAGGTGCTGAAGGATGGGGGGACGTGTGCTTTTCGGAGCTTTGCCCCCAGTGGTTCCCTGGCAACCAGCCCGACTCCTGATACCTGAATGAGCACTCATTAAACACCCATGGTGTTCCTGGTCACGGCTCGCAGCACTGGCTTTCTTATCTGGATTTGTTATAAATCTTACTTTCATGCCCACATACACTTTCTTTCTTTAAAGCAAAAAATGTTTTAAATGAATTAGTGAATTCCAAAGAACTGGCATAGATGTCTCCTCCCCTGATTCAGGCTTTTAATTTAGCAGTTTATGATCTACATAATGATTTAAAAAATAGTTTTGGGATCTTTGTGAACTCACTTGAGCAAAAAGAGTTAATGATACAAAAAATAAATAGTGACCCTGAGAAAGTGCAACTAGAAAGATTAATAGGAAATAGTCACAATAAATTTAACTCTTCAAACAAAGAATTGCAGAGTCTGGTAATTCCCACTAGGTACTTCAAAAAAAATATAAACAATATTTCATATGAAGCATATCTTAGAAGTTGTTTTGATTCAAGGCCATGAGAAACTTTAAAAATGTGTTTAATAGTGCCAGTCCAGTTTCTAAAAAACCAGCACTGTTGTGCCCATCTGGCTACGACAAGATATACTGAGAAACCGCAAGACGTGCTGAAAAAGACAAAACAAGTATAATGATTAAATGTGTATCTCTTCTTTGTCAAAGCTTGTAAACTTGCCAATTTTCTCCTGTAACTGTATAAAATCTTAGTGAAAACTTTAGTAAATTGCAGCAGAATCAAACCTCCTCATAAGTCGTGTCTGTCTGTCTGTCATTCGCCGAATCCTAATTCTCCTAAGCCTTCACCCCTGCTCCCCCTCGGTGTCCGGTCTCCAAGAGGGACGGTCCGTGGCACAGGTGTTGATTTTCCCTCCCACCTGAGGCAGGTCTCTGGCCATTTGCCGTTGCATAGGCCAGGCTAGCTGGCCTGTGAGCTTCAGGGGACCCTCCTGTCTCTGCCTCCCATCTCACTGTAGGTGTGCTGGGATAATATACACATGCTACCACATCTGACTTTCCTGGATTCTGAGGATCACAATTCAGGTCCTCATACTTGCATGCCAAGTGCTTTATCCATCAAGTCATCAATCTAGCCCCCAATGAGGTTTTCAGTGTTTTGGAGGCCTCCACTCCCAATCTTCCACACTCACCCTGTCATGAATCATGGACACTGTGCTAGAGCTCTGGCTCACTCTCCGGCTCCTGTTAGACGTGGCTCTGGCTCAACAATTCCGCACTGTCAGCATGTAGGTACTGCGTGCCCAAGAAATAGCCCATAAAACATGAATACCTCATGGAAGTTTTATTGGAATGGGGCTGTTTCAGTGTATAGACAACTCACAGTTCAGTGCAGTGCTTCTAATACAAGCCATATACAAAGGGAACTCACTGAATATAGTGCACTTGATACAAAAATAAATTACAGTTTCAATGCTGCTACAGAGCTTTACATATAGAAAAAGTAAACACAAAATTGTTAGTGAGTTCACATAACCATCTATTATATCCAGTTCCGAAGAGAAAAAGAACAAAAGGTTCTTTGAATAAAACAAAACACCTCTCTGATGAGAAATCCTGAGAAGTTAGTGAATATTGTTTCAGACAATGCAATAAAATAGGGGTGTTACAGAATTGAGAAAGAATCATAGCTTGGCCAACATGTTCACACAGCAGAATTCAGCTTTGGGAAAATTCCCAGAACTCAAATCAAGTTCCTTATCCTGGGGGCTGAAATCCCTGGAAGTTTCCAATCTGCTCCTGATCATTCAAGAATGGGTTTTAATTTTTCAGAGAAAACAAAAAAAGGGCAATCTATAGACATTATTTATAGATGTAGTCATGATAGACCCAAGTTTCAAATCAACTCATGGCCAAGAGCAAATTAAGATCTCCCAAAGACTCTCACAACTAGATGTATTATTCCCCTCTGTGGCCTTAAGGGTCCCAATGTCCTGAAGTGCTGAACACCCAGAGTGGTTGATGTTGCTGCAGAACCCACTTGGACACCTCCCAGGCACCAGCCTACTGTTCTCCAAAGCTGGAGGCCAAGACGCAGAGCTACACTGTAAATAAGCTTAGTGAACATATGCGTACTGCCCTCTGATGATTCTGTGTAGTTCTGGCAGAATAAAAATGGTGAAGTATTTGCTATCACTGGCATTCTATAGGGCAGGTTTATTGGGCCTGGCCCACAGCTCAATGGCAAAGTTTCTTCCTAACATGCACAAGGGTCTTGATTTGATCCCTAGGAATCAAAACAAAACAAACAACAGCACCAAAACAACCAAACAAAAAACCTGTCAGAACAAATGTATGCTAGGCTTGGTGGTACATGCTTGCAATCCCAGCATTTGGGAGGCTGAGGCAGGAGGACTGCCATGAGTTCAAGGCCAGCTTGGGCTACATTGTAAAACCTTGTCTCAAAACAACTAAACAAAACTAAAACAAAACAGACAAGTATATGACCCCTGCTAAATGAGAAGGTAAGGATTTTATCTCTCAAGATTTCTTTGAAAACTGCGAACTTTTCAGCAGGTGGGCAATCAACAAACATCTTCTAGTAAGGGCTCTGGAGGGACAACAGGACTTTCCCTCTGGGACTCAGCTACAGGGACACAGGTCCAAGTTTGAGCTAGAACTGAAAACAAAAGAGAACAAGCAGTCTAGATCCCAGAAACCGCTCAGGGCTCTTGTCTTCAAATGTACTCAGAGCACCTGTGACTGCAAAAACATAGACAGTTAGTATACTTTCTGATATACTTTCAAAATTAGTTTTCTCAACGCAGTGTAAAATGTTAAGGGGTCTCCTTGTCTCTCTGTTCAGCAGCACCCGGAGCAGGAGTGGAGTAACCAGTGTTAAGTCTCTCTTGTGTAGAAGAGAGCGGCTACCAACAAACTGTCAAGAGTTCAGATCTCACTTGTCCTTTACAGGCAGTCTAGGGCTGATAACTGAAACATGCAATCTGACTTTAAATTGCCACACCAAGTCCCCCACCTTGGTCACGACTAGAACGTGAGCCATGTCAAGATTCTCTCCCGGATGCTCCCCTGGAGCAGCAGAGCTGCTGAGGCGCTGCCCGCAGTGACCCCAGAGTAGCACAGAGCGACACAAACCATCAGCACAGCGGCTGCCTCCAGCCGCCCCTCCTCCCAACTCAGCCTCCACCAGCAGCTGCCTTCTTACCCACGTCGCCTCTGGCTCACCTGTGTTGTCCTGACTGCTTCCCACCCTTCCCCTCCCTTCCCCGCACACCCACCTGTGCCCTCAGCTCTCCTCACTCTACTACCACTGTTCAGGGGAGCAGAATATGCTGTGTGGTTACAGCAGCAAATGCGACAGGAAACATATTTGATGGTGTTTAATCTGTCAGGGAAAATTCACCATGTAAAAACTAATTTCCAAGCTTACCATTTCACACCAAGTCAGCACATAAGATTTTCTTTTAACTCAAGATGCAAATGAATTGTAACAAAGTTCCTAAGAACTATTTTGATTGGCAAGGATTCAGGTAACTGGATACCCAAATGCTATGTATTATTTGCAGTTATTACTTGCATATTTAGAAAGTCTGAGAAAGGATGGTGCAAGTTCCTCCAAGCCTTAGCTGGCCTATGGCTAGCAACACAGCACTGAAGGCCATCCAGGCTTGTCAGACAGCGAAGATCCCATGCTCAGTCCAGTATGTCTGGAGTCAAGGCCCAGGTTCTAGTGTTAAACTGAGAAAAATGTCTTGTAAGGACTGGAAAGAACATTGCCAATGAAACATACAAGCCTAGTCACTGGCTAAGGGGAGACAGCCAGCGAGAAGAGCCAATGCTCCTTTTGCAAACATACTTTGTGCAAAAGTGGTTTCCAATTTCTCTGGCTCCCTGGGAAACAATGTAAGATTAAAATTCCTGAGATTTCCAGTTAGATACTAGAGTTTCTCTGAGCACATTATATGCCACAAGGAGAACAGGAGAGTTCAAATCACGATGTTTTAAAGATCATAGAGCTCAATGTTCTTTTAGCTGAGAAGTGAAAATGAATGCTTGGCTCTACACACACTGTGTAATGGCAGGAAAACGAACAAATGCTAGGAGGCTGTGGTGTGTGACTGAGAATGCCCCTTAAAGGCTCTAAGTATCTGAACATTTTGTCCCCCAGTCTGGGAGGTCTTAGAAGGTATGACCATGCTGGAGGAAGCACGTCACTGGGATGGGCTTGGAGAGTTCTTACACATTGCTGGATCTCCAGTCGCTCTCTGCTTCCTGTGACTGCTTGAAGATGTGAGCGCTTAGCTGCTGTGTCTAGTTAGCCACCTCTACCGCCACGCCTCCCTGCCATGATGGACTCTTGCTGTTTTGGAAGCATAAGCTAAATAAACTCTTCCTTTTATAAGTTCCCTTGGTTAGTGTTTCTGTCACAGCAACAGAGAAGTGAATAACAAAGAGGTGTAGCTTAACATTAGTCCTTGGAAACAAGGCACCACTTCTAGCTTTACCAAGGTTGTCTACATATTATTCTCATTCCCCATGGCGACTGAGGTGTTCATGTTGCATACTACATATTTAAAGCTATACTAGTGTTATTTTTGTGTGCTGGAATCACAGGTGTAGATACCCATATACTTTTCTAAGATAAACATCTACTACTTTAACATCCCAAAGTTTTTTTGGTACAGGAAAAAGAAGTTGGAATTCTGGAGAACTTTCTAAACTAACACTAAATCCCTAATGTAACCAACCTCTTTCAAACACGGTGTGCAGCTTCCCAGTTGAGAGCCATCCAGGAAGGAACCGAGCTCCTCTCACTGCCATTCCCTACCTCTGCCCGGGGTTTCTCGTCTTTCCTCTCCATTCCAGTTTGCAAGTTCCTCACTCATTCAGCATATACTGGAGGAACGGGAGGTCCCGATGTGGAGCATGCGAAGGGTACCATTACCGCTCGAGAGCCGACTGGGCCGCATTCCCCACTGGCTCACGAAGGAGAGTGCAGGCCTCAGGTGTTGACTTGGCTCCTGTACCCTCTGAGTTACAAACAGGTGAGTGATATGTTTGAATCTTCCTATAGGAAAGGGGGGGCTGAAGAAAGCATGCCCGTGCCTGGAAACTGATCTCTCTCTAGTCCCTCTTAACCTTCAACTTGGATGTAAATTCAGAGTAGTAAGATCCTCACTGCACAAGAATTCAAAATGTGAGAGACACTGAAAACCCTTTATATTCTCAGCTTTACTTTAGTATTATGGTAACTGTGAAAGAGCTGGCCTGAAATCTACCTACATAGTGTCCTAAACCCCCAGTTTCCAGGTAATGCATGGAAAAGCACATTGTCTCTTACAGGCATTCAGGTCAGAGGTGCTCATCCTGACACTGAGAGGAAACAGCAGTGAAAAGGCTGCTGACAGCAAGCCTTGCATAAGTCATTAGAAACAGGTACAACCACTAGGTGGGGCCCAGAGACTGAAGGAAACTAGGGAATTTCATTTCAGGAACTGGCCACGCAAATAAAATTACAGAAAGGAAAAAACCAGATATCTTCAGTTGAGCAGCTATGTGTGGTGGACTTCCAGTTGGATGGAAAACGTAGCTTCTTTCTTGGTGAAGTTAAAGTCAAATCCAGGTAGAAGCTTTCTACTTATACATGAAGGACATGCTCCTCAGCTGCATTCCAGGACAGTCAGCTGGAGAGTGCAGGGCATGCCAGTCACAGGGGAGGGGCAGCCTCAGAGCTCAGTAGTCAGTAAGCACTTCTGCTTCAAGACAGTGTCTTCCGTCAAAGCAGGGGCAGAGCTGAATGGAAGAGAGTAAGGCTTAGTGAAACACATTCGGGGGAGTATTCCTGTCTGCAGTAGCCCACACGGAGATGTTGAGAACAGATTACAGACCTCACTGATGATGCGGTACCACCTAATTTAGCAATGATGTTTTCCGCAGAAGGGAGTTTTCTAGATAGCTGATGCTTATTTCATTTTGAAATGTGAAAATAACAGTTTTTCTTAGTTCCTTGATTAAAATATGCCTCCCTTTCTTCATTAGTGAAGATCACTATGAATATTAACAACAGTCCTGTACCAAGTACAACAGCGGCATGCTGAGGAGATACCACAGCAATCTGCCCTACGCTTATCATATGGCTCAGATGGCTGTGCTGAGTCCCCACACTAGTTTGTCTATTTGTTGGTGCTCTCAGAAAAATGAAAGCACATGGGCTTTGCATGAAGGCTGTAAGTATCTGCTGTGGGTGAACTGCACAAGCTTGGATGCAATAATGTATCAATGTCTAATGTGGTTACATAAAAACTTAAATAAAACAGTATTAAAGTACTTGATATAAAAAAATATGGGGGCTGGAGAGATGGCTCAGTGGTTAAGAGTACTAGCTGCTCTTACAGGATCTGGGTTTGGTTCCCAGCATCCACATGGCAGCTAACAACTGTTCATAATTCCAATTCCAGGGGATCTGACACCCTCTTCTGACCTCCATGGGCATCACACATCACAAGTGTACTTACACACACGAAGGCACATTAAATAAAACAAAAATAGTTAATAAAATATTTTTAAAAATGTAATCTGGATGTGGTGACACATGGTTTTAACCACACACAGCACTTGGGAGGTAGAGGCAGGTGAATCTGTGAGATTGAGGCCAGCCTAGGCTACATAGCAAGTTCTAGGCCAGCTGGGGCTCAAGGGAAATGCAGTCTCAAAAAAACTCCAAACAAACAAATGTAATCTCAAAACCAGAAGAGAATAAAAGACAAGTAAAAAATACTAACAAGATTTGTGCGTATGTGTTTGTGCTTCTGCAGGCCAGAGGTCAGTGTCAAGTGTCTTTCCTCTACTGCTCTACACATTCTTTTTGGTTTGTTGAGAAAGCGTCTTCCTGTAACCAGAGCTGGTCTGGAAACTATGCAGACCAGGCTGACCTTAAAGGGATATGTCTGCCTCTGCTGCCCTAGTGCTGGGATTAAAAGCATGCGCCACCATGCCTGGGCTCCAATTTATCTTTGTTCAGATAGGTTGCTCACTGATGTAGCTCATTAATTCAGCCAGACTACTAGTTAGTGAGGCAGAGGCCGCCTGTTTCTGCACCTCCAGCAGTAGGATTATAAGTGCACACCAAAACAGCATGGCTTTTCACATGGGTCCTGGGGGACTACACCCAGGTCCTTATGCTTGCATGGCAAGCACTGTACCCACTGAGACATCTCTCCAGGTCCCCAGAGTTTTAAAATGAAACTGCAGTCAGCTACCACTGCACACTCCTATTACTTAACGTTTTCAAGAAACACTTTTGACTGTTTTCTCCTGCTACTTTCTTTCTTCTTTCTCTATTCCTGGATACAGAACTGAACTTTGTTAAAAATGAAATTTCTTGAGCCCATCTCATACGTGCTGAATGAGACTGTGAGGGCAGAGTTCAGCAGCCCACATGTTAGCAAGCCTTCCTCAAGAGATTCTGCCTTACAACCAGCAATGGCTCAGCTGTTCTGAGGGTATGTTCACACAGTGAGTGTTTACTGTGGACTATGAAGGTTTAACTTTTTAAAAAACATTTTATTTATTATTTTATTTTATGTGTATGAGTGTATTGCTTGCATGTAGGTATGTGTCTGAGGAAGTCACAACTGGAGTTACTGACAGTTGTTAGCTGCCATGTGAGTGCTGGGAACTGAACCTGAGTTCTCTGCAAGTCCCAGGCTTAACTTTCTTCTACTTCCTATTCTCCCTATACAATCCTCCCTTTGTATCTTTTCAACATAGCTATTAGACCATTTCTGTTTGCTAATATTCAGTGTTTATTTAAATGATGTTCACAACTTACCATAACTGGGTCTCAGTGTATTAAACTTCTTTTGCAGTTTTTATTTTCCTGAACTTAAAACTGCCTCATTTAAAAACCTGTGATTGTATATTCTGTCTTCCATGTGTACCTGTGATTTATCCTTGACCCCTCAGGTAGAAGTACAGATTGCTTGTCAGGAAATTTAGACAATTAATTAAAAAAATTTATATGTACATGCATATGTGTTTTTCATGGAAAAATGCTTCCTGGGACTCTTGGATCCCGGGCAGGAGGGTTCTTGGCAGGCCTTTTCAATTAAAAAATAATTATTGTGGTTGAGGGTAGTGGTGCAGGGGCTGCAGGAAGACCCTGTCTCAAGACAAAAACAAAAGCAAAAACACCCCCAAAAATGTGTGTGTGTGTGTGTACTCAAGCGGATGCTATGGAGCCCAACTGGAGGTCAGAGAACAACCTTATAGACTGTTCTCTACTTCCTCCTTTAAGTGGGTTCTAGGGACAGACTAAACTCCAGTCATCAGACTTGGGTGCAAGCAAACTTTTATCTGCAGGCTCTCAGTAAGCCCTTTTCATCTAGAAACTTGAGTCCATCTGATCTGGAAACTCTTGATTCCTGTCTTTGACAATTCAGACGTACTCTTTCTGAATCTATTATGATTCACATATCATACACTAATCCTCAGTCTTTTTACTTTTTCTCTTGCAGTTTTTTTACTTTCTGGGAAACAGCCTTATTTCTGTCTTCTGTACATTCCTTGGATTTATTTTTAATTTTTGGGGTCTTTTTGAGACAGGGTCTCCCTGTAGCCCCAGATGGCCTGGAACCCACTAGGTAGACCAGACTAGCCTTGAACTTACAAAGATCTGCCTGCCTCTGCCTCTCAAACACTGGGATTAAAGGTGTGCACCCCCATACCCAGCTGAGGATTTATTTTTTAATGAGGCCAGCAATTCTAGTTTAGTTCCAGATTCTGTTATTATTACCCTGAATGTGCATACTATTACTTTGTGAGGTTTGCTTCACACTGTCTCTGCACTTCCTCTGCAGTTTATTTCTTTTGGTCTTTCCTCATGCAACTAAGCATCCACCACTCTTCCTATTTAAAAAGGAAAAGGGCTGGTCCCCTTGAAGGGGACCTGGGTTCGGTTCCCAGCACCCACATGGTGGCTAACAACCATTTATAACTCCAGTTCCAGGAGATCTAATGTCCTATTCTGACCTCCATGGGCACTGTATGACACAGGTGCACTTACCTACATGAAGGCATAACACTCATACACATAAAGTAAAAATAAGAAATAAAGTAAAAAAATAAAATAAAAGGCAAACAATAGAATACCATTTGGTAGCTGTATATATGGACAAAATTCATCAATTAATGCTCACTGTGGTAAATATCAGGTAGACTTCTGGCATTCCCTCAAGGTATCCACATGTGTGGAGGCCCTTTCCCAGGTTGGCTGGTTTCTCTAGAAGACAAGACACTTACCTTCTCATTTGACACATTTATAGTCAGCCAGTACTAATCAGTAAGCTTAGAAAAGGAGGGCGGCAATCTCACCCTGCATGGGTGTGGACTTTGAGTGAAGTTCCCTGTTTTTAGTTCAGAACCTTGATTCAAACAGAAACTCCCCAATCCAGAGTCTGCCTCTCTGGCCTAATTCCTCAGAGAAAAAGCTTCAGAAATCATGCTGTGTAGCAGAGAAATGGCAGATGACCTAGATGGACATAAGCAATCTTAAACAATTCTTAGACTCTGGGACCATCTTGTACACCTCCAGTGTACTCCAGTACCTTTGATTCTTGAATCGTTCAAGGTTCTGTACACTGCAGAACCCTGCAATATGTACTGTCTTGCTTATTTTCTCATTCTCAACCCCCTCTCTGCTTGGGGCTTAGATTTAGTTTGTCCATTCTATGACACTGGTACCACGCTGCTTCAAAGCTGTTGTAGCCTCTCAATTACTGCTGTTTCTTTTCTGTATCTTTGGGACTTTTTAAAGTCTTTGAAGAAAATACCATATAAGAACTATTCCAAATCTCTGGAGAGGGGGTTTAATCATCATTAAAAAATTACTCATTATAATAATATACACACATTAAAGTTCACAAGATGAGTTTACAGCTGGCTAACATTTTGCAAAGTAAGCACACCTTTGATATCAGCTGGCAGAACAAGGAATAGAACCCTTTTGGCACTCTAAATGCCTTTGGGGTTCCAGTCACTAAGAACTACTATAGAACTCAGCTTCTTTTTGAGCTCTATTTTGCTTTCCTTCCTCGTGACGAGACTCTAAGGTGACCCCTAGTGACCTTGTCTCCTGTGTTCACACTCATGTAGTAAAGGCTCCACCGGGGTCCTTACTCTGGGAATCTAAGATGACCCCTAGTGACCTTGTCTCCTGTGTTCACACTCATGTAGTAAAGGCTCCACCGGGGTCCTTACTCTGGGAATCTAAGATGACCCCTAGTGACCTTGTCTCCTGTGTTCACACTCACTCATTAGTAAAGGCTCCATCGGGGTCCTTACTCTGGGAATCTCCTACCTTTGCTTCATACTGCATTTTGCCACCTGTAACAATGGTACTGCTATTCATCAGTACCACAGTGGGCACTAACACAGAGTGAAGTAGGAGAGGATGTGCCACAACTTGATTTCAAAACAAACACAATGATTTAAAGATAAGCCTGCTAATATTTTTATCTAGCAAAGTCACTTTGAACAAAGAAATCCCTATTAACTTTATGGGAAGTTAATAGGAAGAAAAAAATACTGTGTTGGACAATAAGCACAGAAAAGAGTCATCCAATTTCAATTAAGTTCCAATAAGACCTTACAAGAACTGACTTTGTTATTTTAAGTATAATCAATTCTTACAACTTTGCTCTTATCAAATGTCCTGAGAGCTGCAAATGAGAATTAATTTCTTTACCTGGTCACAGCATCTACCAAGAATGGCGCTGGTGGGGAGATGAGTGAGAATCCATCTTTATTACCACACCCCTCTGTCTCTGTCAAAGATGTTCCACATCCTGTGAGCCCATTGGAGATGGCAGTGCTCTGCTGAGGGAGATACAGGACATGTCTTAACACAGAGTTAACAATACATGCCACATTAGCTGCGGAATAGGACTTTGATGTTCCTAGTTGATTTTACTTTTTAAATTTATTTTTATTTTAAAATTATTTCTATTTTATGGGTATAAGTGTATTGCCTGCATGTGTGTAAGTACACCCATGGTGTGCAATCCCTGAGAAGCACAGAAGAAGGCCTCAGATCCCCTGAACCTGGAGTTCTGGATAATTGTTAGCTGACAGTGGGTGCTGGGATTTGAAACTGGGTCTTCTTCCAGAACAGCCAGTGTTCTTAACCGCTGAGCATCTCCCTAGCCCCCCTGATTTTATTTTTTAATCTATCCTTCACTTCATATTTTTATTTTGTTCAAATCCTACAGCATTTACAAACAGAAAGACTGAACCACAGATTCAAAGTCATAGATTCAGTTAACAAAGCTTATAAATGACTTTATAAGAAAAAACAAAACTTATGATCCTTTAAGTTTCTGAACTATTAACCAGAGGAAAAATCATAAATAGTAATGAACTTACTGGAATAATCCACCGAGGTGTGATCATGGACGATGACGACACCTGAAACGAATTTCATGTATCTATTTACTTTCAGGGAAGACTGACTACTTTTATACTCACACTCATAAAATTGTATTCGTTTAAGAAATGTACTGCAGGGAATGCAATTTCCAGTGAGCCTGCTTGAGTCAACATTTACTTTTCAATCAAAGACTCTTAAACAACACAGACAAAACACTTAAGAAACTGTTATTATTTCCAGAATGCCATTAATCTGAAAATCTGTAACTCAAAAATGCTACTGCCACTTTGAATTCACATATTAGTCTTTTAATTTTAAAATGACATTCATTTATCCATTTATTTGTGTATGTTCTCATGCATGCACATGTGGAATGGCATACATGTGGCAGTCACAGGACAACATGTAGGAGTCAGTTCTCTCCTTATACCATGTGGGCCCTGGGGATAAAATTCAAGTCCTAAGGCTCAGCAGAGGGTGCTTTGCCTCCTAAGCCTTCTTGTTGGCCCCTTTCAGTTTATTTATAGGACTTCCCCTCTCACTCCACACTCAAGTGTTCAGTTTAACATTTTATTTTCTAAATGTGAGTTAATTACAAATAATTATAGCCTTCCTGGTAGCACTGTAAACAATGGATTGTGACTAATCCAAATGCAAAACACAAACAACGTACACAGAAAAATATCTGTTTATACACAGGTCATTCTCTACTCTGCATGCCTGAGGAAAGCAATGAAAACAGCCATAGTGTTCTCAATTCACATGGCATTTGTTGCACTTTCTCAGAGTTTAGTTTTCTAGATCTTACTTTTATGTATAGAATTACAATCTAATGACTCACCCCAAACCTACGGAAACCTAGACTAGTCTTTGCACTAGCTGGCTCAGTTACTAACAAGAAAATTTTAATGTAAGTCCAACATCCTATTAAGTTATTATAACCACCAGAGGAATGAAAAATGTGACTTTCCTACCATTGTTAAGAATATGTATTTAACAGTAGGAAATAGAGAAGCAAGGAGAGAAAAACTAGTGAACAGTGAACAAAAAAATGGTTTGGGAGAAATGAACCCTATAACCACCACCACAGTAAAAGACTGTTAAACTGAGTAGACAGATTCTCAAATTTAAGATTTTTGATAAAGATTCAACAACATATGGTTCACAAAACGTCCATTTAAATTTCATGAATACAGAAAAAGAAAATAAGAGGATAAAAAGTTGTTAGCAAGCAGGGGCTACACATGGCTCGGTGGATAAGAATACTTGCTGTTTTTCCTGATGACCTGGGTTCAATTCCTAGCACCCACATGGTAGCTAACTACTGTCCATAAGCACCAATTCCAGGGGATCTGACACCCTCTTCTGGTTTCTGCAGGCACTGCATGACACAGGTGCATTTACACACATGCAAGCAAAACACTCATACACATAAAAAATAAAAACAATAACTAAAAAATTATTAGTAACTAATACAAACTTGAAAAGAAAACTAGGGTATCAAATGAAAGGGAAGTTAAGAGAAGGAGCACACTACATTTTTTGTTTTGTTTTGTGGCAGGGCCTCCCTGAAGCCCCAGTTGGCCTGGCAATCTCTCTGCAGATGAGGCTAGGATTAGAGGTACATCGCCATACCTGGTGGCAAAACACATTTTAAAGCACTAAAAGGAGCTGAAGACAGTCTAAAAGTCCAAGCATGATGTACTTCCATGAGTACAATCATATATCAGCACACAGATATCTATATCAGTGTATCTTCAAAATACAGAAAACAGTAACTGAGGGATCTAGTGATAGGTGAGAAATGTGTGGATGCAATGGAAAACAGACAGTATATCCAGGAATTGCTAGAATATTTGGGAGAATTTTGAGATGGACTAATGAAAGAGTCAGCAAGTTCAGTGGAAACAAGATTATGAAGTCAACAGTAGAAAATTAAGTATCATCCAAAATACCAACAAAACTACAAAGTATTTAAGAGTTGATCTAATAAATACAGAAGACTTATATCAAACAGTTAGAGTCTAAAAAAGATTAGAAAATGGAGATACACTCATGAAAATCAAAAATTCACAATAAGAAAATGCTACTTGTCTATAAAAAATACAGTCCATCAACGTGCAAATAAAATTTAGGAGGAAATGACAAGCTGATTCTAACATTTCTAAGAATATAATATCAAATATTAAAACATTACGAAGAAAGAGTAATAAAAATACTATAGTATTAGAGCAGAGAGAGAGCCCAATGGTTCAGAACAGAGGAGACACCGCAAACCTAGCAGGAAAGGACGGCTTAGCTCGTAGTAATATGGGGAACCAGCCTCTAATGTGGACGCATACAAAGTGGGGCATCTGAAGTCATTATCTGATCTCCCCCACATAACTTTCCCACTGTCCAAATGGGCTAAAAATAAAAATATGAAAAACAAATAAAGTTGTGGCTAAGAGAGAATGTAACTCTGTGATCTCAGGTATGGGGTGACAGATGATAAAACAGTGTTTTAAAAAATCCCACAAATCATAAAGAGAAAAGTGAAGAATGTGAGACATCAGAATGAAAGGTTTCTGTTCAGTTACGGGTATAAGACACAGGTTAGTATCTATTACAAATAATATGTGATAAATTCTTCACATGTTAACACATAGATTAAGATAAAAATATTTTATTTTTAAAAAATAGTGCAGAACCTTTACAGAAAGGTTCTCTGCAAGAATCAGAGCCAGCTGTCCACTGACAAGCCAGGGCAGTTACAAGGCAGAAGGGAGTATGGGGAAGGAGGCTGAAAACCCTTCTTTTTTGGCCATTGCTTGGCGTGAACAAAGAATAATGAGTAATGAATAAAAGAATGCCAGGTGACAGAAAAACATCTCTATGCCCAGTCATTATCAGGGGTTTGCAGGGAAGTAATCTCAAGCTAAAGTATGTAGCCTAGAACTCAAGATAGCCCTGCCCTAGCGTCCCAAGTGCTGGGATTACTGGTGTGAACTGTCACCACACCTGTGGTCTGCTCTTAGGGATCGTGCCTATCTGATCTGCAGGTCATGCTGGCATTAATATTAGAGTCTATCTCTTGTCTATTTAGAGACTTACTATGGTCAATATCATTGCCTCTGAATTTGTCTAGATAGGATTACTTCTTATACTTGGGTAAAGCCTTCATTACTGATCTAAATTGATGGTTCCTCCCAAGACAACCAAATTAGAAACTCTGAGGTAGAGCCCAACAATCTGTGCAAGTTTTACATGGATTCTGGGAATCCAAACTCAGGTCTTCATGCTTCTGCAGCAAGTGCTTTACCCACTGAACCATCTCCTCAGTCTCATAAACTCTAATTAAATGAAAAGCTTTACTAAATTGTTAAATAAGAAAAAACTGGAACATTCAAAACAACTCCTTTCCAGCTTGCTGCTTGCAGGCACATTTACCTGGGGCGTGACTGTGTGGTCCATCAGATTCTCAGTTAGAGACAAAAGTAAGGCATCCAATTCATCTGTAGCATCCTGTGGAAGGCAAGGCACTGAAAATCAACAAATGATTCATCATCACATTAAGCTTTTCCATGGTCTTTGAATTTCTGATTGTGACCCAGGCCTGGCTAGTGTTGCTCCTTTAAACAAATAGGATATTTCAGGAATGAGTTATCTTTATGGAGGGGAACCTAGACTACAATTAGAACTTGAAAAAGAAATGCTCTGTAAATGTTCACATAGCTGTTCTTTTTATGCAGAGAAAACCTGGGTGGAGCAGAAGACTATTCTGGCTTGTTTTATGACTGAGCGGTAAAAGGTTTGGTGAACAAGGTGCAAGTGCAAGTGCTTTTTTTTCTGGATACAGGGTGCTTTAGTGTGTATACAAGAACACAGCATGTTCTGTCCCACTATAAATACAATTCATATTTTCTGTTAACTTTAGTATTTGAAGCACCTACGGATGGCCCAATTTTGTACTGCAATAATGCAGGGAGGGAGAATTTAAAAACAATACAATTCCGATCTAGTATTAATATGGAAAACTAAAACCTATGATGTAGGGTAAATGACAAAAGACCCTTCTTTTATACATTTTTATTTGTCTTCAAACCTTGGTGAATCTTCTTAATCCTTCCTGTTTCAAAATACAACTTAATTTCTGTCATGTACGTAAGAAAACTGCCCTCCTTCCTCTCTCTTGTTCTTCCTTTACTCAGCATTCCTGAACCACCACCTGGGCTGACTGCACGGTAGCAGAGCGCATATCTCCAATGCACAGGACACGTCCCTCTTCCATTGTATGACAAGCAGTGTGAAAGCAGAAGCCACGTTTCACTTAGTTTCTAATCTAGCCTGCTGTCCTGCACATATTAATATACTGTAATTCTTTGACTTAAATGTGCTCCTTTGCTATAAAAAATTTCAATTTCCACAAATGATTTTCAATAATTAATCCAAGACACTCATGTCTTTTCAGAATTTATCTTCATTAGCATTATTATTCTTTGTCTTTTTGAGATAGGGTCTCCCTATAGCCTCAGTTGGCCTGGAACTTGTTTTGTAGACCAGGCTGGCCTTGAACTCACAGAAATCCTCCTGACTCTGCCTCCCAAGTGCCAGGATTAAAGGTGTGTGCCACCATGCCTGGTTATCTTTATTATTATTTTTGCAGTACTGTGGATTCAGTTGAGGGCTTCACACATACTAGGCAAGAAAGCACTCTACCCCATGCTATTTCTACAGCTGTTTTAAAATTTTAAATTAGCAAAAAAGGAAGCCCTGGGCTGTCCAGATGGCTCAGCAGATAAATGGACTTGATTCTAAGCCTGACAACTTTTGTTTAATCCCCAGATTACATGGTGGGAGGAGAGAACCTATTCCTGACCTCAACACTCAAACCGAGGCATGCATACTACCCACCCCCACATGCACATACACAAAATAAATTTTAAAATGTTAAAAAAAGTGGGGGGGGGGAGAAGCAGGTGGAGACTTGAGAACGTAGTCCCAGCCAGCCTGACAGATCTGCTTGCCTCTACTTCTCACATCCCGAGATTAAAGGTATGTGCTACCATACCTGGCTAAAAATGTAAAATAAAAGAAAAGAAAAGAAACTCCTGAGGGCATTTTAGGTTAGACTTTTCCTTTAAGCCCTAAAATCTGAGATATTATATACCTAAGTACCAACTATATAATGTCTTTGCATAATAATATTAAAGGTAATTTATAGTTTTTCCTTTTTGGGAAATATCCTATAAGTTTCTACAAAAAATGTGCATTATGCAACAAAAGAGCAAAGACAGTACATTTTAATTTGCAAGGACACTGGGATTCTGTGATTTCCGAACTGGTAACATAGGACAAGTGGATACAGGAAAGGCAGAAGTTCACATAAGCTGCAATATAATCAGTGACAGGTGCTGTTATTTCAAATATAAACTCAGTACCTATTATGTACTATGTACTGAGATACAGGAACACAACCATGAACAAATCAGATCACTCAGGAATGGTGGCACACAAATGTAACCCTAGCACCAGGGAAGCTGAGGTTCATGGTCAGCCTGGGGTGCACACTAAGATTCAACAAAACAAAACAAAAGTCAATTCTCTTAAACAGAGTATGTTCTCCTGGAAAAAGTCAGATTACAAACTTCAACAAAATCATATATGTGCTGGAGGTATGTAGCATTAGTTAATTCATCTACTAAGCACTTCATCATCTACTAAGCACTTCAGATGGATCCATTTGCATCCATCTTCTTAACAGGAAAACAAGTGAAAGCATAGCCAGCATCCAGGACCACCCCTAAGACAAAGACAAATAAGCAATACAAGACTGGACAGGAGATCCTGGCTACTCCTGGGAGGCAGGAGCAACAGGATCTTCTCTAGAGAACAGGCTCAGCTGCTTTAAGTACCAATGCAGTGACATATTACAGAATTCAACTCAGTATTGTCTTTGGAAAAATGGAAAGGAATCTTCTTACCTTAAGAGAATCACCATCTGCAGGTATGGTATGCACCGGAGTGAAGGAATCTTTGAAGGACACATTATTGTCATTTAAGACAGCACTGGAAGAAAAGGAATTCAGATCATGGAGGCCTTGTACAGAGGCAGCACTGCTGAAGGAAGCTTTAGGACAGGAGAATAAGGGTGGAGGGAAGAGATGGGAGTTGGCAAGGAGCACTTACTTAGCTTTGATTCCAAGTCCAACCCACCAGTGGGTCCAAGCAGCACACTACCTTGCTTTCCTCCTAGAATCACTCTCAAATGACTGAAAGGATTTATCTTTAGCAAAAACAGTAACAACAACAAAACACAGTAACTAAAAAACATTCAGGGTTTTGAATGATAGTTTAGAATCTTCAGGAAATCCAGAAAGACACATAGCAAAAAGGATGCTACAGTACCTGTGACCTATAGGCCACAGTAACAGAGGATCCCATCTCCAGATAGGAACAGCAAGGCTAGGAGCAGTTCTATATATGACTTCAATGCCAGGAAATAAAGGGAGGACCTCAGTCCAAAGGCGGGCTTCCACCAAGACATAGCCACTGGCAAGAAACCTGATCCTCCTCACTAGCACTGAAAGTATGTAAGCATCAGTGTTCTCCCACAAGATGGAGGGAAAATGAGAAGGCACAGAGTATAAAACAGACATGACACTGAGTGGCAGTGACTTCTGTTGCACCTACAGCAGTGAGGGAAACAGATTTGAAGAAATGTAAATAAGAATGAAAAGTTATGAGACAGAGAACTGATTAAATGTTTCACCTAATAAATACTGAATATTCAAAATCATAATGCCTTATGACTTTCTAGAAGACACCTTGAATATTTACAAGAATAAAAGTCTGTCTGTGCTAAGCCTAGGCATAATGAAAATGCAGACCATCATGAATAAATTGTAAAACCTGAAAGTTATAAAACAGAAAAAGTCACTTTATGCTTCAGAAAGAGGGATAACTCTGAGAAAAGGAGTCGGCCTAACAACGAATTTAAAAGCAGGGAAATGTTTTGAGATGATGTCTCTGAACCTTCAGAGAAGACCCCTCTGGTAGTTTGCAGTGCTGCCCCACAAAAAGCAGAAGAGAAGCTTCTCACCCACTCAGTACTCAGTTAAACAGTCCTCACACATGTAAAGTCAGCTCTGAGCAAACATCTGTCCATTATCAACGGAGCCGACAACTGCAGCAGACATTACAGAATAGCAGGTAAAATGAAGGAACAAAAGAGGATTTTTTTAAAGTTCAGAAAAGTAAAAACACAAAACTGAAGGATACACGTATTTTACTGATGCAAAGTTTAAAAATCATGCAAAACAAAAACCTGCTGATAGATACAGATGTCCACACTGAAAATACTTAAAATAGTCATAGAGCAAGGCTATGGAGCTTCATAAAGTCAACATATACTTTACTATACAACCTTGAAATCCTATTCCTAGACATACTCAGGAGAAATGAAAATGTATGTTCACAGGGCTGGAGAGATGGCTCAGAGGTTAAGAGCACTGGCTGCTTTTGCAGTTTTCAGAACCCATGTGGCAGCTAACAGTCATTCATAACTCTAGTTCTAGGGGTTCCAGCACCATCTTCTGATCTCTGCAGGCATCGCATGACATGGGTACACTAATATACATGCAGGCAATACACTCATATACATAAAAATAAAAACTAAAGCAAATATGTGTTCACAGAAGAACCTGAAAGGGGCTAAGAATACAGGTCAGTGGGAAAGGGTGTTTGCTGAATATGCATGAGAACCTGAGTTTAAATTCCTAGCACCTATGTAAAAAACAGGGTGTGGCCATGCAAGTACATGTAACCCAGCAGAGGATGACTGGGGCTTGCTGGCTGCCAGCCTAGCTCCAGGTTCAGTGAGACCTTGTCTCAGGGGAATAAGGCAGAGTGTGAGAGGGACAGCTGATGGGTCTCCTCTGCACTTCAGTCATTGAGGGCTCAGATTCCAGGCTTGGACCTGTTCTGTTTTCATCTGCCTATAAATTCCCTAGAAAATAGAGGTAAGAAACTTAGGCATTTTGCCTAACTCAGAACTTACAGAGGATAGAGAACCTACAAAGATGTTACTTAGAAATATTGTGAACCTTTAACAGTTGGATGTGCCAAAGGGTTGGAAAGTAAAGCCGGGGAGCAAGAGACTTTGAGGAACAAGAACTCCGAAAGAACCCACAAAGGCATCTAGAAAACCAAGCGTGCACTGAGGGTAGGACTCAGGCTATCATGCTCAGAAAACACTGGAATTCATGCTTTGTGCATGCTAGGCAAGCACTCTATCATTGAGCTGCAGCCCTAGCCATAGGCTAATCTTCTAAGCAAAGAAGTGTCCTAACCCAGAGACAACTATAAAGACTTTGAGAGCATTTTTCTCTGTTTTGTCTTTTTCTTTTGTATCTTGGCTCCAATCATATAAAGTCTCTGTCAAATCACTAGCTCACCTCTAAACTAGGGCAACAGGGATCAGAGACCACAGATAACAAAGGAGTCTTGAAATGCCATGATAAACAAGTAACAATTATTGCATAACCACACAACAGACAAAAACAAGAAAGCCTAAGAGGAAGAAGAGTCACCTTTTGAGAACTACCATGCCATCAAAATCAAAATATCCACTTTTCAAATTGCAAACAAAGTATGGCTCATACACAGGAAAAAGATTTGAGCTGAAGTTGTCCCTGAGAAAGCATATACTGCACTAACTAGGCAAAGATTTCAACTGTGTCACATACTCTCAAGAAGCAAAAAAGAAAGTACAAAGAACTACAGGAAGGCAGAACATATGACAACAAACAGAATATTAATAGTGCAGAAATGATAAGGAATCAAATGAAAATTTTAGAGCTAGAAAAAAGGACTTTTCAATTAAAATTTTATCAAGGGGTTTCAATAGCAGATTCAATAATGGAGAAGAATTAGTGAATTTAAGAAGAGTCACCTAAGATTATGCATCAGAGCACAGTGCAAATGATGAAAAGACAAACAGGTTTGGAGGAACTTGTATGACATAAGGATACCAGTGCATGTATCACATGTGTACAAGTCCAGGAAAAGAAAGAGGGTGCAGAAGAAGTATCTGAATAAACAATACCTAGAAACTGTTTGATAAAAGACATCTAAGAAGCTTTTGTGTCCATAAGATAAACTCACAGATGTACACCATTTGTATTAACTAGACTGCTGAAAGACAGAGACAAGAGAGACTCTTGAGAAGTGACTCATTGCATAAATGGATCATCATAAGATTAAAGTCTATTTCTCATCAGAAACTGAAGAACAAGCAAGGCGTGAGGGCCTATACCTATAACCCAGAACTGTGTTCAAGATCCTTTCTCAGAAAACAATACAGAAGGGAAATCTAAGGACAGACAGCAGTAGATAACATATTTAAACATAAAAGAAAGGAAACATCAACTAAAAAGCCTACATTGAAGAAAACTATCCTTCAGTAATGAAGAAGAAATGAAGACATTCCCAGACAAACAAAAGTACAGTGAGTCTAAGTAGTTATGTCCAACAGAAAATGCTAAGGAGTCCTTCCAGCTGAAATAAAAGAATACCACCCACAAACCTGAAACTACATAAAGAAAAATAGAGATTACTGGTAAAGGAACAGCTTGTTGGACAGTGATGAATGAAAAACAATGTGGCACAGAATAAGGAATAAAAGTCTAACAAGACAAACAGCACAGCATTCATTAAAGAGAAAAGAGACCCAAGCCACTGTGAAAAGATGAAACTTAGTTAACTAGGACACTCAAGAGAAACAGTCCCCTTAAGTAAACACGAGGTTTTGTTCTGCAGTTTGAATCAGCTGAAGAAAAACGAGGACATAGACTAAGAGCATCTTCAAACAATCTAAAACCAGAGATTAGCTGGCTCTCTAATGGAGCAGAGTGAGTTAAAGCTGTCTTTCAGACAGATATAATGAAACCATGTGATGATATACTGGGGAGAAGGAAAAGAGACCCCCCCCCACAAAAAGGTAGCAGGAAAAAGAAGGAAAACAATTTAATTCAGTTTACCCGGAACTGCAGCTGCTCCTGGCAGCATCTTGAACACTGGCACTTTTATGAGTTAATAAGCTATCTTCTCTTGTAACCTAAGAAAATAAAATAAAACAATGAATCTTTGTTCAGGATACCAAAGTAACAAGTTTATATTTCTTTCTAGTAGAAATAGAAAATTCATCTCTCTTTGGTTCAAATGGAGGGTAACCATATTAGTACGGCACCTTGTTCAGTTCTGTCCAACAGCCAAATGAACAATCCAAGACTCCAGTCCAGTATGTTGAACATTAGAACTCACACCTTCTTACTACACAGCTACTAGTTACTTAAGACACCACAGTAGTACTCAATACATTCAAAATTCATAAAGATTCATTGCCAGAGTTTTTCAAATTTATATGATAAAAACAAGATAACATGGCAAGCTATATATTTAGCCTTGTTTCTCCTTAATTACAACCAACATTTTAGGAAGGAAATCCAAAAATTTTTCTAAAAGGTTCAGTTTCCCTCAACATTAAGGTACTATTTACAGTGGTCCTGGAATTTTCTATATGAGGAGGTCTTTCACTATATAATTAAAATCCTTATTATTTAGAGTTATTGAAGTTATTTCTCATTTTGTTAAATCAAAAAAAGCCCAAAGTACAACTAAAATATAAGGTCATGCTGTCTTAGTCTCTTCATGCTATTAAAAATGCCATAAACTAATTACAAAAAACAAACATTTATGTCACACACTGCTAGAGGCTGGAAAGTCCAAGATCAAGACACTGGCACATTCAGGGTGTGATGATGGCCCATTCCCCACAGAGGGCAATGTCTTGATGTGCCCTCTCATGATGGAAGGGACAAACAAGCTTCCTTGGCCCTTTTTTTCGAAGAGCACTAAAACCATTTAGATCACAGCAGATGATTAACAGTGACTGAAATGACCATAAGGGTCATCTTTTTTTTAAAGACAGCATTTCACTATGCAGCCCTGACTGGTCTAGAACTTTGTAGACTAGGTTGGCCTTGAATTCAGAGATTTACTTGCCTCTGCCCTCTAAGTGCTGAGAGTAAAGGTGTGTGCTACCACACTTGACCAGGGCTATCATCTGTAACGCTCACTGTGCTCCAGGAAGTAGTCCTTTGTATTTGTTACCTTATTTCATCCTTACCGTGTACCTAAAGGTACAATTACAATTACCTTATTTTAAGCAGAAAATTATGCTCAGAGAAATGAACTAATTTGCCTTAAATCACAAAACTTGAAGGTCACAGAAAATAAATGGCATTCTAGAGCCTATGTTGTCATATTTTATGTCTATCATATACGTAAATATTTTGTTTTCTGCTTGTATGAACAACATGCCTAAAAGTATCCCAGTTCTCTTCAAATTTGTGCCTGGGATAGAAATAGGAAAGCCTATCTTTTCAACCATAGGAAACTATGGAATCAAAGCTGATAGCCTGAGTTGGTGAGGCAAGCTTCCATCTTGGTTTTAGTATGGAAGTTCGAAAGCTAAGAAACAAAGAAAAAATTGACTGGACGAGTATGGCTGCCATACCTACAGGTGTGTACACATGCACCTGCCGCCATGTGACAGTCAACTCTGTGCATATCATTCTTGTTGCATCAAAATTCTGCTAATTTGAGGCAGGTAGGTGGTAGGGAGTACTGGATGGGCAAAGAAGACCTAGCATTTGAGAGAAACTTTTTTCAATTAAAAAATTTTTTTAAATTTATTTTTACTTTACGTGCATGAATGTTATGCCTGCACATATGTAAGTGCATCCACATTATGTTGTGCCTGCAGAGGACAAAAGAGGGTGTTGGATCCCCTGGAACTGGAGTTATACACAGTTGTTAGCCACCATGTGGGTGATGGGGTTAGAACCCTGGTCTTCTGCAAAAGCAACCAGTGCTCTTAATCCCTGAGCCATCTCTCCAGCCCTGAAATAAACTTTTTTTGAGACATAGTCTTACACTATACAGCTCTGCATGGCTTCAAACTCACTATGTAGGTTGGGTTAGCCTTGAACCCAGAGATGCTTTTTAAAAAAAGCTGCTGGGCTTTGTTTGTTTGTTTTTAAAGTGTCTTTTATACCAGAGCATTTTTATCACCTTAAACCATGACTGCACAGTCTGAATCTGGATTTAGACTTGGTGAAGGCATTTCATCATCTTGAGCATCACCTTGGTACTACACACTGTTGCTTGCTGACCCCTACACTCTTTCCATGTCACCAGGACTAAGGACTATGTCTGAAGGCAGCTTACCTTATGCACTGCTTCTACTTGAGCCTTCAAAATATTACTCTTGAAGTCAGGAGGAACCCTTACAGCATTCAGTCCTGGGCTCTCAATGGCATTATTAAGACATTTCTCAGTCAATTTTATCACTTCTTCCTAAATGTTAAAAAGCATACTTTAACCACTCTTTATAGACAATAGTTATGTGGGAATAGGAAGGTTGAAAGTTCATATTTAGACAATCAAGAAATAATATGCCTATCCCAGTCAACTTCTGTAGAGTTGTCCTATCTACCTGTAGACAGACAGCTTCAGAATCACAGGGATAGATCCCTACAGGGTATAACCTGAAATCCAGAAGGAATGAATTCCAGCAATGTCATACGCCCCCCATGCATGGCTTAATCGGGCATTTGTCTGAGGTGGGATAGTCAGTAACTCCGCTGCTTTAAGACAGAATTGGGCTCACTGATTTGTAAAGATTCTAACCATTCACATTTCATGTTTGTAACTGTGGATATGTTACCAGTAAGGGAACTGACTGTATCTGGAATCATAGGTAACAAATATATGAGTATATTACTTCCAGTCACACTGATGAGAGAGAATAAAGCATAAATCCACTCAGTAAACACTATAATTAAAATTCTTATACAGAAGAAATAAATGGGAACAGACTAATAAATTTAAAAGAAATGCAAGTTATCTGTATTACAAATTACCATTTTGCTTAACTTCAACAGCAATGAATGACAGGCTAGCTAGAAGGCTTAGACACCATACTGTACTTCTTTCTAGGTTTGAAAAATGTTAATGTGCTTACTTTAATTTTGGAGTTTCTCAGTATGGTCTCCACAACTGCTGATGGGTAGTACCTCCCAAACTATAATTTAAAAATACTGTTTGTTCTTTTGAGAGAATCTTCCTATATAGTCCAGACAGGTCTTAAACTGGCTTTGCCTTAGCCTCCCACAGGCACCTTACCACCAGGCTTGGCTCAAAAATTTGAATTTTAAACAGGCCTGATTCTGATATAAAATAAAAAAGTCTTGAGAACCACTTGTAAAGACTTGATTAAATCTGTGTTGTCCTAGCTCCTATTAGTTGCAGGAAGTGTGTGTGTGTGTTACTGGGAACTGAACCTAGGATCTTGTGCAAGCTACACAAACACTGAGTCTTCTTTTTAATTTTAATTTTGAGACGGGATCTCACCTAGCTGCCCAGGCTGGCCTTGAACTCATTCTGTAGCTCAGGAGGGCCTAGAACATCTTGAACTTGTGATCTTTCTGCCCTAGCTTCTCATGTAGTTGGGATTATGGCTATGCACCACAGTTCATAAGAATTGTCTGTTCTTTTACAATCACTCATTCAAATGCATTTTTTTCTTCCTGAAGACCACTATGATGCAGACTTGAGTAATTACTAATCATTACTATTTGAATATTATGATATTCTCAAAGCAACCTCCCTCTGACGTTTAAAAAAATCATGAGATGGGGCTGGAGAGATGGCTCAGTGATTATATGAGCATTGGCTGCTCTTGCAGAGGACCTAGGGTTTGATTCCCAGCATTTACATAGCGGCTAACAACCATCCATAATTCCAGTTCCAGGGGATCCAACATCTTCTCTTCTGACCTCCATGGGCCCAGCACAACATGGGTACATGTATCTACATGCAAGCAATACACTCATACACATAAAATAAAAATAATAACTAAAATAAAAATTTCATGAGATGGCCTTAAAATTCTTTTTTTTAATTTATTTTTATTTTATGTGCATAAGTCTTTTGTCTGCATGTATATAAGAGCACTATGTATCATGCAATGCCTACAAAGACCAGAAGAGGGCATTGGCTCCTTTGGAATTAGTTTCCAATGGTTGTTAGCAGCTATGTGGGTGCTGGGAACTAAACTTGGGTCTCCTACAAAAGCAATGTTCTTAACTCCTGAACCACCTCTCTAGTTCCTAACCTTAAAATTCTTTTTAAAATTTTTATTTATTTTTATTTTATACATATGCGTGTTTTACCTGCATGTAAGTGCTCACATGTGTGCAATGCTGGAGGTCAGAAGAGGGCATTGGAATCCCACAGACAGCTGTTAACTGCCATGTGGGTGCTGGGAATCGAACCTGGGACCTCTGCAAGAGCAGCCAGTCCTCTTAACTACTGAGCCATCTCCAGCCTACTGACCTTAAAATGCTTAATGTTACTGTACAAGTTTCCTTCTTTCTTCCTATCTACACATTTCAACTTTCTAAATGGGAAAACAGGTCTATAATATTTCAGCACTGACAGATTTCCCATCAAAATAAATCAGACAGCAGTATCTTAAAAGGAAATCTTTCTGGGAACATTGGAGCTGTGTATCAGGAAGACACAGAAGAGATTTCAATACCTGGCTGTTGACATTAATGTCAATGTTGGGTCGAGGAGATGGCAAGAGATTCTGTTCCATCTCAAACTGTTTGACCTTCACCGCAGTATCTTTTAACACTGAAAAAAAAAGGCAAAATTGCCTTAAGTCTGCCAGATTGTCACAGCTACACGAGGGCACACACTTAAATTTTGTTCCTCCTCAACCTGAATTCCCATCATTTAAAAGTGATGATCCAGATGAACACAAAATGAATATGTTTTCCAGTAACTTTGCATTAACTAGAGTCAGTCTGAAGTAGGAACACTCTAGTGTCTATACAACTACTATAAAGCAATGGTGGATAGACTCTTAACAGCATGTGTGTTTAGAGCCTGTCCAGTCAAAAGTCTAGAAAGGCAGAGGTCACCTGTAACAGGGCCCTTTTCTTTCTTTCTTTTAGGTCCTTTTGAGACAGGGTCTCCCCATAGCCCCAGCTGGCCTGGGACTTGCTATGTAGTTCAGGCTGGCCTGGACCTTACAGAGATCTGCCTGCCTGTGCTAAGTACTGGGATTAAAGGTGTGCACCACCATACCCTGCCCCATTATTTTCTTAATTTGTATTTAGAGAATAACCAAATCTCCAGAATGAACACACATAATTGTATAATCACTTGCAAGTGATACATGTTTAATGTTATATTATCTTAAACTTTTTCCCAATGTTCTCCTTAAATTTAAAAACAAAGGACAAGAAGGCACAAGCTTCTCATTTTGTTACTATGTAAAACATTTGGAGGAAATGGTTTAAGTATCTTAGGGATATTCAAAGGGAGGTATGATAAAAAGGAGTTGGGGTTGGTGAGATAGCTTGGAGGGTGAATGAACTTGATGCCTGAAGACCAGAATGTGATCCCTGGAAGCCATATGGTAGAAGCAGAGACCTGACTCCCACAGACTGTCCTCTGACCTCCATGGCACGTGGGTCCACCCTGTTCGATCTCCACCACTCCCAAATACATAAATGTAATAAAAAATATTTCAGGGGATGGAGAGATAGCTCAGCAGTTAAGAGTGCTGGCAACTCTTGCAGAGGACCTAGGTTTGGTTCCCAGCATCCACACGGTAGTAACTAACAATGTGGGAAACTCTAGTTCCAGAGGATCCAAAACCCTTTTCTGGCCTCTGGAGACCTTGCATGCTCATGATATACTTACATACAGAGAAAACATTCATACACATAAAATAAAAATAAAATTTCAAAATATTTTAGAGGAGTCACTGATAAATTATAGAACATTAACTTACTTCCACATTCAACTTCTGGCACCTCTAATTCAGTTGACCTGGGAGTTACATTATTGTCACCCAGTGCTGAGGATGTTTCTGCAGTATCTGATGTCTTCATTACATCACCAATGGTTGTTTCTAGTAAGTCAGGATTATTTAGCACATCAACATTTAGAGGCAAGCTGAAAAAGTAACAGAAAATTTTACTTAAATCAAGAAACATCATGAAAAGAATTTAAAATACAAACAAAAAACAATGCTGGAAAAAGACACATTAAAAGAGATTGTTTTTCTGTTTGTTTTTGTTTTTTGAGACAAGGTCTCGCTATAATAGCCCTAACTGGCCTGGAACTTGCCATGTAGATCAGGCTAGCTTAGAACTCATGGAGAACTGCCAGCCTCTACTGCCCGGTTGCTGGGATTAAAGGCATGTGTCATCACACCCAGTTCATTAAAGAATTTTACTAAACTGATTTTATTCAAATGTCAAAATCCTTTGAGCACACTTCTAGCCAAGATGGAATACAAGGGAATGGATTAACCTCCTACCTAAAATCACCTGAGGGGGGAAGAAGCTATTCTCAGAAGACACTAGACACTGAGCAACAAAAGGGAGTGATTCTGCGATTCAGGAAAGAAGTGAACTTTAGAGTTGTCTTGAGACAACGTCCAGGCCATAGTAGAGGTGAGGAAAGAAGGCAGAGCAGAGAATTCTCTTAGGTAATGAGACTAGACTGAGAGTCCAGGGAGATCAAGACAGCTGGAGATCTGTGAAGAAACACCAAGGGTGTTAATGAGACCCAACCTTGGTTGTCTCCTTAGGGTATTTTCAGAGAGGTTTAACTGAAGAGGGAAGACACACTGGAATGTAAGCAGCACCCCTGCACTGCTAGGTCCCAGACTGAATACAAAGAGAAAAGGAGGGCTGGAGAGATGGCTCAGTCTATAAAGCACTTACTGTGCAAGCATGAGGACCCAAGTTTGAAGCCCCAGAACCCAAATAAGAGGCAGATGCTACAGTGAAAATCTGTAATCCCAGTGTTCCTACAGCAAGCTCCAAGGTGGAGACAGGAGAATCTCCAGAAATCTCTGGGCCAGCCAGCCTAGCTTAGGTAGTGGTGGACCACAGACACTGTCTTAAATAAGGTGGAAAGTGAGAACCAACATCTGAGGTCGTCCTCCGAACTCGTGTGCCCTGTGGCATATACACAATCACACACAAAGATTTAAAAAAAGAAAAGAGGGAAAAGGAGCGAGCCAGCTGAGCGTGGGTCTTCTTCCCGCTTCCGTTTCCTGTCAGCACCACAGGCCAAGCCACTCCTGCCGTCATGTCCTCCCCAGAGGAAGGCTGCATTCCTCTGAACTGTGCGCCTTTCTCCCCCTTAATTTGTTTCTGTCATAGCAAAGAGAAAAGTAGCTAATATCAAATCAAAGTGACAGAACAGCAAACAGCACCGAGAGCCCTGGAAAAAAGCAGAGACCCCTTCAAAGTCAGTGGGTGCTGGTGATGGAATGTGTGAGGAAGCTCCGCAGGGCCTGGAGAAGAGCTAGTTGAAAAAATCAGAGGTTAAGTGTGGTACTCACAATGGACACAGTGCTTGTCTCCACTGACAGACTGTGAAAACACGGAATTCACCCTGAGCACGGAGTATTCAGGAACGTTTTGTCTCTGTAGTGGGGAGCAACTAACCCACAGAAGCACTGTGACAGACCCACCTAATAAAGCATAAAAGTGAAACCTGAAAGGCTCATACTGTTACCAGGTAAACCTAATTTCAAAACTAAATGTAAAATTTAAAGGAATACCAAACTATCTACTACCCAACAATGTAAAACTCATGGCAATGCAAAAAGGCAGGGAAAAAGTGGCATTATCTAGAATAAACAATTACGGCAAGTTCCAAAAGGAATAAAATTTAAGGATATGAAAATGTACTACAGAGCAACAGTAATCAAGATGGCACAGTACCAGTACAATGAGTGTGAACTAATCCTGACTGTCAACCTGATTGGATCAAAACACTCAGGAGATTGATAAAGTACACCTCTGGGCCTATGTGTGATGGCTATTTGTTCTTGAGGGCTCTGAACTGCTAAATGGTTTAATCCACTGATTAGGTAAAAATGGAAATAGACTACTAGGAGGTGGTGGAACCTGGAAGATGGGAGTCTAGTTGGAGGAAGTAGTCACTCTGAGCTGGTCTTGCCCTAGGCCCTTGCTACTTTCTTGGCGGCTATGACGTGAACTTCTCTGTTCCACCATGCCCTCCCCAGAACAATGGACTGAAGCCTCTAAAATTGTGAACAAAGTAAAATCTTCCCTCCTTTTAAGGTATGTCAGGAATTCTGCCACAACAAGAAACACAGATGTTAAGTCAACGATTTGAGAGTCTAGAATTTCTTTTACTCATAATTGACTTTGGTAAAGGCAAATCAGTGGGAGAAAATTTTTCAAACAAATTGTCCAAGTACATTACTTAAAAAAAAAATCTTTGTGTATGTGCACACGCATGCTGGTGTCTGCGTGGCTGTGCCATGATTCACACATGGAGGTCAGAGGACATCCTTTGGTGCCAGTCCTCATCTTCTACTATGTTTATGACAGGGTCTTTGTTTACCACTGCACAGGCCAGGCTAGCTGGTAGGTAAGCTTTCAGGGATTCTCCTGTCTCCATCTCCCACTTGGCCAAAGAAGTACTGATTACAGATACATGCTACTGAGTTCAGCTTTATGTGGGTTCTGGGCTCTGAACTCAGATTCCCACGCTTTGGGGCAAGTTGCTTTACCCACTGGATGGTCTCCCTAGGTTTTCTTTTCTTTAAATTTTTTTATTTATGTGTATGAGTATTTTGCCTGCATATATGTAAGCGCACTATGTACATATAATGCTCACAAAGGCCAGAAGAAGGCAGTGGATCCCCTGGAAATGGAATTACAGATGGTTGTTAGCTGTCATGTAGGTGATGAGAACTGAAACTGGGTCCCCTGCAAAAGTAGCCAATGCTCTTAACCACTGAACAATTTTTCCAGGACCAGGTCATGTTTTAGCACATACTTTTGACCTTTTCAACATAAATTTCAGAAATACAGATACAAGCGTTTTGAATAAAAAAGGATGTAAGAATTGAGGGGAGCTCATCTCTTTTGATCCCAGTACAGAAACACAAACAAATTACTTTAAAGTCACCGGGTGTGACTTTTAAGCCTAGCACACAGGAGGCAGAGGCAGGTGGATCTCTGAGTTCAAGGCAGGTCTGGTCTACATAGCAAATTCCAGGCCAGCACAGGAATGACAGCTGCCTGCTAGGCACATGCTGGAATCGACTGCTCTGTGTATAGGGAGAGTCAGTGATCATATTTGGCGGATGCAGCTGCAGCTGCAGGGGTCTACGTGTCTTATACTCTGGAGGCACTTGTTCAAACAGGACAGGCTATCTTGAACAACAGCTGGTCCCCAACAGTCCCAGAGATATAGATAACGGTCAGTAGCAGTTTCGGAGGTAGATAAGATTAGCCATAGTTCCAGGGACTTCTAGTTTTCTGCAGCTGGAGTTAATTAAAATTAAAAGAAATACTTTATTATTTTTTGTGTATGAGTGTACTGCCTGCATGTATCATTGATAGTTTTCTTTTTTGATGTGATGCCTGGCAGGTTGACCAGACTCCAAGAGAGAGACACACACCCAAAAGACCTTAGGAAATACATATTAGACTTGACAGGCCTTAAAAAGAAAAGGACATGAAGTGGAGGTGGAGGTGGAAAGGGCTCTATGATCAAAATGCATTACATGAAATTCTCAATACAAATATTTTGAAAACAGAATTAAATGTAGTCAGATGTGCTGGTGCCTGCCTTTAACCCTAGCACTCAGGGGGCAGAGGCAGGTGGCTCTCTGTGAGACTGAGGCCAGCCTGGTCGACAGTTAGTTCGAGGCCAGCTGGGGGTACTGGGGAAACCTTGTCTCAAAGAGACCAAAACAAGAAAAGAATTAAATGTCTCGATTAAGTAAATGTTTATGCTGCACCTCCAGAACAAGGCCAGGCACAGAAGCAGTACTACTGTCCACACAACTTTCCATGAGATGTCTTTTATTAAACTATTATTTTAATGTATGTTTATGTGTCTGAGTAAATGCCACGTGTGTGGGTTTCTCAGAGGTGGGAAAAGAGTGTTGCATTTTCTGAGGCTAGAGTTACATGTTGCTATAAGCTGCCTGTTGTGGGTGCTGGGAACTGAACTCTGGTCCTCTGCAAGAACAGCAAGAGCTCTTGACCTCTGAACCATTTCTCCAGGCCCTCTGAGTTTTATATTTTATTCAAATATCACTTATCATTCCTAAACTACATAAACCTTGCATTTTGCTAGAGAAAATTGTAAGAATTTTTTTTTTTTTTAAATTTAGAGCTCGGTCTCAATGACTTCAGTTTTCTTTAAGCTATTAATTTCCTAGGACCTTGCTTTCCTGATGACTTACACATGTAAGTCTGTAAAATGGCCGATCCCCAGTTTGTAAATTTCTTGAAGGATATCAATTTAACTACTTTTGCATCACCGTGTGTAGCAAGATGTGTTTAGCATTCTTCATCCATCATAGAATATTTATGAAGCACCTGTTCTGCTGAAATATAAATGCTCTTCTCTAATGGAACTTACAATTTACTGAATACAGAGATGGTAAATCAGTAAACATACTGTGTAAGATGAAATGAGGTGAAAAATCTAATCATACCAAAGCATGGCATAGGCGCAAACAAAAGGGCCATTCTAGAATATATTTGACCAGAATTCCTCCAAATATCATTAATGACACAGCATCATGGTCTCAGGGGGACTAAGTGCAACATGGGACCATAGATTAAACCCTGGAACACAACCTGATTATGGTTCAGTTTAGTTAGCAGTAATGTTAATTTTAGAGATTTTTATAATTTTAAAAATTATTTAATGTATATGAGTGTATTGCCTGTGTATGTTAAGTACATCTGTTTTGTGCAGTGCCCACAGAGGTCAGAAGAGGGTGTCAGATCCCCTGGAACTGGAGTTACAGATGGTTGTTAGCTACCATGTGGATGCCGGGAATTGAACCTGAGTCCTCTACAAGAGAAGCCAGTGCTCTGAACTGTTGAGCCATCTCTCCAGCTCCCAAGGGTTTTGTGTGTGCATGTGCTTGTGTAGAGGTCAGAGGGCAACCTCAAGTGTTATTCTCCAAGCACTGACCATTTTTTAATATATAAACCAATTTGTATTTATCTTATCCTACTTCAGACTCCAATCTAACCATTACATGTGATAGCTAAGTTAACCTTCAAAACAACCACACAGTGTGAGAGTTCATTAAAAATTAATTTTTTGGTGAATTTCATACAATATATTTTGGTCATATGTAGATCCCCTCCCATATCTGTACCATTTTCTATCTGCACCACCAAATTTCTATACCCTAACACACACACACACACACACACACAGATATACAAGCCTATAGTCATGTCTGTGCCCCCAAATGCCCTTCAGTGTAGGTTCATGTATTGGAACCTGGTCAACTTACCAAGAATTTCACGCATAAATGTACTGTATCTCCCCTTCCCAGCAGTCATTGGCTGCTAGTAGTGTCTCAGATAGGGTTGCAGTTTCTTACTTCCCCGTCTATGCTGGGGTTTTATCTGGTTTGAGTTATGTGGGACTTGTCCATGTTGTCAGCATTGCTGTGAGTTCATGAGTAAATGATCACTGTCTGGAAAACCTTCCTTGTAGTTATCCACCTCCTCCAGCTCTTACAATCTTTTTGCTCACTCTTCCACAATGATCCCTGAGCCTTGGGAAGCAGAAGTTTGATACAGGTGTCCTATTCATGGATAAGCAGTTTGTAGCCTCTCTCTGCATGTTGGCCAGTTGTGGTTCTCTGTGTTAATTACCATCTGTTGTAGAAGGAATATTCTCTGCTGAGAACGGAGAACTGCATTAATCAATGCAAATTTGGAAAAGCACCCAGATCTGGGGGTCCACAAGAGTCCTTAACAGAGCAGAGGTGAAGGGGAAAGGGCATGTGGGAAAGGAAGTACACGGAGGAGGGACTGGGGAAGCCCCCAGGAGAGTCCAAGGGTCCTGGTAGAGCTGGGATCACCGAGTGTGGGGGAGGTGTGGGTCTTCTAAGGAAGACAGACAGGTGGCTCTGGGAAAGCTCCTGAATCTCAGATTTCCAGGTTTACAATGGTCCCAACAAAAGTAGACCATTTTTCGCCTCGTCTTTTCCTTTTAGGAGACAGGGTTTCTTACTGGTCCAGAACTTGCTAAACAGGAGAGGTTGGCTGGTGAGTGAGCCAACAGGGCTCTTCTTGTCTCTTTCTACAGCACTGGGATTGTAAGTGCAAGCCAACACACCTTGCCTTTTCATTTTACTATGAGTTCTGAGGAATCAATCTCATGCTGTCATGCTTCCAAAGCAAGCGCCATACCAACTGACTTTCCCAACCCTAATTTTAGTTTTGTAGTATTGTCAATATCAGGTAAGGCATTAACATTAGGAAAACCTAAAATGGAGACTGTGGGTACTCTGCACCATTCTTGGAACTGCTCAGTAAGCCTAATTATTTCAAAATAAAAATTTTAATGAGATACTATAATAGATATCTAAGTAGAAATATCAAATAGGCAGTTGCATATGTACTCCATATGAGAGAGTTTTTGAGAAAAGAGGGTCTGTTGCTAACCTGGAGTATACCATTTCAGCTAGGCCGACTGCCTAGCAAGCCCAGGAATCCTCCCGTCTCTGTCCCCATATCTCCAGCTCTGAGGTTACAGACCCATACCACTGTGTTCTCATTTCACATGGGTGCTGGGAATCCAAACAGGTTCTCATGCTTGCATAGCAAGCACTTTGTCCACTGAACCATCTCCCTTTAACCATAGATAGCCTTTAATATCACAACACTAAAAGAGTATACAGAGTGAGCTGTTACAGAAAAGGTCCTAAAACAGTTTATGGGGTTAGGCAGAGAAGGGGGAACTAGCAAAGTAAACTTCAAAAAGTTAGGGAGGTTGGAAAACAACAAAAAGGTATGCCCTGTCCTAGTTTGATTTCTACTGCTGTGATAAAACACCTAGGCCAAAAGCAACTTAGGAGGCTGGAGAGAAGGCTCTGTGATTAGCCCACTGGTTGCTCTTGCAGCGTCCAGTCTCGCTTCCCAGCACCCACAAGGAAACTAACAGTCCATAACTCCAGTTCCAGGAGAATTTGACACCTTCTCTAACCTTCCCAGGCATTGTACAACATGGGTGCACTTACATACATGCAGGCAATACACCCATACATATAAAATAAAAATAAGAAAATACATTAAAAACAACTTGGGAGGTAAAGGTTGATTTCATCTTACACTTCTGAGTAACAGTTCATCTTTGAGGGAAGTCAGGCAGGAATGGAAGCAGATGCAAAGGAACAATGCTGCTTACACACAACAAAAAAATGCCTCACAGACCAATCCAATTGAGGAAATTCCCTAGTTGAGGCTCGCTCTTCCCAGGTGTATCAAGTTGACAACTGAAGCCAACCATAACATTCCACCCCTTGTCAACCCTGTATCACTTTAAACTATGACCTTTCTTTTGTCTCTAAGATCTCACATTAATATCACAGCATAAAAACACAGCAAAACTTTAAAAGTCCCACAGTCCAGAAAAATTCCAAAGCTTTAAAAGTTCAATGTTTCTTTACAATAATCAAAAGATCTTTTAACCATTGGCTCCTATAAAATAAAAAATATGTTACATACTTTCTTATTTCAAGAACAATCGGATCAAAGGGAAGCCAAAATCAGTGTCGGATGTCTGGGATTCACTCATGATATTCGGGGCTCCCAAGGGTTTAGGCAGCTCCATTTCTCTGGTCTTTCAAGCACAGCGCTGAAAGTTTGCCTCGTAAGCTCAGGCCAGGTGTGCTCCGTACCTGGTGCTGCCCTTGGTAGCCTTCGTCTCTAAGCAGCCAGGGCCGTACCTTCACCAGTGGCCTTTTGGCCTCTCTACAGGGATTTCAAACTGTCACATGGTACCAAGCTTCAGCTGCTCTCCATGACCCCTTCATGCCTTTAAAACCAGTATCACATGGGAAACGCTTGAATATTGCCAAGTTTGGCTTCCAGCCTGAGATGCTGCTTTGAACACTATGGACCACAGCTTCTGTGTACTGACCCTGAAGAAATACTTCCCAGGTTTCACCTCAATTATGTTGGTTTCTTACTAATTTTTCAGCTCCATCTGACCAGCATCAATTATTCCAGTAAAGCAAAAGTTTTACTTCAGTGGTACTGGTCTCTTGTTAATCACAGCTGATTCTTCAGCCCCAGGTGAACAGAAACCACAATCTCAACCAGAAACCACAGGTCTCAATCATCTACACTTCTCAGTATTCTTTTTTTTTTTTAAAGCAGACTTTCTTTTTACTTTTTAAAAATTTGCTATTTTTTCTTTTATGTGTACAAGTGTATGGCCTGCATGTATGTTAAGCGCACGCTCATTACGCTCTAAGCATTTGATGGCTTTTCCAGGCCAAAGTTTAAAATGCTTCCATAATCCTCCCTGAAAACAGTATGGTCAGGTTCTTCATGGTAATAGTCCACTCTTGGTATCCACTTCTGTATTAGTTACTTTTCTGTTGCTGTGATAAAACACTATGACCAAAGCAACTTAAGAGTTCCAGAGGAATTAGTACATCAAGGCAGGGGAGGCATGGTAGGAGGCAGCTACAGCAGAATGTTGAAAGCTCACATCCTCAAGTGTTGAGAAAGAGCAGCTGGAAGTGAGACGAGGCTATGAATTCTTAAAGCCTGCCTCCCCTAGTGTGCTGCTTCTAGCAAAGTCACACCTTGCAAAAGTTGACCTCCCACAACTCACCCTATGACCTATGACCTCCCCACAATGCACCACCACTTTTCATTCAAGCCACCATAGCTCCTAAGTGAAGCCAGGAATCTTAATAAATCCACTGGAAACTGAAAGCAGAGAAACGTGGAGAACACTGACCTAGCAAAAGCTATTTTGACAGAGGTGGTATTAGTATTACTAGCCAGGCAGCACCTGTGTATGGATTAAATGCACTTCCTAAAGACATTGTCCTTGTAGCTCTTGCAAAACTGATATGTAACATGCTGATCAAGACCATGCTATCTGATGGAAGGCCACTGGCAAAAATAAAATGCAAACACTGTCCTCTTCAATGTTGCATTCTTGCACAGGACACAACCTGCAGTCATATTCAGACCCTTTATATCGGAGACCAAGTCTGATTTGGTTTAGAAGACTAAGAGGATGTGGTAAGCATAGACAAATATTTCAAGGCAAAGAATTTTGCCATTAGTGGAACAAAGAATTGAGGCAACAACCAAAAGAGGAGACAAATTCAAGGGAGTTTCGTTTATAATGATGCCATCACAGATTATTTTTGTGCTGATAAGAATATTGCAGTACAGAAAAAGCTGATTGTGTGAGATAGAATGGTCCACATGTTGCTCCTAAACACAGTAAGGATGGTTCACTAGAGTAACATCAGGAAAAGCAAAGAAGAGATGCTCTAAAATATAGACACATTCAGTGATAAGATGGTAAGTGATAAGATGTCACAGGTTGAAAGAGGAGAAATACTGCCCCAACACAATGGAGAAAGAACTAAGTAAGTGTGATGGGATAATAAGCATCAGTGAAGGCCCACATTAAACTCTGTGGCCATCATCAGTCAACAATGTTGGGTGCATTTCACAATCAGCATCTACAGGGAAAATATAAAGAAGCTGGATTTAATTAGAACTGAGAAAGATCAAGAAATTTTAGGGTATACAAAAGAAGTTAAACAGGTATGTATCAAGAAATGAGGACCAAGGAGATGTTCTGATATATATTAAAATAAGGTAAGTGAGACGATTCAGCAGGTGAGATACCTGCATGCAAGCCCGACAGCCCAAGTTCGATCCCTGGAACCCATGCAAAGGTAGAAGGGGAGAACAGACTCTCAAAAGCCTCTTTACACATGTGCCATGGTATGTGTACCTACACTTATTATATATATATATATATATATATATATATATATATATATATATACACACACACACACACACACATATACATTTTTACACATTTCATATAACAGTTGTTAAACAGACTTAGACATCATCCCCCATTCATCACTCCAACCCCTACTGATCATCTGTCATAGATGTTAAGTCCTATGCAGTCAAGCATTTGTGCCATGTCCTCTAGTACAAATTCATCCACTGGAGTCTGGTCAGGCTATCTAGAGATCATAAGGCAGGCACGCCCTCCCTCTCTGAGCAGTAATAATCAGTCTTCAATAGTTCTCAGTCTAGGTTTAGCCTGCCACCGATTTCTATCACTCCACTCTGGTACCCTGTAATCTGAGTTGCTGTGGGTCCTCTGCTCAATGACCACCACCAATAGTTCACATGTGCAAGCTTCCAGTGACTTGAAAGCCTCTGCTTCCCTAAGTTCGTGAATCAGCCCTGGCTCTTACAAACTTTCTGCATACTCTTCCAAAATGATCCCCGAGCCATAGGTGAGTGAGGTTCAATATAGGAGTCCTAACAAGGTATATACATTCTCCAGTCTCTTATTCTATAAAACTTGGCCAGTTGTGGCTTTCTGTGTGCACAGCACTATGTAGTCTAAGGAAGATTTGGTGGTGCGAGTTGAGGGATGCTTTAGTTTTCTCTCTACCCATTGCTCTGCTGTGTTCTATGAGCCTTGGGTGTAGAGGTTCAACTATATATGTGTCACCTAGGATTTGGTATCTCACAGATGTATATTCTGTCTGCCCAGTTGTGGAATTCTGCTGTAGCCTCCATATATTTTTAATTTAATTACACAAATATTTTTCTTAGGGGCTGGAGAGAGGGCCCAGAAGTTAAGAGCACTGGCTGCTGTTCCACAAGACCCAGGTTCGGTGCCCAGCACCCGCATGGCAGCTAACAACTGTCTACAACTCTGTCTATAAGAGGGTTCTGATGCTCTCTCCTGAGGATGCAGGAACACAGATGTACTTACATATATGCAGGCAATACACTCATACACATAAAATTTTTTTTTTTAATTTCACTTAAAATGAATTCCCCTGTGATCTCCTCAGTGAACCCACATTTTCTGGGCTGATAGTCATTGCCTTTCCAATCCACTCAAAATAAACCTAGATCTGGTTTTCAAACTCCTAGAGTTTATAATACAATATAAATCCTATATATATAATCCCTAAAGCTAAATAGCTTTATGATGTGAAATGGCCTATTTAGAAGTGATATAACACACTCCGAGATGTTCTACATAATTTCTCTTCATGCTCCTGTACTAGTTCCACAAGATAAATCAAGTTGGCAATCACCTTACTGTATCAATCTTTATTTTATTAACAGTGACTGGCGTGTTTGTATTAAGAACTTAACTAAATATGCAACTTTTTGCAAACCTTAGCCACAAGCTGATGTATCTAAATTCTTGTTAAAATTAGTTAAAACCAAAACAAAACATTTTTCAATAACAACAAAATAGTTAGAGTTGTTGAACCTAGTTGTAAAGAGGAGGTAGAAGTGTATTACACCACCCACTCTTCAGTCCCAGTCCTTACAGAATGTTGCTCTTTGAGGCAGGCATCTCTTTTTCCTGCCAATATAAGCACAATTCTGGCCAGATGTCAGGAATACACTCAGGCACCACCCCACCTACAATTGAGACCACACCTGTTTCTTAGGAATATAGATCCTTAGGTAATTAATAATTGTGACAACAATCTCCTCAGGAAAAACAGGAACATTCATTTTAAACTCTCAATCATAAAGCCACAGATTTTTTTCATTCACAAATCTTTAAAAAAATTTCCTTTCTCATTACCAATTCTTTAAGTACTTTCCCATTAGACCAAACAGCTCAAAGGAACTTATATAACTAATTAGGGGTGGACAAGAATGAAAGATAAGCAGTTTAACGTATTTTTCATCGAAAGTAACATGCTTTCTGTTCTAATTTTTTACTTTAATTTTCTAATTATTTTGTGTATATGTTCACATTCACAATTCATGTGTGGAAGTCAGGATAATTTTCTTTGAAAAAATATTATTTTATGTATGTAAGTGCACCCGTGTCATGCAACACCCGTGGAGTTCAGAAGAGGGTTGTCAGAACCCCTGAAACTAGTTACAGATGGTTGTTAGCTGCCATGTAGGTGCTGCGAATTGAATCTGGGTCCTCTGCAAGGACAGCCAGTATTCTGAACCAACTCTCCAGCCCCAGAGGACAATTTTCAAGAGCCAATTCTCTCCTTTCATATAGGACCCAGGGAATGAACTCAGATCATCAGGCTTGGCACCAAGTGCCTTTACTCATCCATTCTGCCGGCCTTCATGTTCTAATTTCTACACTACAAATATTAATGTTTCAAAGTCAAATCTTTATGTAAAAAACATTTTACATGCAAGTACTCAACAATTCTGGAAGCAAACTATAACTGATGCTCTTGCATAATTTATGTTAAAATGTAAGTAGGGTTAGCTAGCATGCCTTTAATTCTAGCACTCGGAAGGCAGAGGCAGGCAGATCTCTGAGTTCAAGGCCAGCCAGGTCTACATAGAGTTCCAGAACAGATGGTGCTATAGGGAAACCCTTTCTCAAAAAAAAAAAAAAAGACCAAAAATAAATCAATAAAATAAAAGTAGAGTAAGCAAGATGGCTCTGTAGTGAAGGTGCTTGCCTTGCAAGCCTGATAACCCCAGAACTTATATAAGGGCGGAAGAGAGACCAGACTCCACAAAGTTGTCCTCTGACCTCTACATGGGTTGTGGTATATGTGTACACAAACAATAGAAATTAAAATTAAAAAACAATACAGCATATAAGGAGAAACATTTAAGTGCTACTGGAACCAACATTTTATTTTTGTAAATCCATTTTGTAAGCCCTAATATCAAGAACAAAAACCAAATTTATACAATGTGGTATTATTTTCAAACAATATTCATTCAGTACCTAACACACTCAAAAGAATGGGCTTGGAAATCAATGAAACTGCAATTGGGAAGGAAGGGTTTGTTGAATAAAAAGTGTATTACTGTCACACTTAAACCTACTGCTTCCCCCACCCAAGTGCTGAACTGATATGAACAACTATTTCCCAGTCTTTTCAGTTAATGTCTGTGAACACAGTGTGTGGGAGCAGAAGACTTAGCCGCCACCCCCGCACTCTTGTCCCTGAAACTCAAGAGACTTTCTGACTCTTCCTCATCCATTGTTTTGGCAAAATGGAAAGATGAAAAAAGCAATCTTATAGTAAGTTTAATAAGTCAGAATCATATCACTCAAATATTTAGTAAATAAGAGAAATAAGCAAGCTGGAGATGTGCCTCAGTGATTGAGCATATTGCCATATTTATGTGCAAGGTCCTGGGTTCGATCCCCAGCCCTAGGGGGAAAAGTAGTTTAATTGCATTACCCTAAAAAACAAGCTGTCTTACTGTCCTCCACTTAGAAGAGGAGGACATTTACACATTACTATAGCAAGATCAGGAAGATTAGATTATACTTTAAGACAGGTAAACACCTCTGAATTTTGTTTTTGAGAGAGGGTCTTATACTTACGACAATCTTCCTGCCTTATCCTCTCCAGTCCATGAGCTACCATACCCAGCAGAAGTGTTTTTAACCACAAAAAATGATCTCCAGAGCTCATTTATTTTCATGTGTTAGTCTGAAGACCACTAGCTTTGCTGTCTCTCAGAGATGTCCTGTCTATAAAAACACAACTTAATTCAAGATGCCACTATTCAAGAAAATTACCAAAGCACTAGTGAGCATATGATCATATTCTGTGCTGATGATTCCCTTTGATCAAAAGGATAGTGCCATGGCATGGTGCTTCCAGGATTGTTTCTTTATGGTCTAGGTTATTTACTTTTCATCGAGGCGAGGGTCTCAGTGTTGCTTAGGTTGGCCTCCAACTCCTGGACTCAAGTGATCCTTCAGCCTCAGTCTTCCAAGTAGCTAGGACTTGTGTAAGTGCAGCTTGCAGGTCACTATCCAAATCCAGGATTTAAAAAAACTACATTTGTGTGACATGCATGTACCGGAGGATGTGGAGGTCAGGAAAACTTGGGGCAGTCACCTTTCTTCTTCAACATTAGGCTTAATGGCAAACCCCTTTACTTAATCATCTTGCCGCCCCCCTCTTTCATTTTCTCAAGTCTAGGGTTTAGGATTATTGTGTACAAGATGAACAGAACTGTATTAGGGACAATTTATACTGAACACAAGGCTGTATATTCCTTACAGCTCCAGAAACACGCACTGCTGTCTTGAAAATTTCAATAGAACAAATATTCACAGCACTGATTGATATTTCTTATCCAAAATACTTGGAGCCATAAATGGATTCCAGTTTGGATTTTAGAATATTTGCATATATATAATGAAGTATTTGTGTGACGGGACCCAAGTCTAAACTAAACATCAAAATTTACTTATGTTTCTTATGTATGTAGCCTGAAGATAAATTTATATGATAGATGGGGCTGGAGAGATGGCTCAATGGTTAAGAACACTGGTTGTTCCTGAAGATCCAGGTTTGAATCCCAGGACCCACATGGAGGTTAACAACCATTCAGAACTCCAGTTTTGTCCAGTTCAGAACACCCTCTTCTGTCCTCCACTGCACGACATGAGTACACTCATACACATAAAATAAAAATTTATATGATACTTTTCAGTTTACTTGCCTTTGACTACAACCTATAACACACAAGATCAGGTGTGGAATTTCCATGTCAATTATCAAAAAGGTTTGCATTTTGGAGTCTTTCAGACTAGTGAAGGTCATCCTATATCAGTATGTATGAAACATGATTCTAGGACCATCTAGCTTTATTTACCCTTTACTGTTCCTGACAACCCAGTTTTTTCTAGGAAAACCATGATTTGATTCTTCATTACTCAAATGGAACAGTACTTGTTATCTCAAATTCTAAGATAAAAATGGCCACTTCTGATAAAAACTGAAGATCTTCAGTTGTTAATTCTTCCACATTTAAAAAATTAATATTCTGCTAAGATACACAGGAAGCATTCATTGTATCAGCATCTGACCTCAGGTTTCAAGATTAAAGTCACTATGGTGATGTTAAGTCATGAGACTTCCTTTTATTATATTTAAAAATACTATTTTTATTTTATGTGTACAAGTGTACTGCCTGCATGTATGTAAGTGCACCTTTGTTGTCAGGGTGTCGGATCCTCTGGAACTGGAGTTACAGATGGTGGTTAGCTACTGTGTGGGTGCTGGAATTTAAATCTGAGTCCTCTACAAGTGCAGGCAGTGCTCTTAACTGATGAGCCATCTCTCCAGCCCCAGTCATCTGACTTTCTAAAACAGAAAAACCTTACTCATTTTGACTGTGCCAGTTAGTATGGTCAACTTTACACAAACCAGAGACACCAGGGAAGAAGGAATCTCAACTGGGGAATTGCTTCCATCTGATTGGCCTGTAGGGCATGGCATGTCTGTGGGGCATCTTCTTAACTGCTGATTGATGGAGGGCCTAGCCTAATGTCAGTGGTGTCATGTCTCAGCAAGCGAGCCTAGGCTATATAAGGAAGATAAGTGAATGAGGAAAGTCAGTAACCATGGTCTCTGCTTCTGCTTCAGTTCCTGCCTTCCCTTCTCTTGATAGTAAGACTTTAACCTGTAAGTCAAATAAACCCTTTCCTTCCCCAAGTTGCTCTTGGTCAGTGTTTATTGTTTTTAAATCACAACAAGAAAGGGCAGTGTTTTAAATCATGTTCATACCTATTAAAACCTTTATGAATGGCATGAAGCAGAGCTTTTGTATTTAAAATGTTATTCTAAACACTTTCAAGCAAAATAGTCACCATGGTCAGTACTTAAGAATTACAAGTGGGCCATACATCAATGCCTTACAATTTTTTTTCCGTTTCTTTAAATTTTATGAGTATGAGAGCTGGGTGTGGTGGTGCATGGCTTTAACTGCAGCACTAAGAAAGCAGAGAGAAGCGAATCTCTGTGAAACTGAGGCCAGCCTGTTTTTCATGTGGGTTCCAGGTCAGCTATGGTTATAGGGAAATCCTGTCTCAAAAAGACAAAAAAAATTTATGTGCATGAGTGTTTTCCCTGCAAATACCTAAGTGACCAGGAGCACATACTGAGGAGCAGGAGACAGCATTGGATTCCCTGGAACTAGGGATGGCTGTTAGCCACCATGTGCATACTGGGAACCAAACCCAGGTTCTCTGCAAGGGCAGCTCTTGCTCGTAACTATTGAGCCATCTTTCCAGGCCCCGTTTAGTGCCCTTTTAAAGGACCCTATACAATAACTAGCTTAAAGGTCAAGAGCTGAGGTATTTAAGATATGAATCTACTCACATACAGGATATACTAATGCTTTTATAAATTAAATTTTTGTGGTTTTCATACTATATAATTTGATGGTGTTTAGTTTTCTCCCTTATCCGTAAAAATATGGAATGCTTCACAAATTTCTACGTCATTCTTGTTCAGGGGTCGTACTAAACTTCTCTGTATTCTTCTGATTTTAGTCTATGTGCCACCGAAGAGCGCACAGGATATGTTAATACTTTGAGCACCCATCCCATATCTGTATTGACTTTAGACAATGATCTCCTTACATGATAAACTCAGGCCAAAACCTGCCTACAAATTTCATGCTCTAAATGTTTTTGGTTCTATAAGTTGTATTATATTTGTAACAGTCCTGACGTCTTTATCCTTGCCTAGCAGAGAACTTACATGACCTCTAAGGGAAATAGCAAGGGTTAAATGCATTGGGTCATGATGAAGCCTTATTACCTCAAAGCATCATGAATTCTCAATATAAATCGTGGTAAAATAATTTCTACTTACATAGTTTAAAAGTTCCGAAATTTTTCTAAAATTTGAAATAACTATGAAAGAAGAAATAGTTTCCTTCGACCATGGCTCAGAAATTTTTTTTTTTCCAACTAATTTCCTTCTAATGAATTAAACAAAAGAACCTGAGTAACTGCACTGAAAAATTTAAAGAGGACTAAAATGGATGTATATATGCCATTCATCTCAAAATGGCAAGATTTTTACTTTAGAATTTTAAAGGCTGTACAAGGCCAGATTATGAGGCTTTTGCAAGCCTGGGTGATTTGTCAGGAATTTTCAATGAGAAAGAAAAGATATGTGAAAACAAAGGAGTCCAAATATTTTCCATGTAGTATAACCACTCAGAGTAATATAACTTGGATGATAACATTCAGATTTATCTCTCTACATGAATCATACTGCTACTGCAATATCTAGTCCTATGGTAACAAAATATTTATTAAAAAATAAAGATGTATTAAATATTTTATTCATTAAAACCTTAGGCACCTAGTTGATTAGGCATGGATCACTTTAGAAATTAAAATAGCATATAAGAACAGCATTACCATAATTTCACAAAAGGTGGATACATTATGACTGAACATGTTTCCTTTTGGGTATGTTTTGTGTCTTATTCTTTAAGCCTCTATCTATTTAGATGGCATGTGGTAGGATGACAACTGGCAGTTTGTCACAAACATAAATCTCCTAAGAGATATTCTGAGTGATACATTGAAATGCTAAAATCATGAAACCCTTCCCAAGGTCCCAGTGATAGGCATACCCTTTCACCACAGCAACATCTGTCACTGTTAGTGACGACGCATAGTTTCTTCAGATCATCTTCCCTTCCAAAGAAGTCAACTCACAATTGTCGCGAATACTCATGACTCAGCATAAAGTCTCCCAAATACTCCTAATATAACCAATCTTTATAATTATAAACACTTGAAAACAGATCATCAACTTGGATGACAGAGTCCCAAGGCCTGAAAGGCTTAACAACTTATATCTCAGTCATGGCTGTACAGCCAGAAAAATGACCATCGTGACGGGCTCCTGCATTCTTCACATTGTGCTCATGTACAAAGTCAGTGTAGTTTCTATATGCAGCCTGGGATGGGGGCAAGGCCCTTGTGTTCCACTGGTTTCCAACACGTTGGCAGCGATCACTGGTAGCAGAGAGCCTGGATGGTTGAGGAGTGGGGAGTACAGTTAGTCAACAAGAGCAAGAGAACATGGATGTGTCAAGGAGAAAGGCAATGTGACCAGCATGCAGGACGATCCGCAGTTACCATGCAATAAGAATTCAATAGTGAAGAGGAGAATCCATAAAGTTACATGATAATGGAAAATATCATAAGGAAATATATGCTATTAGAATCAGTTAAGTGAATTAGTAAGGAAAGTCACAGAGAGCAAAACACTATCTGTCCCTGATGTTATGAGAAATTACAAGGTAAAATTTTGTTTGTGCCTCTAATAAAAAAAAAAAATTGTAAGCAGAACTTAACTGATATATTTGAAAAAAATTCCACTAAAGAATAAAAACATGTGGAAAGGGCAATTGTGAAAACAATCTCCTAAACTAAATGATTTAGGAGAAGATTTACGATACAAAAGTCAAAAGGAGCGTTAAAAAAATTTTCCCCTTAGACACCAAATGATTCTCCATCAGTGTCCAAATTAACAATGATGACCATATCTTCTGTAGTCAGAATTCTTAAGAGCTGTGCAAAATGATATCCAACAGGTACAGATAAAGGGATGCACTTCTAAGTCTCCACCACAAAATGGTTTAAATAAGCGTGTTAGATCCTTCTCTATCACACTGCTAGAGAACTAGAACAGTAAACATGCACACATGCAGTTTCCAATTAGAAGTTAAGAGTCCTCCAGTAGAAAGAAAACACCTGACAAGATTCAGCAAATCAAACTTCTGTGATATGGCAACAAGGGTAGCACACCTCACATAGCCGAAAGTTAGTTCCCAATGCAAAACATGACTACAAATTAGACTCCAAAAGTGTCATTTTTCAAACACAACCAAAATAATAATTTTTTATCTTTTTATCAGAAGGGAATTAAAAAGCACCTTTCAAAACAAATATGGAAGGTATTGTTTTTAATTTTTTGAGACAAGGTCTCCCTATAGCCCCAGCTGGCCTAGAACTGCTATGTAGACTAGACCGGCCGGCCTCAATCTCAGAGATCCACCTGCTTCGGCCTCCTGAGTGCTGGGATCAAAAGCATACACCATTGTTCCCAGTATTGTTGATATTTAAAATTACCATTATTTTATTTCTTTCCATTGAAATACAACTTATCATACCTAGGCAATAAAATTCATGACCCTTAACTGGGGTCACTCTGAAAAACTCTAAATTAAAATAAAATTAAATTAAAATGTTCTGGATTAAGTTCTTTTTTATTAGATTTTTCTTCTTTCTGGTTTCGTGACCGGGTCTCATTATGTAGCCTAGGCAGGTATAAAACTTGTGATCAACCTGCACCTGCCTCCCAAGCACTGGGATTATAGGTACGTTTTGTTTGAGATATCTTAAGGTTGCTCAGGCTGGACTCAATTCCTGGATTCAGAAGATCTTCTAGTCTCAGCCTATCAAGATTATACTATGGTCATCTGGCTTGATACTGTTTGTAACAGCTTACATATTTAAAGAATTATGAAAAATTTCTCAAAGGTGACATTTCAATAAACTCTTAAGTTATTAACAAATCACATCATTCACCTAATTAATGGTTTCACTGAAAAAAAAAAATGCCAGGAAAAAAAAAAAAAAAAAAAAAAAAAAGCTGAAGACCTGAACAGGGAGCCTGCTTAAATTTATCTGCCAGAAAATAATTCCATTATTCTGTCCTGCTAATCTTAGCCATTAGTTTACAAATTTTATTAACACTTTCTAAAGGAGGACTGTTTTATATCTTTGAAATCTAAGCATGCAGAAACAGAGAAAGGTAGAATGCATTTTAAATTAAGGCTGGAGAATCATTAGTTAGCTCTAAGACGTGTCAGCTGCATGTTCAGTCAGTCCCAAGCCCCACTGAAATACTGAGGCTCATTGGGTCATGACTTTACTTCAGCAAAGGAGGTCTCAGCACAGTCATGTTAAGAGGAGGACACACAGTTCCAAGTGTTTTCCTAATTTTCTTGAAACTCAAATTGAATACTCTAAAGACTGCATCAAAGGAACTGGCAGTGTCTAACAAATCAAGTTAAACAGATTTAAATATGTACTCATTAAAATGAAATTCAATAAAGACTTGGTGCCATAATACAGGATGTGAACCAACCAGACTCTCATTCAGTATGAGTAAGACTTGAATATACTAAGTTCTTTTGCAGATAAAGACCCATTACTATTTTTCTGTAACATTAAGGAGATGGGCATAGCTGCTTAGTGGCTGGTCAGTGAGAAATTAAAACATTAATGGGTAAAATAAAGACTAAAATTTGACATTTGGAGGCCTCATTTGTTAAATTTTTGTTGTGTGTATGTGGATACACACCTAAAGTACACTCACCACATTCCCAAGCAAAAAGAAAAAAATTACACAAGGACAAAATGAAGACGGAAATTCCCTCAGATCTTAACTGCAAGTTATTTGGAACTGAAATAGAATACACCCAACGATCACAAGCAAAGCACCCTGTAGTTAGTTAAGCCAACAATACCAGTGGAAAAAAACTGCATAGCAAAGACCAGGAATAATCACCAACCACTGTTGACCCACCACCATGAAGAAGAACTGGCTGCACAGTAAGCTGACCCAAACCTTGAGATCACCACAGATACTCATTAGATTTCAGGTATTAAACAAACTAAGAGCAAGAGAAAAAGAGAAAAATCCCATGAATCATCCAAGTACATTCAAAAAACAGACACAAAATTTGAATAGATCATAACCCAACATGAGACTCAATTCAAATAATTTCCAAGGAACCTCTCCCCAAGCCACACAGCTTTCTAGGAAAGAACAAACCCAACTGATTAAATCAACAAGCCACAAAGTATCCATATTTGTGTGTTTGCCCTTTAAATAAGCAACTTTACTCCTGGCAGATTATATTTTAATCTCTCAAAACTGGAATATATCACATTTAAATTTCTTAAATTTAATCTTGCTTCTTTCTTAGATACATATTTAGTCTTTAATGAAGAAAATGTATCCAAAGTACTAACATCAATCACACTGTATGGAGTAACATGTAGCAAACATTTTCCTTATGGGTCTGGGAAAGAATTCTACTGACTAGCAAGGACCTTTGTCAATAGAGAACCACGTGTCATTCCCAGACCCTACTGATCAAGAGAAAGCCAGCTGTCTCATGTTCTACATGTAGACAATGTCTAATTACTCCCTTCTTAATCCACATACTTTGTCTCTGCCATCCCTGCTCAGTATGCTCCTTTTCAACTCACAAATATGAATAATTTGTTTTCAATCATATTTAAAGTACTTTAAGATTATAGTTATAGTTTAAATTTTAGAATACACTTAAGCAAGCAATATTTTGTTTTAAGAAGTTAACAAACCATTTCCTGTCATGTTGGTCTGTTGCAGAACTCTGTGGAAGATTCTCTATCTCTACCAGCACAGGACCAGAGGATGAGGCAGGAATCACAGGCACAGGAGATGTCACACCCCAAGCCTTTGGACAAAAAGCATAAAAATCATTCACTTTTCTTATGTACAAGATCAAATACCAACAAATAGGAATACTAACATAATTATAGCAAATAAAACACTAACATCAAGAAACAATATTAAAATGGAATGCATATATGTGTGTATATATATTGAACAAATGTGGTGTACGTGTTTCAATTTTATATACTACTTAAGATAGATTAAAAACAACATTCACAATTGATTCCTCCAGATTTGTATATAGAGAAAATATTTTATAGATCATCTAGTCAAACAAGAGAGGGTTAGACATTACTGAGCCATTTAAGTGATAAGGATAAGAAAATGAACCAAAGTTTTACAAGGGTACTCACTACCAATAAATCCAAATAATATCACTATAGTTCACTATAATGAACTTCAGAGCCCTAGTATTTTAGATACTTATTGTCTTACCTGTTGAGAGTCATTACTTTGTGTCGGAATATTATTGTGAACACTGTAATGAAGGGGAAAAAGAACTATTAAAAACCTTCATTATAAAAATTCTAGACTTTACTTTGTAAAATTATACATACATTTCTAAAAGCAGCACCTAAGATAGTAATGTTTTGTTTCCAGAGAAAGATGAAATTGTCTGGTGGTACCTAAAGCTACAAATGTTAGATTTACTATCAAACATTTACTTTTCTACAGCTGTCTGATATTTCCATAAACATAACATATATTTTAATTATGCTTTTGACACATGTATAGAGTGTGCCCTGTGAAAATCAGGGTATTTAGTATTTCCATTTCCTTATTTATGTTTAGGCCTTCAAACTTCTCCCAGATCTTCATGAAGGACTTTAAAAACATTTATATACCCTAACTGGTTTTCCCTTTCCCCATCTAATTATAACAGTTAAGTTTTATTGTCAATTCTGCCTTCACTCACAATCTATTTCTGAAGTACTCAGTCTTATATAATTTGTGGAAACATTTCCTAATTAGTACAGGTAACAAGTAATGGGATTATACTTTTTATCAGTAATACCACCTTTACATCTTTTATTCAAAATAATGACTGAACAAAACATTTTTACATCTACTTCTGTGTGAGCACATGTGGAAGTGAGAGGACAACTTCTGAGAATCTGTTCTTTCCTTCTACCACGTGGGGCCCAAGGATTGAATTACTGTCATCAGGCTTGGTGGCAGGTACCTTTATCCACTGATTTATCTTACAGTCCACAATTTAAAAAGATAAGCCTGGTGTTCTTCCCAGATCATCTTACGCTGGTGCAACTAAACACTAATGAAATCTCACCAAGCCTGTTTGGAGCAGAAGTTAGTTTCAATGAGTGAACAGTCCTGTGTATCTTTTTTTTTTTTTTTTTTTTTTTTGAGACAGGGTCTTCCTGCAGCCCCAGCTAGCCTGAACTCACTATGTAGACCAGGCTGACCTCAATCTCACAGAGACCTGCCTGCCTCTGCCTCCTGAGTGCTGGGATTAAAGATGTGTGCCACCATGCCTGGACACTCTTTTTTTCACTGACCATTTATTTTAACTGGGAATAATGTGACAAAAAAAAAAAAAATTTCAAACTTGAGAAAAAAAATCACTCATAATAAACAAATTACAGCTTCCTGTTTCAAATAATTTGAAATGTAGAAAACACTGCTTTTCTCATAACTACAGTCTTTTTCTTTCATAAGTATGAAAGAATTAAAGAATCAGTTACTGCCGACCTAGACCTAGCCTCCCTTTTTAAACAAACAGGAAAGCACGGTCTCTCTCTTCATTTTTTAATAATTAAAATGTAGAAAAGTACAACTGGAGATGTAGTCTACTGGTAGACTGTTTGTCTAGCATGCATGTGGTCCTGGGCTTGATGCCTAGTATCACCATCAAAAAAGAAAAAAGACGGTTGGTTTTCAGACTTACTTTTTGATCAGAAATGTATATTTACAGCATATTAGAGAACTTTTTAAAAAAGGATCATGTTGGGCACAATGCAAGGTGGGCCTAGGCAGCACACCTGCTAGGAGGAATGAATAGAGGAATGGCTCCTGTGGGTGTGGCGTTCTGCTCTGGCTAGTTGTGAGACCAGCACCTGGAAAGAACCTACCTACCTGAGGACAAACTTACTATTGGCTGTATTTGGGACCCCACCCCATAAGGTCATTGGCTCTCCAGACCTATAAGAGCTTGTGCACATATTCAATAAATGAGTTGGCAGTGCCACGCGCTTGGCCTGCTTCCCATCCATTTCCCAGAGTCTGCAGCTTTACTCTGCATCTACTCGCCCCATCCCCACTCCGGCTGGCCCCAAGTGCTGTGACCCGATAGCATCACACATAACTGACCTTACTTTTGGTTCTTATACAGTCTCTAATTTCTTTCTTCACTTCTTTTCTGTTTCCTGTCTCTAAGACTGCCACTGACTCTACAGAACAAAGTTCCAAATAGCCACGTGCCTGTAGTCTAACCATGCAGTAGGAGGGAATCTAAGGCAGGAACATCTCTTGGGCCTAGGGCACTGGGCAGTCTGTGCAACAAAGGAAGACCCTGTCTTATTTAGAAAAAGAAAACAAATTGCAATAGTAACCCAACCCTCAACTGTCCTTTAAAATGTCACTTCTTAATGTACTCTGTTATCAGTCCAAGCTCACAAGGAGACAAAATGTTATATGGAAGACTGACATCAGCAACCTGTTATTCAGACAGCAGAGTACAAGGTCAAGAAACATTTTTGGTCAAATAGCTGTTATCCTTTAAAAAGAGCACTGTTCTCCATGGTCCACTGGAGCAAAACTGTTCATGCAAACAGAACGGCAAGGGCACACATACCAGTCTAAGTTCAGGTTTGCCCAAGGAGTGTATGAGACACACACGCTCAGATAACCTTCAGGAGAGCTGGGGCTCCTTCACTCTTTTCTTTCCTTTTTTGGTCTTTTTGAGACAGGGTCTCCCTGTAGCACCAACTGGCCTGGAACTATGTATATGTACACCAGGCTAGTCTCAAATTCAGGGATCTGTCTGCCCCTGCCTCCCAAGTGCTGAGATTAAATGCTTGTGCCACCACACCCAGATACTCTTTTCATTTTTGAAAGTGTATTCTTTAAGACGTGTGTATGTCTGTCTGTGTATGCAAGTGCCCATGAGGGCCAGGAGTCAGATCCCCTAAAGCTACAGAGTTTCAGATAGTTGTGAGCTGTCCAACATGGGGACCAAACTCAGGACGCTGAAAGAACAGCCCCTGAATACCTGTTCTTAGAGAATAAAAAAAGCCGACGGGTATCATTACTTCAGAGTCCTGTTTCTGTTCTGTTTTCCAGAGTCAAAATAACATTTAGTCACTAAAGTGCAGTCAACTTTAATTCTAGAAGAGACTATGTATTCTGATCAGAACCATGTATTTCAGAACACCTTTGAGAGGAACTTTTACTTTGCAAAGAGAAACCTTAATTTTTCAACATCATGTCACTATTTAAATACTATGTATTTCTACTATCTTCACCACACAGGTTCAAATGTAATATCCCAGTCTCCCTTTCAGGTAAGCAAGTCACAAGCTACTAAATAAACAAAATAGCTAAAAAAAATACAGAATGCTTTTAGAATGTCTTCAACATTTTCCTTAACAGCATTGCTTCCAAATAATTCAAAGGAAAGTACAGAAAGGCATGAAAGTTTGCTTTTTATCTAAGTTTTTACAACAGAAACCCTCTTGACTTTATTCAGTTTAATTTAACAACACTAACAGTACATATGCACAACAGCAGAGTGATTTTTTTAATGAACCACTAATCAAAACCCGACTTTAATATCTTCCAAGTGAAAAATACTGAACAGCAAACTTTCAGGAGTTGGTAAGGTAGCTCAGCTGGTAAGGGTACTTGCTGCTTTGCCTAATACCTGATAACCTCAGTTTGAGTCCTAGAACCCACATGGTGGAGAGAAAAGTCTTAAAAGTTGGTCTCTGACCTCAACATGAACTCTGGTATGCATGCAACCGCACTAATAAGTAAATGTAATTTAAAAGTTAAAATTTCAAGGTAAGGTTGGTCAAGTATCTGAAAATAACTAAGCTGTTTTGAATTAGTTCTAGTTCAGACAAATTTTTAAGAAGTTTGCAAGCTTGATTTGAATCTTATTCTTTAACAAACATTCTAGGAGACAAAAACAGTTTTTGTTTTCTTTGGGTCCTAAGGTATCATGGCAGAGACGGTGGCATATGGAGGTAACCCACTACTGATAGACAGCTTTTGAAAAGCATGGTAAGCCTACACATTGTAATAAACACTACTGAAACTAATGGAGTCATTAGAATCAAGTCTCAACACACTTAAAGTTATTGAAACAATTTTCTAACCATTATAGAGTGAAAGTAGAAGAAAATTCAAGATATTCACAAGTATGGGAAAATTACACAATACCATCCTCAGTAACCTATAGTTCAAAAGAGAAATCAGAAAGATTAGAAAATAATTTGGGATGAACAACAACAAAATATCAAACTTACCACAACATACCAAAGCTTATGAAATGTAACTAAGCAGTGCTCAAAGGGAAACTCACAGCTAAAGATGTTATTCTGAAAAGTAAAGATCTTATGCCAGGTGTTTGGCTCAAGCCTGTGATCCCGGCAGTAGGACCGGATTTCAGGGTCAGTCTCAAGTACACAGCAAGTCTGAGGTCACCCTAGGCCATATGAGACAGTCTCCAAAACAAAACAAACAAAACCCTAAAATAAACAAAAAAACCCTCAAATAACCTAGCCTTCCACCTTGAGATAACACAAAAAGGGCAAACTAGTTGGGTACGGTGATGCGCGCCTATAATCCTCAGCACTTTAGAGGTGACTCGGGAAAAGTACAAGTGTAAGGCAAATGTGGATATCCTCTCAAGAGCTTGTTTCAAAAAACAAGAAGAAAGCTAGGGATGTAGCTCGCTCAGTGGTAGAGTATTTGCCTAGCCAGCATGCACAAGGAAAAGAAAAAACAAAAAAGAAGTGAGTGGAGGGAACAAAACCAAAACCAAGCAGATGAAAAGAAAATTATAGCAAAAGTTAATGAAAAGCTAATAGAAGTGACAAATCATCAGTGAGACTAAGGGAAAAAAATCAACAAAGGTAAACATGGAAAACATGAATCTTGTGCCAAAAAATTAGTTTAAATAAAAAGAAACTTCCAAACTCTCAAGTTGACAGAAGATGAAAAAGAAAAATCTAAATATATCTATCTCCAGTAAGAAACTGAATTCAGAATTTTTTATTTTATTTTTTGACAGGGTCTTTCTAGTCCCAACCCATCTGGAACTCACTATATACACCAGGCTGGCCTCAGTCTCAGAGAGATCTGTCTGGCCCTGCCTCCCGAAGGCTGGAATTAAAGATGTGCGCCACCATGCCTGGAGATGAAGTAAGAATTTTAAAACTTGACCAGAGATAATCTGGGCTACATGATTTTAATGGTGGTAACCACAGGGTTGAGGAAGAGTTCACATTCCTTACAAACTCTTCTCAAAATATAGAAAAGGATCTTTTTTATATATTAAACCAACTTATTCTGTGAGGCTAAGAATCACCTTCATACCGAAACTAGACAAAAATATTTTAAGTAAAAAAACACCTCTGAGGATACAGACAGGGACCAAAAAATGCTAGCAAGCCAAATCCAGCAACATTTACAGAAGGATTATACAGCATGACTGAGTGCAACTTAGCCTACAAATAAAATAGCTTATCTGTAAATCATCCTTCGACATTCTCAACACGAATGACATGTCCACTCCTAGTTCTTTAAGTTGCTTAGTTTTACTTCATGTCAAGCTTACCTCCCACTATGTGTTTACTTGTCTCTTATTATCCACCCAATGTCTGGGAAAAATTTGACATTTGGATAGGTCTTTAGCAACTATTTGTTTAATTAATGATAGCAACTACAGAAACTGCAAAAACATTTTGTCTCAGCTCCTACTTTGCAAGGCATTACTCACCCAAGTTCTTCAGGTTTGGTTGTGCTTGCTGACAGAAAAAAAGATAACATCTCATTAGTCCATCCTACATGACAAATTGCTGCACAATTCATCTAAGTAAAACCTTGACTAATTGCTTCACAAAACATACTTGCCAACCACACTGTGTTGGCACTGAAATTTGCTGCAGTTTAGAAAAAAGAAGTCAAGACAGTTATTTCTATTTTTTCAATAAGCATTTATTTTTCAAAAAATATTTTATTTTATGTGAATGAGTGTTTTGCCTGCATATACATTAAGTGTACCCAGGGGGGCCAGAAGAGGGTGTCAAATCCCCTGGAACTGGTTAGGAACACTTGTTAGCCACCATGTGAATGCTAGAAACTGAACCCAGGTCTGCTCCAAGAAGAGCCAGTGCTCTTAATAGCTGAGCCATCTCTCCAGCCCCCAGATTTATTTTATTTTTTAAATTATGTGTGTGTGTCTATGTGTGGGTATGTGCATGTGAATGCAGGTACCTCAGGAGGCCAGAATATCAGAGACCCCTGGGGCTGGGGGTATATACAGGCAATGGCTGTAAGCCACCCAACATGGGTGCTGGGAACCAAACTTGGGTCCTCTGGTAGAGCAGTATGGGTCTTAACCACTGACACATCTCTCCAGCCAACATCTATTCCTTTAAAAAGAATAAAATATTTAAAAAGAATATTTTATTACAGTCGTTACATTAATGGGGCTGGAGTGATGGTACAATGATTAAGAGCACTTGTTGTTCCTGCAGAGGACATATGTTGATTTCCAGCACCTACATGGTGACTAACAACCATTCTTAACTTCAGTTCAACACTGTCTTCTGACCTCTATGACCACTGCATGCACGTGGTGCACTTATATACATGCAGGGAAAACACACACACAATAAAAAATTACATTAAAAAATATTTTGTGTGTGTGTGTGTGTGCATGTGTATATGGATCAGATGACAACTTGTAAAAGTCAGTTCTCTTGTTTCAAAACCATGTGAGTCCTGGGGATTGAAGTCAGGTTGTCAGGCTAGGTGGCAGGCAACTTTACTAGCCTCCCTACATCTGTTCTTTTAAAATACAAGACTCTGTCAACCTCTTGGAGTAAGGTGACTGGTTCTTCTCCAACATTACTGGAGAAGAAGAGGTAACAAGAGTTTTAAACCATCACTGAATTATTTTAATCTACAGCCATATGTTTTCATTTAGTCATACCAAAAATTACAACTATAAAGCCATTAAAAAAAATACCTCCACATATCAGATCATGATAGTTTTTCGACAACTGGTGATAATCCTTACAGTGGACATCCTTAAAATTCAATCTGTGCTTTAGTAGAAATCCAAAAGCAAACACAAGCTTTAATTATGAAATCACATGGTTAACTGAAACCACGTTTCTTCTTACATAGATGAACTATCTTAAGTAGCAGGTAACATTTATGAATTTGGAAATACCTATGCATGATTATATATATAGGTAACTAAAATTTTTATTTAATATGGTTACTGATATTAAATTACAATACAGAATATTATTTATTATTTTTATATTATTTATTGTTGAATGTGTGTGTGTGTGTGCATGTGCTATGGTGCACATGTAGAGGTGAGAGGAAAATTTTCTGGAATCTGTTTTCTTCTTCTACCATGTGGGTCTTGGAGATTGAACTCAGGTCACGAGGCTTGGCAAAAACTGCCTTTAGCCAGTGGGTCTTCTTGCCAGCCCAGTATAGAATAACTTTTACCTGAAAATTTATTCAGCAGGGCTGGAGAGATGGCTCAGCAGTTAAGAGAGCTCTATGCTCTTTTAGACTAGTACCTAGGTTAGTTCCCAGGTTCCTATATTAGGCTGCTCACAATGGTCTGTAACTATAGGTTCAGGGAATCTGATACTCTTATCTGGTTTCTGTGGGCACTGGTACTCACCCAATAATACACACACACAGAGAGATAATAACATTAAATTTAAAAATTATTCATTGCTGTAGTATGAGATGTAAAAGTCAAAAGAGGCACAAAACTGCTCTAGTACACAAACACTATAATAATCAGTGCAATAAAAAAGTATCCAGAATATCATCTGAATTGAGATTACTATAAAGCCTAATCTTGGGTAATAATAGACGTAAGTTTCCCATGTTAGCTTATGAAATTTATTACACTGGAAGAGCAATTCAGTCAACTGGAATAACACTAAGATGATTCAGATAATGTTCCTTCAGCAGACAGTAAATATCAGTATGCGGCAGACTGTTAAGGAGAACATTCCTTTCAAACAGGGCTGCACTTCACCTTTTGTTTGCAGAGTTCGTCGAGAGTATCGTTTGCTGGGCCTTCTTTCAAAGGATGTTGATCTTCTTGCTTTATTCGTTTTTGTGGTCTGATACTCTGTTTTTCCACTAAAATAAGTAAGGCATATCAACAATAAGATAATCTGAGGTCTAGCATAGCCAGAAATAAAGGAGTAAGAGGATGTCTACATTCAGACTGTCCTTTAAAGAAGCATCCTGTGCTTCAACCTTAAGGAACTATTAATAGTTTCCTTGTCCTTTATCATCTTTGTTTTATTCTTTAGGCTTTGGTAAAATATGCAAACTAATTATACTGGACTTAAGCATGATCATCATCTACAAACATACTAAACCAGTGTAGAACCCTCCCATTTCCTAGCCATACACATGTATAATTAAAACCTAGATTTCCTGGGGCTAGAGAGATGGCTCAGTGGTTAAGAACATCTGCTGTTCTTCCAGAAGACTCAGGTTTGATTCCTGGAACCCAAATGGCAGCTAACCCCAGTCTATAACTCCAGTTCCAGGTGATCTAATGCCTTCTTCTGGCCTCTGTGGGCTTTCTATGACATGGTGCACTTACATACATGCAGACAAAACAGTCATACACATAAAATTAAAATAATAAATAAAATATTTTAAAAAGATTTCCTGTTATTTTTTCTTTGGGGGTACTGCTGATTAAACCCAGGGACTTGCACTTGCTGCATAAGCACTCTACCACTGGCTATATCTTCAGGACCAACTCTTGTTAGTTTTTCTAATTCTGATATTTTCAGAATAATTTTCCAGAAACATAATTTAAAACTATTATACTTCTTTGATTTCCATCTAAATTGTTAAGAAAGTGCCTTCCTGCTTTTAGCATGAGCTATGAATGGAGCACTCTCTTTTTCAAATTATTATTTTATGTGTATGTGTACATTGTGTGTATGTATACAGGTGCACATGGGTCATGAAAATGCCTGCAGAGGACAGAAAGTAGTGTTGGATTCCCTGGAAGTGGAGTGCTGGACAGTTCTTAGCTGCCATGTGGATGCTTGGGATTCAAATCCAGGTCTTCTACAAGAACAGCCTGTGTTCTTAACCACTGAGCCATCTCTCTAGCCTAAATGGAACTCTTATATGAATTCTCCATGGATGATGTGCCACATTATTGGTACTAGCCATTTCTTCTTTAATTGAGCCACATTATATGCTGAGAACTCAAAACTCGCCATCTACTGGAAAGCAACATAAACTAAAACATTTTAAAGTCAAAACAAAATAAGGAGTCTATAAAACCAATGGACTTCAAGTTTATAGAAGACTACAAATATTCACATTAATATTTCACTCCGTGCAAGATATTCTTTTTCTATATAACTACCTATACGATGGAGAATCCATAAAACTCTTGCTGTGTACTTATATTGGGATTTGGCTATTATATAAAATATGTCAAGAGGGACTATAAAGCAACAACTACGATTTCCCATCTAGTTAAGAAACTGACAATACTACTTTTTGTTGTTTAATTTGGTCAATGGAAGAGAAGACTTGAGTAATATACTTTATTTCCCTATGCCTTAGTTTCTACCTCAGTAAAATGGGAGAGCTGGCCCTTTTTTGGCCTGTATAAAAGAATGAAAGATGTCTCAAGTTATGAAAATTGACCTGTATCTAAATCGTGATCCTAGCCGAATAAATCCTGAACGATGAGAACTCTTCTGGACAGGTCCTCGGAGGCGGAAGAATGCGTGATGCTCCACAGCACATTTCCATAAGTGTTTGCAGGCTTTTGGATGATCCAACCTAAAAACAAAGGTATGTTCTTGCTCCTTTCCCTGAAAAGAAAAAGAGGTGTTTAAGTCAACAGTCATGCCTCCTATGTCTATAATACAAACACAACCATAGCATCATCAAGCAGTGAGGGGTGCTGGGGTGCGCTTTTAACCTCAGTACCCTGGAAGATTGCCACCAGGTCAAGGCCAGAATCACCTACATAGCAAGGGTCAGGCCAGCTTGACTACAGAGTGAAACCTTGTCTCAAAACAAAATGAAACAAAACAAATACCAAAAAGTAAATAAAGCATCTGTGGCAAAAGCAACCAAAACACATATTAAAGCTAGACATGGTGCTACCAATTATGATCATATTTTTCTAAAACAAAGAATTGTATCTTATTTTTCCTAAAAGACTGCTCAAATCTATGCTTAACATAAAGAGTGTAATACACCAGGTTTGGTGGCACATGCCTTTAATTACAGCACTTGGGAGGCAGAGGCAGCTGGAACTCTATGAGATCAAGGCCAGCCTGGTTGACACAGCAAGTTGTAGGCCGGCTGGGGCTACACTGTGAGACACTAAAGGAAAAGATTAGTAAAATAATCTATTCTCACATTCAAAATTTGCAGGCAAGATAGTAAAGCCCTTGTTGCCAAGCCTGACAAACCAAATTTAAATCCCCAGGACCCACATAGTGGGAAGAGAGAATACTCCTGCAAGTTGTCCTCTGGCCTCCACACACATGCCCATAAACACACACACACACACACACACACACACACAAATAAATGTAGTAATAAAAAAAAATTAAATTTGCTTCTTGGGGTTGGAGAGATGGCTCAGTGGTTAAAAGCAGGTACTGTTCTTCTAGAGGATGTAAATTCAGCTCCCAGCACCCACATCTGGCAGCTCACAACTGCCCGTAACTCCAGCTCAAGGGAAATTCAATGCCTCTGATCTCCAAGGAACCTGCACTTATATGAATGTACAGACACAAACACACATAAATAATTAAAATTAAAATAAGCCTTGGTCAGGCATGGTGGCCCAGGACTCAAAAAATCTGCTTCTCTGTAATGATTTTGAACTTGTTTGTTAAGGGTACTAATGATCAGAGTCTATCAACAAAGAGATCTCTTTTTAAAATACTCCACCACTGTCTCTCTTTCTTCCAAGCTGTAAGATTAGGCACTCCTTTATAGTTAGTTCAGTAATAAAACTAAACTTTAAAACTTATTGTTTTATCTACTTTACAAAATCCTCTTTCTTGGGTTCTGTAGAATAATGTTTACATACTTCATTATGCATGCAGATTTTGGGGATGGTTGTTATGCTTTTTCTTGATTAAGATGGAGGGTAAAATGAATGAGATCAGAAACTCCCAGCATAGGAGGTTGCTGTTTTGTAAGAAAGCATCAGTCAAGTCATTCTCTGTCAACATGTTTTTTTCTTTACTAACAGATTTTACTTTCCAGGGATTTACTGGATTATTTTTTCTATATTCAGAAGAATTTTCTTTCAACGGAGAATCATAGTGTCACTTTAAAAAATATTTTATTTATTATTTTATGTGAATGAGTGTATTGCCTGCATGTATGTAAAAGCACCCATGTCATGTAATGCCTGTGGACTTTTGCTTACTGTTTATCACATTTTATATAAGCATAACCAAAATGTCTTACTACTAATAATGAAGATGAAGAGGAAAAATGAATTATAAATTAAATGGAAACATGCTTGCATCTGATAAAAGCTGGGGTAACACATAAAAAGCATTTTAAAATAGGAAGCATATGGTCCAGATGACTCAGTGGTTAAGAGCATTTGCAGCTCTTACAGAGGGATCAAGGTTTGGTTTTTAGCACCTACATTGATCAGCTTGTAACTCTAGCTCCAGCAGACCTGACAGCCTCTTCTGGCCTCTACAAGCACTGCATTCACCCCCGCCCCCCCGCAAGCACATATAATTAAATAAAAAAATGAGAGTACACTGAAATTACCTAAAAAAGGAAAATTAAATGAAAATTAGAACATAGCATTTTATTATAATACTTAAACATACAGAAAAACCGAGTAGCAATATACATGCCATGTTGATACACCAGTCATTAATATTTTGCCCAATTTCCTTTCTCTACCTCCTGTCTTAAAATTTATAAAGTGGCATACTCTGAGTTTTGATAAAGTCTAATCGCCATCAAAATCAGTTTACAGAATAGCTCCTCCACACTCCCGAAGGTCCCCCATTCTGTCCTTCTGTAGTCTAACTTCTCTGAACTCCTCATATCCTGAGTAGAGATTTACCCTTCATTTCTCTAGGCTCACCTTTCACAAAATGTTATGTAAACAGAATCAATGGCACATACTCTTGAGTATGACTTTTTTTTCCTTAGAAGAATGGACTTGAGATGCATCTCTGTGTGTTAATCAGGACTTTTAATTGATAAAATGATAATCTTCAGTTCAAAGCCTTTATTAAAGAATAACATTAAGTGGATCTTACACTCTTTTTGGGTATGTACTAAAGGGATAGTGTCACTTGAATGTAATTTTTTTGTACACGTCAGATATATTATCAACAGAAAAACAAGAATAAGATTTCATGTTATCTTTAATCTTAATGACAGAACAGCATGTTTTAGGATGGTACGAGCTGAATAAAAAGTATGAGTAAGACTAAGTTTTGTTCCATAACAATGAGCTACATCTCCTGTGTAGAGAAATAAGTTACAACAGAGCTATTGTTAAGTCAATAACAGGATACAGTTCCTACCTGATCATCATCTTCAACAACTACTAAGGTTAATTTATTCTTCTTAAAATCCAATCTGGTAATCTTGGGCCTAGAATAATATGGGATGAACAGCCAGATTAGGAAAAATCATTTTTTTCTACATGAAGCCATGTTCATCATTTTAACTTGTGAACTGTAAGAAGGTGAATGCAAGCAACACTGCACATCAAAATGCATTCAAAGGGAAAGACAAAAGAAAAACGCCTGTTTCAGAAGCAGCAACTGACAAAGTGACCCCGCTCAAACACTAGACATTAAAATTAAGGAAAAAGGAAAATTAAAAAGTGCATTTCATAAACCCTAATTATAGTGTAACAAATTCTGTAGGCCCTGGGTAAAACTATTTCAGGGTTAAATAGTACAGGAATCGAATAGAGAAAAGACCATAAGTTTTAAAAGGACATAAAAGAAAATATTACTACAAATTAGAGTCTTCAGCTATATTTTCTACTAGAAACACCTGTATGTGAATTTAAGTTTGAGTAGGAAGGCTTTGAGCCAACAGTCTTGGCATGCTACAAAAAAAGAACAGTGGCCCATCTTTACTTCTTTTCTGTAACACAGTCTTAAGCTCTGTATTAGTTCTACCATGAGCATACTAATGTAAACAAACTAATGTAAAATCTCCCAATTCTAAGTTTTTAGAACAGCAGTCAAAATCTGATTATGGTTATAAAATTTATGTAAAAACAAAAAGAGAAACCAAGCTCTAAATGAAGAATAGACGCACATCTCCCTTCCTTTCAAGTAAAAGGGTGTAAACAAGAGTACCTACCTAGTCTACACGTGGTGGAAGTGCCCATGTGAAGAATATTCAGTAAGCACACAAACATGCAATATGTATATTAGGATACATACTGACACACCTTGGATCTAACAGAAAATATATCTACAAGAGTCTGAAAATCTGCTTTTGGAGAGTGAGATTAAAGATGATTAAGAGACTGAGGGGAGACAATTATTTTTCATTTGCAAACTTTTCACACTATTTTTAAAAATTAAATATTTTATGTGTATGAGTATTTTGCCTGCATATATGTAAGTGTATGAAGTGCAGAGGTCAGAAGAGGGTTTTGGATCCCCTGGATGTTTGGATGGTTATTAGCCACCATATGTGTTGGGAAATGAATCTGGGTCCTCTCCAAGAGCAGCAACCTCTCAGCCCTTTTCCACAATTATTTTATTTCCAAACTGTATTTTATTCATTAACAATATAAATGCTTTGATTTGTTAAAAACAAAAGAAGATTCAAGTCTCTGAGATCAACCTTGCTTACCAAAAAAATAAGCCAATTTTGGTCTCTCCTTCAAAAACAAGGACTCCTGTTGGGGTTAGTCCCAAACTATAGTCGTTCCCATCTCTAGCCTAATTTAAGAGGAGAAGATATATTAGGTTTATTTATATGAAACAGGTTTAATGTTTTCATACAACTGGTTCTTTTATTTTCACACTAAATGATATTAATTATATAGTTTAATATTACTATTCAAGATGTTTTCAACAGTCTATCCCAAAACACAATCTCAGAGAAACTCATATATATATATATTATCACTGCAACACTATGTTATAATTCCCATCATATCCAAAGTGCCCAGTAGATGCCTGAAATCATGGATAGTAAGTAGCAAACCTTTCAGATACAAATGTGTCTGTCCTACATGTATGTACCTATGATAAAGCTTAATTTATAAACTGGCACAAAAAGAAGTTAACAATGAATAAAATAAATTGTAATATAATAAAATTATCAGAATGTGGCCTCTCTCAAAATGTCTTATACTGTTCACTTCTGCATATTTCCAGCTAATATTTATGGACACTCATTGGTCATGAGTAACTCAGACCATGGAAGCAAAAACATAGCTAAGGGAGCCTCTGTACCTTTAAGGCCAGTCATCACTGAACCTGAAAGCCACACTCCCAGAACAGAGAATGTACTTTCAGTCTTCCCGTATTCTATTTGGTATTTACAAGTTTTGGAAAACGTATCAGTTAAACCACCAAAGTAAGCTGGATGTGGGGACTCATGCTTGTAGTCCCAGCACTTAAAAGAGTCTGAGGCAAGAGGATTGCTGTGACTTGAAAGTCAGGCTAACCTGAACTACAAAGCGAGATTTTGTCTTTAAAAAAAAAAAGGCTGCAACAACTCAAATCTTTACCCAAGACATTCTATATTAACAAACTTCAAGCTATAAAGTTTCAACCTTGCTTCCTGAACTATCTTCACAAGATCTCAGAAGAGAGCTACAGTGATACATGAGAAAAGCAGCAAGAGTAAAAGGTAGTTTTCTTAAAAGCTGGTAATTTTTCACAGCAGGAAAAAAAAAAAAAAACAGAGGCACTTACACTGGTTACATGGGGGAGAAGTGGTTGGTGCTTTCTCTTTTTTAATAATGCTTTTTACCATGGATACTAGTCTTTCACTATTTTAATTTCAAACATTTTTTCCCCTAACCATACATCCAAAGGATTCAGTGGCAGCCTCTACAAACTCCATGCCTTCTTTATATTGTAAAATTCAGTTGCCCTAAAATTCTCAAAAGACTGAATTTTTTATAAAATTTTTTTATTACTTTTAAATTATGTGTATCTGTATGTCTGTGTATGGGTAGGCACCCAGAGTACACATGACTGCAGAGACCAGAAGGGGGGTGTCTGATCCCCTGGAGCTTGAGTTACAGGTGGTTGTGAGCCATCTGACAACAGCTAGGCACTGAACTTATTAGCTCTTCTGCAAGAGTAGTATGTGATCTTAACTGCTGACCCAATTTGTCCAACTTTAGGATTTTTTTTTGGTATTTTTGATACAGGGTCTCCCTCTAGCTTCAGCTGGCTTGGAACTGGCTATGTAGACTAGGCTTACCTAGATCTGCTTACTTCTGCCTCCACAGTGCTGGGATTAAAGGCATGAACTACCTTGCCTTCTAGAAATCAATTTTTTAAAAAGTACTGTAACATAGGACTTACCTTGACCACATGCATATCAACCCCATACATCTCTAGCCATTTGGCTTTGTTAAGGTAATTGGTTTCAGCTTGTGCTGGTGTCTGACCTCTGAAATTTAAAATACAGTAATTAAAAAATAGGCATAAAATTAATTCTTTACCAAAGACAAATAAATAAATGAAAAATAACTATGTTGGTTTAAAAAATGTGATCAAACGACAAGTTACCTGTATTCCTTCCATTTCTCAAAAATAGCCAGTTCCATTTCTTCAGTCTGAATGGGAACAAATCTGAACTCAGAGACAAGTTCAGGGCTATGCTCAGCAAGATCATAGTCGCCAAGTTCAGCTACAAACATAAGTTTAACAGTTATATTGGGTTAACACTAATGAAATTCTTCAAACCCCATTTGGTAAATAAAAGAATTGGTAAGATTCATTTTAAAACTATGAGGCATTCATAATGTCTAGACCATTCCCAAAAATCTAGTTTAGATTTACAACTTCCCAGTCTGTACACATAAATTATATTTGCTGTTAGTGTTATAATTTTAATCACATCTGTTCCATGACTTACTCATATTTTAACGCTTAGCTTTTAAAAAATTAATTTCTGGACTTCTAGAGACAGATATCTTTTGGTCTTATAATTTGTAAAAGACAATTATTTTGTATCTATAAAAACTACTTAAGATAAACAGAACATAATATATTTTAGGATATAGTACCTGTCTACAATGTAAAATTATTAATTCTAAAAAAACCAGGTGAATAATGAATCACAAACATCTGTACTTATCTCTCAAATGAGGTGATTGTAAAGAAAAGGGAAAACAGTGTGTTCAATTTTCTGCAACATTCAACTTCTTCTAAAAGATTACCCTCCCTCCCTCCCTCCACGTTTACTTTAAAATTCTATGTATGTGCAGGATGTTCACTTGAGTTCAGATGTCTGTGGCATCTGGATTCCTCTGGAGCTGGAGTTACAGGCAATTGTGAGCTGTGTGATATAGATGCTGGAAACTGAACTCAGGTACTCAACAAGTGTAGTAAGGCTCTTAAATGCCGACCCATCTCTCCAGGACCCTTGCCCAGCTTTTCACATGTGTGCTGGGGATTGAAATGCAGATCCTCACGCCTGCTGAGCAAGAATCCTTGTCCACTGAACCATTTGCCACATGAACACTGCTTTTAAGCAGCATATATTTTGACTGTTGTGAGGTACAAACAGAATGCATGTAGCAACAAATAAATGTTCTAACACATATTGAAAATGGTAGCTTTCTAACAGATAAGAGTTTTTAGAATCTTATATATGAAACAATGAAACAGGGGCTAGAGGGATGGCTGAGCAGTTAAGAGCACTGGCTGCTTGTGCAGATGACCTGGGTTTGGTTCCCAGCACTCATATGGCAGCTAAGAACAAGTCTTTTAACTCTAGGTCCAGGGGATCAAATGCCCTCTTCTGGCCTAAATAAAAATAAAGAATATAAAAAATTCAGGGGGGCTGGAAAGAAGGCTCAGTGGTTAGGAGGACTGCTTTTGCAGAAGACTTGGTTTGGTTCCCAGCACCCACATGGTGGCTAACTACCACCTGTAACTCCAGTTCCAACACCCTCTTCGGTCCTCTGCAGGTACTGCATGACATGGATACACTTACATGCAGGCATAACAGTTATATACATAAAAATAAATAAATCAAAAAAAACTTTTAAATATTTTTAAAAAGCCAATGAAATATAAGCATTCTTTCAAAAATACCTGTGGTCTGGGAGTACAGTTCAGTGGTAGACCTTTCATGTGTAAAGCTCTGGGTTTCATTCCCAGCACTTCTGATTAAACAAAACTGCAACCACCTACTTCTAATCCCAAACTCATGTCTAACCCAACATTATGCTGATTAAAAAAAACACCAAGTTTTAATTTGATGACAGACTAGGATAGTAAACAAAAGGAAGCAGATACCAATTTCCATTAGTGAAACATTTCTGAAGTACAGAAATTTCCTCATCACCTGTCTTTATATTAACAGAATATACTTTCTTTATTAATGGACATATAATATGGGCAAAAATATTAAGTTTACCATATAACATGCAAAGTTAGTTTTATTATCTGTACAGTGCCAACACTACTGATCTTAGAAGGATGGGAATAGATGTGAAATATCTATAAAAGCAAAGAATTAAACTTATGAGCATCACTAAATATTATTTTAATTCCAATACTTAGAGATATTCTCAGAAAGGTTTCCTTTCAGTTTGTGAACAAGGACTGAAATTACAGTTTTCCTTTAGAATGTCAATTTAAAAAATTTCTTAAATTGAACAATAAGCAATTTACAAGGGATATGGTTAAGTTTCATATTCATCTTATTAAGCAACACTCCAAAGTGACCAACAGTAGCTTTTAAATATGCTCTAAGTAATTCTTCATTAATTCAGTTTTTGAGACTATTAAAGAATACTAGTCATGCAGCGACATTAATAATTTACACTTACATCACTGCATTCTTCCTGAAGAAAAAAAACCAGCTTAGGGCCCAATTTCAACATTTTACTGAATTTTCAGGAAGACTGCATTTTTGTTTGAAAACACTATAGATAGAAAAGAGCAAAGAACTGAGAGGAAAGGCAACGAAGAAAATACTTTTTTAAAGACAATACTCTAAAACAAATCAAAATAAAAATTAAGAGCTGGCCACCAGTACAACTTCACACAGAACAGTCCTGCTTCTTTTCTAGACTGTTATCTGGAAATTCTGTTTGCGTGCACGCGCACGCACATACACGCACACACAATGATCATGCTTCAGTTTTTGCAGTCAGAACAAGAATCACTTACCTTGCAGATTATAAGCTGCCAACTGCACTGCTGTATCAAAGGGACACTCTAATCTGAGATCAAAATAAAAATTTCCTAGGTCAATTCATATCTTAATTTTCAGATGCATTAATAATAATATATATTTTATTTTGACCACTTATTTTTCACAACTCTCAACTTATTTGTGAGAAGAGTGTGTGTATAAATGTGATGTGGAAGCCACAAGGCCACAGGTCTATGTCAACAGTCTTTCTCTGTCATTCTCCATCTTTTATTTTGGAGACAGGGTTTCTCACTGAACCCCGAGCCCAATGTTTTGGCTGGTGCGGCTGGCCAGTGCGTTCAGAGGATCTGTCTGCTGCTGGGGTTACAGATGTATACCACCACCCCTGGCTTCTACATGGGAATGGGAAATGCGAAAAAGACCTATTCCCACTCAGCCATCCTTTTGATCCCCACTCTGAACTTACTTTCTATGTAATTTTGCAGTTATGTTAATAAATAACTTAATACTCACTTCCCACTGAGAATATCTTGTTTTAACTGAAGAACGAACAAATACCTAAGAAAAATAAAAGGCACAAATTAACTAACTGGAATAATCTACTGTGAAAAAGTTCAGTTATTCCCACATGAGAATTTTTTTTTTAATGTGTTTGAGTGTATTGCCTGCATGTATGTAAGTGCACCTGTGTCATAAAATGCCCAGAGAGGTCAGAGGAGGGCGACAGATCCCCTGGAACTGGAGTTAAGGATGGTTGCTAGCCGCCATGTGGGTGCTGGGTATCAAACCCAGTCCTCTGTAAGAGCAGCCAGTGCTCTTAACAGCTGAGTCATCATCTCTCTAGTCCCCAAGAATATTCTTAATTACAGAATTTTGTCAAAAATAAAAAAAATGTAAAGGAAATACAGAAAAAAAGGCACTAAGCAGAGGAGGAACATATGACCACAAAGTAGGAGTAGTGAGAGCAGACCATACAGCACAGCAGAGCAACTGTAAGAGAATGTTGGAATCAGGACAGAATGAGCCCTGTGATCTAACTTTACTGTGACAACACATCCGCCTCTTCTGGGAAGGGGTGCATATAGCCATGATTTCATTGTCTGGGAATTCAAGAGGAAATTCTTACTGCATACCTCAACCTTTTCACTTAATGAAGACCCATGTAAATGGAGTTATGCATATGTAACAAGGAGCTAATGGACAAGTATCAAGGAGGTAGGGTAAAAAAAAAGACAAATGGATATAACTTGAAGTTTATTCAAGACTACTCAAATCAGGATCTAACGTTTTCATTAATCAAGGAGTACAGAGTGTCAGGAGCAACCTGACACTGGTGACAAAAGACAGATTACACCAAATGACAATAAACATTAAGACTGTAATATCAATTCTGCTGAAAATTCACGAATTGATAACAATACATTAAAAAGCTCATTAGTTACCTTTGGAGGAGGCAAGGGAATTAACTTTTCATTTTAACCAATAAAGATAAACATATACTTTTAGTTATTTTTTAGTATTTTGAGACAAAGTCTCACACCTAAGCTCAGGCAGGCCTTAAACTCAGTATATGGCCCAGGCTGGCCATGAACTCACAGTAATCCTCCTGCCTCAGCCTTCTGAGAACTGGCTTATAGGCATTAGCAACTTCATCTAGTTAGACTCACATACTTTAAAATTTTTGTTTTACAGGACCCTAGTAGCACAGGCATTGTATTGAAAAATGAGACCTCATGAAACTAAGAAGCTTCTGTACAGCAACAGACACCATCATGCAGGTGAAGAGGCAGTCTATAGAGAGCAGGAAAAAAAATCTCTACCAGCTGTATATCTGACAGAAAGTATCTAGAATAGGCAAAGATCACAAACTAAACATCAAGAAACAAACAACCCAATTAAAACATGAAGTACAGAACTAAACAGAGTTCTCAAAAGATGACATGCAGATTGAAATGCCTTTTGAGATTTCACCTCATCCCAGTCAGAATAGCTAAGATTAAAAAAAAAAAAAAAAGTGACGACAAATGCTGGCATGGATGTGGGGAAAAAGGAAATTCACTGCTAGTGTTAGTGCAAAAAATGGTGCAGCCACTATGAAAATCACGGTGGAGCTAAACAGATTTACCACATGATCCCCTACACTACTCTTGAGTATATGCCCAAAGGACTGTATATCCTACTACAGAGATACTTGCTCATTCATGTTCGCTGCTGCTCTTTCTGTTGACAAAAGCTAGGAAATGGAAACAGCCTAGATGTCCATCCAACTGATGAATGATAATGAAAATGTGTTGCAATTTACATGAAATTATGAAATTCACAGGTAAACAGATGGATTTGGAGACAATCATTCCGAGGAGGTAACCTGGACTCAGAAAGACAAATACTGCATTTTCTAAATTGTGGCTCTTTCGATGTGTTTCATTTGGAATACCTGCAGAGGCTAGGAAATGGAGACTGCTTTCAAGGGTGGGAAGATAGAATACAGTCACACACACACAGTTTAAATGGGTTACCTTTCAATGGGGAAACACTGCCCTAGTAGACTACTAATAAAAAGCCCATGCCATGAATGAATTACCTCTTTTGGAGTTGTTAGCCACTGAGGTTCCATAGATCCACAAACATTACAGGCTACTGCCATTGCTCTTATTTACCCTCCAGAACTTGATGGTAAGACCCTACTACAGAAGACACATATACTCAAGTCATAGAACATGGAGAAATCAAGCTTCACCTCTACCAGTTAGCTTTTATAGCGCTAAAAAGTGCTATGCACACTACCAGAGGAGAAAAGTCAGTCTTACCCAGCTTTGAACCCTGCGAGCTACAATAATGACCGGCTTGGCAAGATAAGCCCACTGGAACAACAGTGGCATGAATATGACAGAGTAATCCATCACTTTCTGACTGGACTTAAGGCCCATTCTACAAGATAAATTTGGCAATGTTATTGAGGCTAAACACCCATGGCTAGAAAGGTCATAGGCCCTAAGGGAGAACTTACTACTATTATTCTGCTAAATGGACATATAGCATTAAACTGACTCATAATGACTTATCATTATACCCAGAGATTAGTGTATCTTTCAACCCTCACCAGAGAACCTTCTTTTTACAGTAGATGACAATTAACAGAGACCCACAACTCATCAAGGTGCAGAGAATAAGAGAATACAGAATGTTCAGCCCTAAATGGGACATCTATATCATACCTTCCCACAAAGCTCAGAAATCACTGCAGAAGAGCAGATGAAACGATTTTAAAAGCTAGAGGCAGTAGATGACTATAAGGCAACTGTTTTCTGGACACAATAAGAAAGTTGCACATAAGAACTCATAGTGGTTGTGACAGGATACATGAGATCTGTGCAAGTTCAAGCCAGATAAAATCCCAGCATGGCAAGGGGAGGTAGGTACTCAGTCCCACCCCTAGCTGAGGAGCTACTGGCAACTTAGAGCTGCTGGGAGAGCTTTGAGGGCGTGGTCCCTGGTACGTCAAGCACACTCCAGGGGATGGCCACATAATCAAAAGTGCAAAGGTAGCACGAACTGGATTCAATAAGTTTAAACAAAAAGAAAAGACAAAAAGGCGGGTGGGTAAGGTAGAGGGGCAGATCCAGGAGGAGTTGGGGGGGGAGGCGAGCGTCAGAACACATTATACAAAATTCTCAAAGAATTAAAAAAAACTTTTAGAATAAAAATCTCGTCTGAGGTCTATTAGCTATCTATAAATAGGAAAAAAAAATCCTAAAAATGGGCTTCTAAGGTAAGAAAATACTCCAACACAATCTTTAATAGTGGACTTACCGGGTTAACTCCTCACGAAGATTATTTGGCTCTGAGGAATAAAACTTAACTCGAAGATGCAGACAATAGGGCGAGCCAACTGCCATTAAAAGAAAGAAACTTAAATTCTTATTCAACTATTTACTAATAATTTTCAGTTAGTAAATTTGTTGAAAATTACTAATGTATGAAAGAAAAGGACAGATTATTATTGCATTATTTCAGGGTAGATCATAGGCTTAAATTTGACGCAAAAAGGTCAAGAGTTTTAAAATGTACCAACCATAATGCAGAACTATTACATTTGTCTGTCATCTCAGGACAGCTCTAGATTAATTCTAACAGTTCAAGGTCAAATGTCTTATCTTAATGTTGTAATCAAACAACCTTGCAAACCTACTGAACTATACTTCCCGAGATCACTGAGAAATGAATGCCTACATTAATAACTAAATGCTGAGCATCCCACACTTTTCAATTCAGTCTCAGCAATCCTGGCCCATTATTTGTAAAGGGTTAAACTGCCCTGAAATCTGACACCGTAAGGACAAGTTGGACTGCGGAATGGATACTGGTATTTTCTGGAGTACTGCCAGGAATAATACTGATATTTTATGTTATTAGTAATTATTTTTTAGAAGTTATTACATTTATTTATTTAAAAGAAGTGGAATCATGTACCATGGCTTGTATATGGAGGTTAGCAGACAACTTGCAGGAGTTCATTCTCTCTAACTGAAGTCATCAAGCTTAGCAGCAAGTATCTTTACCTTCTGAACCACCTCACAGGCTCATTCACTTCATTTAAAAAAAGATTTATTTTTAACTATGTATATATAGATGTGTCTGTGTGGATACATGCATATATGAGTGCTGGTGTCCACAGAGCCCAGAAGACAGTGTCAGATCCCCTGGAACTGGGGTTACAGGAGACTATGAGTCACCAGATGTGGGTGTTGGGAACTGAACTCAAGTCCTCTGCAAGAGCAGTACTCACTACTGAGCCATCTCTCCAGCCCCATTTCATCCTTTCTATGTAGACCAGGCTGGCCTGGTCACAGAAATCAGTCTGCCTCTATCTCTTGGGTGTGGAGATTAAAGCTGTGTGGGAGGATCATTTCATTATTCTTATTAAGAAGTATTAGGTCTTCTGGTGCTTACCACAGGCTGTGTTCTTACACTAACTACACATAAATAGAAGACAGAGTAAACCTACTCCATGTACACTTCAGAACAGGGAAACAAAGGGGAAAATTATTACAGCCTTAAGGTCTCAAAATATTTTCTAGAGAGAAAGCAGAAAGCTTCCAAAAAAAGCCAAAGAAGAAAATTTCAGCCTAAGTTGTTTAGCATTTGTAGGAGGTCAATCCAATTTGCAATCTCCAAAGATTTCTTCTATAAACAAATTATAAGATTCTCAAGTCTAGATTAGTGTTAAACCTATATAAACCAGGCAGTAAGTTAGTAGATCATAATAAAATGACAGTTAGAAAGCAGAGATGATAGCTAGGCATAGCAGAACACCCAAAATCTTAGCACTTGAGAGGCTGGAGAAGAATTTTGAGTTTGAGGCCAGACTGGACTCCATCTGGAAACAATGAACCTCCTGTCCCTGTCCATAAAAGACAGTAAAAAAAATTCATTGGAACTATGGCTTTTTTCCTTATTACTAAGAATCAGTTTCTCATATATTTGATTTCCTTTTTCCTCACAAATAATACTTCAACACTTACTTTTTACTTGTTTTTTGATGCTTTTTGTACCGTCCAACCAATGCTGAAAACAGAAAAATAAAGTCAATATTTATGCAAATGACAAAATTTTAAAAAGTTTAATTATAACAGTTATTGATCATTATGACTTTATTGATAACCACAACACAATATTTCACAAAGGAAACATCAAAGAAAGTGAGTATGAGAGAGGTGACTAATGGTCTAAATTTTGGCCTTAATTTTTTGCAATTCCCAAATTAGTGACTCTTTCAAAACTGCTGAATTAGAGAACCAGAGATATAGCTCAGTGGTAGAGCATTTGCTTAACATGTCGAGATCTTAGGTTGGCTCCCCAGCACCACTATAAGCAAGTAAACAAACAAATATTTAGAAAGTAAAGTATCCTAATATTCCAGTGTCTTGTTTTCATAATGGAAATTAGATTTACTGGGAGAGCCTAACAAAGAATTAATGAAATGCTATCTAAATTCTGTGAAACAGGTGCTACCCAGAAGTAGTAATCTTTGAAAAAGCCTGCAAGGTAAGAAAAAAAAAAAGAAAAAGAATCCATTTTTTCTTATAACTAATACCTTGCCTACAAACAAAGCATTCATTGCTTCTTTGCTTTACCACTAAGAAAGTGTTTCCATTTGAGCAGATTTGGTTCAGTAGTAACAGCCTTTTAATTTATATAACCTTTCTTCATTGGGAAATGACAATACAAACAAACCAAAGGAACAATTCCAGATACTTCTATTGACAAACAACTCTTAGTTCAGTTCTCATTACAAATCTCTTACATCTAGCCCTGACAGCAAAAGGCTGCACAGGTCCAGCCTAGATGTACATGACTCAATTCACTTCAGCATGCTTTCAATTCCAAGCACCAAAAGGAAAGGAGGGCTCTTATGCTAACTAGTTCAGAGCCAAGGAATTCAGTTTCAGAAACCCTGATAGGCAAAGAAGAAATGAGGCTGCACTGTTGACAGAGCTAGGGTTGTTTGTCCTCCTTGCCAGCTATGTGCTAGCCTCTCCCCCCACTACCTCCCACTATCCCAAAGTGAAATTCACAGAACTATTACTGTGCCAACAGAGTGCCTTTATACTCTCAGATAAGACGTTCAGTAAACATTTCAAAAGGCAACTAAATACTGTGCAATGTTTTCTATTTGGGTTTTGATGGTGATGGGGATTGAACCCAGTACCTCATGCCTGAGAGTCAACAGTCCTACAGGTGAGTCACATCCCAGTCTTATGCAATGTTTTCTCTGGATTCTAAGTAGTATAAGCTATCTGGTCATCTCTCATTTAGTAAATATATATTTCAAATCTAGCAAATGCTGTTTTAAATATCCCTCCACATTCTTTTGAATACTAGGCCTGAAAAGAGATAGGAAAAAGTTCAATGAATTAGGAAAGACTTCAACCAAGGACAGCAAATTCCATCCCATCCCAGAAACTCAATATTCAATTATCCCAGACTCGCTACAGCCTAATGCCCTCAAAAACCAAACATGAAGTAAAAAGTTTCATGCTAATTTTTTTAAGTATTATAAATTATTTCTTCAAACACATATGAAACTGCATATATAAAATGCATATTCTTTTAGACTGAGACAATAATCTATAACAAAATAATAATTGAGATGTTATTAAGATTGATGGTGATATGTTTTCTGCTTTCTTTTATTTTCTGCTGCACAATGAAAATATTTTACTGAAAATAATCATGGATTCCTTAGTTTATAATTTTATGTAAATAATATATTTATATGGCTTAATTTGGGGGTAATATTAAAAAGCAGGGGCTGGAGAGATGTCTCAGTGGTTAAGAGCACGTTTCTCTTTCAGAGGATCTGAGTTCAGTTCCCCTGAAAGGCTGTTCACAGCAACCTGTAACTCCAGCTCAAGGGGATCAGACGCCCTCTTCCAGCCTCGACTGGTACCTGCGCGCGCTGTGCGCGCACACACACACACACACACACACTCACACAAAGGACAGGGCCAACAGTCTCACCACCCAGTAAGACTGCCACTATATACATGTGAAGTTCCCTAAATGTGATTGATTACTCTTGATTCTTTCCGGTTTCTTCAAACTGAGAAAAGAAAAAGAAAATGTGTGAGTGTGTTAGTAAAGAATGAAGAACATTAATAGTGGACTGGAAAAATCAATACACTACTTATAAAATTTGACAGAATGAATTTTGAGGAGCATGAGAAGGAAATATTAATAAGACAGACAACTTACTAAAATCTTTTCTAGTTGTAACAAATTTCTTCCTTGTTAGATCTACTTAAGACTAATTTCAGGCCTGTTGAACTCAGGAGGTTAAGGCCCTTGCCACCATGCCTGACAGCCTGATACAGATATCTGGGAGCCACAAGGTAAAAGCAAAGAACAGACTCTAGAAAGTTGCCCTCTTGATTTCCAAACACCTTTTGTGGCATGCAGGCACACACGCGAAGACAAACATAATAAAGTGAAAGAACAGCAACGAAACTCCCAAATGAGTGCACTTTTCTACTCATGTTCATCCTTTCCTACTATTAAGCATAAAATCATGTCACCAGAGAAAGGATTGGAAGTGTATACCAAGCATAAATTTCAGTCTTTTCTACCAGCTGTAACAGCTTCTAGTATCTATATTCCCTTAGACAACCCCAAACAAACCCAATTTTAAAGCGCGAATTTAAGAGCTGGGGGAGTTCTGGGTGATGGTTCTTCTGAGGAACGTCTGAGTTCATGTTTGCATATTCTCAAGTCTGTTTTCTTTCATCTCCTCCACATTCCAAGACCAAGGACTAGGAAATTCAGAGCTTAGAGACAGGCACTGATTGTACTTTCCTAGAACTAGGGTCTTTAGTTTAAATTGTATGAGAAGATAAAGGAGAAAACATGCAAATACAGATTCCTGTGCTTAATGTAAAACTCAAGAGGGTTCTCTTTCTCACTCATATCTGAAGAATCAAACTCCTTTAAAACTTCCTATTTTTAAAGCTTAGTTGATAAACTTAAGATTTTAAAGGATGCAGAAAGCTATATTTCTTTCCATCCCAAGAAGCAGGTTATGGAAGGCTAGTATCTTAAAGATGAATAATACATAATTGCAACCAAACACAACAGACACAACTAAACCAAACAAAGATCACCTAGGACCCTTCTAAAGCATCAATATACATATACAAATCCAGGCCATCCGGCCAAATAGTGTACAAAGAGCTTCTCAGCAAGGGCTTCTGACCACTATTCAGCTCACTGAAGAAATGTACTACTTCTACTGCCCAAAGGGCAAAGAGCTTCAAACAAATAAATGTTAAGTCTCTTTCAAAACAGCCTCTCTAAGAAGCATTTCTTCTGTCAGTAGAGGCTGGTGCTCTGAATTCTTTTAAAATAAAATTTAACATCTTAAACTTTTTAAGGAAATGTTAGAAATCTATAGTAAGAAAACAGGACCTATACACTTTAACAAAAACATTTTGGTTTAATCTAGATTCTAATATTCATCCTTCCTGAGTGATTAATTTTTTTAAACAGTCTGTCATAATAATTCAAAAGAAGAGTTAGATCTGCTTACAATACATTTTGCATATATTTTCAGTATGCTTCTCTTAGGGGTCTAAAAAGTGACAAACTCGTACTTCTTTAAAGTTGTTTTTGTTGGGGCTGAAGAGCTAGTTCAGCAGTTAAAGTAAATAGAGTTCTTTCACATGATTCAAGTTCAGTTTCCAATATAGCAGCTCAGAAATGCCTGTAACTTCAGCGGGTCTGATGCCCTCTTCTGGAATTCTGGGGCACCTGCACTTGCATGCACATACCCACACGAAGACACAAACCCATACATAATTAAAAATAAATCTTAAAAGAAAGAAAAATAACTAATAAAGTACTTACATTAAGAAATCAGATATCAATGACCTATTGACATATCTCAAGTCTTAGAAAAGCAAATATGCCAAACTTTAACTCTAAAGGTGGGTAGAAATAATACATATGAGAGATAAAATTACCAAAACTGCAATCCAAAGAAGAATTTAAAGCATCAGTGTAACAAAGAGTTGGCTCTTTGAAAAGATGAGATTGGCAAACCATGAGCAAAACTTAAGAAAAAAAAACCCTCAAATTCATAAAATTAGAGAAAGAAAAGAAATTACAACAGATACTCCCTTAAATCCAGATGATCATAAGGAACTATTTTTAAAGCTTGCAAGTTCCAAAAAATGAATAAATTCCTAAACACAAGACCAATCAAAATTAAACCAAAAGAAAAATCAACAACTTTAAGATATCTGTAACAAGAATGTGACTGAAGTTGTAATAAAGAATTTCCCCATTAGGAAGAACCTGGGACCAGACAGATTCACTGCTGAATTCTACCTTTAAAGATGACCTTAAAGTATGACAAAAAACAGAAGGGGGGATAGATACTTGTGAATTCATTACAACAAAGCAAGTATTACCAAGATATCAAAACCAAGTAAGGACTCAAAAGAAAAAACAAAACTCCAGAACAATCTCCTTGATAAACACATAGATTCAAAAATCTTTACAACTTGTGACTTGAAAATAACATTAAAAAGATCATATATGGAGCTAGGAACTCAGTAGGTACAAGTGCTAACCACACAAGCCTGAGGACCTGAGTTCCATTCCTGGAACCTAGATAAAAAGCCAGATGTGGGATGTGCATCTGTTAATATCAGCACTCCTATGGAGAGATGAGAGGTGGTCACAGAAAATCAGCTGGAAACTCACAAGTCAGCTAGCCTGGGATATGTTGCACCATGGTAGAAACAAGACAGGTGCTGCCTCAACAAGGTGGAAGGCAAGAACTAACTCTTCAAAGTTGTCCTCTGGCCTCCACATGTGCTGTGTGGTAAGCACACTACATATACTGTATCCCCCCTCCTCCCCTGCCACTTATATTTTCTCTTACTTACTCTCTTAATAAAAGAAAAGAAGCCCCAGTAAAGTAAAATCAACAATGACCAGAGTCAAGAGAGTCTACTGAATGGTAGGAAATCTTTGCCAGTTATTCATTCATCTGAAAGAGTTAATATCCAGAACATCAAAGATTAAGCTCCTAAAGGAATATACAATAAATGGGTAAATGGGACTTGACAGGCACTTTTCAAATGAAAAAGTACAACTGATCAATAAATAACTGAAAAAACATCAAAAACTTTAGACAAAGCTATAACTGAGATTCAGTCTCATTTCAGTCAGAATGGCTATCACCAAGGGAAAAAAAAAAAAAAAACAGGACAAATATTGATAAGGATGTAGAAGAGAAACCTTTTTAACTGCAAGTGGGACTATAAATCAGTGCAGCCATTAGGGAACAATCCAATCTCATGCACTGCTAGTGGGAATGCTGAACATAGTGTGTCTGTCACAGAAAAGTTTAATCATTGTTCAAAATATAATTCCCCTCCTAGGTACGTATCCATCAGAAGTGAAATGTGCCCCATTAAAGTACAAAAATGTTAAGAGCAGCATTATTCTTAATAGCTCAGTAGCAGAATCAATCCAAATATACATAATTGTGGAATAAACAAAATATATAGCTATAATTTATTCAGCCATATGAAAGAATAAAAAACTGACATATTTACAAACAGCACATATTAATTTTGAAAACAATTAGAAAAGGCTAAAATTAGATAATCATTTACACAGAATTTTCAAAAAAGGCAAATCCACACAGTCTGCTTTTTGTGGTATAATGTTAGAGTTAATGAGGAGTGACTGGTAATGTATACAGTGCTTCTTTTGGGTATGAATGTTCTGAAAGTAATAATAGCTGCACAATTCTAAATATTCTAAGAACAAAGAATTATACAATTTAAAGTAGCAAATTTTATAGCATGAAATTATAACTCAAATTTTCAAAGTGGCCTAATTTAGACACAAAATGCTGTGGCCCTTTTAGGCATAATCAACTGTTTTACTCAAGCATGCCTTTTCTTCTTTGTAATCTTCCTACTCTAAACCCCATCTCTAGAGTAGATAAGTATTCAACACTATCACAAAGGAGTTCTTTATATACCATTGTGAATATATAAGATAACTGGAACACTGCAAGTTTCAAGCTCTACCTCCTCTGAATAATTCGGCACAGAAATAATGAGGTAGCTTGAGTAAGGTCAGCACTGACACGGGAAGCAGAGATTGGTTTTGATATAGTGACTGAACAGGTACAGCCAGTCCTTAGCAATTCTTTGCCTTTAGGATTGTGTCAAGGCAATACACATTAAACAGAAACCACACTTTGACTTTCTCTTTCTGATCTTTTCCCAGACTGATGATAAGCAATAGCATTATCTTTTGTGATGCTAGACAGTAGCAGTGAGTCACAGTTCTCAGTAAGCCCACAAGATCATGTGATAAGCGGTAATACTCTACCATGAACTGTGGTGCCAAGCTGTGATATTCAATAGAAAAATGCATTTTGAACTTACAATAGATTTATCAAGAAACCACCCAAGTCAAAGAATTTATTGATAAGCACACTGATCAATGGAGCTTGCTATAGATGAGGACTATCAGTACAAACATGGAAAAGAAAACCATAAAAAGCTTTTCGGTATTAGGCTGGAATTGGATTTATAGATGTGAAAACATGGCGTTCATTATATATTTTGTCTACATATGTATATGCATAGGAATAAGTGTAAACGTGTTCTCTAAATCTTATCCCAAAGCTTACTGGAGAACTGGTTAATTCTAGGACTGAAAAGAAAAGATGATCTTGAAACATTTTCTTGGGCTAAAAATACATTAGAGAACAAAGAATGATGCATCCACGTTACATGAACATAAGGCATTTTGAAGCAGCTAAGATTGGCCAAACCCAGCAAAATGTGACATCAAAATAAATGATAGTAAAAGCACACTGAATAAAATAGGAATCAGTTGGTTCATAAATAGTTTGATGAAGAACAGTCTCAGAGAAATTGCCCACAAAATAAACAAATACAGGTACAAAAAAAAAAAAAAACCAGGGTATGGTGGCACACCCCTATAGTCCTAGTACTTGGGAGGTGGGGGCAGGAGGATAAGAAGTTCAAGGCCAGTCCTGGCTACAGAGTGAGTTTGGGATACATGAAAAAGACAAAGAGAAAAAAGAAAACAACTTAAGAAATGAAGCTGGTCAGACATATACATCATCAAGGAACCATAGTCAGTATCATCAATGGGATAAAATGAAGTCACAGGACAGCCAGTAGGACAGAATGGAACACAGGATTGCTCTGGTATTTAAAATGAACCTATTTCACCATGTAACAACCCATACAGAGATTCAGTCAACAGAATAACTGGCCTACATCTTCAAAACCTTCAGTCATGAAAGTTCAAAAAAAAGAGGAACCACATGGCCTTGGAGTAGATAAAGGCAACAAAAGAGACATGACAATTAAGTGCATGATTGTGCACTGGCCGACCTTGTTGGCCGTAAAGACACTGCAGGGAAACTTTATCCAACTAAAATAACCTGAAGAGTTTTGATTAGATGGTGATGGTGTCCCACTGTTGATTTCCTGTTTTTGATGGTTGTACTAAATTATGAATCATGCTTATTTGCAGGAAACACATAATTTAAGAGTGATAGGACACCTCACATTTGTCTCTCAAACTGTTCCATTAAAAAAAAAATTATGTGAGGTTTTTTCCCAACTAAAAAAATTATATGTATATATACATATATATGTATACGAGTAAAATAACTAAATGCAATCAAAAGAACAATTTATCAGAACAAACTAGCAGCCAGGTATGGTGGCACACTCCTTTAATCCCAGTACTGAGAAGGCAGAGACAGGTAGATCTCTGTGGGTTTGAGGTCAGCCTGTTCTACATAGGAAGTTCTAGGCCAGTCAGGACTACATAGTAAGACTCTGTCTCAAAAATAAACTAAACAAACTAAAGATTATATGTACATATAGTTAGAAAAATAAAATTTAGCTTCATTTTAAAATTTTGGTTATCTCCATGATGACTAAATAATTCAACAGACAAGCATCCACATCTTGGACTGCTTGATGATGGTCAATAAATTAAACTTTGGTACATTAAATTTACATATATGAACATGCTGAATGTTCAAAGTTAAACTATGTTAAATCCTCGGTCCCTTTATAACTTGCCCCCTCCCCTTTGGATTCTATTGTTGTACCAATACAGTAAATATGACAAAGACATAAGGAAATCATTGGGTTAACTGTCTCAGCAGTGAAAGTATTTCAAGTTCTTGCAGAGGACCTGAGTTCAGTTCTCAACACCCAGCTTATAACTGCGTGTAACTCCAGTGCCAGGGTATCTGCCCTCTCCTGGCCTCTGAGGGCACTCAAACATATGTGGGAGGCACGGAGACATACAAGCATAAAACATTAAACTAAAAAAGGAAAAAAGAAATAAAGCCCAGCTATACCAAGAACTAGTATATCAAGCCACTAAAATGTGCAAAATGTGTCTCAAATAAAAAACTATCACTATGAAATCCAGCAATTTCAGAAACCACTAATATCAGCCAAGAATTAATAATAAAACCAAGTTAAGTTGGGTGTGGTAGCACATGCCTTTAATCCCAGCACTTGTGAGGCAGAGGCAGGAAAATCTATGAGTTTAAGGCCAGTTGAGGATACAGGGAAACATGACTCAAAGACAAAAAATAAACAAAAACAAAATAAAAGTTAAAGACTACATGTTTTATTTCTTCCCACAACAACTTAAATATGTCAAGAAATGGAAATAAAGGGACTGGTGAGATGGCTCCAAAGGTAAAGGCACTTGCTATGCAAACATGATGATCTGAGTTCAATCCCCAGAACCTCTACATAGGTGGAAGGAGAGAGCAGGCTCTGAAAAGCTGCCCTCTGACCTCTATAGACGCACCATGGCACCCATATGTATGTGCCCTCCCTGCTCCCAAATAAAAAACAAAAGGTTAAGAAGAAGGCACAGAAATAAAATACCTGAGACCTAACAATATAATACTTTTGCTTTCTTCCCCAAACTTGTGACTATCATCTATTTTTTCACAACTGCAGCACTTTACTCTTTTAAACTGAAGGTTAAATGATTTTTAAAAAGCCAACCAAGCCTTTATCAAACTAGATGACAGTGCCAGAACTGAGGTCAATGAACACTGTGTGCTAACTCTATGATGACAACAGGGTTAAGACTCTGTTTTCTGTGAATTGTGTCTATCAGAAGACAAATAAGAATAGCCAAAAAAAAGAAAAAAAAGAAAAAGAAAAAAAAGTCTGAGAAGGTAGCATTTATTTGATCCTCAGTCTGCACAACATGAGTGGGGAGAGGCAGATGGGGATGTCCTAAATATTACCACCAAAAAGACCAAAGTCTAAGACTATGAGAAATGACTCTGTAAATGTCTTCATATTATATCCAGATCTTCCTTAAAATGTAAAAACTAAACTATACCACTTTATAATTCCTTTGCCTAGTTTTCTCAATCTGTATTAACACATAAAAATCATCACTTGGGGGCCAGTGAGATGGCCCAGCAAGTTAAGGGTGCTTGTCACCAAGCTTGATAATTTGTGTTCAATCCCCAGGACCCTTATGGTGAAAAGAGAGAATCAACTCCAGCAGGTTGCCTTCTGACCTCTACATTGTAGTGTGGGACATGTGACATGCCCCCTTCACACACAAACAAATAAAACAATTTAAAATCACAATTTTTAATGAGCTACATGATATTCACTGCAGGGATGTACCAACATTTATCTAATATTCTGTAGTTAAATGTACATTTTAATTTTGTTATAATTAAAAGGAGAAAAAAAGGGGGAAAAAAAAAGAGACAACCTGAAATGCTGTCATACATACACATACAGAGAGAGAGAGAGAGAGAGAATATAAACAGGCTTCCTATCTTGAAATCCTTAGTCTCTCTCTGCCTATTATCCAGGCCTTGTGTTACTTTTTACTTTTACTTCTACTGAAATGTTTACAGTAGCTCTCCCTGTCTTCAGTCTTTTACTCTAAATAATCCTATACAACATTTCTACATAAAACTTCCTGAAGCAAAATATAATCTGCTTAAAAAAGATCTGATCCCAATTATTAAAGAGTACACATTCCAATCTACTCTTTAATAATTTTGGAATTCAGTTTTGATGATGTAGCTCCTAATCCACCCCCATCCCACCACTACTATTTTCTTTCAAACCCATCTCAGTACTAATATACAACACTAATACAGTACTCAGTCTTTTAAATAGCCTCCAACTTTCCTACTTGGGTACATACTGTGTTCTCCCACTCAAAATGCACAAAGAATAGTTATTTATAGATAAAGAATCACAGGTCTAAAAGGAACCTTAGAGATATTCTAGGCTACTCACTTTATCAATTAGAAACATTCATGCAAGGACACACAAAACTCTAGTTCTAGTAGTCCTTCAATTTCACAGTGCTTCTCAAATTCTACTGTGTCCAACAAGCCAGAGAGTTGTAAAAACAGACTTCCAAAGCCCATCTTGAAAAATGTTGCTCTAGAAATCCAGGTTAGGACCAGATTTTTTTTAACAAGTACTTCAGGAGACAGAAAATGAGCAAGCAGCCAAGGTTAGGCAGTGCACACATAATCCTAGCACCTGGAAGGCTGAGGCAGGAGACTTTCAGTTCTAGGCCAACCTAGGATGCATAGCAAGATTCTATCTTCACAAAACAAAACTAATAACAAAGGAACAGGACAATGAGTCAATGTTTCAGGTCATGGGAAATTATACAAAATAAACAATGTATTTATATTTTAGCCTTGTAAGCACTTAGCCTATGATCTGAAAATTTCCATCTGCTTCTGTAATAGAACCTCCAAAAGATACTCACCACCAGGCAGATTGGAAAGATCAAGGCCAGCCTGGTCTACTTATTGAGTTTTGGGCCATCTAGGGCATCAGAGAGACCCTGTCTCAGTAAATAAATAAATAAATAAATAAATAAATAAATAAATAAATAAATACTTACTGCTACTTGGGCGGAATCCATAAATCTCAGACCAAAATAGTCGCTTTCGATCAAGTCCAAGTGATACATAATCTGATCAAATAGCTCTTGTCCTTTGGCTTTTTTCTAAAATGGCAAGAAAACAAATGAGTGTCTTAAGCAGGAATCCTTATCCTGTTCCAGATCCTGAGAGAGGAAAGTACTCTGAATCTTCTACATTCTCCTTAATTTTGATGCTTTTCCTCCAATGGGAAGATTCCTAGTAGAACCTTCTAAACTAACCAATTGCTTCTTGATGTTAACTGATCCTAATTTTAACCATGTTTTTTTATAGTACTTTTTACACCTAATATTTCCACTGGGCCCTTTCTACACAAGCTTTGTTTTTATATCATATTTTTACTCTTCCTGTATCTTTTAGACAATCTATTATGCTTTTTAAAAAATTTCTAGCAAAGGAATTTCAATAGTATTAAATGTCATAAAGAGCAAGATAAAGTAATAGAGTAGCAAACAGTATTCAAATAGGAAGGCTTTTTTTTTTTTTTTATGTGTAAGCATGTTTTGCTTGCATGTATACAAATACACCAAATGTGTGTAATGCCTGCAGGGTCAGCAGAGGGTGACCGATTCCTTAAAACTAAAGTTACAGAAGGTTGTTAGCTGCTATGTGAGTGCTGGGAGTCAAACCCAGGTCCTCTGATAGAACAGTCAGAGCCCTTAACCGCTGAGTCATTTCTCCCACTGTTAACAAATTAAAAAGAAAGGAACAATTATCCCCAATTTTTCAAACTGCTATCACCTAGAAGGGAACACAAAATATTTCTGAACTCCTGAACCCCCTGCTGCTACCTTCCAAATGCTGGGATTGCAGGTATGTACCACTACAACCAAATTCTATCACCTAAATTCTAAGGTGCACTTCTAGATTCAATTTCACATTCCATCCACATTCCATATTTCAAAATCAAAAAAGAAACATGGCTTTTAAAATGACTTTCCTCCTCCTGCCTGAGCAGCAGTCTCTAGGCTGCTGAAACATGGCACGTGAGCTCTAAGGAAGAGAATAGACTTCTGCAAGACAGAAAGAAGGAGTTTTTCAAGTTATAGATTTGACCCTCTTTAAAGGAGACCATGACACCTGCAGGTTCCGGAAATAGTGATGCACAATCTAAAAAAATAAAAAATAAATCTCCATATCTAAATGAGAATTTCTTAAAACAATCTGGCTGCTAGGGAAAACCTGAGCATTTTTAAAACTTTCACTCAGAATCTAATATGCAAAAGATAAAACTAGTTCATGAAAAGTAAGTTCAAGAAAATATAGACAAATATTAAAAGCAACAACTTGGCAGGTATGGTGAAGCATTTAATTCCAGCATTCGGGAGATAGAGGTAAGAGAACAGATCTCTGAAATTGAGATAGCCAGGTCTACATAGTGAGTTCCAGGCCACCTGGGATTATAGGGAGAGCCTGTCTCAAAAAACAAGTGAAACCAACAAAGCAACAATATAACACACTGGCTTCAGAAGATCTGATTTCAACTCAGAAACCAAGTGTGTCCTGGAGACAAGAAAGAAAAGCAGGACTTTGAAAATATTGTGGGTGAATGAAACCTTGACTCAGTCCTAATTCTGAAAACCAATAATCTGTTAGTATCAGCCTCAGAAATGGTATTTAAAAGGAAGAGAAGGGGGAAACCTGAAATATTTTTAGTTGATGATCTCTGTTCCATTCTAAATTTTTTTAAGAGGTTAAATTCCATGTGTAGTTAAAGGCTTACAGGGAATATAATTTTTTACATAATGTAAAATTCAATTCAGTCATTACTGGACAGACATTACGTGTCAGATACTAGAGTTACATGGATATTCTGGCACTTTGTGCTCTCAAGTAATCATAAGGTTCTTGGCTGAGAACAAAATTATACACTAGTTTAAACACAACAAATGCGTTTAAAGTGTTATTTTTGCAATTAAGAAATGATGGCAAGTTGTTAGTTCTGTCTCCAAGAACCACTGACTTCAGAGAATTTTATATTTCAAATTGGGCCTAAAAGAAAACATAGCTCTTCCAGCCTAGGTAAAAATAAAATAAAAATATGAAGTCTTAATGGTCTTTGGTGGGGTTGAAGAAAGAAAAAACTGGTGATAGCCAAGAGTCAGAAGACAAAATGGCAAAATCTATCAGTGGAATCTGCCTAAAACTACAAAATAGAATTATCACTCTATTACTAAAATCCCTCATTAGTCATTTTTTACAGAGCAGAGTGCAAATTGCAGGCACAAAATAAGTTTTTCCTAGGTGTCCTTGTTTACTATGATAGCTCCATCTCTGTCAGTTGAGTGTGGTCACCTGGCTGTAATTTCCCCAGTATGCTATACCTCTGAGCTGTAGCAGAATGTATGTCTTTCTCTTTACATTGTTTTACATGCATCTAATCAATTCTTGACGTTGGCTACTTAAGAATCAGTACATTTGTTTTGTCACCTAATAATTCAATAGACATGGAATCATTTTTCCTCTGTACTACCAAGTACCTGTAAGTCTAATTAATGCAAGCTATATAGAGGCTTGGAGTCAAAGATGACCTATCAGGCTTAAACAACAGTTTAAAAGGTCCAGTATGGCCAATCTGTGGAATATAGACACATTTGATTCTAGGATCAATGATCTATTTATTTTTGTGCCCCCTTTTATGAGGTAGCTCCTGAAAAGGAACCAAGTAGAAAAGGAGAAAACCAGGCCCACACAGCTCCAGCAAACACAAACTTACTCTCAGTTGCTTCCACACCAGAGGGTCCAGCTTACTATCAGAACCAGCCCTCCCCTCACATTCTATTTCATGAATATTAAGACCAGAGATTTTTTAATCAGCTTTTCTTTTTTATAGAAAGTATTCCTCCCAGAATGTCCCTCCTCCCATTTTTAACTAAGTATATAAAGTCAATTTCTTTCCTACCCATTAAAACAAACTCAAAATTTCCATACTCAGCCATTCTTTAGCTGCTGTGCTATTTTTTCCCTTCCAAACTGCATTTTCCCTTTTGTTTTTCCTTCATGCACTTGCTCAAATAACTAATGAAGGTTAAAAGCAACTACTGTGAGCAAGGGATGGTTAAGTTCAAAGCAACATAAATGCCATCGATAATTCCTTTCTCTCTAAAGCTAGTTACCAAATACGCTTGTCCACCAAAGTACTTTTTTCTAATTCTGTTATTTTACCCTCTGATGTCAGCTAACTATTCCCTCACCATGTTTCACACCATGGCTATGACCCAATCCAAGTCAGGGCTACATTTTACTCATTATTCATCTTTATTTCTCCCCTCACCATATCCACATGCTAAATATTCCGTTCTCTGAAATCTCACATCAGATCCCCTGGAACTGGAGATATGGATAGCTGTTGGCAGCCATGTGGGTGCTGGGAACTGAACCTGGGGTCCTCTGCAAGAGCAACCAGTGCTCTTAACTATGGAGTCATTTCTCCAGCCCAAGAATTTTAGAAAATTCTTGCCAATTTCTACAGATAAGTCAGCTAAGATTCTAATGAGGAATGAACTGAATCTGCAGATCAACTGGAAAGTAAAGCCATCCTTTCAACTTTAACCCAAATTTGTGAACATAAGCCAGGTGTGAGGGTGTACACCTATAATCCTAGCACCTGGAAGGTGGATGTATAAGGACCTGTATTTCAAGGTCATCCATGGCTATTTAGCTAGTTCAAAGTCAGATTATACTACATGAAAACATTTCAGAAAAACACCCACCCAACCAACCAAAAAAAGTCAAATTTATAAACATAGGATGGTTTTCATTTACAGTAGTACTTGCTTATTATCCTCAAGGAATATGTCTGGATGCCTGAAGCCAGATAGTATCAAATCCTATATTATTAACTTTTCCCTATAGATATATACCTATAATAAAATTAAATTTATATATTAAGCTCAGTAAGAGAACATAAATGAAACACATCAATTCTAATAATATACTCTAGTAATTTATAATTTATTCCTGGAATTTTCTAGTAAATAATTTTGGACTACGGTGACCACAGGTAACTCACAGAAAGCCAATCCACAGGAAAGAAGGGACTACTATACTTTAAAGCACAACTAGCTATGCATTGTATAAAAATCTTTAACATCTCTATCAGTAAAGTGTGTACATAAAGATTATTCATTTGCACACACCTTTAATCTCAGCACTCAGGAGGCAGAGGTAGATTGATCTCTGTGAGTTTGAGGCCAGCCCAGCCCAGGCTACATAAGTGAGACTTGACTAAAAAAAATTATTCACTGGGTAATCATATATTTTCTACAAGGTTAAAACTTACAAGATACAGAATCTTAAATATCAGGCTATTTACCAAGTGTCAAAGTTAGATTCAGCTTTCAATGTGACTTGGGAAGAGGGAACTTCAAATGAGGAATTTCCTAGACACGACTGGCCTGTGGCCATTTCTGTGAGGCATTATTTAAACTGTTAATTGATGTAGGAGGATCCAGTCCACTGTGGGCAGTACCATCCTTATGCAGGTAGGCCTAAGCTACATAAGAAAGGTAGCTGAGCAAGCCACTAAGCAGAATTCCTCTGTGGTCTTTACTGTAGTTCCTGCCTCGAGTTCCTGGTTTCTCTCAATGATGGAATGTAAGCTGAAATAAACTCTTTCCTCTCCAAGCTGGTTCTGGTTAGTGTTTTACAAAACAACATAAAAAGTAACTAGAACAGAAGTTGGTACCAGAGAGTGGGGCTATTACTGGGATGGACCTGTATTTTAGAAGGCTTGTAGTAGGATTTTGGAGCTTTGGGCTGGAAAAAGCCATTGAGCACTCAGAGCTAGTGGGCAGTTCACTGGGAGCTTGGAAGGTAAGAATGCTGAGAGAAAAGCAGACAATGGCTTGTGATGTTTTAGAGGACGAAGTTTTAGAGTCTCTCAGAAGCTCTATTGGGACTGTTCATGGGATTATTTTGGATTAAGAATTTGTGGAAGTAAAGCCTTTGCTTTACTGAGACAACAGATGCTGGTTAGTTGGGGCTGAAAAAATAGTTGTGATTAATAAGGACCAGCATAACTGAGGTGAAATCTGGGAAGGTTATTTTCCTAGAATCAGCACAGAGAAATTGTAGTCCAAAGGAGGCCAAGCCTGCATCTCAAGCTGGTAGCTGAACTTGGTAATGTTTAAGAGTCTCCTACATGGTACTGTTTTTGAAGGTATGAAGGGGTCATGGAGAGCACTTGAGGCTTGGCACTATGTGGCAGGGTTAGAGTATCTCTGGTGAAAGTGCAGCCTCAGACGCAATAAGCGCTCATGGAGAGAAGCTGAGGCTTCTGAGGAGCCAGGAGACGCCATTGGTGAAGGTGTAGCCACAGCTGCAGTGGAACCTCAGCATACGGGAGATATCAGAACTATGGAATGACCACCAAGGACAACAGACATGGAATACAGCCTGCATGAGCCTACCAGACAAGAAATGCACCCGATCAAGCCCTTTGGAGCCTCGATGAGCAAGTCCAGATTTTGGACACTGAGCTTTTACACTGTTGGATCTGGGTTCTGCTTCGGTCTGATTCTAACTGTACTCTAGGTTTTCTTCTTTGACTAAGGAAGTACATAACTTTAAAATTTTATTTTACAGGAGTCCACAGTTAAGAAACTTTGGATTTTTAAAAAAAGAACTTTAACTTTCAAAGCACTGGAATTTTAAGACTGTGGGACTTTTAAAGCTTTCTTGTATTTTATATTGTAATAATATCAGATCTTGTGGACAAAGGAAAGTTTATGGCTTAAAGTGATATGTATGTGTCCGACAAGGATGAAGTATCATAGTTAGCTTCAGCTGTCAATCTGACATAACCTAGAATCACTTAAGAGGGCATCTCAACTGAGGAATTTCCTAGATCAGAAAGACCTGTGGGCAAGTCTGTGAGGCACTTTCTTACTGCTAATTGATGGAGGGTCCAGCTCACTGTGGGTGGTACTATCCCTAAGTAGGCAGGCTTGGGCTGTTAAAAATAAGCCAGTAGGCAGCATTCCTCCATGGTCTCTACTGCCCTCAGGTGCCTGCCCTGACTTTCATAAGTGCAAGACTATAACCTGGGAGTTCAAAGATGAAATACACCCCTTCCTCCCCAAATTACTTTTGGTCTTGGTGTTTGTCACAGCAACAGGAAGCAAACTAGGACATCAGGTGTCATTGTTGGCTTTGGATGTCAACCTGACATACCTGGGAAGAGGGAACCTCAATTGGGGATTTCCTTTATCAGACTGGCCAGTAGACATGTCTGTGAGGTATTTTCTTGATTGTTGAGTGATATGGAGGACCCAGCCTACTGTGAGTGGTGCTATCCCTGGGCAGGTCGTCCTTGGCTGGACAAGAGAGCAGACTGAGCACAGGCCAGAGGAGCAAGCCAGTAGGCAGTGTTTCTCTGTGGTCTGTGCTTCAGTTTCTGCCTTCAGGTTCAAGCCTTGTTTAAATTCCTGCCTTGGCTTCCCTCAATGACGAAATGTTACTTGGAAGAGTAAGACGAAATAAATCCTTTCCTCTCCAAGTTGGTTTTAGTCAGTGGTTTACCATAGCACTAGAAAGTAACTAGGACACCAAGTAAAACTAAGCTCTTAAATTAACCCCAAAAGCTTTCCATAGTATTTCCAAAGCAAAAATTCAAAAAGTCAGAGTTAGAACATTTTTTCTGATGTCTTTGTCAATTCACTGAAAGGCATTCTCAGTTATTCTGGTTGAGAGAAAAGTACTTCAACTCTGTGCTGAGATGAAAGAAGAGCAGGAAAAAGCAAATGATCATTACAGGCTTGGCTGAATGGGTTAAGACACCCGTTGCCAAGAATGATGACCTGAGTTTGAACCTGAGGACCAACATAGTAGAACTGACTTCTGCAAGTTGTCCTCTAACCTCTACATGTGTGCCATGGCATTCATACACATAGACACTAAAATTTAATAAAAAATTAAAAAGTAAAATCATCATTACTACTGGCATATATTAAAGTTCACAGATTTAAATTACCCTATTTAATCACAGATAATCCCTTAGGTCTTAGCTGAGCAATCATCTTAGTTCAATGTTGACTAGCTATAATCACTAGTGATCCTAATCTTGATGGGACATTAGCATATACTTCATTTTACCTCCAAACTTGATTCTAAATCTTTCAAAATCATACCACATTGCCTGAAAAACTAAATTAGAAAAGGGTGGAGAGGAATGTTTTATTTTGTTTTAAAGAAGTTAAAGTCCTCTGGTGTTTTCATCTAGTAAGATGGTTTAACCGGCAGACCCGTGGCCATTTTATATCTATGCAAGTATCTAGAATTTAGGTTACTAACTCCAAGATTTTTACCCATGGGACTAAAAAGGTCATTGTTCTTGTTCCACAGGAGCTAAGTCGGAACCTGTGGTTGTGCCACTGCAGTTGTTCCCTATTAGGCCAAATAGCATATCTAGACCTGATCACAGCATCATAACTGGTCTAATGTGTATTTCTACTGAGGAAACACTCTAGGCCAGTCTTTAAACATTTGCTCTGCTTCTTTAAGGCCTAGTGCTGTTTCTCCTTGACACCACACTGCCATTAAAAAAAAAAAAGTCTCCATAAATTCTCTTATTATCAGCTTATCCACCAACAACTCTAAGACTTCATACTTCAAACATTAGGTTAACAATTTTTTTTCCAGTCTCTTATACAACAACCTCAGGCTTTTCACTACACACCTAATGATTACTTTAATGGATAAAGTATTTTATTTGCATTTGATAAGATTTCGATCAAATAAATAATAAAGTATCTTATGTTGGAATAGCTTCCGAACCCTCAACAGGCCTTATAGGAAGAAAACTTAGATGCTTTGAAGTTTTATAGAATCAAAGGCTCTAAAAATGCATGTCCGATGTATACAGGTAACAGACAAAATGACTATAAAAACTACTTCTAGAGAGCTGGGTATGGCGGGCACGCCTGTGATCCCAGAACTAGGAGCCTGATGCAGGAGCAGTTTCAGGGCTTGAGATACACAGAGAGACCTGTCTCAAAAAAAATAAAACAAAACCACACACACAACCCCCACGCAAGAAATCCTGAATATAAACAAACTATCCAATTTCTGGGTTTAAAATGTTGAGTTTAAAGCCTTCCAGAGTTTATTCAATCACATAATGTAGCAACACCTAGCTATCACGTTTCCAAAAAAGGCATTCCCAATTAAATTTTAGGCAAATGAATGGGTTCTATTTAGTCTGAAGGAGGGCAGACATCAGCATACGTCCAATAAAGCATATGTATGTCAATTCATATAATTTATGGTTAAGTCTCTGAAAGCAGAGCAAAGACATAAGAGATTTGGTATTGGCGAGTATTTCAGAAACATAGGTAGCACGGTAACACATACCTGTATGTAATCCTGTACTTGGGAGGCTAAGCCAGGACAATCTAAGTACAAAGCTGAGTTGAGCTACACTACAGTGAGCCCATCTATAAACATGTATGTGTACACACACACACACACACACACCCTTTCATTCAAATGTTTCTGGAAACAACCACTAATTCTAGGGAGAAATGCTATCATTCCAGGTTCTTTTGATTTAGGGTTATTTGGTGCATCTATCTGAATACCACAGTGCCTGATCCATACCAACTGTATCTTAATACTCCCGAAGGTCACTGTCAGTACAAAGCACAAAGACGGCAACCTTACATTTTGTAGTTCAGCAAGATCTACATACCGGCAAGTCCACACTGACATCAGTGCCATCTAGAAGGGACACCCGGCATGTGATGATGGATTTGGAATCTCCAGCTGCAGGAATATGTGTGGCAGCTCGTTGTGCCTCCCGGAGTCGTTCTTTCTCTGCATGTTTGCGCATTGACCGTCTGCCAAGCGTTCTTCGGAGGAAACTCAGCATTTTTGCCACTATAAAATGGAGAAGGGGATCAGATGAGGAAAAAAAACTCTCCACAACTTGTAGTCAAATAAATGGTATTATTTAGTAAGATGTCTTACAGATGCTAATATAGACATTAATTTGAAAAAAATGAACAGATTACTTTTGATACATATTTCAAAAAACACTATACAATTTCTATCAGTTAAAAATAATTTTAAAAACTGGCTGTTTAATTCAAAGTTTTTAAAGACATTAAGAAAGAGCAATGGGTTGTAGCTTTCTAAATTTGTACCATTTTATAAACAGCTGATCTAGCAGGAAAAAGTGAACACTTGTGATGTTCATCAGGTCTTTTTGGATCAACAAATGATATGTAAAGTAGCTGACTATCCCTACCAGCATTAGAAGACAATGCTAGACATCACTAAAGTGTACTCTGATGACCATAACAACCCTGCATTCTTTTTAAAACTGTGCATTTAAAATATAATCATTTATTTCAGCTAAAATATAAATAAAATTCAAACACCTAAGGGTTATCAAGCATCCTATTTCTTACTATTCTACTAAAGCTATTAATTTTCTAAAAAATAGTTAAAGTAGGCACTAGTGGCTTAGAAATGCAGAACATTATATTTGAAAACATAACATACAGAACTGGAAACACGTAAAATGGAAACACCATAAAAAGTTTCTTTGCAAACCTACTGTCTTTGGTTTTATGGCTAAGACATTTTGAGAATAAGTAAATATAACTACGCACACATAACGACAGTTAATTCCAGAAAAAGTTGTGTAGAAAAGAAAAACTAGCCACAGCCTGTGGTAAACAGTTCAAGTAGTCTAACACTGTAAGCCATGACTCTGAAGGAACTACACTTAGAGGAAGAATGTACATGACGGAGGTATAGAGAGTGATAGAGCCTGCTCCTCATCTCACTAATAGCAATTCAACAGATTGGTGGCTCCTAAAAACCAAAAATCACAAAGTAGCGATAAGAGCACATGGAAGCAATTGCCTGGGACAGGGAGCAGTAGCACTGCTTTTCAGAAACCTCCAAATTTAAATAACTCTTCAACTACATGTACTTATAAATCTGCTTTTTAAAAAGGAGTAATTTTAAGATAAATATTACTCTATTAAACATAATTATCTGTAAGTAAATTATCAAATAGATTTCATAGAGTGTTTTACAATGTGTATTTACACATTTTAAGCCATGGAAATAACTATAATTTCAGATTGCTTACTAGTTTCCAAAGCTAGCCCATGGGGCTCTCTCCAGGTGTTTTTTAAAATCAGGCCCTACTCTTTTTACACTGTGCTGTTCAGTCTCACTGCAGCTGCCCTGTGCACTCCAAACTTCTAAAGCTCTGTGTTAATGAATTCCTGCTTAGTCCTTTTAACTCACCTACACAATACCTCTAGAAAACATTTCTGATATCCAAAAATTAGTCATTATAATCACATTTCCACTGAATCTGATTATAGTCAGATCGTAATTACTCACTTACTCTTTATTATAAGCAATTTGAGGGCATGATTCTTATTCAATATACTGAATTTTTCTATAATAAAGGTCTTTCAAAAATACTCAAAATGCACATCAATTTTGTGGTTCTTAAACTATAAAACAGGGCCAGGCATGGTGGCATACCAATCCCAACACTCAGGAGGCAGGTGGATTTCTGTGAGATCAAGGTCAGCCTGGTCTACACAGCAAGTTCTGGGTCGGCTGGCGCTACAAGAAGACCCAGTCTCAAAAAAAAAAAAAACCAAAAAACAAAACAAAAAACACACAAAAAACAGAAACCCAAGACCCCAAGCCCCTAGAAACTGTAAAACAATTTTTCTGACTTTCAGCTTATCCCGATACTAAACTATGTAAGTTAATCATTAAAGAAAAACAGCTTAGGGCTGGAGAAATGGTTCAGCAGTTAAGAGTACATGCTGTTCTTCCAGAGGACCTGAGTTCGGTTCCCAGGACCCATACAGTACAGCCACCTGTAACTCTAGTTCCAGGGGTATCCAATGCCTCTGTGACCCACACATGTGCATTTACACAATTAAGAATTAAGAAAGAAAAGTATCTTTCTTTTAGACTTAGAATTTTCCTATTATTTTGAATAGGAAACCCCAGTACTGTGAAGAACAAGTTCTTTTTACAGAAATATGAAAGGATTACACAAAATAAATTCTATATGGTCTAAAAATTTAAAACAAAAGAAACCTGAGAAAGTACTAGAAATAAACAAATAGAATAGCAAAGGACTTTTAAATATTGAATATGAATATTTCAATACTGAAAAATATTTTTGAAGCATATGTAGCTTAATAATCAACTATTACAAATCATCTCCATAATGTGCAAAGATATAGATCCCAGGACTGTAAAAATGAACAAATTAACTAGATAAAGAAAATGGGTGACATGAAAAAGCAAATCCTGAAAGTGGGTAAAATAAAGCTTCATAAAATCCTAGCATCTGGAAGGGCTGAGGCAGGAGAATTTTGAGTCTGAGGCTAACCTTGACTATGTATATAAGCAATTCCAGGTCAACTTGAGCTAGACAGGGAGATTCTGTCTCAGAAACAAATAACAAAACCAAAAAGATTCATGGACCTGTGAGATGGCTCAGGGGAGACATCACTTGCTTGACCAACTTGACTACCTGAGTCAAGAACCCACGTGGAGATGGAAGGAGAGAACCAACTCCTTAAAGTTGTCCTCTGATACATGTGTACCCAGATACACACACACACACACACACAATAAAAAAGAAAACAAAAAGGCGCTTATTTTTTAAAATGCTCAACAGCAACCAAGAAAATATAAATTAAAAGATGAGACAGAAGCCGGGCGTGGCAGCATACCCTATAATCCCAGCTCTGCAGAGGTGGAGGCAGGAAGATCGGGAGTTCAGGGTCATCTTTGGACACATAGCAAGTTCTGGCCCAACCTAGGTGATTTGAGAGTCCCATCTAAAGAAAATCAAAAAAAGATAACTGGGGATGTGCCTAACATGTACACAAAGGTTTTGATTAGATGTCAAGCACTGCAAAAACATAACATTTATCTAGTTAATTTGTTCATTTTTACAGTCTTCAAAAATATTTTTCAGAAATTATTCTGGGCTTTATGTTTTTGCGGTGCTTGACATCTAATCAAACTAGCCTATGCCATAGTCTCAATGGTGGAGCAGCTGAGGCAGGAAAATGGCTTGAGGCTAGGTCTTCAAGAACATCAGGAGTTCTGTTAACCCCACTTCCACAGGGCTTAAGTCAGTTAAAAAGGATGATAGAGACTACCAGCAGCCAGCAAGATGGCTTAGGGTTATGGCAAAGCTCTTGCCACTAAGGCTAATGATCCTTGGGGCCCACAGGGCAGGAGGGAACTAACTCATGGCTTGTCCTCTGATCTCTACATGCATGCCCACAAACGTAAACTCACACAAATAAAATACATGTAAAACAAAATTTTGAAGACTACCATGAGTGAGGCCCTTGGTTGGATCTCCTCAAACAGGACTATAAAATGTAAATGATTTAAGAGAGTTACTTTCTGGAGAGACTTAGTCCAGAGGTCATAAGAGAATGTGTTGCAAGTCGGGCATGACAGCACAAGCCTTTGATCCCAGCATTCAGGAGGCAGAGGCAGGCAGGTGCCTGTAAGATCAAGGCCAGCCTGGTCTACATTTCGAGTTCTATACCAGCTGATGCTACAGGAAGATCAACATGTCTCAAAAAGCCAAAAACAACAAAACAAAACACAAAAAGTATGTGTTGCTTCAAGTTTTCTAAACATTAAAAAAAAAAAAAAAAAGTCCTCACAATGAGTTTCCTCATCCCACCTGCCCTCAATCCTGTTACAGCCAGGGATTATCAGCACCACAAATCTGATTTCTGTTTTAAACCTTTTCAGCTACCCACTCTACTTGCTGTCTCTGCTCTAGGACCTTTGCTCAGGGAGACCTCCTAATTCCAGGCTTTTCTTCATTAGTGGTTTCATCTTTCTAGGATCATCTTTTGTCTCTCTCAACTCCTCCCTCTTCAGATAGTTAACTTTATATTTACACCTGAAACGCCTTTTCCTCAGAAAAGAACTCTCAGACTCCTGAGGCTAAATTAGATGGCCCTGTTAGTAACTTGGGCTTTTCTTTATAACATGGAAAGAAACTGCAATTAAATATTCAATTGCTTATTATTTTTTACTGGCTAGTTCTCTACCCCCTACTCCCCCCACCAAGAAAAAAAAAAAAAAACAAGGACAGGACCTAGTCTGACTTGTTCACTATAACGGATGATCCAACTGCTATCATGCCAAACCTCCAATCAGTAAAGAACTCCTGTGATACACTAAAATCTAAAGAAAATGTCACAATATGAAGCAAGTCCTAAAAGAGGATAATAAAAGAGACTCACAAGACAATCTCAGCATTTGGGAGGCTGAAGCAGAATTTTGAGTTCAAGGTCAACCTGAGCTTTTTTATACACAGCAAATTCCAGGCCAGCTTGTGCTGCATAGGGAGACCCTGTCTCTGAAAACCACAGAAAGATGGGGATGGGAGCTACGTGGTTTCTGTGAAGATTTCTAGCTTTCCTACAATGACTAAGAATTTCTCTTTCAATCACAGAAATAAAAACTGAAGTAATTCGTTTCCTAAACAGTAGCTGCTTAAAAAAAACACTCAAATTCCTAAGTTTGTCATGAAAATGTGTATTAATACATTACTGAAGGCCACCTGCATCTGCCCTTTTTTGTTTCTTTTTGTGGTGCTGGGGACTGAACCCAGGATATCAAACATGCTGACAAGTGCTTTACCACCGAGCTATGAGCCCCCCCACCAACACACACAGTATTAACTATTTTATACAGAAATATTGCCAATATACGAAAAAAGCCATAAACATTAATCTTTCATCTTAGTTATTGCCCCAAAAGAAAATCTGTGTAATTCAACAGCAGGAAAAGTATGCAGACTGCCTTCTAATCAAATTATCTCACAAAAACAACCAAAGAAAACAAAGAAAAACAGGTCTGAGGATTTACCTTAACGGTGGTGTACTTGCTAGCAAGCCTAAGGCCAGGATTAAAAAACAAACAAACAAAAAAAAAAAACGAAAGAGAGAAACGGAAAAAAAAATCTAAAGAAAAAAGAAAGCATGATCTTGAAATGATCATATACAAGGTAACCCACTACGATACATTGTAGTGTTCCGCAACAGGTTGGTCAGTACAACTGGAGTTAACCGAGCCGTGCATTATATTAGAAATGTATTGAAGGGGTCATCCTCTTCCAATCCTTAAGGAAAAGAACGGTAAGTTACTTTTAAACTATTATCAAAGGACTTAGAAGAGTCGGGTCTTCGCGCTCTTAAGCAAAACTCAGAGATCACAGTAACCATAAAGACAGACAGACCCAATTGCCTACCCCACAGAGCTCATCTTTACCAGGACGCACGCCACGCGTGGGTGCGGGAAGAGCCCTGGGCGCCGGCGGTTCCCGGGACGACGCACCTGCCTCGCACGATTCCCAAGTTTCGCTGGGTCACGAGCAAGCCTGCGGCGTCCACTCGGAGTCTGCCCACCACCGTGACGAGCGCACACTCGGCGCCTTGCCCTGGCCGCACGGCTGCACGGAGGTCAACGGGGAGCAGAGCCCTTCCCGCGTCGTGCAGGACCCCGGCGGCGCGCCGGGCCCAGACGGCCGCCGCGCAGTATCGCCCGAAACTCGGCCCCATTGGCCGGCACCGCCCCACCCTCCGGCCGCTGGCCCCGCCAGCCCGCCGCGTCTCCGGCGGACCGGCCCGGAGAGTCCGCGCTCCCGCTGGGATTGGACTGGACACCCGGGGCCACGCTCTTACCTGGACCGGGGAAGAAGACCGCACCGAAACCAGATGGCGGCGACGGGTGCCCGCGAGCTGACCGGATTCACGCCCAGCGACGGGAAGACAGGACAGGTCCTCGGAGACCTGAAGAAATGGCGGCGCAACGCGCCCACCCAGCGCTAATCCCCGGAGGACCCCGGCCGCCCGCGGGCACGCCCCTTAAAGCCCTTTCAGACTCCGCCCCCGGGGGCGGGACGCTCCGCTCTTAAAGGGGCAATGACACCGCCCCGGAAATCAGCCTCCTGGGAGACTGAGCTTAAGCGGGCGACGCCAGGTGAGGCGGACCCAGCAAGCGAAAGGAGCCACAGAGTTGAGGCACCTGCTCTGTGAGCCCTCAAATTAGTACTATCATGAGGTCACCGTTAGGAGTCCGTAACCTGGCTGCTACACAGATACATTAATTTGTTCATTTAAAATGTTCAATTTAAAATGCGTGTCATTGTTGATGTGTGCATAGACACATGTCTCAGTGCATATGAAGGTCAGAGGACAACTTGCAGGAGTTGCTTCGCGCCTTTCATCACGTGGATCTTGGGGATTGAACTCAGGTTGTCAGGCTTTGCCTGCAGGTGCCCTTACCCACTGAACCACCTTGGCAGCCCTCATTTGTTGATTAGTTCATTCTGTAAATATTGATTGAAATATGCTTCCTCTCTCCCCTATTTCCAAATCCTAGAGATTAAAGTAGATTTAAACCTCTACTGGTAAACTTTCACTCTGTGAGAGAGACAGTAAACAAATACCTGTCAAGTGGTGATAAGTGGTCCTGGAAAAAAATAAATCTGGGAAAGGGAAATAACATTCCTGTTTAACATACTGTGATCTGGGAGGTCCTCAGTGGCAAAGCAACATTCCATCCATTCATTCTTCAGATAATTTATCGAAATACCTGCTGTGCTGTAGTCACTTGGAGATAGAACAGATAAACAAGACATGCAAAATACCCTCAAGGAAACCAACCAGTAGCCCCTTGGGAGGCTGAGCTGTGAATTCAGGGTCTGCTTCTGATACGCTGTGAGATACCACCATACATAAAGAAAATAACAAGTTTATTTCATGGTCAACCGTTTGTGGGAACAGGTACTTATAGTCCTGTCTACTCTCAAGGCTGAGGCAGGAGGATCACTTGAATCCAGGAATTTAAGGCCAACCTAGCTAACACCACCTCAAAGGAAAAAAAAAAAAAAGAAAGGTTGGAGTGGGGCTGGAGAAAACGAGTAGTGATTAAGAGCACTGACTGCTCTTGCAGAGGACCTGGGTTCAGTTCCCAGAATCCATGTGGCAACTGACAATCATCTGTAATTCCAGTTCCAGAGGATCCAACACTCTCTTCTGACCTCCTCAGGCATTGCACAACATGCATGCAAAATACTGCTAAAAACACTGGTACATAGAAATAAAAAAAAAAAAATTTAAATAGAGGCTGGGGGATATAGCTCAGTTGGTCGAGTGCTTATTTAGTATGCACAACATTCTGGCTTTGATCTACTTTGTTAGCTACTGGTAAATAGTAACTATCAGAGTTAACAGCAGAGAGTAGAAACAGGGAATGAAAGGTGGAATTTCAGCCACATTAGCTAGGAAAGGAGGAAGCTCTTTGTCAGACAGTAGCTTTTGAGTCCGGACCTAAAGTAGGTGAGGAAGTGGCTCTGTGGACATCCTGGAAGAGTAGAAGGAACAGCAAGGAAAAGGCCTGTGAGACTTAAGTGAGCAAGAAGAGGAGAAAGAAGTGAACTGGAGCCAAGAGTGTGGAGTAGAGGGTTTCATGGGATCTTTCTAGAAACTTGATGTGTGTGAAGGGAGAACCCAGCTCACAGAAACTAGAAGACACTTGCCTACTCTGTAACACCACAGTACTGAGTGATCAGGTCTGGCAAGAAAAACTGTCTCTGCTACAGTGCTGCTTCAATAGTGAGGCCACTGGAGTAACAGCAGAGTTCTACCTGTAGCTCTCTATCAGGACCTGGGGGTGGGAGGGGGAGAGAAATCCCTGGCCAATTAGGAGCAATACCAGGAAGCCACTGTGTTATTTTTGCTGCCTGTTACTGGTTCCAACAAGTCACAGAGCCAGACTAGTTTCAAAAAGGCCAGGAAGGCCTGGGATGTGGCTCAGCTGGTCACGCATGCATGAAGCTCTAGGGTTCCGTCCCCAGTACCACATATACTGGGTGTAATTCCAGTACTGGGGGCTGGGAGGTGGTGGTGGTAGTAGAATCAGAGGTTCAAGGTCATCTTTAGCTATCTCCTGAATATGAGATGCTAGGATGGAAACCACAGCTTCATACACTCTAGGTAAGCACTCTACTAATTGAACTACATCTCCAGCCCTCATCTTTATTTTAATAAAAAGCAATAGTGGCTGGGCACATCTGTAGCCCAGCCTACCTGGAAGCTGCAACAAGAAGATCACTTAAGCCCAGGAACTAGAGACCATTTGGACAATACAGAGACATCTGTCCCCCACCAAAAAAAGAGTGAGTTGAGGCTGGTTTGTAGCTGGATGGTAGAGTGTTTACGTAGCGTGTATTATACCCTGGTTTCCATCTGCAGCACCAAGGGAAAAAGATAAAGTTCATCCTTTCAGTATTTGTGGGAGAATTCATCTAATTAGCTACATAAATGAAATGAAAGAATAGGGGATGGTTAGAGTGCAGAGGGAAGTACAAAAGGGTAACTGATAAGTCAGGGCTTGGGCTATAGCTCAGCGATGCAACACTTGCCTAGCATACTCACAGGCTGGGGTTCCAGTCCCCGAATTTCATAAAAAATTGAAAACTAAAATGAAACAAACAAACAAAAAGTCATTTCTTTCTTCAAAGCCCCAGGTTTTTCTCCTACCTCTCATGAACCCGTAGTGCATCACTTGGCTGTTTTCTGAAACAGAACCAGATGAATGTGGGAGCCTTCTTATTCATACAGATACAAAAGAAAAGCCAGAAAGCTTTTGCCCCAGCCAAGTTCCTATCGTTGGGAACTTCAACATGAAAACACTTTGCCATTAGGTTTGTCTAATGGTGAAACTCACAAGGAGATTGAGTCAAGGGAAGAAAAAGAACGACTAGTTTTTGCCTCTGGAAGTTAATGTGCATATGAGTCACCTGGGGATCTTATTAAAACACTGACACTGGGATGGGGCCTGGGATGCTGCACACTAACAAGTTTGCAGAAGCCTCCATATTGAGTAACAATGTCTTTAGATGATTGCCTAACACCTGGGACTATTGCTTAACAGCAGGGCCCGCAAAGGGAGTAGGAGACCATGTCATAGAAAGATCCCTGTGGTCATCCCATTGCTAACTCCCTTGGATAAGGCTGTCTCTGGGCCTAAGTTATCTCATTTTCAAAACGAAGTCATAAGAAAAAGGGATTCTGGGCTGGGGCTGGCGCTCAATCGGTTGAGTGCTTACCTAGCATGCATGAAGCCCTGGGTTTGATACCCAACACTGTATAAACTGGGAGCTCACAGCTGTGATCTTACCACTTGAAAATAGAGGCAGGAGGATCAGGAGTTGAAGGTTATCCTCAGCTACATATTAAATTCGAGGCCAACCTGGGTTACATGAGATCCTGTCTAAAACACACACATACACACACACACCAGAGAGGATTCTGAGACCACATTCAGATTTATGATTCTAAATCTATTCCTACACATAAGGTGTTTAAGTCTACATAAATTCAGTAAAGAAAACCTGAGTTTAGACATAGATTTAGAATTTTTTTAAAAACCCAAACTTCAAAAAATTTTAAATAACTTTCTCCTCTCCCTCTCTCCTTTCCTCCCTCCCTCTTTCCGTCTCTCCCTTCATTTTTTGAGACATCATCTCATGTATTCCAGGCTAGTCTCAAACTAGCTATATAACTGAGGCTGGTCTTGAATTTCTGATCCACTTACTTCTACCTCCTAAGTGCTTGGATGCTCGGATTACAAGTGTGTACTACCACACCTGGTTATGCAGTGTTGGGAATCAAACCCAAGGATTAAAGGAATGGAATTCTGGAGATAGAGATAACCAGAGTGTAAAGGTGCTTGACATGCAAGGCTGGCAACCTGAGTTCATCCCTGGAGTCCATGTAAAGGTAGAAGCAAAGAACAGACTCCACAAAGTTGTTTTCCAAATTACACAGTGCATGCAGAGGTTTGTGTGTCCATATACACCATGCATATGCACACAAAATATAATAGAAAAAGAACAAAATTATGGACTAACCATATAACGATGTACCAAGGCACAGGGCTCAGTGGGTAAAGCAGCTTGCTGCTAAAACTGATGATTTGAGTTTGATGTGAATCGCCTGCACATGCACACACTTACCAGTGTAATAAATTTTAAAAAAAGATGTGAATATGCAGATATGGAAATATGCTAAGACGAAAAAGGAAGCTGGCAGAATATATCTATCATTGGATCCTGCTGGCATAAACATGATTGTATACTCCCAAACTCTAAAGAAAATATGAGAATTTCAGATTGGTTTGATGAGCTTCCACTGCCCTTCAGTCTCATTAGACTGGCCTCGATTTTGCAGTTCACCTGCCTCCATCTCCTGGGTGCTAGGATTGCTGGCCTATGACACCATGCCTGGCTTAAAGGGACTTTTTTTAGGGATGGGGAGTGGGAAAGAGGCTGTCATAAATCTTAATTCTTCCTCATGTTCCTCATCATTTCTTTTTTTCTCTTATTTTTGAAAGGTCTCGCTGTGTTGCTCAGGCTGGCCTTGAACTCCTGGCCTAAAGTGATTCTCCTGCCTCAGCTTTATTAAGCAGCTGAGACTACAGGCACATGTCACTGTTATTGTAACTACTTTTGTCATAATGATTCCTTGTTATTGGCCTAAGAAAAGCTATGGTGTACTCAGTAGTCTTTATTTTACCCTTTTGTACTTCCACAAGTAATTCATCTCTTTTAGATGCAAACTGACAAACCTCATTGCACCTGGGATGATGTGATGCAGGCTGACTTGAGAAGAGAGGTCTTCTGAGTGACAAAGTCTTACTCTGGGGATTATTAGAGGAGATGTGGCCTTGGGAGAAGAGTCAGCAGTGGCAACAGTAGACTCTCCACAGTAAGAGTGCTTGTTGCTCAAGCATAAGGACCTAAGTTTGAACTCCCAGTACCCATGTAACAAGCAGGTGTGGATGTATGCACCTGTAACCCCAGTGCTGTGGTTGAGTGAAGGTTTGCTGGCTAGCCAGTGTAGCTAAAAAAAAAGTGAGAGACCCTGCCTCAGGAGAATAAGGCAGAGAGAGTGAGAGGACACCAGAAGTCCACCTGTTTTCTACCAGCATGAGCATAGGTGTGTATACGTGCACACATACCTGTGCATACCCCCAAACTCATAAAATAAATATTTTCTCTTTAGAGCTCTATTCTCTCAAAAATGTGAGCCAGTAATTATGGAAATAAAACGTATGTTTAGCATTTACCCATCCCTTCTGACTGATCACTCATTAATACAAAAGTAATTGTTAGCAAAGTCTGACAACACACTCCCATAAAATAATCTGGAAAATGAAATCATTGGATTACTAAAGCACATCTTTATTTTGTAATTGAACATTAACAGCTAGAGGTTTGGGTGTGGTTTTTTTTTTCCACATTTTACTTGAATGACTACTGAATCAAAATGAAATATGGTCAACAAAATATGTGTAACAGTATTTCACATAATATCAATTGCTCTTAGGACTAAAACAGTGTCAATGCAAACCAGCGTTTTAATTCTAGTTACTGTTGGTATCTATAGGTTGTTTAAAAACACAAACAGCTGGAATTCTAAATTTTCACTGAAATTAAGACAAATACACAAGGCCTTTCAAACATACAGTAAGCTGCAGTGACAAACACACAGTGATCATTCAGATAATCCAGTGTTGACCACATTCAAGCTTATATATTTTAAGTTCACCCTTAGCATCTCTGCCTCTTAATTATGGAGACCAGACCATATGGATATATTTTTGTGACAAAAGGTAGTCCACAGAATTAAGGGGCTAATTCTTTTCTGCTATTAGTTCAGTACAAAACATGAAATAGAAACAGAAATGTAAAATATTTTAATTAGGAAATAAACTAGACCTTTAACCAAGCATCTTTTTCCCTCCATATTTACATATAGCACCTATTACAAAAAAAATTTCCCAAATTAAAATACCCTCTACATAGAAATAATTTTTAAAAGTACTATTTAAAAATACTACTGATGAGTATAAACTATCAGTCCTAAAGTTAAACCTACACTGTAGAAAATAAAGACTAGCTTTTCTTATTTGAAAAGATCACAACATAGTTCATAATTGCCATGTCCTGATGCCAGAGAACACTGGGATGTGCAGCTTCTATTTTTTAAAGCAGATATGATGTACTGGCAGAATATGAAAACAGTTTAATGTAAACTGTTGTGGTATCATAAATCCTGCCCTCTGTCATATTTATAAACTAGGTACTTGTGATGGAGTATCTAATTAACCCCTAGGTACTAGGAAAACAAATGGATTTCCAAGTAGTCATGTGATGGCCACAAAATGCAAAGCAGTAACAAATTTTAGCAAACCAAGCTTGGTTGAAGGGAACTGAGAGAACCAAGTCCAGCGACACGGTCAGTTGGGTACCCTTTATTGTATTATATAAGTTACAAAAAAATGACAAAGCTAAAATCACACAGGTTATCTCTTAAATACCAAAGAAGCTATCAAGAGATCATTTATAAAGCAGTTAAACTTGGGGCCAATCTAATAAGCTCTAATACTAATCAATGTTTTTCTGTATTTACAAAACTCCTAAGATTTTTTAAATGTATAAATTAAGTCAGTAGTGAGCATGAAATAAAGTGCTATTTGAAATCAATTTTAGCACTGAAATATGACCTACTCTATAGAATACAGATTGAGGACTCTTGCTAATTTTTGGACGGAATATATAAGATCGATCCAGAGAATTAAAAATACTTGGTTTGAAACTTTCTCTCCCCGGAAGGCAAATAACCGGAATACTACAATTTAAAAGCAAAAACCAAAAGGTTTTTCAAATGAAAGGTAAACTAGGCCCAATTGTGACTACAGTGGATGTAGGGAAACCACAAAACAGCAACAATTTGGGGCTAAAAGGTTCAACAGGGCTATTTCCTGGATAGCTGCTAATAATCTTACTTAGCAATGTGACATCTAGGCTATTAGAAGTAATAGTGCTTAAATTTGCTAACTCCTGGGATTGAGGGAATCTGACACTAACCTCATAGCAGATCACCATTTGATTGTTCAGGGTATTTACTTCATGAAGAGTTAAAATTAGTGTGGAAGGTTACAAGAGGAGTCAAAATAATGAATTCCCAATTTGATCAAGTTTAATAATAACATGATAAATACTAGATTTAAAGGAGCTATTGAACAAATTAGTCATGCCTATAGACACTGGTTTAAAGTGAAGTTTTCAGCTGAGTAAACTTTTAAGCACACAAGCCACCATTGCTCTAAGCCAGGAGTTGGCTTAGTGGTCTTACTGTCCAAGTCACTAACAACAAAAAGGCAAAATCATTAGTGAAGTCAGAGGTCCTTGCACATAATTATTCCAGTGGCGTTTAGGGATAGATTTCTGGCTTCATCAGAGTCACATTCTTATAATGATGGTTTCACTGGCAGCTGCCAAAGCAACAAAGATTTGGAACTTTCCTCCATGGTAGACACGTACAGCAGCAAACAGCCTCATACACAAACATTCTTCCACACTTCACAAGTGTAGAATTCAAATATTTTACACTTAAAAATCATATGTGCAACTTTTCTGGGAAAATTTATACAGTCCAAACAAAGCAATATGAAACAAATGTATACTCTATCTGAAATATGCTTCAACAGTAACTGCTCTTGTTTATAATGAAAACTACATTTCTTCTAAAATTACATTTTGCATAATGACTCATAATATTCTTTTCTTTTTTCCAATCCTTTGCAGATTTCTCTTTTTGTAAAAACAAACATATATTCAAAATCAAGTCAACTACAATAACATTTGAAAGATACATTCATCTTCTTTACAGCATGAAAGACATACAAATATTTTATCCCTTTTAAGCAATGAAATTAAAGTTAACAGTTTTAACTTTTGCCATAGAAAAATATTTTCTATAAACCATTTATATAATAATAGCTAGGAAAACTCCACAGTGTTTAAATGAAGCTTTTATGACCTTAACTTGGCTTTTGTTTTTATTTATATACTGGAAATTCTAAAAGGCTCCAGGAAGTGAAATGTTTGAACTCTCCCCTAATACTGTAGTCTTTAACCTACAATATTACTAGTAAGTTTCACTCTGCAAATTAGAAGTACTACTGGTTTATTTACATACTGAAACATGTCTAGCCAATGCTAATGGACTGTCAAGAGACAGGTCTTATGGCTGCCCATTTAGATTGGGAGGACTTTTGAAATCAACAATATACTATAGAAGAAAAACACAGAAAATAAATAGCAATAAATTTATATATGGAAATAAAAACGACTTTATGGTGTTTACTCAAAACAAATTCACCTAGACCATGAAAATAAAATGTCTAATTTTTGGCTAAAACAAGGGTTTCTGTTTCTGGTGACACTGAGAGGTTTGAAAGGTCTGTAGTAAGAATTATGTTGATAATAGTTGTAGATATGGTAAAAAATTGAACTCCAAACCTAACTTTTGGAATGATTTCTTGTACTCCTAAAACTGATGAAATTATCTATTAGCAATTAGCTTTCAAAAATGTTTTAGAATTATGTAAATTTTATATCTACATAATTAAGAATTTCATAAAACAGTAGCTATATTTGTGATCACACTTAGACACAAGTGTCTGTCAATGGATCAATAATTCTCATAGTTGTTAAATTCAATACAGCAGATTATAATGACATAGCTGTTTTACTTGGAGAAAGCACCACAAAAAGTTCCAGGAGTTGTAGCTGGATGGTTGGCACAAATGTGGGACGTGAGCAATGTTAATGCAAAGTACTTGCTTTGCTAATGCAGCACCTTGCATGAAAACAGACTGTGGGATCATTCAGGTTGTTCTGTCATATTACTAGGATGTTTATTCCAGCAAATATTTATCATCATGTATTTACTATAAATGACTTGAATACAAATTTACCTGAACTACAAAACAATCATTATAAAATATGAGCCCGTAAACATATCCCATATTACTGGGATATAAATAACTTTGATGAATTCAAAACTACTTTGGCAAATTTACCATCAGAATATTTTAAATATTCAAAATAGACACTAAATAGCACACTGCTATAAATTCTTGTTTCCTTCTCTTGTCCTGATAAACTAATAATGTTTCAATTTTATTACATGTTTGTGTTATGAATATAAATTATTTCTTAAGTGGGTATACATTTCTAAATCTTAATTCTACATTTTAAGTGCTTTAAAAATAGTTTTCTACTTGCAGTCCAGTGGCTGGACTACTTGCTGTCTGTCACAGAAGCATAAACAGCAAATTGAGTCTAAGTCCTAATTAGGAACACTTCTGAAGCCTACTTTCAAACTTAAGTGACATCTAAGGCTGTCATAGTTACTAAGTTACTAGGTGAAAACACTGAATGTGCTTCCCAAGTAAAAACAGACTAAAATTCATAAGCATTTAGGATTTTCATATATTATACTTTACTGGTTCTAATATAATACAGCAACACTAGATTGAGAATTAGAAAACTGGTAAGTCAGTTACCATTACTGGGCTTCTGTTTCCTTCCTATAATCAAAAGGGAAGAGGAAACTGGACAAAATTTTTCAACAACTTTCAGCTTTCGAGTTGTATTTCTAGTGAGACAGATGATTTTTGATTAAATAACTAATTAGGCTTTGTCAGATCTGACAGGAGATATAAACAACCCTGTGGTGAAAAGTCCATTCTGCCTGTGGACATTAGCCTTTAATGAACTAAACATGCAAATAAATCCACTGATATTTCTCTATGAATGGATGGATACTAGTATCCCAAATCTTTAAGGAACTGTCTAAATGGCTTACCAAAACTTTGTGCATTTGAAGTCAGTTTTTATACAATGCTACCTTTATTCTTAAGTCAAAATGACCAACCTCTTATACCTACTTGCGCCATCAGGCCACCCAAGGGAAATTTTTCTTGGGTGGTTTATTCTGCCTCAATTTTGAATGAATCGGTTTAACAAATACAACCTATTCTTTTGAATGCAAAGTGTATTCCAAAACACTCCTACCCAGTATCCAACAGTGGGAACACAAACCAGAAAGATGAAACACTTGAACACAGAAAAACCATCTGACCTCTGGTGAAAATTTTCACCATATATTGAATTCCACTTGTCTGAATAAATGCCTTAAGTTTGTCAAAGATTTTGGTGATGGGCAGCTGGAGGAGTGGGGAAGTAGCACTGAGTCAAAAAATTTGGCCTGTTTCACAATATTACACAGATATGAATAGATTCTAGAATTACTTGGCATATGAAAGCATTATTTCTAGAAATCTGTTTATATTGATGAGTATAATGGATAGTCTTATATGTTAGGTAAATAGGGAAATTTAATCAACATATCCACATTAGGAATTTATGAAGGATAATTTATTTTAAATTTAAGGTCCTAATAAACAATGCTTTTTAAGATCTGGCCTTTTTACACATAAAAATATTGATGGAAGATAGCTCCAAGATGAGAAATTTATATGAAAATTTTAAATGTAATTCTACACATCCAATACAATGTCACTTAAATAGAAGCATTAATGATTAAAGAGGCAGCAGTGCTCATCATCAATAGTAGAGTTAACTGTAGAAATGCGAACAAAGCCCTAAATTAAAGAACAAGAGAATTGGCCTGTTAACATATACACAACTTTTGTCTTTTGCCTACAGATGTCATTTTCTGTCCATATGGTAAGGACAGTTTTTTTTTTTAAACTTAGGCTAAAAACAACTCCTGGAATAGGCTTTAATGTGTTGATCTCCAACATGATTCTCCTTTTCATCTTGTAATGACATTCTGTCTGCCTGAATTACATTTACCTCTGGGTAGAGAACGGAACGTTCAATTAAGACTATATAGTTCACTGATTATCTTATATTGTTTTGAGTGTGAAATGAGGACAAAAGGATATCTCCTTGATATTAAGGGTATGTTTACTTCTTTATGAAAACATTAGAAATATTAAAATGATAATTTATTTTGTATTCTGGCCATTAATTCTTAGAAGCTTAAGTTCCTGAAATTTATTTACTATTATGGATTTTGAATATGCAAAATGGCATAACATGAATTTTACTAAAATTTTTAAATGCACATCCTCCCATACTAAGTGGTATTCCAAAATATCTACCACTGGACTCCATATTTTATTGAGAGTATACTGAAAATATTTTGAAACTACTATCAAATGAATCTATTTTAACCACATCTATATAATTATATAAAATAACATTTGAGTAGGTGAGCAAATTTTCACTTATATTAAACCGGGCAGTTTTAAAGTTCTTTCTGTGTAGACTTGAAAACAAAACGAAACTGATGAGAAAATACACATATCCTTAATGGGAGTTAGATCCTAGGTCAGGCTGAACAATCAAAAGTCTCATTAACATGCTTATAATTTAATAGGCATATATAAATTGGAATAATGTAATTTTACACAAAAATGACAATAAAACCGTCATTTTATTATTATGGGATATGTTTAGAAAATAGTTGATAATATTTAATTCCTTATCTGAAGAATCCCAACAAAAAGAATAATGTAAAGAAAGCTTGGTATGCACTGAAATGAGTGCTAGAGGGTAACACTTTAGTTATTGACAGTAATAAATCCCAGCTAATTAACTGTTCTCTAACTTTAGCTCAGAGGAGCAATGTGTTCATGGCCAATATATATGTGTTTGTTAGACATCCAACTTTAAAGTTAGGAATAAAGTAAATATGAAACATGAAGAATAAAGCCACTTTTAAAGTTAAACTGCTGAACCTTAACCCCTGTCCCTCAGTAAAGGAATGTACAGATTTTGAACAATTCTATAGCAGCAGAGCATAGACTCAAAGGAACAGATATCTTGGCTTCTTATGGCAAAAATACAAGTATTGAGTAAGAAACAAAATTCCTTTACCCTTCTTTGTATAACTCGCAAAACAAGAAGCTGTTTTTAAAATTGTGAACTTATTCAAAACACATAAAAATTTAAGAATGTATAGTATACATACATACCTCCTATGGGGTCAAATGAGTGCCTTTTCATTAGACAGAGATGTCTGAAGGCACTTAAAGGGTTAAGACATGATGCATGCATTCCTTTACATCAAGAATGTGAAATCACATGATTTGGAATAAGCCAACCTTATGATAAATATAAGTTAGATTATTACATCCAAGAAAATCTGTAGATTCATAGTTATACTTTTTATAAGATGCTGGTAATGGACACTGTGCAGCATTTCTTGGAAACAGCAAATTCCGCCTTTCTTCTCAACAGCAGGTCTCTAGAGGGGTGTGTTAGGGAAGATGTGCTGCATCCATAGGCAGTGTACTGGCTAACATTGAGAATGGTATTGCTAATGTTTGAAAAATAAGATCTGGTAATCAGGTCTGGAAATCATGAGTCACTGGAAAAGACCAGAGTGGACTCCTGACGCTCACTTCTTTTTGCTTTCAGGGTACAGGTGTATAACAGAGATGAGAGTTCTGAACCTTGTCTGTGACTACCAGAGGGGACTTTGTGGGACCACCTCAAAATTTCATCAGTTACTCTGAACATATTCAGTTTTACACTATTTGTTCGGAGCAAAGCATGAAATAGTCTTCAAATATATGAGTTAAAGATTTCAAGTGACTTTCTTTCTTAAACATAAAGTGCAACAGTGCTGAAGTTTTCAAAGTTTTTTTGAGTTCTTCATTTTTTTGTGTGAGATGCCATTTCCTATGAGCAGTATTATGGCACAGTGAATAAAACAAAAAGCAGTTTTCCAACACATATCCCAGATTTTTTGTTTTCTTATTTATTTGATGATGTTGTTAAGGGTTTAACAAAGCCTTCTTCATAAACTTTCAAAATAGCTTCACAAACAAATCTGTATTGACTCTGAAAAATACAAAGAAAAACAAAAAAACAACAACAGAATTGATCAGCAAATTCAGTAAACCAAAAACTGACAAACGTCTTACTTGTCTTACTTAGAAAAATAACACAGTGAAAAAATTTTTACTAATAGATGGACAAAGTTAGAAAATATCTGACATTGTACTCTATTAGGAAAACTCAAACACTGCTGAATAGGAATGTTAAAATACAGAAACTACAAGAGCAATTCAAGAGCATCTAGTAAAATGGTATTAACTGTCTTGGGCCTAGTAATCTCACTTCTAGCAAACCTATTTAAAAGATAAACTAGAAAAAAATGAAAATATATATTCATTTCCTTGTAACAAAAAGAAGTGGAAAAATGCAAATTGCCATCAATGAAGTAACTATGGTATGTCCTTGCAATGGAATACTATTTAGCTGAGATAAAAGAAATAAAAATCTATAGACTACTGCAGAATGATTCCAGGATGTTTTGTTAAGTGGAAAAGAAGCAAGGTAATCATCAAGGTGGCTCATACCCATAATCCCAGCACTTGGGAGGCTGAGGCAAGAAAATTTCCACAAGGTACCTTTTAAAAGCTAGGCATGGCTGGGTATTGACAATAACTCCAACACTGTGGAGGCAAAGCTAGCCCTGCTCCAGGTTCAGTGAGAGATACCTAACATCTTCTGGTCTCCACACGTGCACTTGCACACACACGTGTGCATACACTACACACACACACACATTCACTCTTTCTCCATCACACACAAAAAATTAAGGCAAGGTATATAAAGTGTATATATCTTTATAAAAGAAAAGGAGGGCTGGAAAGATGGCTCAGTGGTTCAGAACCCTGGCTGCTCTTGCAGAAGACCTCGGTTTCATTCCTACCACCCACATGGCAGATAACAACCATATGTAACACCAGTTCAAGGAGAAACTCTTCTGATCTCCATAAGCAGTGCATGACATGGGGCACCTACATACATGGAAAACACACATTCATGCAAAAGAAAAATAATAAATAAAATATTAGAAATTTAAAAATATAAAGAAATATATTGCAGTACATATATTTAAAGAAAAGAAAAAACATTTAAAGAATTCCCTTGAAAGGATGGAGGGAAAAGCAAGCAGGAGAGGAACAAAGAAACAGAGATCAGATTTCATTAAATATATGTTTCTTCTTTTACCTGTTTAATTAAAAATCTCCCTAAGGGACTAGAGAAATGGCTATGCAATTAAGAGCACTTGCTGTTCTTGTAAAGGATCTGAGTTCAATTCCCAACACCCACATGATGGCTCACAACCATCTGTAACTCCACTTCCAGGAGATCCAACACATTCTGGCCTCCAAGAGCACTGCATGCACATGGTGTAGATATATACATGCAGGTAAAACATTCAAACACATAAAATACAAATAAAAAATTTTAAATTCTCTAAACTGACAACACTCAAAAATGAATTAATACGTATTTGTCAAGTTGAGGATGTTACTCCATTGATGGGAGTTAGTTCAAGGAACTTTAAGACAGTAATTTCACTATCTCTTGCATATACACCCAGAGGTAAAAAGGAATTGTAGAGAAATTGAAAGCTCTGTTCAATACTTTTTGTAGTAATACAGTGCTGCCATTATGACTGTGGCAGGCAACATTAGGTAGAAAGAAGCCTTCTGCGGATACTTTTAGTCTTTTACTGCCAGTGTTGTAGAGAGCAGGTATTCTTGTTAAGCAAGAAAGGAGAAAACCAGCAAGATAAAAATGAAAGAGGCTAAGTAAAAACTACCATGGTCCTAAATTGGTATTAACTCATAAGTGTATCTCCAAGATCAGACAATTTAACATTTTAGAGCAAAACCCCTAGTACTTAGAGGGTAGCATCTCAATAAAAAGAAACAGGAATTGTATGGGAAACTACTGACTCCAAATTTGGGGCATAAAACATAAAGACAGGCTTGGCAATTTTTTCTGATAGCAAGAAGTTAAGAGTTATTATAGCCTTTAAAATATTTTATTTATTGCTTTTATTTTATGTGGATGAGTGGTTTGCCTGCATGTATGTAAGTGCATCACATGTATGCAATGCTGACAGAGGCCAGAAGAGCGTGTCAGATCCCCTGGAATTTGAGTGAACAGACGGTTGTTAGCTGGGAATTGAACCCGAGGCCTTTGGAAGAACAAGTGTTCTTAACTGCTAAGCTGTCTTTCCAGCCCCAGTTACTATAGTCTTAACAAAATGATTCAGAAGACAAAAATGGGACAATTTTGGTCATCATTAAGAAAAGTAATTAAGTTGGGTGTGGTGCCCACATCTTTATCCCAGTACTCAGGAGGCAGAAGCATCTCTGTGAGTTCCAGACCAGCCAGATCTACATAGTGAGTTCCAGGCTAGCTGGGCTACAGGGAGACCGTTTCAAAAAGAAGAGGAAGAAAAAAAAAGCAACTAGAAAACATATCAAATACGTTTAAATCCACAAAAGAAGAAGCTAGTAAACAAATCGTACTGAAATTCTGAGACTGCAGTGCAGCTCAGTGGTAGACATATAAATATAAACTAGCCCAAATGTTTCACATCACTATTTAAACACTGATTTCAAACAAACTATGAAAACAACAATTACAAATGTTATGGGCCAGCAACATCACTTCTGGGTACAGATATGAGAAAAATCAAAGTACAGTTTCAAAGAGATGTTCTATCTAATCCCTGTCATACAGCACTCTTCACAAAAGATAAAAGTTGGAATCAAGCCATATGTCCACTGATGGGAGAAATGGTTAAACAAATGTAGTATACATGCACAATTGAATATAGTTCAGCTTTGAAAAGAAAGGAGATTCTGGCATACGCTAGAAAACTAATAAACACTGAGGGCATTAACTAACTGAAATATGGCAGAGATAAGCAAATACTTTATAACTCTACTTATATGATACATCTTGATAATCAAACTCAGAAACTGAAAGTAGAATGGTGATTAGTAGGAGACAGGGAGAGGAAGCATAAAGAGCTGTTTAATGGGTTATTTTGGTTCTACAAGATGAACAAGTCCCTGGGTTAGTTGCACAACAGTGTGAGTATATTAATACTACTCAACTGCACTTAGAAATGGTTAAAAGGGTAATTGTTATGCATATTTTATCATAATGAAGAGGGAAAAAACCCTATCATGTAAAAATACAGATATAAAAAACTCAATAAAATGTTAGCAAACCAAATAAATGCACTGAAAAAGTATATGAGATTTATCTGGTGAGATTTATCTCGGAATGCAAGGTCAATTTTTAATTTTTTTGAGACAGAGCTCAGGTAGACTTGGAACTCATAAGATTCTCTGTACTGAGATTATAGGCATGAGCCAAAAGGCCTTGCTGCAGAGGTCAGTTCAGCATCCCCAAAAGCAAAATGCCACATTTACAGAATAAAAGAAAACATCAACAAAAACCCCCATACATGATAATTTCAGGTGTAGAAAAAGACTTCAACAAAACTGATCATCTCTTGCAGGATAGAAACAATTAATAGCTATTAGCACAAGAATTTCTTCAACCTGATAAAGGGCAATTGTAAAACAAAACAAAACAAACCTCATGGCTAACATACTTAGCAACAGAACCTGAAAATCTTTGCCCCCAAGATCAGGAAAATTATTGTGGTCACCACTTCTGTTCCATACTGTACTGGAGGTTCCGTCTAAGAGACTTATATAAGATAAATAAAAGAAGCAAAAAAAAGTGTGCGTGTGCTTGTGTGTGTGTGTGTGTGAGAGAGAGAGAGATCTCCATTAAATTAGAAAAAAATCAAATGATCTGAATTTGCAGATAACATGATTTTATACGAAGAAAAATCTTAATACACTCCCAACAACAGCAATAAAAACTCACTGATTAATAAATGATTTCAGCAAGACACAGGAAACATTACACAAAATCAACTCCATTTATTTGCTTAAGCAATGAATAGCTATAAAATGAAATTAAGTAAAAAATTTCATTTCAAATAGGCCCAAAAAGGCTACAAAACTTAGGAATAAATCTAATAAAACAAGTGCCAGGCTTGTAAGCTGAAAACTAGAAGGCATCACTAAAAGAATTTAAAGACCTAAATAAAATGAAAAGCCTGTGTTTGTAGTCAAAGGTATAGGACAGACAAGAATATAAAATCTCTATGAAGTCCTAAGTTTTTGGTGTTTTTTGCCAAAAGAGCAACTGATTCTAAAATTCACATGGGAATGGAAAGGATTCTGAACAAGTAAAACAATTTTGGTAAAGAGGAACAGAGTTAGAGATACACATGATATACATTTCCTGATTTAAATTTTAAAACAAAGCTAAAGGAAGGTAGGCTAGTAGTAGCACAGGAACAGATACACGGATCAGTGGAAGAGAACTCAAGTCCAGAAATAAAACTCAACAGTTTCTGAAAATGGGCCAAACACAACTAGATAAACATGCAAAACTGTAAAGCTAGAATTCTACCTCAAACCACATTGAAAATAATTAACTCAAAATTGATTACAGAGCTAAATATAAGACCTGAAATTGTAAATCTCTCAGAAAAACAGGGAGGAGTAAATCTTTGTGGCCTATGCTTAGGAAATGATTTCTGTAATAGCAAAAGTGTAAGCAGTGGGGCATGGTGGTGCTCAGGAGGCATGGGCAGGAAGATCCCTGTGTGTTCCAAGTCAGTCTGGCTATCTGTGGGCCAGTAGACTGTCTTACACCCGTTAACACATATGTAGCACTAAGTAGACTCAGTGGATTAAAATAACACATGAAGTTAGGAGGGAAAAATGGGGTGGAGGAGGGAAGACTAGGAGGGGAGGAACTAAGGGAGGTTGATCAAAACACATTATATGCATGTATGAAATTATCAAACAATAAAACAGAAAAAAAACATGAGTAATGAAGGAAAAATAGATATACCAGAGTTCATTAAAACTAAAACATTTGGGTTATTTGTTTTTGCTGTGCTGGGGACTGAATCCAGGGCCTTGTATATGCTAGTTAGTCTATCTCTCAACCACTGAACTAAATCCTTGGCCCAAAATTTATGCTTTAAAGGATATAATCAAAACAGTGAAAGTTTAAAAAAAAACCAAAAAACAAATGATCCCCAAACCAAGGGATAGTGAGATGTTCAGTAGGCAAAAGCACCTGTTGCCAAGCTTGACAACCTGAGATTGATCTCCAGGACACACAAAGTAAAAGGAGAACTAACTCCTGTTAAGTTGCCCTTTGACCATGGCCATTCACACATGTGCCATGGTATATGTGTGCCCACACACATATATCTACCCACTAAATAAACAAATGGAGAAAAATTTAAAGTGAAAAGATAGAATGGAAGTATTCATAAACATTACATAAAAGACATATCTAGAAAATATAAATTTAACAATAAAATGACAACCTAATTTAAAAGTGCACATATTTTCACAAATGATACCTGACGTCATTCATTATTTAAAAAATGCAAATCAAATCACAATAAGATACTACTTTATATCCAAGAAGATGCAAAACAAACAAAATCTCCCTTAAATCACATAAATTTTGATGATGGTAAGAAAATGGAATCCTCATATGCCATAATTGGAAATATAAAAATTTATACTTACCTGGTGGTACGTTTCAGTGTTACCATGTATGTATCTAGCACATGTAACCCAGGAATTCTACCCTGGGTATACCCAACAAAAATGAAAACATGTTACATAAATGTTCATGGAATGGCCAAAAAGCAGAAAGAATCAAAATGTTCCACAGAAGATGGATAAATGTACAAAATGTGCTTGACCAATACAGCAGAAACTTCTTCTGCAACGAAAGGAATGAAATACTGATATGCAATGGAGTATAGATAAAATGACTAACTTTGGTCAAGCCTTGGGATTAGGGAATACTTAAAGAAGGTATGAGAGGAAATGGGAATAAGTGTTTAATGAATGTGGAGTTACTATACAGAGTGATGAAAATACACTAAAATTAGATACTGTGATAACTTCAAACATCTGTGGTACACTAGAAACCACTGAAGACATTTTAAAAGGGTGAATTTTATGGCATGTATGTTATATTTCACTACAGCTGTTCTAAAATAAAATTTAAAAAATGAGTTTTCCTCAGCATTTGGAAACATGGCAGTTTCATAATCTAAAACAAATATATAAGATTGTTTATGAAACTAGAAATTTGAACACTATTTGGCAAATATTCATAATTACATTTAGATGGGATAATGGTATTTCTAAGGGAAAAACAATTCTTATGTTTTAGAGATACAAACAAAAATATTTATGACATCCAAGGTGTATTTATTTTTTTAAAGGCAGGATCACCCTTTAGCCCCAGCTGGCCTGGAACTCACAGAGATCCGCCTGCCTCTGCTGCCCAAATACTGTGATTAAAGGTGGGCACCACCATGCCAGGCCCCAAGGTTTATTTTCAACATGGGAAAAGTAAGTAAAATCAGATGAAACAAGTTGTCAAATATTGAGTCTGAGTACTAATAAAGTATTCATTATATTACACTGTCAACTTTTGAGTATTTTGAAATTTTCTGTAATAAGAAGCTTAAAAAATGACAGCCATTGTTTTTTAAAATATTTTATTATTTTATGTGCCTGAGTGTATTGCCTACATGTGTGTAAGTGCACCCATGTTGTACAATGCTTGAAGAGGTCAGAAGAGGGTGTTGGATCCCCTGGAACTGGAGTTATGGCTGCCATATGGGTGCTGGGAACCTAACCCAGTCCTCTGCAAGAGCAGCGAGTGCTATTAATCGCTGAGCCATCTCTCCAGCCCCGACAGCCATTGTTTTAAAGTACACAGGTCATTCAGCATCATGTAATCATGCTACCACCAACAATGCCAACATTTCACAATGGTTTAATTAATAGAAAAAATAATTTTAACACTAACTCTAAAATTCTATGAATTTTGATTCCTGGAGCATAAAGAAAAGTCAGTAGAGAACATAATAAATAAGTACCTTAATTTCTTGGATTTTTGTTGTTATTGCAATTGAAGTTCTTAGGAACAGAGAAAGAGCCATGGTATCATCATGGCTATTTGACTGAAGCAGACCATCATGATGCTCCAATTCAGGGATACTATCATTGGCAGCATTCCACTCAGCTAAGCAACCCAATGTAAGTGCCTCTGCATCTTAGCAAAACTATTTCCATAAAGGCCAAAGAATAAATATTTTAGGCAGTTATCTGCTGAACTGTAACTCTCTCTGTGAAAGCAGACAAAGTCAACATCTAAAGAAGTGAACATCTGTGTTCCACTTAATTTTTATTTACAAAACAAGCGGTATTGGCTCTTATTCCTACCTGAATAGGAATTAAAAAGACTAAAGAATAATTTAGAGTTAGGCTTGGTGACACTTATTTGTAATCTCAATAAGTCAAGAAGATCATGAGCTTGAGCCCAGCCTGAGTTACAGTGAGTTCTATACCAGACTGAGATATACAGTGGGACCCTGACATGTATGTGTATGCATAATGTTTAGGATATACATGAAGTAGAGTACTTACAGGTGTTTGGATCATCATTGCTCTTTGATCTCTCATTGTTCTTACAATGTCTAGTGGATAAACTGGCTGATTGCATTCAATGAGACACATGGCTGTTTCCATAGTAATAAGAACTCCAGTCCTTCCAATCCCAGCACTAAAATAAAGAGACAAACAGGTAAGGTTTATTGACACAAAGGTTAAATTTCCTGTGGCTTTTATACAGAACTACGAAAGTACTGAATCACAGTAAAGAAAAAAAAATAATTTTAAGGTTTTACTTCACAGAAATAGCAAGTCAATTTTTGAACATGTTAAATGCATTTTAAAATGCAAAGTAGGTGCTGGAGAGATAGCTCAGCAGTTAAGAACAATGGCTGTTCTTGCAGAAGATTGGGGTTTGAATCCCAGCACCCACATGGTAGCTCATTTTATTTTTTAATTTTAAAAATTTATTTATTATTTTATGTATATGAATGTTTTGCCCGTGTGTATGTAGGTGTATCCATGCTATGCAATGCTTGCAGAGGACAAAAGAGGAATCAGATTACTTGGAACTAGAGTTACAGTTGTTGGCAGCCATGTGGGTGCTGGGAACCAAATGCAGGTCCTCTGTATGAGCAGCCAGTGCTTTTAACTGCTTAGCCATCTCTCCAGGCGATAATATTTTAAATAAAATTAAATTAAATTTTCCATTGAGATATTTAAGAGGAACTCCTAGAAAGGTAATCTACAAGCATAAAGACTTCTATCATATAAAATACGTACCTGTTTCACAATTTTTTTTTTACACTAGCCTCTTTCTTTTTATTTTTTGGGTTTTTGTTAGTTTTTTCTTTTGAGACAGGTTCTCTCTGTAGTCCCAGCTGGCTTGGAACTCAAGTATGTAGCCAAGGCTTGGTCCCTGTTTCATAGAGATCCAACTGCCTCTGCCTGCAGAGTGCTGGGATTAAAGGTGTCCACCACCATGACCAGCTTGACACTAGTTTCATCTTAAAACCTTTTTAAAGTTAGCATAGAGAATGATGGCTTTCACCGTAACATTTTTGTATGTATCATTGTACTTTTTAACTCCTATTTAAAATCCCCATTACCCATTCCATCCCCTGCGGGTCTCCATCCTCCTCCCATTAGTCCCCCTTTAACTTTCATGTCATATGTATCTACAAATATATGTGTATATTTAAATCTTGATTTTCACGTGGGAGAAAACATGCAAAATTTTTTTTGCCCATTACCCTCGTTCTCCCTTTCCTTTCCACAGTCTTGAGTCCTCTTCTTAGTTCCATATCATTTTTTCCCTCAGAAAGTTAGCAAAACCATCTTTCCAAGCCTGGCTTATTTTGATTAACATGATGATCTCCAATTCTACCATCTTTCGTTTATAAAATATTTTATTTATTATTTCCATTTTTGATGTGTATACGTGTATTGCCTGCACGTGTGTAAGTGTACCTGTGTTCTGCAATGCCGGAGGAGGACAGGCTACTGGATCTCCTGAAACTGGAGTTACAGACAGTTGTTAGCTGCCATGTAGGTGCTGGGGGTGTTTTTAACTGCTGAGTCATCTCTCCAGTCCCTCTATCAAGTTTCTTACAAATGATATACTTTCATTCTTCTTTACAGTCAATTTATTGTACCTACATACCACCTTTTCTTCATCCATTCATCTGCTGTTGGGCATCTAGGCTCATTATATGTTATATGCACTGGCTATTGTGAAAAGTCAACAACAAATACAGTATCTCTGGTATGTTGACATGTCACCTGTGCTTCAAGTATATACTCAAGAATGGAATCTATCTATTGATTTCCATAGTGACTGACTGCAGTCATTTATAGACTCACTAGAAGTGAATAAGGGTTCCTCTTCCACCATATTATCACCATCATTTGTTTTCTTGATAATAGCCATTCTGAATGGGGTAAGAAAGATATCAAAGCAGTTTTTATTTTCATTTTCCTTAATTGCTAAGAGATGTTCAACATTTTTTCATATAGTTATTGACTATTTGTATTACTTCTTTTGAGAGCTGTTCATTCAACTTATTTGCCTAGGAACTGATTGATAAAAACTTTTGACTATATTTGATCTTTCTAGATATTAATCCAGTCAGATCTATGGTTAGCTAACATTTTTCCTATGTTGGAGGCTGTCTTTTCACTCTGATTATTTTCTTTGTTGTGCAGAAGCTTTTAAATTGATCTAATTCCATTTTGTCTGTTCTTCTACTATTTCTTGAACTTCTGGACACCTTTTCTCAATCTTTGAGGATATCATGAAGTGTCTTACCTATGTTTTCCTCTAGCAATTTTAGTTGTTAAAGTCTTACATGAAGGTCTCTGACCCATTCTGAATTGATATTCATGCAGTTTCATTCTTCTACAAATGGACTATTTATTGAGGAGGCTGTCTTTTTCTCCAATGTATGTTTTTCATACTTTAAAAAAATTAGGTGTAACTTTTTAAGTCCTTTATTGTAGTCCATTCTCCCATGTCTGTTTTTGTGTCTGTTTTTGTTACTATGGCTATATAATATGAGATCAGGTATTGTGATACCTTTTTAAAAAAAACTTTTTTATTTTTATTTTATGTGTATGAGTGTATTTCTTGCATGTATGTAAGTACACCCAATGCTGTGCTCAGAAGAGGGTGTTGGATTCTCCTCAAACTGGAGTTAAGGATGGTTGTTAGCTGCCATGTGGATGCTGAGAATCAAACCAAGGTCCTCTGCAAGAGCAGCCAGTGCTCTTAACTGCTGAGCCATCTATCCAGCTCCTTGATATTCTTTCGGCTTATGACTGTTGGCCATTCAGGATCTTCTGTGCTTCCATATGAATTTTAGGAAAGTCTGTTCCAGTTTGGTGGATAATGTCACTGGGATTTTGGCAAGGTCTGTATTGAGTCTATCGAGAGATTTCAGTAATGTAAATGTTTTTAACAATATTAATTTTGGCAATTGATGAGCAGGGATGGTATGTCCATCTTACAGTGCACTGAAGTATCTTCTCTTAAAGCTTTTATTGTAGAGGTCTTTGATTATGTTTATCCCTAGGTATTTTATTTTTAAGCTATTGTAACTGGAATTTTTCCCCTGTAATCTTTTTTGATAAGTTTGTTATTGGTATATGGGAATGCTACCAATTTTTGTATGCTGATTTTGTATCCTGCTACGTTGTTGAAAGTGCTTTTCAGAGCTAACAGTTTTCTAGTAAAGTCTTCAGGGTCTTTCAAATATAGGATCAAATTTAACTTCTTCCTTTATTATTCATATTCTTTTTCTTTCTTTTCTTACCTGCTCTAAAATTTTGAACACTATACTGTATGATATGTAGCACTATATTGAATAAATGAATTGTCTTGTTTCTGATTTTAGAGGAAAATGTGTTCAGTTTTACTGCATTTAGTATAATATTGGTTTGTTATATACAACCTTTAATATGTTGAGGTATGGTCCTTCTGTCTTTCCTTCCTTTCCTTCTGTCATGTAATTTTTTCTGGTTATTGTGGTTGGTTAGATTGTTCTTTTTCCCTATTTTCTTAAGTGTTTGCTAGTTTACTGTGTGGGCATGATGGAGTCTTAACTCTTCTTTGGTCATTTAATCTTCTCATGAAATTTATTTTTTTGTGTGTGCTCTCTTAACTGAGACTTTCTTACTCCTCTACGTTTCAGATTCCATGTATCTTCTGTAACGTTGACTTGGTGGTCCTGTACCGTTTAGTTTGTGTTGAAATATCCTTATTTCTGTCTATTTTCAAAAATAGCTTTGTTGTATATAACAGTCTTAGATGTTATTTACTTTTAGGGCTTGAAATATATCGTTCTGGGGCTGGAGAGCTGGCTCAGTGGTTTAGGGTACTGACTGCTCCTGCAGAGGACCATGGTTCAATTCCCAGCACCCACATGGTGGCTAAAAACTGTTCATAATTCCAGTTCCAAGAGAATATGATATTCTCTTCAGATCTCTGCAGGCACTGCACGACAAAGATGCACTTAGATACATATAGGTAATATACCCATACACATACACATAAAATAAAGATAATAAATAAAATAAAAAAGAAATACATTATTCCATGTTTTCCTGGCTTTTGAGGGTTTCTGTGAAGTGATTTGATATTTTTGCCTTTACAAGTGAGTTGCTGCTTTTTTTGTTGTTGCTGTTTAGTTTTTTTTGTTTTGTTTTTAAAGACAGGGTCTGCCTGGCAGGTTCAGAACTCACTATGTAGACCAGGGTATATTCAAACTCACAGAGATCTGCCTGCCTCTATCTTGTGGGTGCTGAGATTAAAGGTGTGTGGTACCACGCCAGATCTATCAGGTTAACATTGCTACTTTGTTTTGCTCTTTTCGTATCTTGAGTACAATGAGCCATGGAGAGGATGTTCTATGTATTCATGTATATTTGGGGTTCTAAACACCTCTTGTGCTTAGACGTTTAATTCTTCCCTAAATTTGAAAATTCTTCTGCTATCATTTCATGGACTAGATTTTTTATACCATTAGCTTTTACTTGGGAATCTTCTTCTACTCTATACATTCGTAAGTCTGGTCTTTTAATCATATCCTAGAGTTTTTGGAAACTATGGTTATGTTTTGTCTGTCTGCCTTGTTTTACTTTCATTGATAGTTGAATTTAGTATTTCTGCAACCTTCTTCACCGTCTCTGATGTTCTTTTGTTGTTTGTTGTTTGGTCTAGACTATCGGTGATGCTTTCCCTTGGGTTTGTCGTTGTTGTTAAGTAGATTCTTAATTTCCAACATTTTTATTCATATTCAAATAACTTTCTCACCCATGTTGATGATTTTCTTTCCAGGTTTTGAAATGAATTTCTTAGTTGATTCATCTGCTGGTTTGTATCCTCTTTGATTTCAATGATTACTTTTACAAGAAAATGTTTGAATTCTTCATGCAGCATTTTACTTGTCTTGGTATCTTTTAACTAAATAATGGAGGAGTTATGATCAGAGTCATGCTGTCTTGCTTTTTTTTTTTCTGTGTGTGTATGTTTCTGTGCTGCAATCTGTGCATTTGTAAAATCTGAATATACCTTCCAGTTTTCTTTGGAAGTCTTCTTAGTGAGCAGTTTACTCTTGAGGACTCAATTCCCAATATCACTCTGGAAGAAGAAAAACTGGTCTAAAAGTACTAACAGCAAACTGAATGAAATATATAAATACAGTTAAAGTTGATCAAAGCCCATTAATATACCATCAATGACCAAAGAAGAAAAAAATCGCATGGTATATAGTTAAAAAACATAAATAGATAAATGTTAAGAAAGAGAATAAAAAAATAAAAACTTTATTTTTTAAGCACGTGTCTCAATATACACCAGTAATTCCATTATTTGGGAAGTGGTAGTAGGGTGATCAGGAGTTCAAGGTCATCCTTGGTTATGTAAAGAATGGGTTATACGACACGGCGGCTGACCATGGTTCATTCCAGGGGTTCTAATACCATATTCTGACCTCCAAGAGCACTGTACAATACAGGTACATTCACACACATGCAGGCAATATACTCAAACACATAAAAATAATAAAATAGAATAAATAAATATTTTTTAAGAAGATAAGAAATAAAGGGCTGAGGAGATGGCTCAGCAGTTATGAGCCCTTGTTGCTATCTTTCAGAGGACCTGAGTTCAAATAGCAGCATCCATGTTAGACAGCTCACAACTGCCTTTAACTATAGCTCCAGGGGATCTGCTGCCCTTCTCTATCCTCGAGGGACATGTACACAGTGGTATGCACTCACAGACAAACACATATACTAATAATAGTAAGAAAAAATCTTTCTTAAAAAGAGATAGGAAATAAAATACCTGCAGTGAACAACAATAGGTTCTTCCTTTCCGGCCCTCTTACTTCGTATATGACAAACGAAATCCAGAAAGTCACTTGAATCATCAGGGACTCCATGGTCAGGCCAGGCTATGTACTGAATCTGAGTGAGTTGACGACTCTCATTTTTCTAAGTGAAAATGAAAAGTCATATATTTTAACTTAGAAATTATCTTTAAAATACAAACATTTATGTAATTTTCACTTTAGAAGGTAAGTGATAACAACGTTCCCTTCTCCCATGCTGAATGCATAAACTCACTAAAATCCAAAATTTAAACAAAATAAAATATTTCACAGAAATAGTTTTATCCTTTTAAGTATTAGTTGCTTATATTACTATTCTTTTATAACTGAATTTCTATATTTGTAAAGTATTTTTAACAACATAATCAAACAGGCAGAAATAAATTAAGGTCAGAGAATGTTTAACTAAAGGAATTTTTAGGTGAATCATAAAATAAAAATTTTCTTTCTTTTTTCTTTTCTTTGTAAGCAAAATTGAGACAATCCAGAGGCTGAAGAGATGGCTCAATGGTTAAAAGCACTGACAGCACTTGTAGAGGACCTAGGTTAAGTTCCCAACACCCACATGATAACTAACAACAGCCCTTGGCTCCAGTTCCAGGTGATCCAGCACCCTCTTCTGGCCTCTGCAGGTACTGCACACATAAAATATAAAAAATAAGTTTTTTTGAAGAAAAAGGTTATTGTTAATCTACAAGAAGAGTCTAAAAAAGCTATGCTGAAGATAGAAACTATACATATATATGTATATATAGATAAATTATGTTTATATATATTATATATGTATGTATGTATATTTCCTATAGCTTAGGTTCATTCAATGCAAGATTCCCTTTTCTGTCAGCAAAATATCTGGCTCCTTCCTTATTGATTATAAGAAAGGCTTTGTCTCACTTGTCTCCTTTAATGATACCTGAAGTGGAGGTGCAGTTCCCATTTTCATAGGCTTAAAGACCGAGAGATAAGGCCTCAGCCTTCACAGCTTGTGCTGTTTCTCTTTTCTAGTAGCTACTTCTTTTGTTTGTCCATTTTCAAAATGACAGGCAACTGGCATAGGAAATTTGAGGTACAGTGAATGTGTGGTATTCTGTATCTTGTGCTCATTGGACTAGCAGCATGATGGCCTTTACATATATACTCCAACTGGGACACTTACTCATCATTCATCAATCACTGTCCACATTTGGCTTTGGAAGCCAACAGAGTGATCCTGGCAGAGCTAAGAAGAGCTAGCTAACAGACAGTTGCAAACTATCTGCTATACAAAGACCCTGTCTATGACTTTTTTTTTCCTACATTGCCAAAATTGTGATGTTGCTCTTCTTTACTCTTGGAAAAAAGAAAAAAAAAAATTGACATCTTTTAACAGTTCCTTCTGCTGCCACAGATGTAACTAAATACTATACTAATATTGCAGGCAGTAAGCATTTTCTAACCAAATGTTACGAATAGGCAAACTGCTAACAGTGGTAGTATTTACCAGACTTTTCACTGATTACTCACGTTTAGCACTAAAAGTTGAAAATACATTTAATATAGCATAGAATACTCCTTATAAATTTCCAAAATACTCCACTAAAGCAAATAGTTGGGTAATTTACTTAAATGTGTATGTGTAAGTGTATGCATGTGTGTGTTACAGACATGCGGATTGAGTACAGAAAAGTATATCAGGACTCCTCCTTTATCATTCTCTGCCCATTCCTTTAGGGTAGGGTCTCCCCCTGAACCTGGGGCTTGCTCTTAGCTTGGCTACAACCCAGCAAGTCCCAGAGATCCTTCTGTCTTTCATCTCTCAGAGCTGGGGTTACAGGCATTTGTGGTGACGCCAGGTAGAAGAATGTTAGTAAACTAGGTAGATGAATATCAGTAAACCAGGTAGAACAATGTTAATAAACTAGTTACATAGACATTGGGATCTGAACTCCAGTCCTCACTGACTGTGGGAAAAAAATGTTCTTAAATGCTGAGCTATCCTTCTACATTCCAACTGATTAACTTTTATATTTCCTAGTAATGAGTCCTCGAATAAAAACATTTTCAGCTTTCCAAATTCTTTGTAACAGTTCTTATAAATAGACATCATGCCCTCTTACCTCTTGGTTAAACAGTGTCATCTTCCTGAAGATATAGGCAGGGTTTCCTTCTTCAGAGTGGCAGGTGACTTGATAGCACCCAAAGGATGAGCTTCCTGTGGGTTCTGGCCAATACTGGTGACATTTAACCTAATAGCCACATGATTGAATAAGCAAAATTACATACACACATAGCAATTTAAGTTCTCCAATTTTCAAAAAGTTTTATTTTTAAGAACTTTTAAACTTATGGATAATAATTTAACTCTCATATACCTTTCACTTCGTTCTTCCAATTATGAATATTTTTCTGTTTGCATGCATGCATTTAGTATATTTATATTTCTGTGTGTCGTGTGTGTGACTGTGTGTGTACATGTGGAGGACAGAGCTCAATGCTGGGTGTGTGTCTCTATTATTACTCTGGACCTTATTTTCTTGAGAAAGAGTCTTTCACTGAACCTGGAGCTGTCAATTTGGATATCACTGAGCTCAGAGGATCTGCCTGTCCTTGCTCCACCCCGCTCTAGGGTTACAGACATATGCTATCTCGCTTAGTTTCTTTTTGTCACTTAAAAAAAAAAAATCCTTTCTAACAATAAGCAATCTATTTGGCAATAACCTGAGACTTCAAAGATTTTTTGGGAACTAAAATTCCAGTCCTATGACCATACACCTCACTCACTGAAAATATAATTGCTTTTAGTACACTCACAGAACTATGCAAACATTACTATAAAGACTTTAGAATATTTTCACTATAACCTAAAACATCTTTATATTCATTAGTAGTTATTGCACATTCTAACTCATCCCAATCTCTTTCCCAACCTGGACCTTGGTGCCCTTAATTTCCTTAATCTACTTTTTGTGCTTATGGGATAGCCTAAATTAGACATTTCATAAAAGTGCAATCATGCAATATTCTTGTTGATACTGGACTTTTTTCACTTTATATTTTCCAGGTTCACTCAAGTTGTAATACATATCAGTACTTCACTTCTTTCCACATTATAGTAAGTCTCAGCACCTCACTTTTTAATTACCAAATATTCTTCAGTTATTTGGATATATTTTACATTTCACTTTGAAAATCTGAAATGCTACTCTGTGATGAATGATGCTGCTATAAGTGCATTAACATTTTTTGAACTCCTTGAATACATCCAGTACTGAAGCGGCTAAGTTAGAGTAATACTATGTTTATCTTTCTGAGGAACTGCCACAAGCTCCCAAATTGATTGGCCACTTTTACAAATTCATAAGCACAGCAACAAGGGTTTCATTTTCTCCACATTATCACTAACACTTATTCTTCTGTGCTCTACTTTTGTTCTAGCTATTCTACTAGACTTGAAGTAGTATCTCATTGTGATTTTGATTTGCATTTCCCTGATGATATCAGCATCTTCTCATGTGCTTATTAGATACTAGTAGATCTTCTTTGGATAACTGTCTATTCAGATCCTATTCCAAAATTTGAAATGACTTTCCATTTTTCTGGTAATTTGTAAGAATTCTTTATATAGTCTGGATATAAGCCTCTTAGATATGTATTATTTTAAATAAATACTATGATGATAATTGGTAACACTTATGCCACAAATATGTATGAGTCATAGACTTAAGCAGTGAGTTGTGATTATTCAAACCATGGAACCACAAAAAAGATTAAAGGCTACAAAAGATCAGTACAGGATATAATTTGAAAAGAGCCCAAGCTATGTGTAATATTCAATAACTTACTCTGCCACGTTCAACTTGTGTTGTCAACATTACAACCATGGAGGAGCCTTGCTCCCACGTCATTTGCCAAAAATCTTTACAAGTGTGTGGTAATGGCCCTTGGCAAGCAATGTACTGATTTATAATACTTGAAGAAGGAATTTCCATCTAAAAAGAAAACAAAAAATTAAAATAAAAACTTTGCATTATTATTTTTTATAATGCTTGGGAATACGAAAACCATACATTAACAGTAAAGTGAACATACCTCAATAAACTGTAATCAATATAATAATCTTTACAAATAATTTATTTTATCTCTAAAAATTTTCTTTGATAATGTTCACTAGTTATATATATTCAGCATTCAATCAGTGGAAAGGATTTAAATACAAATATTTTCCAAAACAATGTTTTTTTTTGTTTTGTTTTAAGATAGTCTCTCACCATGTAGCCCAGGCTGGCCTTAAACTAAGAATTAGTCTCACAACTGCTGGGATTATAGGCATGCATCACTACATCTGACAGTACCATGGTTTAAGAGACAGCTTTACAGAGAATTCTGTTTTAGGATCAGAGAGTTCATAAAGAAATACTAATAAATAATAAACAACCTGTAAGTAGTTTATTGGTAAATTTCCTAAAGAAGAAAAATTCTGTCATTTATTTTAGCTTGAATTTTGCCTTAAGTCAATTTTAAGAGTCACTAAAAGGCTGGAAAGATGGCTCAGCAGTTAAGAGTACTAGCTGCTCTTGTAGAGGACCCAGATTTGGTTCCTAGCAATCACAAGGTGGCTAATAATTATAACTCCAGTTCCAGGGGACTCCAATTCTCTCTTCTGGCCTCCACTGGCACTGTATAACTCAGGTGCACTTTCACACATGCAGGCAATGCACTCATACGCATAAAATAGAAACAAAAATAAGCAAATTTTTTTTTAAGTCATTAGAATGATATCCAAAGTTGTTTTTAGAATGAAGTAAGGCAGTAAATTTGGGGAACTCACTATCTTACTATATTTAATTGAAAAAAAGTTAATACGTGCACATGGGAATTCAAGAAAAAAGGTTTTGTGTGCATGTGTGTATGACAATTTGTTTTTCTAATTTCTAATAACCCTTTCATAGAGATATTATATATACAATTATGTTTCTATTTTTCTGTAAAACTATTCTTAAAATGGTAACTTAGTATATTTATGAATCTCATTTTTTGAGAGGTAGTATCAAAATTAGTACACAAAACTTCATTCTTTTAATGGCCCTTCTGGAAAATATAATGTAATTTTTAATAGACATTTAAGGTATTATACTATTTGTTCTCAGTAGCAAGGCTAAGCTGAATACTTCTATAAACAGAACACATTTTTGTAAAATTTTCATTTTTACATATCTATCTATATGGGCAACAGGAAAAAATGAGAATAGTAATAAAAATGAATGTGCACTTAAAATTCTGATAATGTCAAATTGCTCTCCACAGACATTTTACCAATCTATGTTTCCACCAATAATATACAGGAATGTGTTTTTGATTATACTCACTAATATATCTATAATCCTTTACCCATAACCTGAAACTATCAATAGTCTGAAATGCGAAGTTTGAACATGTTGAAACCTGACCTGACTTGAAGTCATTTGATAGCAAATCTATCTAAGATTATCTTGACCTAAGATTATCTATACTCTCTTAGTCTTGGTCAGAATATTTACATTCTGTTAATATATTATAGGGCACTTGTACCATAATCTGCTAGGGATTTTATTTCCTATATATACTGGTACATGGACTGAACAGTGTTTCAAAAAATCTAAAAATTCTGAATCCCAAAGCATATGTGACCCTAAAGTTTCAAATAAAGGATTGAACTTACATGTATTATAATCACAGTTTTGGGTCTTTCAGTCTTGAATGCTAAGTAACAGTATTTCTCTGTAGTTTCAATCTGTGCGTTTTTTTGTAAACTAAGTATACTTTTCATTTAACTGTGTTTGGCAGTTATTTTTTAAGTATTATAATAGAATTGTGGTTTTGCATAAAAATGTTTCATAAATCCTTGTCCAAGGCACACATTGAAATAGCCAATCTTTGCACATTTGACTGTTTGAGAAAGTTCGTTTGTATGTATATGCCTCTGACTGGTGAGTATCTATGCATGTGGTATGTGGGGGAAAAGGTGGGAGGTATGTGCATCTATGTGTGCAGCGAAGCAAGAAGAGAACATCAGGTCACCTCTTCTGTCACTCTATACCTATTCCTTTGAGGCAGGGTCTCTCCCTGAAACTAGCACTTAGGTCTAGAGTCTTTATGGAGGCTAGTAAGCCCCAGACATCCTGCTGTCTCTGTCCCTTTTGGGGCTATGGGCATTTGTCAGGATGGCCACACTGTTATGTGGCTATGAGAATCTGAACTCTGGTCCTCATGATTACACAGGAAGCACTTTTAACCATTAAGACATCTCTTCAGCCCAATAACTGCTAAAATTTATATGTAACCTCAAAACATAAGGAGAGTTTTGGTCATCTGTAGACATACTGAGAGCAGCAAAGAGTTTGAGTCACTAGATAAGAGTGCTTCGGTAGACATCAGACATGGCAACTCTGTTTCCTCCCTACCATCATACTGCACAAATGCAGCCTCTAGCTCTGTATGCAGTGCCACATGTTTCATATTTGGAGACAGAGTCTCACTATGTAGCATTGGCTGGCCTGGAACTTGCCATGCAGACCAGACTGGCCTTCAACTCAGAAATCCACTTGCTTCTGCTCTCTGAGTGCTGGGATTAAAGGTATCTGTCACCACTCCTGGCTATGCTACACATTTTTATGCATCACTTATTGGTGATGAAGTACTATCTAGTGTTTCTAAGAGCAAGGCAGTTATGATATTCATTGTGGAGAAAATATGGATTAGCTTCCTTCAGACAAGAGTTATACTATAATGCTATTACCTGTGCATTCAATGTTAACAATTAATAGCAGCACTAATAAATGTCTTTTAAAAAACATTTTATTATTTTTATTTTATGTGTATGAGTGCACTGTCTGCATGTGCATAAGTGTACATGTACAATGCCTGTGGAGGTCAGAAGAGGATGTCAGATGCCCTGGAATTGGAGCTAGGACAGTTGTTAGCCACTATGTGGGTACAAAGATTTGAACCTGGGTCTTCTGCAGGAGCAGCCAGTGCTCTTAATTGCTGAGTCATCTCTCCAGCCCCAAAGAAGTCTTTTAAAGGAAGTTATGTATTGATATGCCAACAAAATGTAACTAGAGGTTTATGGAAACCTACTGTGTATTTGCCTTAGAAATAATGATTCACTATTCTCTAGTTCATCAGTTGTGGGGATGACTTTTCAGTGAAAACCTTTTGTCACAAATAGGAATCTTGGAGGTGGAGAGATGGTTCAACAGTTAAGAGTACTGGTTGTTCTCGCAGAAGACCTGGGTTCAATTCCCAGTACCTACATGGTGGCTAACAACCATCTATAACTCCAGTTCCAGGGGATCTGATGCTCTCTTCTGTCCTCCATGAGGACTGCACGACATGGATGTACTTGCACACATGCAGACATAACACTCATACACGTAAAATATAAATAAAATAAAAAATTTAAAAAGGGAATCCTTTTTAACCTTGTAACCCAAGTTAACCTTATGTTTTGAGATCATTTAATACTACTTTATATATTTTTTTTAATTGTTTTTTTTTTTTTTTTTTTTTGGAGACAGGTCTCCCTGTAGCCCAAGCTGGCCTAGAACTTGCTATGTGGATCAGGCTGCCCTTCAACTTACAGAAATCCACCTGTCTCTGCCTTCTGAGTGCTGGGACTAAAGGCATGCACCACCATGCCCGATAACACTATTTCATCTTGGAAACAACCCAATTAGGCCTTGGGCTTATTTTATAAGCTAAATATATAGCTTTAATCCCTCATAACCCTTCTTTGCCCTGAGTCAGAATTGTGTGTATGTGTAAAATATTATTGCTAAAAGCACGTTAAAAGCAATGAATTATCCCTGGTGTGTGTTGCAAGAATCGGGTGGGATCAATTGGTAACATCTGCCTGTGGTTGTGTACATTGCTCTAGGTCAGGTGAGAGCCAAAGGAGAACATCTTTCTCTGATAAGACAAAGGTCCTCATTCCTTTTCCTGTATGATGCCGGAATGTACTGTTTCAAGAAAAAGAATGTGTCTTTTGTTCAAGAGAACAGTTCCTAGAGAAATGAGAAGTAATAAGTTCAGAGAACAGTTTGAGCTTACTCTTGGTTTTAAATGATGCCAAGAGTCAGGTTCTCTTTGTTCTTGAACTGACATATGGTAACTTCTCTGACACAACCATCTGCAAAAACTTTATAGAAAGACTATATAACCAGCTCAAATAATGAGAATTGACTGTACTTAAAAGGATATATTTTGGTTAAAATTAATCTAGGATACAGAACTTAAATAAAACAATATTGGCTGTTTGTTGACAGATCTTAAAGCTGGGAAATACATGAGGAACTCTTCATACTATTTTCTCTACTTTTATAGACACTTGAAAATGGCTATGTAGTTTACAATGTTACTTGGCATTTCCTTTCTTTCGATATCTTACCTCTATTATGTTTTGTTTGAGATAGTTTTGCTATGTACTCCAATTAACCAGGGACTGGAGATCCTTCTACCTCAGTCGCCTGGATGCTGGTTTTACATATTGTATCAAGAGGTCTGGCCTATATTTCTGATTTTAATTGGAGTGTATTTTAAAAATTCCGATTGTCATTTGATCTCAGTAGTCCAGTGTGCTAAAAAGTTTTTACATCATTCCCTTTCGAGATGGATGTCTATTTTGTTGTCATTCTTTTAAGATGAAGTCTTGCTGTCTTGTTCAAGTTGGTTTTAAAAGTTTAGATTCAAGTGATCCTCCTGCCTCAGCTTGCCAAATCCAAGAGACTACAAGTATATACCAATGTGTTTGACAATATGTAGCTCATGCATATATCCACATAACTTAGCAAAAACCTTCCCTAAGCTGAAATATTCCACAATTCTCACCTATTTCTTTCAAACACTTCAAGATTCCATTTTCCTAATTTACATACTGACATGTTTTCACTAGATGTCAGTATCATGGTTGAGTAGGTGAAGCATTTATAAATGAATGATATGATATACAATTCTGCTATATAATAATCTAGATGTGGAGACAGGAAAATAAGACTGATTATCAGTTGACAATGGTTGAAACTCAGTGATGTTTAAGTGAAGGTGCATTTTATATTTCTAAAAACTTAAATAAAGGGCAGGTGAGATGAATCAGTGGTTAAGAGCACTGGCAGCTCTTATACAATACCCGGGTTCGGTTCCCAGTATCCACATGGTGGGTAAGAACTCTCTGTAACTCCAGTTCCATGGGCATTATATGATATGGGTACATTTACATACATTCAGGCAAAATATTCATACACATAAAATAAATAAATGAATATTTTAAAAATTAAAATGCATCTTTTATTTATGTGTATGTGTGTGTGTCTGTGTACATGTGTCCAAGTATCTGGAGAGGCTAGAAAAGGGGATCAGATCTTCTGGAGTTGGAGTGATAGCAGTGAGCTGTCCAATGTAGGTGCTGGGAACCAAACTCAGGTCCTCTACAAGAACAGCAAATGCTCTTAACTTCTAAGCCATTTCTCTAGCCTCTTCATTTTACTTTTTTACTGTAATCCTGTAGGTAATATTCCCCCATTAGTTGGGGGAAATAATCCTCCTTACAATGATGTATTTTGGAAAGATGACCTAACTTACTAGTTTGTTTTATCTCCAGTGACTTAAAGGCTGCCTCTACGATAACCAAAACCTACTCTTTATTCTAGTATTAATAGTTGTATTTATTTCCAGACTGGATATTTTTACTCCACTGCTTGATCAGCATATCAACAAATCAGTTCCAACTAAATTCTTTAACATTAATTTGATAAAAAAAAATTTCAATATCAGGAAGTAACCTCAAAATTTATAATGCCCTCAATTATTTCAAATATCAGTGGTATAATAAAAATACTTACATTTATATAGTTGGCATTGATGTAGTCTTCATTACCTTTTAAAAGGACCCGTGTAGCATCATCTGAAAAAATTTAAAGGAAAAAATGAATTTTTTTTGTTTTGTTTTGCTACTAGATATTAAACCACCAAAGCCTGTATAGTGTTCTATCACTGAGCTACAATCCGAGGAACAATGTTTAAATAAGGTTATATTGAAAAGGTCAAACTCATGGCATGAAATGATAAATACTTACATGGCGAAATATCTCTGTATCTATTTTTGGAAATGTTCTGAGGTAATTTGGCACATAACATTGTCATTCCAGGTTTTTTCCGATACAATTGCTGTTTTTGAAAAAAAAAAAAAAAAAAAAAGGCTGACAATCTGTTTTGCTTTGTAGATTTGTTGATAAGTGGAAAAAGTTTTTTTTTCTTTTGAATATTTCATCCATACTATGATATTCATCAAACTAGAAGGGTGCTGAAACAGAATTGCAAATCTGACTTTTGTAATTTCGTTTTTTATTTGTTTTAATTTTCTGTGTATGAGTGTTTTTCCTACATGTATGTAAGTGTACTACTATGTGCATGCCCAGTACCTGAGGAGGCCAGAAGAAAGTGTGGAATCCCCTGCAACTGGACATAGAGACAGGTCTGAATCACCATGTGGGTGCTAAGAATCAAACCCAGGTCCTCTGCAAGAGCAGTAAGTGCTTTTAACTGCTGAGCAATCTCTCCAGTCCCATATCTATAGTTTCTAACAGGAATTATAGATTGTACTTTGAAAAATTTAGAAATAATTTGGTTCACCATAGTACCTGACATTTTGATTAACAAATCTCCAGAGAACACTTGGTTTTCATTTACTTAGAAGTATTTGCAACACATGAACTGAGAAGTTTTTAAAACATATACCCTAAACATTATAATTATGAATACGTCTTGTCTACAACATATACTAGAGGGTGACAAATATTAATGATGGCCATATTAAAAATATTTCAATTTATTTTTAAAGGATTATTTTATTTTATCTAATAACCAACTGATTCCAATTTGTACTGTCTATATATTTCTAGGTGTGGGGCTATTGATTTACTGGAGCATGATCAAAACACCAGGAGTCATACTCTTTTTTAAAATTTTTATTTATTTTAATTTTATGTGTATTTAAGTGTCATGCCTGTATGTATATAAGTACACCTGTGTCATGAAGTGCCTGTGGAGGACAGAAGGCAGCATTGGATCCCTGGAACTGGAGTTACTGACAATTGTATACCACCAAATAGGTACGGAAATCAGATCTGGGTCCTCTGCAAGAGCAGTCAGTGGACTTAACTGCTGAACCATCTCTCCAGCCCCCAGGAGACATTCCCTTAAAGAAAACTGACTCACTCTCCCCCAGAAGCCATCAGTTAAGGGTGGGGCTTATGAAAACTTTTCCTGTCCACGCTAGAATGTTGACTGGCTTGATCTTATGTAGGTGTTGTGCACACAACCACAGCTGCTGTGAGTTCATAATTATAGTGGTCCTATAGTGTCTAGAAGACAAAGATGGCTGTATTTTTTAAAACACATGGAAAACCTCCTAGTTTTATTAAAATAATCTCACATAATATAACAGAATGCCCAACCTTTGGATATTGTAATAAGACACTGTCATCTATAAATGTGATGGATCAGATTCATAGCTATTCTAGGATGCATACAGTCTGTGGCTGTAGACTGGCCATGCCTGGTTCAAACACAGGCAAAAATTAGGAAAAAAAAATTGAATACAAAAGTTATTTTCCTTTAACTTGGGATTTTTGTTCAATTTCTGTTGTTGTTGTTGTTTATTTTCAAGACAAAGTCTTGCTATATGCAGCCCAGGTGAGCCTCAAACTCAAAGAAATTCTTCTGTCTCAATATGTTCCGTGTGAGAACAACAAATGATATGTGCCATCACACTCAGTTTTGCTCAGGATTTGACAATATGATACACTATTCTTACCATATAACTTTCATAAAAAGAGCTATGAAATTACTGGAAAAAATTTAGTTTGTATAAAACCTCTTTATTCTTTGGGGGTGAGGGGTGTCAGGAGACCATTCTGTGGTCCCGGATGGCTTTGAACTCAATATTCCGGACGAACCTTGAATTCATGGACCTCTTCCTGCCTCAACTTTTCCAAATGCATGGATTATATGTGTCAATCACTGTACTTGGCTCTTATCCTTCTCTTTTTCCCCCCAAATCCTTCTTTTAAAACAGTTATTTATATAATCATCACTAATATTATGAGAACAATTAAAATACGACATTTTAGAATTCTCAATGTCAAACATATCTAAGACTATCGCTTTATATTATAAATCACAATGCGCAGTAGAGTAGGCTGTTAAGATATCCTGAAACTAATTAGCAAACACTGTATTAATATAAGGACATTACTTACATCAAACTGTGCTAGGACCGTTCCAGTGATAAGCCCCTCAGCTAGCTGGATCATTGACTCCCGCAGGGAGTGGTCATCTTGATGGACACTATCTTGTGGAGCTTTTTCAGGAATGTACTGGAAGTCTGGCTCACTTTCTAGCTTTTCTTCCACTACATCATATACAGCTAAAAAAAATAAAATAAAAAATAAAAACATACATTGAAACCTTAATGGATCTCAGAGTTATCAGATATTTCCTATAGTTTCAGCCATTAATAATTATATCAGATTTGAGTGTGATACCGTTGTGTAATGACCAATAGTGTCAAAAGTTGAAGGACTTTTGCTGTACCTTTAGAAAAAAAAGGGTTCTAGCCATATGCTTTAAAATGTCTATAATTTGGGGCTGGAGAGAAGGCTAACTAGTTAAGAGCACCTGTTCCTCTTGCAGAGAACTTGGATTCAATTCCCAGCCCCACATGGAAGCTTACAGCTGTGTGTAGATCTGAATGGGTAGACACCAGGCACATACATAGTATACATTCAGTATACATGCAAGCAAAACACTCATGCACATAAAATAATATTTTTTAATGTCTATAATCTGAAGATACATTAAGATGAGGCAGGAACTAACAAGAGAGATTGTTCAGCAGGTAAAGATGCTTGCTGCCAAGCTCAATAACCTGACTTTAATCCTAGGGATCCACATGATAGAAGATAACCAATTCCTGACAGGATGTCTTCTGATTTTTACACATAAACAAACACACATCAAGTAAATAAATAAATAGTTTAAAAAGAAAGATGATGATGATGACGACGAGGCAATGTGGAACTATGTCTCCTAAAGTTGTGGGATACAAGGAAAGAAAACAAACAGAAGCCTACAGAACTATTATGTCTAAAGGTATATAGACTTCAGTCATATGATAAGTTACAAGAGAAGTAAACATGGAGCCACACAAAATCTGCTTCTTGATATAGCTAGCCACTGAGTAATTCATGGTCACATTAGTGCAAGGAGAGTTCACACCCCAGATGATAGGCTCAAAGATGCCAGGCCCATAGCTTACCCTAACTTCTTTTCTCTATCAGTTCCATTCTTTAACATAGGATCTATAAACACATATGTGAACAGTCCACTTACATGCAATTTGTCGATTCTCTGCAAATGACTGTCTCTTGGCCCACCTTGACAGACTAGGGAACATATATCATATGATCCATACCTGGGAGGAACTGTCCTTGGAAAATGCCCATAAAGGCTTAGGAAGAGGGTCAGGACCACTTGGACAGAACTGAGGGCTATAAAAAAGTGCAGACACTTTAGGAGATGGTTTGTGTTCCCTTGGCCTTTCAAAATCCTGACTCTACCAGAAGAGAGAGAGATGAAGGAGTGGAAGAGAAAACCTTTAACAGGGAGCCAAGGCAGGAATCTCTGCCCCTGTATCTAGAGGACTAGCTTCTACTCAGATATTTATGCTTTTTTGTAAAAAGAAAATTTCTGAAATTAATAAAGACAAAAGGTGTAACTATATTTTGCCTAAGAAGAACTAAGAATTAAAGAGGAAATATTTCGACCAGAAAAGTCAAAAGCACTCATTCTTGGCAAACAATTTCAATTTTTGATTATAAGTTGCTTTAAGTATTTAAAAAAAAAAAGGAGCTGGGTATCGTAGAGTACGCTTTTAATCCCAGTACTCAGGAGGATCTCTATGAGTTTGATGCCACCAACCTGGTCTACATAGGGAGTTCCAGACCAGCCAGAGCTATATAGTAAGACCCTGTCTGGGGAAGGTGACAAAAAGAGAACATGATAGTCATGATTGTCCCACTCTGAAAATGAACAAAGATTCCAGTCTAAGACCTAACTAGGTTCTTCTAATTTAAAGCACAACTGAAACAATCTCAAATTGCAAAAAAGATGTACCCTTGAGATCATAGGGATTTTTGTTTAGATTCTAGTTCTGTACTAGTCATGGGTCTGTGAACAGGTAAAAGAATGTTCAAAAGTCTCTTCAAACTTAAATGAGGGTAATTCACCTATCATGGGTGGCTCTGAGGATTAAACGAAAACATCCTAAAGAGCCCAGGTATACAGAAAACTTTTAAAACACCATTAACTGTTATTATTAAGTAATTTAGGTGCTATTATCAGTTGAAAACAGAAGAATGAAAATTGAGAGATTACTGGTTAAAATAGAAAGTTTAAGTAACAGAAAATGTATAATGATGAGCAAATCACCTCAGTAGCAAGTCTAAAAGTACAAATTCCTTGAAAAATCAAAATTAATAGTCTGGTAATGTCCCTTTAATCTTCTTAGAAAGCCAATTCTGGACCATACATGGAGAGGAACACAAAGTACAGAAGATAAAAGAAAATGCTTGCTTTGACCCAAGATAAAGGAAATTTTTCTTTCCTTTAAAGTACATTTCACTGTGGCAGGCTCATATATGAATACAATGGACTTCAATTATATTCACTCCTTTCCTCTTCTATCCCTGCCCTCATATGTATCCCCTTTCCATTTTCATGTATTTTTTAATATTTTCTTTCTCTTTATGACTGTATTGCCTATATGTGGGTAGGTGTACCTGTGTTGTACAATGCCCACAGAGGTCAGAAGAGAGCATTACATCTTCTGGAACTAGAGTTATGTATGGATGGTTGTCAGCCACCATATGGGTGCTGAGAATCAAACCTGGGTCCTTTGCAAGAGTAGCCAGTGCTCTTAAATGCTGAGTCATCTATCGAGCCCCCACTTTAATGTTTAATGCAGATACTGCATATGAAAATCATGGTTTTTAATCTATCTATTGATAGGCTCTTAGGCGTACTGCATAACTTGTTTATTGTGAAGTGCCACAATAAATATACATGTACAGACAAAACTCTACTGTCTGTCCAGATGAAGACATGTCATGATTAAGCAAGTAGACATCATCTATAGAAAATATATTACTAAAACAACAAATTTAGGGCTGAAGACATGGCTTAGTGGTTAAGAACAGTGGGTGCTCTTGCAGAGCAAATGGGTTTGGTTCCCATTATCCAGATGGCAGCTAACAACCATTCATAACTCCAGTTCCAGGGATCTGATGTCATCTTCTGGCCCCTGTGAGTTTAAATGCATATGGTACACTTATATACAGGCAGACAAAATATAAAATATAATGTAAAAATAATATAAATAAGTAAATAAAAATTAAAAACCCAACAAAACTGTTTTAATGAAGGCTTGTTATATAATTTTCTAAAAGTGTAACAGAAATCATTTTTTACTAATTTCCTCAATAAATATTACTGAATCCATAATACTACTACTAGAGTGGCAGGAGAGGGAAGCCATTTTAGGTATGGAAGAATAAGCAGAGAAAGCCTATCTAAAGATACATTTTAACAGAAACCTGAATGAATTGAAGATATAAGTTATATAAAAATCAAGAAGCATTTTCTAGGCTTCTAGAGGAAACAGCAAGTATACAACCCTAAGTAGATAAGATTGGAGCACTTGGAGAACAGTAAGAAAGCCACTGCAGAACACAGGTGAATACAAGGATAAATGGGAGGTAAGGGAATCAAGAATTTACATTTTTTTTCCTCCAAGTATGAATGGAAGCCATTGTCTTCTGACGGGAGACTGGCATATTTTATAAAGTCTACTCTGGCTACCATATCCAGTTATAAACAGTACCAAATCATGACAAAAACCCAGTGCTAAAATAGTACTTACCATTAGGTCGAACTAGAAGCACAAGTTCCCCAGAATGTTTCTCACAGCTAGCTTTAATAAAAAGGACAACCTGATCATGGGTATGTTCTGAGATGTCCCGACCATTTATTAGTACTACTTGGTCCCCTTCATTCAGCCGAGGAACACAGAGGTCAGCCTGCAATAAATATAATGTAGATAAGGTTTTAGGTTTGGGTAGGGCATTCTGAAAGCACAGAGATTTATTTTTTATAGACTATAGTAGGAGAACTATAACTGTATATACAAAAGTACCTGTGCAAAGCTGGAGAAATGACTCAGTAAAGTGCTTGATATGCAGCATGAGGACCTGAATTTGGATCCTCAGCTCCCACATAAAAAAGTCAGGTGCTTCAGTGTGTGTCTGTCATACCAATACTGGGGAGGCAGAGACAAGAAGATCCCTGGGGCCAATCTAGCTAATCAACAACCTCCAGGTTCAGTGAGAGATGCTGTCTCAAAAATTAAGGTGGAGGGTGACTGAGGAAGACACCTGACATCAGCCTCTGGTACACACACACACACACACACACACACACACACACAAGCACACACCCCACTATGCATTTAGTTATCTACTTCAATAAGCAGAAATTTAGTTTACTCTTGAAGATTTTATTTTGTTTCAAAGCTTCAATGAACAAATTCCTTCCTTATGACCCATTATGTACTTAGAGATATAGATAAGACTGATGTCAAGGTACAAATATATACATAGGCAGTCTTAATTTTGAACTGTTTAAATATATACAGGGTCAGTTTCCATGGCTTAATAATAGTAGTTTCCAAACAAATCATCCAAATTTTAGTTTTTATGTTTTGTGAATCATTGTAATAAAATACAAGCTTTGAGATAGTTCTTCAGTCTAAAAAAAAATCACTATATCAAAATCAGACACATGATGAGTAAGTCATCAGATTTGTCAAAGCATATCCATTTATTCAGTTCATGATGAGGAAGGAAAGCATGTAAGCTGTGCTGTGGTACAGTCATACAATAATCTAAAAGAGGAATTAACCAAAGAAGATAGCAATGATACAAAACATGAGTGGTCTTAGACGTGAAATTTGAGCTAAACATAAATGGAGTTGAGAACTTATGATTGTGGAAATGTGAACACTTTGTCATGAGAGACTATCTAGATAGGCAGTTAAAAGAACTAAATTATTCTCACAATATTGAAGGTTCAAAGGACAAAGGATCCTGTAGATGTCTGGAGGATCTTGACAATTTGCTAAGGCAAAATAAGATGTTTGTTCTATGCTGTCAGTTTTATGATAAGATGGCGGCAAACACTACTTGTAGGAGGCTTTCACAAAGGGATAAAACATTGCTTTTCAGTATTTATGATGCTTTGAACTACAAAGCACTATCTTTTTTATTAATCTATAACTTTATAAGAGACAGTAGAAAAGACTTTAATGTATAGAAAAAGATATAAAAATCATGAGAATAGTATAATTTTCCCAAATGGTCATCAGGCCATTGCATGAGTTCACCTTCCATGGTCATTTTTACAGTCCTGTAGTACTGTGTAAAGAAGGGAAGACTGCCTGAATATTGAGAAAACCATGTAGAAATAAAAGTAAAGGAGATATGAGAAACAAAAATATGGGCAGTACGGTAAAGGAAAACAGCAATGAGAACTATGTATGAAGGATGACAGGCCAGGCACTGAAAGAATGCTGGAGCAGGATCTTAACCAGAATGAAAGCCCCTGTGGCAACAGTGTAGAGAAATGGAAGCATTCTACTCAAATTTACTATAAACAAAATTTTCATAATATCCAACAAGATAGTGTGGTTAGTAGATGGAATGTATGCTGAGAGACCTGACAGTCTGAAAATGGATCAGAATGATACTTGCCCTGATTATTTCCTAGAATTGTGAAGATAAAAATTAGTTAACTCACTCAAATATCTTAAAATATCAAATATTCAAATTGAAGAGTATATTAATTGTTTCCAGTTGTTTTTTTTCTACTTCTTTAGTGAAGTAGACAAGAAATACTCATATACTCCCTCCCTGTAGTGAGATGCTTCTTATGTACCTGTTTGGTTCCAAGCTTTTGTAGATGTATGCTTGGGAGACCTGAAGTGAGGGGGGATGGTACTAATGTACTGGGAGAAATGTAATGTGCTGCAGCAGAAGGAGCTGTCTTCTCACATTATTCTGTGGGTTGTGTAGCTGGTAGAAAAAAGGAAGTAGTCTATGTGTTAGAGAGGGCAGCTCTGAGTCTCTTACTTTACCCAATTATCACTGAAAGGACCTTTCTCATATTTAACATGCTTTTTGTCAGATACAAATTTTTATCATTTTGCTCTGAAAAGTCAAGGATTCATTGCATAGTAGATGAAGTTGTAACAGGAACAGCCATCGGTTAAAAGATTACCATACAAAAAAGAAAAAGATGTTTAATTGGATTGATTCATTTTGGAGATACCCAATATAAAAAGGAAAAAGACATTTGGGGCTGGAAAGATGACTCAGTGATTGATAACACTGGCTGCTCTTGCAGAGGACCCATTTGTTTCCTAACACCCACATGATGGTTAACAACCTGCCAGAACTCCAGTTCCAGGATAGGTGACACCCTCTACTGGTTTCCTCCAGTACTGCACATGTGTAGTACACAGGCAAAACACTCATACACATTTTTGTTTTTTAAAGGCACTAAAATACTTGAAATGTTTTTTTCTCCAATCATCTAAGGGAAAGAAAGTGGTCTCCACATGCTGTGGTGGTATCTAAATTAGTGAAATAATACAGAAACAATAAAATCCTATTTAATGTTTTAATATCTTCTAAATTCAAACAATATTCATAGAGTTCTATATACTAGAAGAAGTGAAGTTACCACTAATGTACATAGCTTATAAGACCAGTGCATATTATTTCCATAATTCAGAGGAAGATAGAAGTAAAAATATCAATAATTCTATTATCCAAGAGTAACACTGCTAACATTTTTAGTATGTTTCCAGAGAACACACTAGTAAAGAATTATTCCATGGTGAACAGAAAATTCATGAGTCTTGAAGCTTAATGATGAGTGATAGGGTATTCATTTCAGTAAGTAAAATGTTTTTAAAATTTGAAAATTAAAGTTTTAAAAACGTTTCTCACAGTAGCATTTCCATTTAAAGTAATTTTAAAGAGAAAGAATGCAAATAACATACTAGTATAAATAAAAAAGCAAACAGCAACATCAAAAATTCCATAAAATTTCACCTTTGTCTATATTTGTCACATAAGGAGGGTTTGACAGAGCCTGTCAGTACTACAACAGTATTCAAGGTGATAAGCTTCTTTGTAAGACACAGACTCAATAAGAATGAGCTTCCCAGTAATTTATGATATTTATCCTTTAGATTTAACATTTGGCACTTGATAAACAATAATGATCAAATTTCTTTACTTAAACTAATAATTTTTTAATGGTACATATCCTTAAAAACAGGATTCCTTGAAAAAATTAGGTAACTTACAGGTGTTCCTGGTGCTACTCGGGACACAATTACAGGCATCTTCTGATCACATCCTCCCTTGAAAAAAAAAAAGAAGAAATCAAATACTAGAAAATTAAGAACATCTTAATATAAAAACTGGATACAGCACAAATTCCAGATTACCTTTACATTGAATCCAAACCTTCCATTTTCATCAGGTTTCATTCTGATTAGAACAAGATTATCATGTGGAATACCACCATTAGGCTTAAGAAGAAAAAAAAAAAAAGAATTTTCAAATTATATACAAAGGTTTATATTTTGTCTGCATGTATTATCTACAGTGTGTGTAGATAAAAATTCTAATCAAAATGTTAGTTCAGGAAAATAAATTCCCTTAACTAATAACTTGTAGGAATATACTCTCATGCCTCCTTCTACTCCACTGGCAAGAAAAAGTGGCAAACTCCAAGAATTTGCTGTTTCTTTCCTCTGATGCTGTCTACTACTAGTCTGGTTTTCATTCCTACCACTGCCTAATTCCTCATTAAAGATATTAAAGATTTTTCACATTGCTAACTCTAGTATTCAATTCTCAGTCCAATTCTTACTTGAATTACCTGTAGCATCTGACAAAAGTAGTCACTTTCTCCATGGGTTTAGTCTTAACAGTCCATTGCCTATTTTTCCACCTCCATATTTTCAGTCTCCTTTAAAGGTTCCTTTCATCTCCCTTGTTTTTATAATTTGGAGAAGTGAAGGGTCAGTTTCTAGAACCTCTTATTTAGATACTTATGTACTTTTTCTGTTTTTGTACATTTTCTAAACTTTTCAACTGTGTTTGTGTGTGTGTGTTCATGTGGGTATAGGTGTGTATGTGGGTAGACATGTATGCAGGTGTGTGTGTGTGTGTATCTATGGAGGCCAGAAGACAACTTTGGATGATATTTTTCAGATGCTGTGCATCTTGTTTCGTGAGTGTCTCTCACTAGGACCTGGTGCCTACCACATAGGGTAAGGTTGGCTGGCAAGTGAGACCCACGGGTACACCTTCTGAGCACGGGAATTACAAGCTCATGTTACAACACCTAGCTTTTTTACATCTGTTCTGGGGGTCATTCAATGTTTGCTGTGCTAAGTATGATCAACTACTAATGTCTTAGCTCAGCCCAATCTGTTAAATAGAGTCATACATCTGTTTTTTCTTTAACTTAGGATATTTTTTTTCTTTTTTAATGGGCCTGAGGATCTAGGTAAGTACTGTCACTGACTGAGCTAAAATGCTAGCTCTCCAAATGGATTCCTAATAGGCATCTCAAAGTTAGTATATTTCAAACTATGCTCCCATATTGTACAGACCTGCTCTAACTGCAACTTTCACATCTCAATAAATGTCAACATCTTCTTTTTAATTATTTAGGCTAAAAACACATGATTCTCTATTTAAAAAAATATGTCTAGTACATGGTCTTCTTTCATTCCTTACAATCCACTATACTGGTTCAAACCACCATTATTTACCAGGAAAACTGCACTAATGCACAAACATTCTCTATTTCTTCTCCTTCCCAACAGTGCCTCACTCTGTAGCTTAAGCTGGCCTGAAACTTGTGACAATCTTCCTGCCTCATCTTCTGAAGCATTAAGATTACAAATACGAACTACCACTCCTGACTTGCATAATTAGTATCTTTACTTCTACCCTGTTTCAATTTATTTTCAATATAGTAGCAGAGCAACACAATTAAAACTTCAGTGACAACATTTCACTCACTGCCAGTCATCTTCTTCTGTGGTTTGAATGTATCCCCAAAAGTTTATGTGTTGGAAATTCAATCACCAAACATACAATGTTATTTGCAAGTAGGACTTTTGGAACAAAATTAGGGTTGAGTAAAGTCATGAGAGAGGGAGCCCTCATGACAACATTAGATGCTGATACCTCCTGTAGATCTTTCCTTTCTTTGCATCTTATTTAATTTCCTAATGCCCCTTTAAACTTCCTGAAACATCTGTTTTTGCTTGCTTTCTTTTTAGATACAGTATGTCCTTAAAATAAACTGACAACCTCACAGCTTATTCAAATCTGCCTGAGAAAGCAATAAAAATTCATAAACCAGTGGGATTCTAATAATTCACCATTTTACTGTGTAAAACACATATTCTATAGAGGCAAAAGTACTACAATAAATTCATAATTTACAAAATAATTTTTTAAAAAAGTGAACATATACTCCAAGAATCTGTTATCAGTTTCAAAGAGTTGATTGAAAAAAAAATCTCCGCACTAATAAATTATATAGTAAAATAAGTATTTAATGAATTATTAACACTTATCCTAGAAGTATAGGTATACTTTATATATTGAAATTAATATAAATTTGATAAGATTTTTAAAGCAATGGGCACTTTATGAATGAGAATAAAAAAAATAATTCAGTTACCTCATGATATAAATTGTGACCAAATAATCAGAAGAAAAAGACAAAGCATTATAATTTACAACTAAAACAGGTGTGGTACAAAAGGAATTGCAGCCAGGATTTCAAAAACTCAAAGATAAATGAGGCTATCTGAAGAATCTACTTACAGTGGACTTTTCAGGGGAAGATGGAACATCAAATGCTTCACTAGTATGGTTTAACAGATCTTGCTGAGAGTAGGAACAATGAATTTGGTTCCAACTATTTTTCTTAGATTGCTTGGGTGGTAAAGCTGGAGGCTGCCCATCTTCAGGGGTCTCTTGTGACCTAGATAAGAAAAAAGAAAAGAAATGAGTATATTTAGAAATTGTCTGAAAGAAGTATTTTATCTTAAATTAGGGTCATGCAACCTAAATATTAATAATGTCTAGTGTAGGTAGACTTTAAAAGCTATGTTTACCTGGAAAAGCTACCTTTCAATAAAAAAATTTTATCTTTAAAGTAATAGATCTGTTGTTTTTTTAATCAAATCAAGAAAATGTTAGAAGTTAATACTTTTAGGTAGTCTCTATGAAGGTATTTATTCATTTGCAAACAAAGATGCTTTTGAGATTTTCAATGGAGACATGGGTAGCTAGGCGAAGAAAAGTCAAAACTGGGAAGCAGTATGTCGACAGAAAGCACTTGATAGCTGTACTCTAAAGAACTTAAGTGACTGTCCTCCTTTACCATCACTCATGAGAATAACAAACTCAGTCATGTTATGGAGATTACAAATGCTGAGATCATCAATGCAGAAATAAACTGCATTGACTCTTGAGTCTGTTTTAAAGTAAGTATAAGGAGCAGGACAAACACCATGTTGAAACAAAAGTACGATTGTATTTGTTACGCTGACTTCTTGTTAATGAGTTAAAATAAACCGAAGGTGGCTAGGATAAGGATTATTTTGAAGCCTTTGTTTACATCACATGCTAATAAATGAACCCTAAGCTAGGTGCATAAAAACTTCATTAAGAGTGACTAAGGTAGTAGAAAGAACATTTCAAAAAGGCCACTTTCAGGAATGTACCACTATGCCCCCAAGAACAACGCAAAAGACCTTAGCTGATTTCATCCATCGAGTATAAAGAAGTTTTTGGAAGCTGTCTGCAGCTCTGGCTTTGACGCCAGACCTGCCTGTCTGTGGCTCTCAAAAACTGCCAAGAAAGACTTCTGGACCTGTACATACCTTCCTCGGATCTACTCTGCCAGCACTACCCTCCTGGCTTGATGAGTGTAAATTTGTAATGTGTGATTTGAACTGTTCATTTTAAGCATTTGTGAAAGCCATATTGGCTCCAATATCCTTGACAATAGTGCAACGCCACTTGTGACCTTACACTCCATGCTTTTGACAGTAAGTAAACAAAAATCCAATGAGCAATAAAAAGTCTCTTTGTAATCTGTGGCAACAGGAATTGATAAAGAAACTTAGGTATTGGAGAAATTTTAACATAGAAATTATAACTTTCAAAAACAAGCAGAGCCTATAGACCATTACCATTGTTAGTTTTTAACAAAGGCTAGAAGTTGAACCATTCAACTTCTATACTAGTATGCTGCTATCCATGAAATGGAGTTTGGGAGAAAGAGAATAGGAACAGGAATTTCTCCCCTTTTTAAAAGTTAGCATATATTAATCACACAAATGAGTTTTCTTATGACACCTTCATATATACAATGTATACATTTACAAATCATATATGTACTTGATTACATTTATCCTCCATTACTTTTCTTGTCCCAGTATCCTCTTTGTCTTCTAAACAATTTCCTTTTATCTTCCTTTAAAAAAAAACTAGATTCCACATATGGGAGAAAATATTTTTCTGTTCCCGTGTCTCACTTATTTCATTTAATGTGATGATCTTTAGTTCCATATTTCTGTACTAATGACATGATTTTATATTCTTTTCTATGGATGGAAAATATTCCATTGTGTATATATACCACATTTTTAAAATTCATCTGCCAGTAGACACACAGCCTGATTCCACAATTTAGTTATTGTGAACAGTGTCCTGATGAACAAAGGTAAGCAGGCATCTCTTGTGTATGATGACTTTGATTCCCAGGAGGGTTAGAGATGAATCATATAGTAGTTCTATTTTTGGTTTTCTAAGGAGACTGTATTCGGATTTCCATAGAAGCTACATTAATTTACACTGTCACCAACAGTATACAAAGGTTCTTTCCCATAAACCTTGCATCATTGCCAGCATTTGTTGTTCATTTACTTGGTGACAATATTCTGACTGTAATGAGATGGAAGGTCAATGGAGTTTTGCTTCTTTTCTGATGGCTAAAGATGTTGAATTTTTTCACATGTTTGTTGGCTATTTGTACTTTTTAAAAAAGTATCAAGGTAATTTTATTCAAAACAAGGTGATAGGTCAGAGAGCTGTCAGAAGTAAAAGCAGGCCACATGAGTGAAAGTTTTCAAGGGCCTGTACTACTTTTTGAGAACTATCTGCTCAATTCATCTGCCCATTTATTGATTTACTGTCCTTGATCTGTTGTTCTTTCGGTGTTGGTGGTTTTTTTTTTAGCTTTTTACATATTCTAGATGCCAATCTCTTATAAGATAAATATCTGAAAAGACTTTTTTCCCCATTCTATAAGCTTGTCTCTTCACTTTGGAAATAATTTTCTTTACTGGGTAGAAGCTTTAAATTGGATGCAATTTCATTTGTCAATTTTTGTCATTATTTTCTGAGTGATTAACAATGCTATTCAGAAATTTCTGCTCAAGTCTCTGTCTTGAAGTGTTTATGGTTTCTCTCATAGTTTCAGGTCTTATATAAGGTCTTTGATGCAGTGAGTTGATTTTTGCATAGGGTGAGAGCAAGAGATCTAGTTTCAGTCTTTTACATGTAAATAATCCAGTTTTCTCAGCATCATAGAAAATGGTTCTTGATAAAGATTACTGACCATTAACTGAGTTATTACCTATCTCTAAAATGGCAGGATATCCTGTAAGGAATAAAAAGGTTGCTGCCTCATTGCCTAAGGGCAGATAAGAAAGTTGATGTGCAATGCTAGATAGCTGCTACTGTGGTTACTCAGGCATAGATTTCACCTAACATTACTCACTTTTGATGACTGATAATGCCTAACAGCCAAGTTCTAATGTCTTGAGAAGGGAGAACTGTATTCAACTACATCATTTTAATATTCTTTATCTTTCTCCACAGCTGTCATTGGGAAATGTGGATTTGAAGTGGCATGTGTCACTTCCCAAAGGAAGCTTTAAGAAATAGTTCATGATTCATTATGACTGATCTTCCCTGTTCACAAACACAGCCAAATCCAAAAGAGAGATATTGTCACTCCAAGTTCTAGGGTGAAGATAACATGCAACAGAGCCATAACTGACCCACGATAAATGTTTGCTGGTGTTGCTCTAAATTGGACTCATTTCCTATCATGGCATAACTTAGTTCAAGGTAACTGAAATGTCAGGGCTAGAATGACCCTTGGATACATTCTCTCCCTTGGTAGTAGAGGCATGAAATTCTTTAGAGGTTGGGTGGTAGATAGGGGGAATAACATTGAGTGGTGTGACCTAAAAGTTTTCCAAGGAAGTTTCTCCTAAGAAAATAGACATGAAGTTTTCTAATCTGGCATAAAATATAGCTAAGTAAGTAATTAAACAATAACACCCACTGAGCCTAGTCTATACAGAAGCACTTCAGAGATAAAATGCTCTACATTACATTTTAAAAGATTTATTTTTTTACCTTTTCAGTGACTATTTCACACATGTGTACAATATATCTTGCTCATACCTATGCCCCCCAACTCCTCCTGACACCTCCAACATGTCTCCCTCTCTCATATCCACCTCCCCTTTTGTCTTCTGGAACCCACAATTTCTGGAAGGTCTAATAAAGACTACATCAGGGTACATATCCTTCCTCCATTCCTTATCAGCAAAAGCTTCCTGGATCTGCCTTCATGGTCAGGGATTACAGGTTCCAAACACAGCAGTTTTTAATTCTGCTCCTTTCAATCTCCAAGCCTCTAAGGGCTAATCCCTGCTAGTCCAGGGAAATATATCCATGATCTTGAGAATAGACCCCAATCATAACACGCTATATGGGATTAAGGAAAATTAAAACAGGCACACATTGGCAGAAGCTCACAGATTTCTAAAGAGCAGGAAATATGCAGTCTACAAACCCATCACTTTTCTGATCTTGCAAGGAGCTATTTACTCAGGAGGCATTTAGCTTCAAAATCAAAAACTTGTGGGGAATAGTATAAGGCTGAAATTAGATGCAATGGTGTCAGAACAACTTCCCTGGTCTGCTTTGGACTATCTAAGTGGGCCAAACCTGGTGGTATGAGCATATGCTCAGATATGTGAGCAGGACAGCACAGATATGGAATTTTGCTGAAACTGTGTTCGGCCACGGGGGGCAGAGGGGGAGAGTGTTGGACTTAGTTTGAGTATACATTGTCAAAAAAGTTCCTGAGTAGTTTGTTTGTTTTGCAGACAGGGTCTCATTGTGTAGTGGCAGCTGGCCTGGAACTTATTACACAGATCAAGCTGGCCTTGAACTCACAAGTGCTTGACCTCTGCCTCTGTGTTGGGGTTAAAGGTATATACAACCACAACCAGCCAGAAGCAGTTTTTACTGTGTACTTCTGATTAGAAATCATTGTCCTGTGTTCTGCTGCTGTGATGAAACACTGACCAAAACAAATTTCAGGAGGAAAGGGTTTATTTCAGCTTATAGTGCAGTCATCACTGAAGAAAACCAAAAGGCAGGAATTGAACAGAGACACCATGGAAGAATGTTCCTTACTGGCTTTCTCAGGTACCTTTCTTACACAGCCCAGGCTCATCTATCTAAGCATAGTATTGCCATCATACATCAACCAGCAATGAGGAAAATACCTCACAGACATTGTCCACAGGCCAGTCTGACTGAAGCAATTCCTCAGTTGAGGTTCCTTGACTCTAGTTTGTGGCAAGGTGACAAAAACTAGCCAGTCCATCCTGTAACAACTACTGTCAGTTCATGGTTTGTCCAATTTTGGCCAATACACAAATGGCTCATTCATCATTTTTTATGTTAATGAGGGGTTAGAGAGGGTTCAGGGATTAAGAGCACTGGCTGCTCTTGCAGAAAACCTAGGTTTGGTTCCCAGCACCCACACGATAGCTAACATTCATCCTTAACACCAGTTCCAGGGGTTCGGATGCCCTATGCTAGCCTCTGAGGGCAATGCATGACATGGGTACATTTACATACATGCAGGCAAAACACTCAAACACATAAAAATTAAAAAATAAAAAATGTTAATGAGTATATTTTACAAATTACATACAGTTTGGACTTTCAGAATGAACATATAGACGTTCTAGTAAGTATTCATTGTTAAACATTGGATAAAAGCAAGTGGCAGGTGCTGTCTCCTGAGCTCCAATTCATATAAATTCCCACCCAGAACTACCTGCTAGACTCCACTGGGTATCTGAGAACCTCTCTTTAAGCATTCAGGCATGCAGCGAGACACAGATAGGAAGAGAGATCAATTGTATAGGCTTGGATTGGGATTTAAGCTAAACTCTAAAGGTGAGGAGAATAGAATCCCTGCTAAGAAGTAGCAGAGAAAAAGGAAAGTGATCTTCAAAACAGAAAAATCAATCTTCAGGACAGAAACTATCTTCTTTTTTGTTGTTTTTTTTTTAAGAAAATATTTATTATTTTTATTATTTTGTGTAAGAGTATATTGCCTGAATGTATTTAAGTGTAGCCATGTCATGCAGTGCCTGTGGAGGTCAGAAGGCGGTGTCAGATTCCCCTAGAATTGGAGTTATGGATGGCTATTAGCCACCATGTAGGTGCTGGGAGTTGAACCTGGGGCCTCTGAAAGAACGAGAAATGCTCTTAATTGCTGAGCTATTTCTCCAGCCCCTTTTGTTGTTTTTTTATAACTTAGAAAAAGAAATTGTATTTGTGCCTGTGTGAGCATACTGCCTGTGTTCACAGGCACATAGGCCAGAATCTGCCTTGACATAACAACTCTCCTGAACCAGGGGTTCCTGTTTTCTAATCTACGCTGGAATCCAGCAAATACCAGTAATCCTCCTGTCCCTGCCCGCTTCAGAGCTGGGGGAAAGGTGTGTGCAGAATATTCAGCTTGTTATGTGGGTGCTAGGATCTGAACTGTGATCCTCATGAGTGTGTGGCAAACACTCTTCACTGCTGAGTCACCTCTCCAGTCCCAGGTTCTGTAACTTTGTTATTAAAGAAAGTTCTGGGGCTAGGGACATGACTCACTAAAGTACTTGCCTTACAAGTATGAGTTCATGAGTTCATGAGTTCAGACCCCTTTTGCCCATATAAAAAGACAGGCATAGCAGCACATACTTGGAATACTAGCAATGATGTGGATATAGAGACAGGTGGATTCCTGTAAGCTCACAGGCCAGCCAGCCAGGCCTATGTAGCAAAGTTGTAGGCCAATAAGAGAACTTATCTCAAACAAAAATAGAAAGTACCTGAGGATTGACACTCAAGGCTGCCTACTAACCTCCACATGGAATTTCTCTAAAGAATGGTGTGTAAGGTCTCCACTTAGTTATTTATTTTTGGTTGTTTATTGAAACAGGGTCTCACTGTAGGCCAGAATGGTTTCAAATTTTCAATACTTCATGCCTGCCTCCTGATTATAGGTGTGTACCACCATGTCTGGCTAAACTTTCTAAATATCTGATTACTGCAGATATTAGATTGCTCTTGGGAGTTTTAAAAATCTAATTATGTGGTAACTATTTCCCACACAGACAGGTTTCGGGAGTTGTTTCTTTCCTTTCATCATGGGTTTCAGAGATCAAACTCAGGTTTGTCAGGCTTGCAAAGCAAGTGCTTTTACCTGTTGAGCCCATCTCACTGGCTCATTTACCTTTTCTATGCTTCCAAATGCAACCACTAAACTCTTTCTTACTTTTTTTGGTGTTTGTGTGTGTGTGTGTGTGTACATGTGTGTGCAGATGTGTGTGCACATGCATATAGAGGCCAAAAGTCAACTTCAAGTGTCATTTCTCAGGATGTTGTCCACCTTGTTTATTTTTCAGTTTTTTGTTTTTGCTTTGAAATAGGGACTTGCTCTGTAGCCAGAACTGCTGATTCTGCTGCCTCATCTCCTGGGATTACAGGCATGTACCACCAAGCCTAACTTTCCACCTGTGTTTTTGAGACCTTGTCTCTCACTGGCCTGGACTCACCCATTGGAGTAGGCTGGCAAGTCAGTGAATACCAGGGATCTGCTTGTTTCTGTCTCCCCAGTGCTAGGATTAAGTCTATGCCATTATGACTGCTTTGTTCTGATAATTATGTGGATTCTGGAACTGAACTCTGGGCCTTCATCCCTTATCCTTTCAGTGCAAGCACTTTACTAACTGAGCTATCTCCCCAGTCTCTAACAGCTAAACTCTTGTACATAACATGCACAAACACATGTATGTAAAAATAAACAAGAGTGTTATATAGACTCTTGAAATTCTTACATTGGGAAAGTCTATCAATTACATTTAAAAACCACATTCTAAGGCCAGTGAGATGGTTCAGTCGGTAAAGGTACTTCCTGCTAAGCTTGACAACTACAGTTCAATCCCCAGGAACTATGTGGTGAAAGGAAAAACCAACTCCTGCAAGGTGGCTTCTGACTTCAACATGTGATGTCACCACAGATAAATAAATGCAATTTTAAAAATAAAAACTCTAAAACTATGAATTCAATGTATTTTAGTGAATAACCGAATACTTCCTCATGTTTCATATAGAATTATAATGGACAGTTAATCTATTAATTAAACAATTATCTAGGAAGATGACTTAAACTGACAAGTCATGAGATATTACTATAAATTATTATGTTAAACATACCATAAAATAGACTAGTTCTTTAAAAAATTATTTCCTCAGGTTAGAGAAATGGGATTTCCTGCTCTTGAAGATGACTCAGGTTTGGTTCCCAGCACCTACATGGTGGCTAACAACAGTCTGAAACTCAGGTTCCAGAGTTCTGATGCCCTCTTCTGGTCTTTATAGGCATCAAGCATGCACATGGTGCATATACTTATATGCATCCAAAACACTCATAGAAAATAAAAAATATTTTTAAGTTATTTCCAGATGTACACACACACACACACACACACTACAGCAAACATAAAACAACAGAGGAAAGATATACTTACTAGAAAACCAAGTAGCATAATGAAACATAGCCCAATCAGAAACAATAAGATAGGACTAGGGAACCACAAACCAAATACCTAAGCAGGTCTTAAGAATGTGGCATATGAGGGCATATCATCTAGCTTTAAAGATGCCAGCTGAGGCACTGGAGAGATGGCTCAGCAGTTAAGAGCACTAGTTGTTCTTGCAGAGAATCTGCGTTCTGTTCCCAGTACCCACATGGCAGTTAATCATCCATAACTCCAATTCCAGGGGATCGAGTGCACTCTTCTGGCCTCCACCAGAACTGTATAACACAAGTACACTTAACATTCAGGCAAAACACTCATTCATATAAAAATAAAAATAAATACATTTTTCAGAGATGCCAGTTGAAAAAAACCTGTCATTAGAAAAGTTAAGAAAATAAATACTGAAGATATTATTTTAGTTACATATAAAAAATGAGCAAGATAAACCTTGAAAATAGTGAAATTTTTAAAAAGTTAAAGCCAAATGGTACACACTTATGTGATGTACAAGCTTGCAAAAAAAGAACAGGGGAAAAGATGTACTTCTTAATTCACTATATCTTATACTCCCTTCTCTTCAACAATACATTTCTTACTCTTCTAACATCATGCAGGTATTTTACTCTTTCCTCAATTCTGTCACACACATATGGGCTAGACAGCTTTATTTATAAGTCAACAAACCAAGATGTTACATAATCGTTAATGCGAGGGAATTCAGACTGTATATTAAACTGATGGTTATCAATACTGAATTAAGGCCCTGAATTTATGTACCAATCAGTAAGCAAGATAATGGTAGGAAGAGACTTTAGAAGTAATGTAAGAAGTCAGGCATGGTAGCACATACCTTCGATCCCATCACTTGAGAGGCAGAAGCAGGCAGATGGATATCTGTCAGTTTGAGGCCAGCCTGGTCTACACACTGGATTCCAGGCTAGCCAAAGATGGTTGTCAGCTGCCATGTGGGCGCTAGAAACTGAATCCAGATCCTCTGCAAGAGTAACCAGTGTTCTTAACTGCTGAGTCATCTCTCCAGCCCCCATACTTATGATTTCTTTCCTTAAAAAAATTAGGAAGGCTCTACGTTTCACTCTCCTGCTCTTTACTTACATTATCTGAACAAATATTTTTCAGAGTACACACTAAAAACTGAAGAACAGTCAGAAACCAGAAGGGTAAAGGAGAGAAAGGCAACAAGAACTCCCAGGGATAAATAAATACATTCATAAATATATACTTAAGAATTATATAAATAACACCTTGTATTAATTATTCTTATCTCCCAGATTATTTCAAGTGAGGCAATTAAGGCATTTGAAAATAATTAAGAAGCAAAATGAAAAAAATGGTCTTACGGTGATGACTCCAGAACAATGCTATTGGCTTGTGTCGATGATGGAGATCTCTGATTCACAAAAGCCTCACTGGGGGACGTGTGAACCACATGGTCTACCAAATGACCAACTGAAGATGGTCGGACCCGGGTTCCCTCTTGTGTGAATGCAGAATTTCGACTAAATGAAGAAGAATAAAAGCTGAACAAAGATATGATTTATTTCAAATATTCCACATTTCTTAATTGTATGTTTTCATGAGAAAGTGTGTGTATGTACTAAGCAGAAAGTGTGTGTATCTGCTAAGCAGAGTCCCTGACATAAAAAGTGTGATATAAACATAACACAGAATGGGAAGTCAGATTCTGACCGCAGTCTACAACATGCCACCAAGATTTTAGCCATTCTTCTATTAACTCTATCTTGTGTTTCTTGGTTTCAGTCACTATTAAACTTACACGTTCTTCAAAATTTATAAAGATTAGAATAAATGTTTAGAAATATTTTCTAGTCTCAATTATTTTTTTCTTTAAATGTTTTTAATTTATGGAACACCTGAAGTGCCATGAATAGATGCTGAATAATCCCACTGTCGTAACCGACAGTTACATAAATGTTAACACTGCTACTATTAAGTGCGGGTAGTTAATATTTAAGCTCTTGTTATATGCTGGACATTTTTCTAAGTATTTTACATTTATCACCTTATTTAATATTACAGTAAGACTATAAGACATGATAAATAGAGCTTTGAAGATGAGAAACTGAAATGAGAATGCACTTGTTCAGCATTCAGTGACACTAGAGTCACTATTCTTACTCATCACATTGCTCTGTCTCTTTAAAGAGTTAAATGGTTTTTTTTTTTTTTAGATCATCCCTGAAATTGTTTCATTACCTAGAAAATGTAATCCACACTATTGCTATTAATTATTTGAATCGTCTGGCTTGTTCCTTCATTCTCTCCTTTCCCTTCCCTTTCCTTTTTTTCTCCCTCTTACTCTTTTCCCCCTGACCATAACCCTTCCTTAGCCCTTACCTTGTCTTCCTTTCTGGTACAGGATATTTCAGGAAGTCTTCGTTAGTATTTTATTGTTATCTATACCAGAAATCTAGAGCTTCTGTGAGAAACACTAGACTGAAATATATACACAGTGAAGTTCTGATTCTTTTTAGCACAGCTTTATCTAAGCTTATGGAGTTTACTATTGGAAATCTCTTCCTACCACAGGAAATGCTAGGGCTATAAATAATAATCACTTAAAAAGCATTATTATACTCTATACTCTCTTGGAAATTTACAATGAAATGGATTATGCAATCAACAGTTCCATATAATGTTTAAGTCAGGGAATAGATGCTGATTTACTCAGAGGTACCCCTCCAGTGAAAGTCAACGGCTGAGGAAGTGAAGGCTGTTCTTCAATCCTCTATGCCCTAATTTCTTAAGGCTAGTCTACACCACCTTTGCAATGAGAAGCAGGCAAAGAGGTAGCAATGTTTTAAATCAACCAAAAATGTTTGGTAAAAACTTTAAATTTTTATATATTGTAATCTTTAAGCAATTAAAATATATAGTCAATAATTTAGAAAGTAGAAAACACAAGCCTAATGTTGGCTTGAACTTACTGGTTCGGAGTTCCAGGTGGAGACCGGGATGGAAGGCTCTGTGTTTCTAACCTGTCATCAGATAATGAATTTCTGCTGACTACTTCCCAATCCATTAATTTCCGTGCCAAAGGCTTACTTGGAGATCTGAAAAAATAATTTTAATAATATGTAAAAAGTTTTATTTCTATATCCCAAACTATGAATCAAATTCTGAAGTTTGTTTGAATAGATCATATGCTAGATGAGTCAACATAAAGAGACACAGAGTTTGCTTTTAAGGAATGAGTTCATTTTAATACTATTTATCACATAATTTCAAAACAGGCTTATGTGCTTTACATGATCTCCAAAAAAATTAAAGGAAAAAAAAAAAAGAATGAGAGGACAGGCTATTAAGAATAAGGTAAAAAACAAAGAAGATTAAAAAAAAGAAGACAAAGAAAACCAAAGAGTGAGCTACCAAATATGTTCTCATTGTTATCAATGTTACAGACATTGTCTTCTGCTCTACTAGAGTATCTGGAAACCGGCTTGCCATGAGATGTACTCAACAATTCTTACCACATTATTTCCTCAATGATTTTTAATTCTCAATCTTTGCTTTAATAAGGACAGGGCAAAAAAATGGTAATTAGGCATAATGTTACTAGTAACAAAATAAAACCTGACTTGTATTTCATTTTTGGGAAGTAAATCAAACATATTAAGCACAGACATTTCTTCCTATTACCATGAGTTTTGGTTCTGGGATGTTCTGACTTCAATCATTAGGTTCAGCCCCTAGTAGTGGAGGATATGTATTTCTATTAGTCACACAAATGAAAATATACTATGTAATATCTTCAACTTTTAAAAATAAAATCTTAAACTTATCAAAACATACCATCCAAGGCTCTTCAACTAGTGTTAATTCTCAATGTTCACAAACTAGTCTTTCCTCATATATTAGACTAATAGCAAGCTATGAAAGAGCTGACTAAGATCAATTATTTTCATTTTCTGAGAAGGAAAAAAATCATTTGAATAAAGAAAAAAAAATCCAGCATACTCACCTAGTATAAATGGTCAGAATACATTACCCTCGTTAATGAACTAAACATGTTTGGAAATGCCTTGAATTTAAAACTAAATTTCAGCTATTTTACTTTATTAACAGTTTTAACCTCAGAGACCCACCCACTCAGGCTTGCTGTCTATGCTTCCTGTTGCATGTGGAAATTTCAGAGAAAAAAATACCACACTGTTCGCAATGTGGTAAGTTTATTTTCTGACCATGGCACCTTAATTTTGTTTTATGAGAACACGTTTTGCTCTCTTCTTAGATATTACTATATGACTGAAAAAAATGTAAAGGCAAGTCAAAGAGTCAACATAAGAAAAAAAGGGAACATTATTATTGCTAAAAATTTTCAGATAAACATTTTAAGGAGAAATCTTACTATATAATTATATTGCCAACTAAATTTATAAGACTAGAAATTTGAAATTCACTACCAAAATGATTTAATACTTGTGAAGACCATTAAGAATTCTGGTAGCTAGGTATGAATTAAGATTCTGACATAAAACAACTATAGAAAAGTGTAGTCTTTCAGATACAGAGCAATCAATAAGTCTGCCCAGCACTATTAAACTGCTCCCTAGGACTTGGGCATATGGCTCAGAGGAACACTTGCTTAGCATGTGTGAGATCCTGGGTTTGGAGTCATAACACATGAAACAAAAACAAAACCCAAAACCATACCACACGTAAACACACAAACAAAAAACCAAAAGGAGAAAATTTTCAGCTTATACATATAAAATGAAAGGAAAACAAAAGGAAAAGGGGAGTTATATAAGGTCTATAGTACTAGAATTTCTTTATCTAATATTCACTGAATATGTAAAATTATAAAACAATGTGTGAACTTCCCATTTTAATTCTAGACATAGAAAATGAACAATGAAGATGTAAGTATAATTACTAAAAATCTGATATAATCAGAAACATTAAAATACTTCAAGTATTTAGATCTTCAAAACTAGTGGAATGTTGCAAATAAATACAGTGCTAAGAAACAGAACAAATTCTTTCCAAATTAAAATGAAGTTGGTAAGAAGAAAATTATTAACTTCTCATGAATAGTTGCACAGAAAACATTTCAAAAGTAGCGTTTACTAAGCAATTCATTTTTGTGCAGGTCTATGTTGTTTTCTAACTGAAGCAGTGGTTTCTACAACTGTTAAAAGGGAAGATTTGGAATAGTTTCAGTAGTCAGGTATATAAGGATAAGAATTTGTATGTTCTTTTTTAAAATATTTATTTCCAAATTAAATGGGTAGTGTCCATATATGATTCTATGACAGGCCGTTAACTAACTGAGAAATATGAATTTTAAATTATGTTTTTCATTGTTTGAATATTCTTATGGGCTATAATTCTTTGTAGGTACTACTAAATTTAGTGTGTTTTATTCTTTAAACAAAAATTTTAGCTATTCAAATAATAAAGATTGTTATAAGTGTGTTTAAAATAATTATAAGCTTAAAATTTCTGAGATTTCCCAAGAATACTGACTTTTTTTGTCCCTGAATCTTCAGGAGTAACATGCCAGAAATCTGAAAACACTAAGAAACATGCTTCTTTTCACAGTTTGTTATAATTTTAAAGGTACCACTGTTGCAGAATAAACAAACTTTGCCTTAAAAGTTTTTGAAAAAAATGTGGAAATAAACTGTAGCATTCAAATGCAAGCAAATTTATCCTAACAAAATGCTTTTAAATCAGCTGAATCTTTTCAATATAAAGATATGTTTTTTAAAGATTTATTTCATGGGTCAGGCATGGTGGTATAGCACTCCCAGCGCTAAAGGGGCAAAGGCAAGTGTTTCTCTCTTGAGTCTAAGGACAGTCTAGTCTATATAGTGAGTTCCAGACCCACCAAGGCTACAAAGTGAGACCCTGTCTCAAACAAAGAACAAAAAATTTGCTTTATTTGTAATTATGTGGATGTATGTGTCTCTGTGCGTGGATGTGCATATGCGTGCAGGTGCCTACAGTGGCCAGAAGGTGGTTCTGGGTCCTTTGAAGCTGGAGTTAAGGGCAGTTGTGAGCTGCCCAATGTGAGTGCTGGTAACCAAACTCCAGTCCTCTGCAGGAACAGCAAGCACTTTTAACTGCTGAGCCATCTCTCCATCCCTGAAGGCATTTTTACTGACAGTATTCTTGTTGTAGAAATTATTCAAGACAGAGGAGAATAAAAAACAATCCATAATAAAAAACTACTAGTAAATATTACTACTCAAACACACACACAAAAATCATGTTTCAGTTTCAAACATCCTTATTTCAAGGAAATCACTGTATTTTTACAAGTATTCAGGACATCTTCAAATGCTCTCAGCAATGGCTACTTCTCCAGAAGCAGAGGTAACAGGATGGAACACTAGAGTTGAATCTACATTTTACAATAAAATTTAACTATTTATAGACTTCTTGCCATTAAAAGTGACTACTTTTTCAACATAAAACATATGAATTTGATTCTTTTCTAAAAACCAACCAATGAAACAATTCTGAAACAAATATATACATACCAAAAATCTAAGTGTAGGCCTAGAAAAATCCTGAATAAATATCACAGTTTGTCAATGATTATCTTTAATGATGGTCTGAAGTCATTTGACAATGTAGGAATTTTAAAGTACAATGAACTATCATTTGTTCCCAGAAAAAAAGAGCAACTTTCACTTTAGAGGGAAGAAAAAAGAAAAAGTACACACAAATACAAAACTCTTTTTCTTCTAGAAACACAAAACAGAAAGTACTTTTAGAAAAAGATTTAGAATAAAGTTTTGACAAAGTAAAATCAAAAGTAAAACATTTGTTGTATTTATGAAAACTCTCGTTTCTAATAACAATAGAGGCCAAACACATATTTTTAAATTTTTATTTTATTTTTTGTTGTGTTTAAGTGTTATGCCTCCATGTGTGTAACTATACCCATGTCATGCAGTATACTCAGAGGACAGAAGAGGGCATTGGATCCCCTGGAACTATGGTTACAGAAGGGTGTCTGTAATTCCCATAATTCTTTACAGCTTTATCATCTCTAATTCTCAGAGAACAAACTTCTGTTTTAATATGCTTCTATTCAATGGGAAAGCAGCAGATGTTAGAGCTTGCTCATCTTTGTTCCCTAGTCCCTATCATCACTATTTTAGTTCAGGTCTTTATTATTTTTACTTAGATTACTGCAATTACCTTTGAATTGGTCCCAAGATACCCAATCCTTCCTAATCCATTCTCCATCCTTAATCATTTTGCTAAAACATAAATCTGATCATACCATCTCACTAATTAAAAGAGCAAACCGACCCTACACAAATTCTATAAAAAGGACGATATTAAACGGTTAATCAAAAGCAACTTATCTGTATTTTAACAGTATGATTTAAAGAAATATAGAGCTGGGTATGGTAGCTAGTAGCACACATCCTTAATCCCAGCACTAAGGAGGTAGAGGAGGGTGGATCTCTGGGAATTCAAGGTCACTCTGGTCTATATATTAAGTTCCAGACCAGCCAAATAACATAGTGAGACCCCATCTCAAAAATTAATTAACTTAAAAAAATAGAAATGGGAGCAGGGGCTGGAGAGATAGCTCAGCAGTTAAGATCATTGGCTGCTCTTGCAGAAGATCTGGGTTTGATTCCCAGTAGCTAAATGGTAGCTAACAACCATCTATAACTCTAGTTCCAGGGGATCCAATGCCCTTTTCTCACCTCCTCAGACATTGCACAACATGGGTACACTTACATAAATGCAAGTATTATACACAAAGAATCAGGAAACTAGACAAATTAAGTTTCCATTCCTTTGACATAATGTATTATGTACTTAAAGAAAACATTTCTAATACATTTTATCATTTCAGAAAACTCAGATGGGCTGGATAAATGGCTTAGTGGTTAAGAGCACTAGCTGCTCTTACAGAAGACCCAGGTTCAAATTTCCAGTATTCACATGGCAGCTAACAACCATCCGTAACTCCAGGTCTAGGGGATGCAAAGCCCTCTTCTGGTCTCCATTGGCTTTGCATGACATGGTGCACTTACATATATGCAGGCAATACACTCATATACATAAAAATAAATAAGTAAATAAACTAATGAAAATCTCAGATGTTGGCGCTAGAAAAATAAGTCAGTGGTTAAAAGCGCTGGCTGCTCTTCCAGAGGACCAGGTTCAGTTCTCAGCACCCACACGGTGGCTAACAACCATCCATAACTCTAGTTCCAGGGGATCCATCACCTTCTGCTGCAGGCACTACACATCACTTACATGCATGCAGGCAAAACATTCATAAACATAAAATAAGTAGATAAATAAAAAGTTTTTAATAAAAAAACCTCAGATGCTAGCTTCGTGAGATGGCACATAGGTGAAAGTGCCTGATGCCAAGCCTGACCACCTGAGTTCAAACTCCAGGACCCATATGAAAGGAAGAGAGAACTGACTCTGGCCAGTTCTCTTCTGATCTCTCACAGGCAGCTGCCCCTCCTCTGTCTCTTTCATTTGCAGACACATACACACACATACATAAGCATACACAGAAAAAACCTCAAACAAACCCTCACATATGAAAACAGAATTGACTTACCTTGCAAATACCCTGTCTTTATTTGCCTTTTCTTTGCCATACTGAACTGACTGGACTTCAGTTCTCCCACTGAAATATATAAATATGCATAATATCTTAAAGAGAACTACAAGATAAAATGACAACATACAACACGATTATATTACAATTTTATAAGAGACAAGAGGTTTCTAACAATAAGAACAACAACAAAGGAAGCAGAATAAGAAGGAAAGACTGAACTACATTTTAGTTTTATCTGAAAGATTAATTACGGTTCTTCAATTAATAAACAAAGATGTGTTCCATGGACTCACCTTTATTTAGAATAGAAAAGTGACTTTGAGGAGAGGAACTCCCTCCTTGTATGCTCTGCTAGGATACTTTCTCTAGAGCCAGAAAGAGGTTGCCATGTCTCCTATCCAACAAGCTCAACTAGTCCTGATCTACCCCAACAGAACTGAGATTTAACTAGTGTTCTAGTACTACTTAATGAAGGGACAGAAATATGTGGGATCTTGAAGAACTGCTCTTTCTTTTCCTTTTAAGTTGCTAATGATTACAGAAATGAAGACTGGCTATTTCCTCTCTCCACACCCAAATACCAAATTTCAGGGAATTCCAGATTTTGAATATAGGAAAGAAATTAAGGTTAGAAACATTGTAGATGCTCAGCACAAATTCTTCCTTGAAGTTGATTTGTCTAGCAAGCACACTGTTATGCAGATCATTTGTGCTATCAGACTAACTTTGTTAATAAAAGGTTGATTCTCAGTTTTATGAAGGCTGAGCTGTGAATGAGTAAAAATTTCTGGTATAGAAAATAGAAGCATTATACTGGGCATGATGGAGTATGCTGTTAATTCCAACACTAGGGAGGCAGAGGCAGACACAGCTCTCTGAGACTGAGGTCAGTTTGGTCTTCATAGGGAGTTCCAGGCCAACTGGGGCTATGGAAGACCCTGTCTAAGAGTGAATAAATTAAAAATTTTTAAATAGAACTATTGAAAAATACAAATATTTACTGCAAATATGTAAGTACCAAAATACAGGTTTCCAAAGTCATAGATGTTAAAATAGTCCAAGGAGAAATTTAAAGAAATGTGAACTAAATGGCACAACTGGATTTCTGATGGAAAAATGTGAGTTTTTTTTTTAAGGTTGGTTAAGTTAAAGTTTCCTATAAAAAACATATTTCCACCAAGAAGCATGTAGTCAGGTTTACTAGTTTTTTGAGTTTAATCTCTTGGACATGTAGATCAGAAATGAACATATATGTATATGGAAGTAGGCTAAGAAAGTAATACTCTCTCTAATATTCCCAGCTCTACTTCCTATTCAAAATAATATTTCAACATCTTAAGTATGACAATTATTATCAGTATTCTTAACCAGTGTTTATCATAAGGGGGGGGAATCAATGATTCTTTAAAGCATATCCATTAATGTTAGAATTGTGCACAATAAAACATGTGTCATGCTGCCTTTCCAACCTCATTTGCAATTAAATTTTGTTAATTAAAAAGTGTTTCAATCTCAAGTTCTTAAGAACTATAAACACAGGATTTAACCTTTAAAATTATAAATATATATGGCATGTGTCCCTACCCTAATTTAATGTGAACTGGGCTGTTACAGGCTACAATTCTACCCCACTGTGCTTTGTTATATTTAGCACAGAGCCATAAGCGAACAGATTCCACTTTCTACATTCCTTTCCCACTTGACTTTCTGTTAGGTTTAATTTCCACAATGTGTAGGAAGATGATCAAGAAAGTGAAAAATAGGCACAACATGTACGTACTGGCAGGTGCTAATAGGTGCTTCATTGGTCTTGTAAACAAAAGACAATGAGAAACAACATCTTGATGTGTCCATTCTTTGTTACATTTTGCTACATTTCTCTGGCACATCCAGGACTGACTATGATGGTAGCTCTAAGGTATAGTAGGAAGTCTAGGCCTGAGGACTACAGATCAAAAATGATTATTTGGCTTTTGGGCATTGTTCCTCTTGCTTAACCTAGTTCTCCAATATCACCCCTCCCCAACCTGCTTTTCCAGCATTTTTAATACCTGTGTAACCAAGTCTCTGAATTAATTTGATTTTACTTGAAATATCAAAAACACTTGTTTCTTAAATTCAGTCCCAACTGATATATTAATATGGCAGCAAAACAGATTCAAATGGAACTCTATTACTCAAGGGCTAGATTAACAAAGTGAATTTCATAGTAAAGCCAGAACAATAAATGACTCAAGGGTACTTGTACTACATATTGTCCATATGTCCATAGCATACTTTATAGGGTCAGAATAAAATAAAACTCTGTATTACTATCAGAATACCAAATTCTGACAATAAGAATTTTAAGCAGTGAGAAAGGACCAGTTGTTAAATATACACATATATGTTTATTGTAGTACTTCAAGTAATGTTGAAAAGCATAATGAAAAGAACAAAAAATACTTAAGCTAATCTTACTGCTGAGAAATCATTACAAAAACAAAAAAATCATCCTGAAACATCTTGTATATTCATGTTTAGAAAAGGCTCAAAATATAGGCATAATCTTACACTGTGATTACAGCAGATATGCTTGGGGATGGAACTGCTGGTCATTAAAAAAGAAAGAAAGAAAAAGATTAGGAAAACTTTACGAGGCTGATATACTAACAGTATTACATGTAATTTTGTCAACAGGGATTTGAATACTTCTACTCACTTGCTTCTTCCTTTTTAAAAATTACTTCTTGGTTATTCCTCCTGCTCTTAATTACCTACCAGTACTTGACAGTAAGACCCCATTACTGAAGACACTGTATACATTAGTTGTAGAACATACAAGGAAAAATCAAGTTAGTACTGACTTCAAGGCTTCATCTTTACTGGCTAGCTTTCATAGTGCTGGAAGGTGTTATACAAGCTATCAGAAGAGAAAAGTAATGATCAACTTTGTCTGGCTGTGAATCCTGAAAGCTACAAATAGTTTGACAAGATAAGTCAACTCATGTAATAGTGGCACCAAAGATAATGGAGTAATCAACCACGTTCTAATTGGATTAAAGGTCTGCTTCACAAGATGGAGACCATATCTAATACTGATATCAGGCCTAGGAACTTGTGGCTAGACATGTCACAGGCCATAGGCCATAGCGGAAAACATACTTCTAGGAAAACATACTACCATTATTATGCTAAATAGACATAGTATTAATGGACTCCTAATGACTTACTGTTATACCCATAGATTAATGCTGCTCAATGCTCACAAGAGAAATTTCCTTATACAACAAGTGGTGATTAAACCAGAGACCTACAACTGGCCAACATGCAGAGAATAAGAGACTGCACAGTGTTTATCTCTAAAGAGGTTATATATATCATTGTAGAAGAAGGGACAAAAAGATCCTAAGAGCCAGAGGTGTTATATGACAATGAAGAAATAGTTTTCCAGACAGCTGGACAGTTACTTGAATGACTCACAGCGATGGCAACAGTAAGCACAAGACCCATGTAAGACTCAGATAAAATCACAGCAGAGAAGTAGGGAAGTAGGTAAGAAGTCCCAAAACTAGTTGGGTATTTTGGCAACTGATAGCTGCTGGGAGAGGGAGAGGGAGAGTTTGTCTTCTCTAATGGTGTATGACAGTCAATGGGTTAACCAGGTTTCAGTGGATGGAGCTACAGAGAAGGGTATCTGGGGACCCAAATTTGACTCACTGGCCTTAATAGTAGAGTACATGAATTCAGATAGGGAATAGTAAGGTGAGAGTGCAGATAGGGGAATATATCTAGGTATAATTGGAATATAGTATATAAAATTCAGAAAAACTCAATTAAAAGGGGGAAAAAAGTATTTCTTGGACCAGGAATGTTGGCCCACACCTTTAATCCCAGCACTCAGAAGGCAAAGGCAGGCAGATCTTTGTGAGATCCAGACCAACATGGTCTACATAGTGAGTTCCAGGCCAGCTGGGGCTATAGGAAGAGCCTGTCTCAAAAAAAAAAATATATATATATATATATTTTACAGGGCTGGAGAGACGATTCAGCAATTAAGAGCACTGATATTCTTATAGAGCACCTGGGTTTGGTTCTCAGCACCCACATGGCAGCTAACATCCAGCCATAACTCCAGTTCCAGGGGATCTGACTCTCTTCTATGGGCACTACACGCATGTGGTGCACCTACATACATTCAGGCAAAGCACTCATAAACATAAAGTAAAAAATATTTTTTTTTCTAGCCATCACTCTCACAGTTGCCAAAGATTAATTCTATATTTAAAGGACTTAAACTGTATTTTCAGTTTTTTCATCAGGATTCTTCTTGAGTTACTTTAGCTTACCTTTTGGATGACTTGATTTTACTATTAAGGGCCCAGGAAATCTTACAGTATCTGAGGTTTTGTGTGGGAATGATTTTATTAAAGGACACAGTCTGGACTAATAACTTTTAATCAACCCCAGCAAAACCATACATACTTGGGTCTGATAACCTGGGCATCTCCTTGGTAACCTCAGTTTAGTACTCCACCCAAAAAGATAATGAATGTGGGTATGCTTGAGAATTATCGCATCAAACTGATATAAGCAGAACACACACCCATCTTCACTGGAAGTAGCAGGATTGGGCAAGGATGGGAGACCATGGATGAATGAAGTACTAGGATTGGAAAGGCCAGATGGTCTGTTAAGATTAAGGGTGGAGCCATACTTGAACTTGTATTTTCCCCAATAAAGCTGGAGAAATAGTTTGAATAAATTATGGGTGTGACCTGATAGGAAGGGGGAAGACAAGGACACACACACACAAATACAGTAGAAGAAACAGGGTTCCAGGGACAGTTCCATTGGCACAGCTCCATCTTTACAGGTTGAAAGGACAAAAAGAGAGCCATGGGCACAGTTCTGTGAGACAGAGGGTTCTAATAGATAGGGGAACTAGTGTCCTCCTAAATGGGGCCCATTCTATGTTCGGGCCCACTCTTAAAAACTTAAGAGTCTGTCTGGGAGCTAGAGTGATGGCTCAATGGTTCAGAGCATTGTTCTCTGTAAGACTGTTCTTACAGAGGACCCAGGTTGGATTCCCAGGATACACATGGTGGTTAACAAGCATCTGTAACTCCAGTTCAAGGGGATCCAACATCTTCTGACCTCCATGAGCATTGCACAACACAGATACACCTACCTATGCAAAAAATACACTTGTATACATAAAAAAAGTTAATCTCTTGTTCATGTGGTTATGATGTTGGCATAATAATAAACACTGAATTCTAATGCCTCTTGTGAGGAAGAGACTCTCTACTCTGAACTTATAGACAAGGAAAAGTCGAAGGAAAAAAGGAAAATTGGAAGGTCTGAGCCCCACATGGAATTAGGTGGCAATGAGAGGAAGGTATTCCTTGATAGCTAGTAGCTGGAAAAGTACTGATCTATGTTCACTATGGAAATCTCATTCCTAAATCTTATATGCATGCACATCAATTAATGAATTTACTTAAAGGAATTGGAACTAAAACACCATTAAAGCAAATTTGTGAACCTTTAAATATTATTCAGAAATATACTCCCTGGTATCCCAACCATGGAACACAATTCAGAATATTGGGAAAAAATTTGATGACTAATTAAGTTACTACTTAGAAACAGTTCAACTGAAGCATTTAATTCTTTGGAACAAAAACAGACTGTAGCCTTATCTATTAAAAAACAAAAACAAAAAAAAACCAAACAGAACAACAACAAAAGAAACCCCAAGGTGTGTTTCCTGAAGAATCCATCTTACATAACCCCAAGGACCAACTCCAACTAATGCTCCTGTCTTAGGCAGTCCTCCCCTCCCTGGGGCAAAAGGCAATGAAAAAAACTAACTATGAAGCTATATACCTGGATTGGCTTTGCTAGGTTGAAACTGCTAGCTCTTTCCACCCTGCATCTCCTAAGTCCCCACCCCTTCTCTTGCTGACATCTGTTTCACTATCTGTTTTGTTTACGTCATAATGTTGCCTCCTTAAAAGAGGAATTCATCCTGTGCTCTATCATGTTTATATGATACAAATTATAATTTTTTTTAAAAGTCAAAGGGAACATTTAAGGAGATTTTAATAATTTATCCCACAAGGAAGTTACGACTGACTGCCCTTAACTTACAATCATTAGAAGTTGGTTGGTGTCTGTAATACTTGTAAGACCAATATTTACTACAGAAGGTTTATGAATTCCTGCACCTACAGGAATTTATTAGAAACTATTAAAAAGTTTCTACAATAAGTGAGTTTATCAACAGTTTAGTTTCAGGACACATGACTGATATTTAAAAAAACAAGCAAAAGCTGGACATGGTGGCACATGCCCTTGATCCCAGAACTTGGGAGGCAGAGGCAGGTACGTCTCTTTGAGATCCAGTCTAGCCTGGTGTACATAGTAAGTTCCAGGCCAGTTGTGGCTATAGGGAGATCCTGTTTCAAAAAGACCAAAAACAAATAAGCGAACAAACATAATTTTATTTAATAACATGAGAAAAATGAAATTGAACATTTTAAATACCATTTATAAGATAGAAATGTAAAATACTTAATACTAAGACTAATAAAGATGTGAAACGTGGACGCTAAAAACTACAAAGATAGTCTGGCATGGGGGTATATCTTTAATCTCAGCATTTGGAAGGCCGAAGCAGGTAGATCTCTGTGAGAGCCAGGCCAGTCTGGTCTATATAGAGACCCTGTCTCAAAATAAAAACTAAAACTAAAACAAACAAAAAACTTTAAAGACTACAAGGAGAAATAAAAGAAAACTTGAAGGAAAAAAAGACAAACTAAATGACATGAGATGGAAGAGTAAAAATTTTAAATGTATAAATTCTCCAGAAACTACTAACTCCCAACTATATAATAAAAGACAAATAGTTTTAGTAGGAATTGAAACACTATTAGTCATTCTAAAATTAAATGTAAATACGAGAGGCTTCAAACATCCAAACATCCAACTGGACCTACTGAAGTTCAAGAACAGGACCACACAAATATAAACAACTGATGTTCAAAAGATATATGAAGGAATATCCACAAGGAAGAAACTAAATTTTGATATATACATCACACCAAATGCAAGAATTATACTCAAATGGGCCATCGATGTATGTGTAAGAGCTAAAACTGCAAATCTTTCTAGAAAATAAAGGAATAAATCTTTACGATATCAGATTAGGCAGTTTTCACAGATATGACAACAAAAGATTAAATTTAAAAACTGAATTTCATCAAAATTAAATACTTCTGCTCTTCAAAAGACCCAGTAAACAAAGGAAAATAGCACTGATGAGGATGTGAGGGAACTGGAACTTACACTGTTTTGGGAAGTGATGGGGACTGAACCCCTAGAGCCTTGCACATGCTAAATAAGTACTCTGCCATTAAGCTACATCCCAAGCACTGACGATGCAAATCAGTATATAAAGGGCATAATTGCTTTGAAAAAATATTTGGTAGTATCTTACCAAGTTAAATATTCATCAAGTATGTAACATGACCATTCCTTTCTTAGACGTTTATCAAAGAAAAATTAAAGCACATACAAAAGCTTCCATATGAATGTTCATACCTGCTTTATCTATAATAGCCCCCAACCAAATCTAGATATCTATTATTGAACGGATAAACAAATTATATTTATACTATACAACAATATTCTGCAATAAAAAAGAACTACCAATATCAGCAACATGAAAGTGGCCATAATGAAAACAATGCTTTAATTTATATAAGCCTAGAAAATGAAAACAAATCTATAGAAACAACAGACCAATAGTTGCTTAGAATAAGTGGTAGAAGAAGGGTTACAGAGGGACGGGGAAGACCTTTTTAGAGTAATAGGCATGCGTGCTACCTAGATTGTGATGAAGGATTCATACAGAGCCAACTCCCAAACTTCAAAATTTGAATATAGTTGTTTGTTATATGTGAATACTCCAAGAAATCTATTTTAAAAGTTCATCCAACTTCAAAAGGTATACAACCTATTTAAAAGCCCACAATCTTAGTTTTATTGAAAATACGTAAAATGTCCAAATACTAGGTTAACATTATCTCCCAAATAACAGCCTGAATGGCAGTTATTGCTTTCCTCTCAACCCATATTTGTTTGCTTGTTTTAAAATCAGATAGTTGATGAGCTTAGTTTTAAAATAATACCTATGCTAGACATTTCGTTCTGTTTTACTGATGATTTTCTTCCAAACTATTTTCCTCAGTTGTCTTTTCTATTTGGATTCATCATGTCTAGCTTTTCTATTGCCTAGGTAATTTCTCTGACCTTTTATTCATTTTATCTGAGGCCTGTTTGAATTGCAGTTAAAAGCTGGTTGGTACTGCCTTCTCTTCATTTCTTTGTAGCCTAAATAGTGTGTGTGTGTGTGTGTGTGTGTGTGTGTGTGTGTGTGTGTGTGTGTGTGTGTGTGTGTCAGAAACAGAGGGACAAAGACACAGACAGAGACAGCGAGAAAAAGATTTAGCATGCTGCAAGAGAAGAAAACATTCTGCCAGAGGGTAAAAGGGCAGTCCCTGTGTAATTACTCTGCAAATCACTTCTGGATTAAATTTATTTAAGGAATATCTTTAGGGTCTGTACTGTTTTCATTCAAGGAGAACCCAGATTTCTTTGGTCCCTGCTTAGAGTTAGTACCACTAGGTACCAGCAGGCTCTGCATTTCCTGGACCATCACCATTGACCATATACTATCACTCTCAGTCTATTTAATATTTAAGGAATGTCACCTTACCTTTCTGACTACTGCTTTTAGGAAAGCCAGAAAGTCTTCGTTAAACACATCAAGATACTTAAGAATTTATTGTGCTTTTTTTGTTAATTTAAATTCAACTTCATTGCTTATAATTGAATTCCTGTACTTACATTACTTTTCTGTGTGGTGACAGCATGTATTTTTAATGATGTATCATGTACAAAGCTGTATCCTGTTATTTTTATTGATATTACAAATTGAACACTTATAAATGTTTGAGGCTTATATTACTAACCTTTAGGGGGACATATCTAAACATTCTTATCATCATATAACAAATTCATCTAGCAAATAAGATTATAGATGGATAATGTCATTTTGTGAACAGATACAGAAAAATTAATAGCATCTGCCTTATTAGATCATGACCAACTTTTTCTGCATAAATCTTACATAACAATTAAAACCTTAAAACTAGCTTTTATGCCTTTTAAGAATTATATAGATAAGACTAATCAGAGCTTCTTCAAATATAATCATATGCCAAAAAATTTACATTCAGGAAAAATTTTAAAACTCCAACAAAAGTCAAAAAACACAGTAGGGCAGAAAGAATAGCCTTTTATGTTCTAAACATAGGATAGCAACTACGATTGACAATTAATTCATAATATGTAAAAGAGGGGGTTTGTAATATTCTCAACATAAAAAAATGACAGCTGAGGCTACAGCTATATCAACTTCTCTGATCTGATGATTAAATATTGAAATACAAGGCCACATTGTATCTCATTCTTGCCAATCAAAAATTTTTTTTAAATGAATAATTTTAGGAAAAGAAGTCTTGGGTTATTGTTCAACAAAATCTGATTTTGCTTAATAGCCTGCTTTGAACTCTTTTAGGTTTGATAACTCAGAAATATGTCAATTTGTATATTTCTTAAGAGTTAACTATATACACAGACAAAATATCGTAGCTTTTACAAATGAAATATGTTTTACAGACGTTTTCATATAAATAATAAACATACTGGAAATCACAAAACTGGCTGAGATTGTAACTAAGTAAATGTATTCAATTACTTTAGGAAATAATGATCTAAAGCCCAGCCAATGGCACAGGTAGGTCTCAAGTCTGGCATGTATCACAAGACAATATAGGACTTTAATGATATAGGCATGAAGGCTGTACTCCAAAGGGTTTTAGACTCTATGGATATGAATAACAACAATTTTATTCTTTGAACATAGAGGGGGAAAAAAGTTAACAATAAAGCCAAACCAATAACTAAACCAATACTTACCAGTACCGAAATTTGGAACCCAATGTAAAATAATGAGCAAAAAAGTTCTTTTGTGGTGGAAGTGGTCTGTCCAGACGGAAGAACGTGTGATGTTCTACACATGCTTTCCACAAATTTTTACATGCTCTGTAATTCACCATATTAAATCCCAGTAGTGTTTCTCTAGACTCATGCTGCATTAAATAATAAAATGCAAAGTACAAGAAAATATCAGGATCTAATACTCCATTTAATTTACTTTTGAGAGATAATGTTTGCCAGCCTTGCAAACATTAATCCCTCTCTCTAGGATCTTGCTCAACAAAACGGCAGTGAAACAAATAAAAAGATCTGTAAAATATGGGCCTCAATTCAATAATTTTACTACTTTTAGGAACTTATATTTTCTTTCACAGAAATTTAAATTCAGGTACTTTCAAAACTCATTAGTTATGATTCTACTTCAAATATTATTGTGAACCATAAATACAGTTTGCTGTAGGTACATATATTTGTAATTCTGCCTTGACTATCAATAAGACTATTAAATGCCTAAAAGCACTATAATAAAATATTTTAAACTGATTAGCATAGAATAAAATAATAATTTCTTTAGTTTTCATTTTCTTTTCTTTGACAAGGTCTCACTACATAGCATTGGCTGGATTGGAATTCACTATGTAGGCTAGGCTAGACTTCAAGCCCATAGAGAACCACCTGCCTTTGTCTGCAAGTTCTGGGATTAAAGGCATGCGCCACCATACCTGGTTTCTCTGGTTTTTCTTTTAGAACAAATTACTAAGTGTTTCAAATGAACTAAGCCATATATATAGATACAGCAAAGCACACATCTCCTGAATATATAGCTCTGATTTTCATACAATGAAAGTAACAATTTAATCTCAATCTAGATTACAAAACTGACCACTATCATAACCTAGAAGTATCCTTTGTACTGCCTTCTGACCAGATTATCTTTCAATGATAATCACTCTTCTGTCAGTGACTATAAATTAGTTGCAGTTGCTTTTGATCTTTATCAAAATATAGTTACACACTGTCTTCAAGTCTGGCTTCTTCAACATTTTGTTTCAGATATATATCCGTATACCTGTGATTTGGTGATTAATTCAATTTTATTCTTCATTGTATTCTTCTATAATATATACATAAAGTATAGCTACTGCTTATAGACATCTGATATTTCTGGTTTGGGCATAAATAGTAATTTTATTTATACATATATATCCACATGTACATATGTCTCTTGCTTGATCATAAGATATCCATATGCTCAGCAGATAATATGCTTTATTCATATGCTTTAGCAGGTAATACTGCCTCTCAACAGTAGTGCATGCTCTATATACTCCTAAAATTCTGGTTTAGTAGTCATTTTCTTTTTTTGTTTTTTATTTGTATGGTTTTGTGATAGTGTCTCATACTATACCCTAGACTAATCTGGAATTCACTATGTAGCTCAGGCAGAACTTGAACTCATGACAGTACTCCTGGTTCAGTCTCCCAAGTAATGGGATTACTGGCATGTGCCATCTCATCTGTTTTCAGTCTTTCTATCTTACTGTTTTGATAGCTATGCAAAGGTATACATTTAACAGATTTTGGATATAATATATATTTCTTGTTAAATACTAAATTCAACATCTTTTCATTTAATGGCTATGTATAATTTCCTTTTTCTTTTGTTTTGAGGCATGTCTTCCCTCTGCAGACCAGAATGACTCTAAAACTCAACTGCTTGAATTATAGATATATGAACCATTATGTCTGGCTTGCTTTTTCTTTCTTTTTAAAGATAGAACCTCTTATTATTTAGCCAGGGCAAGTCTTGAATTCATAATCATCCCGTCTCAACCTTCTGAGTATCAACTTCAGTATCAATTCAGGTAACTGAATTGTATATACATTTTTTTTTTTTTAAGACAGGTCTCCCTGTAGTCCCAGTTAGCCTAGATCTGCCAGCCTCTTCCTCCTGATGCTGTAAAGGCATGTGCCACCATGTCTGGCAACAATTACCAATTTTGACACAATTCAAATGATCAGTCATTATTTTTAAGGTTAAGAATGGTTCCTTTGGGGGCTGGAGAGTTGGCTCTGTGGTTAAGAGCACTGGTTGCTTTTATAGAGGACCAGAGTTCAATTCCCAGCATCCATATGGCAGCTAACAACCATCCCTAACTCCAGTTCCAGGGGAATCTGACACCCTTTCTGAATTCCTCAGGCACTGCATGACATAGGTGTACTTCCATACAGGCAGGAAATACACTCATACACATTAAAAAAAAAAATTTTTTTTAAAGAGAATGGCTCCTTCTATGCCTTATTTAAGGAATATTTGACCATCCAAAGGTCATGAAACTATTTTTCATAATGAAACCATAGTAAAGTATACATATATCAGAAATACATTATCATACTAGAAGGTAAAATGCTTAAAACATTACTTGCTGGTCACTAGAAAATTAAATTATCATTAATAATTGTTTATATACAGTAACAGTTACCTGTTGTGATAAAGATTATTGTAAAAATGACAGAAATGTCTAAAAATGAGTATGATACAATAATATTTTTCAATGTGTGAAATGTCTAAAATGTAAATGTATGTGGACATGTGTGTGTGTGTGTGTGTGTGTGTGTGTGTGTGCGCACATAAAGCCTCTCATTTTATTTGTTTCTTATTGTTGTTTTGAGACAGGCATACTATGTAGCCCTGTTTGGTCTGGAATTTGCTATGGAGACTGAGACTATCTTTGAACTCAAGAGTTACCCTGCTTCCCTTGCACTGGGATTACAGTGCACCACCACACCTGGATATTAGTTTAGATATTTAAAAACAAAAAATTTTTTTACAGAAAAACATCAGTAATGTGACCTTCTGCAGAATATATCTTTAATCGTTTATTAGTTGACTTTTGATGCTGTTGTTACTTATTGGTAGACAGAGTGCTAACTGATATGCTCTGTCAGAGATTAAGTGTGAGGATTAAATATATATAAAGTGCACCTGGAATTGAAGTTACAGACATCTGTTAGCCACTATGTGGATGCTGGGAACTGAACCTGGTTCCTGTACAAGAGCATCCAGTGCTCTTAACTGCCAAGTTATCTTTCCAGCCCCCAATAAACATTAGATTTTAAAATAACTGCTATTACCAACAACACCTGAACCAGGATGGAAGGTAAATTAGAAAAGTTGTCCTCTACAACTTTTTTTTTTTTACCTGAAGTAAAATAATTCTTTTCTAGTTTCTAGATAACAAGATACCTTCCTTCTCTGAATATTTACTGAAACATATATAAGAATCTTCAGTGGCAGCATTAGTCATATTATTCCCAACTGGGAAATGCTCAAGCTGTCCACCAACAAAAGAATGAATCACTAGTTTATGATATATACATTTCAGTGGAATATCACGTTAATGGAGTAACTAAGTACAACAGTATGGATGTCAGTACAACAATCTGAATTTTACATACAATGTTAAGAGAAAGAAGGCAAGTACAAAAGAAAACGTTACTTGGTGTCCTTTTCAAAGTTCAAAATATGTAAACTGATTTGTGTCAGTAAAATTGAGAACTGTGTTGCTTATCTTTTTAAAATATTTTATTATTTTTATTTTAGTGTCTGGAGTGTATTGCCTGCATGTGTATAGGTGTATTCGTGTTGTACAATGCCAGCAGAAATCAGAAGGAGTTACAGATGGTCAATAGCCTCCATGTGGGTGATGGGAATCAAACCTGGGTCCTCTTCAAGAGCAGGTCTTAACTGCTGAGCCATCTCTCTAGCCCCTTGCTTATTTTTTTTGAAAGTTAATTACTGGAAGTGGGCACCAGCTCCACTGGCAACAGTACTAGGTAATGTTCTAGATTAATTTGAGTTTATCAAGTTCTATATTTAAGATCTAAGTACTTTTGCATACTAGGTTTTGTCCCAGTAAAAATTCTATTAAGTGGTGGTGCGTCTTTAATTCTAGCACTTGGGAAGCAGAGGTAGGCTGATCTCTGTAAGTTTGAGTCTAGCTTGGTCTACATAGTGAGTTCCAGGCCAGTCAGAGCTACATAGTGAAATTCAATCTAAAAAAAGAAAAATCTATTTTAAAAAAATCTCCCATTTTTGATGAATATTAACAACATACTGTAATCACACAACAGGACAATACTATATTCTGATAAATGTAGCTGAGTCTAATCCATTCTTAAGGTTTTAAATAAAATTTACATGTGTATATATAAACAACCACCTTGTGTTTTGTGCCAGGATCCTGCCCTATCACCCAGGATGGGCTGAAATATAGTCCTCCAGTGTGCTTGGGATTACAGATGTACATCATCACAGTGGGCAAAGCTAGTTCAATTTCCTCAAGCATAAAATAATTTACAAAATTAAATTATTTCTCACAGTATATTAACACTTAAATACAAGGGAGAAATATATAAGTTCATGAACTAAAAAATAAGAACTCTGCTCTGCTAAAGTTTCTCTATGAAAGGAAGTGCTAGAGATTTAGTAGAATAAAGAACAATCAGGAGCATCTACTGAACTTTCATTTGCAGTAGCAGAAAAGTTGTCACAAATGACTGGGCATCTTTTTTTAAATTTATGTATGTGGCATCTTTTTTTTAAAATTTATGTGTGTGGGTACACATGTGTATACAAGTACATTTCACATATGTTTGGAGACCAGAGAACAATTTCAGGAATCATTCCTCAGAAAAGGTGTCATGTATTTTTTTTCAGATAAAGTTTCTCATTGACCTAGAGCTCACCCATTAGGTCACTGGCTAGGTTGGTTAGCAAGTGAGATTGAGGGATTTGCCTGTCTCTACCTCCTCAGTGCTGGAATTTTAAGTGTGGACCTTAAATTTGTATGTATGTATGTATGTATGTATGTATGTATTTATCTTTTTGAGACAGTGTTTTCCTATAGCCCCAGCTGGCCTGGAACTCACTATGAAGACCAAGCTGACCTCAACCTCAGAGATCCACCTGCCTCTGCCTACTGAGTGCTTAGTAATTATTTTTATGTGAATGAGTATTCTGCCTGCATATATATAGGTGCAACAGGTGCGTGCAATGCTATAGAGGCCAGAAGTGGGTGTTGGATCCCCTGGAGCTGGATTCATGCCAGTTGTTCATCAGTACATGGGTGCTAGGAACCAAATCTGGGTCCTTTCCAAGAGTAGCCAATGCTCTTAACCACTGAGCCTTCTCTCCAGCTCGAAGTACAGCTTTTTAAAGTGGGTTATAGGTTACAGGTCCTGGTGCTTATATAGGTATTTTATCAACAAAGTCATCTCCCTAGCCTATGACTAGGCACCTGAAAACGCTTAATTTACAACAATATTTAGTTGATCAATACTCACCAGTTCTTTTCTAAGTTGAATAAAAAACTGTTTGCATTTAAAGGAAATTTTTACAATCTTCAACCTGCATAAAGAGAATTAGAATGTTTAAATTACTTACTAAAGAACAATATTAAGAAATTGGGATACTTAGAGAAACCAATTTCAATTCTGTTGTTGTTTTTTGAGACATGGCCTCTCTATTGCCACACTGGAACTCACTATGTAAAACCAGTCAGGTCTGGATCTTTCAGAGATCTGCCGGACTCTGTCTCCCTTGTTCTGGGATTAAAGGAGTATACCACGGCACCTAGCCCTTTAAAATTTTTGTTTTTTTAAACTTTCATACATTTATATAATGTATACTGATCATATTCATTCACCACTACCTCCTTCCAGTTCCCTTTACCCTCTTCCTCTCAACTTTTTATCTTTGTTTCTGTTATTAGTCAAATTAGTGCTGTCCATATGCACATGGATTTGTGGCCATGATCTCTCAAGTATTTGTTTATTACTATCTAAACACTGTATCATAAACTCTCTAATGACACATCAAAAATGTAAACTTTATGGTGTTTCATGGAAAACTAACAATAATCTATGTGCTCAATTGAGAAAAATTATCAAAATATCTACAGTGAATTAAATATTTTCTAATTTTTCTATCTACAGAAACACACTATAAATTAAAATCTCCAATCACAAACATAAATAAGTTTATTTAAATCTTTAATACTACAAAATCTATGTAAGGAAAAATGTAAAATTTCAGGGGTTTGTGAAGACCCTCAACAGTTTTGAACTTTTAAAAGGTTACTTTTATTTTACCTTTCTACACCACCCTTTAAAAATATGTGCAACTTATCTACCTCTATGATTTCTCAATGCTCCATTAATATAGTAAATGACCCAGGCTGGTTTGATTCCTTATAATAATCATAAAAACAGTAACTCAGATCTTTTCAGACCCTAAGCCCTAAGGGCTAAAAGGTCAAAGACACTGAATCTTAAGCAAGATTTAATTGAGACCCAATTAAAAAAAATTTTTTTTTGTTTTATTTTTATCCCACGTGTATGAGTGTTATGCCTGAATGTATGTAAGTATACTTATGTCTCATGATGCCTGTGAAGGCCAGAAAAGAGCATTGGATTCCTTGGACCTGGAGTTACAGCAGTTGTGAGCTGCCACGTAGGTAGGAGTCCTCTGCAAAAGGAGCAGGTGCGCTTAACCACTAAGCCATGTCTCCATAAGAAATATTTTCATAGTAATTCTACAATTTGATCTTCATTACTTATATTTCATCTATCAAGAAGCTCTGCAAATTCTCAAAAGATACTTGAAAAGATAAATGCACCAGTAAGACTCAGGCAGATCCATTTAGAATTGGGGGTGGGGGGTGGGGGAGATAAGCTTAGTCTTTAGGTTTGAAGTGTATTTGCACTGCTGGGGACTGAGCCCAGAGCACTTGTCAGGCAAGTACTCTGCCACTAAGCTGTTCCCTGCCTAGGTTTGAAATTTTTTTATTTTGCTTTTACAATCTGGGTTCTCACTGGAAAGATGTGACAACACAGATTCATATCTCAAAGAAGGCACTCTTTCCAGAAAGTGGAAGAAAAGAATGGGTAGAATACAGACTGCATTTATGGAAAGTAAGTAAGTCACTTAAAAACCTATGAAGAGCTAACATATTTTTTAAGATACACATTAATCAACATCAAGAATCATCATACAAACAATAAATAAAGCAAAAAAAATTGTCAACCATTTCTAAATGACCGAGAAGAAACATATAATCTAATTTTCTGTCATCTTAATTTTATAAACACCATAAAACACCCAAAGAATACAAACTTCTATACTGGGTGCTCTCTACCATAAAGTCTGCTTAGTATGACTTGTATTTTCTTGTATTCTCTATGACTTTATTCTACACATATGACTTTTACACTTTGTTTTTGTTACACTTTGTTTTTTTTTAAAAAAAAAACAGCAAACAACTAATAAAACCTATTTTGTATAATAAGACAGCTGTAATAGTTTTCCTTTCATTTCTATATTTTTGGTTTATCTTTTAAAATCAGTGAGCTCAATCATTCTGTCTCTGCATTTATGACATTAATTTAAAAAACCCATGGGAGTAATTCAAAGAGGGTAGACTTAAGAACAATTGGTATGTGTGAAAAGATGCTCAACATCATTAGTCATGAAAAAAATGCAAATAAAAACTACAATGAGCTATCACTTCACACCGGCTAGGATGCCTCTAGGCAAAAAACCAAACAATAAGTGGTAGAGAGAGGATGGTGAAATTGACCTAGTGTATACAACCCTAGTGTATACAACCAGCAGGACTGGAAAGTTATGTAGCAGTGTGAGGAAAAAAAGATTGACAATTCCAGAAATTCCACTCCTTTGTATATGCCCCAAAGAAATGAAAAAGATATTTCCATATCAAAACTTATACAAATATTCAGAGTACCATCAGTTTTAACAGTCAGAGATACAACTGGTGAAATGAAAACCAAATGAGGCATAATTACAGAACAGATTATTTAGCAATAAAAAAGAAAACAGTACAGATACAAGCTACAACATAGATAAATCTCAAAAACATGCTAAATGAATCACTCACAGAAACACACAGAATATGATCTCATTTTAGGATTTCCAGAACAGACATGCCTTATAATTAGGGGTGGAGGTGAGTAGAAGGCATGGTAAAGGGTGGGGAATGATTTATAACAAACTATTTTTTGAGAATAATGAAAACGATTCAAAATTATATTGTAATTTAGTACTCTATAAATATACTACAAACCACTGAGTTATATGTTTTAATAGTGAATTTCATAAAGCATGAATTTGTACAATAAGGTTGTTTTATAATCCACATTGATAATCTGCCTCTTTCAAATTGAAGGATTTTTTTTTTCTAAGTTTTAAACATTTCTCACAAGGTAGGCCAACTAGCAATAATTCCCTTTAATTTCTGTTTGTCTAAGAAAATCTATTGTTCTCCTGCTTCTGAAGGATAATGTCCAGGTTGGTTTTTCCTTGGAATATTTTTGAGTACTTCACCCTCAACACTCTTCATGCTTATACAGTTTCTCTAAAGGGAAGTGCAATGTAATTGTTATCCTTATTTCTGTGTAAAAATGGTATTCTTGACATTTCACTTCTTTCAAGAGTTTCTGTCTTTTAATTTATTTTGCCTTTCAGCATGCTTTGAAATTTGCTGCTGGATTCAGATGTGGTTTACTGGCTAAAAGGAACTAAGTAAATATTCCTTAACTGAAGCTTTATATTTATTTGGTATAAAAAACTATAGGTGTGAGAGCTTACAATGACCCCCTAGAATCCTTATTTTTGTCTCTCCTTTTGTCTTTGGGTTTCCCTAAAGACTTCAATCAGCCTTCCTTGTAGCTGTTATTATTATGTAGGAGCCTTGTTGGTAGGGCTTGTAAAGTGTGGGCCAGGGAATCATTGTTTAATCTTACGATTAAATCTCAGTAGTTTAGTGGTCCATCTCCACTCCCCTCACCAGGAGAACCAGAAAGGGCATTTGGTGCTTAAACTCACAAAAGTTAGGGGTTGGTCTCCCACAAGTTTTTTCTCAATCTAGCCCAAATTTGCTACCCAGGAGTCAGGTGCCTTGAAGTACTCATAACAGTTCCTGCTCCAGCAGCAATTTCTATTCTTCATCATTCTCTTTACTAACCTGTCTCTCTAGCTTTCAATATAGCAATTTACTCAGTGTCTCAGATTCCTGCAACAACCTAAGGACAGTTGTTGGTTTTCAGTTTTAATCATGGTTTTCCTTGTTGTGGGCAGAGAAAGACTGAACATCTTACATGTCAGATTGGGAGGCAGAACTCTCTGCCCCCCTTTTCCCTGCCTTAATGTCTTAATACTAATTTTGTTATACTATGTACTGTTGTGAATAACTGGAAAAAATTCTCTATGATTCACGTAATTTTGGCTTAGTATCGCTAGAAACTTTAAATCTATTCATTTAGGTTAGTGAAATAAAATTTAAATTAATATTTTGAAATATTTTCCAATCAATACTTTCAATGTTCACATCCATTGCTTGGTTTTTAAATCCTAACTTATATAAGGCCTTGGACATACAAGTAATGTTTCCCACTTTAAACAGCTTATACTATGTTTAACTACAAAAGAATGTAACAATTCCTTAAATGCCTAAGATTGCTTACAATTCAAATCCAATTTCTCTCTGAAAGAACACCTTTCTAAATTCTTGTTCTCTTCCTTCTTTCCTCAATCAAAATGGCTAAAGGAAGGAAATAGCAAACAAAATAGCTCATCATTTCATGCACTTTCAATGTTCTTTCTATTACTCAATGACAGATGCTGATTACTTCCACCTGTTGTACAGATCAGCACCTACTCCCTCTTCTGTACTTCCCTGTCAGGTGAGGAACCTTCTCTGTATCCTATAAAAGTCATTTCAACTATCATAGGAGTTGATAAAACAGTCCACAGATATTGCATTCTTCTTTAGTTTGTTTCCATAGCAATGTCAACAATTCTTCAAGAATCCTTATTGTAATAATGAAATGATAAAAGCCTCAAATTATGAAGTCTAGAATTTGGAAAATACAAAAAAAATTAATTATCACTGTTATTTAAGCCACATTGAAGAGAATTTTTTATTTTGACTCTTATGAAAATTTTAAAACAAAATTTAATTTTTGTGTATCATATCTACATTTAGAGGTAAGAATTATGTGGGTTTTTTGTTTTTTTTTTACCCCAAGCATGCCACAAATTCAATTAGACAGGAGATATTTAAAAGGTATAAGAGAGGTTTGGGGTTTATATCAGCTATGCAGAGGTATGATTTATACATACAATTTATCAATTTTAGGTGAACAATTAAATGAGTTTTGACAAATATTTTCAACCATAAAACCAACAAACATAGCAATCATCATGTAATAGTTTTATAATCCCCAAAAGTTTCCTGATGCCCTTTTGCTTTTAACAGCTTCCACCAGTTTTCAGCTCTGGGAAACTACTGACCTATTGTCTCTAAAATTTATATATTCTAGGATTTCAAATAAACAGAAATAAAGAGCACAAGGCTGGCTTTTTACACTTAGCATAATGAGAGCAGGGCCATCCATATGGCTTTTGTTTTGTTTTTCTGGAGATAGGGTCTCTCTCCCTATGTAAATCAGAGTGACTTAGAACTCGTTATGTATACCAATCTGGCCTCACATTTACAGAGACTGCCCTGCCTCTGCCTCCTGAGTGCTAGAATTAAAGGTATTTGTCACCACGCCCAGCTTCCATCCATATGTTCTAGTATAACAACAGTTAATTTATTTTTAATGCTGTGAAGAATTATACTGTGTAGATATATTATAATTTCTTTACAACTTTCAGTTGAAAAACATTTTAATTTCTATTTTAGGTTATGAATATTATGAACTTTATGTACAAATCTTTTTATATAAACTGAGATTTTTCTGCATAAATACCTAAGAACAGAATTGCTAAATTACATGGTGCCATGATTAGTCCTGATTGCTAACTAGACTGCTGTTATTATTTCTTTTATTGCTATAACAAATTATCTGACAAAATCAACTTAAGGAAGGAAGGAAGGGTATATTTTGGTGCACGGTTTGAAGGTAAAATCCTTGATGGCAGGAAAGTCATGAAGGGAGGAGAAGGCATCTGGGCACATTGTATTCATTGTCAGGAAGCAGAGAGTGACGAATACTGGTGCCCAGTTCACTTTCCCTTTTTAATTTAGTGCAAGATTCCAATCCATAGAATTGTGTCCTGTGCATTTATGGTAGGTCTTCCCATTTCAATTAGCCAATATATGAACTCCCTCAATAAAGTATTGTTTCTATGATTATTTAAAATTCCATCAAGTTTACAATCAAGAATAATCACAATTCCAGTGTTTGTCACATCACTTTTTTATTTTTTGAGACACGGTCTGGATCTCACAGAGATCCTCCTGCCTCTGCCTCCCAAGTTCTAAAATTAAAGGCATGTGCCCTCATGTCCAGTAACAACATCACTTTCAAGCCATAACCTTCCATCTCTTGTCCCCATATATCCCTTGTTCCTATAGTCTTTGACAGTTGCATCACTACTCAAAAGTCTAAGTACAGATTCTCTTTCAAGATTCAGGCATTCTCTTAACTTGCACCTATACAATCAAATACCAAGTTACATACTTCTAACATTCAGTAGAAAGTAACTATTTTCATTCCAAAACGGAGATCAAACCAGAGCAAATACCAAAATCTACAGCTCCATTTTAGGCTTCTGGGGTTCAGGAGAGAATTATCTGGGTTCCAAAGGGCTTGGGAGGTCAGGCTGTTCTGATTCTGCAGCATATATAGCCTCTCTTTACGATGAGTCCCACTCCTTTCTTGCATCTTTCCTTCGTGAACATTCCATGATTCTGGTAAGAATAACATCCTGGGGTCTCCAATGAAACTTAGGCTTCACCTTCACAGTATAATGCATGGATCTCTCAGTGCCTCCTTACCAAATTCCAATTCTGCTACACATTACCTGGCTTTAGTTTGGAAACCAAGACTCCCTCAATCCTGCATCTTTCATGGCTGCATTTTTCACAAGCCAGAGTCTTGAACTGGTTCACTCTTGCTCTTAGGATACATATCTTATTTTAACAATGCATAGAGCCAGGTTTTTCTTTAATAGCGCTAATTTCTTTAATGATTACAACTGCTTTTGAACATGCCTTTTCTGAAACTTTAAATTGGCTCACTCTCTTTTCCTCATCAAACTACATTTTTTTGTTGTTGTTGTTGTTCTTGTTCACTGTAGACCTGGATAAGAACAGTAAGCAACAACTATGACACAGTCTGAATGCTATAATCCCTTGAAATTTTCTCTGACAAATGAATTAGTCCATTACTTTTGAATGTGGCCTCATATAAGATCTCAGAATATGGGCCAAATGTAGCAAGATGTTTTTTGGCAAACCATTACATGAATTGCCTCTAGTTCAGTTCCCAATGTAGTCTTTGCTCCCTTCTGAAATCTCATGAGCCAAGCCTCTGCTGTCCAGTTCTCTTGGCATTCTGGTCTTCTAAATTTCCACCAGAGTGATCCATTAAACTCTGCTTTCAATATTTTAGGGCTTTTCTAGTCTAAAGCTCTAAAGTCTTCCACATTCCTCCCATAAACAAGTTCCACACACCTAAGAACCACAAGGTCAGGATCATCACTGCAGCAACCCCATTCCTGGTACCAATTATCTGTATTAGTTACTTCTTTGTTGCTATCACAAAATACCCAACAAAAGCAATTCAAGGGAAAGAAAGGATTATTTTGGCTCACAGTTTAGAACTATAGTCCATCATGGCAGGGAAGACATGGTGGCAGAAACATAAGGCAGTAGTTACAATGTATCAACATTCAGGTAACAGAGAGATAGGTGCTGGTGCTCACCTTGTGCTGTCCTCTTTATTTAGTCTAGGACCTGAGCTCACAGAATGAGGTCATCAACATTTAAGATTTATTTTCCCAACTCAATTAGTTGGGAAACTCCCTCCGCATGCCTAGAGGCTTGTTTCCATGGTAATTTTAATCCCATTAAGTTGACAATCAAGATTAATCATCACAATTAGACTTAGAGTCACCTAGGAGACACATCTCTGGGTGTGTCTATGAGGGAGTTTCCAGAAAAGATTAACTGAGAGGGGAAGACTCATCCTCATTGGGAGGAGCAACCAGATATAAAGAGGTCCAAGGTATGTTTCTGCCTTTCCTGCTTCTTTTTGAATTCATCTATTGATATTGTTGCTGCTATGATTCTTTGTTGACATTAGACTCCAGCTTCTTCAGTCTTTCAATGCGAATCCATACCAGCAACTGTCCAGTGAACATCCAGGCTTTGAACACTGGAATGAGATTGCTGAGGTTCTTAGAATGAATGGCTATACCATTCTCTACAACTCCAATAAGCAAAAAGCCATTGTTGGAATATCCAGTCCCCAACACTTAAAGACAATCTAATAAAAATCCTCTTATTCATATTCATTCATTCTCTCTCTCTCTCTCTCTCTCTCTCTCTCTTTCTGTCTTTCCTGGTTTTGTTCCTGGAGAACCTTACACACATAATTTATAAGGCAAACTTTATTATAATTTTAAAAACACCGTCAAATTTCATTTCCATACTCAGTATACTTGTTTGTATTTTCATCAGTAAAACATTTCAAAGATGCTCCGCTTCCTTAGCATTGTTTGTAGTGTCAAGTCTTTTTAACTGTATTTCTCTGTAGAAGAATAGGCTGTTGTATTTTTAATTAGTGCTTCATTAATGATTTAGAACATTTTTACATGCTAGTTTGCCATATCTGTATCTTTTTAGGTATAAGTGTATGTTCAAGTATCTTGCCTAATTTTAATCAGATTGTCTTCTTATCTTGCTACAAAGATTGTTTGTATACGACAATATCTTTTAGCAAATATTTTATAAAAACTTGTCTGTTGTCTTTTAAGTCTTTAAGAACAGAATTATTGGGGCTGGAGAGATGGCTCAGCAGGTAAGAGCACTGGCTGCTCTTGCAGAGGACCTGGGTTTGGTTCCAAGCATCCTCATGGCAACTAATAACCATCCATTACTCCAGTTCCAGAGGATCCAATGACCTCTTCTGGTCTTCATGGCATAACATGGGTGCACTTACATACATGTAAGCAAAGCATTCATAAACATGAAATAAATCAAAAAAATTTTAAAGAACAGATTTATTTTTGATGAAGTTCATCTTGTCAATTACTGAATTGTTCATGTTTTTTGTGATCTATCCAGGAACTTATCTCCTGAAAAAGCAAGGACTCACACAGTACAGGCTGGTTTCTAATTAGCTGTGTAGCCAAGAATAACCTTGAACCCCTGACTTTCCTGCCTCCACTTCCAAGTCTGGGATTACATGTATGCACCACTATATTCAGTTTTTCTAGCAGAGTTGTGATAGTTTCCTGAGATGTTTATTTCTGTTAGCTATCATATATCTATCATTGTTTTATGAAAGTGTTATTAAAGCAACTAATTATAAAAACCTATAAAAATACTGAAAAATCAGAATCAAATCTTTGGAAGGCATACAAAAGAAAAAGACAGATAAAATGTATTGATTTTAATTTTGTTTCTTCTCCTAAAGAATGTAACTACATTTTTAAAAATTAAAAACAAAATCTTGAGTAACCTTGAATACATCAAGCACAATTCTAAATATGCTTGTGAACTGATCAAGGTGATTTAAAAACTTTTAAACTTATCTCATTAAGAGGAAGCATGAGATAATTTTCTTAACTGTTTCGAGGACAGAAATGATGGTGATGGTCCATCATGAACAATGAGGGCAAGGACAACAATCTAGGGATGTCATTAGGATAAGACAAAGGAAACACAAAAGAGTTAAGCCCTATGGAACCCACACACATCCCTTTAATCCCAGCACTCAGAAGGCAGAGGTAGATGGAGCTCTGAGTTTGAGGCCAGCACATTCTATGCAGCATGTTCCAGTCAATCTGGGGCTATGTAGTGAAACTCTGTCTCAAAAAACAAAATCAACAACAACAACAACAACAAAAATCCCAAAAACCAACCCACGGAACCAACATGTTCTGCCTGCACTAAAATAAATCATCGTAATATTGGGTTGTTGTTCCAGTAGCCATGCCTATATTTCAGCTAATGAACTAGTTCAAATATCTCCTAACACATTAGTAGACACAAGTTAAATATTACTATATTTAGAGATTCTCTAAAAATGAACTATATTTTTATGAAGCTATTTTGAAATAAAGTACTATGATGCCCTCTAATGGGTTCCCAGGAAACAAAATAAAGTATAAAGTAAACTGACAACAGTAAAATAGTTAAAAGGTTACTTACTTTAATATGAATCATTATATTTGGTAATATAGTGGTAAAGCAAAAGTACTGATAAAAATTCTTACCATGGAAAGGTATTCATTCGTACCCTGTTCTTGTAAATCAGAATTCCTCCTGACATCACTCCAATCATGATTTCATTGTTACTTTGATCCTTCAAAATAAATAAGTAAATACACAACATCTAAAATAATTAAAACAGGTTTTCAAAAATACCTAACATTTTCAAAGATAGCGCAGAATTATATTATACCTAATTACAAGCCTAAATAGTTCACTGTTACCTCACAAAGGTCAAAACTTCAAAGCAAAGTTACATATTGCATTATTAAAATTCATTGCTCTAGAGGCCAGAGAAATGGTTCATCAGTTAAGTGCCTACTGTATAAGGCATAAGAATGAGGACCAGAATTTGGATCCCCAGAAACTCACGTGGGCCTGGCAGTCTGCCTATAATTCCAGTCTCAGAAGATGGAGACAAGGATCTCCACTGCAATCTGTCTAGCAAGACAAGCCATATGGGTGAGCTTTAGGTTTGAGAAATCCTGCCTCAATGAATAAGGTAGAAGAATGACTGAAGATGCTTCTTAACATCAACCTTGGGTCTCTAGTACATGTGCACCCACATGCATACAAAAACATGCATATATACATGCACACATTACACACTAAAATGGAAAAAAATTATTTCAAGTAAAAATAATCTGAGAACTTCTTATAACTTATGACTACAAATGACTCTGATGAAGGGAATCTGTAATTAAATATATATGAGAAATCCTGTGACTAATATTAATATGCATTAGCAATATCACAGAAGAATAGACAACAATTTTGGGGTAGTTTCAAAGACCCCATAGAAGAAATGTGAATTATGTCTTTAATAAAGTGTGAGAGCTTTCATACTAACAGAACCCAATGTGAATTAACTAATCTGTATTATTGCAGACTTAAGATATTTTTCTTAGATCTTAAAATTGTTTTGCCTTTTAACTTGAATTATCCAGTAGACGACATGATATAGCAAATATACTTTTACCTATCATTCATTTATTCAGAAGTCAGACCTAATTAACAAAATAAATAAACTGTAGTTTCAATAATTTTTACTTAAAATCTTACTAATTTCACAGGTAGGATAATATATAGTTAAACAGACAAATATAATTATATCTTTTATTAAAATTTTTAATGTGTGGATGTAGAGTGTCTAGTATGTGTACTTGTTAGCAATGTGCATGTGGATGCATGTAGGAGTGAGGTTGATACCAGCTCTCTTTCCTCCATCACTCTCAATCTTTATTTTTTTAGACAGTCTCTCACTGAACCCAGAGCTCATTCATCTGGCTAGGCTGGCTGGCCAGCCAAAGAACTTTCCTCTGGTCTTCCTACCCAGTCCTGGAGTTACAGGATTGTGCTGCCATGCCCAAATTTTATGTGGGTTTTAGGGATCTGAACTCAGGTACTTTACCAACTAAACCTGTAACCTGCCTAGCAGGAAGGAATATATTCTAAAGACACACTTGTATCTTCCCTTTATATCAGACTATTGAAACAATGAACCTCAAGGAACTGGAATCCCCCCAAGAATTTCATACTGGGAGAAAAAAATGGCTAAAGCCTTTAACCAGTCAGAAACTGGGAGCTTGCCTTCCAGAGATTTTACACAGTACAGACAACTTGTCAGACTACCTTTCTATAAAGTCTGGAGCCTGGACAAAGATGGGTCAGTGGTGGGCAGGCCCATACCTTGATCGGGGCTGCTTAAATGTGCATATCCATGGCCCTTTATTGAAACTTTAATATCCCTTTATAATCCTGAAGACAGACTTAGGAGGTGAAGGGTGGTGATCACTGGATCTCTATCCCTCTTTCCAATGTAGTCACATCAAACAAATCTCCTTTTTCTTCCTTTTTACTATTAATTTGGCTGTTTTAGTTGGCTTGAGGGTGAGTGGCTAAACCTTGTTTCTTGGGGTATATAATGTCACCCCAAGTTGGGCAACAAGCCATTATCGCCAGTCCACAAACACATCCTAGATTTGCACTTTTTCATTTAGCAATAACCAGCACTATCATACATTATTATCTGAGTCTTACACTATTTTCTAAAGGACGTAAATTAGAAGTTTGATCAAGATAGTAGACTAACCCTAAAAGATGGAAGGTTTAAGTATATGCTTTTATGACCCCTTTCCCCTAAACATTAAAAACATCAGAGAAGACATATAAAAAATTATAATAGTTGAAAACAAAAAACAGAAATATTTATATCAATGGATCAGACATTTTGGAGAACCCTTAAATATATAAACAAGGTAAGCGCAGATTCAATGAGACAAAGGGGCCTAAATTACTGTCATCATCACATGATCAACTAGTTCCTGCTTACTCCACTGTTTTACCCTGGCTAGACTGTGACAGAGGAAATAGAAGTGTGTTCAGTCTTCCTAAAACAGCAATTGTAGACAACATTGGGACAACTGGTCCTGGAAAGGGTAGATGGAGAACTTCAAATAAGTTGGTTGTTTATTTTTCTTCAGTGGTGAGGAATGAACCCAGTGACTGGACTAAACTCTCAACCTTTAGAACTTCAAATGAAAAGGGAAACTATAGAATGCTGTTCCTCCACCCCCACCCACACACCAGGGTAAAGTAAGGAAAAACAGCATTCTCAAATGATTCAGGAATCACAGATATAAAGGAAAGTACCATACAAGAATCAGCTGGCATTGAGAACTAATACCATTAAAGAAATACCTAAAATGTAATGAACAGACAAATCAATCAAGATACTGCATAAAAAAAAAAGTGTGAAGAAATATGTGTAAACTCAAATTTGAGATTATCAATATCTAGACAGAGAGATGTTCAGAAGATATAACCAGAAGTAACAGAAATAAAAGTTTGTTATGCCTTTCATATACATAGATGCTATTAAATTAATTCCAGTGTCTAGTAAAATAGTAAAAATTCTAATCATCTTAAATACTTTGATTTTCTTTATCACTTATTATTCTGTGTTAATAAACCATAAATGTACTTGCTTGACTTTTTTCTTTCTTTTTCAAAAGTATCTAAGTAAATAAAGATGTTCAATGTTTAAGCAGAGGACAGTTACCTGTTTAGCTTGGCATGGAAGTCATTTAAACAACCATTCTACCCCAATTTTTCCTCCTCCTCCTCTTTCTAACTAGCAAAAATCTATTTTAGTCAAGCCACAACAGTCTGATGATATGCTTTGTGTTCCCATAATTCCAAGGTTTATTATAGCTTCTTTCATGTCTTCTGTATGTTTTTCTGCCTAACCAAACCAAACCAAAGTCTGGATCACAAACATGTCTACAGAAACTTCATCACCTCATATCTATACATTTCTCACATTTATTTGTGTCTTAAATCACTTATCTGAAACTCAGCTATATGACAATGACTGGGATTGTGTATAGCAGTTATTTTCAAAGTGTATTGATAAAGGAACAGTTACATTTTGTATAAAATCCTGTTTCTCAGGTAATGATACTTTTATAAAATATACAGAACAAATATATTATGTTGGAATGCTAAGCAGGTTTTTCAGTGCTTACATGTAACATCTATAGGCATCCTGCATGGACCAGTACCAAACAGTTCACAGATGACTGCCACTCTGTACTGGAATGATTTTATCATGTCAGATTTGTCTACAGAACCTTGTTTTCAAATAGGAATTACTTCATTGATTTCTGGTGTTAATATATTTCCATGTAATAAGCCACACTACTAGAAAATTAAATTCAATAAAATCTCAGACTGTGAACACTATATGGTTACTTCTGAAACAAATATTAAATGATAATTAAATGGAAGGAAATATAATATGAAATGAGTATGATTTGACAATATAAATTCAGAGCCACCATAAAAATTCGGCCGAAAACCACAACATTTTTAACTTAACATTTTTATTGTTTTCATTGCTTCAATAATAACTACTGTGATCCTAGTAAAATTAGTCTGAAGTATAATGTAGAAGAAAGCAAACGATTTAGAATAGGTGAATTCTAGAATCCCTTGAGTCCTCTTAAGAACCAAAATATTCTGTATATTTCAATTTAAATACGCAGAAAATAAATATAGATAGATCTCATTTCTGTGTAACTTAAATGCCCAGAAACAATGACCAATCCAATAGAAATAAGCCATTCTTGGTTGGTAGATGAGACTGCAATTCACTATAAGAAACCAAAGCGTCTTGGGAAAATGGCTGATTGTGTTTCTATGGTAGAAAACAGATAAGACAGTCTGAAATATCTTAAAAATACTCATGTCAAAAGGGTTGAGGAAACAAAATAAGAACTCCCCTGGAAAAGAGGTAACCTGAACTTTAATAAGGAAAACAGTTATAAGATATTGAAATCCATCAAAAAATCTTGTCCATAAATTCATTATTCATCGTTACCTTGGACCAATCAAACATTCTATGAAACATATTACCCTGATACCAAAATCTGATGGGAGGGAGAGAAAACAGGGGTGGGGGTAGGAAGGAAGGAAGGGAGGGAGGGAGGGAGGGAGGGAGGGAGGGAGGGAGGGAGGGAGGGAGGGAGGGAGGGAGGGAAAAAAAAGTCAGGGCCTGTGACACGGCTCACTGGGTAAAGGTGTTTGCGGTCAAGCCTAACAGCCTAAGTCCATGCCTGGGACCCACATGTTGAAAGGAAAGAACTAATTCCCAGATGCTATCTTCTGACTGCAGTGCTAAGGCACATACTCCTCAAATATATATAAACAGCTTTTTTAAGCTTTAAAAGAAAACTAAAGGCCAATTTCCTCAACAAACAAATGCAAAAACCTTCAATAAAATATCCGTAAACTAGGTAGGCATGGTAGGTGGATCTGTGAGATTAAGGCCAGCATGGCCAGTATAGTGAGTTCCAGGGCCAGTTGGGGTTACAGAGAAATCCTGTCTCAAAAAACAAAACAAGGGACTGGAGAGATGGCTCAGTGGTTAAGAGCACTGGCGCCTCTTGCTGAAGCCTGGGGTTCGATTCCCAGCACCTACATGGTGGTTAACAACCATCTGTAACTCCAGTTCCAGGGGATACTGTTCTTCTTCTGACCTCCACAGGCAATGCATGACACAGGTGTACTTTACATGAAGGCAAACTATTCATACACATAAAACTGAAATAAATATTTTACAATAAAACAAAACAAACCCAAAGCCAAAACCCAATACACACACACACACACACACACATACACACACACACACACACAAACTGAATTCAGCAACACACTGAAAAGATCATAAAGTATAATCATTCCAGGGTTAGGAGAATGGTTCAACATAGGCAAATTAATAAACATAATATAGCACAAAAATAAGAATCAAGTATAAAAATTACCTCATTATCTTAATAGATACAGAGCAAAGGCTACATACAACAAACCTTAGCCAACATCATACTAAAATGGGGAGAAATCTGAAGCCATCTCTTTTAAAATCAGGAATGAGAAAAGAGAATTCATTCTTTTAGTTAATGTAATGCTTAAATTCTTAGCAAGAGCGTTAAGATAAAATAAAAATAAAAGAAATTGAAACAGAAAATGTCAAATTCCTATTTGTAGATTATATGTTCTTATACATAAAAGACCCTAAAGATACCATCAGAAAACTTAGGTCTGGTAAATACTTTTAGGAAAACATGAGGATACAAAAATCAACACACAAAAATCAACAGCTATTGTACTTACCAATAATGAACATGCTGAGAAAGAAATGAGGAAAGCAATCCACTAAGAATAGCATTAAACAACAAACAACAAACAAAAAACCACCTCAAATAGTACAGTAACAGAAATCTTAGCAACAAACAGAAGCAAGGAGGTGAAATACCTCTACCAAGGAAACTAGAAAACACTGAAGAAATCGAAGACACGAGAAGATAGAAGGCATTTCTACGCTCACGCAGGGCAGAATTGATGTTGTAAAACTGGGTATTTTACCAAAAGCAATCTATAGATTCAATACAATCCTTATCATATTTCCAGTGGCATTCTTCACAGAAAGAGAAAAAAAATCCAAAATTCATAAGGAAGCACAAACAAATAAAACAAAAAGCCAAGGCAATTCTGAGCAGAAAGATTCGTGCTGGTAGCACCACGATGCCTGATTTCAAATTATACTTCAGACCCACAGTAATAAAATCATCTTGGTACTAGAACAAAATCAAATACACAGACCAATGGAACAGAACAGAGAACCAGGTATCAATCCATATAGTTAAAGCCATTGTTAACAAAAGTGCCAAAAAACATACACTAAAGAAACAAACAGTCTTTTCAACAAACAGTGCTAAGAAATCTGGAAATCCACAAGTAGAAGAATAAAAATAGACCCTTATCTTTCTGTACAAATATCAAATCAAATGGTTCAAAGCCTTTAATATATGAGGTGAAACTAACATATCAGAGAAAAATACTTAAAAATATAGGAATAGGTAATGACTCTGAATTGCAATCTCACAGCACAGGAAATAGCAAACACGAGCAAGTGGGACTGTATCAAATTAAAAAGTGTCTGAACAGCAAAGGAAACACTATCGTGAAGACAGCCCACAGAGTGTGAGAAAATATTTACAAATATTCATGTGACAGAAGATTAATATCCAGAACATAAAAAGAACTTAGAACAGCAACAAACAGCACAGTACAGGTGAGGATGCTGGAGGTAAAAGGAATCCTACACACTGATGATGGGAACAAGAAAAGGAGGGCAAAGAAAACTGACAACATATGTCATAAAGGATGTGGCTACACCACCACATGACTGTCTAACAAGATCTATAATGACAAAACCAGGTGACATGATGGGAGAATGTCACAGATCCTACCTCCAAATGAAGAGCTACAGCAATTAATGGATGTACAGCAATTAATTCCTACAGCAATTAATGGATGCTGAGGAAAGGGATATCAGTTTTCTCCAGAGACCAACTCCCTGAGAGGTTATCTACTGTCAAATAGGTAGCCCTAAAAACAGGTACACAAAAGCACTTGTGCATAAACACATGCAGAATCATAAATGTATGTATATATAACAAAAATAAAGAGGACAGGAAATTAAGAGGGAATTTGGGGGCATGAGAGGAGTTGGAGGGGGATTGGAAGAGGTAATAATAATACAAATACAATATTCATGTATAAAGTTCTTTTTAAAAATTAAATTAAAAAGATAAGGATGTGAAGACAAGTAAACTTGCCAGCATTGCTGGAAGGGATGCAAAATTGTATAATCACTCTAGACAACAGAATGACAGCTTCACATAAAGCTAAACATACTTACAATTCAGCAATTCACTGAGAGATTTATTCTAGAAACATGAAAATTACTGGACATGGTGGTACATGTCTTTAATCTTAGCACTGGGAAGGCAGAGGTAGTCAGATTTCTGTGAGATAGAGTTCAACCTGGTCTATATTACAAGTTCCAGATCAGCTGGGGCTACAGGGAAACCCTATCTTTAAAAAGGAGAGGGGATGGGAGAGGGGGAGGAGGAGGAGAAAGGGAGGGAAGGGAGAAGAAAGGAAGGGAAGGAGGAAGGGAAGGGAAAGAAAAGAAATTCATGAAAAAATATATATGAATATATACATGAATGTTATTTGAAAAATAACATTCCTCTGTGTCTCCCCACAAATCGTGTTTCTTTTTATTCTAAAGTCCTTTACTTTCATTTTCCTATAGTTCTTTACTACTCTATCATGCATATAAACTTCTAGCAAGAGTAGCTATTTGTATTTTTCCAAATATGCAACGTTTTCTCTTGAATTCAGGCCTTCATTCATACTAATGGCTCTACAGCGAAAAACCACTCTCTTGGCAAACTCTCTTCTTCCTTCTTCCAGCTTAAGTGAAAAACACTTCTATGAAGCCTGCCAACTCCTGTTCCTGAGCTGGGTTACATGTTGCTACCACATGATCCCATAGCATACTGTATTTTCTCCTCCAGATCCTCATGTACTAATTGTTACTACATGAGCCATGTTTGGGGGTTCTGTTTTTGTTTTTGTTTTTCTCTCTCCTACTATCCTGTAATTCCCATTAGGACAGGCATAATCTGAAACTTTGTTCACTAAGTATTACTTAGAGCTAATGCTCTGAAAGGCACATAATAAGTCCACTACAATGGCTCTAAAATTTAATTGAATCTTGGGTCTTGAGATAAATGGCTTGGATTCACTTGAAAGCAGAGAACAAACATTTACTACCCTTGCTTGCCAAAATAAAATGTTTCACATATACTTTTGCTTGTCAATTAAAACTTAAGTCTTCTTTTTGTCTGTCTCCTTATATTCTTTTTACTACATATATATTCAATAACCATATTATTAGTTTATTAGCCTATACATGTTATATAAATACAAATAAGTATACAGTTTGGAGTATCATGTAATGTTTTCATATATGCACTGTACTGAATATTCAAATCATAATAAACATATATATATATATATATCCTCAAATATTTATTATGTCTTTGTAGTACAGTATATTCAAAATCCCTTCTTTTAGTTGTTTTGAAATATACAGTATATTATTATCATTATTTATAATCACAATACTATGTAGGAGAGTGTACCTCTTTTCTCTCTACACTGTAATAGCCAGCCTTCCTTCCTTCCTTCCTTTCTTTTCATTTTTTGTTTTGTTTTGGGGTTTTTTGGTGGGTTTTTTTGAGACAGGCTCTTGCTGTGTAGCTCTAGCTGGCCTGGGACTTGATCTACAGACCAGAGTGGCTTTGAACTTGCATTGATCTTTTGCCTCTGCTTCTCTAGTACTGGGATTATAGACATGCACCACCATGTCCAACATTTAGTTAGTTTTAGCTCTTTGAGACAGGGTCTTACTATGTAGTAATGACTAGCTTGGAACATGCTATGTACAACAGGCTGGCCTTTAACTTACAGTGATCTCCCTGCCCCTGCCTCCCAAATACTGGGATTAAAAACGTGACATCAAGCCTGCCTATTTTTATTTTTATAATGTTATTGATTTGTATTTTTTAAATTGAATTTTTGTAATTTTCTTACAATATAGTTTGATGGCATTTAGATCTGCTCCACTCTGCCCACCTCCCCCAACTACTTCCTGCCCAAATTAATAGCCTATAGAGTATGATTCATGTCCTTCAATGTTCTTCATGTGGATCCATCCACAGGGCCCACCAAGAGTCCCAACCCTGTAAGACACTGTCTTGCTCACTCCCAGGAGCCATCAAGTGCTAAAAGTTTGTTAGGCTGGATTGGTATTCGTACCACCTCCCCGTATCTACGCTGGGATTTTTAGTCTCTATGTTCTTGATGCCACTAAAATTGCCTTCATCTTTACTGAGCACTCTTTTGAAGTCTCAGTAACTGTATATCCAAGAAATAATGCCTTTCTTAGCCTTAAAAAAAATTTTTTTTTTGAGATAGCACATCACTAAATAGCTGGGTTGGCCAGAAACTCAAGATTTTCTTGCCAAAGGCTCCCAAGTGCTCAGAATATAAGCATGTGCCATCCTGTGGGCTCTTTTCTTTTTTTTTTTTTTCCCCTTCCCTTTTTTGTACAAAATAAGTTTCTAAATAACTGACTAACCATTCAAGATTTAAATTCCTTTAAGCTAATATTCTATGTTTAGGGCTAGCTGAGAAATTATTTTACAATCTAATAGCTTAAACAAATAAAAACTACCTTAATCAAACCAATTAATAACAATATGGCTAATTATATGAAATTTATCTAGCCTTGCATTTGTTTTTTTTTAACATCGTTTTGTATTTAATTGACAGGAATCTCTGCAGATACAAAAATCATTTAGAAAATTTTTGCAAAGGAGTAAAACTACTACTCTTACTGGAAAATTTTTTGTTTATTTTTGTTTTATGTGTATGAGTGTTTTGCCTGCATTCATGCTGTGCAAGGAACGTGGAGTCCAGAAAAGGGAGTCAGATTCCTTGGGGTTATGGATGTTTGTTAGCCTCCATGTATGTGCTATGAACTGAACCCAGGTCCTCTGCAAAAGCAGCCAGTACTATTAACTACTGAGTCATCTTTCTAGCCCCTTGCTGGCCATTTTTTAAGCATAATTTAAGTCACAAGTTTAGTATTCCATTCAGCTGTAAATTTTATTATAATAAAAAACAAAACCTAATTGCAAAAATATTAAGAGTTAAATTAGAGATGTATGCTTATAAAAAACAAGCCCCAAATAGGGAAGGAAACTAAAGGAACAGAACATTTTCTGAAAAAAGCAAAACAGTTCAAAAGAAACTTTTATCTTTACAGAATAAAGATACTGTTGTGTGATGAAAGCAAGTCATCAGGTCTTTTAATGGAGAGACTGATATATGCTTTGTGGAGCATTAAGTACCAGAGTTCATCTCCTAGAACCTCATCAGATGAGGTTCTATCTAAAGTCACTATCAAGTAGAACTCTGAATACTTAGACAAGAGACTACACCCTTATGTGTCTGTGCACTGAAGAAAGTTCAAACGAATTACCTAAGGAAAATCATGGCTCTCACAACCTTTCAGACTAGTAGCCTAATAAAACTCAACAATATGTCTAAGAGAATATAAACTCCATTGTTAACTCAACTGATGACTATAATTCTGAGACTATCTCTACTGCAGGTATTTCTAAAGGAATATAACCTGGATAAAGTAATTACAAATAGAACTATGGCTACATATAAGAAATAGCCACTAGAAAATATAGTTAAGAGGATAATGGTTTTTCAAAGTCAAAACCATCTCATAGAAGAGTCACATAGTGTTGTATGAGAAAAGCCAGTCATTATAAACTGCCTTTAAATAAAGACATAGCAATCAGATACAAATAAGACACGGTGATACTCTCCATTTTGTGCCTTACAAATCAGAATTTAACATGACTCCACTAAGTGTTGGAAATGAAGTAGAGGAATGCAGGCCTTGGTGAAACATATTGTATGTTGAGTTATCAAAGAATTACACAAAATCAATTTTCCCAAAGCAAAAACTACTATCCTCAACAGTCTACAAAAATTATCTTTGTAAAATAAACCACTACTTGGAAGAAATAAGAACAATTTATTTTAACTGACTTTGTCAATAGGTACTGACTTATGCAATTGTGAAGATATTTATATTCAGAAGAAATTTTAGTACAATTATGTCAGTAGCAAACACCAACTATTCTATTAGCTAGTCCTTTCACACAATTTAACTGTTGAGGGTTTTGGTTCAGTATTAAGTGCAAGGAGTATCTGCTTAACGCACATGAGGCCCTGGCTCAATCCCTCAGAACTATATACACACTAAAAGATTTAATAATTTTTGATACTGAGTAATGAAGTCTAACTAAACATAAGGTAAATTTTCTTCACTTACCCTTGCATAGTGGAATTCAACACCATAGAGTTCTAAGGTACGTGCTGTGTTTAGGTAATTAAATTCTGCTTCTGCAGGAGATAAGCCTCTACAAAGAAAACACCATTTTAAAAATTAGATCCAATTCAGAAACTGCCAAATTAGAAAATGGTCATATGGAAAACGAATAGTCTAAAGTCTTTTACAAAGTACCATGGAGAGGTACTCATCTTAGTAACATCTAACTTTTATAGTAAGGGCTATATTTATATGAGCAGTAAACAGCATTGTTGTTTTTCAGACTACTTTCTTATTTTCCAGGGACATACGAATACAGTAAGTTTTCAAACCCTTACGTATTCTTCTGGCTGTTAAGAAAGCCAATTAACTTTATTTCTTAGAATGTGATTCATATATTTTATAGCTATACTGAATAATTAAGGGCACTTAAATGTGCAGTAGTACCATCACAGACAGGTGTTGATCTACATGTACAGAAATAAGCATCAGAGATTTTTAGAGCACTCCTGTATTCTTTGAATGTCTTTGACTTCTCCACTTTATTTTTTTAACAACTCATTTTTATTATATATTTCAAAATATATCATAAAAAACATAATAGCGACAGATTGGAAAAGAACTAGTCTTTCATTCCAGATGATTTTAGAAGTACAATTCTACAAGGAAGTTAAGGTTCCAAGTGTTCATATTTTATTAAGTGTCTCTTATTAATATAATAAGTGATTCTTATGAACAAAACATACAGAATAACTGCTTTAAATGTAAAGTCTTTAAAGATAGATCTTTATTTTATGAACAGTTCTAACAACACAAAAGAGCAAAATAAACATAGAAAATTATAAAAGCAAAGACATCACCTTTTGATCACTAAAGATACTGAAAAAGGAGCCAACAATCAGCCAATATACAATCATAATGTATGTGACTCCTCAATTCCAACGAAAACAAACTTTCCTTTTCTATTAAAATTTAGTTAAATACATAGCCCCTGCCCTAATTAAACTGAATAATTCCATTTTTGTTTACAGATTTGATGAACAAGTTTTTCAGGTGGAAATATGCAATTAATATCTTGAAGTATAAACCCTTTACTTATATAAAAAATTTCATTATTGGAAAATTTTAAACTCTGATTTATCTTTAAACAATTGATTCAAATATGCTATATGCAGAATTTTCATTATAAAATGGTTGACTTTTAGAGGAAAAGTCAACACATAAGGACATGCTGTTAAATTCTCAAGTCATTACAATCTACATTAGATCCAAGATCAGAAAATCATTTATTGGAAAGGGCTAACCAGTTAATTTTTAAGCCTTCAGGACAAATGGTCTCTGTAGCAATTACTTTACTCTGTCATTGTGAAGCAAGCCATGGCCAATATATAAACAAATGAGGGTATTCCCATGCATGATCATGTACGGGCAATGAATTTTAAGAAATTTCACATGCCACAAATGCTATTCTTTTTGTGTTTAAATCAACCACTTATAAAATATATACGTTAGTTAGGGGTATAGCTCATCAATGGAGTACTTGCCTAACATGAGCAAGGCCATGTATTTGATTCCTGGTACTAGAAAAAAATATTCTCTAAAATATTTGGGAATATTAAATTTTAATACAAATACATATTGTTTTATATACAGAAATAAATATTTACCATTCTTTGCCCTTTAACCATACAAAATTAGGCACTGAGTTGTAGTTTGCCAACTTCTTTTAGACACTTTATTATCAAGTCAAAGTAAGTTTTCTTAATAAGGGTTAATATTTCTTTAGTGCCTACCATATACATGAGATTTTATGTATATATTCTCACTTAAGATTTAGAATAACTACAGATACATTATTCCGAATTTAAATATAAGGAAATATAAGTCAAATAAGGAATTTGACCATGGTGATAATATAAAGTTACCTGACCAGAAGTTCAAACCAGGCAGTCTGAATCTAATGCAAACTTAGGTCAGCATGCAAAACTGTCTTAGTTCTTCTGTCACTATTCTGAGTGATAGGTTAAGGCAAAACTGAAGTCTAAACCAATTAAAAAAATATTAGTTCCTATTGAAGAAAATTCTTCTTGAAAGAAATATCACAAAAGGTTAGACTAAAAAAAAAAAAATCACAATTGAGTAGTACTGTGAATGAAAACAAGTCAACTGCTTTTAAAAGTACATATAAGTCAGGTTTGCAAATGCACACCTTTAAGCCCAGCACTCCGGAGGCAGAGACAAGTGGATCTCTGTGAGTTCAAGGCCTGCCTGGTCTATATAGCAAGTTCCAGGTCAGCTGGGACTACAGGGAGATCCTGCCACAAAAAGACCACCAAAAAAAAAGTACATTAAAAAAATTTAGTATTACATAGTTACTTTTTTCCTCCTCATTCATTACCAAACAGAATCAATACCTGAAAACTAAGACAATTCACAAGTGGATGGGTCTACATATTATAAAAACATTAGTATTTGGAAATTTGTTCTTGAAGAACTAAGTGTATTATATAATAGCCAATAACTTCTGTTTACATATATTCTAAGTCTAACAGAAATTAAAACAAGGCTTACACAGTTTATGAAACTAGCAATGGAATACTTTTAGTATAAATCACCTACTTACATTACTTACAATAATCTTATATAACAGTAAGTATTCTAAGTAAATACAACAAAAAATTAGAAATAAGTATTTCTTTTTCTAGAAAGGTTGCCAGCAAGTTTACCAAATGAGCAGATAACTAAATAAATGCTTACATATGTTGTTGATGTAACTTTGCAATTTCTTTTTCAAAATCTTGAGGTTGATTAGGAATGAAAGAATAATCTGAGAGGTAGCCTGGCAAGTTTTCTGACTGACTGTAGTCTCCAAGTTCAGCTAATAAGAAAAACAAAATATTCAATGTTTCAATTATAGTCAAATCAGCAATATCATTAATTCCAGTATATCTCTCAAAGTACAATATGTTATTGCACATTGCCTTAGGCAAATTGCAACAATTCACTTAACATTCTTTTAGGTCTCAATTATAAAGGAAATATTCCAAGAATCAAAGTAACTGCTAATTAATTAGACACTTCATTGCATTTCCTTGGTAGTTTCTATTTCCTAAACAGTAACATGTCTAAAACACTCGTGTATTAAAGGCAATACATTAAATAGACTACAAGGTTGTATGTTATTTGAACTAAAAGTGGGCTAATACTTACACTGAACAGCAAATGAAGCTAAAAGAGCAGCAGTGTTATAAGGGCAGGGCAATCTAAAATAAAACAGAAAATACATAAACCAAAGGTAAATAATTTCAAAAGTACGATAGTTTATATTATACTCCTGACACTCAAGTTTCTATCTGACTTAATTTTAATAATTAAGAAATAAGCTAGGCTTGAACACTCATGATGCTGAAACAGGATTATTGCCAATTTGAGGCCAGCTTGGGCTACCTAGTAAAACCATGTTTAAAAAAATAAAAAAAATAAAAAGACACGCCCCCCCAATCTGATAAAATGAATGAAGACCACACATAACCATTTTTAAAACTTGTTTACAGTAATCATGAATCTATTAATATAGAATTTAAAGTATTTTTAAAGTACTATAAAAATTTTAAAATAGCTCACCTTCCAGTAAGAATGTCTTGCTTAATTTGCAAAAAATACTGGTACCTAAAAAAAAACATATTATTTACAAAAACCATCAATCTGAGTTTTCAGAAATGCTATAGACAAATAAAATTAAATATTTAAATATTTTTTGCAATCTACATACTAGCACAAATAAAGTTAGCACATGTACATATTATTCAAATAGGCTTTTATAAATTGACTACGAATTTCAAAACTTCGCTTCTAAATGAAATTTTATACTTCTGATGTTTTATTTCTATTATGAAACTACTCAAGATTTTTAAGTTATACTGCCGGAGGAAAAGATGGAAGGAGAAACATTCTGAGGTTTGGTATACGTAAAAAGTTGAACCAAAAGTATACAAATTTTGAATACTGATTAGATGAGAGTGCTAAGAATATCATACTATAACCAATAAAAGAAAATCATCTTTTCTACCGAGAGAAGAAGTCAGCTGCAAGGAAAGCCAATATAAGATCATTTTAACTAGCTCCATGATAATATCCAAATTATCAAAGACTAGAATTAAGATTTCCAGAGAATCAGTTATTCATTACTCAAAGAATCAAATCAAACAACAACCAAAAAAAAAAAAAAAACAACAAAGACAAAAAACAACACCCCTCACCCTAATACAAATATCCTGGCTTCACATATTAAGTACATAAACTTATGAGGCTTAATATACAACATTATAAATAATTAATTCAACACTACTTTGTCTCTTGTTAAAAGTTAAAGACAGACTGCTAACATAAGTCAAAGGCAGAGTATGTGATTAGCACACACAAGGACTAACACCACTAAAAAGAAAGAAAAAAAAAATCAAAAAGGTTCTTGAAACAATTTTAAACTTTAGCTTTAAAAGCCATGTGTTTCCCTGATATAATGCTGTAAAATCTAATATAAATAACACTTATACTTACTGAATTTTACTTATATACTTATTTAACAAAGAGAGATTATTCAAGAGAAGCCAGAATTAAAATCCTAGGGTAGTCTATGGGCTAAGGTAAATTCTTAAAATTTGGGAGAGCTTTAACTTCTACATTTAGAAAAATGAAATATCACTTGCCTAGTTTAGAAATTAGAAAGATTTAATTCAAATGATGCTGCATTTACCAATACTGAAGGACATTAAACATGATGGGAGCTCTGGGAAGCCACTGCTTTTCTTCCTATTAATTCAAAATGGTATCTAAAAGTAAAGAAATATAGCACATTTCTTGTTTTATGGAACCTAAACTGGTCCTATTAAATTGGCAGTTGTGGACATGGGTATGCTTTTTACTAATTAGGATTATCACACTAAGGCTCCCAAAACACTAAAGTATCTCTTTTTTAAAAAAAAAAAAAAAAAAAAGAATTTACTAAATTATGTGTATGGGAAGGCACTGTTGCATGTGAGCACAGTGCCTGTGAAGGCCAGAAATACTGGATCTCTCTGGATCTAGAGTTATAGGCATCTCTGAGTTGCCTGAGCTGGGTGCTGAGAATCAAATTCTGTAAGAGCAGCATGAACTCTTAATCACTGAGACATCTCTCCAGCCCAACACTAAAGTATTTGTTAGCCTTGGCTACCTTGCTGTAATACTAGAATTGCCTGAGGAATGTACATGTGCTTATGGTTTAGTTCTGTCTGAGAAACATTACATCAGAATATCTAGCAGTGTGAGGCAGGGCCTGGTAGCACAGGCCTTTAATCCCAGCCCTGGCAAGGCAGAATCAGGTAGATCTCTGTGAGTTCCAGGCCAGCTTAGTCTATATAGTCAATGTCAGAATATACAATTACACTCTATCTCCTTCACTAAAAAAATATCTAGGGATGTAGACAATTTGTGTGATTTAAAGATCTCTCAATTGATTCTAAATTATAATCAGAGTAAAGAATCACTCTTAGTATGCACCTTAAATCCCAGCACTCAGGTGGCAGAAGCAGGAAGATCTCTTGTGAGATTGAGGACAGCCTGATCTACATAGTGAGTTCCAGGCCAGGGGGTTATAGGTAAACCCTGTCTCAAAAAGATCAAAACTCAAAAAAAAAAAAAAAAAAATTACTCTTGGACACTATGGTAAATTTAAAAGTAGCCATGTATCACAACTTACCAAACAGCAACACATAAGACATAAGGAACTTTGAAATAAAACATTATTTCTAATAAATACAAAGTTAGTATCTTATGTTGATGGCTTGAATACAAGTTATTTCCTAACTTGCTGTTACAATTTCACTTTCTTCAAAACTTTCTGACTTATTAGTGAGACAGACCCTCATGATTTTCAATTTTTTAAAACCACATATATACACATTTAGTTTTCGCCAGGAAATTCAACTTTCTGTGTGAACTGTATGCCAAACCTGGCTATTGTGGTTTAAATGTAAAATGTCCCCCACAGGTTACTGTGCTTGATCACTTGTTCCCCAATGGTGGTGCTGTTTTAGAAGACTTGTTAGAGGAAGTAAGTCACTGGCGGGGGGTGGGGGTGGGGGGTTATGACCAAGGTGTTCCTGCTACTCAGCCCGTCCTGCCATGATGGACTGTAACCATTCTTTAAACGCAAGTCAAATTAAATCCTTCCTTAAGTTGCTTCTTGTCAGGTATTTGGACAAAGCAACAAGAAACATAATTAATATACTATAAGTGACAATATTTTGATTATATTAACATCATAAAACACTAACAATATTAGAAATCCAATTTTCAATTGCTGTGTGTTAAATTGTTAATTGTTGTTTCCCATACATTTAAAAGTCTGATAACCTGAAAAACATATTACGGAATATTTTGTGACTTGATTTCAAGTTACTATATAAATCTGGAAATAAAACATATTTAAAATTGTTTTATAATTAAATTTTTATTCATCCAGAGAAGTTTCGTTGGAATTTATGCAAAATTTGTGAAACTTTTACCATACCAAGAATTGCTTATGATGATAAAAAAGCTTATTATTTAATAGCAACAAATATTTACTATTTTTACTATATTTAACATATAAATTGTACTGCTATACATAAAGTATTGTTTTAAAGAGAAAAAAACAACAACCACATAAATGGCAACAACTGGACCTAAGAGCTACAATGGTAAATTAAAGAGCTCTCATAAACCACAATTTTGTTTTCCAAAATAAACTAGCTTGGATTCTACTACTAGTTGCAATGTCAAGACTGCCTAAATCAAGTGCCTATATTTGTTTTCTCATTACTAAAAAGTAACACTAGTCCTTTCCAACACAAAGAAAAGAACTCTTAAGAATTCCTTCATGGTTTTTTTGTTGTTGTTTGCTTGTTTGACTGTGAGACAGGGTCTCCCTGGAGCCCAGATGACCTAGAACTTCTTATACAGACCAGGTTGCCCTAGATCTCACAGACATCTTCCTGCCTCTGCTTCCCCAAGTACGGGATTAAAGGCAAAGGACACTATACCTGGCTCCATCTATTTTTTTTTTAACTTAGTTTTATACTGAAAACTCACAGATCCCCATCTAAGGAACAACACTATGAACTAACTAGTCTTGTTCTTTTGCTGCCCTGCTCCAACATATCATTGAAGTGATTCTAAATATAGGCATTGGTCTATATTCTTATATTTGAGAACTGTGTAGGAGGTATGGTATTCTAATTCTTTATTACATCTTTTTATTTAAATGACTAATCTTTCTTTCAAGTAATGCCATGGGACTAACATTCAGGCTAAAGTAATAACAACAGTCATTATTTCTTATTTACACCCTAAACATTTTATCTAATTCTCAAGGACACTATCAAAATGTCTATCTGAATCATTCTTGTGTACTTGGACAAGTACAACTGTGACTCAGAATGGGCAGTAGAGTGGCATATAGAGGCCAAACTGTGCTAGTATACTGCCTGAAATGTCCTTTATAAAATCCAGTATATTTTCTTTGGCTTTAAAGGTTAAAAACATACTCCTTTACACATGATGGTTACATGTATTTTAGAAATTCTATGTTCTTTTCAGGCATGGTGGTACATGCCTTTAATCCCAGCACTCAAGAGGCAGAGGCAAGGGGATCTTGGTGAGACAGACACTAGCCTAGACTGCATAAGGAGTTCCAGGTGGAAGAACCTGTATATACCCCTATTCAAAAAAATGAAATTCTATGCTCTCCTCAATAAGTAAAACAGATATAGAATATACTTTTATATGGAATAAAAAATACAGGAAACTCTCACTATGCACCATCCCTTGGATACAATTCAGTATCATCTGACTTCCTCATTTACTCACAGCAGGGCTACTTAAACATTGTTCATACAAGAAAAATGAATATTTTTATAACTCTGGAGGCTGCTTGTGGCTCAAGGGTGTAGCCTGAGTTTCTAATTGCCAAAAACTCTCCCAGTCATCCAAAGAGAGAGGATATAGTTATCATGGAACATGTATAAATTATTCTGTATGCTGGTTCAAGAGTTCAGCATGGTCACCTACCTTTGCCTAATTTCAAATTTTCACATTAGAGCTTTAACAATGTTTTCAAGAGAAAGAGTTCCATAGACCCACCTTGTATATTCTTCTTGTAACTTGTTGGGGTCACTTACAAAAAATTTGACTCTAAAGTTCAAACTGTAAGGAGATCCTCCTAGAATAAAAGCAGTTCTAATTAATCAGATTATATTAATCCTTTATCTTTATAAAACGTATTTTCAATATATCAATAATACACTCACTCTTTAGTTGCTTCCTTATTGGTTTGTTTGGATCCAGCCACCTCTGAAAGATAAAGAAGTGAGATTTCATTTTTCCCCTAGGGAACTAAAAACCAGTTCTTATAAATATGTTCCACTTGAAGATTCACACTGATTTATTAAACTAGAAAGGGTTAAATGGGGTGGGGAATGGGAAGGGAGGGCAGAGGAGGGATAACTAACACTAAAGGACTTTAGAAAAAGCCATATGCAAAACTACCACTATAGAAGTTTCATATATATATATATATATATATATATATATATATATATCATAAGAAGAGATTAAAATATATATATATATCATAAGAAGAGATTAAAAGGAGCTATCCTATAGTTGGGGATACTGTCCTTTTTAGACATCATAGGCTAAAAGGGAGGACCCCTCAATGTCAGGAATGAACTTTCTCTCTATAAGCTTCTGACCAGGGATACCACAGACCCTCAAACAATACTGCTCCTGCAATACAGTATTGCTCCTGCTCTTGGTTACCCACCAGAACTGGATGGTAAGGCCCTATTGCTCTAGACATTACATATATGAGATGTAGAACAAGAGAAATCAAGCTGTACTGACTTCAATCAAGGCTTCATCTCTACTGGCTAGCATTCATAGTGATGGAAGGTGCTATGCATGGTGCTGAAAAGAATAAGTAATCATCAGTCTTACCCAGCTGTGAATCTTATGAACTAGAATAACTGGCTTGGCAAGATAAGGCCACTGGTATAACAGATATTATGGGAATATCCACTACTCTTTAATTGGATTTAGGTTTGCTTCTTAGGATGGAGCCCATACCTGACACTGATATCAGATCTGAGACTAGACAGGTCACAGGACATAGAGGAGAACCTAATACTAGTTTTTACCTAATACTAGTTTTCTACTAAATAGCTTTCATATTAAACTGACTCTTAATGACTTATTGTTATACTCATAGATTAATGCACCTCTCAGCTCTCATCAGAGAAGTTTCCTTATGCAACAGATTGTGACTAATACAGAAACCCTCACCTGGCCAACATGTAGAGAACAATGGGCTACAGAGTGTTTAGCCCTGAATAGAATACCTACATCATACTTCTACCTCCCAAGGCTCAGGGATCATTGAGAAGATGGGGAGGAAAGACTGTTAGTGACAGAGGTGGTGGATGACCACAAGGAACAGTTTTCCAGACTGCTGGTTAGTTACTCACACAACTCTCAGCCATGGTGACAGCATACCTAAGTCTCATGCAAGGTCAAAAAATCTCAGCATAGACATGAGGAAGTAGGTAAGTAGTTCCAACCCCACTTAAATAAACTGTGACAACAGATGACAGCTGGGAGGAACAGAGACTGACTCTTTCAAACATGGATTCTAAGTAGGTCAACCAGGCTCCAGTGGATGAACTCACACTGAAGGACATTTGGAGACATAAATTAGACTTGGTAGGCCTTATTACATATATATAATAAAGTACATTAAATTGGGTAGGGGCAATAAGGGGAGGTGCAGATAAGGGGAGCGATCTAACTACCATCAAATTATATTGTATGAAAATCATAAAATTCTAAATTAAAAATAGAAATTTAAAAACTGAATTTTAGAAAAGGCTTTAGTAGAAAAAAAATTAGAGGCAATATTTCATATCGAATATAATAAAACTGTCAGAAGTTATTGCATATATTTATGACAATTTTAAGATTTTTGATTTCCAAATAAAATTATACAACACAGAACAACCTCTGTTTCAAAAATAAAAATGTTTTAAGATCCACAGCAAGCTGAAATAAAATAAAATGTGAGGCATTATACTCACATTTACGCATAATTATAACTAAAGAATTAGAAATTTTACTGTAACAGAAAGTCCTTGGTTAGGTGTTAACTATCCTGTGTTGACTGAAACAGCTTTTCATCTGCTATCATGGGAGTTTGTTATCAAGTAAAAGAGATAGGCCAAAATAGCAAAGTAAACATGCTATAATTGAAAACAACAACAACAAAAAAGGGAATTGAATATTCTATGCTGGTTTATAGAAAATAACTGAGTAGCTAGAAGCTATGTGACATACTTTTGATAGTCTTCTTTGAAGGCCTTTCTGAGGAGATAGTATCTTAAGTTACCATGGAGTGGTGAGGCAGCTAACTAAAAGCTAGAGCAGGACTTGAAATTGATCATCCCAAGATGGTACATTCAAGAAATAACATGGCTGAATAGTACTATGACTGAATAGAAGTTTGAGGTGGAACACATAAAATGAGATCATTTTAAGTCATAGTAATGACTTTATACCTTGTACCGAGAAAATTATCAAGAACAATAAAACAAAGGAGTATCAAAAATTGCATTTTAAGACTACCCTAGTTTCTGGATGGAAGATGGAAGCAAGAGATGATCAGAAAAGAAATTAGAGTGCAATTAACCTTGGCCAGAACCTAGACCAGAAATAAGGATGGTGGCAGAGTTGATAGAGAAGAACTGATAAGTTATAATTATGCCTTAAAGGTAGAATTAACCGTATTTGATGTGTTAGATAAAACACATCATAGACAGAAAAGATCCATGGACTGCTTCTGTTTGTCATTAAAATATAGTGGGGCTGGGATTAAAGCTCAGTGATAGAGCTCTTGCCTACCATGTACAATTCTTAAGTTCAGTTCTCAACACTGCTGAAAGCTGAGGGTATCAAATAGGGTTGTGGGAGTTAAGAGTTATAAACAACGATACATGACTTATGTCTCTGCAGTACTTTGAAAACAGCACCACATTTACTGTCTCTTTAATTTTTCAAAACAGAAACATTGGCAGTTAAAATATTTTCTGAATTCAGTTATAATTTCTTGGAAATAAATCTTAACTGGCATACAGAAGTATTTAGGGTAAGATATACACACAAACTCCAGCTCTGGGGTCCAATGCCCTCTCCTGCCTTCTGTGGGTATTACACGCACATTCAGGCAAAACACTCATACACGTAAAAATAAATTTTAAAAATTTTAAAAATATATGCCATTTAAGTATATAACGACATTCGATCTTGATCATAATGAAAGAAATTAAAAGGAAATATGTATTACGTTCTTTTTGTTCTCAGTAGGTAGGTATGGTTGGCTTTAGACTTACAATCTTCAAGCCTCAGATTCAGGAATGCTATGATACAGGCATGCGCCATCACACCTGGCTTTCAGTAGTAACACTGAAAAGACTTAAAGCTGTGGATTTAGGTGTTGACTATTCTGTTAGATAGAACAGTAACAAGAACATGAGGAAAACAGCTTTTGGGAACAGAAAACCAACCTTTCCAATAGAGGCAACTTGGAAATAGTGGTGAAAATATAAAATATATATACAAACCCAGCACTACTTTATATGTAGCATTTCTAATTGCAGCACATGTGGTATAAAATTTGCCAAACGAATGTGTGTATTTCTGTTATAGGAATTTCACATGAATGGAATCATACAATAATAGCCTTTTCTGCTTTCTGCTTTCAAGAGTATAATGCTCTCAAGGTTCATCAATGCTGTAATACGTGATACTTCATTTTTCATGACTGATGTGTTTCTATCTTTTTGCTATTATGAATAATATTTTGATGAATAGCTCTCTGCAGTTTTTCTGTTAATACATATTTTCAGTTCTCTTGGGTATATACCAAAGAATGGTAGTGTGAAGAACTATCAAACATTTCTACAGCAGTTTCACTATTTTATATTTGCCCCCTACCAATATTAGTTCCAATTTCTTCAAATCTTTATCAATGTGATCTATCTAGCTATCTGTCTATCAATCAATCAATCAATCATCAGGGTCTCACTATGCTGCTTAGGCTGGCCTCAAATTCTTAAAGGTAAGCTACTATCCTGCCAAGTAGCTGTGATTATACACATAATCTCTGGATACAGCAACATGAGCTTTTTAAAATTATTGCCATCCTAATGAGTGAGCAATGGTATGTTACCGTGTTTGAATTTCATTTCTGGTTGTTGTGATAAAATAGCCTGACAAAAGCAACTTACAGGATAAAGGGTTTATTTCAGTTCACTGTTCCAGGTTACAATGCATCACAGCTGGGAAGTCACAGCTGCAGAAGCATGAAGCAGCTGGTAATATCACATCCAAGGTCAAGAGCAGAGAACAATTAACTCATGTATGCTTGTGCTCTGCTTACATTCTCTTTTTGATATACTTAAAAGATTGTGTCAGGTTGACAATTAAAATCAACCATCAGAAGCTTAACTCATGTGTGCTTGCGCTCTGTTTACATTCTCTTTTTGACACACCTAAAAGATTGTGTCAAGTTGACAAAAATCAACCATCAGAAGCTCCTTTTTAGTGCTCAGTAATGTTCTACTGCACAAACATACTTTTAGACAGCTTATTCTGTTTACTTAATATTTACTGCTATGAACATGTAAACACTAATTTTTGTGTGGAGACATGCTTTTAATTCTTAGGTATATACCTATATAGGAATGAATTTTTTTTAAGATCCATTTTTTATTCTTGTTTATGTGTATGTGTGTGCACACAGAGGCCAGAAGGTGTCAGGTCCCCTAGAGATGGAGTTACAGGGAGTTGTGAGCTACTTTGCATAGGTGCTATGAACTGAACTCAGGTCCTCTGCAATAGCAGCAAGTGCTCTTAACCAGTGAGCCATCTTTCCAGTCCCAGGAATGGAATTTCTTATAGAAACTGCTTTGTTACATTTTGAAAATAAGTATTATAAACACCAGCCATAGGAGCACATGTGCATGCATGTGAGCATGCACACTCAAATGTACACGAGTACATGCATGTATGTGAATGTGTGTGCGTGAGGAAGCTAGTGGCCATTCTTGGGTGTTGTTCCTCAGGAGCCATGCACATTATTTTTTGAGATAAGGTCTCATCCTGGGACCTGGAGTTCTCCAATTTGACTAAGCTGGGTGCTCGGCAAGCTCTAAGGATACTCCTATCTCCACTTGTCCAGTGCTGGGATTAGAAGTTGTGTACCCAGCTTTTTACGTGGGTACTAGGGATAGAACTCAGGTTCTCATGATTGTGCAATAAGAACATTACTGCTTGAGCTATCTCCCCAGTCCTTCAGCTTTGTTCTTATGTAAATGGGCACATTATTGCCTATAGCTACAGACTATTTCACAGAGCCAAGAACTGTTATACCAACTGGAATTGTGCTGTACCCAAGAAAAGACTTTGCATTGTAAGAGTGTGTAGCATTTTTAATAAAATATTAATATCTAGAAAATAGAAATATTAATAGTTAATAAGTGTGTCAATTCATGGAAGTTTTTATTTAAGCATGGAGCTGTTTCTAGTCTTCCCAAAGTCAATTTCTTTGTATGTTTGTTTTGAGACAGGATCTTTCTGTAGCCCCAGCTATCCTAGAACTTGCTATGCAGACCAGACTCACCACCTAAGTGCTGGGATTAAAGGAATGCGCCACCATACCCAGCCGAAAATCAATTTCTTATTCCATTTTCTTGGTTGTATATCTAGTTGATACTATTTTTCTAAGCATATTAATTTTATATATGCCAAAATGTAGTACTGCAATTTCCCGTGTAGCCTATGACATGTACAATTTGAAAAGGATTAGGTGATTAACTGGTTAAACTTGTTATTTATATTCCTATGTTTAAAGCATTCATTTTCCATAGCATCTACTATATCTTAGGTAGCTGAGTTTTGGGGCATTATTTTTTAATGAGGCAATTATATTTCAATTTCCTAAATTCTTTGTTGTTTTCTTACATGAATGAGATATCCTACCTAATCATGCCAATGTACACTGAAATCTGTGTACATGTTTGTGTATATGCACGTATGTTGGTGTATGGGTGCATGTGGAAGCCAGGGGCCATGTTGGGTATGTTCCTCAATCACTCTTCGCTTTTTTCATTTTATTACATTTTATTTGGGAGAAGGGACATGCACACTAGGGTGTGTGGAGGTCAAAGCACAACTTGGGAAACTAGGTTCTCTCCTTCCACCATGGGTATCAATGGGATGGAACTCAGGTCATCAGGCATGGTAACAAGTGCTTTTACACACTGAACATCTTGCCACCTTAGTTTTTTAAAGTATTTTCTATTGAATTTTTTAGTATTTCATACAAAACATATTAATACTCCTTCCCCTATCTACACAACCCTTCAAAGTCCTCCCATTGGATTTCATGCATTCTGTCATATATTTTTAGGCCTATCATGTCAAACTAGGTAGTCAGATGTCCCTCAGTGCAAGCTATCGGCTAGGGTCTAGTCAGGCTAAATAAAGTCTCTCATTTAAAGATCAGTTATCCCTCACCAGCAATTCCAACAGTTCCTCAGCTAAGGGTAGGACTTGCTGCCCATTTTCCTAGTTCTATGCTGGGTGTTTGTGTGTGTGTGTGCTTTATTTTATGTGTATGTGTGTATGGGTTCTTTTGTAATTCCATATGAATTTTAGAATTTTTTTTCCTAATTCTGTGAAGAATGTCATGAAGATTTTAACTGACACTGGAATTAATCTAGAGATTGCTTCTAGTAGGATGGTCATTTTCACAATATTAATTCCTCCAATCCACGAACCTGGGAGGTGTTTCCTTCTCCCGGTGTCTTTCTCAGTCTTTTTCTTAAAAGATTTTAAAATTTCATTGTAGAGATCTTTAATATCTATGGTCAGATTTATTCCTAAAATATTTTGAAGTTATTGTGAATGAGACGGTTTCCATAAACTGTTCCTTCAACTGCTTGTCACTGGCATACAGAAACGCTACTGATTTTTGCAGACTGATTTTGTAACCTGCCACTTTACCAAATGTGTGATCATTTCTAGGAGTTTTCTGATGGATTTTTTAGATCTCTTATGTATAATATCATATTATCTGCAAATAGGGATAGCTTGACATCTTTTCCAGTGAGTTACACTCCTTTAACTTCCTTCTCTTGTCTTACTGTTCTAGCAAAAACTTTAAGCACTATATTGAAAAGGAATGGAGATTGTGGACAGGTTGTCTGGTTCCTGATTTAATGGGAATGATTTTGGCCATGGGTCTGTTGTATATAGCTTTAATTATGTTGAAGTATGTTCCCTCCAGTCCAATTCTCTCTAGGATTTTTTATGTAAATGCATGTTAGAATCTGTCAAAATTACCTTTTCTGAATCTTTTGATATGACCATGTGATTTTTGCCTTCAATTCCATTTATATTTATTCCAATTATTGACTGACATATATTGAACCATCCCTGCCTCTCTGGAATAAAGCCAACTTGATTATGGTAGATGATATTTTTGATGTGTGTATGTGGTTTTTAAGTACTTTTTGAGAACTTCTGCATCTGTGTTTATTAAGGATATGGATCTATAGTTTTCTTGTGTCTTTATCTGGTTTTAGTATTACAGTAATGTTGGCTTCATAGAAGGAGTTTGGAGAATCTGGGCATGGACTTTTTTTTTTTTTAAGTTGGGATGTTTTGTATGACTGTTTCAATTTTCTTATTTGGTATGTTGATCTCTTCTTGGCTTAGCTTTGGTGGTTTCCATGAATTTAGATATTCATCCATTTTCAAATTTCAAATTTAATAAGAGTATAGGTTTTTAAAGCATTCCTTTGTATGTTCTGGATGTTTTATTTCTGTTGTGATGATTCTTCTTTCATCTATGATTTTGTGGATTTGGATTTTTTTCTTTTTTAAAATTTATTTATTTTGGTTAACTGAGCTAAGTATCTACCTTGTTTATCTTTTCAAAGAACCAGCTCTTAGATTCACTGATTCTTTGTACTGTTTTCTTTGTTTCTATTTCATTAATTTCTGTCTGATTTTTATTCTTATTTACTGGGTTGTAGTTTGGTTTATTCATGTCTTTCCAGATCCTTGACTTGCACTGTTAAGTTTCTGATTTTTTAACATAGGCACTTAGAGCTATAAAATTCCCTCTTAGAACTGCTTTTAAAGTATCTCAGAAATTGTGTTGTGTTGCATTATCATTTTCATTTAGTTCCAGGAACACTTTTAGTTCTTAATTTCTGCTTTGACACACTCCATTCATCATTCAGGAGTATGTTGTGTAAACTCCATGAGTTCATGGACTTACTAGTGTTTCTTTTGGTGTTGATTTTATGCTTTACTGCACTGTGGTCTGATAGAATTTATTGAACATGGAATTATTTCAATGTTTTTGCATTTGTTTAGGTTTGTTTTTCTGTCCCAGTGTGTGTTCAATTTTAGAAAACTTCATTGGGCTGCTCACTAGGAGGTGTATTCTTCAGTGCTTCAGAGAATATTGAGTAGACTTTCTGTTAATTCCATTTGTTGTATGGTATCATTTAATTCAGATGTCTGTTTATTCTTTGTCCAGTTGATCAGTCTATTTGAGATAGTGGGGTACTGAAGTCATTATTACTGAGTTGGGTTTAGTCTGTGTCTTAACGTCCTGTAGTATCTGTTTTTATGAAACTGGATGCACTAGGGTTTGGTACATAATATGTTCATAATGTTATATTTTCTTGGTTAACTGTTCTTTTAATCAGAATGGAATGTCCTTTTTATCTCTTCTGTTTAGTTTTAGTTTGAAGTTTATTTTGTCAAGACATTAGAACTGCAACACCTGCTTGTTTCTCAATGCCATTTGCTTGAAATGCTTTTCTTTTCATACTTTCACACTAAGATGGTGCCTATCGTTGAAGATGAAATAAATTTCTTGCAGGTAACAGAAAGGTGAATTTTGCTTTTTAATCCATTCAACTAGCCTCTGTCTTTTCACTAGGGAGACCACTGATATTGAAAGTTATTGAAAGATGTATATTAGTTACCATGATTTTAATTTGCTTGCATTCTTGGTCTAATTTTGTGTTTCCATAATTATACCTTTATTTTCTTTCTGTTGCCCCTTGGGTATAGTTATTCCTTTCTTTAGTTCTTTCTAGTGCTTGGAGTATTTTCTGGAGGGCTGGTTTGGTGAACATCAATTCTTTCAGCCTATTCCTGTTATGGAAGATTTTTCTTTCCCTTTCAACTATAATAGTTTTGCAGGGTAAAGTATTCTGGGTTGGCATCTATGATCATTTATAACTTGGTATATTTTGGTCTAGTCTCTTTTAGCTTTTAAAGCTTGCATTGAAAAGTCAGTTGCAATTCTGATGGGTTTTCCTTTATCTGTGACTTGTTTTTCTCTGGTTCTTTCAGTATTCTCTCTGTTCTGCATGCTTAGGGCTTTTATAATGATATGTTGTTTCTTTTCTGGTCTGGTTTTATTTGGTGTTCTATGTGTTTCTTATCTGAGTATGGGTATGGCTTTCCTTAATTTTTGGAAATTTGCTTTTATAATCCTGTTGAAGATCTGGTCAATACCATTTACCTGGGATTCTTCTCCTTCGTCTATGCCCATGATGCATAAATTGGGTCTTTTCATGGTGTCCCATACTTCCTGCATATTCCATTCCTGCTTTTCTTTTTTAAAGAAAAAAAAATAATATTATTTGGCTTTAGCAGTCCAATTCTGCAACTTTATCATCCAATCTTGATATTCTGTTTCATTCAATTATGACAAGCTTTCTCCTGATGTTTCAAATTGGCCTACTGAGTTTTTCACTTCCTTCTTCATTTCAATATTTCTCTCTCTTTTGTGAATTCAGTCAGAAGTTTATCACTGTCCTCTTTTCGTTCTTTGAGTTGTATGTTATTTAGATTCCTTGAATTCTTTGATCACATGTATGAATGTTCTGGGTCCTGGGTTCCCTCTAGGAAGTTCTCATTGTGGAACTCTTCTATAGGACTAGTGGTAGCATATTATTTTGGTTTTTCATATTATAATTTTTTTCATTGTGGTTTTAGCATGTGAATTTCTTTTGTTGCTTATGATTCTGGTATGAAACTCAAGCCTTCCTTTGTTAAGTTGACATTTGATTCTGTTTGTATTATTGATACACCTTGGTTGCTTTCTGATAGGGTAGGAAAAGTTAGACTAGGCTTCAGAATCTTTTGATTTTATATTGGAGGGACCAGAAGGATCCAATCAGACTACCGAGGAGCTCTCCAAGAAAGCAAGTGGCCCTGGATAGTTAAGGGCACTTTAGTAGCCTAAGATGGATAGTGCCAAGGTCCAAGGAGAAAAGATGGGAAATGGATGTGATGGTTCCTGTTAGTCAGCAGGGGAGCCTAAGCCCTGGAGCAGTGGGTGGGACTGCAGATGGTTCCAAAGCAGGGGGCTGGGCATGGCATGATTTGGACAGCTCACTCCTGGTGGCCCAGTAAAGAGTCAAGCGTTCTCAGCAGTCTCAAAAGGTCTGCACACAAGGAGAGGTGAAGGGACAAGGAAGTCCTAGCCACTCCTTCAACCTTACTTTTTGAGACAGGACCAGTAAGGAAGTCCCAGGATCCTACTGTCTCTCCTTTCATAGTGTTGGGATTACAAATATATGTTGTTGTGCCCAGCTTTTTACATGGGTTTGGGAGGATCAAACTCCAGTTCTCATGCTTATATAGCAAATACTTTACCAAATGAAGCAGTCTCCCCAGTTCAAAAGTCACGGTTTTATACTAATATTTATTATGCACTTACTAAGGCTACAAGCCTGGTCCTATGCAATCTACACGTAAAAACTCACTCCATTTTTTTCATCTTTATAGACTGCTCTCCCCCAATATAAAATATTTGTTTTACTCACTTGAATACATGTATTTCATGGTGTTGCTTTTTCTCAAACATTGGTGTCTATTTTGTTAAGTGCTTATTTTTATATGAAATTCTCTATAAGATTCTTTGTGAATACTTTGCGGAAAGAAGGCAACATAAATAGTTTGACTCTAACAGTAAGTTATACACTATGCTGCTACTAGGTTCTAATACCTAGTCTCCTAAGCAAAGGGACTTTCTTATTCAATTGAGTATTACGAATCCACCAGGAACATTGGCTGACCACTACAAGTAATCACACTTTGTGGTAGACATTACTAACCGGTCACTGGGTAGAGGTGAAGTTGCCCCCACTAGCTGCTTCTGTAATAACATACCCTCTCACAAATACTACCTTGTCAGACACAACAAGTTACCTGCCTGCTCATAGCTGAATACGTAAAACTCTGAAATTTGGCAGTTTTGTGATCTCAGGTAAATTACTTATTTCTCAGTACCTCATTTTTCCTTACAAGATGAGGATGACAGTATTCAACTCAGTGTTAAAAATTGGAGAACTGAAATACTTAATGCACTGTAATTGATGTTACTCAGACTTCCATTTTGCTACAGAAACATTTCTATCTTCTTTTTGTAAATGTTTTTTATAATACAAGGTTTTAAATAGTTCTGTAAGCTTATATCTGAAGCAATCCATGAAACAATGGCAAACACACACACACACACACACACACACACACACACACTTTCAAAATAAACAAAGCAAGAAATTTTGAGTCAGGAAATCAGAATCAGGATTTCTTCTGAAACTGGATGACAAAGACAGTCTTTCCTCTAGTAAAATGGCTTTTTTTTTGTTTAAGGATTGTAAGAACTGCACATTAGAAAAATGTCTTGTCAATCTACATGCGGCCTTAGATTAAATGTACATAAACTATTGACAGCATATGGTGAGATCCAAGTCTTTTTGTGTTTTCTTTTTTTCCCTCCAATACTTTCAACTCTTGTCTTTTAAAAAAAAGATTTATTTAAGATTGTGATGGTGGTAGTACTTTGTCAGGTAGTGCCTGATGAAAACTGTATGCTGAAAACAGGTTCCATTAATTTTGCTGGATCCACAGCCATATTTTCCTTTCTTTTGGGGGAAAGAATCTCATTAGCAAAATTTTTTATTACATGTTTAATTGTGTGGGGAGGGGGACATACATATGCCATAGTGCATGTGTGTCAGTGAAAAGACAATTTGGCAGAGGAACAGAAAAAAAGGAAAACTATCCCACACAACATAATTTACCAGAACACCTTTAAGAATTAATGAAACAAACTACTGAAGTAATACATATTTATCAAAGAACAAGGTTAAATTGTATATCCTAGGGTTTATATAAAGGAATATAAGGTAAATTTAAAGTCTCAATCTCAATGCAATTCAACACACACATGCATGCATACACACACACACACACATCCCACAATAAACTGTAAAAAATGGTATAGAGTTTGTAAAATGCTATTAGAATGAGAGTTAAATCCCTCCTTGATACCTCACTTAATCAATCATAACTAGATCAGTAAGATCTGTTGACTTCTATATCTAACTTATGTCTAGCACTTTACTTTTCTTCATTCCTTATAGCAAATCATTACTTTTCAAAATGATTTTAGTATTCAAACAATATTCCAACTGTCAGCTAGACTGTACATAGACATATGTACTTAGAAGTACAAGTCTCATGTTTTTGCTGCATAAATAAATCCTTAGGTAAATATAATGTTAGGGATTAAAAGGAACTTCATGGGAAGCTGGAGAGATGGCTCAGTGGTTCAGTGCACTGGCTATTCTTGCAGAAGACCTGGGTCCAAATCCCAGCACCCACATGATGGCTAATACCTGTAATGAGTTCCAGAGGTTCTGACACCCTCTTCTGTCCTGTCTGTAGGCATGGCATGACATAGGAACACGAAATACATACATAGGAAATAAAATAATAAATAAAGCAAAAAAAATTTTAATAAAAGGAACTTGATGATCTCATATGCTGTTTATGCACTTTTTACTCATCAGCTCTACATTACAGCCAAATAAACTTCAACAAAGTCCGAAATATAGTATTCCTGCCAGTGTACCTCAAATTTCTGTATATGCTGCTACTACTTTATGAAAGTCTCTTAGATCCTTCTATTATTCCCTTCAAAATAGTGTTAAAACAGACCCCACTACCACCACATTCACCATCAAAGAAGTTTAGCAGGCTACCAAAGAAGAACAAGCAATAGTAAATTAGAATCTGTAATACAGAAAGAACTTATGAAAGAAATACAAAATACTGACTTGTGAAGAACAAGCATTTTAGTAACTAATGTTAAATCACACATTGGTGAAATAATGATCATTTCCAATGTGATTTTTCTTGGATTTACTCAAATCTGATAGGACAAAAGAACCTTGAGTTATATAAAAGAAATCTTCAACAGATAAATCAAACTGTTTTAAATGAATTAGGCTACACTTCAGTATTCTTAACCCCTACTTTATTGAATTAGAGCAATGAATTTTCAAAATGTGTTTCTTAGACTAGCAACATTAATAATAAGAACTTGCTTCAAGGCAAATTCTTGAATTCCATGCTAATTTTTCCAAATCTGAAATTCTAGGCACAGGGCCCAGAAACCTGTATTTTAAGAAGTCTCCCAGGTAATTCTCATACAATTCCAAATTTGAAACTCACAAAGTTTGGGGTAAATAAGTAAATATATAATAATCACAAAGCAAACTATCAGCTGAACCTGCAGAAAAATTAAGCTAACAGTTATCTATGATCTAATCTTTATATGACAATTAGAATATACACAAAATTGAAATGCACAAAAAATCACAAAACATTAAGGTATTAATAAACAGCATGATAATAAAGGCCACTAAAGAACCTTACCTCAACTACTTATAAAACTAATAAAATTATGCATAATGAACATTACCTTGATCATTATTTTCCTCACTCAAAATACATTTACTAAAAATTAATATTACACAAAAAATTATGATAAGCCAAGTGTGGGGGTGTACACCCATACCCCAGCACAAGAGAGAGAGAGAGAGAGAGAGAGAGAGAGACAGAGAGACAGAGAGACAGAGAGACAGAGAGAGAGAATAGGATTGACACTTCTAAGCCAGCCTGGTGTACAGAGTGATGTCCTGTTTCAAAAGACAAGTAGAAAAGAAAAAGGAAAAAAATCATCCTACCAAACAAAAGATGTTATGTTAAAAAAATAAAGTTATGGTAAATTAAATATGATAGACTTCAGATGCTGGCTGGAGTGATGGCTCAGTAATTAAGAGCACTGGCTGCTTTTTGCAGATCAGGTTTTGGTCCCTAGCACCCACATGACAGCTAATGACTACTCCAGTTCCAGGGGATCCTACACTCTTCTGGCCTCTGCAGGCCCTGCATTCACATGGCACACATACACATGTAGGCAAACCACTCATATACATAAAGCAAAAATAAATTATAACCAAAAATAAATAAATTTTTAAAGTATTTAAAAATTGACAGACATAAAAAAGCTAAAGCTTTTATATATATATACATATATATATGTATATCCGTTTAGATGTAATTTTGTTAGTTGTATTAGAATTCATTATCAAGGAAAACACTAACAAGACAGCTAGCTATAATTCTATATTTGTTATGAAATAAAAACAAGATGTTTGGTAAGACCAACTATCTGCAACCACATGGTGCACATATATACACTCAGGTACACATATACACACATAAAATAAAATTTAAAAAAAAATCTTGAATGTTCTTTTCAATTTTCAAATAAGCTTAATTAAATTACTTTTAATGCCTATTTGCCAGAGGTAAATGTTAGTTTTGATCTTCTAAAACTAGTACATACATATCATATAGAATATATATATACATTATATATACACAAGTACATGGGATATACAACACATATAAATTTTAGATTTAAAACTGAACTAAAGATAGACAAAAATTCTTTAAGAATCTTACTGAATTCCTTTTGAGCATTGGTGGTAATTTTGTTACATGTTCTCATCTCTCCTTAACATGTACAACTTAATCATGATCTTTTTGTTTTAACGTACATGCATATGGGAGGGGGGTGGTACCACAGTGTCATGTGAAGGTTAGAGGATAATTTTGGCTTCTGGGAATCAAGTGCAAGCTCAGACTGAGGCTTATATGACAAGTGCCTTTACCTGGAGAGTCATCCACCCATCATCTCTTGAAGAAACTTTAGTTGTAGAGAATAGTTGGAATTGGATAGATGGGAGCTCAAATCTTTTCCTTTTACATTTAAAAATCGTTAACACTTTTTTCACTATAAAAACTAAATAAGATATTATACAAAAAAACATTTAATTAATTAGTATATCTGAAATAGACCTTTCATAAATACTACTCCCTATTCCTTTCTCTTGAAGAATGGCATCCTTTTCCTTTAGTGCATTAACTCTTCTCAAAGCCGTAGTATAATTTCACATTAAAGATTATGGGGGGAGATGGCTCAGTGGGTAAGAATGCTTGCTATGCAGTTTGAACCCACATTAAAAAGATGGGCACAGCTACCTTAGGCTGAAACCCTAGCTCTAGGGTGGGAGATAAGAGACAGGTGAAACCCAAAAGCTTGCCAGTAAGCCAGCATAGCAGGGAAACACAGCACTCCTCTCCCAAAAAACACAAACAGGGATGCACACACATTTGTGTGCAAGACAATTAGGAGACATAATTTATGAGATCTGTATTCTATGGGGCTGGAGAGAAAGCTCAGAGTTAAGAGCACTGGCTACTCTTGCAGAGGACTCAAGTCTGGTTCCCAGCACCCACATGGTAGTTAACCACAATGCATAACTCCAGTTCCAGGATCCAATGCCTTCTTCTGGCCTCCAAAGCCATTATGCATTTGTTGCACTTAGAAATATGCAGGCAAAATACTTACACAGAAAAGATTTGTATTCTAAAGGTTCTTCCCTGGCAACATTTTGGTTTTGTATAGCTTTTTCTGAACATTTAAATATTAAGTCACAATATATCAGTTCTGGGGGTGGGGAGGACTGGCACAAAAAGTTAGGAAACAAGGTCTTGGTTTCATTAATGCCAGAAGGAGTTTAGGCTTTATCTCCTTAGATTCAAATAATGGCTCCTGAAAAATACAAGTAGAGCAACTGATAAAACCTTTTTTAAGACTTTAAAAGTCTATGAGGCTTACTTTCCTGGAAGAATTATTTTAGATCAGAAGTAAGTGGACCCTGGACTTCGGATGCAAACCATGTGGGAAAGAATGCTCAAAATAGGAAAGACAATGTAAGAAAAAGTAGAATATAGTAAAAGGATCAGTAAACTTCAACATTTTTCTACTTTCCAACATTTACCCTGGTATACTTAGGTTTATAACAGAAATATCTTCTGGTATCCAAGTTTTATAGTGATAGAATTTTTAAAAAATCTTTTACAGCAATATTATGTGATCTCATTATTAGTCATTCTGGAATACTTTTTCATGAAGGATGGTCTTTGTGCTTTTGTTTTTTCTTTTCCTTTGGTCTTTTAGAGACAGGGTCTCCCTGTAGCCACAGCTGGTCCTGAACTCACAGAGACCTGCCTGCCTCTACCTTAAAGGCATGCACCGCCACAGCCGGCTTGTATTCACACTATTGACAGTGACTACAATAGTAAGGGAACTGGTCTCTTCTTTGTTCAATTCTCCAGTCCACCTAAAGGTAGGTCGAAGGCTAGAGGCATGGCATAGGAAGTTCAGCAAAATAATTTAAGAACAAGTTCATTGTTTTCTCTTAATGCAGCACACACTCAGAACCTGCCTGGCATCTGATCTGCCTCCCTGGGAAAGGTTATATTATTGCCACTTCTACTCCATCTTTACATGGTCTTATTTATGAATAAATGATGATTCTGAGCACTTGGAGTCATCTGGCGAGCACATTAACATATAAGGAAAGTCTGTTTTTGTTTTAGTTTTCACAGATACTAGCTAGTTGGTCCTCAGTTTGTTTTTATTCACATCACCCATAGTTTTCCTTGGTTGGTTTGTAATACAAAATCAACAAACGATGTCAAGAAAACAAACAGTAGCATTTAACATTTCACATTTATTAACAATTGACTCAGAACCAGAATCCCAACTATGGGAGGAGAGCAAGCCTACTTTTTTCATATTCTCCTAAACATTATTCGTATTTTCTATAGCCATTCTATTAAAATTAACCTTATAACAGAATTTTAAAAAACTTAACCAAAGAACCTTTCTTCAATCTCCAATTTTTTTCTAAACAGTACAAAATAAAATGGACTCCTATTGAACAACTGTGGTAGTATAGTACAGTAACTTCAGTATTTGGGAAGTTGAGGCAGGAGGACTAAGGCTAGCTTCGGTTACACTGCAAGACTGCCTTTGAGAGAGACGCAAGAAGAGAAAAACAAAGAAAAAAAAAGGACCCTCTTATTAATCAAAAGGATATCATGTTTTTAAAATCTCATGGTCTGACCACATAAATATACAAAGAATGTAGCTAGAAAGCACCCTTCATCTAGATTCACAATAAATATTTCTTTAGTATAGTTCATAAAACTTAATTGTCAAAGTATCTGTAAGATTCACCACATCTTATCTTTTATTTCTATGATCTGGTGTTTACAATGAGAAGAATCATGACTGTGGTTACTAAAGAACAGGTAAAAAAAAAAAATCTAAGGAACTTAAGACCAAGGATTTGTGCCACTCTGAAATTGAATCTCTCATTTAGGAGTCTTTTTAAAATAGTCTTGCATGAAAACTTTACACTAACAAATTAAGATTTTCATTAGATTATCTATGAATATCAAAAAGAAATCCTCAATTTGATTTCAATTCAGACTAATTTGTGTAAGTCTCAAGATATATAAATTTCTATGCACAGTTTTCTCTCTCTAGACCAAGAAGCATGAATCAGTCTTACTCTTCAGTTGTCTGAGATGCAATGAAACTAGCACTACACTTATAGGTTGACTTATAGTTACAAATACCATACAGGCAATAACCTCAAGATACATTAAAACGTAAAGAAAAGTGGAACAAAGGCAAAAGAACTGACTGTAATTATTCAATTAAAAATTTAAAACCTACTAAATTAGAAAGAGCTTTATACTATGAACACAGAGAAAATTTTTAAACAACAACCAAAAATAGGGCAACAGTTTAAACTTACTGGGTTATCGGTAGAATCATCAGCCAACAGTAAACCAAAATAGTCTCGCTCAGTCAAGTCAAGATGCTTGAAGACTATATCCAACAGAACATGCCCCTGATCATGTTTCTGGAAGAAGAACAAAATGAAATCATCTTTAATAAGCTCAATGCTTTATGCTTTTTAATCTGCAAAACTTTTGACCTCTTCTGTTAAAATGACAAGTGTCTCTGTATCAGTGACTTGCTTGAGAGTAAAGACTTCACATGTGGGGGTTGGAGAGATGGTTCCACAGTTTAAGACCAGATTCAGTTCCAGTACCCACATGGTAGATAACTCCAGTAATTCCAGTTCCAGGGGATCTGATGCTCTCTTCTGATTTCTGCAACACTGCACGACATGGGTGCACTTACACACATGCAATACACTCCTACACATTAAAAAAATTTTTTTAAAGAGACCAAAAAAAAAAAAAAAAGACTTCAAAAGAAACATAATTTTTTTTTTTTTTTAAAGTCAGGATCTCATTATGTATTTTTGGCTAGCCTGGAACTCGCTAAGTAGACCAAGTCATCTTGCTAGTCCCTCTCCATCTTTTTTTTTTTTTTTTTTAAGTAGAGTCTCTCACTGAACCTGAAGCTTGCCACTTTAGCTAGAATGGTTGGTCAGTAGGCCCCTAGGATCCTCCTGCCTCTGCAACTTCATCATTGGGACTACAGATAGATGTTTTGTGTCTGGCTTTTAAATGAGTGATAGGGATCCAAACTCAGGTCCTCATGATTACACAGCAAGCACTTTACACCACTGAGCTATTTCCCCAGACTCAGTTAGGAAAAATGATTATATCAACTACTTCTAATATAGTAACCTGAACCACAAAATAAAATTCAATATTGAGGGAAATAGCTAAACACATCAATGTATTCACTACAGTACTATTTAAGGCAAATATCAAAAAAATATAGTAGTGGTATATTTTACCACTAATATTTCCTCTAATTGGCTACCGTAGTCAGAATCAATCTCAGAGCTAAAAGGACATTTTTTTCCCCCTATAAAAGCAAGTATAAAGGTACAACAGATTCCAGAGTTAGCTAATTTAGCAAATGAGAGGCAATCAAGGACTAGGCATCTTTCCATTTGTCTCAGCTGCATTCTATGCTAGCTGTGTTTGTGGGCTGTTAGCAGCATTAGCAGCAATTCCAAGATTTATACCCACACATGACAAAAGAATAAATATCAAAAGAATAAATATCAAAAGATTAAATATCCTTATAAAACTGACATACAGAGAGCTACCCTTCATATTTACTGGTCAGAACTACATCCAAGACTGACAGTCAATGGCTTCAACAGCTTGTCTCAATGTTGGCATCCATCTGACTGGATGTAACTTTCAAAAAATATTTTTAAGTACTGATGCAACCTTCATAACCCCTTTCCCATTTTGACAGGGAACAGATCAAGCTTCACTTTTAAAAAGCCAAGATGAGATGAGTCTTAAAATACAGTCTTTCTACCTGCAGTTGAATGTAAATAATGGAAAAAAATAAAACATATACAAAATTTTAAATCTGAAATATAAGAAGATAGCAAAGTTGTCATACGGCTTTGTACAATGAAATGGAGACGTTAAGAATAAAGACAAAAAGATCAATTAAGAGATAAGTATAGTGGTAGTAACAATAATGATAGTGGCCTAAATTAGAATGGTATCAAAGAGGATAAAGTCAAATGGACCTATTCAAAAACAGCAGAATTGGCCCAGAAAAAAAAAAAAAAAGTGACTGACTATATAGGAGAGGAAAAATGGCACATCAAGAATGCTGTACCCATGTGTCCAGATTAGCGAAATGTGTAGAAGGTGGTGCCTTTCACTGATCTAAAAAACACTGCAGGGGGATGGACAGATGGAAGCTCTTGCAGAAGACCTGGGTTCAATTCTCATCACCCACATGGCGGCTAACTGTCCATAACTTCAGTTTCAGGGGATCTGATGCCTTCTGACCTCCGTAGGTACTGCACAACACAAATGCACCTATCTGTATGCAGGCATAACAAACATATACATTAAAATAAACAGAATCTTTTTAATTAAAAATAACTGCAGTCTATTAGAGAAGTTCAGTTTCAAAAACTAAGAAATCTGAAAGACTAGGAAACAGATTTCTAAAATTCAACTGAAAAATAAAAATAATATGCTCACTCCTTACTTTATCAGTTTTCTGTTGCCAACAACAATAAAACAGATTGGGTATGTTTAAACCAAAAGAGGTTTACTTTGGCTCTTGGTCCTGAAAGTACAAAGCCAAGGGCCTTCCTGCCAGCAGAGTTACAGAGGCAGTATAGGGAATCACATGGCAAGAGAAAGGATGTACATGGGGACGTGTAATGGTTTGAATATGAAATATCCTTCACAGGCTTATACACTGAAGGTGTGGTCTCCGGTTGGTGATACAATTTGGGGAGGTCCTACAAACTGTAGGAGGTAGTGCCTAGCTGGAGGACGTAAGATCACCGGGGGTTGCATCTTACCCTTCCTGTCATTCTGCTTCCTGATTTCCATGAAGTAAGCAACTCATCTCTCATACATACTCTCATTAATGATATTCGGCCTAACTAAAGTCAAAAAGACAATGGAGCTAGCTTATCATGGACTGACATCTCTGAAACAGTGAGGCAAAACAGACCACTGTTTTGTGGTGTGGGGTACACTATGGTAAAGAACTTAACATTTGTCTGTGTCATGAGACTTTGTGGAAGACTAATAATTTAAAACTGATACATTAATTAATGTAATGGAGAAAATTCAAGAAGTGTGGCACTCAAGCTAAGGGATAGCCATTGCTAGCTGCTTTTAGGAGCATGGAAAAAACCAGAAAGACTTGAAATATATGTGATTTGGTCACAAAATTGTACAGTATGGCACTTAAATTTTCTGGCAATGAGGCTGAACTTGTTAAAGAGACTGAAGTCATTAAAGGAAGTCAAGTATTTTGTACCATGAAATAGTAAAGATTCCTTAAGAATAACTCAGGATCCCTGAGATCCCACCCATCCTATGGCCAAGAATATAAAAGTGTAAACTCATTGTAAAGATCTTCCCTTGAGTAGAGTATCACTTGGGCATCTTACTTGCACAGGACCACCTAGGGAATCAATTCCATGAGCCCAGAATTTGGAGATTTTTTAATCATGGTTCAAGAGAGTTCAGTTATCACTGGAATTGGTAGTAAAACTTGGCTTTACCCATTCAATGGTTCTGCAGGTATGCAGATTATAGGAGTTTCAAGTCACAGAGGTTTCCATCCACATTTCAAAGGAAAGTCTAAATGGCCAGGTTCCCTGCAGGCTGCTCATGAAAGGATGGTATGGGAGGGCCGCTAAAGATACAATGGAGACCCCAATAGTTAAATATGCCAGAAACATGGACTTGTCTGCCAAGAAAAGCTGAAGACAGAGCAGACCCAGTCCAAAAGAGCGGCCTTATAGGTTCCATATAAGGAACTGCCCAAGCAATTGCGGAGCGCACAGCCCCACATGGCCCAGATAGTAGACATGGAGCTACAAGATTCAACATTTCCCCTGTTGGGTTTTATATTTCCTTTGGTCCCATGCCTCTTCTTACTCACCACTCACTCTTTTTTTTTCAATCTTTGTTTCTTTCTTTTTTGCAACCTTACTTTCTAGTCCAGGTTAGCCTCCAACTCACAGTAATCTTCCTATCTTAGCCTGCCAATGACTGAGATTACAAGAATGGGCCATCATGCCTGATTCCTCTTTTGGAATGGAAATGTTTGCTCTTCACACTGTTTCTTGGAAATGTAACTTGAATTTTTATTTCTACAGGAACTCATGGCTAAGAGGTTGTTTTGAGTCACAGAAAAAACTTTGGACTTTAACGTTAGAGTAGTATTGGAACTTTTGAGAGGACATTCTGTATGTGTATATAGGTTAGTTATATCATGTTAGATGGAATTATGACCTTACTGTCTTTATTTGAAAATTAGGTATGGTTATGTATATTGATGTCATGTTAATCCAGAACGGACCTAGTCTTTATTCTCAACTTGAATGAAGGATGCCTAAGAGATTGACAGAGCACAGTCTGGGTCTGCCTATGAGTGTATTTCCAAAGATAATTGGTATGTGGAAGTGTAACTGATAAAGAAAGATCACCTCAAATGTACATGGCACATTCAATAGGCTGGAAGGCTAGATGGAATAAAAGTAGAAAAGGGAGGAAGTTGGCCAACACTGGAATTCTATTTGCTTTCTGTCCACCATGACGGAACATGCTTTGCTCCATCTCCTGCTCTCTGTCTTGATGTTACTACACCTTGCCTAAAATCTGCAGCAATGTAGTCAGGCAACTATGGACTAAAACTGTGAGTCAAATATTTTGTCACAGTAATAAGTTTGACTACTAATTGTCTGTCTGTCTGTCTGTCTGTCTGTCTGTCTGTCTCTCTTCAGGGTCTCCCTAGTCTCAGCCCACCTGGAACTCACTATAGACCAGGCTGGCCTTGATCTCATAGAAATCTGCCTGCCTCTGCCTCCTGAGTGCTGGGACTAAAGGTGTGCGCCACTACCCTAGGCATTTGTCTCATTTTTAAAAATAAATTCATGAGAATTCAATCATGGGAGAGTCCTACCCTAAAGAATTTATCTTATTCCAAACATCTCCCAAAGACCACCTCTAAACATCACAGGAAAGCATTCCCTCCATAATATTTACTCCAAAGGGATTAAAGAGCTCTTAAAAGTCACTGAAATCCTTCAACTATCAGATCTGCAGCAATGTAGTGCAGCAACTCCACTATCAGAATATGGAGTTGATCACCTCTCTGGATGAAGAATACATCCAGGAACAGATCTTCATTGAAGATTTAGAGAGAGGAAAGAGTAATGACAGACATATAATGGTTTACGGAGTTCACTGACTTTTAGTAATAAGACAATCTGAGTAACAGACAATTGCAACTTTAAGAGAAAAACAATAACATGATGAGTTTGATAAGAAAAGGAGGTTATTTACAGATGGCTTAACTTGTAATTTAGAAGTGACTAAAAGAAGTTGCTGACAGGGGGAGAGGGGATTCAGGGAGATGGCTCTTTTGTAAAGGTGCTTTACTGTACAGGCATAGGGACCTAAGTTCAATCCCCAGCACCCATGTAAAAGGGCTGGAGAGCTAGCACAGCCATTAAAGGCTCAGGTTTACAACCAAAAGGCTACCAGTATGGTGTCATATGCTAGTGATCCCAGCACTGGGAATGAAGAGACAAAAGAATTCCTGGGGCTGTTGGCCAGCCAGTATAGCTGAATCAGCAAGCAGCAGGTTTAATGAGAGACCCAATTTCAAAAAACTAAGGTGGAAAGCAATTGAAGCAGACATCCAATATCTACCTCTGGTGCATGTGCATGCATGTGCGTGCGTGAACGAACACACACACACACACACACACACACACACGCACGTGGCAATTCATTTCTTTTTCTGCCTTGAATTCCTTTAAGGGCAAAATAAATAAATAAAGCATAGATGCTGTAGTTTTAAAAAAAAAATCAGAGCCAGAGAGATGGTTCAGCAAGTAAAAGGTTTGCTGTCAAGTCTGATGACCTGATATTAATCCCTAGGACCCACATGGAAGAAGAAGAGAACTAACTTCAGCAAGCTATCCTCCAACCTCCACAGTCACATTCCACCTCTACACATACAAAAACCATAAGCAAATAAGTGTAATAAAATATTTTTTAAAAACAGAAAATCTTTCAGTGTGTAATTTTTCTCATAATTTAGGGTTGGTGAAACTATCTAACTCTTTTTCCCAGCAGAAAAAGAGGCCCCAATAAATAAGAGTTATATATAAAAACATTAACAATAACTAGCAGTTATTGATAACTAAGACATTGCTGTTAAATATATTTATACAAACTCATTTTATCATCAAATTAACCTTAACTGGTATTAAGACTCTAAAGATGAAGAAGCTGGGGCATAGGAAGATTACATAGACTTCAAAAGATCTTACAGATAATAAGTGGCAGGACATATGCTATCTGAGGTTATATGACTCCACGATTGCTTAGTTATCTTGCCTTTGTCAAAAATGAAAGACTATATTTAAAGAAATATAAAGACCCCACTTAAAGAAAACAGTACTTAAACTGACAGCTTGTGATGGCTATTAAGAGCCTAATTTAAAGTATCAAGTTCCTTTTTAAAAACATTTTGGATTTATTTTATGTGTATGAGTGCTTTGCCTGCATGTATCTAAGTGAATAGGAGTCATGCAATACCACTGAAGGCCAGAAGAGGACACTGGATCCCCTGAATTTGGAGTTAAAGACTATGGGGTATGTTGGGAGTTAAAGCCATGTGGGTACTGGGAACTGAATCCAGGTCCTCTGTAAGAGCAACCAGTGCTCTTAACCACTGAGTCATCTCTACATCCCCACAAGTCCTTTTTTAGACTGTATGACAGACTAGATAATTTAAAAATTCATCAACAAAAAACCTAGATTTGGTAAATAAAATGTAAATCATTTTATATTTTTAAACTTCTAATTATTGAACTTTATAATTTCTAGAGTTCTATTATTTGATGTTCAAAAGAGGTGTGGGTGCTGCACAACACAGGTGTACCTACATACAAGCAGACATGAGACTCTACACATTAAATAAATAAATAAATAAAAATAAATAAATAAATAAATAAGGGTTTTTTAAAAAAAAGAGTTGCAATCCAGTTCTACCAACTCTTGCTATTAATGAATTGATTCCTCTTATATCACATAATTTTGAACTGTGACCATATCTTCCCATAAAAATTAATCCTGAGAATCATCTCTAGTCGGGATTTCGAATATGCTCCTTGACTAATATTTTGTTTATAACCAAATTAATTTTAACACCATTAAAATTAAAATTAATTACCATTTTTCACTTTGGGGATCAATAATAGTAGGTAGTACAAAAATCAACCTCCAGATCCATATGAAGACAATCTCATGGTTATGAACTTTAAGGAGAGTCTTTTTATCTAGTTGCATATAGAAAAAGAAAAACATCTTTGTTCTCTTCTGGGCTGGTGGGAAGATTTTCTCCCCTATTTTATCTTATATTGAGAATGTTGCATCTAGTATGCAGGTTTTTGATAGGAAAATTTGAGTTATGTATTTTGCTTTATCTAGCCCACCGCCTGCACACTGTTGCACACTTGTGATAAAACCAAAGTGCTTGTTTTTTAACAAGCCCTAATATATTATATACACAAGTTCTACTTCTGGGTATGTGTATGTGTTGATTTTTTTAGCTGAGTTATGTGTGTGTGCACATACACACAAACACAAGTATGATTCAAATATATGTTTCCTGAATAAATCTTATAATGATACATGTAAGCTGAAAGTAAACGATGGACAGATAAATCATGCAAACATGAATCAAAAGAGTGCATTGATTGATGAAAAATAAAGTAGAGTTGAGAGCAAGAGTTTAAGAGATAATGATGTACTATATACAAATGACATGGTGGTCAACCCACCAACAAGACAGCAATCTTTTCATTGCACTTATGCATGTGAGTTGCAGGTGACCTAAGTGGAATCCCCCTGGTGCTGGGATTACAGTTGGTTATGAGTTGCCAGACATGGGTGCTGAGACCTAAACTCAGTCCTCTGCAAGAACAGTACACCCTCTTAACCACTAATATCTCTCAATCCACAAGACAGCAATCTTAAATGAAACTACAGAAATCAAGATGATGTGATACTGTTGTAACAACAAACATTCAAGTAGGAAAGAACAGAGTCCAGAAATCAACTACTAAATTTGCTGTTCTTACTACAGCTAAGAACATTCAGATGGGAATGAAATATCCGCTAGAGAAGGATATCCACACACAAAATTACCACATAGGACCCCTACCTGACATCACACAAAACAAACAAACAAGAAAACCTCAGCGCTAGAGAGATGGCTCAAGGTTAGGAGAACGTATTGCTCTTCTACAGGACAATGGGATCAGTTCCCAGCTCCTACAAGTTGACTAATGACTGTTCATAACTCCAGTTCTAGGGGATATGATGTCCTCTTCTGGCCTCCACAGGCACTGTACACATGTGATGGATGTACTTTGTGACAAAACACTCATATATATATAATTAAAAAAAAAACTTTTATACACCTCAAATCCTAGTGACAATGTGAAGAACTAAATCTCTGACAAGAACACAGGACCACTGATGAGTAATGAAAATGACATACTTCCACTTTCTTCTTGGTCTGACAGAAAACCCTAGGGCTAACCTCCAGCCAGCAGGGCCCCCTTTCTGGATGACTAGTCTAAACCAATTCAAATAGGACTAAGGCCAGACCTAGACTTAGCTTGCAGCAGTGGCCTATTGCCTCTCTCTATTTGGTTAAGTTGACCAATCTAAAATTAGGGGAGGGAGACTGTTGGGGGTCCCAGCACTCAGGACCAGCCCGAGGGGGACCAAAGGAGCTCCGCTGTAGGGGAGGGGATGAGTAGGCGTGGAATCAGCACACTGACTCCGGGAGTTGAGCCGAAAGCCAGCAGTGATGCTCTGCTGCAAATTCACTTATTCAAGAAAGGGCAGAGTGTCTTATAGATCTTGTTAGCCAATAGCCTTATGGGGTGGGGTCTTGACTATAGCCAATCACAGTTTGTTCCCACATGGATTAGATTCTCTCCAGGTGCTGGGCAGAAACTGGCTTCACAACCAAGGAGAGCCATTCCTTCATTCCTCCTGGCAGGTGGCCTAGCTAGGTCCACCCTGCATTATGCCCAACGGGAGATTATTCATACCACCAACAACACTTAAAAAGGCCCAAGCCCTCCAGGGGGCCTTGGATTTTTTGGTTTCCAATCTCCTCTATACTTGTAGAGAGTTTTTTTCCTGAGTGTGCATGTGTATATTTCTTTACTTTTAATAAAGTTTGTTACCTGTTGTTTTCTGTTGTGTTTGAGATTTTAATTCTTTTAATTCTTTAGTTGGTGGAGAAAATGAACTCAATCAATATCCCTAGATGGTAATGGATCAGATGATTTGTCTTAGATAAAACAGACTGGAATCCATCAAAGATGAAAAATTTTTCTATTTCAAAAGATATCACCAAAAATGTGAAAAGATTACCCACTAAATGGAAAAATATATTTCTAAATCATATCCCTGGTAAGTGGCTTGCAACCAGAATAAAGAATTCTTACATTTTAACAATAAAAATATATCAAAATAAGCAAAATATATCTGAATAGGTATTTTTTCCAAGAAAATATATAAACTCATGAAAAAATAAAGGACTAATGGACCAGAAAACAGCCAAAGAATGCTAGAGGAAGTTTTGATAACACATAAAATAGACTAGGGCTAGCAACCAAGTACAATGGCCTGAGTTTAGTTCCCAGAATCCACATATTAGAATGAGATGATCAACTCCTGACCTGCACACAAACATCATGGCATGTTCCTGTCCCTCCTCACCCCCAATAAATTAATTGATTGCAATAAAAGAAAAAAATAGTTTAAGGAAAAAGTATTACTAAGTATCAAGAAACCCATTATCTAAGGAATGATAAAATATATAATTTGCCAGTGATGTAGCAACTTTTAATTTGAGGTATACCAAGGTAGTTTCAAAAATACATACTATAACTACAGTGAGATGCCAGTGATGAGAACAGGAGGTAAAAACTGGCTAGGCAGCAGTTCTAGTTTGCCTTCAGTTGCTGTGACAAAGCTTCATGACCAAAACCAACTTGAGGAAGAAAGGGTTTATTTCATCTTACATCTCCCGGGTCACAATTCATCACTGAGGGAGCCCAAGAGAGGAACAGGAACTCAGGGCAGGAACCTGGAGGCAGGAGCTGAAGCACAGGCCATGGAGGAATGCTGCTTGCTGGCTTGCTCTCCTGTTCTGTGCTCAGCCTGCTTACTTATATAATGCAGTACCACCTGACCAGGGGTGGCACTGCCCACAGTGGACTGGGCCCTCCTACATTACTCAACAATCAAGAAAATACCCTCATAGAATGGCCACAGTCAATCCAATGGAGGCAATTCTCCATTGAGGCTCCCTCAACCCAGGTGTGTCAAGTTGACACTAAAGCTATCCAGCATAGCAGCTTAAGTAAAAAAGACCCCAAAGAAAAGAGACCAGTTTCTCTCTTGGCCAACTTCCAAAAAATAATCCTTAGTCTTGTCTCTTGTCCATCATCCTTGCTGGAGGTCAGAGGCGCCAGAGTATTTAAGCCAAAAGGTCTCTGGTTCCACTATAGACAGAAGCCAGATATGCCAGAAGAGGAGGATCTGTTTTTTCTTTTCTCTTTTCCCCTAAAGGAATACCCCTTTCCCAGAAATCATACTTGAGGATATGACTAAAACTTCAAGGCACCTGGAATGGGAACAGAACTGACCGGCTCAACCTCTCCCCAACCCCCATTCAGTAAAGCCTTAACTTCAAAGCTCAGTGGTATCCCATTCTGGGGACCTTCCTGCTATATAGGATCTCCCTTCTCTTAAGCTCCCTATAGTAAATTCTTCTAAAACTCATCCTTCTAAAATTGAAATTTTCAAGGCGAGAACCCAAAAGCAACTGGCTCAGAGCACCTTTGGTGGCCAAGGAGTTTCTGGGACCCTGGCTCTCTGAGCTAAGTCCACTCAAGAGCCAGAAAGGTTCTGCCACTCGCAAAGACACCAGAATTCCCACATCAGCACCTGACAACTAAAGAGATGGTTACACTGTCAAAAGAGGAAAATAACAAGGTTGCCAAATATATAAAGTAACTGGAACTTTAGAATACTGTTGGCAGAATTGACTATAAATACTCCAAAGACAATAAAGCAAAGACTTGTACAGATAAAAGTGTATGGTAATCTTCACTATATAATTATTCACAGTAAAAATAAAACAGATTAGTTCTTGTCCATCAAATAGACAAATGGATAAACAAAACATAGCACATCTATATAACAAGGCAACATCTGATAAATAGTACATGGTACCTTGAAAATGTTACACTAAGTAAAATACACCAAACACAAAAGCATAGATATTAGACAAGTATACACACCTATAATCTCAGCACACAGAAGGCTGGAGACATGAGTATGGAGAAATTAAGGCCAGCCTAGGCTATGATAGTAAGATCCTGTTTCATCTACCCCCTGCTTTAGTTTATTTCTATTGCTGTGATGAAAAACACTGATCAAAACCAACTTGAGGAAAGGGTTTATCTTCTATCTCCCAAGTCACAGTTCACCGCTGAGGAAACTCAAAATAGGAACTGAGGGCAGGAACCTAGAAGCAGGAGCTGGAGCACAGACCATGGAGGAACACTGCTTATTGGCTTTCTCCCCTTGTGCTCAATCTGCTTTCTCATACAACACAGGACCACCTGCCCAGGAGTAGCACTCAACAATCAAGGAATGTCTGTCTCACAGACAAGGCCAGAGGCCAATTCAAAGGAGTTGTTGCATAAATTTATTCTGAATGCCTTAGCAGGTGGGATCTGGTTAATCCAGCTGGATAAAATGGAAACTTATCTTCCATTTAGAATGATTTATTTATCTAGTGATGTTTACATCACTGCGGCCCGCCCATAAAGTTCCTGACACCTGCCCAGGTCTCTTAGCTCCTTTCACTCACTTGATTCTTAAGACAGCGGGGATTTGGCACGCTGGCTCCTGGGTTCTGGCCTTCTGCGTGGGCCTGGGGCTGGGGCATTTTTCTTCCCGAATGGATACAATCTCTCCCCGAGACTAGCCGCCATGTTGTCCCCGCCTCTCCTGCGTTTCCCTTAAGCCATTAGCTACTCAGTTGTCAGTCAGGCCGAAGTCCATCCCTCATATCAGACAGAAAACTGCTTTTTGCTTCCTTTTTTTTTTTACGCCACAGGAGTCAATTATTTAAAAGAGCTTCCCTCTACCCAGGTGTGTCAAGTTGACAACTGAAGTTATCTAGCACAACTTCAATACAAAGATGGACAACTATTATATGATTCCACTAATAGAGAATATAAAGAAAAGGCAAATTCACAGAGAATGAAAGCTGCTTAGATATTAACAGGGCTTAGGGAAAGGAAGGATGTGGAGTTATTACCTAATGATTGTTCTTCTTTTCTCTTTCCAGTAAACTGTTATTTCTTTTCACTAAGTTGAAAGAAATGATCATGAGCTTTTCTCCTTTATTCTATTATTGTGGCAAATAACTTCTTGTATACTTAGAATAAACCTTGGTATTGTGATGATTAGTCTTTATTATCAACTGACTAGATTTAGAATCATTCGAAAAATATACCTCTGGATATGTCTGTGAGGATGTTTAAACAAAAGTTTAACTGGGTGGCAAAGATCTACTCTGAATATGGATGGCATCATCTCTTGGGTCTAGGACTGAATTAAAGAGAAAGCTAGCTAAGCACCAGAATTCATCTCCCTGCTTCCTGTGTTAACAGCCATTTTTCACTCCTGTTACCACCAAGCCAGACTGTATCCTTTCTCAAACCCTATTTTGAACCTTGATTTAAGTTACTTCTTAGAAGGAATTTGGTCACACCAAAAAGTAATTAGTACAATAAAGCAATATGTGTTTGTGTAGGGAAGTGTGTGTGCATGTTTATGGATTTAATCTGCTGTTTGGGAATTTTGCAATACCTGTTCATGAAAGACAAGTCTATAATTTCTCTTTACCATATAATGATAGTACTAACTGTTACTACGAAGGTTATTCTGGCCCTATAAACAGAGTTGTGATATGCTACTTTGGAGTGTGAGATTAGTGTTGTTGGAAATAATCTCTAGAAGGTAAAGCCACAATGAAATATTTTAACAAACACACCAGAATAGTTAAAACTTTAAATTATTAAGAGCTGGTAAGAATGCTAAACATATTAACAATGAGCTTTTCTGCAGGCAAGAAGCTGTAAGAAGTTACTTAAAGGTCATTTTGCAGAAAAACAAGTATGTATGTTAGAAATATCTTATACAACTACCAATTTTTTTAAATGGCTTTAACATCTTAAAACTGTTTGCTCTCAATTCCTCCACAGAAGAAAGTAAAAATCACTAAAAATTAATAATACTAAATGAGTGCCTAAAAATAAGGTTTGAAAATATGTAAAACAGACCTGACTGGCAAAAAGAAATAGATCAATGGATAATTATACTTGAAGAAGGCAACATTTCTTTCTCAATAACTGATAGAAGAAAGATGAAATCAATAGGGATATAACTTAATTATTTTAACCAATTCCCTGTTTGGATATACACCCATAAACCTATAAGCTACTCAAACATCAATGTTCAGAGCAGCATTATTAAAAATAGCTTTTTACAAAGAGGAACTAACCCACTGAATACTAATTTATGAGTGGAAAATGTGGCATATACACAAAATGGAATATCAAGCAAAAAAAGAATGAAGTTCTGATACTAGCTAAAGCATGAACAAACCATGCTTGTTTGTCTGTTTGTCTGTTCTGAGACAGTCCCAGGCTGTCCTAGACCTTGAGGCAATTGTCCTGCCTCGCTTCCCAAGCACTAGGCCTATAGGCATAAAACACCATACCCAGAGGTCCTCATATTCTCTTGTATCAGTAACTTGATACCAGTTGACAAGCTTGTGGGAAGGGAATAGATCATAAAGCTTCTCACCTAATCAAGAGTTCATTCCTTTATGGAATCATACTATGATGGCTTTACTGGGAGATGGTGAAACATAGGAAGAAGGGCCTATCTGGAGGAAGCAGGTCACTGGGAAAGAGTCCTTTGGATTATATCTTGGTCTGCCTCAGTCCTGTATCCCCATTTGTTCTCTACTTGCTATCTGGCCTTAAGAGTTGTGGAAAGATTGGAAGACTGATGGTAATAATCTGATAATCTTTAGCAATCAGGAAAGAATAAAAGTGAAAGAACAAAAAAAATAATAGTACATCCTTAAGGACAGGTAAGACTGATCCAGAATTGACTAGAAAGGCAAGAGATGAGGGCTTTCCTTGAAATGAGAGGTAAGAGTTCTAAAAGTTATTTGAAGTCAAACAAAATGAGTCTCAATAAAACCGATCAATTTCTTACCTAGATAACAACCACTCGGAGTTTCAGTAGAATGAGGGCTAAGGCAAAAGTACATTATTTGGATACTTGATGACAAGATAGGTAAGGCAACTACTGTTATATTCCCTCAAGAAACAAAACGAAAATAAAAGGATAAACTTCAAAAATAAAAATCTTAATTCTTGAGACTAAACACAGGTAAGTAGGTAACAAGAATGAATAATTTAAGAAAAAATAATGACCTAAGAATTTAGGGGAGAGTACAATTATAAAAATATATTAAGGACATTGAAGACCAGGCATGGTGGTACACCCTTTGATGCCAGCACTCAGGAGGCAAGGGAGGTCAGATCTCTGTGAGTTTAAGACCACTCTGGTCTACAATAGTGAATCCCAGGATAGCCAGTGCTACATAATGAGACCCTGTCTCAAAACCCAAAAACAAAAAAACAGAATATTGAGTCACGGGCTGAGAGAAGTCCTGCCCATAATCCCAGTCCTTGGGAGGCTGAAGTAGGATTACTGAGCTTGAGGTCAACAGGGACTATATAATTAGTTCTAAACCAGCCTGGTCTATATCATGAGAGCCTCTCGAAAACTGCAAAAAGGAACAGCAAGACAGCACTTATCGAAAGTCTAGCAAACTTGAGTTTGATCCCCAGGCCCCACTTGATAAGAGGGAGTAAACCAACTCTGGCAAGTTGTCCTCTGTCCTCCACATGCACACTGTTGCATAAGGGTACATCCTTTGCTACCCACCCCCATACACAAAATAAATATAATTTAAAAATTTTTAAACTAGAAAGAATGAAAAAATTAAGTCCTCATCTTCCATACTATGAAGTAATATCACCTATGACTCCAATGGAGAACAAAGGACTAAGACCCTCCTGGACTTCCCCAATGCAACTCTTCCTTGTATCTTTCTGCTGTAATAGACTGTAAGCCTGAGTAGAATGCCATGACCCAATTCCTTCTTACAACAAACTATCAGAATTCACAGTGATTTTAGGAAATCCCCAAATTTGCAACTATCAGAAGTTGAGGATGGTTTAGTGGCTACTTCCTTGTAATCTATGCTTGGGCGGGGGTAGGGGGGTGGGGGGGTGGGAGGGTGGGGGGGTAACTAAAAAGGAAAAATTTTTTTTTTAAAGTAAAAGGGCAAAAATGTTAGTTTCATTTCTATACTACCTAACAGAATACCCATTAAGTACTTTATATAGACTCATTTGATTCTGATGGCCCTGATATATTAGATATTATTTCCACTTCATCTACAAGGAAATTGGGGCCAAAAGATCAACCAAGCAGAACAATGCCACAGATGAAGCTGTAGTGGATCAGGATACAAATCTAGTCTTTCAGATCCCAGGGCCCATGTACTGGTTTGTTTCCTTGTTTGGGTAGCCAGATCTAAGTAGGTATCCTAGATTCTTTGCAGAACTATAGAAAGAACTGCAGAGGGATATAGTTGATTACAAAAAATGCAAGTCATCTCATAGTGATTAAAAGTAATATAAACCAAGCATGGTGGTGAATCCCTGTAGTTCCAACACCCAAGAGGCAGAGGCAGAAGGATTATATCCTAATTATCTTTCTATTGCCATGATAAAATATCATAAACAAAAGCAACTTAAGGGAGAAAGGGCTTATTCTGGCTGATAGTTCCAGGCAACAGCCCATCACTGTGGAGAAGTGAAGCCTTCCTATAGGAAGAACCTGTCTCAAAGTGGATCATAATGGTGTGGTGTATGTGAGGATACAGTTTTTTTTTTTTAATCTTCCTATATATTTGCATGCAACAGACACACAGTGCATATAAATACACCAAAGTCCAGCACTATCAGCACTGTTTGGAAGTGCAGCGATCAAGAGCAGGAGATGGGCTCCAAAGAGATACTTTTTCATTTGTAAGGGCATTGGATAGAGAGTAAGTCCTGGATCAAGTTTACTAGAAATGAATGCTAACTTAATACCATAGTTACAGTCCTCTAAGGAATCCATTTTCATTTTCTGTAGGTGATACATAAGAGTTTTTCATATTCAGGTAAATTCTTTGCATCATCACTTTAGAATGTTCTTGTCTTTGTTTTAAACTGAAGCTTTTGGCAGGAGGGAGGGGAACAGTTCCCACTGACAGGCTTGAGCCCTTCCTTACACTTGGCTGAAGGCTGCTATCTCCACCCTGGAATGATACAGTAGTCCCAGACTACCTAGGGTGGGGCAAGTTCATAGCCACTACTGACATTTCCCTAGAGCTCCACCCCAACTGAGCTATGATAGGCACCGCCAATACTCCAGAAATCCCATCAAAGGCAGCTGCTACTATTTCAGTCCCCATAGCTTCACAGAAATCACAGGAACTGACATTACCTAAGCATAACCAGTGATGGCTCCAGGAGACTTCACTTCTGCTACGACAGCTTTGTCTCATGATCATCCCAGAAGACCTCTCTGCCTGCAGCAAGACTTTGGCTATCACAAATGCCAGAGAGATTTGAGTGAGCCACACATAGCTATTTTAGATTTACCCACTCTGGCCAGAAGGAACATCTCCCGCACCCATGTCAGCCAGGATATATGTGTTCCATATACCTGCAGACTTCGTGACAGTGCAGAAACTGCATATAGCAGACAACAAAATGCGAATGTGTGAGCCTGCTGCCATATTACCCCCACCCCTTTTTTTCTATATGTACACTTCTCACCCTCATTGAGCCAGGCTAGGATTTCCTCTTGGCACCATCAGCTAGCTGTGTTCCGTGTAAACCATGCTAAAACCTCATTCTGTTGATTTTATTGCTTATCGTGATTTTTATCACAGACATAGAGCCCTGAGATGGTTGCACTAAGTGCTGTTAATACTAAGGCTGTTGATCTAGAGAATACTTAGGAGCAAGAAGGTAGCTCAAATGCTCCAGAGAAAAACAAGAGTTGCTTTCTTAAGCCACTAGATTTGCCAAGAGAATCGGGGAAAGTTGTTTACACTATCTGTTAGCATCAAGAGCCAGAGATGCTAACCACCCTAAGAAATGAGAGCCACTGATACTGAAGGTTTAGAGCCCTTGCATGGTTTCTATCTGAAATGCACAAAAGAATCTTCGGGTAGTTGGTAAGAGAATTAATGAAAAAAAGGTTAAATATTGACCAAAACTTGTAAGTAAGGCTAAGTAGATGCTGGGAAAAAAAAATTTTTTTTTTGAGACAGGGTCTCATTATATAGCTCTGGCTGACCTAGAACTCACTATGTAGAACAAGCTGACTTGAACTCACTGAGACCTCCTTACCTCCAACTCTTGTGTGCTGGGATTAAATGTGTACATCTCCACACCCACCCCAATTTCTAATATATTGAAACCAAAGCATCTGAGTTAGGAACAAACATTATGAATGAATGGGAACAAAGATGAAAAGCATTTTCCTCTCTGTAGCACTGTGAGCAACAGAACACATCTACCAACACCAATCTCTATACAAAGAGCCAGGCCAGATTGGGCACCAGGGCTTCCTCAGAGGGATTTTTGAATCCACCAGGGACCTGGGACAAAGAATTTAAAAGGGGAGGAACACAGGCCATAGAGTAGGAGAGAGTGAGTCGTGTAATATCCTTATGTGATTATGAATATTGAAAGTTACATACACACACACACACACACACACACACACACACACACACACACACACACAAGTCCTAGTAGGGAAAAGGAGTTAAGTTATATAGGTTCTCCAAAAGAATAGATCACATTTACCTGAGATGGGTCATTCTATCAAGCTTAGAAAGCAGAATCTAAGCCAACTACTACCTAGTTTTAGCAACTCCCTCTATGTAATCAGTGGTCTAGTGTTATGATTTGAGTCTGAAATGTTTCACACAGGCTTATGTTTTGGAGTACTTGGTCCCCAGCTGATGGCACTGTTTTGGGAGGCAGGGAATTTTGGGGATATGGAGCATAGCTGGCCGAAATAGGAGCAAACCAGTGAAGGTTATATGTGTTTCTGGTTCTGGTCAAGCTATCTGCTTCCTGTCTCCCACGATATGAGCAGGAAGCTTCTGTATGCTCCTTGCCACCTGCCTTCCCAACCATGTTAGACTATACCCTCTGAAACTGTAAGCCAAAATAAATGCTTTCTCCCCTAAGTTGCTTCCATCAGATATTTTGTCACAGTGGTGCAAAAGCTAATACACCTAGGAAGAGAGCCCCTATAATCAGTACAACACAAGAAAAATAGTAATCTGATTACCTACCTCAAGAATATGTAATAAGTGGTGGCAAGATGGCTCAGCAGGTAAAGGCAATTGCCACCAAGCCCAAGAACCCAAATTTAATCCCTAAGATCCACATGGTAGAGAGAACCAATTCCCACAAGTTGTCCTCTGACTTTCACATGCATACCATGGCACAGATGTGCCCCCAAACATACACATCAAATAAATGTCGAGTTTTTAAAACAATACGGAATAAAGAGCTGGGGAGATAGCTTAGTTAGTAAAATCTTGCTGAAACAGGGCCTTGCTGGCTAGACAGATTCGCCTAATTCATGAGTCTCAGGCACTAGTAACAGACTGTCTCAAAATACAAAGGAATGACATCCAAAGGCTGACTTCTAGCCTCCATATGCACATCACATATACTTGCACACATGTGCATACATTATCTATATACAGATATAAGCAAAAACTATGGAATAAGACACAAGGTACTGCACTTAATAGCCAAGTTGTTTTTTTGTTTTGTTTTTTTTTGGTCTTTTTGAGACAGGATCTCCCACTAGCCCCAGATGACCTGAAACGAGATATGTAGACCAAGTTGGCCTTGATCTCAGAGATCCACCTGATTCTACCACCCAAGTGCTAGGATAAAAGGTGTGTGTCACCATGCCTAGCTTGAGCCAATTTTTGTACAAACTGTAAGAAACAAAGAATATAGGCTAAAATATTAATGAAATATTTTAAGAAAGTAGATATGTAAACAATAAACCAAATATGTTAAATAATCTACTGTTATCAATTGATCAAGTCAAGGAAATATTTTTTCCTTTTTAAATATTTATTTATCTTATATGTATGAATGCTTTGCTTGCACTTATATAAGTGCACTATGTATGTACAATGCCCACAGAGGTCATAAGAGGGTATTAGATGCCCTGGAACTTAGAGTTATAGATAGCTGTTAGTCACCACGTGGTACTAGGAACCAAACCCAGGTCCTCTGCAAGAGCAGTCAGAGCTCTTAACCACCCCTGAGCCATTTCTCCAGCCCCAGAGATGTTTTTCTAAACAGTCAAACTTAACTAGTGTAAAGATGTATCTCAAATATGGTAGATGACTTCTCAGTTGAGATCTAAAATATCATTAATGGCCTAGCTGCTAAAGGGTCCATCTTTAGAAACAAAGTATCATTTTATCCATTCCCTCACCAAGTTGATGTATTTCAGACCATTTTTTAAATATATTTATCATTAACTGAGATCTGAGTCCTTCTATTTGGCTCAATTATCTATCTTGTTCAAGTGAAGAATGGATCAGCTTTACATGAATATATTAAATATTTCAAGCAAAAAAATCTATTATACAATGAGATATATTCTTACATTTAAAAACAATCAAGACTTTCCATTTCAGTTACGCAGGGTAGCAAAAGTCAAAATACAATACTGCCATAAACACCTACAAAACCTGGAGGGACACACACACACACACACACACACTCACTTTTAAAGCAGGCAACAGACAACAAATACAGGGCTATGATTCTTGAGAGAAAAGAACCAAATGAATAAAATACCACATTGGCTTTGTCCTTGTAAACAATGGTATAGAAAAATACTGACCAAGCAGAGTAGCAAGCAGTCCTGCTAAAGTGATAAAATGAATGTGATGTTTGGGGTTACTAAGGCAGCTCTGAATTTTGTAAGTTATTAGTCAGATAAGAGTCAAAGAGAAAAACTCAAAGATAACATAAAAAATCTTCTGTGGCCCTCCCCTGTGTTCTAGAACTATGAGAGAATAGCTGTCAATCAAACAGGGATTTCATAGGTTACACAATTCAGAAGAGACCCTGACGAACATACTAGGTATGAGTTGAGAACTCAAACAGCCTATGCTCAGGAGTAAGAATTAAGCTGGAACAGATCCACCTTAATGAAGCCTAAAGCTACATTTGCATAAGACCAAAGTACTCTACTAGCAATTTAACTGTTCGCTCTAAGAAAATTCAGCACTATTTAGGAGATAATCCAGAGCTTCTACAATAGAGGCAGGTAAATCTTTTCTGTAAAGGGTCAGAGTTCATTGTCCATTGCTCTGTATTTCATTCACAATGTGCATTATACAATGAAAAAACGTAGTAGATATAGAAAGCAGGAAGACGTGGCTGATAGGAAAACAAAACAGTCAATAAAGTTTTAAGGTGACTTAAGCCTTTTGGTATAGAAAAAGACTTCAAAATAACTAATATTACAGACAATAGAAGGAAAACAAAAAATAAGAATATAATAGCAAAAATTAGAACCTATAAAAATTATACAGATGGCCTAGAACTACAAAATACAATATATGAAATACAAGAATTCATTATATGATTAAGTTTAACAGCAGATAAGGCATAGCCAAAAAGAAAGAAACTGGTAAACTTATCTACATATTCTCATATCTATATATTCTCAAGAAGGCAGTGAACATCAGACTGAATATCAATACAGAATGATATCTAGTTATATTATAGGCAAACTACTAAAAAATTAGAGATAAATCTTAAAACAGCCAGAGAAAAAGAAACACAAGCTGTAGTCCTTTCAAAGAACATTAAGAATGAAGCTGATTTCATAACACAAACTATGAATATATCAACAAAATGGCATCCTTAAACTACTGAATGTAACAAAATGTTTATTGGCATATAATTCTATTTAGAGCAAAACATCCTCCATATAGGTTCAAGTATTTGAACACTTGGTCCCAGCTGATGGCTCTGTATTGGAAGGTTGTGAAACCCTTAGGAGGTTGAGTCTTGCTGGAAAAAGTAAGTCACTGAGAGCAAACAAGGTCCAGCTCACTTCTCTGCTCTCCACTTCTGTGGATGCAACATGACCAATTGCCTGCAACTCCTACCACCATATCTTTCTGGTGGGCTCTAGAACTGTAAGACCCAAATGAACCCTTTCTCCTTGAAGTTGTTTCTTGTTTGGTATTTTACCACAGCAACAAGAAAAGTAACTTAACAAATTGTACAAACAAAAACTTATCACAAACAAAAACTTATCAGAATATGTGCTCCATAGAACCTATTTCAAGAAAAAGTGTAAGTTATTTAGGATTGTAGAAGGGTGCATGGATATGCAAGAAATAGGTATCTCTATGAAACAGAGACATGAGGTAAATATAAAAAGCAAATAGCTGATGCAATAATAGTGTCTTACAGGGCCTACAAAAAGATATGGTGAAAATACATGAAAACAATAACAAAAATAGAAGTCAGGTAATAGCTTTATACTGTTTTAAGATTTTTACATTGTTGGGAGACATGGTAGAACTAATTAAAGTACATTTTTAAAAGTCAAGATGCATCTTGTAGTTTCTCTGGTAATCACTAAAAGAATCCTATTAAAATCTTAATCAAGAGGCTGAAGAGATGGCAACAGTTAAGAACATTGACTGCTCTTGCAGAGGACCCAGGTTCAATTCCCAGCACCTACATGGTGGCTGACAGCAATCCATAACTCCAGTTCCAGGGGAATCTGACTCCCTCTTCTGACCTCTGCAGGCTGCACTACTAGGATGTATTTACATACATGCAGGCAATACACTCATATACCTAAAATAAAAATAATAAATATATTTTTTTAATCTTAACCAAAACTGAGTAAAGGAGACAAAATAGGGTAATTAGCACTTAGCGGGCCAGAAGAAAATCTTTGGTGAAGGAAATATATTTAATTTCTTAATAAAGTGGTGGTTCCACAGGTTGATATATATAAAACTTTTCACTGAGTTGTAGAATGAAGATCTGTGTACTATACTACATGTGTTACACATGTTATAAAAAGAAATAGAATCCATATGTAATTTCCAGAGCAGAGAGACTAAGCTGAAAGGATTTTATAGAGTCCAACATCTCATCTCTGGTGACTTAATGACATACAACTATTTTCTGAATTATTTTTTCCATAATATATACACTCAGTAATTGTTGATCACTACATGATGTATATGGACAGCTGTCATTTAATTTGCTGTCCTAATGCCATGATAAAAACTGACATAATTCTTTAAAAAAAATTATTTCCTTACTTTCTAATAACAAATTGGTAAATTTATAATTTATATATATATAAAATATATAGATATATATATATATATTTTAAGGAATTCTGCCAGAAAACTGGGTTTTGCAGACAGTATCTATTCAACAATATATGGATGACTTTATGCATATAAATTATACATATGTATATGCTTGTGAATGAATATGTGTGTATATAAACAATTAATAGATTGTTCTGTGAAATTTTAAAACTAGTCTGTTTCCAAGAAAACATTTCTAGAAATAGTAGATCAACTGTATCATAAGCAACAGAACAAAGTCAACCTTTCAAAAACTTAATGAGTCAGACATATAAACTAGCATTTCACTAACATTCTCATTTGATGCTATATACCCTATGTAAGGCAGAGATTATTCTTAAAAAAGTGAAGATAGATAGCTCAGTTGGTAAAGCACATGCCTTGCAAGAATGAGAACTAGCGTTCAACTCCCAGAACACAAATAAAAATGCTAGGCATGGTAGTGAATGTACACAAATCCAGCTCTGGAAGGCAGAGACAGGAAGATCATTGGGGCATGCTGGCCAGCTAGTCTAGTCTAATGGGTGCCTTAACTGGTGAGTTCCAGGCCGATGAATGATCCTGTCTCAAAGAAGGTGGATGGTATTCCTAAGGACGACACTCAACATTGTCTCAATCCTTCACACAAGCTCACATATAAACATTAAAAAATGTGTGTGTGTTATCCCACCCCCGGGGAGATGACTCAACGAGTTAAGTGCTTTGCTACAAAAGCATGAGAACCTGAATTCAGATCTCCAGCACTTATCTAAAAGCTTGACATTTGGCATGCCCCTGTAACCCTGGCACTGGTAAGAGAGGTGTATCAGGACATGGAGATAAACTAGCCAGCCAGTCTAGTCAATAGGGTAAATTCCATATTCAGTGAAAGAACTTGTCTCAAAATAAATAAGCCAGGCATGCTGGCACACACTTTTGATCCCAGTACTTAGTAGACAGAGGCAGGCAAATCTCTGTTGAGTTCAAGGCCAGTCTGGTCTACATACAGAGTTCCAAGGCAGTCAGAGCTAGCTACATAGTAAGACCCTGTCATTCATAAACAAACAAATAAATAAATAAATAAGAAATGGAGGAAGATTCACAAAGTTGACCTTTGGCCTCCAGATGTGCATGCATGGGTGACTACAATCACATGTACATATGCACAAACACATATACATTACACACACAAATGAAACGAAGAGCGATGGTGTATACATGTAATCATAGCTCAGAAGGCTGAGGCAGAAAAACGGTTATTAGTTCAAGTCCAGCCTGGGCTCCATAGCAAGTATCAAACCAGCCAGGACTATATACTGTCACAAAAAAAGAAAAAGAAAAAAAAGGAAGGAAGGGAGGGAAGGAGGGAGGGAGGGAAAAAAAGAGAAGAAAGGGGGCTGGAAGGGGGCTTAGCAATGACGAGTACTGGCTGCTCTTGCTGAAGACCCAGGTTTGGTTCCCAACACCCAAATGGCAGCTAACAACCATTTGTAACTCTAGTTCCAGGGGCTCCAACACCCTTTTTTGTCCTCTGCAGGCATTGTATTATTTGTACACTTGTATATATGCAGGCATAACACTCATACACTTAAAATAATTTTAAAAAAAAGAAAGATGGAAGGCAGGCAAGAAAAGAGAAAAGAAAAAGAAAAACCTCAAACACAAAGGTGAAGTGACTTGGATAACAACCAAAAATTCTCTCAGTAGAAGAAATGTCATTTTCAATAACAAATTTATACATGGCAAATATAGCATGAGACCCTAGAACTATACTTGCCCAATGAAATGCAACAGGCAAAAGAAAAAGGGTCAATAAGTAAACCAAGAAATAAGATCACCTGAATTGTTCACAACTATAAATCTAACTGATGTTTTTTCACGCTTGATATGTAGTTATAGCTTAGAGAAAAAATGCATTTCAGATTAAAGGAAAAGTTTCAGAAGGTCTAGCACATAAAGTTCAATTTTTCATATATTATTAAATTTCACCAATTTATCATGTTTTTTTATACTAAAGAACCACATCTACTTTAACAAATGATTTTATTTTTTTTAACTTCATGTTTAGGGGCTGGAGAAAGCCAAGAACCCTGGCTGCTCTTTCAGGGAACACAGGTTAGTTCCCAGCACCTATATGGCAATTAACAACTATTCTTAACTCCAGTTCCAGGGAAATTGATACCCTTTTCTGGTCTCCACAGAGACTGTATGCACACGGCACACTTACATACATATAGGTGAAACATTCATACATATAAAAATAAATACATCAAAAAATGTTAAGTTTTGTGTTTAAAAATTCTTTAGGGCAGACACTATTGAAAATAAATTTGAGACAGACTAAACACATATTTGCTTAAATAACTGAAAGTAGCGAGGAAGAGACTATACTACAAAATTTTGGAAAATTAAAAAACTTAAGTAGTAATTAACTTAATAGCCTGAAGAAAGATAAAACAAAGATAGCGATGTGAGAAAGACCCAGGAGCAAGTTAATTTTTCTAGAAAACAAAATACAAATTATCTTTGAGAAAATAAACGGAGGAGACTGAAAAAAATATTGGAAGGGTCTCCACGATATGACCATCTTTCATTTCCTACCTCTACTATCAATCACTGTTAAGCTGGGTATGTAACCTCTGAAGATGAACCTGGACTCTGGTTTCAGGGGATCAGTGAAAAGTAATTTATACTGCACTAAAAATAGACACCAACTACATTAAAGTCTACATACTGAATAGATGGGACTACTCAAGTCCCTTTCTCTCACTCAGTTCTGTAAAATAAGCAGTGAGGCTCAACAAACTCAAATTAAGTAACTAGAAGTTGTTGTTTTTTTTCCTCTAGGGAAAAGAAGCATTGAAATAAGCAAATATTATTGTATACGTACTATATTTTTGAAAGAGGACAAAGAGGAAATGTTTGTATATGGAGGATGGAGTTTAAAAAACTTAAATTCTCATTCTCCAAATAAACAAAAACAGGGCAGGCAAAAACAGAAATAAACATTGTAAAAAATAACAAACAACACATAACTTCTAAGGGGTAGTAGGGCAAAGATCTGCTAGTTTTGAACTCTAGTTTTGCTAATTATGTCCTTCATTAAACTTATAAATGTTTTTTGTTTTGGTTTGTTTTTTGAGACAGTGTTTCCCTATAGCTCCAACTGGCATGGAACTATGTATCATGAGGCTGGCCTCAATCTCACAGAGATCTACTTGCCTCTGCCTCCTACGTTCTGGGATTAAAGGAGTGCTGCACCACACCTGAGTATAATACTGAGCTGGATGTGGTGCACACCTTTAATCCCAGCACTTGGAAAGCAAAAGCATGCTGATGTCTGTGGAATCGAAGTCCACCTGGTCTGCATTGTGAGTTCCAGTCCAGCTGCGACTACAGGGAGACCCTGTCCTCCAAAACAAAACACTAATACTTAATGAATGAACAGTGTTAGAATATACACACCATGGAACTATGGCTGTGTCTTTGAAGAGTGTCTAATAATTCAAACTATTTTCTCATTAAGAGAAACTAATGAAACAATAACTCAAGGAAAAAAGAATCCCAAAGTTCTATCTTTGCAAATATAAGTAGCCAGGCTGACAACAGAGGTTTTTAATCCCAGCTGCTCAGAAACTTAAGACGGAAGAACTGCAAGTTGATGGGCCTGAGTGCTCTACAGAGCAAGCAAGTTGAAGGCCAGCCTAAGCAACTTAGTGAAACCCTGTCTCAAAGAAAAATTACAAGATAACATGGAGGAAGATAGGTACCATTAAGTAACAAGACTAGAGCAAGATGGATGCCTCCACATTGGCACAGTGCATTTTCCTAGTAGGTCCAAAGCAGTATCTCTTAACCTACATGATCCTCTAGAATCCTGCAGTTTATTATCAAGAAAGAGTCTATTTACCCTTCCTTGACTACTGAGTGTGACTCTGTGACAATCATAGTATCAAAGAGAAAAGGATGAAAGTAACATTAGCCAACTTCCTTCCAAAGCTAGCTTGAAAAAGGCAATATGGTTACAATCTGTCTCCTTCTCTAAGAATGTTTCCCCTCTGAAGCCAGCCATTGTGCTAAGGAGGCCAGGGTAAATAAAGAGGTCATATACAAAGAGATGCCTTCACCCCAGCTGAGGCTTCAAGTACTGACCATGAGTGAATAAATCTTCAAACGACCCCAGCTTATGAAGTGTTCCAGCTGAGTTCTGACATAAAACGAAGCATAACAGAATCCCTGAGGATAATAAATGGTTGTTTTATACCACTAATAGTCATAGTAGTAACTGAACGAGTGAGTTCTTCTGTCCTTCCTTGTAACACAGCTTGTTAAACAGCTATAGCAAAGTAAAAGTAAAGCAGAAAATTAGGAAGGAAAAAATCCTTACAGGCTGAAGAAATCAATCTATGCCATACAGACACACACATTTTAAAGTATTTAATGGAATCATAATTTTGAAAAATCAACAATGAATTCAGAGCATGACAGTGTCGGCACACTCCACAAATTGGTAGCAACAAATTAATGGCTATGCCAAAGCCACAGTGAAAATACAACTTGAAACTACAGCACTAATAGGCTTATCTCACTATGTCCACAGGGGGGGAAAAAAAAAAAAACAAGGAAGTCCAGGAAAGTTGTATCAACTCCTTCATTATATCAATTTCCCTCAGGCATAGATACAGAAACAGCTTAGATGGGAAGAAGCAGACAATGAACATTTGACTAGTGGTACAAATTTTTTTAGTAAAAATCACAGGGCTTGAAAGTCTGAGGTAGGAGCTTAGAATACATATTTAGCCCTTGTCTAAGAAAAAGAAACACACACACATACATATATTGTGGTAGTTTGAATAAGAATGTCCCCCATAAGCTCTAAGTATCTGGACATTTTGTCCCCAATTGGTGGCACTGTTTTGGTAGGTCTTAGAAGTTGTGGCCATACTGGAGAAGCACATCACTGTGGGCAGGTTTAGAGAGTTTTAAGCCTTGCCAGATCTCTAGTCACTTGCTGCTTCCCATGCCTGCTTGAAGATGTGAGCACTTAGCTTCTGTTCCTGCTCTAGCTACTCTGCCTCCATGCCTCCCTGCCATGATGGACTGTAAGCTAAATAAGTGCTTCCTTTTGTAAGTTCCCTTGGTCAGTGTTTCTATCACAGCAACAGAGAAGTGACGAATACACATATACGTATTATGTATATTATGAAAAGCCGTGACCGTAATAGCTGACGTTACAATTCACCGTTTAATCATCTTCAAAGAAAACTAAATGCTCTCACACAAGTCAAAATACAATAAGTCTACACTAAATGCACAACCATCTCCATTTGAATGACTTGGGTCCAAATACTTAGAGGAATAAATATTACATATCAATAGGCAATTTCTCATAAACACTGTTCCATGATATCTCAGTTTTCTGATGACTTGAGCTAAGAGCAAAGAGTATCTTCAAGTTCCACAGTTCTTAACTCTGTTGGAACTGACACTTAAGTGTGTATGTATGTATCTAAAATAAACAAACATATTAAATGTATAGCCTCCTAAAAATTAGATAATATATTTATTACAATATTGAAAAACATAGTATAGTACTGTCAACTAATTATAACAGTAATTAGTTTATTAGTCTAAGGGAAAAATTATCCAAGATGGGAAAATACACAGCAAATCCACTTAATAACATTTTGAAACAAATACAGAACTGTAGGTTAAAATGAAAACTAAAATTTTATATTAACTCAGAACTGTAGGTTAAAATGAAAACTAAAATTTTATATTAACTTCAAATGAATTTACTGAAGTTATGCCCCTTAAAGAATTTTACTAAATCCATACAGGGGGAAAAAACTAATTTTTAATTTTTAAAAAAATTTTATTATTTTCTTTTTATGTGTTTAAGCTAATTGCCTCCATATAAGTACAGCTGTGTGCAATGCCCTGGGAGGTCAGAAGAGGGCACAAGATTCCCCTGGAACTGGAGTTACAGGTGGTTGTTAGCAGCCAAGTGGGTGCTGAGACTCTAACTTGGGTCTTCTGCAATAGCAACCAGTGCTCTTAATGAGTCATCTCTCTGGCCCCCAAACCTCATTTTCTTGTATTGTCTGATACATGAGTTTATATTTATCAGAAATTTTTATGAAGCAGAATTCTCTTCATGTTGTATTATTTCTGCTTGGCAATCTATACTCTATCAATTAATAGATGATAGAATACAGAAGAAATGTGAAGTTTAACATTTTAGAAAGCACACTGAGTTTGTTCAGTTAAATAATCTCAAAGGTACTTTTATTAGTGCAACTTTCTGCAGCCTGTTTTCAAATGTAAAATGGCTTGAAATTTGGAGTTATAAAAAAGATGAATTAGTGATTCTTCTACATATTAATACACAGAAAAATTTAAGCTTAAGAAATTGGTAAATAGAATTGGTGAGATGGCTCAGTGGATAGACACTTGCTGCACAAGTCTAATGACCTACGTTTGATCCCTGAAACAGACATAAAAGTAGAAAGAAAAAAATCAGCTCCACAAAGTTGTCCTTTGATCTCCACATACACACCATGGCATTCATGCATCTACCTACACACATCACACGCACATAAACAGTATGCAAAATTTAGTTTTTAAAAGTAATTTGTAAATAAACAATATTTTACATTATTTACAGGTTTCGGGGTATAGATAGATACCAGTAATACAGCAAGAAGAGATGACATGTCATGGAAGAGACCTGGAAAGAATATGGACTTCATTTTAAATACTATTGTTTATACAATGCCAAATTGGGAAGTGTAATAATGATGCTGTGCCAATTTAGAAGACTCTTAAAAATGCTAAAATATTTGTAGATGAAATCTACCACTTACTTTCAGAAAGTTCAGGAAAATAAGAAGGACAAATCAAATGTACAAAATAGTGCCAGCTCAATCTGGGTAAATGTTGATTGGGTATACATTATACTATTTCGCTCCTATAGATCTGAAATTTTTAATATAAGAAAGGGGTATATGTATTACTAAGACACGTATAATAACTTAAGAACCCAAAATGGAAGTAATCTAAGCAACGACTAAGAGAAAATTAAACAAGTAAACATAAATAGGTGAATGAATACACTGGATATTCATACAAAGGAAAAGCACACAGAAATGAAAATGAATAAACTCAAATACCAAGAGCAACTGAACCTAGATATTAATAAGATGAACAAACATCTATTAAATAAATAAATATTTAAGACAATACTTAGGTAAAATCAGTCTTGTCATTTATCTTTGTTTAGCAAAGTTGTACTTAAAGACAGTAAAAGACTTCAGTGGAAACATAAAAGGTATTTAAGAGAAGAAATTATTTTCAGGCACCCTCAAGCACATATAAAAAACACCCACATACTACTCATCTGTTCCAGGAATTAGAATGCCCTGATAGTCTATCAATAGTGTTCAGTGGGGAACACTTTTTAAAAGATCCAATTTGAATGAGAACATGTACTTGGACTAAGGCTATTCAAACTGAACTATTAACTTAATGGTTTTCGCTTTAAAATGAATCTAAATTCAGAGTCACACCCAGAGATATTTCTGTTGCTAAGGGGAAAAAGAGGAGATGATAATACAATACTCACATTAACTTTGAAAGCCTGTACAGTGTTATCCAGAAGAAGGATGTTGCAAACCACCTCTGTATGCTGTCTGTCTCGGGCCAACTCTGATGCTCGAACATTGTAGGTTCTGCCAGCAGGCAATCGAAAACGTGCGGTCATTACTGTCCACACAAGATCTAGGTTTAAAAAAAAATTCACTAAATAAAAGGGATAGTGGAAGATACAATCTAGTTTAAAAGATAAAGTTAATATATTTTAAATTAAAATGTGGGCAGAAAACAGAAATTTTGAAACACCAAGAAAATAAGTTATAAAGTAGATATATACTTAGTTCATCTAAGCTAAAATTACAAACTATCTTAAAGAGCATTATTTTGAACTGTTGTATTGAGAAGATTTAATAGACAAATTATTTTGGGAGGTCATATTCCAATCTAAAATATAGTGGGAATTAGGAATATAGGAGCTCAGGAAGTTGAAAGTTACTGATTTTATTTTGTTGGGTCTTTTGTTTTGGGTGGTTTTTTGTTTTGTTTTGTTAGACAAGGCTTTCCTGTCGGTTTTCTGGCTGGCATGGAATTCCTTATGCAGACTAGACTAGCCTCCATCTCACAAGTGCTAAGATCAAAGGAATATACTACCACACCCAGCTCACACTGATTTACTTTTACAATATTGTAGAATGACAAGGGGAGGGAAGATTATCTAATTTCAACCAGTCACCCTGGTTGTATGTATGTGTGTTCTTTGCTTAAAAAATATTATAGAATAACAAGACGGAAAATTATTTTATTTCAATTTCAACCACCTATCTTACTCTATTTTTATGGGGGGGAGGGTCTTTTATGCAAGAATCAATTCAAAATGGACCAAAGACCTTAATTTAAAAACAAAAATGCTGAAACTTCTAAACAAAAACATAGGGAGGCACTGGGATAAGCAAAAATTTTATAAACAGGGCTTTAATAGCACAGGAACTAACCCCAATATCAACAGACGAAACTACATGAAATTTAAGTGTCTGTACAACAAAGGAAACTATGAGCAGAGCAAATAGACAGCTCATAGAACAGGAGAAAAACCTTTAACAGGACAAAATCTCTACCAGCTATAACTCAGATCAGAAGCTAAAAGTCAGAATTTACAAAGAACTGCAGAAATTAATACGAAGGACATAAAATTGCCATCAACAAACAGGCTAATGAATTGAACAAGCAGTTTTCAAAATAAAAGGAACACAAATGGTCAACAACTATTTATTGGAGGGGGACAATATACCACAACACCCATTTGGAGGTCAGTGTACAACTTTTGGGAGCTGGCTCTCTCTTTTCTACCATGTGGGTCCTAGGGATCAAACTCAGGTCATCAGGCTTGGCAGCAGGTACCTTTACCCACTGAACCATCTTCACCAGCGCAGCCAATAACTATTTTAAAAACTGTTCAATATCCCTAGTCATCAGAGAAATACAAATTAAAACTACTGTAAGATACTACCTCACCCCAGTGAGAATGGCTATTACTACGAAATCTGACAACTTGAGGCTGAAGAGATGGCTCATCAGTTAAGCTGCTCTTGCGGAGGACCTGAGTTCAATTTCCACATGGCATTAACAACCATCTGTACCTCCAGAGGATCCAACTCCCTCTTCTGTTCTCTGTGGGCATGCATGACACAGGTGCACTTACACATGCAGGCATAACACTCATACACATAAAATAAAAATATTTTTTTTAAAAAAGGAAATCTGATAATTGGACCAGGAGTAATGGTGCATGCCTTTGATCCCAGCACTTTGAAGGCACAGGCAGGCAGATCTCTATGAGATCAAGGCCAGCCTGTCCTACATAGTGAGTTCCAGGAAACTTGATGCCCTCTTCTGATCTCTGTGTGCCGGCAGTGCATGCCATGGTGTACTTAAATATATGTAGGCAATACACTTGTTCTAGTTTGCTTCCAATCACTGTGACAAAACACGCTGATCAACTTGGGGAAGAAAGGGTTTATTTGGCTCACACTTCCTGGTTCATCATTTAGGAAGTCCAAGAAGGAAGTCAGGTCAGGAACATGGAGGCAAGAGCTGAAGCACAGGTCACGGAGAAACACTGCTTACTGGCTTGCTCCCCTGACCCATGCTCAGCCTGCTTTCTTATACAATACAGAACAAACTGCCCAGGGGTAGCACTGCCTACAGTGGGCTGGGTCCTCCCACACATCATTCAACAATCAAGAAAATAACCCAGAGACATGGCCATAGGCCAGTCCAATGAAGGCTATTTTCCATTTAAGGCTCCCTCAAGCCAGCTGTGTCAAATTAACAACTAACACCGGCACAACACTCATACACATAAAATAATATATTAAAAATGAAAATACAACATAGCAAAACTTGTGAGTCACAGCTAAGAAACACTTAAAATAAGGTAAATTTATGGTACTACATGTATATAACAGAAAATATGACATGCTTTAAACTAATGATGTAACCTCTTTCAAGAACCTGGACAAAGAAAGGCCTAAGGAAACTATAGCAAACAGAGGGAAAGAAATAATAAAGGAAGGCAAACTAACAACCTCCACATGGCCCTCCAAAAGAAAAAGAAAACCAGTGGATCCAAAAGCTAATCATTTGAAAAGAAAAAACAATTGCTAACATTAGAAATGAACACCAGGCCTTTGCATGCATCAAAATAATACTGAAAACAATTTACACATAAGTGAAATAATTTGATACATAAAATGGATCAATTACTCAAAAGGCACAAAATACTAGAATTTAGTTAATATGAGGTATTTTTAATAGTCCTGTAACTACTTTAAAATTTGAATTCATAGTTTTAAAACCCTACAGAATTTTCAGACTCAGATGGTTTACTAAAGAAAAATTAGCAATGGATCTACACAAACTATTCCAGGCAGTACAGGAAGTAGCACTTCATAAGACTGGTTTCTACTAAAAAACAAACAACAACAACAAAAAAAAAAAAACCAAAGGAATAAAAAAAGATAACTACAGGGCAATTGCCTTCATGAATATAAACCCAAAATATAAAGATTCATTAATGCATATTTTAAAGAACTATATAAGATGGGTTTTACTTCCAAGATGCAGCAAGGCTTGTAGTAATTCAATAAATGATCAATGTAATCCACTATATTAACAGAACAAGGAAGAAAAAAATCTCATAACCTTTCAATTAATGCAGAAAGCCATCTAATAAAATCTACTACCCACTTAATGATAAAAACTCCTCAAAAGTACAACCTTTTTCAACATGATTTAAAGACATCTAAAAACAGTATGTGGCTACTATCCTAATCAATTTAATGGTCAGAGTCTAAATGCATTCCCCCTAAAATTAGTAACAAAGCAGAGAATGTCTGCTCTCACCACTTATCATAAGGCTGGAAGTCCTAGTCAGAGCACATAAATGAGAGGGTGGAGATATGCATGTAGGAAGAAATAAAACTGATTCTGTCTATAAATTACGTGATGTATACAAATAATATGTCGACTTAAAATATAGTTCCATTTATAAATGCTGAACAAAAAAAGCATAAACCTAATAAAACAGATATAGAACTTCTATACCAAAAACTACAAAATATGAGAAAACAATTCAAAGATCTAAATAAATGGAGACAAGAACTGGAGAGATGGCTCAACAGTTAAGAGCACTGGCTGCTCTTGCAGAGGACCTGGGTTCAGTTCCCAGCACCCACATGGCCACTAGCAATTGTCCATAACTCCAGTTCTAGGGAATCCAACACCCTCTTCTGTCCTCCATGGGCATTGCATGACATGGGTGCACTTAGCATATATTTAATCAACATACTCATACACATATAGAATATAAAAATAATAAAATGTTAAAAAAATGGAGAAAGATAATTATGTTCATGGATTGGAGGATTCAACATAGTGCAAATATCAATTATCTAAAAATTGATGTACAAGATTAATATAATCATATAAAATTTCCAGTAAGTTTTCCTTTGTAGATACAATGATTAATCCAAAATTAATATGGAAAAGGAATCAGAATAGCAAGAACAAATTCTGAAAATGAAAAAATAAAATGTAGGAAAAACTTTACTTGTCCTGAAAGAGAATAAGGTAGGAGTCACATTCCCAGATTTTATGATTTATTCAATAGCTATGGTAATCAAGATCACTATGTGGTAATAACATAAAACACATTAGTGGAATAGGACAGAATTCAGTCTACACTACCTCTGGCTTTATATTCTTAAAAATATTCAGTGAGTCAGATTTAAATGTAAAACCTAAACTGTAAAACTTTTAGGAGAAAATCTTTAGTAGCTAAGTTTGGTAAAATGCTCTCAGATATAACACCAAAAGCATGATTCATAAAAGAATTTTGTTTAAGATTTACTTTATTCTTTATTCATGCATGTGTATCTGTCTATCTGTATGGGCACATGATGGGCAGGTACCCACAGAGGCCAGCAAAGGGCATCAGGGCCCCTGGAACTAGAGTTACAGACAGTTGCCAGCTGCCCAATGTAGGTACTGGGAACTGAACTCACATCTTCAGGAAGAACAGCAAGTGCCCTTAACTGGTAAACCATCTCTTCAACCCTCATAAAGAATATTAATTGATAGATTATTTCATCAAATTACAAATTTCAGCTATGTGTGGTGATGTGTGCCTTTAACCCTAGCATTCAGGATGCAGAAGCAGGTGGACTGGGGCAGGCAGATCTCTGTTAGATGGAGGCCAGCCTGGTCTATGTAGTGAGCTACAGGCCAACTAATGGAGAATGGGGGTCCGTGGGTGATAGGGAGACCCTGTCTTTAAGAAAAAAATTTTAAATGATGCTATACAAAAGGCATTAGGAAAAAAACAAACTATGAAAAATGTTCAGAAATCACTTACCTGCCAAAAGACTAATATCTAAAATACATAATAAATTCTCAAAAAATAAATTAATAATTCAATTAGAAAGAACTAAAGATATGAGCAGCAAACATTTTACAAAATAGGCTATTCAATGCCAATTAAGAACATAAAAGGATGTTCATTGCCATTAAATGAGATGGGGGAAGTTCAGGGTGGGTGATATGGCCATGAATATACAGTATCATTAGAAAAATGAAGACTAAGACCATGATGAGATACCACTGTGCACCTATTTATACAGACAAAATTTTTTTAAAGTAATGACATTTGCCAAAGATTCAGAGAAACCAGGTATCTTGAACAAATGTCCTGAAACAAATACATTCAGCACTCCATCTCTGGAGGTTGTACATTCATAAATTCAAACAACTGTGGATCAAAAATATTCAGAAAAAAAAAAATTCTGCCATACACCAAAAATATTCAGAAAAATATTGCACCAAATAAGTACAAACTTTTTCTGTTCATGACTTCTTAAACATGATACTAAACCAGCTATTTTCATACCATTTACATTGTTCAGTGAGATCTAAAACAATTTTGTAAATGGTATTTCTCTTGACTGGTAGTTAATTACATGACCAACATAATCAACTTCTAGTTGAATGTCTTGAAGTAAAGAGACAGAGAACTTGAGCTACCCCATTAAGTTACCTCTGGTCTCTTTTCCTTTCCTTGTTTCCTAGGTCAACATTTCTGGGTTATAAACCCCTGCTACACGTTTTTAGTCTCAAGGAAGATGGATTCTAGGAAAATAATAATGTTTGAATTAGGAAAACTGTTTAGAAAGGAGAAAATTTGAAAGGTTCCAATATTTCAAATTTGGTACCACTTAATTTCAAGGCAAATGATCTTCCTGCCTTACTTGTAACTTCCAAATGTAGTCCACAGACAAAGACAGAATATTCCCTTTAACAGGTCCAATTTTAAAACTAAGATATTATTGTCATTATTCATCTTATTTCTAAGGATTCTTAATAAGTTTATCATTAATCAAGATTTCTTTTCCTAGTTAACATTTTTGGTCACCTTGGATTTACTTGATAATTTGTCAATATTTCCAAATACAAAAAAAAAAAATAAATGTCACTGAAATAATCATTCTGCCCATTTTCTTACTTTTCTGTGTTTCACTTGAAGAAGCAGAAACAAAAAAAAAAAACAGTAAGATAAAAATAAGGATTAATAGTTTGAGCTCTGTTACTACAATTTCTATAGACCAATAAAGGGATATTAAATGACCTTGAGTTATAATGATGTGAAACTAGAAATAACATTCAAGTGCTCCTAACAACTTTATCTGTCAAAAACAACTAACTGAATGGCATTATAATTTAATATCTCTTGGGTTTCACAAGGTTTATTACTTAAGAGAGAGGCCCAGGAAGAGACATACAATACAGCAAGTAAAGCCCTGACAACTGCCAATGACATCATTTCCATCCTTCTCATTCTTACAACCAATAGTCTTCTCAATCTATTTTTCCCAGTATTTGTAATCATAACTCACACCTTTTTATTACTGTCACCATAATTCACATTTGTAGAAATGGAATGTCACTGAAAATAAAAATAAGTTATATAAATAAAACAACAAAAGAAAACAAATTAATTAACTTGGAAACAAGCTTCTTGGTTCTTAAAGTACCAGTCTCTAGAAAAGACTAACATGTTTCATGTTAATAGTTCATAAATATTACCCTAGTTACAGTACTCACTAATTAATCTATATAAAGTATTCTTCCAATTAAGAAAGCATTGAGTTAGGTTTAGATTCAACATAACTATAAACTAGAATACAGGAAAAAAATCATATCAATCATTAGAAAGTAATTAAATTACTTTTAATTAAACAACCTTTAATTTCCACCAATTTCCAATTTTTAAATAAAAAGACAGTCATCTTAAAGGTGAATGTCAAATTTGTCACACCTTACTTCATAAAAAGAAGAAAGGAAAGATGGAGGAAACACTTTCAAAAAGGTGAAGTAAGGACCTCTGGGAAATCCAGTTCTCCATAAAAGTAAAAGAACACTAGCAAACTGCCAAAATCAACACTTTCAAAGCTCTGGAAATTAACAAACAGGCTGCAACACCCTAAAGAGTTCCAATTCAAAATAAAATGCTGAAATTCAGTAACAATGAGCTTTGTAGTATTTTCATATGATCTAGACCCCATCCCCTTGTCCCAATAATATAGGCGGCAATCATGAAAGCTATAGAAACATTATCACAATCAATCAATCAAAAAGGAAGATCAAACATAAAGCTCCTGCAAAGATCCCATTTCTGGAGAAATGTCATTATCTGACAATTTTAACAGCAACCTAGAAAATATTAATTGCAAAACTTGCTTATTACAAACATCATTTATCCAAATCATTTGTACAAAAACAAACAAACAAAAAACAACAACAAAACAGTGGCAATTACTTAATAACAGCAGCCAGAAATTACAGTAACTATTGAGGTGGAAAAGATGACCAAACCAAAAAAGAGCAAAGCCAGAAAGTGAATGTCCATGAAAGACTGAAAAGATCCCCATATATTCCTAGAATGCCAGAAGGCCATCTTCTATGTTCACTTCAGTGCAAAGCCTATCAACAGCTAAGACTAAAGGAGACTACTTCAATATAATAAAGGGTATATAAGAAAAATACCCATCATTGACAAAATATTCAACAGTAGGTTCACAAAGTCAAAAACCATAGGATAATTATGGCAAGAAAAATAAATGAAAGGAAGAATTAAAATTATCTCCATTTGCTGATAATATCAACATGGAGAAAAGCCTAAGATCCAAAACACAAAATGAACAAAACTTAGCAAAGTTAAAAATCAACTCAATAAAATCAGGTGGAGCACTAAATACTAACAATGTATGATGCCAAAAGAATATTAACAATTTCAGTTTGTAATCACATCAAAAAGAAGATGTTGGGATTAACTTAAGCATAAAATAAACTATGAAGTTGTATGTGAACTACAAAACATTTGGGGAAAAGAAAAAAGAATCACAAAAATGGATTAGAAGAAAGGGTATTAAACTGTCAAACTATTTATGGGGGCTGGAATGTAGTGCAGTAATAGAACACCTGCCCAATATGTACAAGACCCCTGGCTCAAACTCAAGCATCACTCAAAAGACTTACCCAAAGTGATCTACAGACCACTCAAAATAATCACTATATTGAGGTCCTAGTGGCATTTTTTTACAGAAAAAAAAATTTCCATACCAAATTTCATATGGAATCTCCAGGTAACCTAAAGAGCTACCAAAAAATCTTGAAAAAGAACAAAATTAGAAGTGCTACATCTCTTAATTTCAAAAATTACAAAGGTACTGTAATATGACATAAAGTCTAATGAAAGAGTCCCAAATAAGCTTTGTTTTTCTTTGAGACAGAGTTTTACTGGGCTACCACTATATAGCCCAGGCTGGCCTGGAACTCACAGAAATCCCTTTGGCTCTGCCTCAAAGTCTGTTTAAAGGTAAGAGCCACCAAGACCAGCCTAACTAGCACATTTTTGATAAGGATAAGGTGTTAGTCTGCTTTGTGTTGCTAAACTTAAGTCCTGAAATTTTATCAAGAAGTTTATGTTGCAGAAACTCTTTCCCTGGGGAGACTTAAACAAACCTCTAAAGCATACCCTCATTATAGGGCTCCAAAGTACAATTCCACCAAAGCCCAACTTGGAGAACCAACGAGTTTATTGGGCTTGCTTACAGAACATGGGTGAGGGACACCTACAGGAGCATGGTACCTACAAAGCTGCCAAACCACCCAACAAGTCTTACCCAAGTAGGCACGAGAACTTCCCTGTAGCTGCAAAGGGGGTAAAGTACTGCCTTCATTTACCCTGTCCTCTATAAACTCCATCACCTCCCAAGAGGACAAGGCCATGTCAATTAGAGGAGAATTATATACAAGTGGCCAAGAGGTGCAAAAGGGAGCTGCTGGCATCTCAGTTGAGGGTCTAATGTCCCTCCCCATTTCTCCTTCTATAAGGAACCTTAGCAGTCAACAAACCTGGTCTCAGAGGTCATTTCTAGACAGTCACAGCTGCTCTGATGAAAAGGATGGCCAACTGAACTCATACAACATGCTAGCTCACAATTTTGGAGGTAGTGAAACTCAAGGACATGTCAGCATGTTCTCAACTTCTGGAGGGCTTGATGCTGTGTCACCACCATATGGTGAAATAGAAAAAGTAGCAAGAGGGTGCAAAAAGAAAACATTCATGCAGAAGAGATCCAGAGGGGAGCCAGGCCTCCTTACAACAGTCCACTCTCATAACTAATACAGTCTTGAAAAGCCTGACTCATTCCTAGAAGACCTAAAGTCTTGATAGAGCTGACATGAAAAGACATCAGTGGGTTCATGAGGGTGGTGCCCCAATGGCCTAATCACTAACTACCAGGTTTACCTCTTAAAGGTCCAAACACCTCACAGTAACACTATATCAGTGAAATTTATGAAATTATGAACACAGCTTCTAACACATGATCTTTGGGGTAACAAAACTTAGCAGGTACCAATACTATTCAACAGGAAAAGGGGATCTTTTCAACAAATGATTCTGGAAAATCTGAATAGTCATTTATAAAAGAAAAAAAAAGTTGCACACTTACCTTAAACCACATACAAAAATTAAACAGTCCTAAATATAAGAACTAAAACTATAAAAACCCTTAAAAGAACACATAAGAGAAAATAGAGAAATGGCTCAGTGGTTAAGAGCACTGGCTATTCTTCCAGAGGACCTAGATTCAGTTCCCAGCACCCACATGGCAGCTACAATCATTCATAACTTGAGTTCCAGGGGCTCTGACATACTCTTCTGACCTCTGTGGGCATTGAACGATACAGGTGCACTTACATACATGCAGGCAATACACTCATACACATAAAATAAAAAATAAATAAAATACTTTTTAAAAAAACACAGAGGGAGAAACTACATGATAATGGACTGAGCAATAATTTCTTAGATACCAAAAGGACAGGCAACAACAACAAAAAAGGTAAAATGAATGTTGCCAAAATTCAAACCTTTGTGCATCAAGAGACAATACTAAGAAAATGATTAGAAAAATCATAGTATGAGAAAATATTTGTAAATTATATCCCTGATAGGTCTGACATCCAGAATGTGTAAGATCTCTTAGCAAAAAGGGAGGTAGATGAAGTATAGCTCAGTGGTAGTACACATAGCATGCAAAAGGCCCTGCATTCAAACCCCAGTAAGATGTGTGTGTGATATAAAATTTTTAATGTAAAATTGAACTTCATGGACATGTCTCAAAGATATACAAATGGCCAATAAGCATGTTCAGTAACACTAATCATTAAGAAGATACAACATGTTGAGGCCATGGGGAGATACTCCCTACCCCTGGCACACCTGTTTGGATGGCTACTATTTAAAAAAGAGAAAAACATAGTCTGGGTATGTGGTTCAGTGGTATACCAACTGCCTAGCATGATCCTCTGTATTGAAAAACAATGACAAGAAAAAACTATGGAAAATATATATATTTACAGAAAAGTGTCAAACTAATGTTTATACATCTGTGTTCACAGCAGCACTGTGTACAGTAATCAAAAGGTAAAAACAACCCAAGGATTCACTGAATGGATAAATGAAACAAGGTGTCTATCCACAAAATGAAATTTATTAGCCTTATAAAGGAAGGAGATTCTGACACATGCTACAGCTTAGACTAACCTTGAGATGTTGTGCTAAGTAAATACGTCCATCATGTACATTTCCTCTCCTATGAAGTAACTAGTGCAATCAAAAATCAAAAGATAGAAAGGGGAATGGAAGTTGTCTAATGTGTACAGAATTTCAGTCTTTTAAAAATGAAGTTCTAGAGATGGCAAGAACTGATGGCTCCACAAAAAATGTAATTAGTATCACAAATCTATATACTTAAAATGATTTCGATAGTAAATGTTTTGTTGTATGTTTTTTATTACAATTAAGAACTGATGGCTCCACAAAAAAGTAATTAATATCACAAATCTGTATACTTAAAATTATTTCAATAGTAAATATTTTGTTATATGTTTTTTATCACAATTAAGAATAACTTTGTAGAGCCAGGTGTGGTGGCACATGCCTTTAATCTCAGTACTCAGGAAGCAGAAGCAGGCAGATCTCTGTGAGACTGGGGCCAGCCTGGTCTACATCATGAGTACGGAGACCCTGTTTAAAAAAGACTAATAATTATATAATATTAATAATATAATATCTTTTTAAAAGTCGCTAAGTGATCTAAAATTTTGTAATTAAAACTGTTTTATAGGTATGTCAGTGAAATGCTATTTTATTTTTAATTTAATAGTTATTAAATAACCTATTTAATAGTTATTAGAGTATTAATTTTTCATCATTTGTAACGTAAGCTATTATTCTAAATAAATATGCTCAATTAAAATTCTTACTCCTTTTTTTTTTTTGAGACTTGTAGCCCCAGCTGTCCTGAACTCATTATGTAGACCAAGTTGGCCTTGAACTCACAGAGGTCTACCTCTCTCTGCCTCCTGAGTACTGAGATTAAAGGCATGCGCCACCACACCCGGCAAAATTCTTACTCTTTTAAAGAATATCTATTTCCAAATGATCTAGTTAAATTTCAAAAGGAAAAAGAGTATGCCATAAAGCCACCAAGTTAACTGGAGGAAGTGGGGAGAAATCGGAAATCCAAAATTTTCTTAAGAATATCCCAGGAAAAGTATAGTTTTAAAAAACTGAAGGGGGGCTGTGAAAATCAAAATAAGCCAAAATAAGCTTAAATGCTGCTTAACACATTATATTCATTCTAAATACAAGTTTATGTTGCAGGAGGAAGGATAAAAATTTTAACAATTAACTGGATATTACACTGTCTCTAGAGGGCAGCATGCTACTTTAAAAACTTCAGCACCCAAACAATGAGCAAGCCCTCCCCACATTTGGGAGATGGAGGTAGGAAGATCAGAAGTACAACATCATTCAGCTACCAAGTCAGTTGAAGGAAGCCCCCTGAGCTACAAGATAGCCAAAAGAAAGACAATGGCACTTCACTATTTTGATCTCCTTGCAAGCATGTCCAACCTACAGCCCACAGGCCACATGTGGCCAAGGGTAGCTATGAACGTAGTCTAACACAAAATCAGAAACTTACTTAAAACATACAGTTTTTTTGCAATTTAAGTGCAGTTCTCAGTCATAAATTTTACAACACTATATTGCAATGTGAATAGGTTGGACTGACATGCCCGCTAGAAGGATTAGGCGGTTTGTGTAAGATTATACAAACAAAATGAGGAATAGCATTTGAATACAGATCTATTTAATCACAAAGAGGATACTGTTTATACCATATCAAAATAACATTTCTTCATGCTGAAATTTTCTTCCTGTTTTTCTGTCATTCATGGAAGACTCTAAATTAATTAAATTTATTGCTGAAAAAGACAAACTACTGGTTTCCAGATCTTCAGTCTGATCTATTGTACTATCCACCTCAACACTACTAGAAAATTGAAAGCAGAAATAAAGTTCATTATTAAGATAAAAGCCAAACTAAGATCAAAGAAAAGAGCTCTGTTCATGTGTTAAGAGGATCAAAATATTGTAGACTGGCAGTCACTATCAGAATATTGCTATTTTGGTTAACATAGATTATATTTCCTAACCTCTCCAAAAAAAGCTTCCAGAATTGATTCCTTAAGTCATTATCCAATGGAAAAATGCCATTCTTACAAAAATAATAGATACAAATGAATGGGCAAAGCAGTAAAAACAAAAATCTATTTCACCAATTATTAAGTTCTCAAAGTAAATATTTCAATGTTGCTATGATGCAAAAAAGGGCTTTCAAAGCCTAAGGCAGAGGCCAGTCTTTTTTTTTAATAACTGTTGTTACATTTATAATACTTGGGAGGCCACTGACAATACATTGTAAATGTTAACATTCTCACTATCTTTTTCTGAGCCCCAAACTCTTCCTCTGTTAAAGTAAAAGAATGTTTTGTGAACTATAATCTACACTGTCCTTTATGGTAGCCATGCCACATGACTGAACATTTGAAATGTGGTTCATATGATTTAAGAATTGTTTTTCAAACAATGAGTACAGACACTGAACCCCATGTATGTTAAGTGCTCTAGCACTGAACTATCACCCTCAGTCCCAAATGACTTTGAATTAAATTACATTTCAACAGCCACCTTTGGTTAATGCTTACCCACTGGACAGTACAGAATTACAAGATCTAACTGTGGAGGAAAAATATGTATGAATAAAAAGATCTAAGAATGAACTCTTAGTTCTAAAATCTTTTCTAGTTCCTAATTTTTAAAAGTCCTTTCTCTCTAAATTGAGTAAACAAATAAACCTCAACATACATCAGATAACACAAATACAGCATGGGGGAAAAACCCAATCTGAATAACTGTTAAACATAATATTCTTTTTAAATATTTTTGTTTTATGTATATGAGTGTACTGTCGGTAGGTATGTAAATACACTGTGCCATATAATTCCCTCAGAGGTCAGAAGAGGGGGTCAGATTCCCCTGGAACTGGAGCTACTGATAGCAGATAGCCTCCATGTGGTGCTAGGAATCAAACCTGGGTCCGCTGTAAAAGCAGTCAGGGCTGTTAACTGCTGAGCCATCTCTCCAGTTCCCAAGCATAATATTCTTGACCAGAGCTGATGAAACTTTCCTGTTAGGAGCTAGATAAAACACACTTAAAGTGGGATGGAGAGATGACCCAGTGATTAACAGCAACTGCTTCAGGAGATAGAATACCTTAGGCCTCCACAGGCACCTATATATGCATATAACCACATACAGATATACTGTATGTGGGTATATAATAACAATAAAAATAAACATGGGTCATATAATCTCTGTTAGAAGAACTTAATTCCCCCTTTAAAACATGAAATCAGTCACAAACATATATAAACAAATGAGTGTGGCTGTCCTCTAATAAAACTTCATGGATCTTGAAGTTTGAAATTCACAGAATTTCAACCGATTATGACATATTATTTTTCTTTTAATTTTTTCCAAGCATTTAAAAATGTAAAAAAAAAGCATTTCTTCTTACAGTTCAGAGGCCACACAAAAACAGGTTGTGATCAGATTTGTCCCACTGCCAGTTCACTCATTCTTCATTCCCGAGTCATGACTACATAACTAACTGACAGAACATAGTCTGATGAAACAAGTTTATATATATATATAATTTTGAGGTGGGCCAACAAAATGATTCAGTGGGTAAAGGCACCTGCCACTAAGCCTGCCAGTCTAAATTCAATCCCCAAACCCACATGTTAGAAGGAGAAAACCAACTTCCACAAGCTGTACACACACACACACACACACACACACACACACACACACACACACACTTTTATGTGTTGGCAAAATTGCTTACAAAATAATTATATAGGTCAAATTTCTGAAAAAAAAAATTGTTTTCCATGTTGGACATTGAATCCAAAGCTTAACTATACACACTATGCAAGCTATCTACCACTGAGCTACACCCTAGCACTCTTCACTTTTTAAAATACTGGTTTTTAAAATATTTATTGTGTGTTGAGGGGGTTGCATTTGTGCTTCAGCATGTGCTTGAAGGTCAAAAGACAGCTTGTTAGAGTCAGTTTTCTCCTTTCACCATGTGGGTTGTAGGGATTCAGGTTGTCAGGCAGTTAGTTATCTTGCAGGCTCTCTCTCTTCTCTTCTCTTCTCCTTCTCCCCCTCCCCCCACAGGGTCTCATGTAGTACAGGCTGGTCTCACTATGTAGCCAAGGATGATCCTGAACCTCCTGATCCTCCTGCCTCCCAAGGGATTGCAGGCATGTACCACTTCACCCAGTTTATGTGGTTCTGGGGATCAAACCAAGAGCTTCATGTATGCAAGGAAAGCACTCTACCAACTGAGCTCCAGCTCTAATCCCCAGAACTATATGAGACATGAAAGCAGAAGGGAGACTAGGAGGAGGAGGAAAGAGTGCTGCTTTGCTGCAGCTTTAATTTACTATGTAATGCTCTGGACTTCACAATGAAGTGAAATGCCAGTAACTCGAGACAAAGGACTAGCTTAGCTTGTTATGATAGTAGATTCAGTGAAGACTTCCTCACACTTTCTGAACTAAACTCAGCAATACAAAAGAGGATAGGCCAGACACCTTTAGGATAATACTATCAAAACAAGCAACAATAAAACTGATACGCTGTAGTGGGGCACAACAAATCCAGTATCACAGTATTTTGTTCTAGAACATCTCACTAGAAACAACAGCCAACTAGTGTTTGTTCCTTCTTCTTCATTTTCTAAATTTCTATACTTTTGTTTTTTCCATATAAGATTCCAACAATAAAAACAACCTTTCATAAGTACCATCATTTAATGGAGAATATTCTTTATTATTCCATCTTTTTAAAAGTTGATCTTAAAATTTATGTAGTATCATCTTTTGAGCTCTTTTCTTCCTTTCTTTTTCAGCAGAAACTATTTTCTTATTATTTAAGGGTTTAACACAGAAAGTAAGATTGAATACTATTAAATGGTTTTGAGCAAAGAAGCAAAGCTTTCTTCTTTACAGTGAAGTAGATACATTCTTGACTTACAGCACTTCTTTATTGCTTTGCTAAATACAAGAAATTTAGTCTATGTCTTAAACATGGTACTGTGCTAACAGAAAAGCAGTTAGTATCTACAATATTATAAGATAATAAGGAAAAGCATTGAAACATGCAAGAAAAATTAATGAAGAACTTGAAGAAAGCATGAGATTAAATTAGTAAATAAACATAAAATATTGTTGATGAGTTTTAGGCAAAACCCTAAATTCAAAACATTGCTATTTCAATTTCCATTAAAGAACATAAAGAAAGTACACTGAAAGCAGAATAAATGAAGACTAAATAGCCTCCCATCAGCTGAAGTCAAATTTGGTTGCTAAATTAATTATAAAAACCTTTTTTGCCAGGTTGGAATCCCAGCTTAAGAGGTAGAGGCAGGAGGGTCTCCTAGGAGTTCAAGGTCATCCTTGATTACACAGTAAGTTTGAAGCCAGTCAGGGTTACATGAAATCCTGCCAAAAAAAAAAAAAAAAAAAAAGTGTGGGCCACTAAGATGGCTTAGTGGGTAAAAGTACTTGCTGCCAAGTCTGATGACCTGAGTTCCATCCCCAGAACTCACAAGGAGGAAAGAGAAAACATTCCCACAAGTTATCCTCTGACCTCCATCCACATACACTATGGCACACGCACACAAAATAAATAAATAAATGTGAAAAAAATATTTAAAAAGTGGAAAAGGGTTGAGATATAGTTTGGTGGTAGATAGTTTGTATAGCACACTTGAGGACCTATATTCACTGCGAAACACTGAAAACAACAACAGACTTTTTTCAAATATTTGGAACTGCTGACATATACAATTTTTTATAAGTATTATACCAAACACTTCAAAAGCATAAAGCTAGGGGCTAGAGAAATGGCTCAGAGGTTTAGAGTGTTTGTTGAGCAATCATGAGCACCAGAGTCCAGATTTTAGCATGTACATGAGCTAAAGCTGGGCATCCCCACAAATATCTGTGACCTAGCTCCAAGCGGGGAAGAAACAGAAGATTGCTGGGGTGGCTTGCTTTCAGCCTCGCCCAGATTCAAGACTTAACTTCAGATTCATGGAAAATCCATGTTCAAAGTAATAGATAAAGGGTGATCCCTCTTCTGGCTTCCACAAGTGTGATGTGTGAGCACACCCACATACACATGTTTTTAAAAACATAAAAATGGCATTGCAAGTGAATCACAATACCAGAATCAATTAGGAGGATTTTTCCAAACTGCAAAACCTTTCCCTATGAAGATAGCCTATTTTCCTAGTACCTTCTATATTAAGCCTCTATAACTGAATACAATGTATACTAGACTGGAAAAGGCAAGTTAGAAATATAAATAAACCACATACAGAGATTTATTACAATACAAACTTCAGATCTTGAGGTCTTAAATGATAACTTTGCTTCCATGCTGTGAATTCTCTTAAAAAGAACATCAATACTATTTTAAAGGTTGGTATTCCTCAAATAATTTTCATCTCCTTAGAAATTTATTTTATAGGTAGAGAAGAATATTCACATTTGATCAAATATGCAGGTCAGATCACTCTAGCTACAGTGTGGTTTGAATTAAAAAGGGCTAACCTAATGTTAGAATGCTCTTTTAATGAGACTACTATAAAATCCTTGGCAAGAGATGATGATGGACTTTTGACAATATCAAGAAATTTTTAAAACATTCCAAATAATGTCAGAAGTTTTGACCAAGTTTCACATTGACAAAATGAAGATTAAGTGATCACAGGGATATGAAAGGAGAAAACTCAATAGTGACAATGAATAGTAATCCAGATAAGTTAGAAAACAGTATTCACCTTACAGAAGCAGGCAAAAGGCAAGGATCCAGGCACACAAAACCTTAAGAGTCCCAGAAGTCACACAATCAGGTAGTACCCAGTACAGCAAAGAGCGCTCCATCCCTAAGACTGAAGTTCAGGAATTCAAAAATAGGGCACAACCCAGAAAACCAAGACAGAAGCAGAACAGCCAGAGTCTCAACTCAAACTTACCCCCGCCCCCGGCTGATCTGTACTCGTTATATAGACAAGGTTGGCCTTGAACCCAAGAGATATACCTGCTCTGCCTCTCCCTGAGTGCTGGGATTAAGGGTATGTGCCACCATGCCTGGCTCAAATTTACTTATAATATTTTCTTAAGATATCATCTTTAATTACGGGTATGTGTATGTATGTATGTACCTTGGGGGGAGGGGGAGTACATGTGTATGCAGATGCCCACAGACCCCAAGAGGGTATCAGTTCCCCTGGAGCAAGAGTTACAGGTGACTGAGAACCACCTAACATGGATGCTGGAAATTGAAGTTGGGTTCTCTAGAAGAGTGGTATGCTCTTAATCAAAGAGCCATCTCTCCAGCCCTTAAACCCACCTGTAAAGCCTCAACTTGCCATTTTCTAGCTGTGAAAGTCTGGATAACTCCACTTTTTGAGTCTCAACTTCCTTACCTGTGAAAATAGAATAATGCCACCTATTCCAAAGGGCCAAGTGAATTAATTGCAGTAACATACTTAAGATACTCAGTAGAGTTCAACAAATATTAATTTCACTCCTTCGTTCCAGTTTTCAGGGAGGCTATGGAAATGAGGAAGTAAGAGCCTTTGGCTTGGTCACAAAGTCTGAAAGGCTGATTTAAGCAGGCATTAGTGGATTTGAAGTAGAGAAAATCAAGTGCATCATTAGCGCAAAATGTCTATGGAAACATTATACAGAAGAAAGATGAAAGAAGATAAGTTAGACAAGTTAAGGGGTCTAAAATCTGAAGTACTAGTAAGGGTTTCAGTAATCAGAAGTAGTTAGCTTAATACTATATTTGTACAATAAACTATGCCATTTTATGTTGGAAAGGAAGGAGAGTGGGAGAGTGTCCCTACATATTAAAGTCATAATCCTCAAGGTATATTTTGAATTTAAAAAGTATAATACAATGTATTAATACAGAAAGTTAATTTCTATATAGCCAGTTTTTATTTGTAAAAATACTGTACAAAAAGTAAAACTGACTACTTATAAAGATCAGGGAAGATTAAAAACTGTGGTATTCAAGCCTCTCCACATAGACCTTTTTACATTATGTTGAAATCTGTACTAAGTAGCCTAATTATTGATTCAAAAAATGAAATAAAATAATTGAACCAGGTATGGTGAATCATACCTATAATCCTAGCACTCAAGAGTCTGAGGCAGGAAAATCTCAAGTTAGAGGTTAGTCTGGACTAAACAACAAGTTCCAGGACAGTCTGAGATACAAAGTGAGACCCTATCTAAAAGTAATAAATGAATGAATGAATGAAGTCAGAGGGTTCTGATAATACATACTGGTACAGTTAAAAACTTGACTTATCTACATATTTTAGCTATATATTTACACATAATTAACTATGTTTGATCCACATCACTTCTAGCTGTATATTAGATTTCAAGCTCCTCTAAAAACAATACGCTCCTTAAGGATAAAAACCATGTCTTATTCAATTCTGTATCCACAGTGCCAAGAACAGTGTCGCTGGTATGTAGCTAGTGCACAAAGAATACAGTAAACTGACTCTGGGTTCACTAAACGCTTTCTATATGAAGTCATCTCTAATTCTGGATCTCATTTTTAATTGTATTGTTGGTGTCTTGTTTCTATAAAAGAATATACTTAAAATTCAAGTTTTCTAGACATGAATGCTCTAACATTTAGTTGTATCACAAAAAGGCAACATAAAATGTTAAGAAAATAAGGTTAACAATGATCCTTGTATACTACTCCAAAGACTCACTAAAATGACAATCATCTGAAATGGCAGTGGGAAGCCAACCCAGATACCTGTCGCAGTTCATTCAAGGCAGATTTTGATAGTAGATGTTGCTCTATGGTTCTGCTTACCTGCCTTTCAAGTAGCCACTACTGTTTCCTTCTCTTAATCCCAACAGACATTAAGGTATAAGAAACATTTTTTTTAATGCTGTTTCTTAATCATCTGATCCAGATAGTCCTTCTGCTTATGAGAAAATTTCTTGAAGAGTTGTCTAGTTTATATTTATAACATCTTTTCTCCTAAATTATGTTTCTTATCACAATTTTACATCTTATAACTCTTCTGCTAAAACAATAAGCCTCTAAAAAGTAACAAGAACTATAGCAGTATCTCAAAAGATTCCCTCTGCTGCAACCAACGCATTCCCTATCTATTCTTAAGAATCTATAGGACATGAGATGAAATCCAGAGAATTTAAATGTTTAATCTACATCTTGAAACGGGCCTACAAAAATATACTTGGAAACCAATTAGCTAAGGTCATCAATAACTTTCTAATAGTTAAACTCATTGCACTTTTGGTTTTCTCTCTTTTTCTAGCAGCATTTGATACCTTTCCAAAATTCTCTACTTTACCCTACAAGCAGACACTCTACTTTTTCATCAGCATTCAGTCCTCTTCCACCTAAGAAGACTTAAATCTTTCAATGATGGTGATCAGAATCATAGTAACCATCTTCAAAAGCAGTGATAAATGCAATGCTTCAACAACTACCTAGACAGCTTCCAAATCGGACTCACACAGATCGTCAGGGGTAATGCGGCACAGGAGAATAAAGATGTATTCAGTAGAAACAAATCAGATTTCAAAATATTTGCCTCAATATTCACATGTCAAAGCCAAAAGGCACGTTTTTTAAATTATTTATTTCTCTGTGTATACCTATTTGTTTGTATCTGTGGGAAAGGGATGAAGGTGCGTGTGCCAGTACTCAGGAGTGTGCACACATATAAAGGCCAGAGGTCAATTTGGATGCTATTCTTCAGGAGTTGGCTACCTTGTGTTTTGAGACAGAGTCTCTCACTGGGACCTGGGGCTTGCCAATTAATTAATCTAGGCTGGCAGGAAAGCAAGTTCCAGGGATCTACCTGTTTCCACCTACCCAGTGCTGAGATACAAGTGTGCCACCACACTTGGCTTTTTACGTGAGTGCTGGGGACCAAGTGTTCATGCTTCCACAGTAAGTACTTTGCTAACCTATCACCCCTGCCCCAACACATAACTTTGAGAATTTTACTTTGGTTCTCTTCCACAACTAGCTATAACACCTTTCTACAAATTTATGTTCTGATTAAATAAAAAAAGAAAAAAATTAAACAAGAAGTTCCTACCCCAAAATGACTTTACAGCATGCCCTGAGGGCTCATGGGACTCAGAAGTGGCAGGGATGAATCCAGAGAGCTGGAAAGAGAAGTACAAGATATTGGGAACTACAACAAAGATGGCGGCCCAAGTCCAAAGGACACAGGAGTCAACTTGAAGAAGTTCCCCTAGCAAAATCTGGGACAGTTGAGAATTAAAATAAAATTTCAAATCATAGTAACTAATAAGAACCACCAAACAGGAACAAAATTCCAGGAGTATATATTTATATAAATAAATGCATGAATGCCAATCCAGACAGGAATACTCAGTGGTGTTTAGAAATATAAGTTAAAAAAAAAAAAAAAAAAAGGTAAAAATGCTAAGTTTACATATTAGAGACACTCAGCAATAATGAACTTACAAGTGTTCAAGGTTAAATAAAACCAGTGGTGGGACAATACTGTGTATCTCCTGGTGATGTACTAAGTACTAAGAATAGTACAACATCATTTCTGTGGTATTCCTGCCAACAATATACTCAATTTGCATATGAGCGACCTGGAAGCACTTAAGTAGAGGGTCATGTTAAAGAATAAAGGGTCCTTACTGTTCAAAATTGCCAAGGTCATAAAAAACAAAAATACTGAGGAAATACTAAACTAAATAAGAATAAATGGGAGCCAATGGTATGGCTCAGCAGATAAAGATGCTTGCCACAAAGCCTAATGTCCTGAGCAGCATTCTCAGAACCCACATGGTGAAGGTAAGAACAGACTCCCTGTGACCACACATACACATACACACACAAATAAATGAATGCAAAAAATTAATTAAAAGAGGCATGACAATTAAATGCAATGTGTGATCTTAAACTGGATCCTGGACCAAAAAGGAAAAAGAAATACCACTGAGATCACTGAACAAATGAGGACAGCACCTATGAATCTCAAGTTAGTATTGTATCAATGTTGATTTCCTCATTTGGTAGTTAATGTGGGAAAGTGTCCATGTTTTGGTAAATACAGACTATAGTATTTAGGCATTTTGCCTACAACTTACTCTCAAATGGTTCAGAGAATCTAATGAAATTACAAATGATACATTCTCCAGAAATAGGAAAAGAGGTATGAGAAGGAACCAGAAAAGAGATATTAAGTAGTCTCACCAAAACTCGAAGATTCATCAAATACAGCATACTAGTACTGGAGATATAGTTCAGTTGGCAGCAAGCTTGCCTAGCATACACAAAGCCCTAGGTTCAATTCCAAGCACCATATAAACCTGCCACAGTGGCACATGCTATAATCTCAGAATTTGGGAGATACAGACAGGAGGTTCAGAAGTTAGAAATCATTCTTGGCTACATAATGAGTTCAAGGCCAACCGGAGCTAATGAGACTCTTGTCTCAAAAATCAAAACAAAACAATAGACAAAGCAGGGGAGGGAAAAAGATGTGGAGAAGAGGAAGACTCAATGACAATGCCAAGAGGACTTCTGGACATCTGAAAGACTTCACTGAGCCCACTGCACTAAGCATGACAAGAGGTCCTAGGCTAAACCTATATATACACATGATAAAGCTAGTTCAGTGTTAAAATGTGGTTAAAGGGGTTTCAGGAGCTCTTTGTACATATCTTAAGAATTTTCACTAGGTATGAAATTATTTAAAAGTGTTAGTTTTCAAAAGTTCAGTGTGAACTTATGACCATGGTGCCTACAAATCAATAAATGATTCACTAACGATGCTAAAAAATTATCTGACCCTTCCCAAAGGAGAATTGCCACAGGATAAATCTTAGTACTAATTTCAACTTTTTCTTCTTTCTTCCATATCTAAATATACTCTCAATTCTAAATGAACTACCTCATCAGTCTTAGTTCTAATCTTACATTCTTTATTTCCTCATCTCTAACTCTGGTCATCCCTCCCCTGTATTACTCTGACAGCATTCTTGTCTCCCTGATTATCTTTATACATCCTTGTACCAGTACCTGTAGATGTCAGGGTTACTTTTTAAAACATACACTTAAATTTTCTTATTCAAATCCCTGTAAGTGCACCCTAATGTTAATGTTGATTTTCCAGTCAGGAAAAACAAGATATTTCATATGCACATTCATACTCATATTCATACACACACACGGGGGGGGGATAAGAAAGGGAGAATAAGAGGAGATCTTGGAGTTGGGCATGGTGGCTCAGGTTTGTAACCTTAACACTCTAGAAGGCTGAGGTAAGAGGACTGCCTTGAGTTTCAGAGCAGCCTGAAGTAAATAATAAACAGTAAATTCCACTACAATGTGAGATTATCTCAAAAACAAAAAAGAGGGAGACTTTAACTGTGCTTTTCCCTACAGGACACCAAGTAAAATGATAATTTTTTTAGCACACTGGGATAAATCAAGGAGATTAAAGTCAAAAGAAACCATCCTAAAGGTTCAAACATGCTCAATTGGAAGCTCTATTCTAAAGGTCTAAATAAAGGTCATACCATTCATTGCTCAAGCTCAAGAATCCTCTTACTAGGCTTCATCTCCCACCAGAGTGAAAACAACACACATATACAAACACTCCCACCCACAGGCATATACAATAAAGCAACTTGGCTTTTTGTACATACTGTTTTTTTCTACCCATTAGTTCCAACTCATTCTTTAAGACCATATCCAAATGCCACTTCTCATTTCCCTCAGATTTATTACACTGTTATTCTGAATTGTATTTGTGGATATGTATGTCCAGCTTAGAATTTGAACTTGAGGTCAAATACCACACTACATTTACTTTTACACCATCCTTCCCACTATAACAGATTTGAACACTGCTGTAATTAGCATATAAAGGAATGTTCTCTACATTATTTTCCAATAAGACAAAATTTTCAAACATTCATTAATTAAAACATAAATATATGTGCCCTGTGAGCTATGATCCCCTCCTCTGAGCTGGAGCTGAAATCCAGTCCTGGGAGCTGGAACAGTGGTCTCCTCCTGTGAGCAAGAGCTGTGATCAGTTCCTGTGAGCTGGAGTTGTCATCCCCTGAGCCTGGAGCTGTGATCCTCACAGCTAGAGCTGACCCCTCACATGAACCTGGAGCTTTGGTCCCTTACCACAAGCCACGGTTCCACATTGCTCTGGTTACTGGTAGGCTGATGGTGAAGCAGAGTGAAGGATGTAAGACTTTCTGATGCTGGGCAGCAGTTTCAGACTTCACTGAATGACTGCATTGCCCAGAGCCCCTTCTCAAGGTCTCAGTTTATACATAGCAGTGGCTTTGCTTAAGTACTGGGCTTATGTTGTGGACAGGAGAGATCTCTGTCATTTACAGATCTGGTCTTCAGGAACTAATTCTCTAGAATGGAATTCCAACATCCTTTAAGGGCCAGCTCTGGTCTTGACTCCCCAAGTGGTCCTGGGCATCCAGGCCTTGATGTTGGACCTCTCCCATTCCCAGGCACCAAAAAGTTTTCCATTATTTTTCTATTACTCTTCTATAGCCCCAGGGTGCTTTCACCTGTGCCCTACAGAAAATGTACAACACCTACCTGAACTTTTAGAAATAAAAATCACAGTCTAGGAAGTTAAAAAAATAAGAAAAAGGAAGTACCATAATAACTAAACTGATAATTCTCAAACCAAAACTATGTAATTATATTTTAGAATGTAAATTTGCAATTCTGTGTCTACTGTAATTTCTGAGTATTATATACTAACAAAACTATCTTACAAGCTTCAACAATAATGTGAAATTTGTCACTGTTGCTGTAAGTTTGCTATTCATTGCCTTTCCAAATTCTCCAACCTATGCAAAGTTTTTCAAAGTAGTATTATTTTTTTAAAGAAAACAATGGTAATAAAATTTTTTTTAAAAAAGAATAACATACAACTGCTTTTCCAAAATAAGAACATCCACTCTCAGAACTCTTATAAAAAAAGAAAGATGTGGCATAATCCTGGGCCATTACCCCAGCCCTCTAGCTTTAGACTGAGAAAACTAACAAACAAAATGTTTAACAAGAGTCAAATGGCTTAGTTATGTTGTCATCTAAATATTTAAGTAATTTAAATTATGTTCATGAGCATGGGAATAGGAAAGCAGAAAAAACATCCATATCAATTGCCACTTACTGACCATGTCTTCTATTTAAAGCATAGTCCTAGATGTTTTATGTAGAGTACTCACAACAATTCACTCAGGAGGTTGAAGCAAGAACACTACTATAAGTTCAAGCCTAGCCTGTAATCGATGAATTCAAAGTCCTGAGCTACAGTATGAGGCCCTCTATTAAAAAATAAAAAAACCACTGGCTCAAAGGTCATATAATTTGCCAAGATTTTTAAGGCCAGATTTCAAATCCAATTGTCTGATTCTGAAGTCTGTGATATTTTCCCTATATTAAAAGGCCTCCACCACATATTTCCAATATAGTCAACTCAAAAATTGTATCTTGATCATACAACTTTACTACACACACAAGCTACACCCTGGAAGGAAACATCTGCATACTTGGTGACTAAGAGTAACTGTTATTTAAATTTTTTAAATTACAAATTTGTAAAACAGAATTGCTGAACATGGACTGAACTCACGAAGCAATACAAAAGAAACGATCCCTGTCTTTAGCTGTCTTACATTTATTAGATAATATTAGGTAAGATAAAAACTTAACAACAACCAAAAAATAAAGTAACAACACAGGCAGAGTGGCTCAGTGTTATAGTGCTGAATTGGAATTCCTAGCACTCCTGGGACTCACTGACCAGCCAGTCTATAGAAAAGCAAATGAATTCCAGGAACAGTGAGAAACCCTATCTAAAAAAAAGTGGAGAAGAGACAGAAGAAAACACCCCAAGGTTGAATTTTGGCCTTGACGTGTACCTGCATAGGCTCACACATCCTTACCCACATACGTGAACACACACATAGGAAAAAAAAAAAAATACAGGAAGGATATACTAAGCTATAGTTAAACAAACATATACTAACTAACCCCAAAGTACTTGTTGCCAGGACTCAAAGCCAGATCTTTAGGATTAAATTAATCCACAGCCCTCTAGTTGTGAGGAAGATTGAAAAGGAGGTATATGGGCACTGCAGAGATGGCTCAGTGGATATGAGTACTCATTGGCTACTCTTGCAAGAGACCCAGATTCAGTTCCTAGCACCCACGTGGTAGCCCACAACTGTCTGTAACTCCAATTCCAGGGGTTCTAATGCCCTCTTCTGTCTTCCATGAGCACTAAGTGCACACATGGTGCACAAATATACATACAGGCAAAAGATTCATACAATAAAATATATCTTTCTTTTAAAAAAAAAGTATATGGACTGAAGAATTAAGGATGTATAAACTGAGGAAACATGGGTGAAGGGAAAAACAGTATTTTCTTTTTAGGTGAGAAGAAAAAATAACCAGTAAGATCAAACTGGAAGAAAGTCTTAAAGGCCTAGCAGATGACTGGGAATTAATTTGATAAGTACCAGTAACTGCTATTCACCTTCAATGGGAAGGTTGCAATGACTGTTTCTTTTATAGTCCTTCATGAGTTCGCATTTAGCACTTCTATTTTTTAAAGTTGTTAATTTTTTAAAAAGTAATAGGATCTTTAAAGATTCAAAATTTACTCTAACATGCAGCTCAGTGGCAGAGCACTTGCCTAAACTGAGTTAGAACTCCAGCCCTAATAATACAAAACAAAACAAATTATTTAGTATTGCCATGGAATACACAATGCTTGCACCAAACAATTGAGTCTCTAAAGTTCTTTATAGAGACTCAAGAAGAAATTCCCACATGAACATAATGGGGAGAGGAAACTCTTTCAAAAATAGTGCTTACAAACATGAAATGCCACTGTATGTTCTAAGAATTACAGAACTTTAAAGCAAGAAAGGTCCTTGGAAATAATTTTTCAATGTTAATACCTTCATTTTCACAACAGATTAAACTGAAGCTCAAGAATTAAATAACTTGCCTTCATATCATGCATAAACTTATGGAAAATTGAACACCAAAACTCAGATTTTCTAGGAAGTGAGTCTAAAGCTGTGCCACTGAAGACTGTAAGGCCAGTAGTCACATCTGCCCATAAATTTAAATGATTAGAATTAAATGCAACTTTAAGCTCAGTTTCCACATATACTAGTCATATTTCAAACCTCACACCTGGCTAAAGGCTATCATATCTAACAGTATAGGAAAAAAAAAAGTTCCCTCATTTGTCAGTTATACCTCAAAAAATCTGAGAAGGGGGAAAGAATATTTCCATCAATGCACAAAGTTTAACTGGACAACACTGCTCTAAAGAATTAAGTTTTAAGTCAAGCATGGAGATGCATGCCTTTAATTCCAGCACTCAGGAGGCAGAGGCAGGAGGAGTTCAAGCCTAGCTTGGTCAACAAAGCATGTTTCAGGACAGCCAGGGCTAGCACAGTAAGACACTATTTTAAAAAACAAAACAAGGGGCTGGAAAGATGGCTCAGTGGTTAAGAACACTGGCTGCTCTTGTGGAGGATCTTGTTTTGATTCCCAGCAGCCAAATGGTGGCTAACAATCTTCCATGACTCCAGTCCCAGGGGATCTGATGCTCTCTTCTTATCTCCGTAGGTACTGCATGACACAGGTGCACTTACATACATGCAGGCAATACATTCATATATATATATATATATATATATATATATATATTCATATGTATATATATATATATAAATCATAAATAAAATACTTTTTTAAAAAAGAAAGAATAAGCTTTAGAGTCAGATAGATGTTTCAACCACTTGGGGAAAAGGGAGCAGATGATCCAAGAAGGATACAAAGGTACATTAATATACATAAACCTCACAAAGTATGCTTGATGACTGAGATAACATTGGAAAAAGAACCCTTGTACACTGGCACTTAATAGATAATAAATACTAATATTCTTCCCTTCTATATCCTTTTTTCTTCCTATTACTCTATACAACCTCCTGTTAGAAGATACAAATAAAATGACCCACCCAAAGTAATGCTTCCTCTTAATATAGCCCACAACATATAATTTTCATTCTGTTCTTACCAATTTCTTCAAATATTTGCACCACTCTCCCAGTGTTTCTACTCAGGAATCATGAAATAAACAATGATTAAGGGAAAAATGCTGCTACTCCAGAATAATAAATGTCCTCTTCTTCCCTTGTTTAATATAACTATAGATATCTCAAACAAGGGATATGAAATAAATTGTGCTATTTCTAGACAACTATTCTGTGCAAAAAAATGAAGATTCTTTAGTACTTCTTCATTATATTCCTTCTCACCATCTATACTAATTGAACATTAAGTAAAAAAATAATAATACATGCCTCTACAGTACTTTCCTGCTCCCAGTACCCCAAAAAACTTCCAGAAGCTAATCAATCTTTAAGGTTTCAGTTATTCTACTGAGCTGGTAAATTCTGCATATCTGGACTGCAGCACAGAAAAACTACATCAGGCAATAAGCAAGAAAAATAAAATTCAGTTCAGTTTGTATGAATTTAAGCAGAACTTTTAACCATTCTCCTTTAAACACCCACCAAACAAGATTCTTACATAGTTTTTAAAGCCATCTTGCATTTTAAATAAATTATCTCTTGGAGGAGGAAAGAAGTACTCTTAATAAATGTCCCATTTAACGTAATGGCATCTTACTTTGGTCCTTAAAGATAATTTACTCAAAACCAGAACCACTGATTCCCTTTTAGTGTTTATGTTCAGTCATAAACACTAAATGAATAAGAATATATGCTAAACTGTCATTTTATAACTCTACATGTAATAGATAAAATTAAAACATTTTAAGTATACAAACCAGAGTACTTAACAAGTCACGGGGGGGGGGGGGGGTCACATAAGTTTTCTTAAAAACTGCAGAAAAGTTTTTATTGCTACCCTACATAAATTTATTACAATCTCACTTTAACATTTGGGGGGGGACATCTATATGTGAACTGATAAAATCTAATTTGTAGGATTCTGTAATTTTTTAAAGTTCTTCAAAAATAATAAAGTGTACATTGGTCACACTAGAACAGTTCAAGTGAATTTTTCTGAGGCTGCATTCTAAGTACATCCGACCCAGAAAGTATTTTTAGCAAGTGTGTTCAATAGATGCTGGTGTTATGCCTAGCCTAAATTAGAAATTAGGTGTCATAAATTTAAAGTAACAATGCTACTAGGGACATTTTAAAGATACTCAATCAGGACATGGTGGGGGAGGAACAAAACTTGACATAATTTACCCACAGCCTAGAAGTTAAGCTATTAGAGAACAGATAGTAGAAAACCACACACTCATCTCTTACTACTTTTGAGGAATCTGTAATTTTCTAACTTAACTTTAACCCATTCAGTATTAAGAAAAACTATAAAACTGTGATGCACCTGTATTTTTAAAATCTTTTGGACAATGCTTAAAGCAGATTAGCTAAATCACAAAAATTCTCATGTCTATAACAACAAAAGACTGTTGATCTCATGTCAGTCAAAATCATGATATTACGGGGCTGTACACGTGTGTTAATACAAAATATGAAGGATAAGAACGCCACAAAACGTGGGAACACAGCAGTTTTTGTGTTAACTACAACAGAAATGTATTCTGACAAAAAACAAAAAAAACAAAAAAAAAAAACATAAAACCTGTGATGTCCAAAAGATGACTGAGATGATTGAATCATTTTATTAGTGAATAAACGGCTCTACATATAATACATAAATTTTCCTTTCAAACTGCTTTTTAAGAGCACATTGAGATTATAATCCTCAAACTCAAGCATTATTTCTAGCTCTGTTCTTTTAAGCACACTGAATAACTGTCATCCCCTCCCCTTTTGACAAATCCCCTCTCCCCAAGTGACACACTAAGGTTCAGAAGCCCATGACTTTACAAAGCTCTGGCTTTCCCGTTCCAGTTTCCTTTCTGCTAAAGCGTCTTCGGAATGCGGACACTAGCTTTTTGTTTTTTCTCCGTGGCCACGTTTTAAACGTGTCCACTGGGCTGGCTCCGAGAGCGGTCACACTCCTAGCTGCGGCTCCCGAGGCGACTGGTGGACACAGGTCCTCTCGGGGCCGCTTTCAAAGCCTGCCGGCCGTCCTGGCAAAGCAAACTGATGGCACTGTGCCATGCAGGCCAGAATCTCCCCGCCTAAGTAACGCAGAAACATCACCAGTGGAAGGAACTCTAGACGGTTCCGTCTGCAAAAACCCCGGGAAGGCATCGCTTCGTGTCTACAGACACCTCAATTACTTTATCTTTTGAGGAATTCAAGCTTCTCAATCTCCGAATTGGCTCGCAGAAATAATCCTGGGCCAATCCAGGTGACTCAGGTATTGTGGGAACAGTTCCTGGACATAAAGAACAATTCTATTTTTCCCATAACTATTAACAAACACTGTCACTGAAACACACAAAAAAACCTTAAAGCCATGGGGCCACAGGTCACTGGCTTGGATTCCCAAAATGCCACCAGCATGCATTTCTCCTTTGCTAAGAAGACCCAGATGTTTGAATAGAAGCAGTGACAATTCCAGAACAGTATAAAAATCCAAGTGATGGCTTTATGTGTGTTGTGCCATATCAACTTTGGGGGCCCAACTACAGGTTCCTAATTGCAAGTCGCTAGCTGGAAGAGTCACAAGAGACTTCCAAGTTCAATGAAGCTCGTGCAGCATGCAAGAAGCGCCCATTCTAATAGTAACAGTAAAGAATTCCACACGGAATACTTAAGATCCTCTACATCAACCTGAAGTTCAGGTACACTGGAACATTCCATCCTTGACCTATTCCCTCCCGGATCCCTTTCACTCATCCCTAACGGAGATTCCAACTCGGACTCTGGGGAAGCTCCGATTGCATGGTCCCAGGAAGAAAAGGGAAAGCGCCGTTTGCCTACACGGTGGAAATCGACCTTGCAGGTCCGGCCACCTGGCCAGGTGCGCGCCCCCGACGTGCCAGAGCCCGAGCAGGCCCGGCGGGGAACCTCCCCCTGCGCCCGCTTACCTTCGTTGTCACAGCCGCGTCCTCTCGGCTGGAGAAAAAAAAAAAATCCAAATGAAAAAACCCCGAGGCCCGCGGCCACGCTGCTGGGGAGAGGAGCGTGGCCCGCGTGGGGGGCCCGTCAGCGCCCCGGGCCGTCAGCGGCCCGCCAGCCGCCGCCACAGCGGCCGCACCTCGGCCGGCGGCCGCCAGCAGCACCCCGGCATCCTGCGGGGCTGCGGGGCGGGCGGCGCGCTCGCACCTCGAGGAGAGGATGAGCTAATCCTCGCACACGCGCGCCCCGCAAGTGCCGCGGGCCCCCAACTGCGGACCCGGGACCAAAGTCAAGTCTTCCAAATCCTCGGCCCCGGTTTCTGACAGGACCCAGTAGTCCTGAGAGAACAATGTCGCGACGGCCGAGCAGGAGAGCGCGCGTGAGGTGGCGGTGACTCTCGGCGGCGGTTATGTGTGAGAGCGCAGGGAAACTCGCCCTCCTCCTTCTCCTCCTCTCCTTCCTCCTCCCTCTCCTCCTCCTCCTCCTCCGTCTCCTCCTCCTTCGTCTCCTCCTCCTCCGTCTCCTCCTCCTCCCTCAAGCACACCTCGTCTCCTAGGCCGCAGCATAGCAACCGAACATGGCGGCTGCGCAGGCGCCGGCCAGTCAGAGTCCCGAAGCGGCGGCCTCAGCAACAGGAGGTGGTCTCGCGAGAGGTGAGACCACGCCCCTTCTCCTTCTCTGTCCCCCACTTCCCCCCACCTTCCGGCCCGGAGCGGTGGCACCAGCCTTGGAGCCCCGTGCGCACGCAGGTGCGAGAGAGGCGGGACTTAGCGGGCTGGGAGGGAAGACGGGGCTCTGTGGCCACGCCCCATGCCCTGGCCGGGATTGGCTGCTTGCGTGTGGCCCAGCCTCCAGCTAACTTACTCTAGGGATTCAAAGGAGCGTGAAATAACCCAAAAGGGAAAAAACTCGACCTCCTCCTCCTACCAGGTTGCCCTTACTCAATGCTAATAAAGCATATAGGCTTTGAGCTGCAGTTTTGAATCGCTTCTCTCCTAAATATAGGCCCTCAGAAACAAAGCCTAAGCAATGACATTCATGTATAAAACAAACGATGAGGTATTTTTTGTGTGCCAGGAACATTGTGCTTTTTAAAATTGAATTCGTTCATACATTTCAAGAATGAGAATTTGGTATTATCATGCTAGCGCTTTAAGCTAGTTTTTTCCTAATATTTTCTTGGTGAGGCAAGCATACTAGTGATAGGACATTCCTACAGACTAAGTGATGTCAGCTGAAATAGGGAAGGGGTGGATTTGGGGGAGACCCTTGCATTTCATTTTTGCCTTTTCTTTTACATTTGTTTATTTTGCACACACTAACGTGTGTGGGAGATCAGAGGATAACCTCCAAGAGTTTGTTCTTTCCTTCTACCATGTAGGTCCCAGGGATCGAATTCAGGTCTTCAGACTTCACAGCATACGCTTTTACCCACTGAGCCATCTCACAGCTCTTGCCTCATTTTTTGTCAGTGCCCTTTTCTATGGCCAGATTCCTTCTTGTTAGTTCTTGATCTCAACCTCTGTATCTTACCAGAACTGGCCTTTGTGAAACTGTTCCTTCAGGGGTTTGGGGAAATAGCCCAGTGGTAGAACAATTTCTTAGTGTCTACAAGATCCTAGATTCTATCACCAGCACCCAACACACACTGCAAAGCTAGCCTTCTTTTCTGTTCAACAAAATGGAGGGAGGAGAAACAAATTTCAGTTCTAGCCTGGGCTCATTCATCCTTCCCTGAGTATGTTTTCTTGTCTCTAGCTTCCATTTTTCAAATCCTTTGTCATTCATGGTATTGTCTCTGCTAAAGGTGCCTCACCTCACCACCATCAAAGTCTATTCATCCCTCAACAAAAGATCCCAGAGAATTCCACCAGAGGTGAAAGGGAAGAAGTAATGTCTGCCTTCTTTGACACTGAGAGCTCTAGGTTTAAATCCTTTGGTGTTTTCTACAGTGTTCATCTTCCTGTACAATCCTTAGCACTACATGGATATTGCTGATATTCCACAAAGCATAAGGACCTAAGTTCAGATCCACGGAGCCCAAATACAAAGCCAGGTATGGTGAGGCATTCACAGTTGTATAACCATTACCATTAACTCTACCTCAAAATTATTCCTGCCCCCAAAAGAAATCCCCTGCCAGCTAGTCATTCTCCATTTCCTCATTTCCTCCTTCCCAGACTCCTCCCAACTACCAATCTATATTCTGTTTCTGTGTATTTGTCTACTCTCAATATTTCATGTAAACAAAATAACTTCCTTAATAGAGCCTCCTTAGTGGAAGTCACCTGGTTGGGCTCCTTGGAGTTACCCACACTATTATTACCAGAGAATACTGTATTCACCTTCAGTGTACTTTCCTGCATCACTGGACTAAGGAAGGTCTAACTAATTGTCAAAGAGATAAAGGAAGAGGAGACAGTTGCTCTACAGGCTGGGGATGTAGTTCAGTACCATGCATGCATGAAGCCTTGGGTTCAATCTTCAGTAACTCATAAAGACAAACATGGCAACCACTCCTGTAATTCCAGCACTTGAGAGATAGAAGCAAAAGAAGCAGAAATTTAAAGTGATCCTCAGTTATATAGTGAGTTTGAAGCCAGCCTGAACTGCATGAGACCCTTTCTTTAAAAAAAATTTTAAAAACAAAACAAAAAAATCTTTACTGCTAGCCCTATTTTCATCCTAGCTCAATAAATACTGAACTGGGAAATAAGTTCCTGCTTCTCAAATTTTCATGTGTATATCTGCCACCTGGGTGTCTTGTTAAAAATGCAAAAATGCAGGTCTGGGGGTTAGAAAGATGGCTCAATGGTTAAGAGCACATACTGCTTTTGCAGAGAACACAAGTTCCCAGCACCCACATCAAGTGGCTCACAACAATCTGTAACTCCAGCTCCAGAGGGTCTGAGAGATTGAGGCCAGCCCGGGATGGCCAGCATGGTAAGTCCCAAGTCAGCTAGGGCAACACAGTAAGACCATGCCTCAAGGAAACAATAATAACAGTAATAACAAACCATAAGAAAATTTTTAATACACGTTCTGGGCTGGAGAGATGACTCAGCAGGTAAAGACCACTTACCACCAAGCTTGACCTGAATTCAATCCCCAGGACTCAAGTACTAGAAGGAAAGAACCTACTTCCAAAAATTGTCCCCTAGCTTCAACACACCTGCCACAGCACACATTTACCACAGCAAACACACATACACACACACACATACACACAAAAAATAATAAATCAAAACTGTAAAAATAGTTTTTAATAGTTCAGATTCTAATTCACTGCCTCTGGGATGGGCCCTGAGACTGCATTTCCTAACAAGCTTCCTGGTCCCTAGATGAACTTGGTGTAATAAGAATCTAGATGTTTATGTAAAGTCAAAGGAAATGTTCTTGTACTTGCAAGTTCTCTGCAAAAATATGTAAATTTTGCTCTTATTTAAATTTTGTTCTTTAAAACAATATATTTTAATATGTGTTCTGATCATCTGATGATCATTTTGTAACCAAACACTGCACTTGACTTTATACTTGACCCCAGTTATAACCACAGCAAAAAGATGCACACTGTTATCACAAGAGACAATTTAATTTTAGTGAAACATCATCCACCACATTACATATATAATATTAATTGAATTTTAAAGTTGGTGAGTTCATTTTGTTTTTTGAGTTCATTTTATAGCTGTGAGAAGGAATTTCTACCTAATCTAATCATTGTACCTAAGAAACACAATTAAGATAATTAAGCAGTTAGGAGTTATCAAGACTCCTTTTTTTTTTTTTTTTCAACTTAAAACTGGCAACCAGTACTGGATATTGGCAGGCACTGTTCCTGTGACTCTTTCCTGTGTTTGCAACGTGCCCTTGGCTGTGCTCTGAGAGATTAAGAGCAAAGGCTGTGTCTGCACTTGGAGGTGGTAGCAGGCAAGAATGACTTGCCCTTAGCACTATTCAGCTGATGGCAGAACATCTCCTAACCCTAGGTAGCTAGGGCCTGGAGGGATAGGCATTTGTTCTGTCTGTGCAGCCAAGTCCAGCCACCTGGGCCTTGGCAGTGGCCCCAGGCAGCAGCAATGGAAGAAAGCCTTTGACTGGGTATTGTAGCTGACTCATTAGCTGCCCTACTGGTGACTTGGGAAGAAATAAGTAGCCTAAACCTAAAGTTAGGCCTGGGTAGTACAGGCAGGAGGATCACAACTTCATGTTCTGCCTAGACTAGCATAAGTTCAAGGGCAGCCTGAGAAACTTCTTGAGACCCTATCTCTCAAAATAAAAATAACATCAAAAACATCAAAACGGAGGGATGGGCCAGGTGTTTTTCATCCCAGTACTTGGGAAGCAGAGGCAGGCTGACCTCTGTGAGTTCAAGGCCAGCCTGGGTTACATATCAAGTTCCAGAACAGTTGGGGCTATAGGGGGACCCTGCCTCAAAAAGACAAAACAAAACAAAACAGGAATGGGCCAGTTAGATGGTGTTCTAGTCAGCACTTCTGTTGCTATGCTAAAACTCTGACCAAAACCAACTTGAGGAAGAAAGGGTTTAGTGCATTTTATACTTCCAAGTGATAATCTATCTTTGGGGGAAGTCAGGCAGGAACTCAGGGTCAAAAATCCTAGAGGCAGAAACTGAAGCACAGACCTTGAATAGAATACTATTTACTGGTTTGCTCCTCTGACCTGTGCTCCGCTTTCTTCTTTCTTTCTTTCTTTCTTTCTTTCTTTCTTTCTTTCTTTCTTTCTTTCTTCTTTCTTTCTTTCTTTCTTTCTTTCTTCTTTCTTTCTTTCTTTCTTTCTTTCTTTCTGCTCCTCTGACCTGTGCTCAGCTTCCTTCCTCCTTCCTTCCTTCCTTCCTTCCTTCCTTCCTTCCTTCCTTCCTTCCTTCCTTCCTTCTTCTTTTCTTTCCTACTGCTTTTGCTTTTTTGAGACAGGGTCTCCTTGTAGCCCCAGCTGGCTTGGAATTCAGTATGCAGACAAGCTGGCCTCATCTGCCTCTGCCTCCCATGTGCTGGGATTAAACGCACGTACTACCATGCACAGCTCAACATTCTTTCTTTTGAAAAATATGTTAAATTTATTTTGATTTCATATGTATGAGTGTTTTGCCCTCATGTATGTAAGTGCACCAAATGCATACAACACCTATAGAAGCCAGAACAGAGTGACAGATTCCCTGAAACTGGAGTTACAGATCATTGTTAGCCTTCATGTGGGTGCTGGGAACCAAACTCAGATCCTCTGCAAGAGTAGTCAATGCTCTTAACTGCTAAGCCATTTCTCCAGCCTTCAGACAGCTTTGTTGTACAACCCAGGACCACTTTCCAGGGGTGGCACCACCCACAATGAACTGGGCCCTTCCACATCACTCAAAAATCAGTAAAGTGCCTCACAGAGATACCCACAGGCCAATCTGTTAGAGGAAGATGTCCCTGTATGGTGAAATGCAGGATGGGCCTTAGCCAGGGCACCTGCCATGAGGAATAAGGAAATGATTTCCTGCCATGAGGAATAAGGAAATGTGGATGTGCTGTTCCATTCTAGCCAGGCATGACACCAGCTTCTGCTCTGGAGAGACTCTGCACCAAGATAATCTACGTGGAGACAGAACACCACTGGCCGCAGTCGGGAACCACCCCATAGGGCAATTGGCCAACTTAACCCATAAAACCCCTTGCACTTCCTTGAATAAATGAGTTTGCAGCAGCTCCCAGTGTCTGTGTTCTGACTCTACACCTCTCACCCCCTCTCGGCGGAGACCCTGCATCTCCCTCAGGCTGGTCCTGAGCAGAGAGATAGCAACATCTGGCATCCGAACAGGTGGCGAGACACCCCCACCCTGGTTGTCAGTAAGTAGGCCCCTCTGTGTTCTGTGTGCTGACTGTTGCCCAAGAGTGAGCGAGCGAACCCCTCCTTCTCTCCTTTTCCATGTTTATCTTTTCCCCCACCCGATAGGAAGGCACACCTTGCCACACAGTCCTGAAACCCGTGCTGGCCGTTCCACTCTTGGTTTGTCCTGATGAAATCACATGAGGGCCTGACATCTCCCCTCCCCCCCCCCGCCCCCGATTTTGGAACCGAGGCAAGGCTATTGGCCAAGCCTTTTTCTGGAGACACCATGTGGGTATACGGCCTAGGCGTAACGACCCACAGAAGTCCCCCACTAAGCACAAGACATTTGGGTCCTCAACATTCTGTCTGTATGTCTCAGTTGGCCTTGATATTAGGCCTCCATCCAGGCCTTGGACTGCCCCCCAAATACCACATACTCCCTTCAAACCTGTATATCAGCAATACAGGACAATCCCATTTAACTGGCCACTTAATAACACCACCTTATTTACAATACTTGACTCATCTCACTTACTCCTAAGTCTTCTACAGGCCACAAAAGCATTCTTCAACAAGGACCCTCACGCACACCACAATAGCCTTCCTGGATGAACCTCCCATGCCATCCTAATTAACCTCCTAAGCGACAGGCATTACCCCTTGGTTCTTTCACCAGGATGGCGGTAGTCAATGACAGGTAAGACCCTGACAAACAGGGCAACCTAAGACAGGCACCGCTGACTGGGGTGATCCTTAGGGGCCTGGTATCAACAATGGCTTGGCAAAGAATAATGCCTCCCGGGGTCGCTCAATTAATAAAAACAAAAAGGAGGATATATATGGTGTAATGCAGGATGGGCCTTAGCCAGGCCGCCTGCCATGAGGAATAAGGAAATGGCTTCCTGCCATGGGGAATAAGGAAATGGCTTTTGCGGACATGGCGTTCCACTCTAGGCAGGCGGAACCTTCTGCCCTGCATCTGGAGAGAATCTGCACTGAGATAATCTACCTAGAGACAGAACACTATTGGCTGCAGTCGGGAACCACCCCATAGGGCAATTGGCCAACTTAACCCATAAAACCCCTTTCACTTCCTTGAATAAACGAGTTTGCAGTAGCTCACCCTCTGCCTGCTTCCACCCAGCTCCTGGTGTCTGTGTTCTGACTCCATGCCTCTCATTCCCTCTCTGCAGAGACCCTGCATCCCCCTTGGGCTGGCCCCGGGCAGAAGGACAGCAACACCCCCAACTGAGATTCCTACTTCCAAGGTGTATCAAGTTGACAACCAAAGCCAATCATGACAGATGGCTCAGCAGGTAAAGATACTTGCCACCAAGCCTGATGATCTGAGTTCAGTTCCCAGAACCTACATGGTGAAAGAAGAGAACTGACTCCCACAAATTGTTCCCTGACCTCCACATGCATGCCATGGCCCACAAGTACCGGCCCCCAGCCACCAATAAATAAATGTAATAAAAACCATTCTTTTAAAAATATTTTGTTATTTTTATTTTATGTGTATGAGGGTATTGCTTGCATATATGTAAGTGCACCCCTGTCATGTAATGCCCTCAGAGGGCTGAAGAGGACAGCAGTTTCCCCTGGAACTGGAATTACAGACCATTGTTAGCTGCCATATGAATGCTGTGAATCAAACCTGGGTTGCAAGAGCAGCTAGTGCTCTTAACCATCTCTCCAGCCCCTAAAATCTTTTAAAGAGGGCTGATGACATAGCTCAATGGTAAAGTACTTACCTAGTATGAGCAGAGCCCTAGGTTTGATCTCAAGATGGGGGAGGAGGGGGCATGGGGAGACAGAATAAAAAGGCAGAGAGAGAGAGAAAGAAACCTTGGGGTCAATGAGAATACCCAAGGAGGAGAAATCCAAGTAAAATTAGACTTTACTTGCTAGGGACAGCTCTGAGTGGTATGATTTTTAACTTTAAAAGACACCTAAGTTAAAGTAACTTAATTTTGTTCCCTAAACTTGTGAGGTAAGGCAAAAAGGCTGATGGCCTTTCAGGGCTTTAAGGATAGGTCAATCAATAAGGCACTTACTTCCCTTCCAAACATGAGGACCTCATGTATATGCTGGCCATGGTAGCCTGTGCTTATAATCTCAGCAGACAGGAGGATCTCTGGAGTTTGCTGGCTGGCCAACCTAGTCTAATTGTTAAGCTTCAAGCCAATGAAAGACTGTCTCAAAGGAGGTGGATAGACTTCCTAAGGTGGCAACCAAGGGTGCAACATGGATATATGTGTGCACACATGTACATACAATATATGTGTACCACATGCAAAAAAGGGCACTTAGAATTTTAAATAACTATGAGTCATACTTGAATCTCTGACAGACCTCAGTTGAGTGTCTTCTTTAACAGTATATTTGGGGATGAAGGAATTTCAACTTTTTACCCAACTCAATTCTTCATGCCTAACTTAAAGCCAAGCAAAAGAAACCACACAGACTTAAAGATTTTAACCTTTAAAAAAGTGTCACCAGGCTGGAGATATAGCCTGGTTGCTAGAGTACTACTTGCCTAGAATTCCAGAAGATCTGAGTTCAATACTGGGCACCAAATAAAGTAAACATGGTGGGTGCACATCCTTGTAGTCTCAGCACTTGGTAAATGGAGGTAGAATGATCAAAGTTCAAGATCACGGTGAGTTTGAGGTCAGCCTGGGATACATGAGATCCTGTCTCAAAAAAAGAAATGGGTGGTGAGGTGAACACAGTAGCAAATACTTTAAATATCAGCACTTAGAGGCAGAGACAGGCAGATTCTGTGAATTTGAGTCCAGACTGGTCTACATAGCAAGTTCCAGGCTTGCCAGGGTTAGTGAGATCCTGTCTCAAAAAAAAAAAAAAAAAATGGGGGTGCTACTAGGGAGATGGCTCAGTTAGTAAAGTGCTTGTGCTATAAGCATGAGGACCTAAGTGTGAACCCCAGACCCATGTGAGAAGCTGAGTATGGTGGCAGGTGTTTATAATCCAAGCTCTAGGGAGCTGGAAACAGCAGGATCCCTGGGGCTTTCAGACCAGCCAGCCTAGCCTACTTGGCAAGCTCCAGGTCCCAGTGAGAGAGCCTGTCTCACAAACAAGATGGACAGCTGTCTTGAGGAATAACACCCAAAAGCTAGCCTCTGGCTCCCACACATAATCACGTACACATACACGTGGACCAACCCCCTAGTACCACCCATACACAAAGTGCCCTGAATTTTCATGATAAACCCAGAATTCTATTCTATGCCTTGGGCTTCCTTTGATTACAGAACTGCATCAAATGAGTTGATTTTTTTAAAGAAACTGCTTTTTAAAATCAGATGGTATACAGCTCTGAAATAGTTGGTCCAGATGCATCACTTTGTCTATATGGTTCCCTCCTCATTTATCAGCATTTTTTTCTAAAGACAAGAGAAAACCCAAGTTAAGAATTCTGAAATCAAAACTATAGAAAGTGTGTGCCTATAATGCAGCATTAGAGACGTTGAGGTAGGAAGATAACTAGTTCAAAGCCAGCCTGTGCTCCAGTCTGAGATTAGCCTGGTTATGTAGTAGGGGAAAAAATGCTATATAGAACATACAATTTTTATAAATCTTTTTTACACTCACAGGTCATTCTTCAAACACTTTTAACAGGTTTTATGTATGCTTCCAGAATCTTCTTTATCGATATAAGGTAAACAATGTTATCTCTTTCCTGTGCAAATGACCTGCTAATTCATAATGTATTTCATTTCTAAATATGTATGCTGGTTAGTTTTTGTTAAGTTGACACAAACTGGAGACATCTGGGAAGAAGGAACCTCAATTGAAGCATTTATTTTCCATCCGATTGGCCTGTGAACATGTCTGTAAGAGTTTTCTTGATTGCTAATTATTGAGAGAGGGTCCAGCCTACTGTGTGCAGTGTTATCCCTGGGCAGGTGGTCCTGGGCTATATAGGAAAGGTAGCTGAACAAGCCAGTAAGCAGTATTCTACTATGGTCTGTTCTATACTACTGTTCAGTTCCTGCCTCCAGGATTGTTGGGTCCCTCGACCAGCAAGGAAAAACCGCACTCCAGACGTACCAGTTGCAAGCAGTTTTATTTAGTCCTTCTTCCCAAGACAGCAACTCCAATGAACAGACAGCAACTCCAATGAACAGACAGCAACCTGAACTCTCCCACAGTAAGTCAAACTCTTTGCTTCCTGGGCTTCTTCTCCTTTTATATCCCCTAGCTTAGCCAATCACCTAAAAGGTCAAGTCGTGGGCGGGGAGCCTCCAATCATGGTAAACATCACACGCAGGTCACAAGGCCTGCATGCTTTTAGCAACCAGTCATACTTCCTTCCTGTAACCTTGGCAACCTCCTGGCTCTAGGAGGAAGCAGCAGCAGGATGCCATCTTTATTTCTCCCCACAAGGATCCTGCTGGTTGACTTCCCTTAATGATGTATGTAACCTGTAAGCCAAATAAATTCTTTCATACCCAAGTTGATTTTGACCATGTTTTATCACAGCAACAGAAAAGCAAATTAAGGCAATATGTATGGGAGGGCTGGCTCCGTGAATAAAACACTTGTAGAGCAAGCATAAAGACCAAACTTTGGATTCCAAATACCCGTGAAATGCTGAGGTGGAGGGTGGAGGCTGACCATCTCTTGGAAGGCAGAGACAGGAATTCCTGTAACAAACTGGCAAACTAGACTAGCCTTTATCAATGACTTCTGGGTTCAATGGAAAGACCCTGCCACAACAAATGATACTCAATGTTTACCTTATATCAACATAGAAATTTCTGGAAAGATACACAAGAACTATTAATAGTGCCTGAGAAGTGACCTGGGAGTATGATCAAGGAAGACTTCTTAATGTCAACTTTAGGTCTCCACACATACACACATGTGCACATGTACAAGCACACACATGCTCACATAATGTGAACATGAATACATGTGTGCAAACCACACATATACATATAAAACAATAAGTACAAGGATCATTCTTTGATGGCACATATAGGTGAATGTCTTTCCTAAGGGATGCCTTATCCAATGGATTTCTCAGTTCTTTACAGTTCTTTCTATTATAAACAGTGTTTGTGATGGTTAATATTGTTTGTCCAAACTTGACAGGATTTAGAATCACCTAGAAGCTAAACTTCTAGGCATGTGTGTGAGGGAGTTTCTCCTGTTTTTGTTTTTGTTTGTTTGTTTGATTTTGTGGAGGAGGGGGACAAGGTCTCCCTATAGCCACAGCTAGCCTAGAATTTGCTCTGTAGACCAGGCTGGCCTTGATATCAGAGATTCACCTGCCTCTGCCTCCTAAAAGTGCTGGGATTAAAGGCTTGTGCTCCCGTGCCTGGAGTGAGGGAATTTCCACATTAGGTTAACTAAGTTGGTAAGACCCATCCCAGGTGTGAATGACATTATTCTACGGATTGGGGTCACAGACTTAATAAGAAGCAGAAAGCCAGCTGAGCCTTTGCATTGGGTTCATCCATGCAATCTAGGATAATAGCCTCATCTCAAAGTCATTAAACTAATCACATCTCTAAGTCCTTTGTGTTGAGCTAGGCCACATAGTCACAGGCTCTGGTGATTAAGCAACTTTGGTATTCATTAGTCTGTGTGCTAAGGGCTTTGCTACCATTCATCTTGGGGCTGTTATACTTTATGAGTTTAAATATATGAAAAGGGTCAATAACTTCCTGAGATGAACATATGTTTTAAATTTATTTTTATTAATTTTAATGTGTGTGTGTGTGTGTGTGTGTGTGTGTGTGTGTGTGTACACATTAGTGCTATGACTATGGATGCCAGAAGAGGGCATCAGAACCCCTGGAACTAAAGTTGTTGGTTGTTGTGAGCTATCTTATGTGGGTGTTGGGAACCAAACTCCAGTCCTCTATAAGAGCAGTATTCTCTCCTGATTGCTGAACCATCTCTCTAGCCCCCAAGATGAACATATTTTTAATTATATGAATTTAAAGATAGGAAATTCAGGCTGAGACTAAAATATCAAATTACATTATATACTAGCATATATAGTGTGCCTTGTTCAAGACTGATGTGTTATCTGTCATATACATAGAATAAACCACTTAACCTATGTCCAAGTCTTCTTAATTTAAATATTAATGTAACTTAGTCTTCATAATCTCTATTCATTAAAAAATAGATATTACACGGAGGGTGGTGGTGCATGCATTTAATTACAGTGCTTGGGAGACAAAGGCAGGGAATCTCTGTGAGTTCAAGGCCAACTGAGTCTACATAGTGAGTTCCAGGCCAGCTGGGGCTACAGGGAGACCCTGTCTCAAAAAGACCAATACATATATATGTTACTGTTTGATAGGCACTGGGAATATGTGTAAGAGGGGGTCCTTGTCCTCAAGGCAACTAATTTCTATTTTTAAGTTTATGGCTTACAAGTGGGTTGTGGACAATTTGGTGAATCATGACCCACATTTTGAAAAAAATAAAATGAACTAGAATAGACTAGGAAATATTAGAGTACATTGAAAAAATGATAAGCTTTGTCTTGTGAAACATTAGCTGTGGTATGTAGGTTGCAAGGTAAAAGTCCCTTCTTTTTTCTTTCTTTGGGCATGTTAGTCAAAAGGGTATGAGAACATTCATTTGAAGGGAGCATTCAAAATTAAATAGACAGACTGGGTAGGATGGCTCAGTGGATAAAGTACTTACTAAACACAGATTTTGACAGTTGGTCACACTTCTAGAACATCCTCTCTGTCTATCATCACTCAAGGAAACAGATTCGATGTACCTGATTTTTTTGTTTGTTTGTTTGTTTGTCTTGAAATAGGGTTTCCCTGTAGCCCCACCTGGCCTAGAACTCACTATGTAGAGCAGCCTGGCCTCTATCTCACAGAGATCCACCTGCCTCCGCCAGAATGCTAGAATTAAAGGTGTATACCACCATGCCCAACTTCAGAATACCTGTTTGAGTTATCACTTCATATAGTTTTAAATTTTTCATTGTGTGTATATGCATGCTTGTGTTTTCAGGTACATATGTGTGTGCGTGTGTGTGCACACGCATGTGGAGGCCAGGGGATAACTTAAGTGTCTTTGCTCAGGTGCCACTCCACCATTTGTTTGGCAGGGCTGTTCACCATCCTGGAATATACCAAGTAGGTTAGGCTGGCTAGGCTGAACTGAAATTACAGGTTCACATCACCACATTCATATTTTTATGGGTATGAGTATTTTTCCTGCAAATATGTAAGTGCACCACTTGCATGCAATGCCAACAGAGATTAAAGGGTTGGACCCCTCCCTGGAACGAGAGTTAGGGATGGTTGTTAGCTGCCATGTGGATGCTGGGAATCAAACCTAGGTTCTCTGCAAGAGCAGCCAGTGCTCTTAACTGCTGAGCTATCTCTCTATGCCCCACATTCAGGAGTTTTTGTTTTATGATTTTTTTTAATGTGGGTTCTAGGGATTAGACTTAGATTGAACTCAGATCCTCCTACCTGCAAGGCAACCACTTTACCAACTGAGTTAACTCTCTAGCCCCACTTTCTATTATTTTTAAAAGAGGGTGACCTCGACTGAACTTGAGTGATCCCCAAGTTTTTTTGTTTTTTTGTTTTGTTTGTTTTGAGACAGGGTCCCTCTGTAGCCCCTGCTGGCCTTGAACCCACTATATAGACCAGACTGGTCTTGAACTCACAGAGATCTGCCTGCCTCTGCCTTCCAAGTGCTGAAATTAAAGGAGTGTGTCACCATACCCAGCTAAACCCAAAGTTTTTTTTTTTTTAAGATTTATTCATTTATTTGTCTATGTATGTGTCTGAGTATGTATGCATGATTCTGTAGGTACCTGTGGAGGCCAAAAATAGTGTCAGATCCCCTGGAACTGGAATTACAGGTAGTTGTGAACCACCTGATGTCAGTGCTTGGAATCAAATACAGGTCCTCTATAAGAGTATTACACACTCTTAACTCTAAAAACCCCAGACCCCTACGTTTTTATTGACAACATATTTGTTAACTATACTTGTTCAGGATCTGGTTCATAGATAGACTCATCCATCATAAACTTGTCACTGTTTACCTTTTAGAAAATATTTTATTTTTAATATGTTTCTATGTGTATGTCAGTGTGTGAGCATGAGCACTTGAACACAGGTGTCCATAGAGGTCAGAAATGGGCATTGTATTCCCTGGAGCTGGAGTTACATGTAGTTGTGTGTCTCCTGATGTGATTGCTAGGAACCAAACCGAGGTCCTCTGTAAGAGCAATGTGCATTCTGAAGCACTGAGTCATCTCTCCAGTCCCAACTTCCTACCTTTTTATATGCAGTCTTGTACTTTAGACTGTAATGCCTGCTTTCCCTTTCTTTGACAAACTCCTGTTCTCCTTTGAGATTCCATCTCTCACCTTGAATCCTTCCAGAATGGCATGATGTGCCATTCCCAAGGCTCAACCATATTCCAGCTGCTGCAATGGTTGACTTTTAAGCTTCTTGGAACAAGTGGTCCTTTCAGCTGGCCTGAGACTCACTATGTAGACCAGGCTGGAATCAATCTCATAAAGATCCACCTACCTCTGCCTCCCTGGTGCTGGGATTACAGGCTCCAGTCTTAAAGGCTGAGCTTTGGTAAGAGTTATGGTTAACTTCCCACCCTATGAAAGGTTGTTGCTGGTGATGTAGTTGCCTCTTAGTATCCTTGAAGAGGTTGGATGATAGATGTTGGAAGAATTGAAAGTTTTTCGCAAGTTAAGCAGGAGTATCTGAACATTAACTGGGAAGTGATGAATATGTGTAAGAAGGCGAGCATGACCATGAGGCCAGTGATTTAGGAAAAACTAATTTCATGGTATGGAGGAAGTAGAGATTAGATTTGGATTGAGATTTAGCCTGGTAGAGCAGTCACAGCAGTTGTAGTAAATCCCCATGGTGGCATCTTAGAATCATCTGTCCTGGCTTGCACTCCCCCTGGCTCTCATCCCACCCAATTCTTATGTGTCAACTATAACTTTCCCACACCCCTGAATCAGGGGTACAGAGTAGAGTCTGCCCTATACCTGAGGTGCAGGGAAAGGAGATCCAGAAGTCTGTAGCAATCATCTAGAGGTGAGATAATGAAAACCTGATGTGTTATCATGACAGATGCAACCAACTTTAATTTATGGTTCAAGTTCTTTATCTGAATTTTTGCCAGGAGTAAAGCAAAACCTTCAGTAGATTACAACAAATAGCAAAAGTGTATTGCTAATTACCTATTTAAGGTTTGTTTTAATTCTTACTAAAGACTGCTAGCCCCATTTATTATTGTATAGAAATCTTTTACTGAATGTCTGATAAATTAACACAGTACTTTAATGTGGCCTAATAATACTTACTGGAAAACTATACTATCTGAACTATCTCATAGGTAGTCAATAAATTGATGTTGGGTATAGTCTTAATCTCTCTCCACATTATTATTATTGTTATTATTATTTGTGTTATATCTCTCATTGATTTGACTAAGCTGGCTAGTCAGCAAGCCCTAGGGATTTACCTTCTTCCCCCTTGCTAATGCTGAGTTTGTAAGCAGATGCCACCAAACCTGGCTTCTTTATGTGGGTGTTGGGGATTCAAACTCAGGTCCTAGTGATTGTGAGACAAGCACTTAACTGCCTGAGCTATCTCCCCAGCCCCAGGATCACTTTTCTTTATTGTTCCTGCACCTGTTTAGCTTTGTTCTCAGATTCATGTTCATTAAAAAAAATCACCAGGAGTATCAGCCTGTGTCTGATGTAGGAAGCAGGAAAAGTCCTTAGTCATTTTCTGTTTGAAATGACTCTTTGGAAATTGAGGAAAACTCACTCTAAAGACCTGTTAAGGATTCACTGGGAAAGAAATAGAATGGAAAATTGGCATATGAAATATGAGCTTTGTTTATGAATGGTAGGTATTCAGAGGAAGAATGAATAGGTGGTATACAGGGATTTTTAGAGAGGTGAATTACTGTACAGTACTAGAAGCATGGACATGTGGCATCAGACATTTGTCAAAACCCATAAAATACACAGCACCAAGACTAAGACCTAGTGTGGGCCTGGATTTAATAAAGTGTCAATATCTGCTCATCAGATGCAACAAATTTACTGAACCAATGGCTGATATTAATAGTATGGGAAACCATGGGTGGAAAGATGGGGAGAGAGAATTCTATGTAAAAATTTTTGGTATTTTCTGCTCAATTTTTCTTTTTTTAATATTATATTTTTATTAAAACTTTGAGAACTTTGTGCCTGCATACAATATATTTTGATTATAATCACTCCCCACTCCACCCTCTGAACTCTCTCCCAGACTCCCTCAAACATCTCCCTTCCAACTTAATGTCCTTCTTAAAAAATTTTAAAATCATAACACATTGAGATCAATTAGTGCTACCCATATGAGCTTTGGTGTGGGTTTATCCACTGGAGCATAGGCAACCTATCAGGGCCACAGCCCAAAGAAAAAGGACTCTCCCTCCCTCAGCAGCCCTCAACTACCAGTAGTTCTTCATCTAGGGTTGGGGCTTATAAGCCCCTCACCTATGGATGGAGGAATGTTGACTGATTTGATCTTGAGCAGGTCTTGTGCAGGTAATCTTAGTGACTATGAATTCATGAGTGCAGCAGCCATGCCATGTTCAAAGACAACATTTCACAGAATCTCTCCTCATTCTCCAGCTTGTGCATTCTTTCCTTCTCTCTTCTGAGATGTTCCCTGAACCTTAAGAGGGGAGAAGATTAATACAGATGTCCCATTTAGGGCTATCTGTTATATAAAATCCAAACTGCTCTAGAAAATAAGTCTATTCCTGAACAACATTGGGCCTGTAAATATTCTATCATGGAAGATGGGGCTCATGAGACTCCACCCCTCCTTGAAGAGCTTTAGGTAGTTAATAGTTGCTGAGAGACGATAAGTCATATTTTTCAATGATGTAACCACTGGTAAATTGCCTCAAGATCAAGTAAATAACCCCCCACCTGTGTTTAAGAATTCAACCCCAGTTAAATGCAATGCATAGAAAAAAGTAGGAGGTAGACTTTTGGAAAGAAGAGATTCTGCAGCAGTGGGAAATGGCCGTGAATACAGTCAAAATACTTGATACTCATATATGAAACGGTCAAAGAATAAATAAAAATATTTTAAAAGAATTACGAAAAACAAAACTAGTCTGTTAATGTTTACAAACTGAAAAAAGACTGGAGGCAAATACAAAATGTATCTAATTCCAGGCATGGTGGCACACACCTTTAGTCCCAGCACTCAGAAGGCAGAGGCAGGTGGATCTCTGTGAAACCAAGGTTAGCCTGGCCTAATTGATTTATTTATGAGGGGGCAGGTGTTGGGGTAGATTTGAAGATCAGAAAACAGCATCAGACTTCCTGGGGCTAGAGTTACAGGTGGTTGTGAGCCACCCAACATGGGTGCTGGGAACCAAAATTGGTCTACTAGAAGAGTAACATGCACTCTTAAATGCTGAGTCATCTCTCCAGTCCCATGATGTGGGCTCTTTATTCCAGGTATGCTATGTTGCTGCTGAGAATAGGGCTTATTAGGTTCTAATATTGAGAGCCAACGGGAGTCCGGGAGCTGGGCCATAATGCCTGATAAAACCTGCTAATATGGAGAACAACAACTAACTGCAATCCCAGCCTTAAAGCTTGCAGCCTCCAGCACGTCTCAACTTCTCTTAGTATTTCCATAACTAAGAAAAGGAATTCATACACATCACCTATTTAATATATTATTTACTTATGCTGAGAAACTAAAATATATTACATATAAGGCAGACATCTCCACTGATGATGCCATTCCATCTTGGGCATTTTCCATCTTCCAGAATTGACTTCTACCTGGCAGACATTCTATAGTCTGTCAGGTATGTGCTGGTATTGACAAGATGTTTACAACATTCATGAAGCATTCAATGGTAACTGCATACAAAAGACGTGTGAACGCTAAAGCCAAACAAAATCCCAGCATAGAAGTCAAGAAGTGATTAAGAAATTCCAATCTTAGATGATAAACTATTGAACACTGAAAATTACTGGGAAAGGGAGAGTTGGGTTTCTCTAAGGACTAGTGAAACTAGATAGGTTAGCAGACTCCAATGGGTGGATACACATTTAAGGACATTTGGTTACACAAACTTGGCTCAATAGACCTCAATATATATGACAGTACATGAAGTATGGAGAGGATGGAAAGGGTGCTACAGACTGTGTCTGTCTTTCAAACACACATTACCTTCTCCTAGTCCCTCCTAGTATCCATCAGATCTTTTAGGCGGATAGGGTTGAGGAGAGCTAGAGCTAAAACCCAGTGCCTTGACCCTGCTAAACAGATACTCTACCTTTGAACAACATCCCTAGCTCTGTTTATCAAGTTGTAACATGGCCCTGTCAACCCTGGACCAGATGCTGTGGGTGAAGCAGATAATTCATTTACTTATGCATCTATCATTTGGAGGCAAGGTCTCATGTAGCTCAGGTTAGACTCTGATTTGCTATGTAGCAAAAGATGACCTTGAACTTCTGCTATTCCTGCCTCCACCTCCTAAGTGCTGGGATTATAGGTATGCATCACCACATCTGATTTATGAAGTGCTAGTGACTGAACCCCAGTGCCTTGTGCATGCTAGACAAGCACTCTGCCAAGTGAGATACATCCCCAGAACCTTGGCTTTTATATTGGTTACCTTTCTTAATACTTTATTTATTATTTTATTGGTAGGAATGCATTGCCTGCATGTGTGTAAGTACACCCAGGTCTTTCAATGCCCACAGAGGTCAGAAGAGGGCATCGGAACCCCTGGAACTAGAGTGGTGGATGGTTGTCAGCCTCCATGTGGGTGCTGGGAGTCGAACCTGGGTCCTCGGCAAGAGCAGCCAGGGTTCTTAACTACTGAGTCATTTCTCCAGCCCCTATTAGTTATCTTCCTATTTCTGTAGTAAAACACCATGAGCAAGTGAACTTATAAAAGGAAGAGTTTATTTGAACTTATGGCTCCATAATGGTAACAAAGGTGACCAGAGAAGAAAGCCAGGTGGTCACATCTTCAAGCAGGCACAGGAAGCAGAGAGATATACTGGAAACCTAGCAAGGCTTAAGAGCTCTCAAAACCCACCCCTAGTAACATGCTACATTTCCTAAAGGTTCCATGACCCTCCCCAAACAGTGCCGTAAACTAGGGACAAAATATTCAAATACTTGGAACCTATGGGGAAGCATTCTCACTCAAACCACCACAGCATCGATTTTTTTAATTTAAAAATTTTTTTATTTTATTTTATGTGTATGAGTGTTTTTCCTATATGTATGTAAGTGCACCAAGTGCACACGGAGCACCTAATTGATGAGCTATTTCTTTAGCCCGTTGGCACCTTTTTTTCTTTGAGATCAGGTCTTCCTATAGCCCCAGCTGGCCTGGAACCCATGTAGATCATGTTGGCCTCAAGATCTGCCTGCCTCTGTCTCCCAAGTGCTGGGACTAAAGGCCTAGCAGCATCTAATTTTCTGAAGCCTCTTGCTCTAGGATCCATTTTTGCATAGATGATATGCTTGGTTCTCAGTGGCTGATCCCTTACCCCTCTTAACACAAATGAATTCAGATCATTTTCATTTCATATAGTATCAGGGATACTATAGATCTGTGGGACATGCCAAAGCCTAAGGTATAACCAAACAAGTAAGTAAGCCATCCTCATTTTGTTAACTGTCTTATAGTTCCTTCCCACAGATCTGTGAATTGCTCCTGTGTAATAAAGCAAAATCACAGAGTTACTGCACAGGACATTCCCAATGACATGTGGCAATAGAAGACCCATTAGGATGGACCTCAACTGACTGGTTTATGTGTATATAGGTGTGGGTGTAGGTGGTGCATTTCTGTGAATGTGTGGGTATGCATGCCATGTGTGCACATGCAGAGGCCAGAGTAGGATGGCGATTGAATTCCTCTCTTGCTCTTATTACCTTGAGACAGGGTCCCTCATTGAGCTTATCATTTTAGCTAGACTGGCAAGCCAGTGAGCTCTCTGAATCTGCCTGTCTCTGTTTCACAATGCTAGGGATCCAAACTCAGGTCCTTATGCTTGTGTGGCAAACACTTTACCAACTAAGCCATTTCCCCAGACATTTTCTCCAGACAATGTATTGTTTTTTAGTGTTTTATTTATTATTTTTAAAATTTTATGATATGCGTGTATTGCATGCATGTGTGTAAGTGCACCAGGCTGTGCAATGCCCTCAGAGGTCAGAAAAGGACATTGGATGCCCTGGAGCTGGGGTTATGGATGGTTGTTGGCTGCCATAGGAATGTACTAGGAGTGTACTAGGAATCAAACCAGGGTCCTCTGCAAGAGCAGCCAGTGCTCTTAACTGCTGAGTCATCTTTCCAGCTCCAGACAACATATTCTTAATCATTGTTGAACCCTCCATCTTCATGACTACTGATCATTTAAGTTAATGTGTTTATTTTCATTATGTGCACCAGAAAATATAGTGGGAGTTTCAAATATGTTACAAATTATTTGCTGGGGAGAAATAGAATCTAAGGATTAGTTATAGAATTATGACTGCAGCATATATGTCATTTCTAGTTAGTATGACGACAATAGGGTGTCCTCTACCCCCGACCCCCACACTAAAAAAACAAACAAAAAAAAGCCCTTCTGTTACTGTGACAGTTTTTCTGTTACTGCAACAGAGTTGATCCAGGAACTAATTGCTACAAAATAACTCACCAAAGTTAAATTCATCATTCAGTAATTTCAAAAATAATTAAGTAGAGAGTTTGGAAAGCACTTTAATGAGACTGGCAGCTTCGTTATTGTTCAAATTGCCATGCCATACTGCTTCATTCTGTGGAGGCCTCAAGACTGTACTTGTGGTTACCTGTTCAGGTAAATGTGACTTTTAGTTGCAGCAAAGTTCTTCACATTCCAAGTATTTATCTCTTTCCCCTTGGGTTGGATTTTAGCTGACATGCCAACTCTCAGAGGTACCCAAGGGTGACTTAAAAGGTGTATTACAGGAGCTGGAGTGTGTGCTTTCTGTCAATACATAGGCATCCCACTGCTTGATCTCAGTCCATGGAGACTTGGAAATTCCACCCCTTATAAAGAGAGGGAGAATAGGTGCACAAGTTTTTTAGAGAACTTTTCTGTAGTCTCCAAACTCCTTTAGCGAAGACATTGTGTTACCATCTCTGCAAATGCAGGATCAGGCATGGTGCCTGATGTGAAGAAAGTTCAACTAACTGAGCCAAATGCTGGTGGGAGGTCAGAGGTCCTAGTTACCTCCTACTTCAAACAGAATTGGTTCAGAATAAAGGCTGCATGGCAGAATACAAAAGAAATGTCCCTGACTACATGCTGTGACCAATACCTACCAAGAACTAATTTAAGGGAGGAAGGGTTTATTTAGGTTCATGATTTATGTCAGGGAACACAGCAAAGAAGCAGCCCCAGACAGCTGATCACATTGCGTCCACAGACAAAAAACAGAGAAGGGGCAGGAAGTGGGATGGGGCTGTCAACCCTTAGGCCCAGCCCCCAACAACCTACTTTTTCCAGTGAGGCTCAACCTCTCAAATGTTCTATAACTTTCTGAAATGTTACCTCTATCAGAGGTAAAAAGATGTAAGGCCCTGTCATGGTCTTTCTAGCTATCTTGGGAAAAGCATGAGCTTTTCAGGAATGAGGCTGGAGAAAGGGGCCATCTTAGATTTGTATGCCGTGAACTTTATGCTAGCAGCACAGAAGAGCCATGGGAGGCTTTCAGGAGGAGAGGGACAATGGTCTGTTTATTTTCTAAATGCCACTTGGTTATGGTGGACCACAGATCAGAGAGTGGGCAGGGAAAACATAAAGGTGGAAGCCAGTTTCAAATCGTTTTAATAGCCCAGAAAGTTGTGACAAGTGTTTGCGTCTATGTGGTAATAGTGGGATTAAAGAGCTGAGATGCCCAGGGACTAAGTAGAGGCAGTCCTGCCTCTTCCATTCTCTGCCTGCTGTGGTTCAGGTTTCTGGAGTGGCCAAGTGACTGGGATGATGGGACATTCAGCAAAAATCAAGAAACACTCAATAAAAAGGACTAAACTTGAGAGGATGGTGAGTTCCAAGCTAAGCTTGAGATGCCTGTGGGATTTTAGATAGAATCATCCAAAAGTTGACTAAACATAGAAGTCTATGGCTCATGTCTCAGCCTGACTTGAGTTAGAGATTTGAAATGGTAGCTCAGGTTGTAAGGATGGTGTACAGAGAGAGGAGAAAGGAAGTCTTGTTTATTCCATATCTGTGGTTTCCTTTTCCGTACTTTGTTTTCTATGGTTTCACTTACCTACTGTGGCCCGAAATCTTAAGTGTAAATTAAAAGAAATATTAAGTTTGGGGGCTTATTTACTTTTGAGGCAGGATCTGATATAAACCAGACTGGCATTGAACTCACCATGTAGCTGAAGATGACCTTGAATTTCTGATACTCTTGCCTCTATCTCCCGAGTGCTAGGATTTCAGGAATAACACACAATGTTTATGTGGTGATGAAGGTGGAACCCAGGGCCTCATGCATACTGAGAAAACACTGTACCAACTAAGCCACATCCCTAGCCTTGATCATAAGACTTCAATTTTAAAAAATAGTTTATTTATTATTACTGTTTGTGTATGAGTACATTGCCTATATGTATGTAAGTGCACCTGTGTCGTGCAATGCCTGTGGATGTCAGAAGAGGGCGTTGGATCCCCTGGAACTGGAATTATAGACAGTTGTTAGCCACCATATAGGTGCTGGGAATTGAACCCCAGTCCTCTGCAAGAGCAGCCAGTGCTCTTAATTGCTGAGTCATCTCTCCAGCCCCAAGATTTAAATTTTTTAACTAAACTTATTATTTATTTGCGTGTGCACACTTATGTGTGTGGGTAGTGCCATGGCACATACAAGGACAGCCTTTGGGAATCAGTTCCCTCCTTCTATTATATGGGTCCAGGAGACTGAACCTGTCAGATCATTGGGCTTGGCAGCTGATGCCCTTACCAGCTGAGCCACCTTGCTGACCCATAAGTTTTAAATTACACCCCACAATTAATAGCAAGATGAAATATTGCAGTCCTGCTCCATCCCATCTGAGATGCAAATCACCTCTTTGCCCAGAGTATCCATACTGTCTATGCTACCTGCCTGTTGATCATTTAGTAGATGGCTCAGTTATCAGAATGCCTGTTGCAGTCTCACAAAAGTTATATTAAATGAACTCTTTTATTCCTTAATAATGGTCCAAGGCATAGGGGACAGTGATATTGGTACAGTAACTACGTAAAGAGATGCTATGCCATACTTCATTTAATAAAAAGGTAATCATACAATAAGATATTCTGAGGAAGGTACTCATATGACCTTTATTACAATATACTAGATAGTTGTTATACTATGCTATCAGTTATCAATAATTTTATATTGTACCTAATTTACTTTTAATTTTAGTGTGTGCATGTGTATGTATTGCAGGGATGTGCCTGTGTGTATGCAAGTACATGTGCACATGTATGCATGCATGTGTGGAGGCCAGAGTTCAACCTCAGGTGTTGTTCCTCAGGTAGTGTCCACTTTACATTTGTTTTTTTTTTTGAGACTGCGTCTTTCGCTGGGGCCTGGAACTCAGCAATCGGTGAGGCTGGCTGTTCATGGAGCCCCAGGGATCTGTCTGTCTCTGCCTCCCCAGTGCTAGGATTACAAGCACATGCCATCGCATTTGGCTTCTTTCATGTGGGTTCTAGGGCTCAAACTCAGGATCTCATGCTTTCATGGCAAGCACTTTCTCACTAGAGATATCTCTCTGCCCCTATTTTATAAATTAAATGTTATCACATAAATTGTGTGCATCAGGAAAAAGAAAACCAGTATACCCTGGATTCAGTACTATCTGTGGTTTCAAGCATCCACTGAATGTTCTGGAACTTATCTTCCATATGGAAGGTGAGACAGTAAAAAACCCCTGTGGCATGAATCCAACACAGGAAAATAGGCTATGAAGTGGACCAGCTAGAGATTGTGCAGTCAGAGGGCTCAGGAGAATGCTCCCAAGGGAAGGGAATTGTTAGGCATAATGCAAGGTGGGTCTAGCCAGGCCACCTGCCAGGAGGAAAAGAGGAATGGCTAGTCATGAGACCAGCTTCTGCCCAGCATCTGGAAAGAACCTACCTACTTGGGGACAGACTTACTATTGACTGTATTCGGAAACCCACAAGGCCTTTGGCTATACAGACCTATAGGACTTTTTGCACTTGCTGGAATAAAGGAGCTTGCAGCACCATCTGCCTGCTTCTCACTCAGCTCCCAGAGTTTGTGTCTTAACTCTGCGTCTACTTGCCCCCTCCCCCACAGCAGAGACCCTTTGGTCCCCTTGGGCTGGCCCTGAGCACTGGGACCCCTGACAACTGGCACCTGAACAGGGATATCCCCCGACCCTGCATTGGCAAGATGCCCCCAGTCTGGTTGTTGGTGAGTAGGCACGGTGTTTTGTGTGCGGATGGTCCTTGAGAGTGGGCAGCCCCACCCGCTTTGTTCCCCTTCTGTGTCTGTCAAGAAGAAAGCTCCCAAGGGAAGGGAACCCTTCCAGACTGTGGACAGGTTCTCTGTACCTGAGTCTTGGATACTTCCAGTTGCTATGATAAAACACATCCTGACAAAAGCAGCTTAATATTGGATATAATGGTACATGCTTTTAATCCCAGCACTCAAGAGGCAGAGGCAGGCCAATCTCTGAGTTTGAGGTCAGCCAAGGTTACCCTGTCTCAAAAAACCAAACAACAACAAAACAAACAAGCAAACAAAAAGCAACTTAAGGAAGAGTTTATCCTGGTTCACAGTTTGAGGTGCAGTCCATCATGGTGGGCAACTGGGAGAATGGGACCTTGAAGCAGCTGATCATATATCCATAACTAGCAAGCAGAGAGTTGAATACTGGTGCTCAGGTAGTTTTCTCCTCTTCATGCAGTCTGAGACACTGGCCCAGGCAATGGTACCACCCACATTTAAGGTAAGCCTTCCTACATCAGTTAACGCCATTTAGAAACTCCCTCACAGGTGTACCCAGAAACTAACCTAGTTCAGATAACCTCTCACTAATGTGCTTGGAGGCTGGTTTCCAGGGTGATTCTAGAGCCTGGCAGATGACAATCAATAATAATCATCACATTCAGTAAGCAGTGGGTAGGAACACGTGCAAGGGTTTGGGGAGCCTCATAGCCACTCATGACCTCAGCCAGATGTTTTTTATTATATTTGTTATTTGGGGGGACACACATGCTATGAAGCATATGTGGGTGTCAGAGGACAACTTCATGGAACTGGCTCTCTCTACCTTTACGTGCATCCTGGGAATCAAACTTGGGTCTCCAAGTTTTCAAGGTCAGCAACTTTACCTCCTGAGCCATCTCTCTGGCCCAGATAGATGGTTTTGAGCGAGAGAGTAGAGTGGCAACCAGAAATCATGGAGCACAAGAGGAGTAGGCAGTAGAGACTAGGAAGACAAGACACAAGGCACTCCCTTCCCTTGGGGCCTGACTGATTAAGGAAACAGAGGGATAAAAGGGGGACAGAACAGAGTAAACTTTGGTTAGAACATACCACTAATACCTATGCTATGGGACTCCAGTCTTCATAAAGATATATTAATATTCCTTTAAAAATTATTGTTCAGGATGGAGGATATAGCTCAGTTGGCAGAGTGCTTACCTAGCATACACACAGTCCTGGGTCACACCTGCACTATTGCATAAACTGGGTCTGGTGACACAAACTGTAGTCCCAACACTTAGGAATTGGGGACAAGAGGATCAGAAGTTCAAGACCATCTTTGGCTATATATTGAGTTCAAGGCCAACCTGGGATACTTAAGACTATGTCTCAAAGCAAATAAGAAGCTGTAGTTTGAAAACTCTAAACACAAGGTAATTATTTGTTGAGTAGTGCATGCTTACTAGCCCCTACTTTGACACCTCTTGAAGGCAGTGGACAGGGGTCTTACCTGTGAGTCTGTCTCTGTCTTTAGCCTCAGTTTAAGAAGTATAATGGAAATAAGATGTCCTGGATTAAGAAAATGAAATAAACTGGGCTTGGTAGCATCCAGCTCTGCAGGAAGCTGATGCTAGAGGTTCACAAGTTCACGACCTTCCTGAGATACAGAGTGAGTTCAAAATCAGTTTGAGGAACTTAGTGAGACCCTGTCTCAAAGTGTAAAAAGTTAAAAAGATAAAAAAGAGGACATAGTTCAGTGATAGAGCACCTGCCTGGTATGTGCCTGACATGCTCAGGACCCTGGGTTCAATTCGCATTGCTCCCCTACAGCCCCCTCAGCAAACAAACGAAAAGGCAATGGTCTAAATCCCAGCTTTGGCACTTAAAAAAAATGTATGTGACTGTGTGTTTATATACACATATGAGTGCATGCCTATGGAGGTAAGAGGGCACCTTAGTCCCAGGTACCTTCCACAAGCTTCTAGGAATGCCCCTGCCTCTGCCTCCCGTCTCTAGGGGCCTGGACATATAAGCAACACCACCACAAACCGGCTTTTTACACGGGATCTAGGGACCAAATTCAAGCCCTCATGTTCGCATGACAAGTGTTTCACAGACACATCCATCTCCCCAGTCTAGCCTTGTCACTTCATTTCAGCACTGAATTCCTTTCCTTGGAAGCTATTTAATAGTTTTAATGTGAATGATAACGATCCCTGATGTTTATTGATTGCTTATTTCTCTGAGTATTTAGTTTCTCTTGCCTTTCTCCCTTTTCCAGTGAGAGAGGTTCCACTCTTTAAAGAGAAACCCAGGACCCAGGGTTAAGAAATACCTGAAGTCACAACCAGTGGGCACAATCATTAGATTTCCTGAGATGAATGGGTTTGCACAGGGACTGCACGAATTCACTGGGAGCCTCTCTCAGCCTTTTGGAAAGAGTTCTTGCAAATGTTAGTGCTTTGTAGCTCAGGACTTAGAACATGTAGACTCCAGAGTTACTACTGAGAACCACGTCTGTTAGAAATGCATTGTGGGGGTAGAGTATAAAGAATGGAGTGGGAGGGGCCGCACACGTGGCTCAGTTGGTAGAGGGTATGCCTGAAGCCCTGGGTTCCATTCCCAGCACCACATAAACTAGAATAAATTGGGTGTGCTGGCACATGCCTGCAATTCCAGTTCTCAGGAGATGGAGGCAGGAGGATCAGAGGTTCAAGGTCATCCTTGGCTACATAGTGAATTCAAGATAGGACAGAGTATCTAGTCATTCTATAGCAAAAGAAGAATTTATTAATTTTTTTATTTTTTGTTGTTGTTTTTTTGAGACAGAGTTTCATGTAGCCCAAGATGGCCTCAACCTTGCTATGTAGCTGAGGATGACCTTGAGCTTCTGATCTTCCTGCCTCTACCTCCCAAGAGCTGGAATTACAGGCATGCATCATCATGCCCAATAATCATGTTTTCAATATTTCTTATTTTATTTTTAAAGTAACTTAAAAAAAACATTTCTTTATGTGTATGTATACATCTATGTTTATGTGTATGGCTATCTGTGTGCCACAGCATGCATATGGAGGTCAGAGGATAACTTGGGGAGTTATTTCTCTCCTTCTACCATGTAGGTTCCAAGAACCAAAGTCAGGTTGTCAAGTTTGGTGGTAAGTGCCTTTATCTACTGAGCCCTCCTGACAGCCCAGTATTTATATTTTTAAGAAAGGGTCTTGCTATGGATAGGTTGGTCTTGAACTTCTGGACTCATGTGATCTTTCCACTTCGGCTTCCCCAGTAGCAGGTACACTCTGAACCCAGCCGGGAAAGGGAGACTTCAGGTACCAGTCTTGTATGTTGTTCCTAACTGTTGACTCCAGTATATAATTTAGAATCACACATAAGATTTACTTTTTTGAAAAAGACCCAAAATTACTGAAATGAAACTTCTTTCTTTCTGAAATGTTGAGAGCAAAGGGTTCACAGACCTATTCACACTCTGGTTTTCTCTACCCTCTCCTAGAATCACTTAAAAGTTTGTTTATTCACTTCATCCCCTCATTCATGTCTTTCCTGGCACACTTGAGAATAGCATTTTGTCGTGTTTTTTTTGTTTCTTCTCTTTTAGTCTGTGTGAGTGGTCTGTGTATTTACTTCATTCCAGATGTTTCTCCCCAACCTGCCTTTCAAAAGAAACCCAGAATTATTTTTAAACATAATTTGGAGACTTTCAAATAAAACAAATATGCTGATTGCTTGTGGATTACAAGCCCTTGGTTGGTGGTAGGGCGACCAAGGACCTGGAGCCGGTAGGGCAGGCTCTGGGGACACATAGGGCCTCCGAGGCTGGCCATGCAAACCGGTTTTTCACTCTCTTCCTCTCCCTCCTCCTCATTCCTCCTCCTCCTTTGTCCTCCCTTCTCCTCTTCCTTCTTCCTTCTTCTTTCCCCTTCTCCTCTTCCCTCTTCCTTCTCTTTCCTCCCTTCTTTCTCTTCTTCCTCCTCCTTTTCTTTTTGCCAATTTGGCTAGACTGGCTGCCAGTGAGCTCCAGGGAGCCCTCTCTGCCTCCCCAGTGCTGGGGTTATAACTGTAGTCCTCCATGCCCGCTCTTTCATATGGGTACTGGGAACTGAACTCAGGTGCTAATCCTTGAACTGGAAACAGTTTATGACTCAGCCCTCTCTCCAGCCTTCTTCTTCTTCTTCTTCTTCTTTTTTTTTCCTTTTCTTTTTGAGACAGGGTCTCCCTGTAGCCGTAACTGATCTGGAATTCATTATGTAGACCAGGCTGGTCGGTCCCAATCACACAGATATCCAGCTGCCTCTACCTCCTGATTGCTGGGATTAAAGGTGTATGCCAGCACACCCATATTGTATGCTGAATGTATTCTCCCCATACCTCCCACCCTCCCCTTCCTCTACCCTCCCCACTCATTATCACCTTTGTCTTTATAAACAAAATCTACTTCTGCTTTCAAGTCATAAACTCATACATGATAGGAATGGGTAAGGAAAATGTGGCATATATACACAGTGGCATTTCATTCAGCCATAAAGATGGATGGAGTTTGTTTGCAGAAAAATAGCTGCAACTGGAGCTAATCATATTAAGTGAAGCAAGCCAGTCTCTGGAAGACAAATATCGAAGGTTTTCTCTCACTTGTGTCCTAGATTTTATAGAGGAAAAGCCCCTTTTAGCATCCAGGTATATTCTCTTCTCATGAAAGTCCCCCAGAACATAAGGTGAAAATCCAAGACAAAAATCCATGTAGCTGGGACTGAAGGCCTTCAGGAGGGGCTTTGCCGAAGAGAAGCCATCCCAGTAGGCCTCTGCCCTGAGTTCTTGGAATCTTCAAGTGATTAGGACCCTTGAAATGTGCGTTTGTGTATGTGTGCCTGCACACGTGTGTGCACATGCATATGTAGGAGGTCATGTGTGCCCAGCTCATGTAGGGGTTAGAGAATAACCTCAGGAGTCATTCCTCGGGCTCCATCCACCTTTTGTTTGAGACCAGGTCTCTCATTGGATGGAAGCTTGACACATAGGTGGCTATTTTTCCTGCAAACAAACTCCGAAACCTCTGTGGATTGTGTTACGGAGCTGACTTGGCTTCAGTAGGTCTGGGTGAGGCCCCAGCTTCTCTGTTCCCCACAGCTCTCTCTAGGGTTCTCCGATGCTCTGCATTGGAGGAGGAATTGCTAGGCCCTGGGGGGATGTGGAAGGAGCTGGAAAAGCAGCCTGATGTGAATGGAGTCCAGCCTGTAGGTCAGGGGTCAAAAAGGACTAAGGAACACTGACACCACCATGGAAGGGGAAGGGGGGAAACTGACAAATGAGGCACATAAAGTTCCAAAGGGTCCTAACTGTGCCTGGAAAAGCTAAAACAGGAAAGGCAAGCTAAGTGGGTTTCCTTTGTGTCAGATCTTGTGAAAGCGCTTTATGAGCTGACCTACATAGTTGCACTTCACAAAACCATGCATACATGAATTGCTCAGTGTGCCTGATGGATGGCTTGACCACAAAGCACAAGGGACAGATGCATTCAAGTCCTGCTTTGTACAATGCTCACTGGCATTGAGCTTGCTGCAGCTCACTGTATCTGTGTCCTGCTAACACCTCTAAACTCAGACTTCATAGGTGGTGTGAGCTGCCTGATAAAGCTTGTAACATCTAATGAAAGGTGAGTAAATCTCATAGCCTAACCTGACTACAGAAGTCAGGATAGCAAGCTCCCACGGATGTCCACTTACTAATCCCCAGAAGCTAAGAATGTGTCACCTGATGTGAATGTGTGGTCTGCAAAAGAGACTTTACAGATATGATCAAGTTAATAACTTTGACCTTGGGAAATAGTTCTGTGTTATTTGGTATGCTCCACTGAATCTCTCACATGGGTCCTTAAAAGTGGAAAACCAGTGGCTGGGGAGAGGGCTTGTACAAACATGAAGACCTGAGTTCCATTCCTAGAACTCACATTTTTAAAAAGCCAGATACAGGGGATTGAAGAGACAGCTGTCAGTAATGGCAATTTGCTTGCTGCAAAAAAACAAAGATCCAAGTTTAGATCCTAAAAACCCACATAAAAAGCTGGGCATGGTTGTACATGCCTGTAACCCCAGTGCTGGGGAGACAGAGACAATTCACTGAAATGACAATGGCTTATAACTTGTCTATATCAATATGTCAATATGTTGCTTATATACATTTTTCTGGTATTAGATTTCATCACATTTCTTAATTTGAAAATGAACTCTCACAAGTTATTACAATGCAATATAAAACAAGTTTAGTAAGAAACAGCAATGTACAAAAAAATAAGGTGGAGAACAATTGAGGAAGACAGCAAACATTGACCTCTGGCCTCCATACATAGGTGTACCCACAGCTGTACACACACAGTAAATAAATAAAAAATATAGAACCATGGCTGGTTGTGGTCACAGGCAGAGATATGACACCAAAAGATAGAATACAGATACGGCAGCATAAAACAGGGCCTGTTGCTGGTTCTGGGAAGTACCAGGACCAGAGGGGCCCCTGAGATGGAGCTAAGAAGCCTTCATCCGGCAGCCAGCAGGAAAATAGAGACTTGGATGCCACAGCCTCATAGAACTGAATTCTGCTCACCAGCAAGGAAATGGATCTGCCCTGACTCTCCTGTGGCCAAGAAGGGCTTTGGTCTGCAGAACTGTGTAACAATCAGCTATGTTGTGTGAAGTTGCCGAATTTGCAGTGATTTGTTTCCGAGAACGTCGGAAAGCAAATGCTCTGTACAGAATGACTTCTCCCATCATGCTTTTCAGAGAATGGCCTCCTGTCTTCCTCGGAAAACCAGCTTTTGAAAATGGTCACACCCAGGTGCTGCGACCTCCCCAGAAGCAGCTGCTGTTTTCTGAGAACAATGATCTGCCTGTAAGCCTGAGAACAGGCTGGGAATCCTCTGTGCCAACCACCCCAGCCTGATGCTGCAGGTAGCAGGTTAGTCTCAGAATACATCTGTGCTCTGTCCTGTCCTTCTTCCCCAAGACTCCAAGACTGGCTCGTGTGATTTTCCAGTGTTGACTTAAAAAAAGCCATCCCAAATCTTTCATTTGTTTTTAAGAATTTTTTTTTTTTACTTATGTGTATGTGTGTGGTGGAGGATGGTCTATACACATGAATGCTGGTGCCTGCCTAAGACAGAGGCGTTAGACCCCTTGGAGCTGGAGTTAAAGCTCATTGTGAGGTGCCTGATGGGTACTGGGAACTGAACTTGGGTCCTCTGGAAGAGCAGAGAATGTTCTTAACTGCTGAGCCATCTCTAGCCTCTTGGGATTTTTATTTTTTTCATTTTATGTGTATGTACTTGCATGAGTGTGTGGAGGTCATTGGACAATCTCAGGTGTTGTTCCTAAGGCTCCTTCCAAGGTTTATTCGAGTGAGGTCTCTCAATGACTTAGAACTCAACTTATTAGGCTAAGCTAACTAGCCAGCAAGCTTCTGCACTACTGTACCTGACTTTTTATTTGGGTTCTGGGGATTGAACCTACGTCCTCAGGCTTGTGTAGCAAGGCCTTTACTGACTTAGCCGTCTCAGGGCCCAGATCTTATTAAGGAGGAAAAACTATGTGGACATTGAATGGGGCAGTCACATGCTCGCCTGTGTACTTTCAGGGTAAGACCTTGACCATACATCTCCTGGCCCATGGAGCAGTTAGGGAAGGAAGAGATTTTGGAGTTGTCTCAGTGCATGTAGAAGGAGGGAAGAAGGGAAAGAGGGAGGGTAAAGGGAATTCATATCAAACCCATGAGCCTATGAGGACATTCACTTCAAACATGTCACAGTTCACATTAAGAGAAGGCTCACTACTCTATCCTAATTTGTGGGGATTTATGTATTTCATAGGCGAGGCTGAGTCCCACTAATAACAAAATGAAACATAGTGCTAGTCACTTTGGAAAGCTTTGACAATGAGTCCCCTAAAGGGACTTTCTTTTCCACCCTGACTAGAGTGACCCATTTTAAGAGCCACCCCACACTTCTCAAAACTGTTTCTGGTTGTTTAATCAAGTAGTAAGCTACTTCAAGTAATCAGTTGATGGCTACTTCAACAAATTGATCAGCTCCCCTGTGAGGCACAGTAGTCCAATGAGATGGGCTCTTTGATGTGGCCTTATCTCAACTGGCTATTGACACCACCCTCACCCCCAACTCTACTACAGCCTTCCCATCCAGAACTAGAACCTGGCTCTGATCTTTTCTTTTTTTTAGTGTGTAGTTAGCTTTCTATTACTATGACAAAATAGTAATGACCAACTAATAAGAAAGAAAAGCTCGTTTTGCTCACATTTTCAGAAGTTTTAACGCATGGTTACATGGCCCTCCTTCTTTGGTCCTGTAGCAGCACAGTAAATCATGGTGGGAGAATTAGGGAGGGCTGCTTGCCCTCTGTTGGCCAAAATGAAGGAGAAGGATGAAAGAGAAGGAGAAAGAGGAATAAAGGAGGAAGAGGAGGAAGAACAATAGTGGGGTTCTAATAAACCCATCGGGTCATGTCCCAGTAACCTAACTTCATCCATTGGGCTCAGCTCCTTAGAGGGTCTACTACCTACCAATAGTGTCACAGACTGGTGACCCAGTTTTCAATCTATGGGCTTTGGGAAAACATTCAACTCCTGAACTATAGCATGGGGTTTATCCTGGCTCTTCTTTGGCTCAGAAAGTATACAGACAATTCAAGAAAAGGGCTATAGACAGCTCCCACTTTCCCTGGTTTAGGCCTTGACCTTGGGACTGGAACTTCAGTCCTATTTCTACAGGACAGTAGCAGACAAGTGCTCACCATTGTGAACTGAGTCCAAACACCTGCTCCTTTACCTAACAAAAGCCTCTATCCAGGAATCTCCTGACAGCAGTCCCCAGCTACTCAGCTTCCCTGAAGCCCATTTCTTCCCTGCAAAGCTAATGTACACTGTTCTAGGATGATTAACTGTGGGTCTGCCTTTCCATTTGCAATGTGCCTTTTCAAGCTGTGTTCAGAGAAAGGGCTTGGCTGGCCATCTGCAGGGGACCTGCGGAAATGTGGGGAAATGACCAAGTGTTTATTTATGTCATCCATTGTTAGCTAAGAATATCCAGGTGTTCTAATAATGGAGGTACCAAGAAAGGAAAAAGGACTGGGTGGCGAGAAGGATGCTGGGCTTCAGGGTCAACACAAGCCACACAGCTTAGTTGAGTGAACTTCTGCAAGTTGCTTTTAGCTCTGTGGCCTCAGTTTCTTCTGGGGAAAGTAAAGAGCCAGCAGGCACCAACTCCACAGATTCTAAAGGGAAGTTATGGGAATCTGCAGAGAGGACATGTATATGTCTCCCATTCTCCCAGGCTCAGGAACCAGAGAGACAAACAAGACACATGAAGAGATGCCACCATCTCATGCCTCAGACCTGCTGGTTCAGGGGCTATAGCAACCATCCTCCCCATATTCCTTTCAACAGAGATGTTGCTTGGAGCTGCTGCTGATGTCTCAAAAGAGACATCTTCTCTTCTGAGCTGCTACCGGCCCAAAGAAGGAGGGCCAAGCACCCACCCTCCATCCTCTCCTAAGTCAGTGCCTGAGAATGCTACCATATACCCTTTGGGGGAATCAATCTTTGGTTTCAAAGTTGCAGAAATGGGGCGTGTCAAAATGATGTGTCTTGGGCTGGGAAGATGGCTCAGTGGGTAAAATGCTTGCTGTGCAAGTATGAAGACCTAAGTCCAGATCCCTATTACAGACAAAAAGCTATCCAGCAATGAGTAGGCAGAGACAATGCCCATAAACCTGCTTATATATGCACATGCACATACATACACACAATCAAAAAAGCGTTTTATATAGTGTTTAACAATATATTCCTTTAAAAAATGTTTTGCAAGATGGCTCAGAGGGCAAAGACACTAACTACTAAGGCTGATGAACTGAATTGAATCCCTAGGACCTACATGGTAAAAGGAGAAAATCAACTCCTACAAGTTGTCCTTTGACCTCTACACATGTACAGTGGTATGCATATGCCCCCTTTCACACAAAATAAATAAAAAAATCTAATAATAAGAAATTTTAAACGCTTTTAAATAAGCTGCTCTAGCAAAAAATGACTTTGGTGGTTAGTGTTGTCAACTTGACAGAATCTAGAATCATCCGGGCATGCTCGTGGGGTCACCCTGATGCGAGGTCAGGTGGGCAGACCCACCCGCTCTGGCGACACCAGTCCCTGGCTGGGGTCCTAGACATTGTAAGTGGAGAAGGGAGCTGAGCAGCCGCTGGATTCCTCCCTCTCTGCTCCCTGACTGTGGGTGTGATGTGACCAGCTACTTCAAGCGCCTGCTGCTCTGGCTCCCCACCAGGATGCACTGTACCTTGAAACTGTGGGCTAAAGTAAACACCAGACAAAAGAAAAGAAGACAATGACTGTCTAAATCAGGCAGCATCGCCTTGATGGTGATTATTACCCTTGAAGTTTATGGAAACTGTGCTACAAGGTACAAAACATTTTACAAATATGTGAGGCAAAACACACAACATATAAAATTGCACAGACATTTTGATCTCAGACTATAATAATCTCTATATTCAGGAAAGACCTAGAACATACATTATTTTAAAAGATCATTCAAGTTAGGCATGATGGCACATGCCTTTAATTGCAGCACTCAGGAAGCAGAAGCAGGTTGATCTCTGTGAAATTAAGGCTAGCCTGATCTACATGGTGAGTTCCAGGCCAGTTGGGACAACAGGAAGACCTTGTCTCAAACAAACAAACAGACATAGCTGGTAGAGTGCTTTCCTAGATTGCGTAAGGCTGTGGGTTGGATCCCCAGGACTATATACATAATAATTTTCTTTACAAGCCAATGAGATGGGTGAATGCACTTGCCACCAAGCCTGATGACCTGAATTTGGCCCCCAGGACCGTATAGTGGAAGATGAGACCAGATTCTGACCTATGAAGGTAACATAACAAACCTACCCGGCTACTGCCTCCCTAACAAATGTAATAAATTAAAATTTATATGTATGCTATGTATCATGAACACGTTCTCATGTCAATAGTATAGATCTATTACATCATTTTTCTTTGTGTGCGGGGAGGGGTTGGTATATGTACATCCATGCAATGTAGATAGAAGTCAGAAGGGGCCTTCAGGTGTCCTGTTCTATCACTCGTCCTTTGCAACAGGGTCTCGTACTGAACCTAGAGCTAGGCTGGCAACTAGCAAGTCTCAGGGATCCTCCTGTTTCTGCCCCCCACCATGCTGTGGCTATAGGCATATGTGGCTGGTGGCCACACCCCCAGTGTTTTATATGTGTGTCGAGGATTTGAATACAGGTATTCATGTTTGTGCAGCAAGCGCTCTTACTTACTGATCTGTCTCCTCAGCCTAATTATATCATTTTTGGCAGTTGCATAGTATTCCACTATATGTATGAACCAAAATGGAACTCATCTCCTACTATAAGACATTCAAATAGTTTCTAGTCTTTGTCGATTTGGAGTATACTTCAGTGAATGATTTTTTTCCTCATTAATATTGAGCCAGTTCTTCAATTATTTCTTCAGGATAAATTCCTGGAAGTGGAACTGGTTGGTCAAAGGCATTTTTAGAGCTTTTGAAATGTATTGCTAAATGATTTCCCCTGGAGACTGTGATTTGCCCTCTCACCGGGAGTGTGTGAGCACATAGTCTGTTTCTAGCCATTTCACTAGCACCAGCTAACCCGTTTGCTTTAAAATTAAGAAAACAACTCACATCTATATTCCTGCAGCAGATGTGAAAGTTTAGCAGTTCTTATTTTATAGTCCTAGTTTGTTATAATAATATTGATAGAGGTTGACATTTATTATATATTTACCATGTCCCAGACCAATATGACAAGAGTTAACTCTTGGAATCCTCCAGGTATTTTATAAGGTAGGCCCCATTATCAACCCATATCACATTTGAGGAAATCAAGGCACAGAAAGTTAAAGAAGCTGCTGCAATGGTTTGAGTGTGTCTCCTGAAGCTTTGTGGACCAGAAGCTTGCTCCAAACTGAGGAGATGTTAAGAAGTGAGGACCTACTAGGAAGGTATAAGACCCTTGGGATCTAAGCTCAGCAGGAATTGTTTTCACAGAAACCCATTCTTCCTCCGGCTTCCTGTCTCTCCATGTGATCCCTCCTGCTCACATATGCTCCCCTCGTCGGTGTCCCCCTTCACGTGTGTTGCTTCTACTGCGATGCCATCTGCTAGGGGGTCATCTCCAAAGCCAAACCACGCCAAATCCTTGAATCTTCAGAGATCTGAAATAGATAAACCTCTTTTCTTTATAAAATATTCAGCCTCGGGTATTTCATTGTAGTGAAACCAACAAGGTGATATAGTCCATGAGGGATGAGCTAAATTCCCACTCACACCAGGCCATAGCTTATGTCAAACTATATAGTTGCTCTTCTTGAGGATCCTGCTAAGGTGGTTAAGCAGTCAGGGATACCCTTCAGATCAGGATTCATGATGGCCTCTGTATCAATCAGGTTTCTCTAGAGAAAAGATCAGAGCAAATAGGATATATGTATGTACTGAGTTGAGAGGATCATTTAGCCAGTAAAGTCCTTATCTCATAAACATGAGGACCTGAGTTTGATATGTAGAACCCATATAGAACAGCCATCATTTATTACTCTAGTTTCTTGATGAAGAAGGATGTGCTCTGGCAATTAGGGGATCTGGAATGTTCCCTTGGAGGAAGTGGAATCTGGAGTGGGAAGCAGTGAGGGGACCCTGGGTTCTGAGACCTTCCTCTTCCCCCTGCTACTTGCAGCAGAAGGGGCAGCAGCTGAGATCTCACCCCTGGCTGACAGGAGGCAAGGAGGCCTTGCAGGGTGCACACGGTGCTGTTCCATGGAGCTGTTGGAGAAGAGGCCACCCCAGTAGCAGGTAAGCATAAGCATCTCGGTCTTTACACCGCCCTACGCCATCGTTCCTTACTGTCCCTCAGGAACCTCCCTGGCATGCCCAAGGTACTTCTGGCCCTCTCAAGTCTTATTACAATGACTAAAATGTCCAAGCTGATGCATAATGTTATACATACAGCAAGTATGTATAGCACGTGCTATAACATGCTCACAAGCTATGTCTGCTTCAAGCCTAGAAGCTCCCAGGGAGAGGCTGGGCCCATGCTGGTGGCTTCCTCTCCTTAGCCCCTCACACTCGTTAGCTGGGTTCCCGATCATCAGCTGTCAGGCGCAGAGGGAAAAGGCACTGGAGAAGGACACAGCAGCATGATTGGCATGGCCTCCCAGGGGTGTCTGGGGCACAGAATTTAGCGCTCTCTGGGATCTCTGACTTCAAAGCAGTCCCTTGGGGCTGCTTGTACTGTGTTGGGGAGAAAAGGAAACGTCAGAACCTTCTCCCAAGTAGACAGCGTCTTTTTCCCAAGGTGCAAGACTATTGGTCCCAGGCAAAGCAGGAATCGGTGGCCTGACTCAAGGAGTATGGGCACATCGTACTACACAGTTCTCTCCCACAGGACTTTTCTCGCTTCTTGCTCTCTCTCTCTCTCTCTCTCTCTCTCTCTGTGTGTGTGTGTGTGTGTGTGTGTGTGTGTGTGTGTGTGTGTGATGTGCACGTGTATCTGTGTACCAAAACGCCTGTGTGGAGGTGAAAGTTCAACCTTGGGTGTCAGTCCCCATCTTCCACCTTGTTTGAGGCATGTTTTTTTTGTTGGTTTGTTACTATGCCCTGCAGGTTAGTTGGCCCCTGGGTTTTCAGTGAGTATCCTGTCCCCCCACATCTTGCCATAAGAAGACCGAGATCACAGGCACATACTATTGTGCCCAGTTTTACAGGGGTTCTGAGGATTCGAATCAGGTTCTCACACTTGCACAGAAAACACTTTTTTTGAGACAGAGTCTCCTGTAGCCCCAGCTAGGCTGATGCTGATTATGTGGACCAGACTAACCTCCATTTCACAGAGCTCTACTTACCTCTGTCTCCAGTGCTGGAATTGAAGGCATGCACCCCTTGCACCTGGACAGAAAGCACTTTTACCAGCTGGTTCATCTCACTAGCCCCTAAAGTACCCTTTTCTGATGGTGTTTCAGCCCAGGGTGAGGTGGGTTAGAGCTGGAAGTCCAACCTTATCCTTTCAACAGGTCCCACATAGATGACATACCTCCTCATAGGGTGCAGAGTCTGTGTGTGTATGTGTGTGCAGGTATACATGTGTAGATAGTTATGTGTGTGTGTACAGGCACTAATATGTACACATGCATGTGAGGCCAGTGGATAATCTCAAATGTGTCATTCCTCAGATGCTGTCCACTTTGTTTGTTGTTGTTAATGTGTTTGGGGGTTTTACTGTTTGTTTATTTGAGGCAGGGTTTCTCACTGGCCTGCAGCCTATCAAGTCCACTCAGCTGGCTGGCCAGAGCCCCAGGGACTTGTCTGTTTTCATTTCCTCAATGATAGGATTATAAGCACATTTCACCACACCTCGGGTTTTCTTCCTTTCTCCTCCTCCTCCTCCTCCTCCTCTTCCTCCTCCTCCTCCTCCTCCTCCTCCTCCTCCTCCTCCTCCTCCTCCTCCTCCTCCTCCTCCTCCTCCTCCTCCTCCTCCTCCTCCTCCTCCTCTTCTTCTTCTTCTTCTTCTTCTTCTTCTTCTTCTTCTTCTTCTTCTTCTTCCTTCTTCTATTTTTCTTCAAATATGGGTTCCCAGAGATCAAACTCAGGTCCTCATGCTTGCAAAGCAAACCCTTTACCACCTGACCTAGGAAGTAGATTCTTGGCATTTTCTCAATGGCTGTCTGGAGGATCTCAGGCTCAGAAGGAGAGTGGACGAACTTCCGGTGTGTGATAGCTGGTGTTGGTTGTCAATTTGATTAGATCGAGATGTCTAGGACTGGTGAAATGTACTTCTGCATGTCTCTGGGGGTGTTTCCTCTTCTATGTTTATGTCTTTTGTGTGTGGCCCCCTGAGTTTAATTAGGGTTGCCTGCATGAGCAGCGGTGAGAGTCTGGGAAGCATGGGGAACTAACAGTGGCTGCAGCACTGAAGAACAGCTCTCCCTTCCCCAGCAACCTTAAGGGCCCGTAGCTCCTCAGGGAGGCAGGGCATCAGGAGTCCCTTGCCCAGTTTCGTGACTTCTGTGGTCTAACCCACAGCTCCCTTGGCACCTGCTGGGGAACTGGCCTCTTTGCACTGGGACCCTAGTAGGCTAGTTTCCACTATCCCACACTGTGACTATAATATGTAGTGTGTGTGCATGTGTGTGCATGAGGCAGGGAGCATGCACATGTTTTTTTTTTTTTTTTTTTTCAGAAAATAAAATGCTGATGGCTTGCTCAGACTCTGCTGTGGTTACTTATTGGTTAAGTCAGCCTTGGTGACCTTGCCTGGGGTTCTACCCACACTTGATCATGTGATTTCCTGGGAAGAAAACACATCCTGGATTCTAAATAGCAAAATTCCAAACACACTGTTAGGACACAGGCTTATTTGTGAGTTAGAGAATGTCTGCTGTAAACTGTTTTATTTTGCATGACAAGAAAAAACAAACTGGGCTCTTTCATTATTCTATTTGGAGTGTCTGTTTAAAATAAGAGAGAAGTGAGACTGGCTGCCATTTGTCCTTCTGAAAAAACATTGACTGTTGGAATCATTAACTCTCTTAAGGGAGTTTGGGGATGTGGCTCAGTTGGTAGGATGCCTGCCTTTCGGCCCTGGGTTTGACTGCCAGCACCACAAACCCCTGATTTGGTGGTATACACCTATAATCCTAGTGTCTGGGAGATGGAGCCAGGAAGATCAGGAGTTCAAGTTCCTTAGGCTGCATAGTGAATTTCAGGTCAGCCTGGGCTACATGGTACTCTGTCTTAAAAACAAGCAAACAAGCAAGCATAAGAATCTCAGGAGAGTTTGTGAATAAATATGTGCTACTGAAAAGGAACATGGTCTGGGCCTGAGGAGATGGTTCAGTCGGTAGTTTATTCTTATAAAAGCAAGCAGATCTGAGCTCAGGTCCCCAGAACTCATGTAAAAATTGGGCATGGTATACATCAGTAGCCCCAGTACTGGGGGCGGGGGACAGAGACAGGCAAATCTCTGGATCTCCTCGGGCAGCCTAGCCAGTTGGAGAGTTCTGAGTTCAGTAAGAGATCCGGTCTCAAAAATAAGGTGGAGAACAACTAAAAAAGACAGCAGATGTCATATGTTGACTTCTGGCCTCCACATGCACACACACATGTGCACACTCACATACACACACAAATACACAGACATGCACACATACACAAGTGCATGGTTTGGCCTTAACCATCCCCCTCCCACCAAGTGTGACTTTGAGTGAGTTGCTTTGGATATCTACTTCTCAATCTGAAAAATACAGGGGTGATTCCAGAGAACTCCCACATTCCTTTCCGACTCTCAGATTCTGGGAACCACAGACATTCTCAGGTGTAGAATTACAAATGAGAAGTCTGCTCAGAAACCTGCCACTTTCTTCTACTTCCCTTTGTAAGTTTTAAAAAAATCTCTCATTAGTGGTGTTCTTGAGCTATGGCAGAAGGAAAAAAGGGCAAGTCAGGTTCTTTTGGGTTAAATGGAGCATTTAATGATGGAGAAGCAAAAGGATGTGCGATGGGTCTTTTTCTCATGTTGGGTGTTTGGCTAATCTATCAGAGGATCCTGGCATGCCAGTGACAACCTGCATTGAATAGGGCGGAACTTGGCTCCCCTGCCCTTCCAGCTGTAAGAGCTTGCAGGAGAAGCTGTGGGGAGAGCGTCTTTCATTTCCCCCTGAAGGCCGGGGGAGCTGGGGCTTAGCATTTGCCAACTGTGCAATGCGGGCTGGCTGCTAAAAGAGGCCTTTTTACATGGTCGTCTTTGAGGCCGCGCTACTCCCTTGGCACCCCTGGCCCCTTGGAACAAAGCCTGCTGGAAAGCCTGGGTTCTACCCATAGCAGCCTGGGAAGAAGCTCGTTTACAAACCGGGAAAGGCTTCAACATGTCCTCAGGAGCTTCTGTAAAGCTCAGATCTGATTTGTCTTCTTCTCTGTTTTCCCTTCATTTTCCTCCAAAACTGTGACTTATATCGTGGACCCTTGCTACAAGGATGCTGGGAAAACAAAACCAAAAAGAGGCAGAGAGAACCAGGCCCAAGGAAAATAGGAATAGAAAACCCAGGACCAGATCAAAGAGGGTCACAGCTGTGTAGACAATGGAGGCCAGATCACTGGGATAGTTGAAATTCAAATTTAGCAACCTCAAATTTTCCTAGTTTCAAAGCAAGAATGGTCTTCACTGTTCTTCGCCTAATTCTTAGTATTGAGGAGGAGAAAGGAATTCTAGTTACTCAGAGGCATACACCTTTAGCCATGCGTTGAGTAAATATCTGCTAAATGCTTACCATATACCAAGCACCGTGCAGGCCAATCAGAGATGAAAAGGCTGCACTCAACCTACTGAAGCTGGGCATCCCAGGGGACTGGGGGAAAGAAGTATTACCTGCATACTCACTGTGTGTCTCTGTATTTAATGAGGTACCTACTGTGTTCACATACTATACACTTAATCTTGTATCTGCTATATGTCAAACACTACACTTTTGTATATGTGTGTTTGCATACATGTGTACATGTATGTGCATGTTAGTGGATGCAGGTGCAGATGTGCATGCATGTAGACACAGGAGGACCACGTCAGCTCTCATTCCTTGGGTGCCATCTACTTTTTTATTTTTAATCTTCAGAAAAACCTTGGGGTTGGAGAGTGAGCACAGCAGTTAAGAGCATTTATTGGTCTCACAATGGATCGATGTTCCCTTCCAGCACCCATATCAGGAAGCTCATAACTCTGTAACTCCAGCTCCAGGGGACTAGATACCCTCTGGCCTCGAGCAACTCCAGGCATGTGCTGAACATAAGCTCATGTAGGCACACAAACATACACATAAATAAAAATAAATACTGCTTTAAAAATGTTTCATTTAAATTTTATTACACTTATTTACTTACTATTTATTTGGGGTATGTGTTTGTGTGCCACAGTACATGTATAAACATCAGCAGAAAGCTTACAGGAGTCTGTGCTGCCTTTCTACCTTGTGAGTCCTGAGGTCCAAGCTCAGGTGTCAAGCCTGGCACCAGTATTTTTACCCACTGAGTCGTCCGGCTGAAACATCAGAAGAAAGCTTACAGGAGTCTGTGCTGCCTTTCTACCTTGTGAGTCCTGAGGTCCAAGCCCAGGTGTCAAGCCTGGCACCAGTATTTTTACCCCCTGAGTCATCCGGCTGAAACATCAGAAGAAAGCTTACAGGAGTCTGTGCTGCCTTTCTACCTTGTGAGTCCTGAGGTCCAAGCTCAGTTGTCAAGCCTGGCACCAGTGTTTTTACCCCCTGAGTCGTCCGGCTGGACCTACCTTGTTTTTTTTTGTTTGTTTTTGAGGCAAGTTCTCTAACTCACCTGAAATTCACTAAGTAGGCTAGGCTAGCGGGCCAGCGAGTCCCAGGAACCCACATATCTCTAGCCCTCCAGGCCCAAAATGACAAGCATGAGCCATACTCAGCATGTCCCTGTGCTTAAAAGGCAAGCACTTTGTCAACTGAATAATCACTTCAGCCTGATGTTATGCCTTTAATTATGCACCTACTGTGTGTCAGACACTGGGCACTTAATTATGTACCTGCTCTATGGTAGACACTGTGCCTTTTTGCTTAAACACTCTCATAAACACTCCTATCAAATAGCCATCATTGTCTCCCAAGGGAGAAAGCAGACTTCAGCTACTAAGCGTTGAAGTTGGGGTTCAAGTCAAGGTCATTAGTTTTTAATAGTGCAAAACTGTTGGTGGTTTCCCAGTTTCCAAGGGTATTGGGAACTGAACTGGGGTCCTCTGAAAGAGCAGCAAGCACTCTTAAGAGATGAGCCATCTCTCCAGCCTTCAGCTTAGTCAAATTATTCACAGCTTCTTAAAAGTAGCTAAGTCAAGAGACATGACCCATTACTAGCTCTTGGGAGCAGGATGAGAAGACTGATTAATGGAAGCCAAGCACAATCCCTTGTGTTTTCAGGGGATTGGCTTCAGATCAAAACCAATGAATGTGTGACATTTTCCTTAGGTACAAGATGATATAAGGAACACAGTGCAAAAGAGGCTTGGGGATATGGTAACAGTTCAGTGCATGGGTAGCTTGTATGAGGTCCCAGGTTCAACACCCGGTACTGTAAAATGGAAAAAAACTGTGTATTCTATATTAGAGGAATCCTTTTCTCTTTCTTGATGGATATAAACTAGTAAGTATACTGCGGCCAGAGGCCTTTCTGTGACTTGGTGGTGGCTGTTCCCTCCAAGGGAGAAGGGAGGTTCACAGGACTCAGAAAGTGAATGAAACATTCCCAGAGCAGGAAATAAAGGCAACTTTCAAAAACTCAGGAAGCTCCAGAAAGTTACAAGATTTACAAGACTCTTCCACAGAGTGACACATGCAGTAACACGTGCGACGGGGAGGGGAGATGCTGGGGCTGATAGAGCTGCCTGCAAGTCCTGTGGGGAGCTCTAGGGATGCAGCTTTCCTGAGTGTCAACATGATGAAATCCAGCTTGGGATGCATGCTAGCCTGTCTCAAAACCAAACCAAAATCAAATTATTTAGTGGGGTGTAAGTAGGAATTCTACCCTTGGAGCCGGTTAGCAACAGTTGAGGCTGGACCACAGTCCCTCCAGCTTCCCCACTGCCCACCTTCTAAGCCAAATCCTTTTAGAAGGAGACTAGAGGAGAAATCCCAAAACGCTGTACTGCATTCCCCTCTTCAGCTTCTGTCTGTAGAGTGTGTGCTGTGATCAGACCAACAGCCCAATGCCCTTGCACTTCCCTGTAAAATCCTCATTACTTCCTTTCTCAGAGATCAGAACGTTATCTCCTTCAGGGTCACGAGGAACTCTGAAGTAAGTGCTAATCTGCCCCTATCTGTCTTTATATCAGTTTCTCCTTGGCTGGGATTGGAGCATTGCAGGATACAACCCGTGGCAGATTGCTAAGGGAGGATCCTGGCATAGAGAGAGCTGCCAGCTGGTCTGCCCACATCTTTTCAGTAAATTCCTCTCAAGCATATGTACACATACAAACACACCTTCTGCTGAACACAGTGAAGTAATCCTTCACCACAGATCCTGGAGAAAATATGAGACCATGGAGTTGAAGTCATGCTTTGGGCCCTGATACAGTTTTCATGGACTAGGGACCCCATTGTCACCCTGACTAAGTGCTGTGATACTCAGATATTCAACAGTTTGTCACAGTGTAGGGACGCTTAGCTGTCTGTATCTGGTGTCCTGAGAGATTTGTTCATCCTGGCTAAGGAGATGCAACTATTAGCTTCAGCTCATGTCAGGTTGAAACACTTTCTCCTGGAGAAAGGAGGGAAACTCATAAAACAGGAAATTAATGAGGCATTCAAGGTGCAGAAAGTAAAGAAAACCTACAAGACCCAGGAAGCACCAGAAGGTTACAAAATTCATAAGCTGATTCCCCTCCAACAGCATAAGCCTTCTCCAATTTTTAATGTACACACATTGTGTGTATGTCTGTGTAGATGCACTTGGTGTTGAGGATCAAACCTTTGGCCTCACATATGGTAAGTAAATGCTCTACCACTGAGCTACATCCCCAGGTGGGATTACATTTCTATGGGGAGATGCACCATGTATACGAAAATCAATAAGCCCCATGATCTTTTTGTTGTTCACTGATAGCTCCCCAGCACCTGGTCCTGTCTGTCACACACTGAGTACATGCAGAGTGTAGTTAGCCTGTTGGTCATTGCAATTGCAGGTTAGGCTGCATATATTAGCTACTTTTCATGTTGTATGACAAAATACCTAACTAGAAGCAATTTAAGCAAAGAAAGGTTTATCTGACTTACATTTCAAGGGGATGTGTTCCATCTTGTCAGGAAAGGCATTATGGCAGGAACAGGAAACTAGCTGGTCATATTACGTCCACAGGAAGCAGAGTGAACAGAAAGTGAAGTTGGTCTACCTTACCTCAAGGCCCTCTCCATGACCCACTTCTTCCAGCTAGGCTCCACCTCTTAAAGGTTCCACAACCTTCCCAAACACCACCACCAGCTGGGCACCGAGTGTTTGAACACAGGAGGAACCTATGGGAAACATTTCCTATTTAGACCACAACACCGTTTGAATTCCTAACCCAACCTCCTGGCTTCTCTGCTTCTTATGTCCTCTTGGGAGGCTGACCTAAGACATGGAAAGACTTTACCAGTTAGAGGTTGCCTTGTAGGAGACCTGGGTGAACCAAGGCCTGCTGAGCACCCACTATAAGCAGACGGGAAGTTGGCTGGAGGAAGCTGAGACAAGCAAGGAGTTACCTATAGCTAATTGTGATGGATGGTCTTGGCAGAGCCAGCTCTAGGGTGCTGGGGATCTAGAAGAGCTCACTGCTCTTTCCCTTGGGTGGGGGGCACTCAAGGAAGCATCCAGAGGAGAGGAGCTCAGATTGAAACTCGAGGAAGCAGGAGTAAAGGCATTAAGGCAAAATGAGTTTGGTTCACATCTCATCATTGCTGCTGTATGAGACACTCCTCTAAGACAGCCTGGTGTCTTCCTCTGTGAAAGACTGACTAGAGACTCTGAGCCTCGGCTTTAGTTATTTAGGGCTCACGTAGTGGGAGCTCGGCCAGTTCTTGGCTCTCTTTCCAGGTGTACGTGTGGGGATACACACTTCCTGTTCATCTGGTGCCTTCCATCTCTTCTCTGCCACTTTGTCTGAGGTCACTGCCTTTTGCTGGCAAACTCTCCTATTCCTTTACATAAAAGATGAAACCATAGGCTTGGGAAGTAGCTCTGTTGATAGAGTGCTTGCCTAGCACACACAAGGCCCTGAGTTTGATCCCCAGTACCCCATAAAGCTTGGTGTGTGGCATACCTGGGTGCCTAGCATTCACAAAGTCATGGGTTCCATCCCCAGCACTTCATCCACTGGGTGGGTGGCATATGCCTATAATCCCAGTCCTTGGGAGGTACAGGCAAGGGGATCAGTAGTTCAAGTTTGCACTGAGGAGATGGCTGTATAGCATTTGCTATACAAGCATGAGGACCTGCGTTTGTATCCCCAGAACCACTTAAGAAAAAGGGCTTTCAATTATGCCAAATCCCTTGGGCCTCAGTCAGGAGTCTGTCTGGATCCCTCCCCAGACTGACTCCCATCAATTGACCAGACTGTCTTCTATTTTCTTGCCTTTATACCTGGGGCAAGTTCTGTTGCTAGTGGTGTCCTGGCCACCTTGTAGCCACCCTGTGGCTACCACATTCATTTCTACTACCCACCCAAGCCCCTGACCAGGCAGGTGTGAGGAACAGGCTGTAGGAACCAATTGAAGAAGTAAACATTCGGGAGGCATTCAAGATAAGAACATCTCTGATGACAGCCTCAGGGTCACTCCTCCTGTCCTTCTTCCCTTTACTTCTCTGAAGGGAGGAGTCATGAGCTCATGCCTCAGAAATGCTTTGAAGATGAGAATCACTGAACATTTTCCCAACAGCCCTCAATTTACTTTTTCAGCATTCTCTCTGGGTTGTCAAGCCTTTGTAGTTATTTTTATAAATAGCAATCGCTGGCTGCTTCCATTTTTACCCGGGACAATTCCACCTCCGGCTGGAGCGGGTGTCATTCTGCAACAGACAGCCCTCAGGCCGGACCTGCCCACTTCTTCTGATGACGCTTTCTCTGTGCCTCTCTCCCAGTGCTGCAGAGCCCACCCTTATTGTCACTTGCAATGCCTCCCTGTCTCCCTGTAGCCAAGCTTTGTGTCTGTCCTGGTGGTTCCTCTCTTCCCATAGAGCCCAAGTTCTCCAATTATGGACCCTAAGGCTGTCCATCATTCTCTACTGCTCACCTACTTGGCCACATCCTTGACCTTGTCCCTTATCACACCTAGGGTCAGACATCTTGAACTCTCTACTCTTCCCTAATGTATAAGGCTAGGTCATTGGCTGGGGATGTAGCTCAGCTGGTAGAGTGCTTGCCTAGAATAGACAAGGTCCTAGGCTCTACCTCCCAGCAGAGCATAAACCAGACATCGTCGCATTTGCCTATCATGCCATCCCTTGGAAGGTGCAGACAGGATGATCAGAAGTTCAAGCTTTGACTGGGGAGAGCTCAAAGGATAAAGCACTTGCCATCCAAGCATGAGGATCTGAGTTCAGATCCCCAGAACTCATGTAGAAGCATCATGAGTTTAGATCCCCATAACCTATGTAGAGACCAGATGCAGTAGAGTAAGATGGTAAGATGGGAGGCCGAGACAGGAGAATCTCTAGGAGCTCATGGGCCACCTAACCTGGTGTACACAGGGCTGAGACCCTGTCTCAGACAAGATAAAAGGTAAGACCCCACAGGGGTCTGAAGTTCTACTTTGACTTCCATATACCTGTTGGGGCACACATGTCTGTACACACACACACACACACACACACACACACACACACACACAGAAGTTCAAGATCATTTTCAACTATATAGCAAGTTAGAGGCCATCCTGAGATACATGAGATCCTATCTGAGAAAAAGAAAAACATGTCATGCTGTAGGTTGGAAGGGAGTTAAGTTCATAGAAAATAAAGTACGTCTGGGCCAGTAAAATGACTCAGACAGTAAAGGTACTTGCTGTATGAGCCAACTTGAATTTGATCCTCAGAACCTGCGTAAAGGTGGAAGGAGAGAATTGACCCCACCAAGTTTTCAGTTTTCCTCTCACCTCCACATGTGCCATGGTTCATGCACACACACATCATCATCAAATTATGAAAAAAGGAAAGTGAGTCTAATGGTGGAGCCACCCTGCTATGGACAGGAGCTCAGATTACTGACACACGTTTTAAAATAGAATAATTGAATTATACAAAAATAAGTATGAACTAACACAATGAATATAATACATGGAGCCTCTAGGCTTGGTCTGTGAAATACCACCTTTTTATCTATGGGCTTCTCCCTGCCCCATTCTCCCCACTACAGGAAAACAAATAAAATTTAATGTCTGATATCTCTGGGAAAGTCCTTGTGTTTTAGTTAATATCCCTGCATAACTAAATAATGGATGATATTATTGTGTGAGTTTAAAACAAATTTTTACATTCAATATTTGTGTGCACATATGTGCATGACATGCCATGGCACAGGCACGGAGGTCAGAAGACAACTTGTAGGAGTTGGGTCTCTCCTTTCATGGTGGGTCCTGGGGATCAAATTCAGGTCATCGGCCTTGGTGGCAAGCATGTTTACCCACTGAGCCTTCTCATTGGCCCTGTTTTGGGAGTTTTTAAACAACATGAATGCTGACTTACTGCACTTATCCTTATGAGAGTTATCGCCTACTGGCTTTTTACACACTTAACAAGCTAACCATTGCCTTCTTGCTAGTGGCAATGATGCTCTTATTACTGTGCTAGGGTTACAAGGGTATGCACTGCTACACCTGGCATATGTGCTGCTGGAAATCAAAAGCCAGGACAGAATGCATGCTAGGCAGTCTACCAACTGAGCCACATCCCCAGCCTCTGGTCTACATTTTCTTGATATAGAAAATACAAGTGCTTTTCAGACATTACTCTACTGAACATTCCCAGTACTTAGCAAGAAGTAACAGACAAGAAAACAGGGGCCCCAATTAACCACTTTTATTCAACAGCTTGCTTTGTGGGGGACTGGCATGAATCCATTCTGTTGCTTTTTTTCATATATTTTGGGGACTCTTATCAACTCTTCTGTTCATAATTGTCAATAAAGTTGTTGGTGGATTCTACAGGTTCTGTATAGGAGTGTATTCTCTCCTTCCACTATATGAACCAAAGGGATGAAGCTCAGGTCTCCATGCCTGTAGGCAAGTGCCTTTAACTACTGAGCCATCTCATCAGTGCTACCTTGGTTTTTCTTGAGACAAGATCTTTCACTTGGCCTGAAGCTACTGCTGAGACTAGACTAGCTAGCCAGTTAGCCCTAGGGATCTGCCTCTCTGCCTCCTCAGTGCTGGGATGACAAGTGTGTGCCACAACACCTGATTCTTTGTGTGGGTTCTGCAGGATCAAACCCAGGCAATCACTTTGCCAACTGGGGGCTGTACCCCTAGCTCTCTCCTCTCTCCCTTGGCCCCTTTCTCGTGTACTCAGGGACTTGGAGAAGAGGTGAGGGAAGAATGAGGGTCTTTGTGCTTCATGGGGGCACTTGCAGCCTCCTCTTCTGTGGTTTTAAAGGTCTGTCTATGGGTATTCTCAGGTGACAAATATGCAAATGCCATCTCCAGTAAAGGATGCCTTTAGGAACTTCCTTTGCTTCTCCTCCACTGCCAGCTTGAAAGCCCTTTAGTGTAGGAAGTGCTGGTGAATGGCCCGGCCCAAGAGATATATTGCCCCCTAAAACTTACAGGTTCATGTTGGCCAAATGAATTACTTGCCTGCAGACTCTTTCTCCAACCTAGGAATAGGCTGACAGGTGCTCATCATCTGAAAGTTGAGTATCCTTCCCTGGATGGAGGAGTGCCCCCAAACACTCCCCAGTATTATGCCCTCCAACTCCAGGGAACTTCGCCTGACAATCTTGTCTTCTGCTGCTACAGCCTGAACTGGTGGCAAGGCTAGGGTGTGGTTGTCTTAGCAGAATTGAGTTGAGCCATTTAAACTGGTTAAGTGGACTATATTTGTTTTTACTGGGATAAAATCCCCATGACATGAAATTAACCACTTGAAAGCAAAGGATTCAGTGGTATTCAGGATATCCATGGCATTGTGCAACCACCCCTTCTGTCTAGTTCCAAGACATTTTCGTCACCCTATTTCATCACCCATCCATGCATCCATCAAAGGGTTCCCAGTCCTTCTGCCTAAGCCCAAGCAACAACCAATTTGATTTCTGTCTCAGTGTGTTATAAGTGTGGTGTGCTGTACATCTTCTAAGAGTAGCTGGGTGACCCTATCAGCTATCATCAAAGGCTTCTGGTACTCCCAGTGACCGAACATGCCCTGAAAAATTGAAGAGATTGGAGTCAGGGATAGTTTAGCTGGAGAAAACCAGCCACTAGTTATCAACTATCTCTAAATGGCCAATGTCACATGACCTATCTGGAACAGACATTCAGTGAGCATAGCCTGTAACTTCTTTTTATTTCTGTCTCTTTGTCTCTGTCTCTGTCTCTGTCTCTCTCTCTCTCTGTGTGTGTTAATGGCAGTGGTCTGTGTGTGCTGTGTATATGATATATGATGTTTGACATCTTCTGGTGGGAGAACTGTTTAGATTAAAAGACAGTGAGGACTAGCATTCACAGAGCCCTGGGTCTGACTGTCACCACGGAAGGAAAAGGCGGGAAACACATCCACCAAACACACTGTATGGACCCTGCTTAAACTCCAATTAAAAAAACCATTCAGATGTACAGTGGTTATATTTAGGAAACTGAATACAGACTGGGCACTATAATTTGTCAGCTGTGTTCATCGGTGAACACAGGTGTGAACAACTTCACATGGAGTTATGTAAGAAAGCACTCTTGTGTTTAGAGATACATGTCAAAGCCATTCAGCAGCGCCAGGGTGCCTGGAATTTTTTTTTCCCACAAAAATAAAAATAGACGAAACGAGAGTGGCAATCATTGCTACAGCTAAGGGAGGGGCACTGGGGAGTTCACTGTGCTGTCTGTATGAGTCAGGATCTACCCAGGAGACGAAAACCGCCAGGAGATATTTAAAGTAAATGGACTCTGAGACAGAATGCTGGTTACACAGTGGACGGGAGATCAGGAGAAAGAACCCAGAGGTTTGGGACAATTGCCACCAGTACTAGGCTAGAAAGCAAGGCTAAGAGATGCAGTGCCCCACAGCCAGAGGTAAGGTCACCTGACCAAGTGGGACCCTAGCAGGCCTACACAGGATAGAAAGGATGAAAAGCCCTGGCTTCCTCTCCCTCCACCCCCAAGTCTCTTGCCTCCTGCTGGTGTTCCCACTGACTCTAAGTGAAGCCACCAGGACCAGCCCCAAAAGTAGAGGAGAGTGAACAGCCAGGCATGGATGCCAGGGCAGGAGACAAGGAAGCAGCCGGTTCCAGGCTTTGCACTGCTGTTTGATACCAACCCCTTCTCCTCCTCCTCTTCCTTCTCCTCTTCCTCTCTTCCTTCCCCCAACAACTCCTCCCCCTCCTCCCCTTCACCCCCTTTCTCTTCTTCTTATTCTCCAGAAGGGTCTCATGTATAACAAACTGGCCTCAAAACTTGCTATGTATCCAAGGACAACCTTGAACTCCTGATCCTCCTGTTTCTACCTCCCAAGCACTGAGATTACAGGTATGCACCACCACCCTGCCAAGTTTAGGTGGTGCTGGGGATTGAATCCAGGGCTTTGTGCATGCTAGGCAATCACTCTACCAGTTGAGCCACATTCCCAGTCCTGTGCAGACCTCTTAAAGCTATCACCCTGTAAAGTACCTTGTGCTTGGCATCTCATTGCCTGAGGCTCAACACGGAGACCCCTTTGGGCATGCAGGGAGCCCAGAGACAGTGCAGTTCTCAGGCACAGGCAGAGCTGTTTGGCAGTAGTAACAATTTAGATTACACTTTTCTGGCAAAGAAAGGAAGAACAGCTCTGAGTCAACATGGTCTGTCAGTGAGGACCCAGACTGAGTTAACTGCTGTCTCCACAAAGCCATCCGCTCTGAGAACCTGGGGAGATCTGGCCTCATTTCCACAGTGGTCCTGCTGGTGACCTACCCCAAATCCATTTCCTTTATGTTCCCACAAATAGAATCCTGACTTTATTCAGACTGACAATGCACCCAGCTAAAAAAAGTGCACTTCCTTGGTACTCTAGAAGTTAACAGTGACCTTGTAATCAAGCTCAGGCCAATGAGAGGCAGGAGAAAAACCTTGGGGACGGTGATCCTTTCAGAAAAGAAAAGCAAGCCAGACAAACATTGTGGTGCACCTCTGTAATCTCGGCACTAAGGATGTGTGGGAGGGCGGGTGACAGAGGCAGGAGGGTCATAATTTCGAGGCAAGCCTGAGCTACATAGGGAGACTCTGTCTTGAATGCCAAACAAGGCTAGTGAGATGGCTTAGCAGGTAAAGACATGTGCCACAAAGCCTGATGACCTGAGTTCGATCTCTGGGACCTACATGGTGAAAGAGAAAACTGGCTCCCACAAGTTGTCTTTATCTCCATACATACATTGTGGCATATATGCACACACAAATACACACAAAATAAAATATAATTAAAAAAAATCAAGCAACAACCTAACCCAAACCAAACCAAAACCTAAACCAAACAAAAACACCCATACCAATTCCAACAACAACAAAAAGCAAAACAAAAAGGCTCTGCTCCCCACCTTCCTGTGTGAAGCACGATGCAAAGCCTGGTGACACAGCAGCAGTCTTGTGCCTCTGAGGACTAGCATTCTGTGCTGGAGCAAGTAGGAACCTGGAGCAAGGCTGCTCTTGAGCAGCTGCCTACCCCTGGCCCTCTTAGGTGACTGAGGCCTCTCCTTGCTGTGTTCTGGGTTGTGTTTAGTTGGGTATAGAAGTTTTTTTCTCAACAGAAGGGGTAAAAGGAAGTAACAAGTAAACCAAGGTCCAGTGCTAAGAGTGAAGAGGAAACAATGCCAATGCACGGAGAGTGGATGTGCACAAGCCAGTAATCACTGAGTAGATGTGGAGTGCGAAGGCTTCTGGTATGGGTCGGCCCCTCTCTGCCCTCAAAGGAAGCCGGCAGCAAATATTGCCAGGTCCTCACAGTTATCTTGGGTTAAGAAATTATTTCCTGGAATGGAAGAGATAGCTCAGTGACTGAGGACACTTGCTCTTTCAGAGGACTAGAGCTGGTTTCCCAGCACCCACGGTGGGCAGCTCACAGCTGCCTGTAACTTCAGCTCAAAGGGATATGATGCCTTCTTCTGGCCTCCTTGGGCACTGCATGCATGTGAAAGCCCCACTCTGATTTGCCTTCCTGCACATGTGCTTAGCTCCAGGGTAGAGAGAGACACTTTTGGGTGGGGGAGGTGGCTCAGCTGGTAAAGTACTTGGTCAAACATGGGGACTTGAGTTTGATCTCCAGAAAAAAAAAAAATCACAAAGAAATCTCCATATTTTAAGTAAGTTTATGATTTGATGCTGGGTGGCATCCAAAGCTCTCCTCAGCTTGATGCACCACCATGTGGCCCGTGTACTGCAGGTTGGGCAGGCCTGTTAAGAACCTGCCTCGTACCTGGCCCAGTGACAGTAGATCTAGGCAGAACATTCATGTGTTTCTTCATTGGTTTTTCAGATGCTTATGAAGGGTCTTGAGCAAGGCAATCACACTAAAGGCTTTTGTTTCAGCCTTCCTTCCTTCTTTATCACATAACAGTGGCTTTCCTACTTCCGACGCGATTGAGGGAACAGGAAGGGGAATTCACACTTAGCGAGTCCCACAATGTCATGGGCACAAGGCCAGACACTTTACACACACACTGAACTATATCTTTACAACCACAATGATCATAAGTCATACACTCAACAGCTCATTCCACAGATGGACAAGCTGAGGAGCTCAGAGGGAGAACAGAGATGCTAAGAAATTGTCGCTGTTTCCCATTCTAAGCTAGGTGAAACTGGTTGAAGAGAAGGCCAGGCCATGTGAGCTCATGAGGCCTACTTCATCTGGCTGTGTTCCTGCTGGCCTGTCCCCCCTCTCCCTGCCCTCTTCCACCTCTTCTTACAAGAAGCACATTCTTAACAGTTAAAATATTAGGGATTTAAAAAATACAATGTAGTAGGTAATTGGGACAATTTCTAAATGGAACAAGAGTCTGGTATGCCTCCTAGCCTTGCTTTTATCAGGATATCCTTCCCCTTACAGGCAGGCATTTTTAGATTATTCCTTCAAACACTTCTAAATTTGAACCTGGTGTCGATTCTCTCTCTCTCTCCTCTCCTCCTCCTCCTCCTCCTCTCTCTTTCTCTCTCTGCTGGATGAGTTGAGTAACTGGACATGTTAAGGCACCAAGGGACTGGCAGTAATAGGAACCTGTTATCAATTACAACACCAAAGGAGGAAGGGGAAAAGGCATGCTGAGTCCAGAGGGGCTTGTCCAGCAGGAGCTGTGGTCCCAAGGCATCAGGTGGGTGCAGAGTGAAGACATCTCTCCGCCTGTCTCTCTTTCCTATCTTTTGTCTCCTGCTGGTATCTCCTATAGGCTGAACCAACTTATACCCAGAAGGCAAAGAAGTCAGGATGGTGTAGGCTGTGGACTGTGGGGTCAACCTCCTGGGCTGAAGAGCAGAGCAGTACAGGATTCTGGGGTCAAATGGAGAGAACTAGCATGCTACATGTGAACTCTGTCCAACTGAGCACTGTCCCAAGTCATTAAATATCTCTTGATGACTAGTTCCCCACTATTTTTTTGTGAGACTGGATCTCATGTATCCCAGGCTGGCCTTCAAGTCCCGTGAACACCTGATCCTCCTGTTTCCATCCTGTACTTATTAGATGGCAAGCATGCATCACCATGCTCAGTTTATGTGGTGTTGAGGATGGAATCCAGGACTTAGTGCATGCTAGGCAGGCACACTACCAACTGAGCCCTATCCCCAAGACAGGGTTCTTAACTGCTAAAGAACATTGAATCACACAACAGGTCTACAATGTTTAATACTACAATTAGCAATATCAGAGGACATCTGATTGGCTTCTCTGTTCATATTTTTTGACATCTGCTGTTGATGCTGCGCCTCACCTGATGTTTTCTTCATAGTTCACTGGTGAATCCAGGAGAGAAAAACTAGCAGCCCAGCTCTCTCTTGGCAAAGCAAGAGGCCTCCGGACACTGTGATGGCCATCAAGTCCAGCCTTGCTTTGCCAGGTTATAGGTCAGGAGAAAGCTTGGGTGGCACAAGAGGGGACTTATCTACAGGAAATTGCGGCTGGGGTCAGGACTAAGGGAGGGAATATGGATGCCCCAGGGGTGGAAGCATGTCCTCACTCCCAGGTGCGCTCTACCTCAAAGGCTATTAATGAGCATAGGAAGTTCTCAGTCCCCCTGGGCTTCCTGCTGCCCTTCTCCACCCTCAAGCTCCTGGGAGCTTGCCAGGCCCCCAGGCCATGGCGAGCTTGTGCCCCCTGCTGGTAAGACAGGCCACTGCAGAAAATTGTGTCCCGCAGCTCTGGAAGGTCACCAGGGATTCTCTGTTGGGAATCATATGTATGCACTGGGGCTCTGAGATGACCCTTCCACACCACAAAGTTTCTAAAGGCTCTGAGAACCTTTGAACTCAGCTCCTTGGAGTAGAGAAAGGGGCTATAACAGAATCTCACACCACCCTTGGCACTTCAGATCGACATGCACATGCAAAAATGTCTGTGCTGGGACTGGAGAAACAGCTTAGCAGTTTAAGAGAATTTGCTGCTCTTGCAGAGGCCCTAGGTTCAGTTCCCAGTACCCACATGGCAGCTAACAACCATCCATAACTCCAGTTCCAGGGAATCAGACACCTTCTACACCTTCTTCTGGCCTCTGTGGCCATTGTAGGCATGTGTACACCTAAATGCATGCAGACAAAATACTCATACACACAAAATAAAAATAAAAATTTAATATGTATGTGTGTGTCTTCGTGTGTAGTGCATGCATATGTACATGTTGTGTGTGGGTGCATGTCAATGTCAGATAACTTCTTCCATAACTTTCCACCAAATTTGTGTATGTGAGGGGGTTACATAGGTGAGTGCATGGGCATATGCACCTGCTCCAGAATATGAGGAGGTCAGAGAAGCATGTCTACCACTCACCATCTTATTGCCTTGAGACAGTCTCCGACTGAACTGGAAGTCTGCCATCTTGAATAAGCTAGCCAACAAGCTCCAGGGACCCATCTGTCTCCACATCTAATGCCGGGTTTACAAGTATCCACAGCCATGCCCAGCTTTTAACATTGGTGCCGGTAATTTGAACTTGGGTCTTCATGCTTGTATAGCAAGTGCTTTAACCCACTGTACTATCTCCCCAGTCCCTTCACCTTATTTTTTGAGACAGGGTCTCTCACTTAAACCTAGTTCACTGCTATGGGTCACTGACTGGCTAGCCAGCTCCAGGTTTCCCCTTGTCTTTGTCTCTGTCTCCCTAGCACTATGATTACATGTGTGCATCACCTGTTTTTTTAAGTGGGTGCTGGAGATCCAAACTCGGGTCTTCATGTTTGTATGAAAAGCACCTTTTCAACCAAGTCATTTCTCCTTTCTATCCCCTGTAACCTTAACATTTTGATTCTGTCTCATCCCCTCCAGGAAGCCTTCTGCACTGATACTCCCACCCCAAACCCTTGCTTCCTTTCTCCGGTCCTGTGGTTTTCTTTTTCCATTTGTCTCTGACTCTGGTGAATAAGAAAAGTAATTTATTTTGCTCTAATTTTAACATTTCACTTTGGAACTCCAAGTTCACCAAGAAAGTGTGGCAATTAGCATCTAATCATTTCGGGGTTCTGTGGTGCCTTCCTGGGATGGGGAGGAGAATGGGGAGGAGAAATGAACTCTTAAGCATACCATATCTTAGGAGATGCACAGTTCTGTAGAGCTGGGTCCCTAAAGTGAGGCGTGTAGTGGAATGGGAGGCCCAGGCCCAGGCATTGTGATTGAGGTGTTTGGGCCCATATTTTGCTGTGTAGTACCCATCAAAGGGAATTTGAAAGGGTTAATACTGATTGCCAACTTGACATGATGGGCATGTCTGTGAGGAAGTTCCTGGACTGCGTTAACTGAGGTGGGAAGACCCAACGTAAATATGGGCAGCACCATTCCACAGTCTGGAACACATATAAAGCAGAAAGCCTGCTGAGCACCAGCATTTATGTTTCTCTGCCTTTTGGCTCTGGATACAGTATGACCAGTGGCCTCAAGCTCCTGCCACCATGCCTTCCCCACCGTGGTAGACTGCACCCTCAAACTGTGAGCCACAACAAACTTTTCCTTTCTTAAGTTGCAGTTTAAAGGCATTTTTGTTGCAGCAACAAGAAAAGTAAATAACAGAGGTGGGCAGACGGCTCAGTCTATAAAGTGCTTGCCATACAAGCATGAGGACCTGATTTCAAATCCTCAACATTCATGAAAAAAAACAACAGCAGCAATATGTATCTGTAACCCCAGTGCTGAGGAGACAGGCACATCTCTGGAGCTCATTGGTCAGCCAACCTAGCCAATTGGTAAGCTCCAGGTCCAGTGAGACGCCCTGTATTAAAAAAAAGATGTGACCTGATGTGGTGGCGCATGCCTTTAATCCCAACAGAGGCAGAGGCAGGTGGATGTCTGTGAGTTCAAGGCCAGCCTGGCAAGTTCCAGGCCAGTTAGGGGTACAGGGAGACCCTGTCTCACCCATCCCCCCCAGGAAAAGTATGGAAAGCAATTGAGAATGGCATCTGATGTCAACCTCTGGCCTCCACGCACACATATACATTCACAACTGAATACACATATCCCCACACCCACATGCACCCCCCCCTCACACACACAAAGATACTGAAGTAACTAATACAAATGCCACTCAAAGGCAAGCTTGATGTGACCCACACCTCTGGGAGCCAGGTCTTTGGTGCCTTTGGAGCTCTGGGGAAGGCAGTACACGAACTGTTAGCAGCAGCTAGGAAAATGGCCAATGGGGCCTAGTTTTGGGTCTGGCCACAGGCAACCCCAACTCATGTTCTCTGAGGTGGCTGCTTCCCACAGAAGGAGTTTCTGTCCACATAGTGAAGCAAAGCAGTCTTCGGGGGGAATGAGGAAGACCTTAATCCTTCCTTTGAAAGTCTGACGGTCTCACCCTTACTGCTCTGGTCCCATGACCCTGCTCTAACCTCAAATGTGCCGGGCACATGCCTGGGCCAGAATGTTCTCTTCCCAGATTTCCCCCTTGCTCTCTCCCACTCTGTGCCATGGTCACCCTATTTAGGAAAGTGCTGAACTTCCCTAACCTCACATTTCCTATTTCCTGTTCCCAGGCAGACCTGATTACCTTCTCAAATGCTCTGCTGTTAAAAGTTATTTTAAGTTAATAAGTTATCCTTATTAACTACCTGTGTTCCTTTTGGGAATATCAAGTGGGTATTCTTTAAATTTTGTATTACATTTATTTATATGTGGGCATACCACAGAGTGTGTGAAAGTCAGAGGACAATTTGCATGAGTCGGTTCTCTCCTTCTATCATATGGGTCCCAGGGATCGAACTCAAGTCATCAAGCTGGGTGGCAAGCACTTTTACTGCTGAGCCAACTTGGTGGCCTGAGATTCTTAGGTCATTCTTTTGCTCCAGAGCCAAAAATAAAGCACAGTGCAAAGGTGTTCGATGAATGGGTGCTCACAAGTGAAGGGTGGTGGAGACTTGGTGGGTGCTGTAGTTTGAATGTGGAATGTCCCTGTAGGCTCAAGTGTTTGAACACTTGGGCCCTAGTTGCTGGTGCTGTTTGGGAAGGTTGTGGATCCTTGATGAGGTGGCGCCTTGCTGGAGAAGGCAGGTCACTGAAGATGAGCCTTGAGGTTTTACAGATGCAGTGTGAGCACCTGCCTCGTCTGTGTTCCTGCTGCCATGCCTTTCCCTCAGACGTTAAGTCCAAATAAACCCTTCCTCCCTGAGGATGCTTCTTGTTAGGTATTTTGTCATAGCAATGACAGAAGTAACTAATACAGCAGGTTTGTGTCAAGTGTCAGGGGCAAAGTGATACTAGTAATGTGTTCTTCCCAGGTCCAGTCCTCCTAGAACTCACAGTGCTCTGACAATAACAATGTCTACGCAGCCACATGCTTCTCTTGACTCAGATTTAATCCCTAAAGGCCTGCCCCAATCCACAGTTCCTTGGTAGCTGGGCTTTCTGTTTTGTTTTTTCAATTATGTGTGTATGTAAGGGTTGCATGTGTATGTTCATGTGCTCACACAAAGGTCACAAGAGGACATCAGATGTCCTGCTCTATCACTCTCTGCTTTACTCCCCTGCAACAGGTCTTTCACCGAGTTAGGCAAGCCCCAGGGATCCTCTTGCCTTCTTCCTCCAAAGCAGTGGGATTACAGGTATGCATGTCCATTTTTTTTCACATGAATGCTGGGAATTTGAAGTCACATCCCCATGCTTGTGCAGCAAGTGCACTTACCTGCTGAGCCATCTCCTCAACCCTTAGCTGGAGTTTCTGGACCTACTCCCATGTAGGCAGCCCATTCTTCACTCTAACATGTGCTGATGATTGCTCTGTGGCACTGGGATGAGGTTGTCATGGTCTGGTCTGTCTCTTTGACCCAGTTTACCTCCAGGCTTGAGCCTGTCTTCAGACCAAGGTCTCTATAGACTTCGTACTCAGTAAGGGAAGCACTCCTGGGCTGTAGGCCAGGTTGGGCATGGCTAAAAGAGTGGGCGCAGAAACATCCTCTTCTGTAAACCACACAGTTCACTGGGGCAGAACCAGAACTTAAATCAAGTTGCACGGCCCAAGGTGACTGTCCTCTTTGCTAGCTCTCTCATAAATTCTATAATCCCACACTCAAAACAGGATAATTATATACAATTTACCTCACCCAGGTATTGTAAAGTTAAAAAACAAAGCAATATTTAAGGTGTTATAAACTGCTAGGTGTATCTTACAAGCTAGCCTCCCCAGAGCTTTGCACTGTGACTTGTATACAGTGGGTACTCAAGTGCCTTCAGCTCATAAGCCTAACCCTATCCTGCTCCCTCCCACCTCCCTGCTCTTGCCCCATCTTCACACCGCACCTGCCTACTCACCTACATTGGGCTAGGTGCCCAGCCAGGTGTCCAAGTTGTGGGAAGAAGGGCCCTCCCTCCCCGCCAGGCATTCACAACGCAGTTGGGAGAGCCAGACAAGTTGCCAGACACATCAAAATGTGAAAAATAGTGCAGGCAGTGTGTGCCAGGCTGCCATGGGAACCAAGGGGCGGGCCTGTGAGCACACAGATGAGAACAGCTCCTGACATCTGCGCATGGCTTTCAGCTTCTCAACGACATGGGTGTGAAAGATGTGTGTTGGGGGTGGTGCTGGAAAAGCAAGAGACAGAGCTTTCCTAGTCCCCCAGTGCTCAAATTCTAGGGCTGTTTCCTGCCGTGGGAGAAAAAGAAAAAGGAAGAAAGATGCAAAGACACCAATAAACTAGGTAGTTACCCCCCTTTTTCTCTTTGTGTGTGTGTGTGTGTGTGTGTGTTGAACTTAAGAGTGGTATGCATGGATGTTTGCATGTGTGTAGGCACACATGTGTGAGTGCATGTGCATGTGCGTGCACACACATGTGGAGGCCTGAGGTTGATGCAGAGAATCACCCTCCATCACTCTTCAATCCCATTCACTGCAGCAAGGTCTCTCGGTCAAACTCAGATCTTGCTGGTATGACTAGTCTTGCTCGCTGACTTATTCTGGAGGCTCCCTGTTTCTGCTTACTGGGGCTGCCATGCCCACTATGCATTTACTTGGGTCCCAAGGATCTAAACTTCCAGTCTTCAAACTTACTTGGTAAGGGCTTTAACCACTGAGCCATTTACCCATCCCAAGGACATGCTTTTTTGCAGCTCAGTGTTGCGTGATGAGCTTTTGATGCTTGGTTTTTGGAAACACTTAGCAGCATCAGCTAGTACTGGGCTCTGAACACCAAGATACTAAAAATTCACAGGATGGCTTCCCCAGAGCAGAATTCTCAAATCCTGCTAAGGACACTTCACAGCCCACTTTTAGGTTGATGCCCACATTCTGTGGCTTGTCCCAGTAAATGGAGCTCTGTGTGGGGTTTGGCTCAGAAGTGTGGTATAAGAGCCGGACAGGATGGGTAATGAGGCAAGATAGAAAAGCAGAAAAATTATGGGGAGACGGGAGGGAAAGGAGCCCCTCACTTTGGAGTCCAGTTGAAGCCTCTTACCAGCTGAGGATTCCAGCGCAATTGACAGCATTTGCTGTGCATATTGCTTACACAGACAGTGCTTCTTTTGTATAGAGATGTTTCAAATAAGACTGTTAAAGCAGCAAGGAATTATGCCTACAGCCTTTCTTCTCTCCCTGCAATTGTAAACCTGCAATTTTCTAGGAATCTCACTAGAAACCTCACTTACAGTAAAAACATGTCTTAACCCCTGTTCACAACCCTTGTGACCCATGGTTTAACCTTATCAGATTGCAGTCCTAGCCAAGATGCCTATGGAGCTTCCCCATTATCTCATTTATCAAAAGAAAAAAAAAAAAGGAGGGAAAACTGGCTGGTAAGATAGCTCAGGGAGAAAGGGGAATTGTTGCTACTGGAGCTTGATATCTGGGAACCTATGCAGAACAAGAGAACTGGCTTACACAAGTTGTTCTCTGACCCATAAATCCCACCCATAAATCCTGTGGCATACGTGTGCGGTGACGTGCGTGAATTATGGCATGATTGTGTTCATATACATATATACACATCAATACTTTAAATACTTGTTAAAAGAGGAAAATAGTTTATTTGCAACACTTTGGTGCTCATATATAGGATTGCTGCCTAGACAATTAAAGGCTCAGCCCTCCCTTGAGAAGGCCATAGCAACACCTGAAGCCTTTGCCTGAACCCTTCTCTTCTATTAACCCCATGCTAAAACCTATGTTAAACTTCCCAATATACTCTAGGTCTGCTCAGTATTAACTAGAACACAGAACTTCTCTTCTGTAGAAAAGTCTATTCCTGTCTTTGGAGGATGGAGAGATGGTTAAGAACACATATGTTCTTACAGAGGACTTGAATTTGGTTCATAGCATCCCCATAAGGAAGCTCATAGTCACCTGAAACTACAACTTCAGGAGACCCACCACCTTCTTCTGGCCTCCTCAGGTACTGAATACAATACAGATACACACATGTAGACAGACCCACAAAAATAAAGGCTGAAAAAAAATTTAAAGAATCCCAGTTTCACTAGTAGAGATTTCATAAAGAACTCAGGTGCTACAGGAGCAGCAAGGAGCTGCGTCTCTGTCCCTGCCCACCGCCTCTGAAAGCACAGTGGGGACAAATGCCTCCCAGACTCTTGTTTTGAAACCACAAAGGTTTCGTTTTGGCACCCAGCAAGTGTCCATCCAATGGTGGGCTCTGTTTCAGCACCCTTGCTTGGGAACTCAGTATCTGGAGTCCAGTCAGGGCCATAAGTAGTGAGTGACATCTAGCTCTTGAGAGCTTTGTGTGGAAGTTACCTTCATTTGTCACCAGGAACAATGACTGCACTCCTGCCATCAAATGTTGATGAAGTAGACAAGACCAGTGTCCAGTGGCAAGAGCCTGACCTTCTCACTGCTTGTTCTGGGACCCTGAGACTTCACCAAGCCCTACTGAGGCCTAGCCAACTCTCACTGCACCTCTGCTTACAGAATCAAGGCCGACAGCCTTCGGAATGAGCAGCACCTTGTATAGGTTGGACTTTCAAATGCCATCTAGTGTATGTGTGTATGTGTTGGGGGGTGTTGCATGTAAATGGATGGTGTGTATGTGATATGGTGTGTATATACATGGGGAATGTGTCTGTGTTGTGTATATAATGTCTATATACATGTATGTGATGTGTGTAGTGTGCGGAATGTATATGTGGTGGTCTGTCTTTGTGTGGCATGTATGTGGTGTGTATATTATATGAGCAGTATGTATGTAATATATGGTACATGGGTTGTTATATTAGTTACTTTTGTTGCTGTGATAAAACACCATGACCAAAAGCAACATCTGGAAAAAAGCATTTATTTTGGTGTACAGTTGCAGGAGATTGAGAGTTCATCATAGCAGGGATGCATGGCAACAGGTGGCTGGAGCCAGAAGCTGAGAGCTCACATCTTCAACAGAAAACAGAAAGTGAATTAGAAGTGGGATAAGGCCATAAAAACTCAACGCTTGCCCCAGTGACAGAACTTCCCCACCAAGGTTCCACCTCCTAAAGTTTCTGTAACTTTCCCAAACAGCACCACCATCTGGAAACCAAGGGTTCAAATACTTGAGCTTATGGGGGACATTTCTCATTCAAACCATCACATCAGTATGTGTGTGTGTGTGTGTGTGTGTGTGTGTGTGTGTGTGAGAGAGAGAGAGAGAGAGAGAGAGAGAGAGAGAGAGAGAATATGATATGTGTGTGTGTGATCTATATGGCATGTGGCCTGTGTGATATGTATATATGATAGTCTGTGCTTGTGTGGTATAGGTGGTGGGTGGTGGTATGGAATGTGTTGTGTGTATGTACATGTGTGCAGTCAATGGTGCATCTATATGTGTGTGATAGAAATGTATGATGTGTGTTTGTTATGGCTCCAGCTGCAGGCAGAGGCCCCATGGATGGATCATGTCGCATCCACAGGAGGCATCTCCCCTCAGAAATCCCTGTATAGGTTTTAGGGACTCTACTGCTTAGGTATTTAAAATACACTAACCTGAGCTAGGATCAATGGTGGACCCCTGTGATCACAGCACTTTGGAGACTGAGGCAGGAGGATTGTTAGCTTGAGGCCAGTCTGAGCTAACTAAAGATTCTGTCTCAAAAAAGCTAAACAAAAGCTCTACCCTTCAAGATGATTAACCCCGGTGTGGGCTTATTCAGAGCCGTGAGCTCAGACTTCAGGTTGCTCACAAATCCAAAAGGAGGAGGCCTGACAACAACAGCTTCTTGGAACTCAAAGAGGGGCTGGGAGTCGAACTCAGGAGTGGGCCAGAGGTCCTCTTCCCAATGCTGACATAGTTTTACTCCCCACTGTCCTCTTTGTGAAGGAATTTCAGGAGCAACAAGTTGGACCAGTGTCCTTGGAGGACTAAGCTGTGACCGAAATGCTTTCAGGGTGCCTGGATGCTCCACACTATGTCCTATCCACCCTCTGGGAGACCCCCAGCTCAGGCAGGGCTCCCTATTGTCTCCAAAAGGCTTTGCCATCCATGAAAGGGTGCTGCTGGGATTCCTCCTCCACCCCAAGACTGCTGCCTTGATGGAGAAACAGCATGAAGTGTGTGTGTGCATGTGTGTGTAGGCCCGAGGACAACTCTGGTATTATTCCTCCAAACCTGCCTTTGTTTTGTTGCCTGCATGTATCTGCATGTATGTAAATGTACCCATGTCATACAATGCCTGTGGAGGTCAGAAGAGAGTGTCAGATGCCCTGGAACTGTCATAACAAATTGTTGTTAGCTGTCATGTGGGTGCTGGGACTCCAACCCAGGTCCTCTGGAAGAATGAGTACTCCTAACTGCTGAGCCATCTTTCCAATAGTGCCTGTGTTGTTTTCTGAGATAGGGTTTCTCACTGGCTTAGGGCTCCCCAATTCATCCCAGGCCCTCAGGGATGGCTTGTCTCCGTCTTCTCAGTTCTAGGATTATAAGTATATACTACCATACCCGGCTTTCTTGCATGGATGCTGAGGATGGAACTCAGATGCTCAGGATTGAGTGGCAAATACTCCACCTATGAAGCCTTTTCCTTAGCCCAAATCTCTGCCTTTCTTTGAAGAGTTTTGTGGTAATTTAATGAGATGGCGTTAAAGAAATAGCCTGGCTCCCTGCTTGGTAGCTGCAATACTGTTCCATGGAAAAAGTTTCAGTGTGGGGCTGGGCAGAATGAGGTGAGGGGAGACGGTGGGGTTCTGGGAGTTATCTCTGCTGAGGGCCACCTCAGCTTGACCTTGTCAGGAGAACACGAGCCTATTCCCCTCCTACACATGTAGGGCTGAGGGTACAACTTGCAACTTCCTTCTGAGGCCACAGCTTGCTGGGCCTTGTCAGTAGTTATACCTCTTGCCCTGGGCAGTAGGATCTGCTGTCCTCAGATTAGTGTGACTTCTAAATAACTTAGCAAATCCTTCCCTTGCTCATCTGAGGGGCTCACAAGGCCAGACAAAATTGTTTCATAGAGATGCAAGCATTTTCTTGCCCAACAGTTGCCACAGGTTTAAGCAACAGATGGTGCCTGGCATTCATTTGGCTGGCAGAGAGAGCCTCAAGGGCCATTTAAAATGCATAAAACAGGAATTTGTTGGTGGAGAAACCGTGGTCTCCCGGGTTAGTAGGGGTGGGCATCAAGCATGGTAGGAAGTTGGGGCCAACTCCCAGGAATTCTTTCAGCCTGTGTGCTGGCTGTGGCCCAGGATATCTGCACACATGTCCTCTATGTGGGTTGCAGCCGGACTCCAGCGCTGTGACACTTTCTCCCAGGGACCACACAGGACAGTCAGTCAACCAGGCAGGTCTGGACCCTAGATGATGGTTGATGGGGGATTCTAGCAGTATCTAGCAGAGATGTCAGCAGTGACAGGTCCCTTTTGAACTGCCTTATCCAGATGGGACAAGACGAGGGCTGAGAGGTCTGGCCACAGCAACCTTTCAGCTATGTGGTCCTTTGAGAAAGGTACACTGAGATATTTATGGCAACTCAATCACTGTTGTGGTTTTGAACCTAAAATTGTGCTTTGAACTCCTGTTCTCCAGCTGGTGGTGCTACTCTGAGGGACCACAGAGACCTTAGGGAGTGAGATCCAGCTGGCAGAATTAGGTCACTTTGATGGGTCTTTCAGGATCATACCTGGCCCCTGCTTTCTGGTCTACCATGATGTGAAGTCCTTGGTCACACACTCCTGCAGCCAGGAACTGAGCTTTTGCACCACGCCTTCACTGCCATGACAGATTGAAATTCTTTGAAACCATGAGCTAAAATAACCCTTTCCTCCGCATGCTGCTTCTGTCAAGCAACCTGTCATTTCCAAGCATTCCTGTTGTTTCTGTCAAGCAACCTGTCACCTCAATACTTTCAGCAAGCACCTCCTAAAAAATGGACACACACACACACACACACACACACACACACACACACACACACTGAATGGACTGTGGTGATGGCTCACTTGTTAAAGTGCCTGTCACACCAGCATGAGGACCTGAGTTTGGAGTCCCAGAATCTACAGTAAAAAGTGTTGGACATGGTAGTGGACATGCCTACAACCCCAGTGCTTAGGGGTGGGGTGGACACAGGTAGATCCCTGAAGCTCTTTGGCCAGCCAGCCTAGTTGAATTGATGAGCTGGAGGTTCAATGACAGACCCTGTGTCAAAAAACAAAGCTGGAGAGTGCTCAGGGAAAGACACCTGACATCATCATCTAGCCTCCACATGCATGTGCACTACAAATGCACTAAGGTGTACACATACATATGCCTACATTAACAAATACACACACACAGATATATAAATGAAAGACTGTACTGCAGCTTGAGAATGTTGAGCAGAGCAAGGCTGCCAACGATGACTCATCACTGTCACCTGAGACAATTCCAAAAGTGCCACACAGGGCTAGCTCAGATTCAGTCACTTCCTGACAACTGTGCCTTGGGCAAGGATGGGAACCTAAATGATACTCAGCTTCCTCAAGTTTCAACTGTGGGTCAGGCACTGTTCCAGGTACTTTACAAATATTGGTTCACTGCAGGAAAGAGGTGGACAGTGTCACGATTTGTCTCACTTATAGTGGGTAAAAGTGAGACACAGAGAAGGTAACATGCTCAGAGTATCAAGTTGTACAGCCAGATGTTTTGGAGTATGTGTGGGGGATAGATGTATGGTGAGATGTATGTGCTTGTGTGTATGAAAGTGTATGCACATGCTTGTGTGTGTAGAGGCCAGAGGAGGACATTGGTGTCCTGCTCTATTACTCTCTGGCTTGAGACAGAGTCTTCACTGAACCTGGAGCTCACTAATGTTCTGTTGGGCTGGGTGGCCAGCAAGTCCCAGTAATCCTCGTTTCTATACCCACCCCCTAGTGCCAGGGTTACTAATGCAGCCAGGTCTGGCTTTTTGTGAGAGTTCTGAGGATCCTACTTCAGGTCCTCAAGCGTGCACATCAAGTGCTCTTACCCATGGCGTCATCTGCTCAAAGAGATGACTCCAAAAAGGGATTATTTTTATTTATATCAAGATTTTTTTGTATATGTTCTGCCTGTATGTATGTGACTGCATCACATGCATGCAGTGACTGTGGAGACCAGAAGAGGGCATTGGATCCCCTGGCACTGGAGTTACAGACAGTTATGAACTGCCATGTTGGTGCTGGGAATGGAACCCAAGTCTACTGCAAGAGCAGCCAGTGCTCTTAACTACTAAGCCATCTTTCTAGGCCCAGATTTTATTTTTATTTATATGTATGAGTGTGGGTGTTTGTGTATGCCACTTGTGTGCTGGGGCCTATGAAGGCCAGAAGGGAATATTGTTACAGAGTTACAGGCGGATGTGAGTCTCCTGATATAGGTGCTGGAAACTGAACTTGGATCCTTGGAAAGAGCAGCAAGCACTCTTAACCACTGAATCATCTCTCCAACCCCAGAGCCCAGGATCTGAACCCAGGTTTTCTGGCTTCAAGGCCAAAGGTAGCCTGGAGAGTCACCTGCAGATCTGTTCCCTAGAGGACCCCAGTACCCCAAGACCCTGGCTCCAATTCTTCCATGCCTTAGCAATTTGACAAAGACATGTATATTCATGTCTGTAGGGCATTCATAAGCAGTGGAACATAAGCAGCACCCTGCCTGCTGGACTTAGCTCTAACATGAACCAGTTCAACAGCTTAAACTCAGGGACCTGGGAGGGGGCGAGTTCTTGCTGTTGGGAACAGAGCTAATGTATAGATAAAGTTGGGGAAAATTGGGCTGTTAGTAAAGTCTTGTTTTACAAGCATGAAGACCTGCATTTGATCCCCCACCCTAGGATCCATGTTTTAAACAAAAAATACAGGTATAGTGGCCCATGCCTGTAATCCCAGCACTGGGGAGGCAGAGACAGGAGGATCGCAGAGACGCACCAAACAGATAGCCTGGCCTACTTGGTTGGCTCCAGGACAGTGAGAGACTCTGCCTCAAAACAAAAACAAAAACAAACACCAAGGAGGGTGGCACCTGATGAATGATAGAGGAGGTTGTTTTCTGGCCTCTGTACAGTTATGCATTCACACTAAGACACACACTTCATGAAGAAAGAGAAAGTTCACCACTGATAGCCGCTAGATATCTTGGAAAACCGAGCCCACGAGCACACAGTGAACTGCTATGAAGAACTAGCCGGACAGGGGCCCTGTCTCGGCATCTTTCTGGTCCTGTTGGGGCTTTGCACCAAGGAGCTCTGGTGAGACCACTTTGTGGATAGCTGTCTGGGCATGTAGCCCAGGCTGGTCTGAACTCATATCTCAGCCTCTCAAGAGCTAGGATTAGAAGGATGAGCCACCATACCTGGGTCTCGGCTCTTTCTGTAGGCTGTTCTGGGTACTTCATGTCGATGGTTTCTCTGTCAACTCAGAAGGGATTTTCCAGCAAGTTCTGCTGGTTGCACTGCAGCAACATCTCTGCCCCCACGTTTCACGGTCCTATCTTCTCCAGTGAGAGCTGGGTGGCAGGACTGGTGGCTCAGGCTGCTCTTTGAAGCTGCTATTTATGCATCCTTTAAATCCTCTGGAATTCTTACAAGTCAGCTCCATGTAGCCCAGGCTGGCCTCAGACTTGTTATGTAGCCAGTGATGACTTTGAACTTCAGGTCTTTGTGCCTTCACCTTCAAGTGCTGGGATCACAGGCATGTGGCCACTATGCCAGTCTATGGGTGCTGGGGATGGAACCCAGGGCTTTGGGCATGCTAGGTGAGCACTCTACCAGCTGAGCTACAGCCCTAATTCCCTTGACATGCCTCATAAAATAACAGTTCTTTATAGTGAACTTTTCTTGTTCAAATCACTGTAGGGTTTCAGTTTCCTACTTGGACCCAAACTCACCCAAAGTGGGAAGAACCATCTCATTGCTGACTTTCCCCATAGATCATAGTAAGTGTTAAATGCTAATCCAAACTACATGGGTTTAAACTGCCCACCTTGAACTGACTGATGAAAGCTACTTGACCTCCCCATGCCTTGATCTCTGGTGTAAAATGGAGATATCTTAATTCATCTGTTCTGATATGACAAAATAACCCAGGCTGGGCAAATTTTAAGTAGAAATGTATGACTTCCAGCTCTGGAGGCTGGAAAATTCGAGATCAAGGCCAGTTGTGTTGCCTGTGGCCAGTAGTTTTGGGGTCTGGTGAGGGTCCACTTCTCACAGGTGCTATAATGTGTCTGCGCAAGGTGGGAAGGGTGTGTGAGCTCTTTTGGTCAGTTTTTGCGGGCACAAATTCCATTCTGCCATCCCGGTTCCGTCACCACTCCAAAGGCTCTGCCTCTTTAGCCCTGGCTAGCCCAGAACTCACTGGCCTCGAACTCACAGAGATCTGCCTGCTGATGTGTCTCAAATGCTGGGCTTGAAGTATGCACCATCGTGTTCAACCCTCTCAGTATTATCAGATAGGGAATTAGGTTTCAGTGCATGAATTTGCAGGGGACACATTCAGACCATAACAAAACAGCAAGATCATCATGCGAGATCACAGGAGCTAATGCATTCCAAGCACATGGCACATAATAAGTGTTATAAGGCATTATCATCTTGACTTCTTTCATCTTACTCTTAGGGGTTTTGGCAGCAGCGCACGTCTTGTAGGAAGTTCCTCCCTGACCTTCCAACCCAGGCTGAGTTATTCTCTCCTGTGCTCCCCCAAATCCTTCAGTGTGCTCGTCTCACAGGCTGTCACTGCTGGTGTGACTGTAGGATTGAGTTACCTAAGGGTGAAGGTGTGGTACAGGAGCTCTCTGTACCTTGGTGAGGGGGCAACAGTGTGAGCTGAGGTCCTCTGAGATTAGACACTGAGACAGACATGAGGGGAGATATCTATTAGGGACTAAGTGGGAGGAGACGAGGGAAGTGGGAGATCTGTGTGTGTGAGATTCACCTGCATGTGTGAGATCAAAGGTCAACTTTGTCTTCTTCAGATAGGACCCATCTAAAAATTGTTATTTATGCGTCTGTGTGCTTGAGTGTGCATGCCATGTGTGTGTGGGTGCATGAGGAGGCTAGAAGAGGGTATTGAACCCTCTGGAGCTAGTAGTTACACATAGTTGTGAGCCACATTATGTAGGTCCTGGGAACTGAACTTGGGTCTTCTGAAAGAGCAGCAAGCACTCTTAACTGCTGAGCCATCCCTCCAGTCCTGCTACCTGCCTTTAAAAATAATTTTTATTACGAGGTGCAGTGACCTTGTAATAAGTGACACACACCTTTGCTCCTAACACTCAGGAAGTAGAGGCAGGGAGATCTCTGTGAGATTGAAGCCAGTCTGGTCTACATAGCAAGTTCCTGGCCAGCGAGGCTACAGGGAGACTCTGTTTAAAAAAAGGAAAGAAAAAAAATTATTACACTAATTAATTTTGTTACATGTATGCATGTGTGTCTGAATGCCATGGTATGTATGTGAAGTCTGGGGACAGCGTGCAGAAGCCGGTTCTCTCCACCATGTGTGTCACAGGTTGTCAGGCTTGGTGGCCAGTGCTTTGATCTACTGAGCCATCTTGCTGGCTCCATATTTTGTTTGTTCTTTTCAATTTTTGTTTTTTGGTTGTTTTATTTTTTGAGACAGGACATACTTGTAGTCTCAGCTGGCCTGGAACTTGCTATGTAGACCAGGCTGGCCTCGATCCCAGAGCTCTGCCTGTTTCTGCCTCCTGATTAACTGGGATTAAATGTGTGAGTCCCCACACCGGGCTTCCCCATCTTGTTTTTTGAGACCGAGTCTCCTTTACCTGGAAATCAGTGCTTCAGTTAGGGTATAGCCAGTGAGTTCCAGAGACAAAGACTAGGGATCCACTTGTTTTTCGCCTCCTCAGTTCTGGGATTACAAGTACACACCATCACATTGGGCTTTTTTTTCTTCTTCTTCTTCTAATGTGGGCTTCAGGGATGGAACTCAGGTCTTACATGCTTGCATAGCACATACTTTAGTGACCGAGCATCTCCCCAGTCCCAGGATAGCTTTCTGACACCTCCAGAGGAAAGAACGTGGGGAAGAGCTTTGGACACAGGAGTACCATGAAAGCATTCATCTGGTCACCAGGAGGAACTTTTGAGCCACCTTCTCCCACTAGAGGAGACCCCCTCAGGGCACTGCCACTGTGCCTAGGCACAGCCAAAAACAGCTCATGAAGGCACAGCCTCAATGTGAATATGCTGATGGATCTAGAGAAGCAGCTGGGGCTGTCAGTCAAGCTGCTCCCGCAGCAGGTCTGAGTGGAACGTTTTCACGGCTTCCACAGCTACTGACAGACAGAAGGTTGGCCCCACTCCAAGAATGCAGGGCCAGAAGCAGGGGTGCCAGGATCTGCCACCCGGACACAGAAATAGGGAGAAGTCCAGGCCTTCTGAGTATGATCGTACACATACACACAGACACACACACAAGGCTCTGGGTCAATGGGGCATTTAAAATATGTGTGGGATTAGGAAGAACACACAAGTGGAAACATTGTGGCCAGGAGCAGATGGAGACAAATAAGGAACCATTTTAGGAACTAGCTCTCCTCCATACTGGGGTTATCTTCATGTATTATTAGTGTTTTCTGTTGCTATAACAAAATACTTAAGGATAGGTAGCAGGACTACTTGTGCCCATGAGTTTGAGACCAGCCTGGGCAACACAATAAGACCCCGTCTTAAAAAACCAAACCAAAGCCGTAGTAACTTGTTCCTGCCAGTGCTCACTTTGCAAGACCAGCATGAATCCTTTCTGGGGTGATGCCTCCAATGACCTCATCTGCTCACTGGGCTCCACCTCTTAAAGGTTCTACTACTTTTAACAGTGCCACAGTGGAGACCAAGCTTCCACATCTAAACCCTAGAACTTAGGCAGATCAACAAAGAAGCCCAATGCTCCATCTTGGTTCCTGCCAAGATTAGGGGTAGATGGGGTAGCGGCAATGAGCAGTGAGCAGATGGAAGCCATGGTGTCCAGACTTCTCCATGCAACAATCAGGTGCTCAACATGGCCCTTTGGCCCTTGATGGCCAGTGGCATCACTGCTGCTGCTGAGGTGTTCCAAGGAGCCCTGTGGAGTAGTGTTAGCCAGGAGAGCCATTCACCGAGGTGTTACCTCATCCATTCTAGTCAGCTTTAACTGTCACCTTAACACAGCTTAGAGTCATGTAAGAAAGCCTCATTGAAGAATTTCCTAGATCAGATTTTCCCATAAGCAGTCTGTGGGAGATTGTCTTAACTGATGTAAGAGGGCCCAGCCCACTGTGGATTATACCAGCCCTATATATATAAAATGGTGGCACTCAAACAGTGGTTCAAACAAGAGGTTCGGGAGGTGTGACCTTGCTGGAGGAAGCAGGGTCAGTGGGACAGGCTTTGAGAGTTCATAACCACATTTCATCTATAGTGTCTGTCTTTCTGCTTCCCGGGCCTGCTTGGAGATGTGAGCACTCAACTTTCTGCTCCAGCCATGATAGACTTTTATCACTCTGGAACTATAAGATCTATACACATATTCCATAAATTGTCTTGGTCATGGTGTATTTTTAAAAAATTTTATTTATGTGTATGTATTTGTCTATTCACATATACCAGCACCCAGATAGGCCAGAAGAGGGTGTCATATAACCCAGAGCTAGAATTACAGGCAATTGTGAGAAGCCCAACATGGGTGCTGGGAACTGAACTCAGGACCTCCAGAAGAACAGCATATCCTTTTAACTGCTGAGCCATTTCTCCAACTCTTTGGTCATGGTGTTTTATCACAGCAACAAAAAATAATACAGGCTGTGGCCTGGAAATTTAAGCCAAATAAACCCATTCCTCCCTGAGTTGCTTTTGGTCAGTTTTATCAGAAAGGAAACTGGACCACCATCCATTTATCAAACCCATTCCTTACGTTGTCCTAGGCCTCAGGGACCTGTGAGATATAATTCCCTTGTCCTCAAGAGCTCAGCCTGCCCATGTCTGGGGGAAGGATATGCCAAGTGGCAGTGTACTTCCAGGATCACATGCACCCAAGTACCCTTCCCTAGGTATGGCCTAACATCTTTTCTCTGAGTTACATTGGCACCAGGCCTGTGTCATTCAAAACTCTTCAGGGAAGACTTAACTTCCAATGAACCAATGACAGAAACGGTCCAGTACTGCCTGGGTCTCCGATTACTGCTCTCTTTACTGTGCCCTTTCAGGGCTTCTTGTCTACGGATTCTGCACTATCTCAGCAGAGGCTCAGTTGCAATAGTGTTTTTCTTCCTTTACTTTCAGGCGGAGCTCCTGTCATGTTCCAGAACACTTCTACTTCCCTTTGGGTTGAGGGGCTCTTCTGGTATCCCACTACATTTTAGGGTTTTCCCTTCTCTGCGTGTCAATTGCATTTACAAAGACCATGATAAATCACCCTTAATGTACTACCTAAAAGCTACCTCAGGTCTCATGAACTACATCTTGACCTCTTAAATTTTTTAGCCTCTATATTACAGGAGAGGAATAAATAACTATTTGATATTAGGTAGACTGGGGTGGTTCTCCATTGAAGACAAAGGTTGACATACCACACAGACACCTGCTAGTGACGCATGGCCCAACATCCATAGCCCACAGGAATTCAAAGACCAAGAAAGAGCAAAGCCCCACTTATTTATGGTGTTCTTTGCCAGGCTCTGAGACTCACAATCTCATGCAACCCTATGATCAATACTACAAGGTAGCTTGTATCCTTCCCAGTTCACAGCTGAGGTTAAAAAAAAAAAAGGCTCAGATTTACACAAGGACATGCCCGTGACCACAGAGATCCTAAATGCTGAGGACAGAAATGAGTTAACTCCAAAGACCATCAATGTTCTGATCTTGAGCTGTGAGTGCAAAGAAAAAAAAAAACAACAACCCAGAATCCATCAGAGGGTGGTGCCCAGAAGAGCTGGGAATGTCCTGTTGCCTGGCCTCTCAGGAGCGGCCTGGGTTGAGCGTTGCCCTCCACATCTGCAGTACAGAGTCCCGGCGGGTAGTGTAGGGTAAATGTTTGATGCGGAACCAGTGTCTGGGGGCGATGTTTCCACTGGGGGTATACAGCTTCTCTCCTTGCCTGCCCAAGAGACTGCGCAGGGCTAGGTTGCCTGATAGAACCTTCTCATAGAATTCTACTCCTCCCTGGGCATAGGCTGCAGACAGGGAGGCCGAGCGGCGGTCCAGCCAGCCTTCCAGGGCAACAGTGAGGGAGTCCATGGAGAAGGCGTAGGCCACGAAGCCTGCTGCTGCTGCAACCAAGTTGAAGGCAGCCCGCAAGCTCATGGGGCCTCCATAGAGCCCCAGGCCATGCTTGACACCCACACTCAGTACCCAGGTTCCTGCCAGGCAAGCTGGGGCTGGCAAGGCCTGAAGGGCAGGCATATTATTCTCCAGGTACACTATCTCCTTAGCCAAGGCAAACTTCTGGGCATCACGAGACAGGGTCAGGGCATCTCTCAGCCTGGTGCCTGCTGGGCTCTGCCAATTCACTCTATGCCCATGAATGACCACAGTATGGTTAGCATTGGTCACTGGGCCACCCAGGAAAACAGCAGGGATTCCCACCACAGCTCCAGTAGGGAATCCTGGGAGACCAGCACTCACAGGTTGAAAGGTGAAGGTAGTGAAGGGCTTGTAACAGTGAGCTGAGGGTACAGCCACGTCCTGTAGCACCTCTTGGAAGAGGCTATGCAGCTGTGGGGAAAGCGGAGCTGGCTGGCCCTGAGGCCAGTACTGATACAGCCATTGGACTATGGGATCTGCAAAGAGGTGGAATGAGATCTGAACTCCAAACAGACCTGTACATGAACCCACAAGGAGTCCTGTCCTGTGTCTCTGAATAAAAGCTGCAGCTCTCCAGAGAGGACCAGCCATAGGGACTGGCCCTGATGATAATTTGTCCAAGAAAAAGAGAAATCAGCCAGTGGTTCCCAGGTAGGCTTGCAGACTGAACATCCTCCAGTGCCAGTCTCCTTAGCTGAAGCAACTCCGCATGACAGATGAGAGCGCGGCTTCCACAGCTAGGCTACCTGGGTTCAAAGCACGAGTTCTCCACCTTCCAAACAGGTAATGTAACAAGAGTCTCAGAGTGGCTGTGAGGAGGAAGTAGACATACATAAAACTTTTCAGTGCCTCCCACAATGGCAGACATCATTCTGACAATGGCTACAATTCTTTTACTTCCGTGGGTAAGCACAGTACTAAGTACTCAATGCTTTACTCCACCCATCGTTCCTCCCACAGTGAAGGACCACTGATTTATGAATGAAACATATGCTTATTTACTAAGTACTTGCTATATGCTGGATACATTTCTGAGATCTTCACCTATACAGTTGGCTTTTAGTATCTAAACCTTGCAAAGATTTAGTACCAGGATCCCTGCAGATTATCAAAATCTGAAGATGCTCAAGTGTTAATAAAAAAGTATAGTATTTGCATATAAACTATGCACATTTCTCCTATAGTCTTTAGACTATTCATAATATTTAATACATTATAAAGTTGGACTCTATATTAAAAAGTCTGCATGTTCAGCACAGACACAATTCTTTTGTATAGTTTCAATTCTTGGTTGATTGAATGCGCATCTATGGATAAAGAAAGTTGACTATACTAGGAAGAAAAACACGTGTAACACTAGTAAACACAGGGAATATTTAAATATATATGCATATATTTATACACAAATATGGACTATATATGTGTGTGTGTGTGTATTTCGGGGATTGGTTTCAGGCCCCTATATACACAAAGATCTTCAGACACTCAAGTCAGTTACATAAAATGACTAAGTATTTGTATAGTATCTATGCAAACTCTTCTGTGTATTTAAAAATCATCACTAAATTACTTATAGTACCTATTACAATGTTGTAATACTGACTGCTTAGGGAATAGTGACTAGAGAATTCTCTGGATATGTTCAGTACAGATGAAATTTTTTCCCCAAAATATTTCTGATTTGCCTTTGGCTGACTCAACAACCGTACAACTTAAGGATACAGAGACTTGACTGGATACAGTCAATCTAACAAATGAATCTTCATAATGCCAAATACTATACTCGACTGTCCCTTTTCTAAACTTGTGAAGACTGTTGTAAGAACACGTTAATTGACCAAATATCCAAGCTGATAAAGTGGTGTTGTTACAGGCTGAATTGTATCCCCCTAAATTCCCAGGGTGGAGGCCAAATTCTGAGTATCTCAGGATGTGGCTGTATTTGGAAATGGGGCCTGTAAAATGGCACGGAAATGGAAGGTTGTTAGGATAGGATAGCTCTAATCCAATGCGACTGCTGTCTTTCTAAGATTAGGGCACATACAGAGAAAACACCAAATGAAGAGACGGGGACAGAGAGCCATCTGCCCAGGAGAGCCGAACCTCCCACACTCAGGTCCTGGGCCTCTAAGCTCCTGAACTGTGAGAAAATAAACTTCTGCACGGTATGCTATCTAGTGTGGAGTACTTTGCTAGGGCGTGCTAGTCATAATAATACAGGGCCAGTATTTGATCATAGGTGGTCCACACAAAGTTTCACTAACAACAACAACAACAACAACAAAACAACAAAAAACTCTTGTTATGCTATCTTACAAACAGCCCATCAGTTTCATTCCTTATTACAGCCCACGCTGTTCCACCCACATTCCTGTCTGGCTTACTTTTAATCATCCAGGCACTTTATTTCATCTGTGATCATGGTTATAGATCTTTGGATGAAACTTAACTGTATTCCCATCTGCAAGACGCGTTTGATTAGCAATGAAGTGCTGCAAACAAGAACGCAGGATTCCGCTAAGCCTATTAACGGTAACATAACTTAAGGAAACTGGCTAGGAAAGGTAAGGCCCCAGGGCCATCAGCGCCAAGAATGAGTTCTCGGGTCAGTTTCGAAGGGAGCGCCCGGCGGCAGCGAACCCAGAAGGGGCTGCAGGACACTGGCTTCTAAAAGAGTCCCACCTATGCTTCCGCTCTAAGCCCTCAGAGCTACTTTTTTCAGGCGGAACCCGCTACTACCAGGGAGTAGGGTCCCCGGGGACTGAACTCCCTAGCCCACATGCTCACCTCTTCCGCAGGTCCTCCAGAGTAGGCCACACATGCGCGGGGCGGGGCAGCCGCAAAGCACGCCGGTCTGGGCCCTGGGGCGGGGCCTTCAGGGCGGGGGTGGAGGGAGGGGCGGGTCTGTGGGCGGGGCCGGGCGCCCTGCTCGAGGATATGGGCGGGGCGTGTCCGCCCACCGCTTGAGGCAGGTTGGTGTGCTAGCCGCGGAAGGATCCGCTGTAGGATTTGATCTCCCGCACGTTGGTCCTGTAGTGATCTGTATAAAGCCCCATCGGATCCATACCCTTCTGACTGCCAGGCCCGAGCCTGTTACTCCTTTTTGGACATGCTCAGGCCTTTAATAGGAGCGTCCAGGTCCTGTTACCCGACCTCAGTTTCTCCAGGTGCTTTTGGCTGCACAATCCACAAAGCAATGACCTTTTTCCCAATGGCACTGTGAAGTGGAATAGGGATTGCTTGTCTGTGAGCCAAATCGAGCCGTCCACTTTATAATTTTCTTTTGTTGATTTTTTACTTTTTAAAAATTTAAATTCCATGTATTTACCTGTGGGGTTAGGGAGGGGTGGGGTGTGTGCCACAGTGTGTGTGGAGGTCAGAGGACAACTTGCAGCAGTCAGTTCTTTTTTTCTACCATGTGGGTCCCAGGGATCAAACTCAAGATACGAAGTTTGGTGGCAAGCACCTTTACCCACCGGACCATCTCACTGGGCCTGGTTTTTGTTTTGTTTTGTTTTGTTTTTTATTAGCATATATCAATTATACATGGTAGGTTTCATTGCTATTTTCATACATGTACATAAAATATTTTAATCACATTCACACATCCCTCTGATAACCTCTTGTCCCCTTCCCATTCCTCCTATTCCCCTTCCTCTACCCAACTAGCCCTGCTTCTACTTTCATGCATTTTCTTTTTTGTGTGACCTGAAGAGACTCATTAGAGTTATTTACTGGAGCAGGAACACATTATATCATTGTAGAAGATGCTTATCTCTCCATCATCAACAGTTAACTATGTATAAATCCTCAGGGAAGGGTCTTATAAATAAAGTTTTATTAGGAGGCAGCCACAACCATTCTTCTATAAGATGTGTGGACCAAGACAATTCTTCATTCAACATGGCACAGACAAAAAGATTGGAGACCCAAGCTTTATAGGCTTGTCTGTGACTGTTTTCCTGCCAGAAGGGTAGACTGGCTAAGCCAGAGATGGTCTGGTTATCTGGGCCTATTTCTCTATGAACAGGGGAGAGAGCCAAGCCTAGTGAGAGCAGGGAAAGGAAGGTTTGGAAATTTGCTACTAATGACCTAGGCATTCCAAAGGTCGGGTGCAGTGGCCTTGTGAAGCCTGCAAGAGATGAGATACTGAGAGCAGATGAGGGATAAGTCAGAAAAACATATAGGGAGGAGCACACAGCACCAAAAAATACCTTACAGGAAGGTAGATGGCAGGCATCTGGTGATAGAGTAATTACTATTTTGTTGCAGTGATAAAACTCCATGAACAAGGCAACTTATAGAAGGAAGAGTTTATTGGGCTTACAGTTCCAGAGGGATGAGTCCATAACGGCGAGGCAGGCATGGCAGGAGACAGAGCGGCTGGGATGCAGAGAGAACAAGCTGGAAGTGGGGCAAGGCTTTGAACTCTCAAAGTTCACCCCTGGTGATGTGCCTTCTCCAGCAAGAACTCATCTTCTAAACCTCTGCAAAAAGCCCCACCAACCGGAGCCAGATGTTTAAGTATGTGAGGCTGTTGGGGATACTTCTCGTGCAAACTACCACAGATGAATTTTCTTTTTGCTGTACATATGTGTGTGTGTGTGTGTGTGTGTGTGTGTACATGTTGATATGTGTGGGTCCATATATGTGAGTGCATATGCACATATGTATGCATTGTGCAGAGGCCAGAGGTTAACCTCCAGTGTTGTTCCTCAGGAACCATCCACCTTGTTTTTTCAGACACTATCTCTTATTGGGACCTGGGGTTTGCCAGTTAACCTATGCTGGGTGGTCAATGAGCCCTAAGTTTTGCCTGTTTCTATCTCCCGAGTGATGGGATTACAAGCACATGTCACCACACCTGACTTTTTATTTAGGTTTTAGGGATTGAATTTAGGTCTTTCATGCTTTTATGCCAAGCACTTTACCAACTGACACATCCCTTAACCTTCTGATGAATATTCTAAGAAAATCAAATAATCCTGAGAATGCTTTGGGGCATGAAAATAATACCTCAGGATTACTAATGTTTTAATTACTATTCAGTCTGTTAGAGTAGTAGGTTTAAATATCTCTTATCTCTTAAGCTTAAAAAAAATCTCAATTTGTAAATATCTCCTTAACATGTGCATCCATCTTTGTATAGAGATATTTTCTACTTTGTCTATGATTAACTTTCAATTAACCTATAATCCTTACAGATTAAATCTTTATTCATATCTCAAAATTTCCATCTTTAATTGATCAAATTTTCTCAGACAATCCAGACCACACTTTGAAATTGAATTGAATTGATTCTCTTAAATACACTAACCTCCAAGATTAGCTGGGACTCTCCAGAGAAACAGAACCTAGAATGTGTGTGTATTATTAAAAAGCATTGGCTCATGCAGTGGAGCAGGCTGAAAAGAACCAAGGTCTTCTGTCAGCTAGCTGCAGAACCAAGGCATCTTACGGTCTATCTCCAATCTAAATCAGAAGGCTTGAGAACAAAAGGCCAACGGAATAAGCTCCTGTTGGAATCTGATTGCAAAGCTGGGAAAACACGCAAGTCCCAGGCTTGTAGGTTTGCTAGTTTTTCACGTTAGGAGTTGTGGCTCAGACAAGCTCTTACCACCTCCATCCGTGTCCTGGTTTTAAGACAGCTGGGAGAAAAAAAGAAGAGAGGGCAAGAGGGAGGGAGAGAGAAACAATTTCTTCTTACTCTTGACCTTGTTCTGGTCATGTTAGCAGGAGCTTAGCCCTGGGAGATAGTGACCCACATGTTGCCAAAGCTAGAACATAAAGAACAGTGCATGTGCCTGTTCAAGGCCATGGTGTAAGATAAAAGTGGTGATCTGCTGGTGGTCAAGGTATTAAGATGCTCTCCATTGCATATCTCTAAACGGAGGGTAGAATTGATGCCCCAGCCGCAGCTGTGACTATCTGCAAAGGTGGGGTCCCTCACTCAACATTCCTTCAATGGACAGGGGAGGGATCAGAAGGTCTGACCCCTCCCTGAGGATCTATAGGCCGTTAATGGTTGCTGAAAGAGGAGAGACATTTTCTGCAGTGGTGTAGCCCCTGATGTACGGTCCATGCTCCTGTAGATACCCCTCACCATGCTCCTGTAAGCAACCCTAACTAAGCTTCCTGGTTCACTGGGGAAAAAAGGCATGAAAGCAGGAAGGGGAGAAATTGAGAAAGGGAAGGTGACCCGTGGGGTGGGAAGGGGCAGGAGGGCAATGGAGGTGCGTATGATAAAAGTACATTGTATGCATGATGAAAACACTAATCATTATTATAATTAATATACGCTAATAAAACGTTAACAGGAAAGGTCCCAAAGTTCTTGGACATGTAGATGCTGAGCTGGCCGCAGCTGGCCCTGGGATGGGGTGTGTGTTTGTGTGTCTCCGTAACCCATGCACTGTTGGTTACCGGAGGTAGATTCTCTTGACTACCTTCCATATGCATCTAAAGATCTTGCTTTAAAAAATTTTTGCTCATGTATATATGTGTGTGCTGTGCAAGCACATGCGTATTTGTGTCTAAATGTGTGTGGGTATACATGTATGTATATGTCCATGTGTGTGTGTGGCTACATGTTGAGGCCTAAGATTGATGTTGGGTATCTTCCTTAATCACTGTTCACCTTGTTTACTGAGGGAGAATTTCTTGCTGAATCCAGTTTTCCAGTTCAGCTAGTCTAGTCTAGCTAGCTCTCTCAGGGAATCCCTGTCTATATACTCCCATGTAATGTGATTATAGGCAGGTCGCCACACACACCAGGATTTTACATGTGCTCTGGAAATCCCAACTCTTGTCCTCATACTTGTTGAGCAAGTGCTTTACTTGCCTACCCATCTTCCCAGGCCCAAGGTCTTGCTTTTTCATTGATTCCTCAAGTCTTTTAACAAATTGCTTTAACAAACCACCTGCAGGGTGCTTAAAAGGAACAAACCACTTTTGAAGACTTCTGGGTCCCCACCTTGGCCAAGGTCCAAGATTTGATGAGGCTCTTTGGAGGTAAGCTCCTTTAGGCTCTGTTGAGAAAAGAGAGATTTGTAAAGCAGCACTCTGCTACTGGCCTGGCTGGCCAGGGGGCAGCTCGTGGATGGGAAGTTCCATCCTGGCCCACCTCTGTATGTGTGTCCAAGTGTCGGTATGCCTAGAAGCCAGAAAGCAACTCAGGCTGCCTAGAAGCCAGAAATCAACCTCAGGTCTCCCATGTATGCACACATATGACATATACATACATGTGTGCCTACACACACTTAAACACTTTAAATACACACATGCATGCACTCCACACACATATGCATGTGCAAAAAATTTTTAAAGCAAGATCTTTAGAGGGACATGGAAGATAGTCAAGAGAACCTACTTCTGGTAACCAACAGTGCATGGATTACAGACATACACAAATACACACCCCATCCCAGGGCCAGCTGCTGATGTCTCAACATCTCATGTTCCTCTGGTGCCATCTACCTTGTTTTTTTGAGGCAGGTTCTGTCAGTGGCCACCTGTCTTAACCTTCCCGGTGTTGGGATTATAATTACATGTCACCATGCATAACTTTTTAAATGTGGGTTCTGGGTATTAAACTCTGTCCCTGTGCTTGAGTGGCAAGCCCTTTAACAACTGAACTATCTCCCCAGCCTTAGATACATAGTTTTCATAGCCCATTTATATTCTTTCATTCAGTGAACACCCGATCTCAAGTGATGAGAGATTTTTATCTTAAAACACAAATGCACTAAAAATATTATATGATATTCAGACTGCGTGTAAATGACACAGAATAAATTTTATGTCTACTTGTGGGATCCTATATCTAAGACATCTCATTAAATGTATGCAAATATTTTAAAATCCTAAACAATCTGCAACATTTCCAGTCTTAGGCATTTAGGGTAAAGAATCCTAGACTTCTAGTAACTCTGTGTCTTAGTGTTATAGGAATCATGGAAAAAATACTTCATGAACACAAAGTTCTTGAAAAAGGAAGCTGTCATAACTCCTTCTAAAGGGAGAGAACTTCAGTGGACTACCCTGAAGATATTCTGTTCTATACCTCTTGGATCTTAGAGAAGGAATTATAAGGTCTTGAATTTGACAGAGGACACTGAGGCAGATTGTTCTTTGAGGCCACAAGATTAATTTAATGCTAGAGAGAGTGTGGCAGGAGACAAGAGAGGAGAGAGGGAGAGGGAGGGAGGGAGAAAAAAGGGAGAGAGAGAGAGAGAGAGAGAGAGAGAGAGAGAGAGAGAGAGAGAGAACAGAGTTCAGACAGTAGCCCAGAGGTACAAAGGAGTCCATTTGAAGGGTTTGGGGGAACTGAAGGAGTATCTTGCAGTGGGAAGGGAGAAAGGACTCTTGTTAATGTGTGACTTAGAGGATGTGGGGAGGATAGGAGGAGCGCTTTTAGTTAATGCCACAGCCCTTTGATGCCTCAGAGTATGGCAACCTAATGTTCATAGGCTTCTTGATGCCTGTCATTCTCCTGGAATTTGAACACCTGGGGAGTCAGTTAGACTCACAGACAGGCTCTGGATAAGGTGTCTTTCTGTCCCCATAGTAGCAGAGATCCCAGAATCCACTATGAGGAGAGGTAGAGAAGGCAGAAGGTGGGCACAACCCAAGTAGCAGCTGGTCTGGGACTTAGTCTTTTTTCCCTGCAGCCTGGGTTACTGGGGAGCCTATTACAGATTCACAGGCAGATTCTCTATAGGGTAGCTTGACAGTAGCCCAGAGGCTAGAGGCAAGTGTGGCCTCATTAGCCCCTAGCTTAAATCTAAAGGGAATGATGTGATAATTTGAATGAGTATGAGAAAAAGAGAGATGCCAGAGCATCAAAGAGAAATGTTCAGTCACTCAGTCAGTCCTTGGTTCCACGCATGATCCCCACGGAACCTCGAAACATCACAAGCCAATGGTTGCACTGGAGGACTTTCTCCGTGGGATTTACTACATAATAAAATACAGGTGACTGTTCTCTGTCTCTTTTCATCTACAAGGAGCCTGAAAAGAGAAGAAAGGCTCTGAGGAAGACTTGGAAACTGATTTAGTTCTCCTCGGAACTGAGGCTGCAGCTTGGGAGTAAAGAGATACACTTCTTGTAACATCCACTAGAGAGCACCAGATTCCCAGCACAGTCAGTACAGTCAGCCCAAGAGGCCACAGTCTTAGGATTGTCTTTGGAAAAACTGAAAGAAAAGAAATTGGTGCTTGTTCATTGACAGGAAAACTGAGACAGGGACACACAGACACAGACATACACACACACACACACACACACACTGACATAAGTACAGGTTCAAAGTCAGGTAACAAGACTTGAGCCAGAAAGTCATTGTGGTGGTCAGTCTCAATCATCAACTTTACAGGATTCAGAATCACCATGGAAATACACCCTTTTGCATATCTGTGAGTACTGGATTAACTGAGCTGGGAAAACACACCTTAACTATGGGTGGCACCACTCCACGGGTTGGCATCCCAGGTTAATAAAAAGGAGAAAGTGAGCTGAGCACCAACCACCATTTATTTCTTCCTGACTGAGAACGAAGTCTGACCAGTTGCCTCCTGCTCCTGCAACCTGATGGACTGCACCCAGGAAATGAATCAACATGAACCCTTTCTCCCTTAAATTGGTTTTGTCAGATATTTTGTCACAGCAATGAGGAAAAGTAAAAATAAAACTAATACAGTCTTGAATGCAATGCTGGGCATCCAGGAGAAGGGATAGGGAGTTGGAACCAGCAGGAACTGATGGCTGGGAGCTGCTGAATTTAGCAGACAGGTGTGTTAAATCTACATTGGAAGGAAGCAAGTCCCTGGACAAGCACAGTCTGGACCTGTCCTCTGTGGTAGCAGGGACTAGGTAGACATAATGCAGAGTCCAGTTGCATTGGGGGTAGAACCCAGGGCTTTGTGCATGCTAGGCAACCACTCTACTAACTAAGCCCCAGCTGCAGCCCAGAAGAATCCAACTTTCTCTGCCAACTAGATTCAGCTGAACAGGCTACCCACTCACACAGGATAGAAAATGAGGGGTTGCCCTGAGTGTGGCTGTCAGCTGAAGGGAGCCTGGCATAGCAGTGATGATGGTCTTCCATGGCTTTACAGTCTCCTGCCAGTCAGGTGCTGGCCCAAGGGCCTAATGACTATTAGAATCATCACAGGAGTGTGTGTGTGTGTATGTGTGTGTGAGTGTATGTGTGTATATCTGAGAGAAGGAGAGGTTAATTCTGACAATAATTTATAATATACATTGTAATACAGCATATATTATAGTAAATTATAATCTACATTGTTGATGGTTAATCTTGATAGGATTTAGAATCACCATAGAAACAAAGCTGTGGACTTTCTGTAAGGATTTTCTAGATTAAGTTCGTTGAGGTAGGAAGACCTGTCCTAAATGAGGATGGCACCAGTCCGTGGACTGGGGTCCCAGACTGAGCACTACCATTCAGCCCTCTCTGCTTCCTAACTGAGGACACAGTGTGGCCAGCTGCCTTCTGCCGCCCCTGCCGTGTTCTCCCTGCAGTAACGGACTATAGAGTCAAAATAAACTCTTTTGTCAAGTTTTATTTATTTTTTTGTGATGAGACTAGTAAATCATATACATACATACATACACACAGAAAAGGAAGGAATATATCGGAATACACTGGATGATTATGGGTTAGTATAACACAATCTAAACATCATCAGCCTTCTGGCCTGTGCATATGGAGTCATGCTGACAAACATACAAAAGACCTGGGTTTTTGTTTGTCTATTTTTTTTAACCAATGCCAGGGTTCCTGGCATCTTTGCAATGACTTCTGACCCCAGGTGCTTCTGGGAGTTCTAGAGGGATACTTACTTTCCAGTTGTTCCCAAACCAGTTTGCAAGTTCTAGTCACCTCACCATGTCTCTTTGGTGCTAGTCCCCAGCCAGTGTCGTCAGCAGCACAGCTACTTGGGAAACCAGTGTTTCCACCAATGCTGCTCCTCCAAAGGTTCTGAGCAGAGGTGGGAAACAAGATCTCTGCCAGGTCCATCTGACTTCTAACCCTTAGGCCCCACACCATCAGAGATTCCCAGAAGCAGTTATCAGTACCTGGCTCTTAGTCTTTGTGTGTGTGTGTGTGTGTGTGTGTGTGTGTGTGTATGCGCACGCGAGCATGCGCACACGCATGCAGGAGTGTTTGTGTAAGCATGGGATGTATATGCTCGAATGTAATGCCTCAGGATGTGGTCCACCTTACTTTTTGAGACTCAGTCTTTCACTGACCTGAAATTCATCGAGGGTAGACAGACTGGCCAGTGATTCTGAGGGATCTGGCAGTCTCTGCTCACTCCCAGTCCTGGGGTTACAAGCGTGCACCACCACATCCAGCTGTTTACATGGGCACTTTACCAAGTGAACCATCTTCAGAGCACCTAGCTCTTGGTCTCTTGTCACTCTAGGGGCGCTTCCTTGCTCAGAAAGGCTTTGAAATCTTGCACTTAAAAAGCTCCCAACACGGCCATCATAACAATGACATACTTACATTTTCAGAAATAAAAAACTATAATTTAAAAATAAGGCATTACATTGCCTTTTTTTTTTCTCTAGAAAGTTTAATTCTAAAATTGGTTGGAATGTAAATGATTCAGAGGTCCCTGGTGACATGCTGAAGGCAAACAAGGGTAACTGATCCACTGTGGTTTTTACTCTAGAATCAAGTATGTGTTGAGAGCCTTGTTCCGTAGATTCTTCATCTCCTCAAGCACCTTTTCTACCATCTTCTCTGCTGGCTGGGTTATGTCTTTGACATCCCTGAATATTGAAAAACACAATAAGGCACTTAATAAGACATGCAGGCAGGGCTGGTGAGATGGCTTGGTGGGTAAAGGCATTTGCTGTTAAGCCTGAATGTTACTCTCTGACCTCCACACCCACACCATGGCATGAACATTCACACCCACACCCACACCAAAACAAACAAACAAAAACCTCACAAAACGACGATGCAAATCACTCACTGATGTTCTGCATTGCCAGTGAAGATTTCATTTTAATACAGAAATAAGGTTTTAATTATGTTTAGTGGTGATTTACTAGCCAGTAAGAACTTTCATCCTGCAAGTGACTCACACCAAGCTTTCCTCTCAGCTACAGTTTCCTACATGGGTGAGTTACCTGAATGTCAGCTTCCACCTCTGCTTGGTGAAGGTGAAATGAGAAAGCAGTCAGAGATCCTTCCAAGATATCTTCTCAGTGCTCAGTCACAATGAGCTGTTTTTGCATCACACGTGTGTGTGTGTGTGTGTGTGTGTGTGTGTGTGTGTGTGTGTTGAAGAAGACTTTGAATGTCTTCCTCAATAGTTCTCTACCTTATTTTTTGAGACAAGGTCTCTCACTGAACCTGGAGCTAGGCTGACTGACCTGCAAGCCCCAGAGATTCTCCTGTCTCTGCTGGGATTACAGGCTTTCACCATCACATCTGGCTTTTTAAAATAAAATGGGTTCTAGGGGATCAAAGTTCATTTTTCATGTTTGCTTGGCAAGCAGTTTACTGAGTGACCCGTCACCCCAGCCCTGGACTCAAATTTTAAAGGTCTTCTTGCTAAAAAAAAAAATATTAGGAGATAATTGTGCATAAATTATGCTGTATATTTAAATATTTGAAATGTTGAAAGTGTGTCTCTTTCAAAGCTTGGCATACTCAGATTCAGGTATCATGACAGCTCTGGACTTTACTGAGGACATATCCTACCCAAGGCTACCTCTTAGAAAGGTGGGAGACTACACACTTACTTCTCCTTCTTGGCTTCCTTGTTGTTCAGCATGGGGAACTCCACTTGGATCATTTCTGGAGTTAGCACGATTTCTATGTTCTGCTCACAGAGCTCGCTGAAAGGGAATAAGAGGGCTAGTGGGAACAGATCTTCTTTAGCATAAAAATAGACTGAGATATTGGGACCATTTAGAAAGCACTCATTCCTTGTGGCTTCCAGTGTTTTTCTAGCTACTTTTGTTGAGTCTATGTGCAGAGAAGCAGAGGGTGGATGAACGGCCTTCCACCAGCAAACAATGCTGGGAGTAGTTATTTATAACCAGGAAATAAAATGCAGCTTTTAAAAATGGAGTCATAGATTTCATAGTCCTTTCAAGTGCACCTGGAACATTTATCAAAATGGTCCATGTCTCAGGCCACAATGAAGCTCAAATGATTTCAAAAGATTGGATTCATTCTGATTATATTCTCTGAGCACACTGGGATTAGAACAAAACTCAAAAGCAAAGAATAACCCAAAAGTCCACAGCTGTTGTAAAATCAAGCAGTCTATGTCTTTTAAAAAGAAATCTTTATCTTTAGAAATCAGCATATGATGTGTTAAGGACCGTTTTGACATTTTGGAACAGAATATGTTTTGCGGTTCTCCCAGGCTGCCCTACCTCCCCATGCTTAATTTCCTCTTTCATGGCCCATGTGTCCTTTAGCTCATCCCCATCCTTCCTCGTGATTTATTATGACCCTCTCAGCCTCCTTTCAAGATTTTTCCATTTCTCCCACACTTACACCTGTTTACAAGATCTGCATATGAGGGACATGCAATTTTTGTCTTTCTACGTTGGAGTCACCTTGCCAACTGTGCATTTTTACATAGACTTCAATGAAAGAACTTTAAGAGATCTAGTTTATTTATTCAGTTATCTTTATGTGTGTGCATTCATGTTTAAGTGTGGGCGTGTATCTTCCATGGTAAGCATGTGCAGGTCAGAGGATAATCTCAGGTGTTGGTCCTCACCCTCCACCTTGTTTGAGGCAGGGTCTCTCACTGTTTTCCACTGCATTCTCTACCCTAGTTGGCCTGTGAGCTTCTGGGGATTCTTCTGTCTCTGCCTCCCATCTTACATTAGGAATGTTAGGGTTACAGACATTCACTACAACATCCTGCTTTTATGTGGGTTTTGGGGATCCAAACTCATATTGCAACACCTGGCCAGCAAGTGCTTTACCCACTGTCCCATCTCACTAGCCTAATCTAGTTATTTTTATCCATTAGTTGTTTTTCCTAGACCACAAGTGTTACAGTTTGAATACAAAATGTCTCCCCAAAAGCCTCCATATTGAAGGCTTGGTTCCCAGTGCAGCAATGCTAAGAGGCAGGGCTTTTTGAAGTAATTGGATTATGAGGATTCTGACTTAATTGATGGATTAATCCATTTATGATCCATAATTTGATGGCACTGATGGGAGGAGGTAGGAGATGGAACCTGGCTGGATGACTGTAAAGGGTACATGATTTCTCAGTCAGTTCCTGCTTCTCTTCTGTCTGCTTCCTGGCCACCATGAAGTGAGCAGCCTTTGCCACATGTTCCTGCCACCGTGATATTTCTGTTTTGCCCCAGTCACACAGGAATCAATCCAGCCAACCATGGAATCAAACCTCTGAATAAATCCTTCCATCTTTAAGTTGATGTTGTCAGGTATTTTGCCACAGGGATGAGAAATTCTGAGTAACATAAGAAATGTGCAAATTTTTCCCATGAAGACTTTGTGGGTTATGGATCTGCTGTAACTATTTAACTTTATTATGTGGGGTGAAAGGATTTTCTTAGCAACTTTATGCATGGCTGGGACAAAAAGTCTGACAAAAGAGGCTTAAGGAAGAAGGGGTTTATTGTAGCTGACAGTTTGAGGGTATAGTTCAGTATGGTGGGGAAGGCATGATGGGAGAGCATAAAGCAGCTGGTCACAGTGCATCCCAGTCAGGAAGCAAGCAGAGATGAATGCTGGTGCTCAGCTCATTTTCTCCTTTTATTCAGTCCAGGACCGCAACCCATGGAATGGTCCTGCCCATATTTATGGTGGGTCTTCAGACCTCAGTTAACACAATCTGGAAACTCCCTCACATACATACCTAGAAGCTTCTCTATTTTATAATGTTAGACCCTGTTAAAGTTCACAACCAAGGTTAACCACCATGGAAATCAGAAAATACATAAATGATGATGTGTAGCTATAGTCTTTATAAGTATAGGTAGTAGGCCAGATTTGCCTGTGAGTTGGTTGTTGGCTGACCTGAGACCTGCTGTTTGCTGGTTAAGATGGATCACTACCTGCTTGGGTTTCAGCTGCAGAAAGTGTGGAAGAGATGCACTTAGCTTGTTAAGTAGCTTTCCTAGTAGCTTACGTCTTACCTGCTCATGTCTCATTGGCAAAAGCCTAGTCAAACAGAGCACATGGCCACAAGAAAGGTTGGGAAATGTAATCTCTGGTTTCAAAACCTCTATGACCTTAGAAAAAGAGGTCAATGGCACTGGGCAATGGCTATTTCCACCACATCAAAGCGAATACTACCAAGAGCAATAAAAGCAGCAATAGATTCAAAGTTTGGAATTACAAACAGGAGGCTGCACACAAACAGAGATGGCCATGGATGTTTCCTGTTAGGAAAAGTAGCCCTGAGGGCTGGAGAGGTGGCTGGGTAGAGAAAATACTTGCTGGGAAAGCACGAGGATCTGAATTTATCCCCAGCACCCATGTAAAAAGGTGGGCATGTGGCATGTGCTTGTAATTCCAATGTTTGGGAGGCAGAGACAGATGGATCCCCGGGGCTTGCTAAGTCAGTCAGCCTTGCCTACTTGGCGAATTACAAGGTCAGTAAGACACCCTGTCTAAAAAAATTAAAAGGTGGATAGTGACTGAAGATACATTGGGTTAACTTCGGGTCTCCATCCAACCCCAAACACAAAAGAAATACTTTTTTATTTTTTAATTTATCTATTTTTATTTTATATGTATGAATGTTTTGCCTGCATGTTATGCATGTGCACTGGTACATGCAATGCTCACGTAGGCAGGAGGAGGACATTGGATCCCCTGGAACTGGATTTATAAATGATTGTTAGGCACCACGTGGGTGCTGTGAACTGAACCCAGGTCTTTTGCAAGAGCAGCTAGTGCTCTTAACCACTGAGATATCTCTCCAGCCAAGAAATACTCTTGAAACCTGCAAAAAGCTGTTGCAATTCCATACAGTTGAGAACCGACATTTATCAACCGGCTTCTGATGACAAGTTATTACATTGGTGATTCTGCAAACATTATCCTCTAATTAGCAGCCTCCTCATCTCCAAATGGGGACATAATAATAAGATCTCATTCATTAGAGGCACTGCATGAGACTACTTGTCAGGCACTGTCTGGTGCACATTTCATGTTCAGTAAATGTTCATTATCCCAGTTACCATCTTCCTCCTCAGCATCATATTGAACTATTTAATTTTGATGTTCTCCAATGAAGTGGTACCATTTCAAAGATAAGGAAACTAAGTCACAACAGTGTGTTCAAATCAGTATTGAATGAAGGAGGGGTTGGTTCTGTTTGGGTCTGCTGACTCCTCCAGTGGTTAGGGCCAGACAGGACTTGTTTTCAACCTGAAGAAGGCAGGGATCATGCTACCATGCCTGTAGCACTCTCAAGAAAGTGTCCTGTGCATGGGCCAGAGAGATGACTCAGTAGGTAAAAGTACTTGTCACCAAGCCTGATGACACATGAGTTCAATACCTGGGACCTTTATGGTAGAGAGACTTGATTCCTGCAAGTTGTCTTCTGACCTCCATATGTACACCTGGGGCAAGCCTATGCAAACACACACGAGTGCAGGCATACACAAATATAATTTTAAAAATTACAAAAAATTAAAGGACCTTGTGAAGTACTTTGGATAGAAGTACTTTTGTTTGCAGATTTTATATGACCAAGTTCTTCCAACTCTCAGAGCATGTAGACAGGTGTCAGAAGAACTGGATATGTGCTTTGAATATTTAGGCTTTCACTAACTGACCTTTTGCATGGAAAATGTGCTGAAACTACCAATATAGTATGTGTTGATAAGGGAAAGAAATAGAAAAAGTTTGTCACAAGTGGTTATTTGGGGTTATATACCGGGTAAGACATATTGCACCTGGTAAGGGATAAGCCATGTCCTGTGATTACCTAGTAGGCTAGCATGGGTCCCAGCCTATCCTCGACATTGATGAAGGTTATCAGTGATGGAGTTATCAGGATTCATTGCTTCATTAATAACACGGTATAATTTAGACTAAGAAAGTTTGGATTAAGAATGAAAATGATGGCTAGGGAGATGGTTCAGTCTTCAAAGGGCCAGCTATGTAAGCATCAGGACCTGAGTTCAATCCTCAGAAACCAAGGCACAGTGTGCACACTTATAATCCCAGTGCTAGGGAGACAAGAGACAGGTAGCCAGTCAGTGTGGCCCAACAGGTGAGCTCCAGGTCAGTGAGACACCCAATCTCAAATAAACAAAATAAACAACCAAAGTAGAAAGTGACTGAAGAAGACACTGGAGACTGACCTCTGGCTTCCACATGCATGTGCAAACACATGCACACACACATACACACTAAGTAACTTGTGTCTGCTGTGGGCTCTCTAACTGGATTTAAGGACATATACTTACTTCCTGTTGGATGCTGATTAGTAAACTAAGTGAAATGCAAACATTTTGCTTCTAGCTTGCATTGATTTGTGTGTGTGTGTGTGTGTGTGTGTGTGTGAGAGAGAGAGAGAGAGAACGTGCATGTGTGTGATATGTGTGTGGCATGAGCATGTGTCCACACATATGTACACAGAGTCTAGAGGTCAATGTTGGGCATCTTCCTCGGTTTTTCTTCAGAGATTTTTTTTTGAGACAGTATCTCCAGCATCTCTCACTGAACCTGGTGCTCCCTGATTCAGCTAGACTGGTGGCCAGGAGGCCCCAGGGTCTGCTTGTCTCTGTCCCTTCAGTACTGGAGCCAAAAGTGTGTGCTGCCATGACCAGCTTTTTATGTACATGCCAGGATCTGAACTCAGGCCCTCAAGCTTGCACAGCAAGCATTTTATGAACTGAGCCATATCCACAGCCCCTTGGCACATTTTAGTCTCAGAATGGTCTATTCTCTGCCAGAGGCTGAGTGTCTCTTCTCAGTGGTTGCACAGTTGGGTGTCAGTCAGCCTAATCTGTGACTTTGGGGTGGAAATTCAGGTGTTGATTGCTCTTTCACAACCCCTCATGGCACCTTACATAGTTTTGGAAAACAAATTGCATTAGAGATTAAGGGGGAAAAAGAAAAGAAGAAGAAAATAGAAACTACCGCTCAGTGGTTTCCAGTCTGTCTTCCTCCGGTAAGGAGTTCAGAGGGGCAGGGACATCTACAGGCAGCAGAACTGAATTGTAGCAATCACTTCTGTGGAAAAATGGCATGCACAGTGAGACAATCGGCAGTCACATTAGCTTTTGTGTATTTGCTTGTTTTTTCAGACAGCGTCACACGTATCTCAGATCAGTCTCAAACTCACTATGTAGCTGAGGATGACCTTGAAGTACTGATCCTCCTGCCTTTATCTCCCCAGTGCTAGAATTAGTCATATGTTATTTACCACACCTGGCTTATTGTATTGGAGATGGACCTAGGGATTCCTGAATGCTAGGCAAGCACTCTATCAACTGAGCTCCATCCTCACCCCTGGAATTCTAGCTTTTTTTTGGCATATATGTATGGTGTGTGTGTGTGTATGTGTGTGCGTGTGTGTGCAGAATGTCTATGCATGTTTGCCTGTATGGGGGTGCAGGTGTGTATATCAACATGTGGAGGCCAGAGATTGATGTCAGGTGACTTCCTCGTTCACCTTCCACCTTATATTTTGAGGTAGGGTCTCTCATTTGAACCCAGAGCGTGCATATTTGTCTAGTCTAGCCAGCTTGCTCTGGGGGCTCCGTGTCTCTGCCTCCTGAGTGCTGTGATTACAGGTGTGCAGCACCATGCCTGGCATTTACATGGGTTCTGGGGATCTAAAACTTGTCTTGATACTTTCATGACAAGTGCTTTACCCACTGAGCCGTCTCTCCAGGTCCTAGAATTACAGGCTGAGAATTGAGAATTGAGGGCTCTAAAAGAACTGAGATAGGGAGTGCCATGGTTGGGAAAGGGAAATTCAACTGGGGAATTTCTTCTATCAGACTGGCCTGGGGCATGTCTAGGAGGCATTTTCTTGATTGTTAAGAGATACAGGATTTTCCAGTCCAATGTAGGTGATGCCACACCTGGGAAGGTGGTTCTGGGTTATAGGAGAAAGCAGATTGAGCACAGGTCAGAGGAGCTAGCCAGTAAGTGGCTTTCCTCCATGGTCTGTGCTTCAGTTCCTGCCTCCAGGTTCCTGCCTTGAGCTCCTGCCCTGGATTCCCTCAACATGGGCTGTGATGTGGAAGAGTAAAAGGCAATAAACCTTCTCCTTCTGAGCTGGTCATGGTCACAGTGTTTTCTCACAGCAATAGAAAGTTAACTAGGACAGGGAAAATTTTTTTAAAGGAACTGTATTTCAAAAGTTAGCAGCTGATTTCTGTTTTAAAATGGTAGAATGAACACGTGGCTATTTTTGGTGTCAACTCCTTCCTTATGGACCTTTTAAGTGATATTAAAGGAATAAAAACTGAACATGTGACAGCAAGCCAAGTAGAAAAAAGAGGTAAAAGCTTTCAAAAATTTGTGGTAGAAATTTCTAGAAGCTTGAAATAGTACTGGATCTTGAAGAAGACCAGTATGACTCATGAGCATATGTGGAAGGAAAGTGACCTTCGCCCAGATGTGGGGAAGGCAAGGGTCAGAGGCTGTAGGAAAGGCTGGAGCAGGGACAGGAGACAGGACAAAAGTCTCCACTGCTGTGTGCACATGTCACTGAGACAAGAGTCTTGGGCAGTTTCCTCCTTGTGTGGAAATGCATTTGCTTGCTAAGTGTGAAGGTGGGCCCCAAAAAACTATGGCACCATGGTTTTTAAGATGGAAAAGAGAACGAGGAGGCCTTTGTGGTGGTTAATCTTAATTGTCACCTTTACTCTACTTAGATTCACCCTGGAAACACACTTCTGAGTGTGTCCATGAAGCGTTTCCAGAAACGTTTAACTGAGCAGGGAAGACCCTCACATGGTCTGGGGTCCTGGGCTGAATAAAAAGGAGAAAGTGTGCACCAGCCTTCATTTCTCTCTGCTTCCTGACTGTGCATACATGGTGACCAGCTGCTTCACACTCCTGCTGCCTTGCTTTCCCCACCATGATGGACAGTGTCCTCCAACTATGAACTAAAATAAACCTTCCCTTCCTTAAGTTGCTCTATGTCAGGTATTTTGTCACAGTAACTAATACAGTGCCTTCTCAGGAGACATTATTAAGTGAAAGAGCAAATGAACACTTAGGAAGGCACTTTTTGTAGAAGAAAGAGGAAAATAAGAAAACACATGCATTCTACTTAGTATTATGAAGAGAAACAGGAGGGACCACTTGTAAAACAAAGCAGAGGGAGAGATGATATAGAAAGGAGGCGGGAGGGAGGGATCTCCCTGAGGACACCTTTTTGTGTAGTTCTGAATTTGGAAAACTTCGAGAAAATAAAATTAATTCAATAAGAGAGGGGAATTAAGAAACAGAAAGGATGGGCTGGAGAGATGGCTCAGTGGTTGAGAGCACTGGCTTCTGTTGCAGAGGATCCAGGTTCACTTTCCAGCACCCACATGGAGGCTAACTACTATCCATAACTCCAGTTCCAGGGACCTGATTTCACTTCCTCAGGCATTGCAAGACACGGGTGTACTTACAAACACGAAGCAATACACTCATACACATTAAATAAAAAAAGGAAACTGAAACAGATGATTCCATAATCACAGCAGAGGGGAAGAAAGAAAAAGGAGAGGGTTTGGAGAGGTGGCTCAATGGTTAAGACAGTTTGCTGCTCTTCCAGAGGACCAGAATTTGGGTTCCAGCAGTTTTATCAGGTGGCTCACAACTACTTGTAACTCCAATTCCAGGGGATCCAGGGCCATCTTCTGGCCTCTGTGGGCGCCCACACACATGCATACATATATACATACAGACACACACACACACATACACACACACACACACACACAGACACATTTAAAACATTTTTTAGATAGGGCTGGAGAGATGGCTCAGTGGTTAAGAATGCCCACTGCTCTTGCAGAGAATCTGAGTTCAGTTCCCAGCACTTAGCTTGGATGGTTCACGACTGCCTGCAGCTCCTATTCCGGGGGATCTAGGGCTGTCTTCTGGTCTCCACAGGCACCTGAACTGATGTGTACATACCCACACCCAGGCACACACACATGTAAATAAATGTTTTCAAAGACAAAGAGAGGGAGGGAAAGAGGAAGGAAAAGTGGGAACAGAAAAAGAAAGGACCCAAGTAGCACAGATGTGGTACTTGATGCCACGGCTTTGGGTGGAATGAGGGCAAAGTGCAAGTAAATCTGAACTTTATTATTATACTTGTTTATCAACATGTCTACGCATGAGACAATTCTGAGACTATTTTAGATGTGGTCTTAGACTGAGAGAGTTAGCAAATGTGTTAGGAGTCAGGGTTCTCACAGAAGGAAGGGGGTTAACAATATGGAAGGTGGGCTGAAGATACAGCTCAGTGGTAGAGCAACTGTGCAGCATGCACATGGCTCTGGGCTCAACCTAGTATCGAACAAAAGAAGTTAAATTGCAAACAAGTTTCTTTGGGGGCTGAGGAGATGGCTCACTCGGTAAAGCGTTTGCTGTGCCAGCATGAGGACTCCTGCAAAAGGCTGAGTTCTGTGACAGTTAAAGCCAAGCATCATACGTGCAAGGCAAGTACCAACTGAGGCCTTTCCCTAGTCCTGCTCTTGACTTTTGAACTGTTCTACAAAGGAAAATTATTCTGAATCAAACCGGCCCATCAGTGTATTTGGGCATAGAAGCTGAAGGGAACTCATGGTGGACAGGTTTTCATTCATGTGATCTTCATGTTTAATACATGGCTTTTCAAGGTGAAGGCAACTGACTTATGACTTCTTGCTGAAAGAACAGCCTTGGGAGACTTTCCCAGTGACATTTTATTTTGGACAATGCCTAGCATTTGCTGGATTTGGTTTACTGATGAGAAGAATCGATTTTAATTTTATAGAGTATGGAAAAACCTAAGGCTTTGCACATGCCAGGCATGAGCATTACTCCTGATTTATGTCCCCAGTCACTGCATGGGTAACTGTCAGTTTGATACAACCTAGAATCACCTGGGAAGAGTGTCTCAACGAGGGACTGTCCACATCCGGCTGGCCTGTGGGCATGTGTAATTGATGCAGGAAGGCCCACTATAGGTAACACCGTTCCCTGGGCAGGGGATCCTGAGGAGTATACAAGAGGAGGAAGCTAGCTGTGTAGCTCACAGGTAAGCAAGGATCCATGTGTCTAGTCTCTCTGCTCTTCATTGTGAAGTGATGAGTTAAGCTCCTGCCTTGGCTTCCCTACAGTACTGGGCTGTAACCTGGAACTGTGAACCAAATAAACTTACCTTCCCTAAGTTGGTTTTTGTCAGGATATTTTAATCATAGCAACAAAAATGAAACTAGGACAATAGGTCAATTCAAAGGTGGTTCTGCAAAATGAGTCTGTCTGTGGTGATGGTGCCATCTGGTGGTAACAGAGTGACTGAAAGGTTTGGTGAGCTCAGTGAAAGGCAGAAGAGCTGCCCCAAAAAGGCATCAGACAGGAGCACCACACTGCCATTTTACTTTAATATTCCCAACAGCTCAGCAGTGATGTGTCATCCCCTCTCTTTCACAGTGAGGAAGATACTGTCCAGGTATGGCTCAATATCTGCCTTGCAAACATGAATACCCGTGTTCCATCTACAGAACCCACTAAGAAAGCTGGGCCGGGTGTGGTGGTGTGCACTTGTAATCCAGTGCTGACAAGGATGAGACCATAAGACCCTAGAGCTGAATCAGCTAGGCCCAATTTTAATGAAAGACCCCCATCTCAAACAAAACAAAACAAAACAAAAGGTGCACAGCCCCTGAAGAATGACACTCAAGACTGTCCTCTTACCTCCATAAGCATGCGCACACATGTGCATGTGTACACGCATAACCACGTGCACAAACAACCCCTCACCCTCCACACATATACATGCATATGCACAAAAATAAAAAAATAGACTACGGATATTTCAGCAGAATTATATGACCAGTTCTCTCTCTGTGCTGAAGCCACCATGACATTAGTTTCATGATTAAGATAAATTCAAAATATGAAAATCAACTATACATCATCATATCTCTCAGGCAAGCAAGACTTCCCTCACACTTTGAAAGTACAGTTTGAAAGTGTGATTTGTCGTAGTGTTGGCCATTAACTTCTGGGCTCTCAGACGGTACAAACATATCCCCTGTGGTGGGGGGCAGCAAATGCTGAGGCTTACCTCTGGGCAGTCTCCACCTTAGAAGGGTCAGGTAAGGAGGAGAACACCAGGGACTGGAACTTCTTCCAGTTCATGATTCCAGGAATTATGTCCTGTAATGAAAGTTGGTGCAGGCAGAGGACATGGAAAGAAAGTGTTAGATGGGCAAGGGTTAATATGGACTGTCAACCTGACAGGATCTAGAATCAGGAAAGAGACAAACTTCTGGGCATGTCTGTGAGGGAATTTTTCTAGATCGGGTTAATTGAGGTAGGAAGATCCACCCTGAATGTGGGTGGCACTATTCCATGGACTGAGGCCCCGGATTTCATAAAGAGAAAATAGGCCAAGTACCAGCACTCATCTCTCTCTGCTTCCTGACTGTGGTGGTTGCACTGTGAGCAGCTGCCTCATCCTGCCAGCATGCCTTCCCTGCTATGATGGATTGCACCCTCAGACTGCTGGCCACATAAGCCCTTCCTTCCTTAGGTTGCTTTTGCTGGGTATTTTGTTACAGCAATGAGAAAAGTAACTAATAAGAGGGGTAAAGTCTGGGGGTGGGGTGGGGACGGGGACTTTGTTTCATTAGGTTGACTATTTTTAAGTTCCAAAAGGTTAGAACCAAAATGCATCATTTCATTAAGTTTGACTGACTTTTTCTAAAGCAAAATGAATCAATTTTATTTTTCTAGAGTGTGAGCTTCAGAGTTGCTTCAGTTCAGGTATTCAGTAATACAATACATGGTGGTGACTGAGGGCAGGTGTATGATCTGTTTGGTTGAATGTGGAAGCAATACTAGCACAACATTCAAAGAGGAGTTCATCAAATGGCACATGGACTGGCCATGTGACAGAGAGCTATTAGGTGACAATCATCAGCTCAGCAGAGTGCAGGGCGTGTAATGAGGATGGAGTATCTGTGGCTAGAGAAGCAGGCAAGTCACTAAGGTCCTTGAGGGCCAGGCTAGTGGAGCCACTCTGAAGGCAATGGATATCTGTGGAGGGTCTCTGGGGTGCGTGTGTGTGTGTGTGTGTGTGTGTGTGTGTGTGTGTAGGCCAAAATAGATTCTCCAACTTATTTTTTGAGACCGAGGCTTCCACTTGTTGATTAGGTTGGACTGGCTGGTCAAGGACCTTCAAGAATTCTTACCTGTCTCTACCTCCTGAGTGTTGGGATTCAGACCCATCCCGCCATGCCTGGCTTTGTGTGAGTGCTACTGACTAAGTCATCTCTCCAGTCTCTTTTTCTAGCTAGACAGGATTTGTGTCAAAGGAAGCTTTCTGTGGCGTTTCACAGGTTTTAGCAGTGGTGGACCACAGTGGACAGAGGAGAGTTATAGTCATTTAAGGGGTTGATGGGATGTGGGGATGCAGATGGAGATTATGGATCACGTGAGCTCTGTATGCAAAGCCTAAGGTGAAAATCCCAAGTGGCCAGTATTTCTATATTTGTAGAGGCCAAAGTTAAGAGGAAGTCCATGTGCGGGGTTATGGTGCCACATATTTTCCCATGGTTAAAATATGAACGAGTGAACGTTTTCCCTCTCGGGTGAAGAGGGTAGGTGTTTGGTAAAGAGTAGCAGTCAGAGGGGTGGATGGACAAGGGACGAGGGTGGGACTGAGGGAGCCCTGTCCCCCTTCCCAGCTGCTAGCGCAAAGGACCATGATGGCCATTCTTAGTCTATGGCTGTGACCACAGTCTTCTTTATTTTTTAAGTTGTATTTACTCTGTGTGTGTGTGTGTGTGTGTGTGTGTGTGTGTGTGTGTGTGTGTATACTCATGCACATGTGCCATAGTGTAGACATGGATGTCAGAGAACAACTTGCTGAAGTCAGTTCTCTCCTACCCTTGTGGGTTCAGGGACTGAAGTTGGGCCATCAGGCTTGGCAGCAAACACCTTTATCCACTGAGTCATCTTTCCAGCCCAGTCTTCCTTTATTCAATCCAGCTGTCACCCTCTCGTCCCGCCCCCTGCCTTTCCTCACAGCCCAAGGACAGCTCTGCTAAGGGAGCCTGGTATTACATTACCGAATGATGGAGAAACTGCTTTTGGGTGAGGGGAATGCTGGATCCTAGGTGGGTCTCTTGGGTGAACTTGTACTTGGGGTGAGTGCACAGGTGATAATCTATCATTGTTTCTGCATAAGTCAGAGGATGCTTCACGGCAAACAATCCTGGGTTGGGATTCTGTGGAAGAGAAAGACGAGATGGATGGTGTTCCCACCCTAGACCCAGGCTGGGCATTGTTCCTGCCAGTTGTCCCTATTCTGGGAACACAGTTCAAGTCTTCCAGGAAACAGGGCCCAAGAGCAGAGCTTCTTCAAGTTGGCCCATCCCACCCCCCAATTACTGTCTTCATAAATGAATTTTATGATTTACGAGCTTCTTTACATGCCATTTAGATTTATTGACCTCATAGAGAGACAAGAGTAACTGAAATCACAGCTCGAAATGGCTCAGTGTTTACTTCTAACCATGTTGAATGATGAGGGATATTAAGTAAGCAAACTGGCTTTAGAAAACAAATCACGTTCCAGATCTGTCTTAGTTTCTTTTCCTGTTGCTGTGATAAAATACTCTGACAAAAGCAACTTAAGGGCGAAAGTGTTTCTTCTGGCTCACTTCAGGGGAACGGTGGCTCATGGTGGGGAGCCAAGGAGGCAGGGGCTAGAAGCGGCTTCTTGCATTGCAGAAATGTAATATTCCACAATCAGAAAGCAAAGAGCAGAGAATGCTAGTGCTCAGCATGCTTTCTCCATTGTATACAGTGCAGGATCCCCTGCCCACGGAAGGTTCCCACCTCACGAGTAAGATGGGTCTTCTCACATCAATTGAATCATCAGGATAATCCCTCACAGGCATGTCTAGAGGCCCATCTCCCACGTGACAATTAACATTAACCATCACAGGGTCTAAAATAATAATAATAATGATATATATACACATATATATCTATATGTGTGTATATATATATATATATTATTGACATGCTGTCAACTTTGGAAAAAACTGTTACAGTTTATCATGTTGAGTTGGCATTGTTCAAAATTAATAGTTCTATTCATTTAGAAATGTTAAACTTAATTTTTTTCCATTTGTACAGGGGTAATTAACATATTACATTAAATGAATAAGAGGTCTTGGGCTGGCAAGATGACTCAACAGGTAAAGGAGCTTGCTGCAAGCCTGGTGACCTGAGTTGGATTCCTGGGACCCACTTAAGGTAGAAGGAGAGAACTGACTCTACAAAGCTGTCCTCTGACCCCTATACATATCCATGGTGCATGTGCACACATGTGTGTACATGACCCTCAATAATAATAGTAACAATTTAACATGGGGGGCTGGAGAGTTGGCTCAGTGGTTAAGAGTATTGGCTGCTCTTGCACAGGATCTGGGTTTGGTTCCCAGCAGCTACATGGCAGCTAACAACTGTCCCTAATCCAGTTCCAAGGCATCTGATACTCTCTTCTGGCCTCTGTGGGTATTGCATGCACATAGCACACTTACATGCATGTAGGCAAAACACTCATATGCATAAAATAGGAATAAATAAATAAAAGTTTAATGCAATGGTTTTATCTATATGAGTTTGATTGCAGAAACTAATAAAGCATTCTGTAAATAATGAAACAAGAAGAACTTCCCATCAGACCCAGCTGTCTCAGCGGCATCCATGAGGACTTTAATTTTAATTTTCCTCCATGCACTGCATGTACAGAGTGTCTCACCAGGCAGCTTGTGATGATGAGCTGGTGGCTTCTGTCACTCTTCCAGTCCCCACATTCCCAAACTGTTTCTTCCCTTTATTTCTGAGTTTTCTAACTCTGATGGTCACAAGCTTAACCCTGGTGTTGGGGGTAGTCAACTTTCTGACAGTCAGTAGGCTCAAGCCCCAAGGGCAAAGAAACTAGTGAGAGATGCCCCCAATACCTCCACACCCCCACCCCAGCAGGGGGAAGCAGCAGGTAGCCTGCAAAATTGCTACAGCAATCAGGAATAAACTTTTATGAGTTTTCATATCCCTGTAGAGACAAAGACCAGTGGACCTGATTGTGAACTTCTGGTAACTTTTGGCTCCTCAAGGTTCTTCGCCTCCACCCACCATGTTTGGCAGCTTTTCCCTGATTGATTCTGTTTTTTCACCTCCCCACATTCAGCCGATCAGGGTCTGGCTGACACCCTGGCACCTCTATAAATTCAGTGGTTCTGGGGCCTTAAAATTAGAACTGCTGTGGGAACCCATGGGAGAACAGAAAGAAGCCTCGGATGGGGGCCTGTTTTCCAAAAGAATCAGCCTGAAGATCTCCAAGCCAGCCTCCTGGCCCGCTTCCTCCTCAGTGCGGAAGACTCGCTAGAGGCTGCCCTACCCGAGGCTTCTGCCCTGGGCAAGCTCCAGAACTCCACCAGCAGCTGCAGGCTGAGACTTGTTCTGCCTCAGACTCCAAGACTCTCTGCACGTGGCTGGGCAGCAGAAGTGAATCTTTCCCCACAGTCGCTTCCAGCCTCCAAGACCGGAATCTGAGACCTGCAGCTCCAGAGACCCGCGCCCTCTGCCCTGAGACCTGCAGCTCCAGCCCTCGGGGCCTTGAGACCTGCCGGAGGCTGCTCCTTCTACTGTGGACGCACTGCTTTACAAGGGACAGCTCTCAGCTGGCATGGGAAAGTTTTCGAGCCTCTGCTTCTTAGAGCTGTAACTGCTCTCAGCTAGGGTCTTTCTGCTATTGGGAGTCAAATCTGTTTCATTTAAATCCCATGAGTCAATCTGCTTCAAGTAGTTTTATCCAGTTTAAAGTTTGTCAATCCTAATTAACAAGTAAAGCACTTCCTGTTTGTAGTCCTTGTCAGCCTACTTTATTTGCAAGAGGGTGAGGCAAGAAGCTGCCTGGAGACAGAAGATGGTTTCACCAGCATTGTGCCATTGTGCTCTTCCACTTCTATTGTTTTAGTATTTGTGTGTGTGTGTGTGTGTGTGTGTGTGTGTGTGTGTGTGTGTGTGTGTGAGAGAGAGAGACCGAGAGAGAGAGAGAGAGAGAGAGAGAGAGGCTGTGCCAGCATGCCATAGTACATGTTGAGATCAGAGGACAACTTTCAGGAGTTAAATCTCTCCTTCCACCTTCTGGAGATTGAATTCGGGTTGTCACACCTAGCAGGAAGTGCTTTTACCCCCTGAACCACCTGACTGGCCCCACATTTATCTTATTTTATTTTTGAGGAATTTCCACCCTGTTTTCCATGGTTGCTGCATCAATCTACAGTCCTCATAATATTGAAAAATGGACCAAGTGATATTTCATCATATTTTTGATTTTTTAGATAAAGATTTGTTTATATGTATCAGCATTTTGCCTGCATGTTTTATGCACACTGCAAATGTGCCTGGTGCCCAAGAAAGCCAGAAGAGGGTACTAGCTCCCTTAGAACTGGAGTTCTGGGTGGTTGTGAGGCCCCACGTGAGTGCTGGGAACAGAACCAAGTTCCTCTGCAAGATTACCAGTTGTTCTTAAGCACGGAGCCATCTCTCCAGGCCTTCATTATTTCTTGGTAATTAGTTACACTGGACATTTCTTCATGTATCTGTTGACCATTTGTAAGTCTTCTTTGACAGAGTGTTTCTATTCACATCTTTTCAGTTGAGTTGCTAGGTTTTTAAAGTACTTATTATTACTACTAAAATTCTGAATTTTAAGCAGATTTGTGGACTGGTGGTTCATCTCCTTCAGTTCATTCAACTCTGACACCTGTCTCATCACCAGTAGCTTTTCTAGAATTCTGACTTTCACCATGAGCTCCAGGAGGTTTCTCAGTTCAAACTAGAGCTTCTTCAGCACTTTCTTAACAAAGATATTACGGAGAAAGTAAATAAGACCAGGGAGCTTTTCCTACGCCATCCCCAACGCTGTCTGCAATTATCATTATCTATCTATCTATCTATCTATCTATCTATCTATCTATCTATCTATCATCTATGTATCTATCATCTAATTATCTGCTATATATCATCTATTATCCATTTATCTACCTACCTATCATCTGTATCTATCTATCTATCTATCTATCTATCTATCTATCTATCTATCTATCTATCTATCTATCTATCTGGGAGAGTGTCTCACATAGCCCAAGCTAGCTCAAACTCACTAAGTTGCTGTGAATGACCTTCTACTTCTAATTCTCCTGCCTCTGCTCTCCCAGTGCTAGGATTACAGGTGTGTACCACGGTGCCTGGTTTATGCAGCACTGGGGATCAAACCCATGGCTTTGTGTATGCTAGGCAAGCACTCTACCAACTGAGCCACATCCCTAACTCTGGATTGAAAATATTAAGCACTTCATTTTCATCCAGTTAAAAATTCTTTCATGTTTTTCTTTTGGTTTCTTCTTTAGCCCACACATACATGTCATACAGAAATAGAAAAAAGTAATAAATCTACTGCCATAAAAACAAATGGCAGAATTATTAAGAAACAGAAATTTGGATATTCTCCAAACAATAAATAAAGACAAGTGCTTTCAAAGGTGAGGCAATGACAAATTCTGTAATAAATATTTAATACCTGACATTCTAAGACTGGGGTATACATTTGGGAGGCCTTGGGTTCAATTCCCTGCACCAAAAGTACGAATAGGACAGGCAGAACAAAACACTTGAATGCCAGTCAGAAAACACTCCAGGGCTGGGGATGTAGCTCAGTTGGTAGAGAACTTGTCTAGCACACATTAAGCCCTGGGTTCAATTCCCACTACCACATAAAGATGGATGTGTTGTACACACTTGTAATCCTAACACTTGGGAGGCAATAAGGTTAGAAGTGCAAGGTCATTCACAGTTACTTTGTTTGAACCAGTCTGGGCTATGTGAGACACATCTCAGTCAGTCAGCCAGTCAGTCAGATAGACAAATAGACAGACAGATAGAAGATAGAGATAGATGGTGGATGATAGGTAGATAATGGATGGTAGATTATATAAAATAGATAAATAGGCAGATAAAGGATCAGAACTTCAAGGTCATCTGTGGATATATATATGGAATTTGAGACCATCCTGGGCTACAGGAGACCCTGTCTCGACAAACAAACAATACAACAACAACAAACCAGGTGCTGATAGCACGGTAGGTAAGAGTACTTGCTACCGGAGTTCAGAACCCAGCACCCACACTGGGCAGCTCACAAAAGCCTGTAACTTCAGCTTTACCGGCTTCTCTAACCTCTTTTGGCCTGCATAGGCACCTTCACACATGTACACAGACATACAAATAATAAAAATAAAAACAAATCTTAAATGATATTCAAAAACCAAACCAAAAACCAACAAAAAAGAAAACATTCTCAATGAATGCTTCTGTTTCCATATAGTGTAATTGTTGAGATAAAGAGAACACAGACATCTACCAGCTGGTACTTACAAAAACATAGAGTGGATCATATTCTACAGACATGGCTAAGCCCTCTGGTGGTTTCATACTCAAGATGGAGGGCTTGGAAGAGAGTTGTGTGGCATCTTCTTTGGGCAGAGCTATGATGGTGGTGACTTCATCCTGTGTGAGGACCAAGAGTGACATGTCAGTCTTTATGGTAGGGCCTGAAGGAGAGAGGTGGGAGCAGTTCTTGAAAGTGGCAAGATGCTACCTCAGCCCCTTGCTTCAGGGCTCGAGAAAGCTTCTGAGGTTTGTAATTTTTTGAAGACTGGTTGACAGAAAACAATTTATATCCCTTGAGTTTGTAGACCTGAGGAACCTAAAAATGAAAGAAGACAGCTGATTAGTTATCCTTATTATTTTTTGACTTTTTGAGACAGTGTCTCCCCATAGCCAGAGCTGGCCTGGAACTCACTGTATGGACTAGACCAGCCTCCATCTGACAGAGATTTGACTGTCTCTGCCTTCCGAGTGCTAGAATTTAAGGCATGCCTCATCCTGCCTAGCCTTGGTTATCCTTATAAACCCGCTTTGTGTGGCTATTTTCTTCAAATTGGAACAGTCTCTCCTGCAGGGAGGTTCCTTAAGGCCTAGGAAGAAAATGAAACTTACAAGGCTCAGGGTAATAAACTCACTAGTCTTAAGAATTTCCCGAAATGTACAAGATTCACAAGGCTCCACTCTAAGGTGAACAATTGCTGGGGACAGGAAACTGCTAGGCTGAGCTGCCTGCAAAGCATACAGGACTCAAGGGTGCAGCTTTAGTTAGTTGACACCCATTGTGATGTGGGGCTTTCAGTGACACAGCTGCCTTTGAGTTACCCATGTACCTGTCAGTAACTCTAATAAACTTGTTGGTTCACTAAGCTAGACTTGAGTGAAATAATGTATTTGATCTGTCATTGGTGCCCTATCTGGTGTGACTAGATTTTCATTAGCTTCTCCTTAGTCTCCTGACAACCCATCGCTGTTTTTGGGATGAATGTCTCAACAGCTGCCTGATGGGGCCAGTCCTAAGCCTTGGTTGGGGTCTTTGCACATGCTAGTATTTATAATTATCTTCTCACCATATGGCCTCATTGGAGACATACACTGAAATATTTTCATTTTCAACAATATAAGTATTTCAAGAAGACTAATTTGTGTCTGATGGGTTTTGTTCCTAAGTTTGTAATAGATGCAGAGGTGCTGTTTACTGTATGTATAACACATAGAGCACACAGGGGACAGAAGAGAGCACCGTTTCCAAATTCACATAAGGGCAAAAGAATTTGAGGTACTCCTAACACACCAGCAGAAAATAGAGAAAAACACACAGTAGAAGCCAGAGCAGAGCAACAACATAAAACTATGTAATTAAAATTAAAATTAAAATTATTTTATTCATTTCATAAGAAACCTGAGGGGTAGAAAGATGGCTCAGTGGGTTAAGGTGCTTGCTGCCAAGCTTAGCGACCTGAGTTCAAGCCCTAGGACTCACATGATAGAAGGAGAACTGACTCCCACAAATTGTCCTCTGACCTCCACACATGTACCATGGCATGTGTGCCTCCTCCTGATAGATGGATAGATAGATAGATAGATAGATAGATAGATAGATAGATAGATAAACAGATATGAGGAACCTGAATGATTAATGTTATATGACAGGTCTCACCTTCAAATTGAAGAAGGAATAACTGTGCCTGATTTGAATGTCTAAATGTTTAACCGGGACCAGTCCAAGGCCATCAAGAGCCTATATGGGGGAAATTAGGAGAAAAACAAGAGAGTAGATAAGCATCTGTGAACAGAAACAGTTGTGAGTGTATTTTCATTACATTTCAAATTATTACCTCAACAGTTCTACTCTCAGAGCATCTCTTTCTGTGACCACAGTTGCTACTTGATCTGAAGGACACAAAGGCAGCTCTGGCCACCCTCTCTTTATGTCTCTTAGTGTGTGTGAATCTTGTTGTGAACGATCATGGAGACCACCTGGCGTTCCCACAGATACTTAACCATCATTTGACTGGATCTGAAATCCACTATGAGATAAACTTCTGGGTACTCCTGAGAGTGGTTTTCTTGACAGTTATTTGAAGTGGGAAGACCCAACCCAATGTGAGTGGCTCTTTCTAGCAGCAGCACAGATGAAAGTAAATCTGGAGTAAAAGCATGGTTTTGCCTTATTGCCTTTGCGTCTCGTTGGTGATTCCATCTACCCTGTGGTTGCCACCACCGCCACTGCTGCAACTGCTAAATTCCTTTGCTGATATCAGAACCCAGTTTCTTTGGGTTTCTAATGTGGACTGAAGCCCAGTGGCTCTGCAGGAATCCTTCAGGTTTTCAGTACCAGGTTGGGACTGCCCAGGTACCTAGCCATGTGGACCGAGCAGCTCCTGGATTCTCAGCCTCTCCAGGGTGAAGACAGACTAACCAGGTTATACTGTATAAACCAATCTACTAAGCCCCCTTTTGATATATATTTATTCTATGGATTCAGTTCCTCTAGAGAACTTTGCCTAATACGCTCCTAGAGCTCCTTCAGGCTTTAAGGACTACGCCCATTAGCTCTTAGGAGCCTGCTGAAAGAAACAGCCAGTGAGATTGGCCCTCCTGAGGACCTGCCTTAGCTGAGGGGCCACAATCTTCCAGAGTCCTTCCTAGGACAGGTTGAAGATCAGTGCTCCTCAGCCTGTGCCAGTTTCAGAACTCCTCACGGGTTCAGCTGAGCCCACTGCCAGGAGCACCGGGATCCTGCTCCTCTGGCCAGGCCCCGTCTCTCTGCAGGTCTTCTGTAGGTGCTGGTCCCCAGAGCTCTTCTAGCATGGTATTTGCCTCAGATACCCAGAGAACCTGGATCAGGGCCTGCTACATTCCACACACAGCAAATTCCATATTTCATCTAATCTAAGACCTACTCTGCCCTTAACAGGATGGATTGCTAGCATGCCATCTTTTGAAAGACATCCCTTAATATCAAAGGTGCTAAATGTTTAAAAAGTACTTCTTAGAAGTGATTAAGCCCAGTATTTATGGAACAAAAATCCCTTCTTTCCTTCCTTCTTTTCTTCCCTTCCTTCCTTCCTTCCTTCCTTCCTTCCTTCCTTCCTTCCTTCCTTCCTTCCTTCCTTCCTTCCAATGAGGCCATTGATATTTTGAGTTATTATTGAAAGATGTGTACTGGTTACTGTCATTTTAACTTGCCTGTGTTCTTGGTCCTATTTCTTGTTTCCGTAATTATACCTTCCTTTGTTTTCTTTCTGTACCCTCCTCTTTCCTTCTTTCCTTCCTTCCTTCTTTTCTTCCCTCCTTCCCTCCCTCCCTCTTTTTTTCTGTGGTTCTGGAAATTGAACCTAGGGCCTCACACATGCCAAGCAAGTGCTCTAGCACTGAGCTAAATTCCCAGCTCGGAAGTTTCCTTTGTGGACAGGAGTGCTGAACACTGTAGGAGAAACATTAGGGAACGCTTAGCAGCGCTGACTGGATTCCTAGTGAAATGTAAAGCTTTGTCCTATTCAAAAGCAGAGGGCTGGGCCCCCACAGAGGGATGACCCACTCTCAACCCGTCGCCCTTTCCACCTGCTAGTTATTGCTAGACATTCATACATAATAAATAGAATTAGAGCCAGATATTTATTCTTGTATAAAAACCACAGATTTATTTTTGCTTAGGAACCAAACATTCTAACATAAGTCAATTAATTACCAAAAATAGAAAATATGAAATTTCTAAATTCAGTTCTATAATTCTTGAGTAACATACAGTACTCAATAAATTTTAGGCCATGAATGACAAGCTTATACTTTGAAATTGAAAAGCAATTTTTATATACATTTGAAATGAAAATTTTAGTATATTAAAAATTTTCATTCATTCGTTTATTGGTTCATTCTGTCCTTCCTTCCTTTTCTCTTTTGTGTACATGCGTGTGTGTAGGTAGGAAGGCAACTTGAGGGATCCCTTCCATCATGTAGACCCTGGGGATTAAATTTAGATAGGCTTGGCAGCAAGAGCCTTTACCTGTTGGGCCATCTCACTAGCCCCAGTGAGTGTGAGCTTGGTCAACATTTTATGATGGATTATGTAATTCATGCTTCAGTATCCTCATCTATAAAATGATAAACTTATCATATGAATTTGTTAAAGATTAAATCAGGTCACTTACCTGAAGCCCTTAAGACCTGACTGGGGTAAGTGCCATGCAAGGGTTAATTAACTATCATCACTATTACTATTGTTATTATTATTTATGTGTGTTGATGTGTGGCAGGTGCACATCAATGCATGTCCTTACCCTGGAATGCTACTTTGCTTTTTGATACAAGATCTCTCACTTTACCTAGAACTCACCAATTCAGCTAGACTGGCTGACCAGCAAGTGCCCTGTCTCTGCCTTTCCATCACCGAACTAGTAAGTTCGTGCCACTCATGTGATCCTGCTTGCCCTGCCCCACACAGGAGAGGTACCCACCAACTCGTCGTAGCTCTGAGACGTGCTGCAGGACGGGAAGGCGAAGGGCAGGACTTTCTCAGGCAGCATTGAGAATCGGAAGGAGTAATCTTCTTGACTTATTCGGGACCGAAATCGATAGGAATTCTTGTCGGCTACAGAATGACAGGACAGTATTTTTAGGGGGATTATACGGTATTTTCTATGTGAAAGCAGATCTTTAGTTGTGTATTTATCAAATGCCATGTCCCAAAGGATGTTTGTGCTTATTTTCTTCAGTGATGTAGTCACTGGTAAGTTGCCCACACTTCTGTAAGCAACCTTTTCAATGCATTGGGTCATCAAACACACATACACCCAAGTAGAAGGGGTACTGGTGGGGAAGAGGAAGGGGATCAGTGTGGGGGGCACAAGAGAGGGTAACGGGGGTAAACACAATCAAAATACATACGTCTATGAAGATGTCATCACGAAACCCATTATTGCATATAATTGGATAATGTTAAAATAAACTTAAAAACTCAGATTTATATATGTTCATGCATGTATGTACACATAGATATACATGTAATATACATATATATCCATTTTTTGTTCTTGTGTTTCCCCTCTTCCTCCTTTCCTTCCTCGCACTAAGACAGGGTCTCATTTAGCCTAGCCTGCTCTTGAACTTGCTATGGAACTGAGGATGACCTTGAGCTCAGGATGACCTTGAACTCCTAGTCCTTCTGAGTGTTGGAATTATAGGTGTGTGCCACTATGTTAGCTTTATGAGATGCTAGATGTGGAATAAGGAAAGCACTTTACCAACTGAGCAACATTCCCAACTCCCTTTACCTTTAGCTTTAAAATTTTTATTTCATTTTTGCAATTAAAATTACAATACTAGGTCTAGTAGACTGCCTGAGAGGGCCCAAATCTGGCTTTGATGTGGTGCTAAGAGATGGAAGCAACCTAAGTGTCCCTCAATTGACAAGTGGATAATGAAAAATGTGGTACATTTGCACAGTGGAGTTCTATTCAGTGATGAAGAAAGACACAATCATGAAATTTGCAAGTAAATGGATGGAACTAGAAACTGTTATACTAAGTGAAGTAAACACAGACCCAGAAAAACAAATGATGTATGTTCTCTCTCATATGTGGATCCTAGCACTAAATCTTTCTATGTGAGTATATATCCTCACATAACTTCAAGAACCAGGAAAATGGAAAGGAACCAGAGAGGTTAAAGGGAAAGACAGAGCCTAAGTAGGAGATGGGTTTTATTAAGGGAGAGATGGGTAAAATGGGTCATTTAAATGGGAGGGGGAGGGGGGCCATACAGAGAACTTTGGTGATAAAGGGGAAGAAGGAGCTCAAGAGAAGTGGGGCCTTAGGAGACTGGTATTACCAAGAGAGACAAGGGGAAAATGAAGATACTTTAAATGGAGAGGGCAGGGACAGAGGGTTAGACAGGGAGAGGGAGGGGGATAAATAACACCTAGCTGGTGTGAAAACAGAGGGAATCACATTAGTCCAACAATGGGACAACCTACTGACAAATCACACATACAATATCTCTGCATGAGTCCATGTATATGGCTGAAGGCTGCATATCAAGAAAGGAGGAAACCTTCCTTTGAGTTGTTGTCCAGAGTAGTCCAAAAGACTTCCAAAATTACAAAGGCTATTGTCACAGCCCTTGATTGCCTCCCAGAACTTGAAGGTAAGACCCTATTGCTGAAGGCAGGACATCTTTGGACACAGGATTTAGAGGAATGGAGCTAGAACTGACCTGGAAGCTACTTCCCCTGAAGGCTAGCTCTCATAGATTTGGAGAACACTACATATGTTGCTAAGGGAGAACATCAATTGATGGTCCAACCTCAGCTTCAAGGTCAAATTACCACATCAATGACAGGCACAACATATAACATTGGTGCAGTAGTGGCACTTTTATCTTGGGGGCAATCAACAGCTACCTAGTTGGAATTAAAGCCCACTAAATGGGAGGAAACTCATGTGTGGTACTGTAAATATAGCCAAATACACATAGCTGGAGAGGTCATAGATCTTAGGGAAAACTCCAAGTTTGTTCCATCCCTAGACAAATGCAATTTCTCACTCTTTGCAAAATATGTATCCTTATGTTTACAGACAAATATTGCAGTCACCACTCATCAAAGAAGCTTCTTTTGCACCAGATGGAGACTATTACAGAGTACACACAGACACTGTCTGTGTTGCCCAAGCCTAAGTGATACATCTACAACGCAACCTCTATACCTAAGGCTCACAGAACATAGAATAAGGGATAAAGGGGACCCTAATGATTCTCTCAATTCTCAGTGATGAAGCTCCCTCATGTAACAGAGGACCAGGGACACAAAAGGTCACAAATGGCCAAATCTCTCCTACCCTAAAATTATAATTTCAAACATTTTATTGGGCCTAGAGAGATGCTCAGTGGTTAAGAGCACTGGCTCCTCTCACAGAGGACCTGGGTTTGGTTCCCAGCACCCACACGGGGGCTAACAGTCTGTAGTTCTAGTACCAGAGGATCTGACCTCCAGGGGCATTGCATAACATGGGTGCACTTTCATACATGCGGGCAAAATACTCATATACATAAAGTAAAAATAAAATAAATAAGAATTAGAATAAAAATAAACATTTTATCAGCAAGCACTAACGAAACATAGGAGTCGGTTTCAGTGTGAGGTTTTCACACGTCTGTGGTAAGCACTGATAGAATCTCACCTCCTTCCCTTCCACTCTCCTTTCTCCTCCCTGCTCTCCCTGCAGAATTCTTGATCTCTAGTAACCAACATTCAACTTTCAGATTCACATCCATGAAACCATAATTCTTTTTTAAAGAATCATTTTTACATTTAACTATGTGTACAGGTGAGTGTATCTACATGTGGGTGCAGGTGACCTTGGAGGCCAGAAGTTGGTGTCAGATCCTCTGGAACTAGAGTTACAGGTGGTTCTGAGTTACCTGACATGGGTGCTGGGAATTGAACTTGGGAACTTGCAAGAGCACCAACTAACCTTAACTGCTGAAGTGCCTCTCCAGCTCCATTTCTTTCTTTTTGTATTCTGGGACAGGGTCTTGTTATGTAACTCAGGCTGGCCTTGAACTCCTGACCCCCGGCTACCTTCTTCTGAGTTCTGGGCTTTAATGAACTATTTTCTCCAAAAATGATGAACTGAGATGGTTTTAAAGTATCTTTTAGAACATTTATTTATTTATTTACCTACTTACTTATTTAGTATTTGTATGAGTATGTATATGTGTGTTTGCACGCCCATATGTGCCTAGCTGTGAATGTGCCATGGTGGCACATGTGGAGAAATTGGTGCCCTCCTTCCACCATGCTGGAAGAGGCTGTCAGATTCCCTGGAACTGGAGCTAGAGGTGGTTGTGAGCCACTCAGCGTGGGTGCTGGGAACCCAACACAGGTCCTCTTCAAGAGCAGTAGTGCTCTTGATCGCTGAGCCACCTCTCTAGCCCCCTGAATCATAGCTCCTACTTTAAAATACCTCTGATGAATTAGAAAGTTGAATTTTAGCAGGTTTTTTTATGGGTAACCATCTACATGTGAGTTGGATATAAAATTTACTTATTTTGTTGTTAAAAACACTTTCCTTGTTAGAAAGTTCAATATCAGAATAATTATAAAAATGATAATATAGGGAGGAATAAACGATTCTGGAGCTGAACTCGGGTCCTCATGCTTGGGAGGCAAATGCTTTGCTGGCTGGGTCACCTTCCCAGCCCTGAACCTCTGTTGTTTTAAGTCATTGAGGTGTTGTTAGTGGTTTGTTTTCTGGGCAACAGGAAACTACCATGTGGGAATTATGCCAAGATTTGCCATTATGTGGCTGAGTTGACTGGAGAGAAACCTGGGGCTCAGGGAGATCACAGCCCTACATGTCCTCTTCTGTGCATTACCATGTACTAGTGATTTCTTGACTTGAATCAGCTTTCTCATTACACCTTCCCTGTCCATTTCACGGATAGCCCCGAGCATAATGAGTAGCCGTCGTTCAAGCATGACCTGGAATTGGAAGGAACAAGCTGAAATTAGGAACTGATATATGCTTGCCAGGGCTGCCATGGGGTGACCAGCTTTGCTCCTCCAAGAATTCCTCTCAGTGATGTTGCCACAGGCCCCAAAGTGGTGCACTGAAACCTTGGAAACCGTGAGCCAAGAGAGCTTTCCTTGTAAGCTGATTACCTCAAGTATTCTGGCAGAGTGATGGAAAGGTGACTGATACACCAAGTCTATCATTGCTCTCGCTTGCTTAAAGTATGGCTCTGGTCCCTAGGGAAGCCACATTCCAGAAGAAGGGATGAAAGATGTGCAGGTCAAGATGTCGGAGGTGCTGAGCAAGTCCTTCAGTATTAGAGCTCACAAGGATTGTTATTTAGAGGACAAGTAGACTCCAGCTGGTCCCACAGACAGGACTGGACCATGGAAGACAGAGAGGCATTCCGATTGGTGGGGGAAGATCAGAAACACAGGTGCACAGAGGCGAATAAACATGGTGTCCTGGAAGACGAGGGTGGGGCGGCATAAAGGACAGGGGTGCGGTTGCAGCCAGACCACAGGTACCGCACACTTCTACTGCAATTGGAGGGCTGGGGATGGGCTTCACCCCTCCCTCCCTCCCTCCCTCCTTCCCTCCCCTCTCTCCTTTCATCCCTCCCTCTCTTGCTTTCTTCTTCCTCCTTCCTTTTTTCCTTTCTTCCTTTTATTTTCTCCTTCCTTCTTTCCTTTTTCTGTGGTGTCATATATGCCTATGTTCATGCATGTATGTGTGTACATGTGTGCAAGTATGCACATGCTTATGGAGGCCCAAGGTCAATGTCAGGTGTCTTCCTCAATCACTGTCCACCTTATTTTACGAGACAAGCATCTCACTGAACCTGGAGTTCTCTGATTTGGTCATGCTGGCTGGCCATTGAGTCTCAGGGGTGCTCTAATCTCTGCCTCCCCAGTTCTGGGATCGCAGGTGCGCACTGCTATGCCTGGCTATTTACCTGGGTTCTGGGGATCTAAACTCAGGTCCCTACGCTGGCATGGCGAACATATGACTGACCGAGGATCTCTCAGTCCCATCAGAGACTTCCTGTCCTCCTGACCACAGAGAAAAATCTTTAGGGGCTGAGGATGTGCTTGATGGAAGCTTGGCTTAAGGTGGAGCTACGGTAGGAGGTGACACGAGGTGGGGGAGCCATGAGCCTGATGTCAGAGAGAAGATGTCTCAGGGAGTCTCAGTCCCCTGTGCAAACAATCACTCCAAATTCCATTGTGTTAGACTTATTGTATGATCCCCAGGAATTCCTCTCCTAGGTGTGTGGATTCAAGGAAATAAACATGTGTTCACTAACTTCGGTATGAATGTTTATAGCGGCCTTGACTAGAAAAGCGCAAAGGTGCAAATTGCTGGGCTGCCCATCAGTAGATGAACAGATAGCACATGACCTACCCAGAGAACAAAGCAGACAGAATGAGATTACGGTGTGGTACTGCACACCTTTTGCTGGGCATAATGCAGGGTGGGCCTAGCTAGGCCACCTGCCAGGAGGCATGAAGGAATGGCTCTCATGGGTGTGGTGCTCCACACCGGTTGGTTGTGAAGCCAGTTTCTGCCCAGCACCTGGAGGGAACCTGATCCACCTGGGAACAAACTGTGATTGGCTGTGGTCAGGACCCCACTCCATAAGGCTATTGGCTAACAAGACCTGTAAGACTCTCTGCTCTTTCTTGAATAAATGAGCTTGCAGCAGACTACCACTGCTGGCTTTCTGTTCAATTCCCGGGGTCTGTGTCTTGATTCCGCACCTACTCACCCCCTCACCCTACAGCGGGTACCCTTCGGTCCCCCTCAGGCTAGCCCTGAGTGCTGGGACCCCCAACAACCTTTAATCTCAGTACTTTGGAGGCAGAGGCAGGAGAATCTGTGAAACTGAGGCCAGCCTAGTCTACATAGCAAGTTCCGGGTCAACTGTGGAGACCTGTCTCAACAGAAAAAAAAGAAGTGAGTACATGCTATACCACCAATGAACCTGAAGAGATATTAAGTAAAAGGTCACGTACTGTATGATTCCATTTATATGAAGCGTCCAGAAAAGGCAAATCCATAGGGACAGAAGGTAGATTAAGGGCTGCCAGGGGCCAGGGAGAAGAGAGTTGGCAGAGACTAAGTCCCCTTTTGGATAGTCAAAATGTCCTAAAATTATATAGCAGGAGCTGGTGGTATAGCTCAGTCAGTAGAGTGCTGGTCTAGCATGCACAGAGCCCTGGGTTCCATGCCCATCACTGTTAAACCCTGTGTGGTGCATGTCTGTGATCTCAGACCTCAGGAGGTGAAGCTGGGACAATCAGGAATTCCTTGGCTACATGTAAGTTCAAGGCCAACCTGGGATACAGAGACCCTGACTAAAATAAGTAAATAAATGATAAATTGCATAGCAATGCTGGTTGTTCAAATCTGTGAATATAAGAGAAACATACTGTCTGAGTTAACTTTATATAACTATCAACTTGACATCCTAGACCCATCAGAGAAGGGAGTCTCAGCTGAGGGATGGCTCAGATCTGATTGGCCTGTGGCCATGTCTGTAGGGGATTGTCTTGTTTGTCAGTTGATGCAAGAGAGCCCAGCCCACTGTGGGCAGCACCTGTTCCCAGGGCAGGTGGTTCTGGGCTGTATAAGAAACCTTGCTAAGCGTGAGTGGTGAGGGAGCCACAGCAAGGCAGCCAGCAGTGTTGCTCCATGGCTTCTGCTTCAAGCCCCTACTTGAGAGTTCCCGCCCTGACTCCCTCAGTGATGAAGTGTGAGCTGGAAATATAAGTCAAATGAACCCTTCCCCCGTAAGTTGCTTTTGGTCAGAGGTTTGTTGTTGTTGTTGTTGTTTGTTTTAACAATAATAGAAATTAAACTAGAACACATACTCAACATGACCCTTTGTGAAGGCGATTTTTATGCTCTGTAAACTGCTTCTCAAGTATGTTATTCCTAAAAGTCATTATTTGATTTCCTGTGCTGAGAACTAAGCAAGTCAAAAATACTGAGAATTACCTTGCGTGCTGCTTGCTGGAATCGTCTTTGTGCCCTGAATCTGTTGAGCCACATATTATTAACGAGTGGATCAAAATTAGGATGAAATTCTGGGATTTTCTGTGAATATAAAACATAGGCATATCTTACATTTAAATATGAACTGGTGTAAGCATTTAATAAAACACTTTAGAGTTTGATCTCTGGCTGGGTGTGGTCGTGCACACCTGTAATACTAGCACTCAGGAGGATTATGAAGCTGTGGAGACTCTATCAAAAACAAATAAAAAGCAGGGGTCAGTGAAATGGCTCAGTAGATAAAGGTGCTTGAGTTTGATTTCCAGTACCCACACGATGGAAGGAAAGAGCAAACTACTACAAGTCGTCCTCTGATCTCCACACCAGTGCTGTAAGCAAGTCCCACCTAAGTAGATGAATACATAACCAAATGATAAACAGAAACATGAAATAGGAGTTTGACTCCAAATCAAATTGTTATTCATTTGTTCTGATATTTTATTTATTATTTTTTTCTGTCTTTGAGCATATTGCCTGCATGTATGTAAGTACACCTGTGTTGTGCAATGCTCACAGAAGTCAGAAGAGAGTGTTGGATACCCTGGAACTGGACTTTTGGACAGTTGTTAGCTGCCACATGGGTGGCAGAACCCGGGTGCTCTGCAAGTCAGTGCTTTTAACCACTGAGCCATCTCTCCAGGCCCTGTTCCGCTATTTAAAGATTTTTTTTTAATTTATTTTAATTTTATATATGTGAGTGTTTTGCCTGCCTGTAAGTGCACCCATGTATGCAATGCCTTCGGAGGCCAGAAGAGAGTGTTGGATCCTCCAGAACTGGAGTTATTGAGAGTTGTTAGCTGCCATGTGGGTACTGGGAATCGAGCCCAGGTCCTCTGCAAGAGCAACAGGTGTTCTTAACCACTGTGCCATTTCCCCCGTCCCTTGTTGTGCTATTTAATGAGTATTTATTATGCACTGTTAGAGTTTATAACATTATATGGAATGTTTCTGGAGTTGGGGGGTCAAAGGTATAATAAGACAAGATTTCAAATCCCTAGAACTCACCTAAATGCTGGGTGGGTGTGGCTGCCCTTTTGTAATTCTAACCTCAGAAGGTGGAGACAAGATCCTCCTAGCAAGCCTAGATGACCCAAGGAGAATCTCACTCCAGGAACTGTTGAGATCAGAGTGGCCTGTGGGCATGTCTGTGGGGGACTGTCTTGATTGTTAGTTGATATAGGAGGGCTCAATGCACTATGGGCGCCATCATCCCTAGACAGTTGATCCTGGACTACTAAGAAAGCTAGTTGATGGGGCAAAAAAAGCACTTTGAAAATATAAGAACATTGAAAACCATCAGCTACCTCTTGGTGAAGGAATTTCCATAAAATTCTTTAGCATCTTTGAAAATTAACATTTAAAGAACTGCCACTTAATTAGATCCCAAACAAAGAGAGGTTACCCACCTCTTCCAGCTCACGAACAACCCGCTTATTGCTCCTCTCTGTCTGGAGTCGTTCAAACTCTTCATCCAAAACAGGCTCTCCTCGATCTAGCTAGGTTTTTAAATCACCAGATTCATTAAAGTTGAAGACAAACACATAAAACCTTCTCTTTAAAATTTGTAGAAACCTATTGAACAATGGATTAAACCCATGCAGTTCTGCACGGCAGAGGTGGAGACAGCAGGTTAAATCACTCATTTTTATTGTTCAGACATGGGGAGGCTAGCCTCAAACTGAGGATGATCTTGAGGCTCTGATACTTCTGCACCTCAGGTGTGCTGGAATCACACCTGGTTTATTTGTACCACCACGTCTGGTTTATTTGGTGCTGGGGAATGAACTGAGGGCTTCCTAAATCTACCAACTGAATGACATCTCCAGCCCAAGATCTTTTAAAAAATATTACATTTATTTACTTATTTAGTGTGTGTGTGTGTGTGTGTGTGTGTGTTCTATGATGTACTAGTGGAGATCAGAGGACAACTTACATGAATTGGTTCTCTCCTTCTACCATGTGGATTTCTGGGACCAAACTCAGGTTGTCAGGCTTGGTGGCAAGGGCACATGTCTTTACCCAATGAACTATCTCACTGGCCCCCCCAAAACTGGTTCCCAAGTTTAAAAATATTTTAAAATAAATGGTTAATTTGAAGTGGAGGCTGGAGGATTCGGAGTTTAAGGTCGTTCTCAGCTAGAGTGAGTTTAAGGCCAGCCTGGGTTACATGTATCTCTCTCTGTCTCTCTCTCTCTCTCTGTTTCTCTCTGTATCTCTGTCTCTCTCTGTCTCTGTCTCTCTTTCTCACACACCCACACCCACACCTACACATTCCTGTCCCAGAGCCTGCTGGTGCTGCCTGGGTGTCTACCTGTGGTCCGCTCCCAGTTTCCTCTCTGCCCATTTTATGTAATGGAATCAGATAGTCCATGATCTGGTCACTTAGCATATTTTCAAGGTCTATCCATATCACAGCATGGATTAGTGCTTCATTCCTATTTGTAGCTGGTGAATATTCCATTGTGTGGATGTTAGTTGGGACCCAGCTCTGGGTGGCTTCCTGCTCTGTTGTAGACCATGGGGCAGGTGTGCCTCATGCCCAGAACTATAGCCTGATTTGGAGTCATCCCCTCTGCCTGAGGCCTTTTTTTTCTCTGCTAATTCCTGTTTTCCACTTAGATGACTTCTCATCCATCTCTGGCATCTGAATTCCCCTGGTAGACCCAGCATAGGCTTCCTGTAGCATCTATATAGATACCCTTGACCTACAGTTAGCAATTTGTATGTCATCAGCCTCCTCCCTTCCCAACTTTATACATCGCCTCTCCCCTCCTCCCCCTCTCCTTCCTTCCCCTTCCCTCTTCCCCCCTCCCCTCCCCTTCCCTTCCCTCATCTCCTCTCTTCTTCTCCTCCTTATTCTCACTCTCTCTCTCTTGTTCTTTCTCTCTCTCCACCTGCACTGGAAGTTGAGCCTTGGGCCTCCCATGTGCTACGTGGGCCTGCCACCATTCAGTTATACTCAGCCCTCTATGCATTCTCTCTCCTGATTTGGCATCTTGCATACAGTAGGAATTCAAATGATTTAGAGAAACAAATGATATCAAATGAGCACTCATTCTGACCTTGAATTTCTCGTATGCTTTTTGCCGCTCCTCAGCCAGTTCTTTCCTAAGTTTAAATGACATATGCTCTTTACCAAGGTGCACCTGCCTGTGGGAGGAAAAGACAACTTTCAGAAGTCTTCAGTGAACACCATCAACTTTAACATGGAGTGTTCTTGCTATTCTCTAACTAAGAAGAGATGGGGAGAGGGCTGTTAGTAAAATGAGGGCCTGAGTTCAATCCTGAGGAGCCAGGTACAAAAGACCAGGAGTGGAGGCACAAGTGTGTAATCCAGTGCTGGGGAGGTGGAGACAGGCGGTCCTCTGGGCTGGCTGGCCAGCCAGACTGGTCTACTTTGATGAGTTCCATGTCAGTCTCGAAAAACAAGGAGGCTAGTGCCTGAGGAACAGCATCCAAGGTTGACCTCTGATCTCCATACACGCACATACACACACACACACACACACACACACACACACACACACACACACACACCCCTGAATGCCCAGCATTGTTAGTCATCACAGTCATCATGGGAATACGAATCAAAGCTGCACAGTGTACCACCCCAGACCCACTGAGCTGCCCATGACAAGCAGCTAGAAAATTATGCAAAATGAGTATTGCTGAAGATGCGAAAAAACTGGACCTCTGTGTTGCTGGTGAGAATGTAAAGTGGTGTGTTCATCATGCAACACAACCCAGTGGTTCCATAAAAAGCTTAGTGTAGAGTGACCCAGCAGTTCTGCTCCTGGGTATGCGACTAAGAAAATGAAAATGACAGAAGGATGAACTAGTTCAGACATGCTGTGATGTGGATGAATTTTGAAAATTTGTTAAGTGACAGAAGCCTGTGAAAAAAACCTTGAACTATCAGCTTGTATATTAATTTAATTTAATCTGTTTTAAGCTGTAGTTTAGAAGAGTTTAAAAGACTGGGTAGATGACTGGTGAGATAGATCTGGGGGTAAAAGGGGCTTGCCACCAGCACTGGCAACCCGAGTTCAATTTCTGGGATCCACATTATAGGAGGAGAGAACTGACTGCTGTAAGTTGTCCTCTGACCTCCATATGTGTACCATGGCATCCACCCCATCCCCAATAAATAAATAAATAAACAAATAAATAAATGTAATTCTAAAAGTTTAAATATTTGTTCTAAGAAATCAAATATTCTTCTAAAAAGTCACACATGTAAATTTTCACTGACTCCTGTGAGTTTGAACATACATGGCTAGGCTCATGGTGAGCTCTACTTTAAACAAGTGTAAAAAGTGCTCTAGGGGCTAGACAGGTGGCTCAGTGGTGGCTGCTCTTGCAAAAGACCTGGGTTTGAATCCCAACACCCACAAAGCGGCTAACAACTGTAACTCCAGTTCCAGGGAACCCTACACCCTCTTCTGATCTCCTCAGGCACGCATAACACTGGTGCACTTACATAATGCAGCAATACATTCATGCACAAAAAATAAAAAAAGAATAAAGAAAAAATTTTTAAGAAGTGTTTTGATCTCAACATAAGAATGTTCATATTTGAACTTCGACGAGGCCCATCCCCAGCTGCTGCGACCCTCTCCCCGTCCCCCGTACATGGCACAGGGGAGTCACAATGAGGGGAGAAGTCGGAGGGTTAGATGTGAGGTGTCTGAGTCACCCCAGATCCGACTGCAGGGCCCTTGCAGGGAGGAGGGGCTAAGCCTCTCCCACAATTCACTGTGCTTCTGCCCTGTCTGGTCACAGTAGGAAACAGAATCTTGGTTGCATTCATTTATTCCTAACAGCAACTCATTGTGAAATAGAAAGACCCATGGAGGAGAAAGATGATTGAATTCTTCATAAGGGATACTGGCTGTAGGTCGCTGTGTCCATCCCCTAAAAGCAACCACCCTGTCACCCCGTATTTGTCAATAAGAACAACCACCCACATTTACCACTTGAGCTGATTCTCACTCTCTTCCAGGATGTCCTGCCTGACTTTCTGTTCAAAGAGCGCCTCCTTCATCTGTCTTGTTTTGGAAATTTCGTCGCCCTGGTCCAGGACTGGAGGCAGGAGCAAACAAAGATGACGCAGTAATCAAATCAGAGTTATTTGCCCAGATGAAAACAAGTTTCTGGCCACGCAGGGTCAGCACCTAACTGAGTTTTGGTTCATACGTGATGAAGGTAGGAGACAGAGTTCTTTCTTATCTGCCCCCAGGACTGACTGACCAAGTGATTACCTTGTTTTAATTCTTTAATCTTCAATTTTCCAGGTTCTTGGTTTAAAACAGTTGCCACAGCAAATGGATTTGACAGATTTGCTGGAAACCTCAGGTTCTGGTACTCAATTTCCTAAGGACCAAATAGGTAGGGAAACAAGTTGTTTGCTCCACTCTCCTTCTACCACACTGGGGTCCCTCAACTCCTTACCTTCATCTTCTGAGGCTTTGCCTTCGGAGTTGGTCGGTGAAAATTTACTTGGAATGTTTTTTCTACAGGAACGATTTCTTTCTTACAACGAATATTCAATCTGTTAAACTCTTCTAATCTAGAGTTTTAAAAGACATTAAATTAGTATACGAGCCAATAATTGGAGGTTCTTATTTCTAAATTCTTTCTGATAAAACCATAGCTTGCAGTCCAATATTATAGCTAAATTAAAAGTAAACCTGTGTACAAAAGGTTAGTTTATGAAAACAAATTCCATGTTGGTATATTAGCATAAAGTCATGTGTATATAAACACCCACCAGTGGTTGCTTTCCCTTCCTTTTTTTGTTATACATTTATATAATGTTTGTGTGTGTGAGTGTGTGTGTGTGTGTGTGTGTGTGTACATACCACAGCATGCATATGGAGGTTACAGGACAATTTGAGGGAGTCTGTTCTCTTCTTCTATCATAGGGGATCCAGGGACTGAACTCAGAACTGACCCTCTGGCGTAGCAGCCAGCACCTTACCTGCTGATTCATCTTGCTGGCCCTCCTTTGAATTCTTAAAGAATTTTAAGAATTTGCTAAATAGAAAACACAACATGCTAGAAAATGCTTTCATGGTCCATCATAATTCATTTCTAACCTGTAACTTTCAAGAGCCAAACTGATTATATTTAGAAAAATATTATTTTGACTTACTTTCCTAGTAAAAGAAAGATTGTGCCCTTTCAAAAATCAAAACAAAAAAGGACTGGGGATATAGCTCCTTTGATAAAGTGCTTGCACCTGTTTTAAAGCCTATTTTATGGAGGCTCATCTTTTTAATATAAATGTTACTTAATCTTGTAGAGCTAGGGTTGAACCTGGGGCCTTGTACATGGTAGGCAAGTGCTCTACCACTGAGCTAAACTCCCAACCCTAAGGAGGAGTTTTTCACTTGATATGGTAGCACACGCCTTTAATCCCAGTGCTCAGGAGCAGAGGTAGGAGGATTTCTGTGAGACTGAGCAAGTTCCAGGCCAGTTGGGGCTACAGGGAGACCCTGTCTCAAAACAAACAAACAAACAAGAACAAGTTAATGAAATAAAGTAAAAATGAGATTTTGATGCTGTTACAAGAGAGAAAATTTTGGATTTTTAAAAAAAAATTTTGAGATAGGTTCTTTCTATGTAGCCCAGGGCGGCCTCAAACTCTAGAGTTTCCTGCCTCTTTAGTGATGATATTACAAGCATGTACCACCTTGCCCATAATTGAACTGGACTGGATTTTTAATGAAGTGTTAAGAATAGACTAGAACTATAGCTTAGTGGGTAGAGTGCTTGTCTACCATGCACAAAGACCTGAGTTCCATCCCCAGCACTGCACAGACTTTATCACTGCGCAAACACGCCTGTGATCCTAGCACTTTACAGGTAGAAGCAGGAGGATTAGAAGACAAAAATGATCCTTGGCTGCACAATGAGTCTAAGGTTAGCCTGGGCTACATGAGTAGACAGAAATATGATGAAGAAGCCGTACGGCAGGGCCATGTTGGGGTGGCATGTTCCAGTAAAGACACATTCATATGGCTGAGAGTTGAACTGTGAGATCCACAATTGAATTTTGATTTGCGCTGTCCCATACTGGATGGGTGTGAACTTGACTGTCACTTTTGTCTTCCCATTAGCTGGAATTATTCCTGTGAGGACAAAAGAGAAATGCAATTCTATTAGCTACAAAATACCTGAGAAAGGCAGCTGAAGGGAGGGAGGGCTTGCCATCAGGTCCATGAGCTGAGTAAAGTTTACCACAATATAAAGGAGGGAGGGATTATCATGACCTGAGGGTAGTCTGTCATGGTGGAGAAATGATGGCAGGAGGAACTTGAGGCAGCTGGTCATATCGCATTCGAAGTCAGGAAGCAGAGAGAGATGAATGCTGGTGCTCAGCTTACTTTCTCCTTGTAATGCAGTCCATGTCCCCCAACCCATAGAGTAGTGCCACCCACATTCAGAGTGGGTCTTCCCGCCTCAGTTAACCTAATCTAGAGACTCCTTTTCAGATATGCCCAGAGGTATGTTTCCATGATGATTCTAAATCCCATCAAGTTGACAACTGCAGTGGTACCAGTCTTCTCACTGAGTGCACTTGAGGATACGGATGCATACATCATCCCACTTCCTAGCACAAGCCTGGGCATTTCTCTGTTCTCTCTATAAATAGACTCTCTTCATTAAGTGCACATGAATCAACTTCGGGGTGTTGACATAGACCTTGTTTATCAATGATTATGTTAATCTTTTCTAACAATTATCTGATTGTGTAGTTATATAAATATGAACAGATCCATCTGCATTAGTGGCTCAAACATGAATTTCCAGGACTCTGACCCTCTGGCAAATGATGATCAGAACTCAATCAATATCAAGGCTGAAAGATGGGAAAGCTAGGATCATGTGAGTTTGGTCTTGATAATCAGTTTACTCTAATTTGATGCTCCTCAAATCTTTTTGTTCAGTGTTGGGTCTGAAGCCCCAAGGCCTTCTCCATGCTAGGCAAGTGCTCTACTACTGAGTCATAGCCCCAGTCTTCTCCTTTAAAATCTTGTGAATGAACTGGTATTTCTTCTAAAGGCAAACAGCAAGCCCCTTTGTCTCTCTGCCGCTATTAGGGCTCAAACACTGAAATTGCTCCCAGAGTTGTTAAGATCAGAGTCTGTGCCCTGGCAGCCTTAACAGGCCATGCTAAGCCACCCATCCTCAATAATCCCATTAAAGAGTCAGATTAATAGTGAAAAACTGGAAAAGGAGATTTATTCAATGTGCCCACAATGGAAAGAATAAAGAGGTCCAATGGTACCGAAGCCCATCTATGGAGTCCTGGCTTAGCTTTAAATAGAGGACCAGAGGCATGGCTACCTAAGCAGTCCTGGTGCTGGACTGCTGCCCACCACTGACCCAGCCTTGTCTCAGCTAGTCTCTCCGGCAAGGTGGTTTTACAAGTTATCAGGACTGTGTGAAATCATCCTGGGCCCAACCTGAATGTTATCTCCCAGTGAGATTGCAAGCCCCAAGGCAGACACCAGTTCCATGGCAAGTTTGTCTTCCTGGACCTCTCCCACAGTGCTTCAGATATAAGCAGTGAATGACTGGGGTGGGGGTGTGGGCGTTTCTTTAGTGGTATAGCCCCTGGTAGGGTGCCATGCACCCTCAAATAGCCTCTCACTCATGTGCTTGTAAGCAATATTAATGAAACCTATAGACAGACAGACAGACACACATGTGCATGCACAAACACACACACACACACAAACACACACAAAAGCAGAAGGGGGACTTGTTGACCAATTAGGATGAGGAAGGGGATCAGTGGGGAATGATAGGGAAACAGAAGGTAATGGAGAGTAAATTTGATCAAAATATATTACACACATATATGAAAATGTCATAATGAAACTCATTATTATATACAAATAATATGGGATAATTAGAAAAATGTTTTAAAGCGGGTCTAGGGAGATGGATCAATGATAAAGTGCTTGCTACACAGGCATGAGTTTGGATCCTTGGCATCCACATGAAGCCAGGTGAGGCTGGCTGCACACATTTGTAACCCAGAGCTGGGAGGGACAGCAGAGACAGGCTGGTTTCTGGAGATCACTGGCAAGTCTAGCAGAAAAGAGTGAGTTCCAGGTTCAGCGAGAGACCCCGCCTCAAAAAGTAAGGTGGAGAAGTGATCGAGGAAGACATCTCAATGTCAATCTCTGGTCTCTACTCATTCCTGCACGGACAAGCACACCTACACATGTGTGCACATGCACATACACACACAGACACACAAAAATGGGCATTTGTTAATGTCCTGAACACAGAGGTCAAATTGTTAAATCACACCCCTACTGCCCAGGGCCAGGCAGAATGAGTCAGCAGAGAACTTTGACTCAACAGAGACCTTGGGTCTGCAGAGAACAGAAGTTCAGCTAGGTAGAAACTCTGATTCAATACACTGACCAGCCACTTGGTCAGAAAATGCGCTGTAGGGCACATGGTCTATTAAGGGTTTGAGGCTAAGAGCATCCTGTTGCTTCTGCTCCAGCTCATTAACTTAAAAACATAAGAGCAGGTCTGAGCTGAGGTTAGTGTTTGCCTTACCCTGACTGATTTATTTTTAAGTGTTCCCAGTCCAGACCTAACACATAAAGCCTGCTGTAGAGATATAATCCAGGCAACCAGAGCAAACCATGTTTTCTGTTATCAGAGATGACAGTTAGTACAGCTCTGTCACTACAGCATGGTTGCAGAAGATGTTCAGTGATGACAGTTGAAAAATGCATGTCAGGCTTGGAAAACTACTGCTTGGCCAAAACTCACATTGGCATGAAGGAGAGATATCCTGTGTGTTATAAGTGAGAAAGTATAAGTATTCCCAACAAGTTAACATCATTTTAGAAAGCCCAGCAGCAGGTTAAGGATGTGGTTCAGTTGGTAGAGTGCTTGTCTAGCATGCACAATGCCTCAAGTTCAATCCCTACATAAACCAGGTGTGATGCTGCATGCCAGTAACCCAACACTTGGGAGGTGAAGGCGGGGAAGGGGTTCAGAAATTCATGATTATCTTTGGTAAGTTTGAGGAGGCCAGCCTGAGCTACACAAGTCCCCACCTGAAAAGAAAAGGTCCAAACTCCTACTCTGGGGTCAATGCTAGGCCATCACCCCCAGCATAACCATGAATAATGAACAATGTTAAATCACAGAGCACGAAGCTTCGAGTGCTGAGGTAGGCTTGTTAGCCTAGCACTCAGGAAACTGAGACAGGAGTATCTCCAGCTCCAGAACAGTCTTGTCTACCTAGTTAGACCCTGTTTCAAGTAAACAAATAACAAATCTAAAGGCTAAGAAAGTCCTAGTTCATCAATCATTATGAAAGCATTATGAAAAACACCACAGTGATAAATAAAGTCACCACAGAGAAGACTGCTGGGCTGTTTCCCAGGTGAGAATAATATAAATATGCATGGTCATATTTTCAAAAAGTAATATAGATATATGCATGAGAATATTTAAATATGTAAGTAAAGTAATATAGACATATGCATGGACATATATAAATGGACAATTTTTTCCTATGGAAAACATAGGAATGGACAGTGATTAAAAGAACATTGAAAAATAAAGCACTCTCTTTGTTAGGGCAGTAAGGCCCATGCTGGGGTAGTTTGTAACAATCATTCTTTCTTGCATGTCTATACCCTGTTATAGTTTTAATTTTAAATATTTTTAATTTTAATATAATTGTACAGATGTGATTCTTCCACATATACACAATTGTATAATGATGACTCAGGGTAGTCAGCACATCTGTCACCTCAAACAATCATCATCTCTGTGGTAATAAAATATCTAACATCCTCTGAGAGGGATGTGTGTGCAGGTGCACATGAAGGTCAACTTTGTCTTCCTAAGTCTCATCATCTCCAATTAATTTTATTTATTATTTTTATTTTATGTGCATGAGTATGTTGCCTGCATTCATATACATGCACCACATGCATGCAATGCCCACAGAGGCCAGAAGAGGGTGTCAAATTCCCTGTAACTGGAGTTATGGATGGTTGTTAGCCACTATGCAGGTGCTGGGAATCAAACAGGGGCCCTTAGGAAGAACAGCAAGTATTCTTCACCTCTGAGCCATCTCTCTAGCTCTTCTACCTTATTTTTTGAGACAGGATCAACTCACTGATTTGGCTGGGTTGTCTGGCCACCAAGAGCCAGGACCTTCCTGTATCTGGCTGCTGGGATTGCAGGTATAAGTCAAGGTGCCTGGCTTCTTACATGGGTGCTGGAAATAGAGCTCAGGGTCTCGTGCTTGTGCAGCAACACTTCACTGCCTCGGTCATCTCCTCGGCCCCTCTCTGAGATATTTTGAAGTATACCATATTGACCTTTAGTCATCCTACTGCACAACAGAACACAGCATTTATTCCCTTTAATAGTTACCTGTTGATCATCTCCACCTCCTGTCCCCAGCCTCTGCTAAACACTAGTCTAGTCTCTACTACCACGAGATAATTTTTAAAACTGGGGGAGGGGGTAAGGTCTTATGTATTCCAGACTGGCTGTGAACTTTCTATGTAGCTAAGGATGACCATAAATGGGATTACAGGTGTGCACTAACATGCTATGCTGGATAGATTTTGTCAACTTAATACAAACCAGAGACATCTGGGAAGAAGGAACCTTAAATGAGAAATTTCCTCCATAAGATTGACCCGTGGGCATGTCTGTGAGGCATTTTCTTGATTGTTAATTGATGCAGGATGACACTGTGGATGGTGCCATCCTCAGGCAGGTAGGCCTAGGTTGTACAAGAAAGGCTGCAGAGTGAAACAGGGGTGAGCAAGCCAGGCAGCAGCATTCCTCCTCTGCTTCAGGTCTTGCTTTCGGGTTTCTGCCCTGACTTCCTTCAGTGATGAGCTGTGACCTGTGAGTTGTAAGATAAAATAAACCCTCTCTTCCCTTCAGTTACTTTTGGTAAGTATTTAATCATAGCAACAGAGACACAGACTAGAGCACATGCCCAGTTTATACAGTGCTGGGGATGGAACCCAGGACTTCTTACATACTAGGCAAGCACTCTAGCAACTTAGATACATCCCAGCTCCATGAGATCAAATATTTGAGATTCTACACATAAGTGAGATCATCAATATTGTCATAATTTTTAAACAACTTTTCTTCCAAACATCTCAGAAAGTTCAGAGTCTTCTCTATGAATTGTCTTGGAGCCATCTAATGCTCATGCTTAAAATGTTAGCAAGGATAGCTTTTTAACCTTCTAAGATTTAGCGTCCCACAAACTGTGGGATTTGGGGTAAATTAATCCTGCAAGATTCAGTTCACAGCTACATTGTTTAAAAGTTACCCACGGTTGAGCTGCTGATAAATTCTAGCACTGCCTTTAATTCACCAGCGCCAAGATCGCGGGGCCTCTCTCTGTTCACAATGCTGAGTCACAGGCCACCACTGCTGCCCAGGGCTGGGCCAAGAGAACAGCTTCAAGTGCCACTGGGGCCCCTACTCACAACTTTGCCTTAGTCAGGGACTCTGCAACTCAGCTTGAATACCTTATGTGAGGCTCAGTTTTCTTATCTGTAAAATGGAACAGGGCTTAAAGGATAAAATAATCTCCAGGGTCTGGGATTAATGCTTGATGCATAGCATATGCCCTAAGACTGTGAGCTCCCCAGCCTTTATGCCACATAAGTATGTGATCATTTATGGTGGATTCTGAAATGTCAGAAAGAGGAAATATTTCTGGGATAAATTTGTATCTGACCTGTTTGAGCTCTTTCTTTTCCTCCCATTTCTTGTGTGTGTGTGTGTGTGTGTGTGTGTGTTCATCCATGTTTTCCAAGTATGCTGGTTAATATTCATTGCCAAGTTGGCTGGATTTAGAGTTACCATGGAAATACACCTCTGGGTATGCGTATAAGGGTGTTTCCAGAAAGCTGTGAGGAGAGAGGACCCACCCTAACTGTGGGCGGCTCCATCCCCTGGGCTGAGGTCCTGGACATAATGAGAAAAAGAGAGTGAGCTGAGCACCAGCATTCATCTCTCTCTGCTTCCTGGCTGTGGATCAATGTGATGAGCTGTCTATGCTCCAGCTGCCACTCCTTCGCATCATGATGGGCTGCAGCCTGTGAGCTACAATAAACCCATCCTTCCTTGAGCTGATTTTGTCAGGTATTTGGTCATAGCAACAAGGAAAGTAATTAGTATACAAACTCCAGCATTTGACCTGAGAGCTCTTTGGAAATCAGGCATTTGAAGTCATGATTGTCCTCACCTGACTTGGGCTCAATTGTAAAGGCTTGATGAGACCGAAGCAAAGTGATATGAAACTCAAAATCCACAGGGCAGCTGCACTCCAAGGGAATCACATAGCTTTTGCTACAAAACAAACAGAAAAAGAAAATGGAATGAACTCTTTTCCTTCTTAACTAACCTTTGGTAGAAACGAATAAAGAGAGACTCAAATTGTGTAACTGCAATAATGGGAGCCAGTATCGACCCGGCAATTTCTGAGCATCTCATGCAACGAAAAGATTTGTTAGGAAGTAGATGTAGCCCAGGCTAGCACTGGACTTGCTACATAGCCAAATGTCTTAGGTTCATTTCCTGTTGTTGTGATAAAATACCCTGACAAAAGCAACTTAAGGGAGAAAGGGCTTATTTGGTTCACAGTTCCAGGTTATAGTCCATCATTGTGAAGATGTCAGGATGCCAGGAGCTTGAAGCAGCCACATCCATAGTCCAGAGCAGAGAACAAGCAATGAATGCATGAGTGCTTCTGATCAGCATTCTTTCTCTATTCTTGTATAGTTCAGGACCCCCTGCCCAGGGATTGATGCCATCCACAGTAGACAAGTGTTCCCACAGTTAACATAAGACAGTCTCCCACAGACAGGCCCCGAAGCCAACCTGATCTAAACAATCTCTCCTTGAGATTCTCCTCCCATGCGTTTCTGGATAGAGTCAAATCAACAATTAAAAGCAGCCATAACACCAAGGATGACCTTCTGATCTTCCTGCTAGTGCCTGAGTGCTGGGATCACAGGCGTCCAACACCATGCCCAATTTATGCGGTGCTGTCAATGAAATCCACAGCTTCATGCATGCTATGCAAGTTCTCTACCAATGGAGCTACAGCCCCAACCCCAGTTGTCCTTTGTGTCTGGCTCATTCTAATCAGCACAGTGTCCTCAAGACTCATTTATGATGTAGCATGTGTCAGAATCCCCCTCCTTTGTTTAGGTTGAGCAATGTCTCATGCTATGTATAGCCACATTTTGTTTAACCATCCACTGGTTTGTTTATTTGTTGAGACAGGGTCTCATGTAGCCAAAGTTCCCTGAACTCAGTAAGAAACTGAGGATGATCTTGAACTGATCTTTCTGCCTCTTTCTCCCAAATGCTGGGATCATAGGCGTGCACCACCACACATTTTCTGTGGCGCTCCGATGGAACACAGTACTTGGCAGGCACTCTGTCAACTAAGCTACATCCCCAACCCATGAAATGAGTTTTTCCTAGTGGTATGTGATGATTACCTCTCATACAGAAGAGGAAACAGAGGCACAAGAGAGAGTAAAGTCTACAAAAGATGCCATGGCCAGTAAGTGGCAGGACTAGCTATGACACAGGTTGACTCTACTCAGAGTCACGTCAGCATCACTGTTAGTTCCCCACAGGCTTACGGATTCGAACACTTGGCCTCCAGCTGGTAGCACTATTTGGGGAGGTTGTGGAGTCTTTAGGAGATGCAGCCTTGTTGGAGGAAGTGTGTCACAGGGGGAGGGGCACATTCTGGTTTACAGCCTCCTTCCGCATCTTGTTCCTTCCTGATGCTTCTTGTGTGTGGTTGAGATGTGATCTCAGCTTCCTGCTCTGGCCACTTACCACCACACCTCCCTAGCATGATGGGCTCTCAGCCCACTGAAACTGGAAGCCAAAGTAAATACTTTCTTTGGTCATTGTAATTTACCACAGCAACAGGCAAGAAACTAATACAACTGTCCTCGTGTCTATCGGTAATGTTAGGTTGACCACAGAGAACCTAAGTGAGAGGGAAGAGGTAAGTCTACCACACAACTGGACCTTGGGAAACCGTGGACACACTAACGGACAGACTTCTAGAATGCCTGGAAGGCCCTCAGCCTTCGTGGAGCTTAGGACTGGATAGTGGGGAAGAAATCGTACCTTGGATGCTGTGGGATTGAATTATGCTAGAGACAGTTTTAGCCAGAGGTCCAGCATCCAGGAGAAAGCCGAGATGATGCTTTGTCACTGAAGACAAGCAAGCTTCTGTGACACAGGAGTGAGGTGCAGGGACAGAAGTGGAATTTCTCAGAAAGCCCTATGCTTTTCGTAATTTGCTTTTCCACCATGGCAAGCCCAGGTAAGTTGTTTTTAGGGTAAGGTTAGGAGAGGCATGGTCTCAGAGTCCCTTGGTGTCCTCACAACACTTGGGCCATATTAACTGGTCCCATTTCAGCAGTAATCTGTGAAGCTCCTTCAAATGATGAAGCTACTCTCTGTCACTGTTTTTGTGTGTATGTGTGTATGGGTTCTTACATTTGGTCAGCACTGGGATCATTACTCAGGAACTGTTCATCTGATTTTTGAGACAGGGACTGCTTCTCTCTCTAACCCGGATCGCACCAATTACACTAGGCTGGCTAGCCAGTGAGTCCCAGAAAGCCACTGGACTCTGCGTCCTCAGTGCTGGGATTACAAGTGTGCAACACCATGCCTGAATTTTATGTGAGTTCTGGAGATCAAACTCAGGTCCTCGGGCTTGTCTTGCAATCACTGCACCCATTCACGAGCCACCCCGCTTCCCTTTGCACCTCGTTGTTTCTCCTTCAGCCACCAGCTAACTTGTTCTTCAACTGTGTAACTCCTGAGTCTTCCTGCCTGTCACACCCCATTGGCTGGTCCCTACCTCTTCACCTTTCGGATGTAGCTGCCTTGCCGCCTGCCCAATCCCTCACATGTTCCTGTTCATATTTCTGAGAGAGCACTGTGATTGCTGTGAGCAGAGATGAGCAAAGCTACTTTTTGGAGTGGTACCCACTTGGTCTACACAACTGTGGAGCTCACCACCGAACATCTGACCTCCCCAGCACTGGGCCTCCCTGAAAGCTGAGTCCTACAAAGGCAGAGTCTGAGTATGCATGGAACCTCAGAGTGATCCCAGATTCACACACACGCATACTAAATGCTCAACACGTATTTGTTTTTCAGTAGCCAATTGGGAGATTGTCAATGTGGCTTTTTAAATTATACTTAAAGCATAATTTTCAAATTTGTTATCTTCTAATATCTGTGGAATATTTCAAATATAAAGAAAATATTTTTAAAATTAAGATTTCTTTATTCATTAGTAATATCTATCAAATATTTTCAAAGAAATAAACCATTATAGATTGATGGTTCTTGTCTATCTTTGTTCCTTCCTCCTTTACAGAGGGCATGCTGGGCACCCACTGCCTAACATTTCCATGTATTTAATATCATTCTGTATCATGGAGGGGAAGGTACGGGGTAGGAGTGTGGGGCAGCTGCTCACAGTGCATCCACTGTCAGGAAGCAGAGAGATGAATGCTGGTGCTCAGCTGGCTCCTTTTTTTCGGGCCAGGTTCCCAGCCCTTGGAATGGCATCGTAAGTTGGCTGTCATCATCCACTTGCCTCTGTTCCCAACCCTGTTCCAAGCTGCAGGCCTAGGCTAGCAGTGTTTTCTGGCTTTCTTTCATTGGATACAGAGGAAGAGGACTTCCCCTTCATTTCAAGTCAAGGCCAGGTGTTGATTTCTGGAATCAGTGGACACTGAATGAGCTCTGAGGTCCCAGTGACTGCTGTAGCCTGGTATTCCGCAGTTAGGGCTCCTTCCTGTTCTGTACTTGTTCTGCTATATAGCATTGTCTACCTCACTGCTGACTCTGGGCAGGTCCCTCTGAGGCCTCTTTTATGTTTTACTTGTCACTGACAGGTGTCTGAAATACAAGAGGTACTGGGCAGGGTACACTCCCTTCTCCATCCTTGTGTGTGTGATGTTTGATGTATGCATGTATACATGTGTGTCTGTGTGTTCATGTGTGGTGACCAGACGATGATACCCGGTATCTTCCTCTGGTGCTCTCCACCTTAGATTTTGACACAGGGTCTCTTTATTGAACCTGGATCATATTAATTCAGCTAGATTGTCTGGCAAAGAAACTCCAGAGATTCACCTCTCTCTGCTTTCCCAGTTTGGGAATTACAGATGCCATGCCTAACTATTTGCATGCATTCTGGGAATCTAATTTAGCTCCTCATGCTTACCCAGCAAGTACTGCACAAACTGAGCCTTTACCAGATACCTGTACCGACTTTGATCAGGACCAGACTGCTCCTGATGCCTACCAGTCAACTACCTGCTTCTATTTAATTCCCATTTTTATTTCCTTTTTTTTTCAGTCTTATTGAGTCAGGGTCTCCCTGTAGCATCAGGTGGCCTGGAACTTGCTATGTAGACCAGGCTGGCCTGATCTCACAGAGATCCACCTGCCTCCACCTCCCAAATGCTGGGATTAAAGGTGTGTACCGCAATGCCTGGTCCTATTTCGGTTTCTTTTATTTATTTGTTGTTTACTTGGTTTTTGTTTTTCCTTTTGAGTCAGGGTCTAATGTAGGCCAAACAGTCCTCAAACTCCTAAGGTAGCTAAGGATGACCTTGAACTACTGATCTTCTTGCCTCTACCTTCTGAGTACTGGAATGACTGGTGTGTGCCATCAGGCCTTGTTTATACAGTGCTGGGAATGGAAGCTGGGACTTCATGTATACTAGGCAAGCACTATGCTTCCAACTGAGCTACATCTTCTCCCTCTGCAGCTATTTATTACATAACGTTAGCACTTCGCTGTGGTTCTGTGAGGCCACGGTCGTGGTGCTAGGAGTCCATGAGCCCAGCAGGGAATAGGGCTGTCCCAGGATTCCAACAATCATGTTCTTGTGGTCCACATTTCAGAAATACATTTTGGTTGTTTTCTTTTCTTTTCTTTTCCTTTTGAGACTGGGTCTCCCTGTAGCCCCAGCTGGCCTGTAACTTGCTATGTAGATGGGGCTGGCCTCAATCTCACAGAGATTTGCCTGCCTCTGTCTCTGGAGTGACGGAATTAAAGGTGTGTGCCCCCATGCATGGCTCTGATATAAATCCTGGATAGCAGTCATGTGGAGTCTTTTCCTCAGCTTGCAGTGAGAAGAGCACTTCACAGGATTTACCACCAGACTCATGAATGCTGTCCTAAATCAGCCTCTGCCTGAGGTATGTGGCCAAACACAGCTCTCTGAGATACTTCTGGATTCTGAAAATGAGTTCACAAATGGGGCTGAGTTTTCATCATGTGATGGTTAGTCCCAATAGTCAACTTGATGAAATGTAGAATCACCATAGAAATAAACCTCTGAGCATATCTGGGAGGGAGTTTCTAGACCCGGTTAACTGAGGTGGAAAGACCCACTATCATTGTGAGTGGGACCATTCCATGGACTGGGATCCTGGGCTGAATGAAAAGGAGAAAGTGAGCTGAGTACCAACGTTCATCTTTCTTTGCTTCCTGACTGCAGATACAATGTGACCAGCTATCTCCCGCTCCTGCACATAACTTCACCACCATGATAGACTGTGAGCCAATAAACCCTTTCTTAAGTGGCTTTGGTCAGATATTTTTGCCACAGCCAGGGAGAAAAGTAACTCATACACCCCGGTGGTCTAAGACCATACCATTCTGTCACGCCTGGTTTCATGTAATACATAGGGCAGTTTCATGTAATACATGGTTTCATGTAATACATAGGGCAGTTCGGCCTAGCAGACACTTAGCATCAGCTGCTCCACATAAAATGCCTAGACAGAACTAATGTTCTGAGTTATACCAGGACAGGTGGCATATGCCCGTGGAGAGGTAGGCAACCCCTTGCAATGGTCCATCACCGTTCACATGTGGTCTCTGAAGATAAGCCCAGAGCCTCATGGGGCCTCATGCTCAGTGATGTCCCACTGAGGTCTAGTTTGATCTCAGGCATCTTCTCATGAATGCCACACGACTGCATTTTCTAAAAAACCAAGCCAGGCGCATCACTGTAATCCCAGCACTCAGAGGGCAGAGGCAGGTGGATCTCTAAATTCAAGGCCAGCAGGGTATACACAGTGAGTTCTATGCTAACTGGGCCTACAGGCAGATCCTGTCTCAAAACAAGATAAAAATGAAACCAGAAAACAACCTCCCACACCCCGAGAAAACAACAACAATCCTGAAACAACCCCCACCCCAAATCCTCTTGGTTTCTCTCATTGGTAATAATGCTGTTTTCAGTTAACCCCAAAGTTCTGGTAATTTCCATAGAAAAGTGTCAAGGTAGCTCTTGAATGATGATCACATGAAGGCAAGTTCCTGATGCACTCGCCAGCCTGGAAAATAAACAATTTCTTAAGGACAGAAAATTCCAAGCACCAAGAGTCAGAAGGTTCCAGAGTGGTGCAAATCACCCAACTGTGATGGAATCTCTGCACTCTGCTCTCCTTGCTGTTCATGCTATTGATGTCAAACTTGCATGGATAGTGGGATTGGAGATGCTGAGTGCTTGCTTACTATGGGTTTAAAAAACCTTCTAGACTGTTAAAAGAGACTGTATTCATTTTTATTTTATGTATAATAGTATTTTTCCTGCATGTAAGTATGTGACCAGATGGAGGCCAGAAGTTGGCACTGGATCCCCTGGAACTGGAGTTACAGACTGCTGTGAGTTACAATGTAGATGTAGAGAACTGAACCCTAGTCTTGTGCCAGAGCAGCAAGAGCTCTTAACTGATGAGACATCTCTTAAGAATAAAAAAAATTACATGTATATATATGTGGGTATGTGCATGTACATGTAGGTGCCTGTGGAGGCTAGAGGAGGTGGTTCAATCCCCTGGAGTTGTAGTTACAGGTAGCTGTGAGGTGTCAGATGTAGATGTAGGGAACTGATCCCAGGCCCTATACAAGAGCAGTACATGCTCTTGACTGCTGAGCCTTTTCTCCAGACCCTGTGTGATGATTAGCTTTTAATTGTCAACTTGATACTGTCTGCGGGCCTCTGGTCAATCTGAGAGAATTATCTTGGTTACATTAGTTGAAGTGGGAAGATGTGCCCACTGTGGATGACCTCATTCCCTAGGCACGGGAGTCTGAGCTATGTAAGAGAGGAGAAAGTGAGCTCGGCACTAGCATGCTGGGATTGTGAGCCAAATGAACCCTTTCTCCCTTTAGGTACTTCTGTTAAGTGTATTTTATCACAACAGGAAAGGAAACAAACACCATCTGTGAGGTCCTGGGTTCAATCCCAGTAGTACCAGAAAACAAAAATCAATGACTGCGGTTGGATTGTTGAGGGAGTCATTGCACATGCCTGTAATCTCAGGACTCAGAAACCAGAGCAGGATGATCAGAAGTTCAAGACCAGCCTGGAATACCTTTTGGAAATAGTGCCTCAAATGCAAAACAAAACCAAACAAAGCACTCCTGTGGCCAACATGATGACTGTAAATCCAGGGCTTTCTAGATGAATCTGGGTCAAATGGAAGTTTAGGAAATATGTTTGCTTAATTTTTTTCATATTTGATAAATAGCATCTTACTAGGTTCTACAATTCTAAACTAGGATGAGAGAGAAGGTTCAATAAGAGTGCTTGCTGTGTAAACATGAACATCTGAGTTAAAATCCCCCAGCATCCATATGAAAATGAGTGTGGCGGTGTGCATCTATAACCACAGCATCATGGGAAGCATAGACAGAAGGATTGCTGGGACTTGCTGGCTACCAGCCAAGCTCCAGGTTCAGTGGGAGACCCTGACTCAAAGGAATCAACCAGAGAACATGAGATCAGGATACCTGATATCCTCCTCTGGCCTGCATGAATATGCTCAGACCCATGTACCTCCTCCACAACTGTTCATATAAAATGCATACACATGCACCTTTTTTTGTGGTAAGGTCCTCCTATAACCCTAGCTGGCCTGTAACTTGCTATGTAGATGGGGCTGGCCTCAATCTCACAGAGATTTGCCTGCCTCTGTCTCTGGAGTGACGGAATTAAAGGTGTGTGCCCCCATGCACGGCTCTGATATAAATCCTGGATAGCAGTCATGTGGAGTCTTTTCTTCAGCCTGCAGTGAGAAGAGCACTTCACAGGATTTACCACCAGACTCATGAATGCTGTCCTAAATCAGCCTCTGCCTGAGGTATGTGGCCAAACACAGCTCTCTGAGATACTTCTGGATTCTGAAAATGAGTTCACAAATGGGGCTGAGTTTTCATCATGTGATGGTTAGTCCCAATAGTCAACTTGATGAAATGTAGAATCACCATAGAAATAAACCTCTGAGCATATCTGGGAGGGAGTTTCTAGACCCGGTTAACTGAGGTGGAAAGACCCACTATCATTGTGAGTGGGACCATTCCATGGACTGGGATCCTGGGCTGAATGAAAAGGAGAAAGTGAGCTGAGTACCAACGTTCATCTTTCTTTGCTTCCTGACTGCAGATACAATGTGACCAGCTATCTCCCGCTCCTGCACATAACTTCACCACCATGATAGACTGTGAGCCAATAAACCCTTTCTTAAGTGGCTTTGGTCAGATATTTTTGCCACAGCCAGGGAGAAAAGTAACTCATACACCCCGGTGGTCTAAGACCATACCATTCTGTCACGCCTGGTTTCATGTAACACATAGGGCAGTTTCATGTAATACATAGTTTCATGTAATACATAGGGCAGTTCGGCCTAGCAGACACTTAGCATCAGCTGCTCCACATAAAATGCCTAGACAGAACTAATGTTCTGAGTTATACCAGGACAGGTGGCATATGCCCGTGGAGAGGTAGGCAACCCCTTGGCAATGGTCCATCACCGTTCACATGTGGTCTCTGAAGATAAGCCCAGAGCCTCATGGGGCCTCATGCTCAGTGATGTCCCACTGAGGTCTAGTTTGATCTCAGGCATCTTCTCATGAATGCCACACGACTGCATTTTCTAAAAAACCGAGCCAGGCGCATCACTGTAATCCCAGCACTCAGAGGGCAGAGGCAGGTGGATCTCTAAATTCAAGGCCAGCAGGGTATACACAGTGAGTTCTATGCTAACTGGGTCTACAGGCAGATCCTGTCTCAAAACAAGATAAAAATGAAACCAGAAAACAACCTCCCACACCCCGAGAAAACAACAACAATCCTGAAACAACCCCCACCCCAAATCCTCTTGGTTTCTCTCATTGGTAATAATGCTGTTTTCAGTTAACCCCAAAGTTCTGGTAATTTCCATAGAAAAGTGTCAAGGTAGCTCTTGAATGATGATCACATGAAGGCAAGTTCCTGATGCACTCGCCAGCCTGGAAAATAAACAATTTCTTAAGGACAGAAAATTCCAAGCACCAAGAGTCAGAAGGTTCCAGAGTGGTGCAAATCACCCAACTGTGATGGAATCTCTGCACTCTGCTCCTCTTGCTGTTCATACTGTTGATGTCAAACTTGCATGGATAGTGGGATTGGAGATGCTGAGTGCTTGCTTACTATGGGTTTAAAAAACCTTCTAGACTGTTAAAAGAGACTGTATTCATTTTTATTTTATGTCTAATAGTATTTTTTCTGCATGTAAGTATGTGACCAGATGGAGGCCAGAAGTTGGCACTGGATCCCCTGGAACTGGAGTTACAGACTGCTGTGAGTTACAATGTAGATGTAGAGAACTGATCCCAGGCCCTATACAAGAGCAGTACATGCTCTTGACTGCTGGGCCTTTTCTCCAGACCCTGTGTGATGATTAGCTTTTAATTGTCAACTTGATACTGTCTGCGGGCCTCTTGTCAATCTGAGAGAATTATCTTGGTTACATTAGTTGAAGTGGGAAGATGTGCCCACTGTGGATGACCCCATTCCCTAGGCACGGGAGTCTGAGCTATGTAAGAGAGGAGAAAGTGAGCTCGGCACTAGCATGCTGGGATTGTGAGCCAAATAAACCCTTTATCCCTTTAGGTACTTCTGTTAAGTGTATTTTATCACAACAGGAAAGGAAACAAACACCATCTGTGAGGTCCTGGGTTCAATCTCAGTAGTACCAGAAAACAAAAATCAATGACTGCAGTGGGATTGTTGAGGGAGTCATTGCACATGCCTGTAATCTCAGGACTCAGAAACAAGAGAAGGATGATCAGAAGTTCATTCACCAGCCTGGAATACCTTTTGGAAATAGTGCCTCAAATGCAAAACAAAACACTCCTGTGGCCAACATGATGACTGTAAATCCAGGGCTTTCTAGATGAATCTGGGTCAAATGGAAGTTTAGGAAATATGTTTGCTTAATTTTTTTCATATTTGATAAATAGCATCTTACTAGGTTCTACAATTCTAAACTAGGACTAGAGAGAAGGTTCAATAAGAGTGCTTGCTGTGTAAACATGAAGATCTGAGTTAAAATCTCCCAGCATCTATATCAAAATGTGTGTGGCTGTGTGCATCTATAACCACAGCATCATGGGAAGCATAGACAGAAGGATTGCTGGGACTTGCTGGCTACCAGCCAAGCTCCAGGTTCAGTGGGAGACCCTGACTCAAAGGAATCAAGCAGAGAACATGGGATCAGAATACCTGATATCCTCCTCTGGCCTCCATGAATATGCTCAGACCCATGTACCTCCCCCACACCTGTTCATATAAAATGCACACACATGCACCTTTTTTTGAGATAAGGTCCTTCTATAGCCCTGCCTGGCCTGTAACTTGCTAAGTATACCAGGCTGGCCTTAATCTCACAGATTTCCTCCTGCCTGTGCCTCTGGAGTGCTGGGATTAAGGGCATGTACCACTGAATTTAGCCATACACATTTACTTCTAAAATAAATTCCTACTGATGAATGCATTAATAATTGGTTTACCATGAAGAAACATGAATGAATATACACACCCTGTGCTTATCAGTCCTTTGAAGCAAATAATGCCTTTAATTAGAGGTCTGTAACTTATAAGAACATGGCAGTTTTAACAGAAAAGCAAGGACTGGGAATACAGATTGGCAGTAAAGTGCTTGCCTGGCATGCATTAGGCAGTAGATTCAATTCTCAGCACCTCAAGGAGCAAAGAAGGAAAGCTAGTGCTTTGGGAGGTTACCACAGCTTTTATCCCATTACGTTATTCAAGCATTTAATCACTTCTGCTAGGGCTATGTATAAAAATGTATATGTATACAAAGGAGAAGTACTTTTAAAAATCACTTCCTATCTTTTAATAAATACAATACAAACCTTTTAAATACTAAGCCTTTGTATTATGATCATATGCAAATTTTATTGCTACTAGAAGAGAGCACAAATTCATCTTACAGAAAACAAACATAGTAGGGTCTGGAGAGGTTGGTAGAGTGCTTGCCAAGCAGGCATGAAACCCTGGTTTTCTCCCCCAGCACTGCAGAAACCGGGTATTGTGGCATATGCTTGGAATGCCAGGACTCAAAGGAGGAGGCAGGAGAATCAAGGTTATCCTCAGTTTGATGCCAACTTGGGCTACATGAGCTCCTGTCTAAAGGAAGGAGGGAAGGATGGAAAGAAAGAAAGGAAAAGATACAATGAATTCAATTTTTTTCTTGTCCCTTCTCTTGAGTTTTTGAGAGAATTAATGCTTTGTAAACTTACTGGATATGACATAAAATCAAATAAATTCTTTGTTTAAAACCCTCAATGTCTGGAGACTGCCATGAATGGGCCACTTTACCATAATGGAGCTTGACTCCTTTGCTGGAGAATGAAAGGCCAGGGACATTAAGCATGACAAATGCATCTTATTCCAATACAGCTGCTAAATGCAGTCATAATAACTTCAACCATTAGTTATTAGGTTTGTATAAAATTTAAGGGACCGGGCTGGGAAAATGGCTCATTCGGTAAAGTGTTTGTAGTGCATGTGTGAGATGACCTGAGTTCAATCCCCAGAACATGTATATAAAAGCTGGGTGTGGCAGGTTATGCCTGCGGCGACAGAAGGATCCCAGGGGTTTTCTGGGCAGCCAGTCAAGCCATGGCAAACTTCAGGTTTAGTGAAGACTGTAAGGTACGACTGAAAGGAAACCCCCCAGCAGTTTCAGGATTCAGGACTGACAGACACCTTGGTGACTCCAGCCAAACTTCCAGAATCCACAAGCATCTGTGAAAAGGGACTGACTTTTGCAGCTTCCTGGCCAGATAGATTTCCTGATACCCCGTGTTGACTTATCTCCTCCACACATCAGAACTCAGAAGGACTGACAGACACCTTGGCAACTCTGGCCAAACTTCCAGAGTCCACAAGCATCTGTGAAAGGGGACTGCTTCCTGGACAGATGTTTACTGTTTCTTCTGAACATCAATCAGATGTTATGGGGATTTCCTCTCCATAAAAGGCCTACTGACCAGACAGGCTTTGGACAGCTTCCTCATTTCCTGAGCCCAGTCCCCAAAGATGACAGGGTAGTCTCCTCATCTCGACCCGGAGAAGCTAAGCTGGGCTAGTTTTCTCATTTCCCGAGCCCAGGGAATGCCAGCCTGGTCCTCCAGTCTGGTCCCCCAGCCCGGTCCCCCAAGATGAGCGGGCTAGTTTCCTCATTTTTGACCTGAGGAGCGACCCCCTCCCTTTAATAAACGTCCTGTTAATTCCCAAGCCAGAGTCTCTTGGCCATTTCTGCTGGGTCTCGCGAACCAAATCTTACATATGGTGCTGAAACCCAGGATATGATAGAAAGCTGGGCATCTTGGTGCATACTTTTAATTTCAGCACTGAGAGGCAGGTGGCTCTTTGTAAGGCCAGCCTGGTCTACACAGTGAGTTCTAGGCCAACTGTGACTTCAGGGAGACCCTGTCTCAAAACCAAAACAAAATGACAACATAAATAATAGCAATAAAACACTACGGTGGAGAGGGATAGAGGAAGGAGGCTCAGTGTGAGCCTCTAGCCTCCAGGCACGCACACGTGAGCATGTGCACCTTCCCCGGGCACACACACCAAGAGGAGGAAAAGGCAGTGTGGCATCTGTCGTCTCTAGGACAATATGCAACCTGTTCATATTTCATAAATATCTTTTAGGTCTGGAGTCACAGTTCAGTGATAGAGCATGTGCTTAGCATGCATGAGACAGACTCCAGATTCAGATCCCAGGATCAAAATCCTAATCCTACTCTTTAAAAAGTTGTGATAATATTTACCATTTTAATCATTGTAAATGTGCTGCCTGGTGGTGTTAAGTGCATCCCACTGCTGTGTAACCATGAACCAGCCACAGAACTCTTCATCTTGTGAAACTGAAGCTCTGTCCCCATTAAGTATCAGTTACCACTTCTCCATGCCCAGCAACTGGCAGCCACCATCTACTGTCTATCTCCAAGAATCTGATGACTCTAGGTCCTTCATACGCCTAGACTCATACAGAATAAATACCTTTAAAAATAAATATTAAAGGGGCAGGAGGTAGCTCAGTTGGTAAGGTCCTTCATATGCCTAGACTCATACAGAATAAATATCTTAAAAAAAATAAATATTAAGGGGGCAAGAGGTAGCTCAGCTGATAAAGTGCTTGCTGTGCAAGCATGAACCTGCAGTTCAGAGCCCTGGCACCCATGTAGAATGCTGGGTGTAGGGGAGTGTTCTTATAATCCCGGCACTGGGAGGTAGACAAGCAGACCTCTGGAGCTTGTTGGCCAGCTAGCCTAGCTAATCAGCAAGTTCCAGGTCTCAGTGAGAGACCCTGTCTCAAAACACAGGGTGGCTAGTTCTAGTGGAATGACACCCAAAGTTGTCTTTTGGTCTCTACAAATGTGTGCAAAAGTGTATGTGCACCTACGCACATATGTACACCCATACACAAACACAACACCTGCTGAATACACACACAAATGTTAAATGCACTATACATGAAAATATGAATAGAAATAACACATTTGACAGGAAATAGCTCTTTATAGTTCCCATAGGGGGTAGGAACCGGGATGGCGGAAGTGGGAGTGGAATTCAGGGATGGCTCCCTGCAGTGGCCATCAGGGCCTGTGGCTGCAGCCCAGAGAAGAGGAAGAGGTGGCAGGAACCAGGATCAGATCCAGCCTGCAGAAAGGAAAATAAAGGGCCTCGTGCAGGGTGATGGCTGCTTCACACAGAGACTTCACTGGGAAGAGTGGACACTGGAAGCTACTGACAGCTTCCTCTTTTGATTAGGTTGTAGGAGAAGTGGCCACATGCTGACTGTACTCAAACCACACTTCCTTCCTGTCAAACAGCCAGTAATAAATAACACTTGACACAAACCAGCAGGACGCTGGGGCCAGTCTGCCATCCCTGCAGTCTGCCCCAGCAGTAACCAAAGGAAAGGTTTATTCTTTGGTGGAATAAGGAATAATTTTTTTCCCTTAAAGCAAAGCAATTTAAATGAAAATACTTTTGGTTTTGAAATTGCTTTGTGTATAAGAATTAGGTTAAGAAACTGGGGACATTTATAGTAGAAGACAGCTCTTCAAGAAATTACAGTCATTGGTTGGAGATGGAACTCACTTGATAGAGTGCATGAAGCTCTGGGTTCGATTCCTAGCACTGCATAAACCAGACATGGTGGCACACACCAGTAATCCCAGTGTTTGGGAGGTGGAAGCAGGAGGCTCAGGTTTAAAGTAATTCTTGGCCACATAAAGAGTTTGAGGCCAGCCTGGGCTGCATGTGAACCAGAGGGGTGGAGGTTTTGCTATTACCTTATCCTGAATATTTTGACAAGCACTAAATCATCATATTCTAAAAGGCACATTGAATGTTTGCATGCCTGGGTATGCATGCACATGTATCACCTGTGTGCAGCATCACAGATCTGAGAGGCAGGAGCTGTACTGGCCAACTATGCTGCTGGAGCAGTATCAGGTTGGAACTAGACAGTTGTCTGAACCAAGCCAGACAGAGGAGCACCTAGACATCACCTTCAAGGGAATCTCCAAGGACTTGGACCCATTCATGGGCTTTTCTTTCTCCTTGTAGGAATGTGCTTTAGGTTGGCACAGACATTCTTTATGTTATATTCTTAAATATTAGACCTGGAAATTCATCCATGAATATTTTGTGTGTGTGTGTGTGTGTATGTGTGTATGAACACATGCACAAATGCATGTCATGTGGAGGCCAGAGGTCAGCTTCATGTGTCATTCCTCAGGTGTTGTCCACCTTGATTTTTGAGATAAGGTCTCTCACTAGCCTCAAACTCACCAAGTAGGCTAGGCTGGTTAGCAAGCCCCAAGGATCTGCCTGTCTCTACCTCCTTCCAGTGCTGGAATCACAAACACATACCACCATACCCAGCTTTTTACAGGTGTTCTGGGGACCCAAACTCAGGTCCTCATTTGTGTCATAAGAACTTCACTGATTTAGGCATCTCTCTAGGCCTCATGAATACTTTCTGTACCGATAAAAGTTGTTAGGACTTAGTATATGATACTAGCTTGAAGGTTCAAATAAGCATACATGTTGAACATGTGAATTTTTCCAAGAATTTATGCAGACTGGATGACTCTAAACTAGAAAAGATGTTCTACCCTCAACTCCTCCACCAGATGCACATATTCATTTTCTCTTTGTGTCAATCATAAATTTATGCCACTATAACCACCACACAAACCACTTGAACAATAAATACAAAGTCTAAGGGAGAAAATGAGGGTTAGATTGTTAAGCTAGCCTTTCAGAAGGTCAGTGTCTCTCCTTTGCTTTCTCCAGGACCCGAAAGTACAGATTTTTGGAGAAAGAGAGAATAAACGTTAACCCAGGTCTTCAGGTGAAAGTTGCCTTTGGCTAGCTGAGGTTGGCACCCAGTTCTGAATGAAGGGGAGATATCCATGTGCTTTTGCTATTATTCGTACAGATCCCTAGTGTTTAGAGCTGGCTTGATTTTCTTTCCCATTGAGAGTCATAAAAGGAGGCAGGGCCAAGATGAATAATTAGATTGATACTTGCTTAGTCAAAGCATATTAAATAAAAATATTCTAACTACAAAGTATGGGGAAATAGCAAAAGCACAAGCTATCGTTAAGTGACAGTGATTGCATGTACGCACGTGTGTGTTACCATGTGCTCCTGTGTGTTTGTGTGTGTGCCTGTGTGTGTGCCTGTGTGAGTGTCAGGTATGTTCATGTGCTTATGTTTATGTGTGTGCGGCTGCATGTGTTTATGGAGGCTAGAAGTCAATTCCGGGTGTCACTCCTCACTGCTCTTGTATTTTGAAACAGCATCTCTGAGTGTCCCTGAACTCACCAAGGCTCGGCTTGCTGACCAGTGACCAGATCCGTCTGTCTCTGCAGTCTCCCTAGTGCCGGGATTACAAGCACAGCCACAAGTCCAACTTTTTAAACATAGGTTCTAGGGATTGAACTCAGGTCTTTGTGCTTACAAGGCAAGCACTTTTCCAACTGAGCCATTTCTCCAGCCCATGATTATTTTCATCCAAATATTGATTTTGAGATGTGAGCTAAATGTTGTTCCAGAGACTCAGGCAGAAACTGAAAATGAGGAGTATGTCCACAAGTTCAAGTCGCCCTTACAGGAGTGCGTCTATAAAAAGCTGATGTGTCTCCAAATTGACCTTGAGTTTGGGACACAGGAACAAAATGTTCCCCCTAACAACTGGCTTTTGAAACTTGTCCTGAAGATGAACCTGTAGCCAGTACACTGGTTCTGACACTGCTGTGGCTGGTTCTCAGCGTCTCACAGAAGGGCTCGGAATCATCACAGAACCAGCTGAACTTGACTGTCTTCTGTGCCATCAAACTTCCCTGTCAGTGCTGGTTGAAGAGGGCACATTCCCATGCTGCCCAGCAGCTTTAAAAGCCAGGCAGAACATCAGATCCTGACCTTGGCCATTCCCACACCTAACATGAGACATGAAGTTCACTACCTGTATTAGTTACCTGACAAATGCAGCTTAAGGAAGGCTTACTTTGGCTCACAGTTTGAGGATGCAGTTCATTACTGCAGAGAAGGCATCGTGGCAGGAGGGTGAGGCAGCTGATCACAACGCATCCACCGTCAAAAAGCAGAGAGAGATGAATGCTAGAACTCAGCTCACTTTCGCCTTTTGATTCAGTTCAGGACCCCAGCCCATGGGACTGTGCTGCCTACATTTAGGGTGAGTCTTCTCACCTCAATTAACTCAATCTAGAAATTCCCTCACAGATATACTTCAAGTTTTGTTTCCAAGGTGATTCTAAATCCTACCAAATGGAAAAGACTAACATCACAAGTTATCTATAGCATGCTAGCCAATTGGTCTTCTATGGTAGCTTGGTGCAGGGAAGACGGGATGATGGGAAAACACCTGGTCAATGGACAGGCTCCGGATTGCAGCTAGCTGCAAGGTACCTTTTTTTTTTTTTTTTTTTGAGGCAGGGTACCATGTAGCCCAGGCTGGTCTTGAACTCACTCACGTACCTGAATTTTCATCTTGCTCCTCTACTTCCCGAGTGCTGGGATTCCACTCAGTCAAAAGATACTGTTGCAGAAATTTCAGTGCAAGATGTGCTGACCCAATCTTATCAGAACTATGAAAATGGAATGATATAAAATGTCTACATCTAATATAAGCATGTTATCTATATGATTAGGAAGAATGAGATTTGTATTTTTATCTAGCACTTTCACCTCCTTTTTTTGGGACAGAGTCTCTCAGTGAACCTGAAGCCCCTCAATTCCACCAGGCTGGCTGGCTGGTCAGTGAGCTCTAAGGATCCTCCTGTCTCTGTCTCCCCAGTGCTGAGGATACAGATGCACAGTTGACTTTTTTGTGGGTGGTGGGCATCCAAACTCAGACTTTCACGTTTGTGTAGCAAGTGCTTTACCCACTGAGGTATCTCCTGGCCTCAAGATTACCTTATTTAACAAGCCAAGATGGTCAGGTTTGTCTAGTTACAAATTATAGTGTCAGGCTACAGAGGGACACAGAACTGCCAGTCCTCTGCACCCTGGGATGCTGTGTTTGACTTAGAGATGTTGGATAGACCCTGGAATGTAACTTTCCTTATTTACAGAGACTGTCAGAGTGCATTTTAGCAGCAGCTCTTAAGCCTCGAAAGTTGTTTATGGGTATTTGGCAAATGTTCTCATGGCATTTTATCTCAGTAAGGAAAACTTACAACAGTCAGATCCAGACACCAAAAAATGTGGATGATGAATGTGAACAAGGCAACTTTGTGACCTAACAGAAGACAGACCGAAGACAGACCGAGATGCTAACCAGTCTTCAGAGAAGCTCTGACCACATCACAGTCGTTCTTCCCCAAAAGATCCCACAATAAGAAAGCTAAATGAAGAACTTCAACTTAGATCCTCAACTTCTGACAATTTTGCTCCAAAATGTTGTATGTATAAAGGGCGAATCCACCTGTCTTGGTTGGCTTGACACAGCCTTGAGTCATCTGAGAACCTGTGGGCATGTCTGTGGGGGATTATCTTGATGAAGAAGGACCTACTCTACTGTGGGTGGTACCATCCCCAGGCAGATGGTCCTGGACTCTCTTCAGAGAGCTAGCTGAAAGCCAACAGGCATGCCGTTGGGCAAGCCACATCCTCCATGACTCCTGCTGGGTTTCCTTGGTTGTGAAGTGAGTTCCTTGGTCACAAGTAATGCTGTGTAGACTTCCCAGACTCTAGAACTATGAGTTAAAGTAAACTTCTATTTTCTATAACTCACTGAGTCTCAAGCAACATAAAATCGACTGAGATAGCATCTGTCACATTAACTATTCAAGAAATAAACCAATGAATTGAATGCCAAATAAAAAATTCACCCAAATGATACACTGGATCATCAAGTTGGCTGAGGATTCACGGGGAAGATTTTAGGGGAATACCTGTTCAACTATGCTCTGAACTACTAGCACATGATTTGGATTGAATGTAGTATAGACAGATCTGAGAAGGTAAATGTAGCTAAAGAGACACCATGTAAAGGGCAGAAAGTCTTGGGAAGGTGCTGGGTGCTACCAGAATGTTTGGAGGAAAAAAGAGCATGTTTATATTTTTGAAAGATTTAAAAAAACCTATTATGCTATTATAAACAGTAACTCAATTAAGTAAACTGTTTAGCTGAATTTTTCACTCTGAACACAAATGAAGGACATTATGTGGAAAATAGCTTGGGGGAGGCCTCAAGGAGGTGGTGGATATTTGTTTCAAGCAGCTAAGACTGATGTCCACATTATAAGGCATGTTGTTTTTGCCAGTTTAATAAACCAATTTTTTTCCTCAGCCCATAATCCTTGCTTACGAGGAAAGGTTTAAAGAGAGGAAAAAAAATAATTCTCAAACTAGGAAGTTACTGTTCCCTGCCCCTCTGACTTGACAGATTGCTGCGTTTGCCCACTTGTAGGAAGTAGCTATCTGATTTCACAATGTGCAGTGGGTGGGATTTGAAAGGAGGGGTTCACATTTTAGATTCTTGGGGTCCTTATAGAGCTTAATCTGAGGAGATAACGAAGACAGAAAGGGTTGAGAGGGAGAAAGAGAAGAATTAACAGACTCCTTCCACAATGCTTGTGAGAAAACAGAGACTGGAATGGCATGGGGACAAGAATACATAAATGATGGGCTGGGGCAATGCTTAGTGGGTAAACCACTTGTTGCACAAGCATGAGGATTTGAATTTGTAAAAACTATATGTGGTAGCATGTTTCTATAATTCCAGCACCTCTGTGGTGAGAGGGGATACAGAGATAGGGAAACCCTGAAAGCTCAAGGGCCAGCTGGCCTAGTACACTCAGTGGTTCAACAAGAGACCCTGTCAAGTAAGTGGAAGGCAAGGACTGATGCCCAAGGTTTTCTGCTGAACTCTACACAGGCACTGTGATATGCCCACACAGGCACCAGAGAGAGAGAGAGAGAGAGAGAGAGAGAGAGAGAGAGAGAGAGAGAGAGAAGACAGAAAAAGAGAATACATAAGTCCCTAAAAATGTGACAGGTAACAGGCTAATAAAACCTATTTTTAGCAAGAATGTAAGAGAAATAAGAATTACACATCACAGGCAGGTGTGTAAATGCACATAACTAAGAGAACAGCTTGGCACTGCATGCTAACAACAAGTCTGCTATGATCTGCAATTCCTTTTCTAGGTATATGTCCAGATTATGTGTCCCAGGGCTGTGTGCAAAGTTATATAAGAGTGGTGATGATCACAGCAAAAAATAGTGAAATCAACCCATAATCCATTAGTAGTTGAGAGGATAAGAAAATGTAATCACAAGTCATCAAAGAAATGCAAATTAAAACTACTTGTGAGGGGCTGGAGAGATGGCTCAGAGGTTAAGAGTACTGGCTACTCTTGCAGAGGATCCGGGTTCAATTCCCAGCACCCACATGGTAGCTAACAACTGTCCATAACTCCAGTTCCAGCAGATCTGACACCCTCTTCTGACTTCCAAGGGCACTGCATGACATGGGTGCATTTACATGTATGAAGTCAATACACTCATACATATAAAATAAAAATTAAAAAAAAAATCTACTAGTGAATGACAGTCACAAGGAAACAAAAGGCCAGTGAGGATGTGGACCAAAGGGAGCAATTTGTTATACACTGCCAATAGGACTGTGAACTAGTCCAGCCACTGTGGAAATCAGTATGGAAATTCCTATAAAAAACTAAAAATACATCTACCATATGGCCTAGCTATTCGACTCCTAGATATTTACTCAAACCATTCCAAGGCAACATGTCACAGGGAAACGTTCACATTAATAGTTATTGTAGCACTGTACACAACAGCTAAGTTATGCAACAAACCTAGGTGTTCAACAATAGAAGGATGGGTAAGGAAAATGATGTATACCGTCCCTTGATCACCAGACAGAGAGAAATCAGTCTGGACCTGGGATGGAAGCTTCCTCCCTGCTGGCTAGCCCTCACAGGACCAGAAGGTGCTATGCAGGTGCTGGGGGAAAACTGTCATGCTGGGAACTTGCATTCAACACTATTGACCAGGCTGGCAAGATGTGCCCACTGGTGTAATAGTGGCAAGTTAGTTACAGGGGTAACCAATGGCTTTCTGATTGGATTTGAGGCCCACTCCACAGAATGGAATTCACTTTTGATGTTGTAAACCTAGTCAAAAGCCCCTGACTGTAAAGGTCATAGGTCCTAGTAGGTAAGCTACTGCTATTGTTTTGCTAAATTCACAGGATGTGCCCATCTAATTGCCTTCTAAATAGCCGTATTTATGCCCATATATCAGTGCTACTCTTGGTTTGAGATAGAGAAGATTCTTTATGCAGAGTCTGACAAATGGTCAAAGTACTGAAAACAAGTGACTGTTGAATGCTCTGACATAAATGGAACTTTTACATTACTTATAGGAACAACTTTTACAATATGGACATTTTAACCTTGCAACCAAAAAAGTTACTATTTATAATATAAACAAATTCACTGAGCCATATGCTTCTCTTCTGACCGGGGCATATGACCTTAATCCCTCAGGATCTCTCCTTGTACTTCACCTAACATAGTATATGAATGTGGGTGTGCATGCTGAAAGCAGTGTGCTTTCCTCATTGCAAACAATGAGAGAAATTGAGTGTGTGTGACATTTTTGGCCTAGGGATCAAAGGGCAAGATTCTCTGGTAATATAAGGGTGGGTCCTGCTTTCTACTTCCCCATTTCATGCTGGAGATACTGTTTCAATAAGACTGAGCAAAGTCCTAGGCTGAGAGCATGGCTTTGAGAGACCCCTAAAGGAGCAGGTGCTCAGCAGTTGGGTTCACACTTGGCTCCATGAATGCTGAGTCAAGCTATTTCTGTTTTTAAGCAAGACTATAATATGGCTTAGAAACCCCCTCCTAGGCTCAGGAAATATTGAGGAAGAAGGCACACAAAGAATGTAAGAGCTGGAGGAAGCTGGGGAAGTGGTATGAAATGCTGACTTGGAGATATGATGTGGCTGTTACCTTCTTGGACTCCAAGAAGCTGTGATTATCTGCACAGATTTATATTAGTGTTTGGTCATGGAGTAGGGAGGAGCTCAAGAGGCCCACCCCTCCCTGAGAAGCTACAGGCAGTTAATGGTTGATAGGAGAGGAAAAGACACTTTCTTAGTGGTGTAGCCACTGGCAAGTTGCCCATGCCCCTTTAAGCTACCCTAATGAAACTCATCGAATATCACAGGTGCGTGTGCATGCGAAGGTAGAGGGGAAGCTAGCGGGGAAGAGGAAGGGGATCAATCAATGGGAGTGAGAGAAGAGAGCATACAGCAGTGAATATGATCAAAATAAATATGTATGACAATCCCATGGAAAACCCCATTATTATGTGTAATTAATATATTAAGAAGAACATTAAAGCAAAGAAAATGTAATATATATATATAATGGAATTTTTTCAGTCATAAAGAAGAACAAGGTCTTGTCACCTATAGAAAAAGATATGCAACTGGGATGTGTGTTTATGTGTTGTTGTATGCATGTGTTTTGTGGTATATATGCATGTGTTTATGTGTGGAAGCCAGAGAAGAACGTCGAAGTCTTCCTCTATCTCTTTCCGCCCTGAGATAGTCTCTCACTGCACCTGGGTCTTGCCGTTTTCTGCTAGGCTGTCTGGCCAACGAGCTTCAGTAACCCTCCTGTCTCTGCCTCTCCCATTACTGGGTACAGGTGAATGTGGCTGTGCCTAGCTTTTGTTTGTGGATCCTAGGGATTTGAACTCTGGTCCTAATACTTTTGTAGCAAGTGCTGTTACCTACTTAAGCATTTCTCCAGCCCTATATGTGTATTTCTTAATTTTAATAACAACAATAATAATAATGTGTATATGTGAATATCTGTGTGCATTTATGTGCACATGTGTGCAAGAGTCCATGGAGGCCAGAAGAGGGCATCAGATCCTCTAGAGCTTGAGTTACAGTCTAGAGCTTGAGTTACAGGTGGTTGTGAATTGCCCATTGTGTGTGCTGAGAACTGAATTTGGGTCATCTGCAAGAGCAGCTGTGCTCTTAACCAATGAGCTATCTCTCCAGCTCTTTGTTTCTTAACCTTTCACATCCTATGATGTCTTGCTGGTTCACTCTGTGAACTCACCTGTCTCCAAGGAAGACATCAGACAGGTTTATAAATGTGGGAAAGTTCAGGTTGTTCAAAACAGGATAGGCATGGATGGGGATAAGCAAGGTGTCATCTCCCTGAAATTAGTGAGAAAAAGTCAAATTTAATGTCAGAAAAATTATCATTTTGAAAAATAAACTTTTTGTCATCGTTAAAGAGTTCCCTTGAGAAACTTCAATTCTTAATCATAACATTAAAAACACTGCACTGCTTCTGTGTATGTGTATGTATGTGTGTAGGTACATGTGCATGGTTTGTTCATATGGAAGTCAGAAGACAACTTTCAGGTGCCATTTCTCAGGTACCACCCACAATTTTGTTTTTGAGACAGGGTTTCTCACTGGCCTGGAACTCACCAAGTAGGCTAGGCTGGCCGGCCAGTGAGCTCTGGGGATCCTCTTGTCTCTGCCTCCCCATCCCTGGGATTACAAGTAGGCATCCCTGCTGGGGGTCCCAGCACTCAGGACCAGCCCGAGGGGAACCGAAGGAGCTCTGCCGTGGGGGAGGAGGCGAGTAGGCACGGAGTCAACAACAGATTTGGGGAGTTGAGCAGAAAGCCAGCAGTGGTGGTCTGCTGCAAACTCATTTAGTCAAGAAAGAACAGAGAGTCTTATAGGTCTTGTTAGCCAATAGCCTTATGGGGTAGGGTCCTGACTACAGCCAAGTGTAGTTTGTTCACAGGTGGGTCAGGTGCTGGGCAGAAACTGGCTTCACAACCAACCGGTGTGGAGCACCACACCCACGAGAGCCATTCCTCCATTCCTCCTGACAGGTAGCCTAGCTAGGCCCACCCTGAATTATGCCCAACACACACTATGTCCACCATTTTTAAATGGGTTTTGGGAATCAAACTCAGGTCCTTATGCTTGCAAGACAAGTACTTTACCACCTGAGCTGTTTCTCCAGCCCAAGAAATACTAAGTTTCTTGGCAATAAACAAAGTATAGAAGATTTTTAAGTATACCTCATTGGAATAATGTTTGCTATTACCTGAGAAAGCCAAAGGTAATGATTCTCTCAGGTAGGTACAAAAATAAGGATCTATCTGCTTCTAGTTGAAAATGTTATAAGGAAAGGCATCATTTAGAGGACCAAGAGAAAAGCAACCAACACAGAACTGCCCAGTCTACACAGCACAGAAAAGAAAGCAGCTTAGTGGAAAGAGATCTGGAGACTGATTCTAGTTTGGCATGATAAGTGGCTTTTGGAAAGGCATGACCCTCTCCAGGTTTCTTTGGTCTTTTGCAAAGTGGAGATAATCATACTTTTCCTTAAGGGGATCTTTAAACATTGAAGCAGATGGTGGACAGACTTTAAACATAGAAAGTATTGCATCAATATAAAATACCACTATTAGCCTTGTGGCAGGAAATGCGCCCAGAGTGCCTCACCCTGGCTTCTTGACTCTAGCTGAGGCCACAGAACTGAGTGTGAAGGCTACAAAATATTTGGCAATGGTAAGAGATTTCAAAATGTGCAATGACAAATAATGAATTTAAAATCAAATGTGTGGTGAATCTGATATGTTTCTAGCAATACTGGCCCCTGTGATGTCACTGTAGCCTTGGTTCTGAACCACAACAGGTGCCCTTTGCAGTGGACATGGCCTCACACCAAAGAATGCCAGTTGACGCTGCCTGAAACGCCTCAGCTCAGATTCAGCACTACTGAACGTTATAAATTATGGAGTTTTTAGTGTCCATATACAGTATTCTTCTCTTGGAACTGGGAGATGGCTTAGTGATTAAGAATACTTTTTGTTCTTTCAGATTTGATTCCTAACACCCTTTTCTGATCCCCATGGGCACTGGACATGGTTACATCTACCTATGTGCAAGCAATATACACACACAATATACACACAATAAAAATAACAAAAATATTTAAAAGAGTAAAATAAAGAGGAAGAGCTAATATTCTTAAAGGGAGGGACTCTAGACAGAGTGGCTAGACCCCAGTGAATAAACGTGCACTGAGGGACATCTGAGGAAACTAACTTGACATGACAGGCTTAACAAAAATGACAGAATGTATGAATTCCAGTGGAGGGGTGGCTAGGGGAGGGTGCTAATGGGGTTGGGGATGTAAAGATGATTAAGATGTTCTGTATGAAATACACAAAAATTCAATAAAAATTTACAAAAAATAAAGTATTCTGCTCTTATAGAACAAATGGTTTAATTATGGGAAACAAAAACTTTGTATTTTCCTTTTGTCATTCCTCAGCATGTATCAAATTAGTGTATCTTTGGATTGTATTATGTTGGAAAGTTTGATTTTTAAATTTTATTGCGTGTGTATGTGAATGGATGTGTGCAGTTTATGAACACATGTGTATGTTGGTGTATCTGCTCATGAGTACTCAAGGCCAGAGGAAGATGTTGAATGCCCTGCTCTATCACTCTCTACCTTATTCCTGGGACACAGTCCCTCACTGGAGCTGGGCTGGCAGCCAGTAGTCCAAATGATCTTCCTGTGTATCCTCCCACAGTGCTGGGGCTACAGGAGTGCACATCCATGTCGTTTTTTACACAGGTCCTGAAGACTGAACTCAGGTCCTCATGCTTGCACAGCAATCACTTAACTCATTGGAGTTATCTCCCCAGTCTTGATTTTTTTTCTTAGACAAGGTTTTGTTATATAGCCCAGTTGGCCTTGAACTTGAGACCCTCATGCCTCCCAAGTGTTAAGATTACAGGTATTCACCTTTTGAAAATGAAAATCAAGGCAAAAATGTCTTTAAGACAGACCTTTACTGTATAAATTATAAGTAGTAAAGGCATTAGTTGAAAAGAAAAAGTCATTTGCTACTAAATCATAACCTTCCAGTTTAGCTATGTTAAGAGCCTTGGAATTTCAAGGCTGGGTTTGTAACAAAAGAAAGATGGGGTACAGGTGACCCCAGGTGGAGCTGGCTTGGGTTGGAGACCAAATGATGCATTAAGGGACCTGGATTTGGCTCCTAAGAATTCAACGAGTACAAGCAAATCTGTCGGCCACCAGAGTCTACCTCTCCGAGGCCCACCAATTCCGTGGACCGTCACCAGTGTTTATAATTACAGAATGGATAGCTATCCATTTTCTAGCCTTGCACTTAAAGAACTATGTTAAAGTTATTTGATGAAGCCTTCATGGGGCCCTTGAACCACAGGATAAATGAGGGTTTGCACAGGCAGCAGACAACTGAAGCAAACAGTATCCAGAGAGTCTGTGCAGGTTCTCTGTGGCTCAAGATCATCCCAGCTAGGATGCAGGTGCACCCATGGGCCTCCCAACCTCATACATCATTCAGAAAATGCTGACAGGTCATACCGGCCTCCTTTTCCTCCCTTCAGTATATGAAAGGTTAAATGGTAGACACAAACAGCAGAGATACACCACACAAGGTGTTTCTGGAGCCTTCCTAGGATCCCTACCGTCTAATCTCATTCCAACTGGGAAACGGGGGCAGCTGGAGGCCCTTTAGCCTCTTACAGCATTGAAAACTCTGACAGATAACTCTAGCTTTCTTTGTCCTCTCTTCCAGATATAAAGTGTTGCCCACTCCCTTATCCCTACCAATAAATAGCAGCTTCCAGAAACTCACCTTACAGTGAACGCGGATGCAGTCATAATAGTATCGCCACTCGTGCGGAGAAAATGTAACGGTGATCATGAGAGACAAGCCGGGGATGAGGCGGTGCTCCTGGAAGGTAAGGGGCTGGCATCAGGATGGGCCCTGGATCTGTCAGACAGCAGCACTGTGGGGGACAACACATCACCACACCACCCCAGCAGGCTTGAGGCAGTGAACTTCCACCCAGCACAGATCTCTTGAGCAGGGCAGGTGACCCAGGAACACTTACCTTCTTCTCATAGGCAATCTGAAAGTATTTGGTCTGTGGGGGTAAAATATGAATGTGCGTGTCTTCATCTGAGATATTGGCCAAGTACTGAGGAAGGAAAACGGCAGTTAGCGTTTGGGCACTTTTTTCATTTTCCTACCTCTCATCTTTACTCTTACAGGGATTCAAGGGGATATGTTTTCAGCTTTTTAAAGACTTGAAATACAGGCTAGGAAGATGGCTCAGTGAGTAAACTGCTTGCTGAGTGTGGTGATTTCAATGAGGAACGTCCCCCATAGGCTCTGGTATTTGGGCAGCCCACGGTGCTGTTTGGAGGGGTGGTGCGGTCTTGTTGGAGGAATTGTATCTGCAGAGATGGCTTTGAGAGTTCACAGCCTGGCCACTCTTGCAGTTTGCGGTTTTGTGTTTGTGACTGAAGATGTGAGCTCTCAGTTTCAGGCTCAGCTCCTGCCACCGTGCCTGTGGCTTGCTGCCATGCCTCCCTGCCATAATAGACTTTTTTTTTTTTTTTTTTTTTTGAGACAGGGTCTCCCTGTAGCCCCAGCTGGCCTAGAACTCACTATATAGGCCAGGCTATTCTCACAGAATATCTCACAGAGATCTGTCTGTCTCTGCCTCCTGAGTGCTGAGACCAAAGGCATGCCCACCACACCAGTTATATAATGGACTCTCTTTTATCCCTTTGGAACTCTAAGCCAAAATAAATGTTTTCTTTTGTAAGTCAATTTTTGTCATGGTGTTTCATCACAACAGAAAAGTAACCAATTCACTGGGCAAGCATGAGGAACAGAGTTTGGATCCCTGGCACCCATATGAAGAGCTGGGTGAAGCAGAAGCACACACCTGTGAACCCCAATGCCAGGGAGGTGGAAACAGGAAGATCCCAGTGGATGAGTGGGTGAACTTCAGGTTCAGCGAGAGGCTGAGTGAGAGTGGCTGAGGAACACACCGATGCCTTCTTCTGGCCTCACGCACCCCCCCCACGCATATACCACATATACGTATGCATATACATTAAGAGAGTGTTTGGGAAAAACTGGCTTTTTCTGGTCTTCTTAGAAGGATGTGTATATTAATATGTGCATATACTTATATATACTTACATGTGTTTACATGCAATGCTATGTTTTAATATGAATAGCACACAACTTTTAAATATAATACATGATAGTTTTTATTTAAAATTCTAGATTGTTAATTGATGGACACAAAATGATTTTGTTGGGGCAGGAAAGACAGCTCTGCAGTTAAGGGTGTTTGCTGCCCTTACAGAGGATGGGTGCTTGATTCCCAGCACTCACATCAGATGGGTCACAACTACCTGTAACTCCAGCTCTAGGGGACCCAACAGGCTCTGGCTTCCACAGGCACTACACTCACACACGCACATACACAGACACACACACACACACACATATACACGCACATACAAGTAACACATAAGGCTATAAATGCAACTCCAGAGGATTTGACACCCTTTTCTGGCTTCTGTGGGTATCTATACACATGTTGTATATACTCAACTAGTACATACGAATACACATAAACAAACAAACAAATAAATAAATGGTTTTGTTGATTTTTGCCTAAATCTTGCAGCCATGGCCATCCAATAGTTACAGCAAATATACAATGTAGTTTCGGGAAAAAATGGTACTCAGGAAAGATGCACTGGGCATATACTGTGCTGTTAACTCCCCACATTTCCACATCCTAGGGAGAAGCCACTGGTAATCATGGCCCTAATTTTGAGAAGCAACATCTTGGGTGCAGCAGAGTCCTTAAAAGCTCTAACAGGGAGTTAAAAGCAGAATTATTGCGGAAGGCCGGAGGGAACTGTTCATTATGGGGTAATGATTTTTGTCTGGGGCTGGTTATAGAAAGCCTGGGTGTCTCTGAGGAACACTGATGGATTATTTACTTAATATAATTTCTTAAAATTTTAAATTGCATTTATTTATTGGGGGAAGGAGGTTTCATGCCTGTGCAAGGGTTCACATATGGAAGTCCGAGGACAGCTTTCGGGTGTCGATTCTCTCCTTCTGCCATGAGGATACTGGTGATTGAACTTAGGTCGTTGGGCTTGGTGGCAAGTGCCTTTATCAGCTGAACCATCTCACTGACACCACATTGTTGATATTGCTGTTGTTATGTTTTTACTTACATTCATTTATTCTGGGAAGGCTCATATGCCACAGTATACATGTAGAGCTTAGAGGACAATTTGGTGGGGTGGGTTCTGTTCTTCCATCACGTAGATCCTAGAGACTGAACTCAGGCAGTCAGGTCTGGCATCAAGTGCCTTTACTGGCTCAGCTGTCTCATGGGTACTCTACATTTTTAAAAGACAGCTTCTCTCACTATACATGGAGCTTGCCAATTCCTTTAGGTGGGTTCCCACATATCTACCTGTCTCCACATCCCTAGCACGGGGCTTCCAAGTGCATGCCATCATGCCCAGCTCTTTTACATGGTGTTGGGGATCAAACACAGGTGTTCATACTCCTTACCTCTTGAACTATCTCTCCAGTCCCTGCCCTTTAGATGAACCAGTAATGTACATTCAAAACTCACATTGTTTCACTATTATTAGTCTTCCTCGCTCCTTAAAAAGTACTCCGTCCTCAAGAAGTACCTACCAGAATCTGTTGGTGCTGTTTTTCTATTTCATAGCCTCCAAAATGTACTATGCCGGGTCTTGCCTGGATGACTTTATTATTCAAAAGCTTGGCATAAACCTCTATAAAATCAAGGCAGATAAGTCTGTCGTGAGACATCAAAGAGAATATTACATTAAAGAATATCCTATTAAGGAGGGCTGTCTTTAATTTAGGGCACTTTGAACACATAAACTTCCAGATGGTCAATATAGATGTCAATGAGATTAATTACAGGTTCCAAATAAACTGGACTGATTCTCTTTTTCTACTTTAAAAAAGATTTTTATTTTTATTTATGTGTAGGTCTATCTGTGTGTCTGTATGCCATGTGTAGGTGGGTACCTGCAGAGGCCATAAGAGGGCACTGGATCCCCTAGGGCTGGAGTTACAGGTGGCTGTGAGCTATCTGATGTGGATGCTTGGAACCAAACTCATTTCCTCTAGAAGAGCAGCAAGCGCTCTTGACCCCTGGCCCTTTATCCAGACCTCCCCTTGCTACTTTCAAGCATCACTTGTAGATGCTCCCATCACAATACAAATTTATACCATGTTTATTTCTATTAAAGTTATATGGTCTCAGGCTAGAGAGGTTAAAAGCACATGCTGACCTTCTAGAAGATGAGAGTTTGGTTCTCAGGACCCACGTCAAGTTGCTCAGAACTGCTTGTAACTCCATCTCCAGGGGATCTGACCTCTCTGGTCTCTGAGGACATTGCAGTCATGTGCAATACCCACACATAGGTGCATACACATACACATAATTAACAATAAAATTAATCTGTCTTTTAAAACGTTATTTGTTCTCCATACATATTTGCATGTCCTTGTGTGGTGTATATGCAGGTGCATGTGTGTGCGCATCTGTGTGTGGAGGCAAGGGGACAACCACTGATATTGTTTCTTAGGAGCCATCCATCTTTTTTTGGAGATGGGTGTCTCATTGGCCTGGAACTCAGAAAGCAAGCTAGGCTGGTTAGCAAGCCCCAAGTCTCAAGGATCCTCCTGAATCTTCCTCTCCAGTGCTGGGATTATGAGGGTGCACCATCATATCTGACTTTTTCACATGGGTCCTAGGGATTGAACTTAGGTCCTCATGCTTGCAAGACAAGGACTTTACTGACTGAGCTATCTCTACAACTTATGTTGTATATGTCTTTTTAATTAAATATTACCTTGTAAAAGCCTCTCATACAAAGGCTGCAAAATTAGCATATAAAAACTTATTGACAAAGAAAAAAACTAGACCCACCTCTCTCCTGCTGGAGTCAGTGGTGGCAGGCGTAGAGCCACTCCAGGTGTCTGAAGGTGACCTGTGGTTCCCTGTAATACTAAAATGCACACCCCTAGATGGAGATGTAAGCTGCTGAGACATGTGATATATGGAGTTGTATGTAGAGCTACACTCTGTGTAAGTGACCCCAAAAGCTCACAATGTGCAGCATGAAGCCCTAACAGCATATAGTGGGGCTGTCTGTGCTTCTAGACTTTCTCCATGCTCGGGTTCACGTCCCCTTCCTTGGAAGTGTGCTGTCGTGTGTGTGTGTGTGTGTGTGTGTGTGTGTGTGTGTGTAGGTATGTGAACACATGTGTGTGTGTGGTTCTGTGAAGGCCAGAGGCCAACCTACAGTACCTACAGTATTGTTCCTTAGGAACTGCCCACCTTGTTTTTGGACACAGGGTCTCTCGTTTTTATGGGAACTCAGCAATTCAGGTAGGCTGACTGGCCAACAGAGTCTCCTTTTTTCACTTCTCCAGCATAGGGATTACAAGTACATGTCACCATACCTGGCTTTGAAAGTTGTTTTTATGTGTATGAGTGTCTTGCCTACATGTATGTAAGTGTACCATGTACATGTAATGCCCACAGAGGCCAAAAGAGGGTCAGGTCCTGCTGCTGGGAACTGAACCAATGTCCTTTGCAAGAGCAGCCAGTGCGCTTAACTGCTGAGCCATATCTTTTTTTCAAAACCCGGGTTCGGGATCTCAGACCTCACACTCGTGCAGTTAAGTACTTTACCAAGTCATTTCCCCAGCCTGGGCATAACTCTTAATAAGCAGACTTGCTTCTGCTGCTCCGAGTCTCTGTCTTGTTCTGAATAACAAGAACCTGGAACCCCACGAGAACCCCAATATTCTCCAGTATCAATAATACTTGACCTACCCCCAAGAGTCAGCCAGTGTTTCCACAGTGGAGAAAAGGAACCAAGTTTCACCAGGAGAAGCAACTTGCCCACAGCTGATAGTCATCGATCAAGCCCAGATCAGCCTGACTCTAAATATTCAGCCACTGTCCTGGGGATGTCTAATTCATTGAAATGGTAACCTCTCATCTGTGCTCAGATCCAAATCCTGGTAGCCTTAGACACTGGCACCCCATCTCTTTGCACTATGTGGTCTGGAGATACTTTTGAAGTTGATGAATGGTTTACTGGTGTTTCCTTCTCACCAGGCAAGTGTTCACTGTCATCAGATTTGGGTCAAGCCAAGGGCTGGAATCGGGTGAGGATGGTGTGTGAGAGGGTATTCTTTTGTGTTTGCTTGTTTGTTTTTGAGAGAACGTCTTACTATGTAGCCCCAGTTAGCCTGGAACTCACTATGTAGACTGGGATTAAGGACGTGTGCCACCAAGCTCAGTTATTTGCTCATTTTTTAAGAGTGGAAATTACCATTATTCAGTTTTGTTTTGTTTCGATTTGTTTTGTTTGAGGCAGAGTCTCATGTATACTAGGCTGGCATTAAACTCATATACCGGAGGATGACCTTGAACTTCTGATTGTCCTCCCTCCATCTCCTGAGTGCTGGGATTATAGCTGTGTGCTTACACACTCAGTTAATGCAGTGCTGGGGATAGAACCCAGGGCCTCATGCATATTAAACAAGCAACTCCACACACAGAGCTACATCTCCAGCCCATTTCAGTAAATTTCTTCAATGTTGAAAAAGTTTTGTTTGAGACTCACATAAAAGCATTTCTTGGCTCAAGACCAGAACGGGCAAGACACTATTGTGCACAAGACAGTATGTGACCAAAGAGTCACATCCAAAGATTGTATTGCTAAGCTTTAATACAGGGCCTGAAACCAAAATCCCAGCATGGATGGGGGAGGAGCTCATGAAGTTCTGCTCCTACTGAGAAACTGACTGCTGGGGGAGGAAGCGTCAGCATTCTTCAGAAATGGGGGCCCTGAGAGGCAACCCATGCTCCAGTGGGTGGTTCTGTACCCATGTACATACGGGCAGCACTAACCAGACTCCAGACTCAGTGGGTTGTTTTTCTTTTTAAGTATACATGAAGTTAGGAGGGAACCATTTTGGTGGGATGGGGCAGACCTGGAGGGAATGGACTAGGGGGACGGATTTCATCAAAATTGATGATGTAGGAAATTCTCAATTTAAAAGATTTGCTTTTTAAATGACTACAATAAGCTTATTTCCTTGCCAATAAACATTCATAGGAAACAATAAAAAAAGTGGGTGAAGCTTGAAAGATCAGTGTGTATGTGCTGGAGGGGCATGGAGGATGATTTGTGGGGATCTGGGTATTGAGCAAGGCAAGCAACTCCAGATACCCTAAAGGGATGGCAGGTGTCTGACCTGCTCTGCCTGTGTGATATGAATCTTCCTTTCCCCCACCCCAGACCAGAACCAGGTTTTTGGGTTTCATTTCCTCATTCCTGAACTTCCACAGCCTTCCCGCTCTTTACCCCAAAACCCCACCTCTAATTTTCCCGCCTTCCATAACGGTCAGGAGGCCTCCCTATATAAGCCCCTGCATTGGCTCTAATAACCGAACTACCCACTGACGTAGTCTCCCAGGAGGGAACTCCTCCTGCCGCACTCTGAGCCACCTGAGGTCCTGTTTGATCGTCCTCCATTCTCTGGCATGGCTGGAGCACAACAGCTGTGCTGGAGATGGAGACACACCCACAATGATTTGTTATTGTTGTTTTTGTTTTTGTTTTGCTTTGAGACACGGTCTCCCTGTAGCCCCAGCTGGCCTGGAATTCGCTATGTAAACCAGACTGGGTGCCTCTATCTCCCAGAGATTTACCTGCCTCTACCTCCCAGAGTACTTTGATTAAAGGTGTGCATCACCATACCAGGTTAGGAGGATGACTAGTTTTAACAGTGAATTTAACACAACCTAGAATCAACTGGAAAGAGATTCTATTGTTATCAGACTTAGGGGTCACATCCTGTGGCCCAACATGCCAGGTTCAGCCACCCATCCACACTAAGCCAATTAAAGGAACTAAATTAATAGTAAAAAGCAGAAAAAGATTTATTCAATGTGGCCATGTTGGAAGAGGGGCAAAGAGATCCAGTGATTCCCCGAAGTCTGTTTTAGGGGTCCTGACATAAGGTAGGGTTTAAATAGGAAGCAAGGATACTAGCTAAGCAGTCTGGCTGCTTCAAGTCTCTCCTGCAAGGTGTTTGATAAGCTGTAATGCTTTCTCTAGAAGACACGTTTTTCCTTTGGAAGACCCCAGGGCTTCAACCATTTCTTTTCCCACTGGAGACAGCTGAGGAAATTCTAATTTCTTGGGGTCCATTCTTTCAATAGTCTGTTAGCCAAAGAGGAGAGCACATGTATCTCTTTAGAATATATCCATTCCGGCCAGACAGGTTGGGACCACAGGAGGGACTGGCTGCATTGGGTTGGCCTATGGGCATGTCTGTGGGGGATTATCTTGATTGCCTTAATTGATCTGAGAAGACGCTGCCTGGCAGGTCAAGGCATCATTCTCTGGTTTGGAGCCCTGTACAGTAAGAGAGAAGAGAGAGCTAGTAGAGCACTAGTTTGCAAGGATTGATTTCTCTCTGCTCCTGACTGTGGATGTGATGTGACCAGCTGCTTCAAGTTCCTGCTGCTTTGACTTCCCCACAAAATGGACTGGAACCAGGAATTGTGTAAGCCCGTTCTCCCCTCAGTTGCTTTTTGTCAGTTTATTGTATCACAGCAATAAATGAAATGAGACAGGAGGTTACTGAACATGCTGGTGGGGAGCTGGCCAGGGCTTTCCATTAGCTGAACGCCAGTTCTTCCCTTCTAAGATGTCCATCCAGGGCAAAAGGTGGGGCTTTTCTATACCTCAGCTGCTCCAAAAGTGAAACTAGAAATGGAATCTTCTCAGATGCTGTATGGGAGTTGAATGAAACTTATGCAGATGAGCCTCTCCTGTCAAACTACAGGGTCTTCCAGTGGCTTTCTTGGTTATCTGAAATGCTTGAAAAGGTAAAATGCCCTGCCCTGAAGGAGCATGGTGTGACCTGGTGTTAAGAGCTGGGGGTGGAAAATGCACGTTCTGAAGGGACAAGGTGACCTGGTGTGGCTGGGCTGAGGATGACGTGGGAATGGTGCTGGGTGTTGTGCAGGCAGCTCAGGGTGGGTAAGATAGAAATAGGAACCATATGGAGAACATGAAAAGAGAGAGAGAAGTCCCCAGTCTGGAATCCAGCTGAAACCCCCTATCTGCAGAGAAGCTGAAATTCCCACACAACTAACAAACGCTGAAGGCCTTTCTTGATTTCTAGCTATAAAGGTGCAATTTTCTAGGAATCTCACCAGAAACACCATTTACAGGAAAAGGACGTGTGGCAAATCTCTTGTGAAACTCTAGTGGTTTCTGAGTTTACCTCATGACATTATAATTACACCCAAAAATTTCCAGAGCTACCCTGTAATCTCACTTATCAAAAGAGGTATGTTTTGGGGGTGGTTCTTAGCAACCTTTTGAGGTATAATCTGAGAGCTACCAAAGTGGTCTATATGGCAGATGTGAAAGCACTTAATTGCAGCCGGACGTAGTGGACTAAACCTTTAATCCCGGCACTTGTAAGGCAGAAGACGGCAGACCTCTGTGAGATCAGCACTAGCTTGGTGTACATAGCAAGTTCCAGTCACTGTTCAAAAAGACAAAAAAAAAAAAAAAATCCAACAACAACAAAAACCCCCAAACTCCAAAACCCCACTTAACGCAACCCTCTCTTAAGCCTACACCCACACCTCTTTGAGAAGTCCACGTCTACCTCGCCAGTATGTGTTACTTTCTTCTGAGCGCCTCTCTTTCTTTTAACCCTCACGCTTAAACCTATATTAAAATATCTTTATTAAATCCCAGCTCTGCTGCATAAACTGACTAGTTCTGAAATTCTTCTCTGTATTGAAGTTATGAATACTGACTTGGCCTGAGTTGAGAGGTTCTTAAAACATTAGGGGAACTCCTCAGGCTGCCGAGAGTGACAGTGATAGCCGCGTCTTTGTCTCTTTATGCTGACAAGAGACCAAGCACCAAACAAAGGAATTGTGACCTCATTCTATATAAGAAGAAGCCATTAAGGGCTGGCAAGATGGCTTAGTGGCTAACAGCATGTACTGGTCTTCTGAGTACCCATGTCTGGTGGCTTACCACTACAACTGCCTGTGACTCCAGCTCCAGGTGACTCCATGCCCTTTTCTGTTCTCCTTGGGTACCTTCACTAGCCGCCCACCCCACCCCAAATATACACATAATTAAAAAAAGATTTTTTTAAAAAAATCTGAAACAAATTTTTGCTGAATGTGGTGGCACATGTCTCTAGTTCTAGCACTTGAGAGGTATAAGCAGGTGGATCTCTGCGTGCTCGAGGCCAGCCTGGTCTACATAGCAAGTTCCAGGTCGGTCAGGGTTATATAGTAAGACCCTGTTGAAAGAAAGAATTAAAGAAAGAGAGAGAGAAAGAAAGAGAGAGAGAGAGAGAGAGGAGAAGGAAGGGAGGGAAAGAGAGGGGAGGGAGGGAAGAAAGGAAGAAAGGAAGGAAGACAGAAAGACAAGAAACCACTGAGAGAGTATTTAAGCAGGACAGACGTAAGTTAAGTCAGGATTCTGGAAAGGAGACGGATAGAGTTTGGAGACCAAGGTGAGTACTGTGAATCTCACCCAGTGAGGGTGGTTGGTAATGGTATTATAGATGAATATTAGGACACTGGGATTTCCGAGGTTCTGGTGTTCCAGAACAGGAAACTGTACCAGGGACATGTGGATAATGATAGAAACAAAGGTAGTTTATTAAAATAGAAAAGACTTGTGAAAATGGGAGTTGACCAGGGCTGGAGAAAGATCAGAGGCTCAATGGTGAACTTTTACATCCAAGAATGGTGTGCTTTCGGTGATTTAAATGTTGTGCAGCTTTTCTGCACATACTCTGCACATGTCGGCCTTTGCTGGGTAGGGTATTCGAGTCTTTCTCAGTCATTGTTTTCTTCCATATGCTAATCTTGAGAGGCATGCATGGGCACATACGTGCCCACACATGTGGAGACTGTAGGACAATCTTGGGTGTTATTCTCAGGAACACCATCCACCTTGATTTTTAAGGCAGTATCTCTTCTGACCTGGGACTTGCCATTTAGGCTAAGATCCCTGGCTAGTGAGCCCAAGGGATCCCCAGTCTCTGCCTCCCCAGTACTGGGACTACAAGCATGTACCACCAACCCCCTGTTTTTGTTTTTTTTAAATGGGTTCTGGGAATTGAACTCAGGTCCCGATGTTAGCAAGGCAAGCACTTTACCTACTGAGTCATCCCCCCAGCCTTCAAATGCTAATCTTGCTGCCTCTCTCTCTGCCCTACTCTCCTGCTGCAGTAGGAGAGACAGGAAAGACATCTGAGGAACAGGAAGCCTGATACCTTGATGATCAATTCACAACACAAAAATCTCCCAGTTGGGGGCTGGAGAAATGGCTTAGACCTTAAGAGCACATGTTGCTCTTAATGAGTTTGGTTCCCAGCACCCACATAGGGTGGTTCACAATGGCCTATAACTCCAGTTCCAGGGGATCAGGATGCCCCAGTGTGCTGATGCCCTCTTCTGGCCTCCATGGGTATACACACACAGTCACATAAAAATAAATGTATATTTAAAATCTATTTAAGCAGTTATGTTGAAACAGAACTTCTATTCTTAATAGTAAAAACCACTCTGTGCCTATAAAATGATATAGATAAATCAACATCCACATTTCTAGCTTCCTAGACTGTGGACCCACCCCCTCTCCCACTGCTGTGGCCTGTTAGACAAATCTGCTTCCTGTCCACTTACTGGATTCCAGGAGGTGGTTAGGCACTTCTGTTCTTTTCTTGGGCTCCTCCACCAGGCTCTTCAAGAGGAGGGGTGACACCTTCTCAAAGGGTTCTTCCGCATTTTTTACTTCCTGCCTGGGGGGTTTCACAACTGCCATCTTATCATGAAAAATGGAGTTGTTCTTCTAGAGTCAAAGGTCATTTCCTGGAAAGAAAACAGCAGCAGTAGAATCATCCATGAGAAATCACACACATAATTCTTCTCAATTCTTGACAAATATCTCCCCTGTCACTGCATAGTGTATTGTGTGGTTCAGGCCCTCCCTGGCTCTGGTCTCTGCTGGACACTTCATTCTCACACACAGCTGTCTCATTAATCATTTGACACTACACATCATAACTCAAATAGCTGCACTGGTCCGAATTCTTATGTGATTCTTAACAGTTTTTTCCAAATTGTTCTCCTGGGATAATTTATGGGCACATGAAAGGCAAAACAAAGGCTTTCAACGCCAAATAAAGTGTTCTAGTTTCATTTCTGCTGCTATGATAAGACATCTTGATAAAAAGCAACCTAGAAGAGAAGAGGGTTTATTTGGCTTACAATTCCAAGTCATTGAGGGGAAGTTGAGGCAGGAACCCAAGGAGCTCATCACACATCTGTAGTCAAGAGCAGAGAGAAATGGAGGCTTCCACACTGCCTGCTTGATTTTGTTGCTCCTTAAAGTCTAGAAGACAACTGAATCCATGAAGTTATCCTCTGACCTGTACACACATGCTGGCACCCATCACAGACACAGACACAGACACAGACACACACACACACACACACACACACACACACACACACACACTAATTAAACTTAAAATAAAATGCCAGATTTGTAAGGTACTATTATAAGACAATATGTTATCAATGCCGGATGAGTCGCCCCTTCCTAGGGAATGGTGCCACTTACAATGGGCTGGGTCTCCCTACAGCAATTAGCAGTCAGTACAATCCTTCACTGATGTGCCAGAAGTCAACATAACCTAGATAGTTTCTCATTAAAATTCTCTTCCCAGCAGCTGGAGAGATGATTCAATGGTTAAGAATATTTCCTCCTCTTCTGGAGGACCAGAGTTCAATTCCCAGCACCCACATGGTGGCCAACAACTGTCCGTGACTCCAGTTCTGGCAGATCCTACACCCTCTTCTGGCCTCTTTGGGCATTGCACACATGTGTTGCACTTACATATATGCACACAAAACAGTCATACACATAAAATAAAAACAATGAATAAAATTTTAAAAACAAAACAAAAATTCTCTTCTCAGATAATTCTAGGTTGTGTCAAGTTGACAGTTAAAACTAACTCCTCCTAGGTGGGTGAGGCAGAGGCAGGTGAGTCTCTGTGAGTTCAAGGCCAGCCTGGTCTATATAGAGAGTTCCAGGCCAGCTGGGGCTTTAGGGAGATCCTGTCTCAAAAGGACCCAAAACATCAATGACAACAAAATATCCCAAACTAACTCCTCCTTCTGATATGTCCACAAACCACTTTCATAAGGATATGTGATGGGAGAGGGGTCCTTCAACCTTTGGATGGTTTACAAGACATGGGCTTTCCTAAGTCACCTTCTGAGCACCTCTGTTAATAAGAAGCTATGGAGAGGCAATGAAGACTACAGGTGGCCAGGTCACGAAGATCTGGACCACACCTAGGGACTCTGTGGGTCTCTGTCTAGGTCACATCCCTTCCAGACTTGCCTTTCCCTAATGCAGTCATTTGAAGTTCCATTTTCTTCAGGAAGGGAATGTTGATCCTAAACTGCCCCCCTCCACTTTAATGTTCTTTCTCAATTACTGTTCTATAACTCATCTGGCATTGATCATTTATTGTCTTGTAATAGTACTTTACATTTTAAGTTTAATTATTAGAGTGTGTGTATATGAGAGAGAGAAAGAAAGAGAGAGAGCTAGCATGTGTATGGAGGTCAGATAACTACTTTGTGGATTCAGTTTTCTCCTTCCACCTTAACATGGGTTCTGGGGGTTGAACTTAGGTATTTAGGCTTGCAACACAAGTACCTTTACCCACTAGGCCATCTCTCTGGTCCCAAATCCCATGTTTTCTATATCATCCACAACTCTCTCTTAACGTGGGATCTGTCCATAGGCCAGGGGGACTGCTCTGGGAAGTCTCTGAAATTGAATGTAAAGTTGTGCCTTCATACTTACACATTTTGTATTTGTTTTGTTTTTTTCCTGATGATCCCTTGCTTTAGAGTCCCAAGAGTCTACACCAGAGAATCTAGAAATACACTGACCTACCAAAGCAGGTGCCTAGCAATGACTTTCAGAAAGTTTCCAGCTATTTCTGTCCCTCGAATCCCCCTTCATTCAGCACAGCCTCCTCCTTAGCCTCCTCCTACCTGCCAACCCTGCCCAAGTTCACCCTCCAGTCCCTGCTCCTCCGGGTCCGGACAGCCGCTGCAGGTACTTCAGGTAGGAACGAGAGCTATGGGATTTTTAAGACCCCTTGCCCACAGCCATTGAACTTGACCTCATGGTCACCATCTCCCGCCACACACCTTTGTCTCTTGGGGAGGGTCTCACCCTGATCAATCGCTTCTTCTCTTTCACTCCAACTCCTGCTAGGAATGGGGTGGGAAGGATCACAGAACCCCCCGCCTTCCACCAACCTGTCCTCATTTCTTTGGGCTCCATCTCCTCCAACCCCGTCCCAGGGTGAACACTTTTTGGACACCTGCCTGGGGCTCCTGGGGCTCCTGGGGCTCCGGTTGCTTCAAGCAGCTCTGCGGTCACCTAGGGCCACTCTGGGCCCCGAGTCCGAGGCCGCTCACCCTGGAGATGATGGTCCCCGGGACGGGACTCGGCTGCGCAGGCACCTACTTGGAGCGTCGCCATGACAACAGGGACGCGCTCCCTGGGTGAGTGGCGGGACTCGTCCAAACGGTCCATAAACAAGGAGGAAGTCAGGCGGGAAGTGGCGATTTATTTCTCGAGGCTGTGAGCCCTGAGTTGGCTCTCAGGAAGAATAGAGAGCACGCGACCAAGGTTGTGGGAGGCAACGGATTCCCCAAGAGAGAAGAGAAAGTTTGAAGACATTATGGACTGGAAATCCGAAAAAGCAGATGAGATAGACGGCCAGGCAGGGGCGGGGGCCTTTCAGGCCGAGTGGGCGGGGCCTCTTCTAGGACACTGCCTTTTTTTTAGTTTTGCTGTTCAGCTTATGGTAAATTTCATTCACTTACAAAGTTAGGCGGAGTGCTATAAGGAACCCCACACTCAGCTGCTACTTTGATCAGTTCTCAACCAGTCTGGTTTCTGGTTTCATTGGTACTTTCCTTCTATCATTTTGAAGAAATTCCCAGAGATCTTTGCATCCATACTTTTTTTTAAAAGAGAGTATTTCATTTATTCTTTGGCAATTTCATACATGTAAACAGTGCATCTTGGGGCTGGAAAGATGGCTCAACCCTCTAAGAACTGGCTTCTCTTGGACAGGACCCAGGTTCGATTCCTAGTACCTACAGGGTGGCTAACAACCATCAGTAACTCCAGTTCCAGGGGATCTGCTGCCCTCCTCTGACATTGCACAATATGGGTGCACTTTTCATCTATGCAGATTAAACACCCATACACATAAAAGTAAGGATAATGCATCTTGATTATATGTGCCCTCTGCTCCTCCGTCCCACTCCCTACAGGCACCCCAACAAGCCTTTCCCCACTCCATGTCCTATCCTTTTTTTAAAATTAATAATCCATTGAGTCTGATTAGTACTGCCTGTTGGAATATTGAGTGATTTGCTGACTTAATAGCTGTAACGAATTCATGGGTGTGATAGCCATGTGACGTCCAGAAGACAACCTTTCACAGCACTCCTCCCCATCCTCAGGCTCTTTCGGCCCCTCTTCAGGGGTGCCACCTGAAACTGGGGGCTGGGGTGGGGAGATTGATACAGATGTTCCATTTAGGACTGAGCAGACAATAAAACACTTATTCTCACCACTTTGATACGTTATGAGTTTTTGCATTAACTGCTGACCACCGAAGAGAAAAGCTTCTCTGGCCGAGGGCAGCATCAGTCGATGGAATGGGTGTGAATATCTAGTAGGTAGTTTGATACTATGACCCTTAGCAAAACAACAGTAGCCGTTTCCTCCCTCTGGCCTGCGACCACCCAAGTCAGGGCTTTTGACCAGGTTTACAGTATCAAGCATGGAATTCGTTCCTGTGGAGCAGGTCTCAAATCCACAAGAAATTGGTTACCCTCATAACTTTTGTGCCACTATTGAGCCAGCAGCACATCTTGTCTGACAGGAGGGTGTTTGGCAGTGGGTTAACCAAAACTTTGGTTTATTAGAAACCCTTATGGAAACCTACTCCTCTGTAAGCTAATTTTAAACTATAATTAAGATAAATAAAAAGTTTAACACAGATATCCTGTGTGAGTGGACAGTGATTCCCTGAGAAGACATGGATTAGCAAATGAAATTCTTATTACTGGGCATGAGATACCTCCCTAAAAGTTATTGGTCAGGGAGGACCCAGAGGCTCCCAAAACAACACAGGAGATTGCTATTGCTCTTGGCTGCCCACCATAACTAGATGCAGAGTTAGCTTCAGGGAAACTATTGATGTATTTCCACATGTCCCACACACCCAGCAGCCTGCATACATCAATAGTTTCCCTGAAGCATTCTGCATCCATATTTTTTGAGAGATAATTGCATATATTAGGATGCATTAAATACTTCTGTGTAGATTGTTTGCTCTCTACATAGTATAATTTAAATTCAGCAAATAGATGAACAGAAAATATTTCAGAATGTGCCTTCAAAAGATAAAGACTCTTAAAGAAACAAAACAGGGTCTGGAGAGATGGCTTAGTGGTTAAGAGCACTTGCTGTTCTTGTGGAGGACTTGGGTTCTGTTTCCAACATCCACATGGCAGGTCACAACAGTCTATAACTGCAGTTCCAGGGTATCAATGCCCTCTTCTGGCCTACATGTGCACTGCATGAATGTGGCACACCTAAATACATACAGATAAAGCACTCATACATATAAAAATGTTTAAAACTCAAAAAAATAAAAGAACAACAGGGGCTGGAAAGCTGGAAGAATGGCCCAGCAGTTAAAGAGAACTCTGGTCGCTCTTGTAGAAGTTCTGGGTTCACGTCCCAGCACGTACCTGCTAGCAAACAACAGTCTAACTCCAAGTTAGGGGATCCGACACCCACTTCTGGCCTCTAAAGTCATTGCATGAGACAGGTGAACTTGCACACATGCAGGCAAACACACGAGTAAAACAAAAATATATAAATTTAAGCAAGAAAAGCAACCCCCACGGAGCTTTGAAGTGACCTTTCTGCTCCTGATACGGACAGTGAGGCTCTAGGCGTTGCACCTCGGCCGCCTCTCTGAGCTCCTGCCTGTCTATTCATCACTGGAAGAATTCCCCACACAGCCCACATCTCCATCCCAGCTGCTGCTCTCTCCTGCATGTCTTGGCATTTGATGTGATCTGCAGCTGCACATCAAGAGAGTCGAGGAGATGTCTAACTGCCTACACATCCTGGCCCGCCTTGCTGCACATAGCCCTTCTCCCACCAGGGAGTGATCATTGCCTATTTGTTCTGTTTTCTCCCTCCCCTCACCTTCATTACCACTAAAACCTCCTCATCTGGGGGACAGAGGGTTTCTCAGTTGTCAAAGGTGCTTGATTCCAAGACTGACAACCTCAGACCTGCATGGTGGAAGGAAACAACTGACTTCCACAGATTGTCCTCTGTCACACACACACACACACACACACACACACACACGTTATTTTTGAGACAGGGTCTCCTTGTAGCTCCACCTGGCCTGGAACTCACAATATAGACCAGGCTGGCCTCAGTTTCACAAAGCTCCACCTGCCTCTGCCTCCCAAGTGCTGGTATGAAAGACATGCACCACCAGGCCTGGCTGTAAAAAAAATGTAAAACCTCCTTGTCTTTCAGTACTAGCACTAGGTAAGATTCGCTTTTTCCCCTCTTTATAATTTTCCCAGCCAGAGGAGTCGTTTTCTCCTCTGGGTTTTCATAAACCTTTGTTCTATACATTTTTTTTTTTTGAGACAGGGTTTCATGTAACCCAGAGTGGCCTAGAACTTTCTCTATAAGATAACCTGATCTCCCTGCCTCTACCTCCCATGTGCGCCACACCCAAATGTGTTCCACTGTGTCTCTTTATAGCACTTACCTCCTTACAGGCGAACCCAGCATTATTTCTGTATGCGTCCTTTTATTTTTGGTTTTGATTTAGAAGCAGGGTTTCCTGTATTCCAGGCTGGTCTTTCAAGGATGGTGTTGAATTTTCAGTTCTCCTAGCTTTACCTCCCTAGTGCTGGGATTGTAGGCATGTAACACACACTCAGTTTTTATGTAAGGCTGGCGATTGAACCCAGAGCCTCGTGCAAGCTATGCAAACACTCTGTCAGCTGAGCTACTTCCCTACTCCTGTGCATGGGTCTCAAACTGCAGCTTTCTTAGGAGGGGAGAGCCTGTACCTAATCTTTGGATCTTTCACAGCCCTTGACACAGTGTTTAGTCCACAGTGATTATTTAGGAACTGTTGGCCAAGGGAGTGAAAAAATTCATGTGCTTATCTTATGGGTTGCTTTAGTCCTTCTGTGTTGTTGCCCCAGCGAGACTGTAGACTTCAGGAGAACAGGTCCCGTGGTGCCCAGAGTCCTACACCTTTCCACCCCAGTATAATTAGCAAGGTGTTTGTTTCCTACATTTCCTAAATGTGCATTGGGTACCATCTTAACATTTGTACTTAATACTTTTTTAGGAAAAAAACTCATTTCCTATTACATACAGAAAGCTTGCATGTGAGTAGATAAGCAATGTAGCTGCACTGAAGGTTCTCCTATGTGGTGGTTTCATGTTGTCAACCTCTGTCTAGCAGAAGCCTGATTCTGGTAGAAGATGCCAGTGCATGTAGGCCAAGTGCAGGTGCTTGGTTGACTTAGTCTGTGATTCTGCATCTGAGACTCTGGACTTGTAGGAGACTTCTAGAGAAGGCTTTGTCTCCGCTAAGCAAGACACAGATAAATACAGCATTGTATTAGTTACTTTTCTCATTGCTGTAACAAAAGCAGTTCAGTCAGGAACAGAAAAGAACGCCAGTGCTCAGCTCCTTTTCTCGTTTTTATTTAGTCCAGGACCTTAGTCCATGGGATGGGATGGGATAAAATATTCTGACAACTTCAGGAAGGAGGTATTTATTTTGGCTCACAGTTTGCATAAACAACTCAGCAAAAAAGGGTATTGAGACAAGAGTGTGGGGTGGCTGGTCACATTGCAGCCACAGTCAGGAAGCAGAGAGAAAGGAATGCCTGAGCTCAGCTTTTTTATTCAACCCATGACTCAAGCCCACTGAATGGTGCTACCCACACTCAGGGTGGGTCTCATCACTTCAGTTAACTCATTCTGGAAGCTCCCTCACAGATCTGCTTAGAGATTTGTCTCCTGGGTGATTCTATTTGATTATCAACATGAACTATCCCAAGTATCTTCCTCTTTCTGGGTTTTGTATAGTCTGGAAATAATTATTGGAGCTGCAGCAACCATTGGAAGCTGTGAGGGGCCTTGGAATTAAGGTAAAACTGATGACAAAGGCAGGAGACCGGGGAGAGAGCCCCGAGCCTAAAAGGTGTTATCTCCCTGCTTCTTGTGGCATGCCTATGTTCCATGACCTTATTCTTACAGCTGCAAACACCTGGCATACAATGACTTCTTGTGTGTGTGTTCATGTATACACACATGTACATTTGTGTATATGTGGAAGCCAGAGGACAACACTGGGTGTCAATCCTCAGTCATTATCTACCTTGTTTTTTTTCAGACAGGGTCTCACTGGCCTGGAACAGACTGATTCATCTAAGCTGGCTGGTCAGCAAGTGTCAGGGTTGCTCCTGTCTCTGCCTCCCCAGTGTGGGATTATAAACTCATGAAACCTTGCCTGGCTGTTTTCATGTGGGCTGTGGGGATTGAATTTAGGTCCTCGTGCTTGGAAGGAAAGTAGTACTAAATGACCAATCTCCTAGCCCCATTTCTAAGCCTTCACTATTCAGTGTGAGCTGTGGTGCTGGAGCTTGTTAAGAATGCAGAATCTCAGGTTGTCCAAGACCTCCTGAAGCAGAAAGTGCATTATAATAAGATTCCCCAGGATATTTGTAAACTCATTAAATTTTGAGAATCCTGAAACTCATTCATGCCCTACAATTATGGCTGGTCTAGTTTGTCAATTACTTCCTCCACTCATGTGCATTCTGCACTTGGCATTCACAATGGACAGACACAGAGGTGCCCCAGGCCCCAGGAGAATGCCATAAGATGAGTATGACAGAAGCATGTCATAAATTTCCACGGAAAAGGGGCACCATTAGTTTCCTTGTTTAAGTCTCTTCAGTGGCTTCACATTGTATAGAGAATAAAATTCAAGACCCTTAATATGCTCCCTAGGCTGATTAGGACCTAGCTGCTGCCCCTCCCCCGCACTTGTACTTCATTGCTATTTTCCTGGCAGGTTGGCTTAAACTAGCTAGATTCTTCTACACTGCTCCCATGGAAAGCTGGGGTCCTACCCCCTCCCTTTGGGTCTGTGTAGGTCTGTGACTGTTTTCCCTCTCATTTGAGCATCACCTGAATTTGAGACAGAATATCATGGTGGTTGTTTCAAGCCTCTAGGTTTGGGATAGGAGTTCACACTGCAACATTAAATAGCTAGAAACTTGACTAACTCCTAACCAGCTCCATTTAGATGGCCGGGATCCCAGCCAGGGAATGGTTTCATCCATGACAGGCTAGTTTTCTCACCTCACTTAACATGATCAAGCTATCCCCCTAGTCATTCCAATTGACAAACCCAACCTAGATGATCCCTTATAGGTGTTCTTGGAGGCTTGTCTCCTATGTGATTCAAGATTCTGTCAGCTGACAGTTAACCCTAACCATCACTCTTGTAATTCAACTATACCGGTAATGATGTTGTTTTGCAGCATAAAAGAAAGTGCTACAGTCATGGATCGTGCCATAAGTAACCATTTCCAAACTTCGCAAACTCCTCCAGGCACGTACTCTTTCTCTCATTCTCTTTTTCCTGCTTTATCTGGGATAACAATTAAAATAAAACAGAAGAGACTTGTTTTTGTTCTCTGGTATCTAGGTCTTCAATTTGAATCCCCCAAAACTTGGAGACAGACCATCCATTCTGAAGGTATTACCTTCATGGTAGCTGCTGATGCGGCCAGCCGGCATATGAACAACGCTGTCCGCCAACAATTTACACACACTAAATTACTTTTTTTTCCTTTCTTTGTTTTTGTTTTCATTTGTTTGTTTTGTGTTTTTTTGAGGCAGGGTTTCATTATGTAGCACTGACTGGCCTTGAACTCACACTGATCTGTCTGCCTCTGCCTCTGCCTCTGAAGTGCTGGGACTTGCATCATCTTTTTGATTTTTTAAAATGGGTATAAGTGTTTTGCCTGCATGTATATAGGTGCATCATGTTTATGCTGTGCCTAATGGAGGCCAGAAAAGGGCATCAGATCACCTGGAACTGGAATTATAGACAGTTGTTAGATGCCAATGTGTTCTAGCAAACAAATCTGGGTCCTCTGCAAGAGCAATCAGTGTTCTCAACCACTGAATCATTTCTTTAGTCCCTCTTTTTTCTTTACTTTTTAAGACAGTGTCTCTCTGACTTGCTATGTAGACTAGGCTGGTCTTGATCTCATAGAGATCTGCCTGCCTCTGCCTCCAAAGTGCTAGAATTAAAGGTAGTTGCCACCCACCCAGTGTCTTTTTAAAAATAACTTTATTAAATTTGTCCTTTGACAATTTCATACATATATGCAGTACATTCTGGCTGTAAGGTTTGGTTCGGCATGAGACCCAGCAGAAACAGATGAAAGACTCTGGCATGGATGTGGTGGGACCAGTCTATTAAGGGGCACAGGGCTAATGTCTGACTTGGGAGCGGAACGGCTAGCAGCAAGATGGAGTTTGCGTGGGAATTTTAAAGGAAGAGCAGGGAGGTGCAGGACAGCTCAATGGTGTGGACCGGTGATCAGTGTCAGGAAGGTGGTTATTAGTGTCAGGAAGAGGCAGAAGGTAATCAGTGTCACGAGGCAGCAGTGAAAAAGTGGCCGTCAGTCCCTGTCTGCGGATAGCGATTGTGAGTCCTGGAATGTTTAGCTGCTGGGGGCTTTCTTACCATCTTACACTGACTTCGGTTACCACTGCCTTCTTTGATGCCCCAACTCCTTTTACACCCCTTCCCTGCAAGTGTCTTTCCCCAACTCATCTCTTTTTATCTTGTTGTGTGACTTGCTGAGTTCAACTAGGGCTGTCTGTGTGACCATGGGTTTGGTGTTGCCCACAGATCCTGGTGGACTCAGTGTGGGTATAGAACTGATAACAACCTCTGCCCCTCCCCTATGCGGCAATGCTGAAAGACGGGGAAGGTTTTTCCCCACTGCACAGAAGAAGAAACTGAAGTCTCAAGTGTTCAAGTAACTCACTTGGGATTCCAGCATTAATTGACAGTTAAGTCACACTTTTAATCCAGTTTTGTCTGTTAATAGTATTCTTTTTAAAATTTTTTCTTTATTATATTTAGTGTGTATGTGTGTGTACATGCTCATGCATGCCATCACACATATGTGGAGGCCAGAGGACAACTTGTGCGATTCAGTTCTTTCATCGTGTGGGATCAGGAGATCGAATTCAGATCACCAGACTTGGTGGCACGCACCTTTGTGTGCTGAGCCATCTCCACCAGCCCACCACCGTTCTTCTTCTTTATTAGATGGAGCCATGTGGATTGGTCTGGGGAGGCTAGGGGGTACCTGACCCAGTAAAGATAAGGTCTTGAAATCACTACACCGTTTTCTTTCAGGCATGGTTTTATTTGCTTTCTTTGATTTGATTTACTTTAACTCTCATATTTCATATAAATATTCAAAAGAATGCTGACAAATAGTGGAGGAATATACAAAAAGTAAAGAAAATACTACTTTTCTGAGAAAGCCGGCTTGCATTTCCAGAGTGTAAACACTAAGGCTGGACCATAAAAACCTCATTAAAATGTGAGTGTTCTACCTGTGTCGTTCAGAGATAAATAGGAAATCACTCTTACCCATTATTTCTGGCTCATCAGTAAAACATTAGTTCTGCTCTTAGTCAAGCAGCTGTTGAGGGGTCAGGTCTCTCTGTGTGGCTGAGTCCATACCCCAGGAGGCTTTCTTTACATGAGTAGAGAGACCTTGGACTCAGATGTCTGGTGCATGTTTCCTCTCTCCCCCAACCCCTCTCATCAGTCCTCTCCTTCCAACACTTCAAACCAGTCCCAGAAGCTCAAGTATCACTTCCTCAGTGCAAGTCAGGGCTTCAGTGATGACTGCGATGACTGCGAGGAGATGGCAGGCGCCGTGTCTGGGCTTTGTCTCTGTCTCTCATTCTTTCCATTCCAAGCTGCCTTCGTTCTCAGCTAGCATGCTATGTTCTGGTGTTCTGGAAAGGACAAACGTCTTGCTGTTTGATCATGATGCCCACACATAGATTGTGCTGGTACCAGTTGGCCAGAACCACTCACATGCCCATCCCTGAACCAATCACTGGTTAGTTGGTTGAAGGATGGTGACTTGCTCCCCTATTGGGTCATGTGCTACTTATTGGGGTCATATGCCAACTCTTGGGCCACTTTTGGTGAATTAAGATATATAGTCTGAGAGTGCACAGGGAAAGTTTGTCTAATCAGGAGAAAGACTAGAAGCTGGACAGGCAAAGCTATATATGACTACAGGCTGAGCCTTTATGAAATTGTGGATCTATATACCTAGGCCTACAAGCTTAGAGACTGGTAGGGCTTAGCTGATGAATGGATCTGCTATAGTCCTTTCTTATATGCTGTGTGTGTGTGTGTGTATCATGTAGGCATGTGAACACGTATGTGCATATGTTTGAAAGCCAGAAGTCAACTTCAGGTGTCATTCCTTAGGCACTGTCAAGCTTAGGTTTTGCAATAGGTCTCTAACTGGAACCTGGAGCTTGCTAATAAAGCTAGGCTGGTCAGCGACCCCTAAGGATTTGCCCATCTCCACTTCCCCAGGACCCAGATTACATGGGTGGGCCACCAAGCCTGGCTTTTTATGTGGGTGCTGGGGATCAAACTCAGGTTTACATGCATAACTGGGAAGCACTTTACCAACTGAGCCATCTTCCCAGGTCCTTTATTTGCTTTACGTAGAATTTAGCACAACCTGAAAAAAATCCCACTCTGTGTCCTGCAGTTGCTTATGTCTGCCAAGGGACAGGTTTGCTCCTTTTATGGTGACATGAGGACTCTTAAGTCATAAGTAGCAGCCTCAGCTGTCTTCCTCAGTTTCCTGGAAACAGTGCAATCACAGCACCTCTCAGCTCTCAGCTGAGGTTTGGCAAGGTGATTTCTCCAGGTCTCTGTCATATTAATATAGCCCCCAGGGTGAAGCAGGTGCTCAATAAATTTTCATCAAACAATGTTAGTGCTACAATATGTCTAATCCTTTTGTGGGAGAAGAAAAAAAACAATATAAGACCTAATTGGAGAGAAGAAATTCCTTTCACAAAGTGAAGGGACCAAAAGGACATTGTTTTGCAATTCAGTGTGATGGTTAATACCATCAGCTTGACAAGATCTAGAGTCCTCTAGGAGACAAAGCTCTGGGCATGTCTGTGAGGGAGTTTGTAGACTGAGCTAACTGAAGTGAAGTCTCTTGTTGAATCTGTCCCTGGAACTGTTTTTTTCAAGCCAGGCCCCACCCATGGTTTTGTTCAAAATGGGTTTTCCAGCTTCAGTTGGGTAAGTACAAGCTTGGTACCACCCTAGTCTTAATAGATCATCTGTCCTTTTCATCACAAGTTGTAGAATATCTCATTTACCCGAGGTCGCATGTCCTTCCCAGTCTCCACTGTGTGCGGTGGAGATGGGTGCATCGCCTCTCGGTGCTTTGATACGTCAGTTCTCAAGCATACGCACATTTATTCACTATGTTTTTGGTGAAGTACCAAATTGATATTCCCAGGAAATGAGAACCTATGTGCCCAGGTCACAAGACACAAGAGCACATGGTTTTGCTGGGGTTAATTAGGAGTCATTAGTCCAGAGTATGTCCATTTTATAAAAATCTCTCCCACACTATTCTATGGGTCAAGCACCAGAAATCATCTCTCTGCTTCTTGCCTGCAGATACAGTGAGGGCCGCTGCCTCACACTCCGCCTCACACTCCACCCCACACTCCACCTCACACTCCGCCTCACACTCCACCTCACACTCCGCCTCACACTCTGCCTCACACTCCACCTCACACTCCGCCTCACACTCTGCCTCACACTCTGCCTCACACTCTACCTCACACTCCGCCTCACACTCTGCCTCACACTCCACCTCACACTCCGCCTCACACTCCTCTGCCTCACACTCTGCCTCACACTCCACCTCACACTCCACCTCACACTCCGCCTCACATTCTGCCTCACACTCCGCCTCACACTCCACCTCACACTCTGCCTCACACTCCTGCCACCATGCCTTCCCCACTGCGCCTTCAGACTGTGAGCCAAAATAAGCTCTTTCTCCCTTAAGTTGCTTTTATCAAGGTATTTTCTCATAGCACAAAAGAATAAATTCAGTCAGCATAAGCTACAATAGCATGTGCTTTAACCAGCCCTCAGCAAAAGCAAACAGAAACCCCACTCTTTGTTATAGCCCAGAGGGTTGATACCCCCCATTTCTCTCTCTCTCTCTCTCTCTCTCTCTCTCTCTCTCTCTCTCTCTCTCACACACACACACACACACACACACACACACAATGGTCTTTAGCTTAAGAAGAACAGAAACTTCTCAGTCCTTTTGGAAAAGTAGAAAGTTATATGCAATAACCCAAGTCCTAGGGGCTGGGAATGCAGCTCAGTTGGTAGAGTGCTTGCCTAGCATTCACAAAATCCTGCAGCTGGGTCCTCAGCACTGCATAAAACTGGCATGGTGGTGAACAGCTGTAGTTCCAGAACACGGGAGGTAGAGGTAGTAGGACTACACATTCAAGGTCATCCTCTATGACATTATAGAGAATTCAAGGCAAGCCTAGGCTAGAGCCACTGTTTGAAAACCAGGGAGTGTGGAGCGGGGTACACAATGCTTCCTGACCTCACGTCTCAAGGAGGTGGCTGGGACCCAACACTGGAAAGAAGATTGTTTAGATTTTTTAAAGATTTGTATACGTTTTAAAGAGACAGAAAGTATTCTAGAGAAATCATTGTCAGAAACCGGAGGGGAGGAAAGATTGCTTTTCCTCCTGGCGTCAAGAAAAGTTTTCATATAATTTTAACTTTTGAACTTGTGTTTGAAACCCTTGAACAGCCTGCCTAGTGAGGTGACAGGAACATCTGTAAGGGGCTGGGAGGAGAATTCAGTCTGTAAAGTGCTTGCCCAGCATGAGGACCCAAGTTTGAACCTCAGAACCTCCATAAAAAAGGAAACACAACAACCCATGCCTGTAATCCCATCTTCAGGGAGGAGGCGGACACAGGAGGACCCCTGGGGCCCACTGGGCAGTCAGTCTACTGAATCGGTGGCCTCCAGCTTCAGCGAGAGATGCTGTCTATAAAATAAGGCGGAGCGTGACTGAGGATAACACATGACATTGGCCTCTGATCTGACCATGAACACATACGCAATGGTGCCTACATGTGTGCCTACATGTGTGTACAAATTTCTAGAGTTCATGATTTTGGTTTCTAGGTCCCACCTCCCTCTGCAGCATGGTTGGAGGAGCCAGATTAGACAGGAGAAGTCATTAAGATGAGAGAATAGTCCCTCCCTGTCACCTATGAGGGTTACATTGCTGCTTACAGGATGTGCAGTCTGGTATTGTCCACAGTTGCCATCATGGCATCTATGATCTTGCTTGCTCTTCTGAGATTTTCTCATTTCTACACCAAGATGTGCTGTTTGCTGGGGGGCAGAGAGGGAGGAATGTGGCTCAGTTGGCAGAATGTCTGTCTAGCATGCAGGATGCCCTGAGTTCCATCCTCAGCCCTGCATAAACCAGGTTAAGTGACACATGGTTGCCTCCTAGAACCTGAACATAAGACTCTATTGCTGAAGACAGGACATGCTTCACATATAGGACTTGGAGCAATTGAGCTGGAACTGACCTGAAAGCTCCTCCCTGAAGGCTCCCATAGTATTAGGAGATACTCTGAAAATTGCCTAAGAAGAAAATCAGTCAATGATCCTATCCGGTTGTAACATCTATGAACCACAACAACCAGCCCAACAAATAATCTCTGCTGGTGCCACAGTGGCACTTTCTTGGAGCAAGGGGTTTATCCTTGTGGGCAAGGAAGTTTCCTAACAGAAAAGTCCAGTGGTAGGCCAGCACCCTGCCACTGAAAACTACACTGACGGTAGAGTCCCAGCTAGCCCAGAGTAATCCAGACAACGGGGTCTTTGTAGGAGGGCAATAGACAGGAAGTGCAGAACTCCATTAGTCTCTTAGCCTAAATACATCAGCCACCAAGCTGACCTTACTTGTGTGTTTATGTGCACATGTGTGTATTAATGAAAAGGAAGGCCAGGATTATCACAACAGTTACTTTCTCATTAGCCACTTGTCTTGTTGCTACTAAGCAATATTTGACAAAAGCAATTTAAAGACAGAATGGCTGATTTGGCTCCCAGTGTGAAGATACAGTCCATCATTGTGGGAAGGCAAGGTGGCAGTGTGAGGCAGCTGGTCACACTGCCTGTGCAGTCAGAAAGCAGAGAAAGGAATGCATGCTGGTGCTTAGCTCACTTTCTCCTGTTTATTTAGTTCCAGTGCATGGAATGGTACAATCTGCATTTAGGGTGGGTCTTCCCATATCCTTTAACCTAATCTAGAAACTCCTTCACTGACATTCCCATGGTGATTCTGAGTCATTTCAAGTTGACAATCAAGATTAACTATCACCTTGGCTCAGAGGGAAAGAATATCAAAGTGGGCCTGGATTCACAAACATTCTCTGCTTTGTGCTACTGTAATCACACTCCCATAACCAACCTCACACATTTCCCTGGGCCCTTGGGTAGGTATTGGTGCAAGAAAAAGTACATAGAAGGAAGTCAGTGGCTGTCAATTCACTCTAGGTTGATATGTGACTGAGCACCACACTGACTGCAGCCTTCTCCCTTTACTTTTGCAGGTATTTACCCACCTCACTCCCACAAGTCTCTTCTGGGAAGGAAGGTCACTTAAAGCTAGACATAGAGAACCAGTCTTTCTGAATGTCAGAGTTGCTGGTCCCTGGGAATGTGGTGGAAGCCTCCTCCAGCTTCGGTATCTCTAGGTCTCTAGGGGAATTTGTTGATTTGACATAAAGCACCAGGATGTGGTGTCTGCCTTTAATCTCAACACTCAAGAAGCAGAGGCAGGCAAATCTCTGTGAGATTGAGGCCAGCCTGGTCTACATAGCCACTTCCAGGCTAGCTGAAACTGCAGGGAGACCCTGTCTCAAAAGTGAGAGAGCAAGAACAAGAGTGAGAACATGTGAGAGAGTGGGGGCATCCGGACAGGGTCTCTAAGAGTCCCCTGGGGGACCTGGTAATGAGGGGCCAGGCACTAACATCCAAGATAACTGAGTGCCTAGGCTTACTCATGTTAAGCAGGCTACTGGGATTATCTGCTGCTGCTTAAATAGCTGAGAGACACCTGGAATCACAGAGCCTCCAGGCAGCTCACTGTCAGCACAGTCCCCAAATGCCTGAATATAGGTAAAGGTCCTCCTGGATCTCACCCGACATCATGAAAATCTTCCACCCTTGGAGGGGATCTTGGGAATGAATTTGTGGCATCAACCAGTACACTATTTTTGTTTGTTTTATTTTGTTTTTAGTCAGGATCTTATGTAGCCCAGGCTGGCCTCCGACTGACTATGGGCCCAGGATGACCTTGAACTTCGGATCCTCCTGATTCCACCTTCCTAGTACTGGAATTACAGTACCGTCACAGCTGGTTTATGTGGTGCTGGGAACTGAACCTAGTCAGGGTTTCATGCACTCTAGGCAAGCGTGGTACCAACTTAGTTATCTCCCCATCCCCATCTACGACTTTAATAAGGAGGAAGGACACAGTGAACACGGGAGATAATGTGTAAGGGTAGCTGCAAGCAGTAATACACCCATTAGGTGGTGAATAAGCCCTGTTTGTTTGACTGTCAGCCTGGGAAGTGTTAGATGGTTATTAAGGATGGCCTAAACTGGGTGTGGTAGCACACATCTGTAATACTAGCACTGATGAAACTGCGGTGGGAGGTTTGCAAGTTTGAGGCCAGCTGGGGCTACATAGTAAGACCCTGTATCACGGGAAAAAAAAAGAAAACACATTACCTTTGTTGTCCACATACGACTTAAGTAAGCTCTTAGACTCCAGAAAGTGGGAATGGAGGCAAGGGTTACCGTTGGAGGCTGGGTTCCACCTGCACTCAGGGGCGGGAGACTGCGATCCCTCCTTCCTCCCTCTATCTCCTCCTCACTGCCTGCTTGGTGCCGGCTGGTCCTGCCCCCACCCCCCAACCCTGTCCTCCCACCCCCTTACCCCCCTCACCCCGCCCCGCCAGTCCCTGATGGGTGGAGACCCGAGCTGTGTGTGCCTGGTCCTTATCAATTAGCCGTACTGCTTAGCTCAGAGCTGCCTAGTTCTGGGAGCAACAGCTCCCAGCTCTGCTGCGGATCAGGTCAGTTCGAATTGGTCCAGTCATGGCTACGCGGGACTCAAGGGCGCGCAGGGTCCTCTATGCTGAGCAAGCAGAACGCTGAACAGGAGGCTGAGCTCCGAGCGGCCAGAGTGCGTAGGTGGACCACCGGAGGGCACAGGCGGAGAGTGCGCCCGGTACCATGCGCCCCTGGCTGTCACCCTGGCAGCCTTCGCTGCAGCAGCAGCTGCTGCTGCTGCTGCTGTTGCTACACACTGTGAGTAACGCGCCCCTCTAAGACAGGGAACCCAGGGAGTCAGAAGGCTGGCCCCTCTCATATCCCAGGAATCACGGGGTGTTAGCAGAAGCTGATCTCTCTTCCCCCAACAATGACAGTGGTCTCTCTCCAGGATTTCCTTCTTCCCCAAAGGTAATAACTACCTGGGCACCAGGTCCCCTGGAGAGTCGGCTCAGTTCCCTGGTCCTCCACCTCCACTGACCCGCTGCCTCTGGCAGTGTCTAGTGTGCTGAACAGCACCTCCCCCCCTCAGTATCTCATTGAAACTTCCTGTCCTTTTGAGACCCCGATCACCCTCACTTTACATACTAGGATGTCAAGGCTCAGGCTCAGAAAGGGGACGGGGGAGCCTTACCCCTTATCAGAAAAAGAGGAACCCACATCTGTCCAGCTCTGAGCCTTGACATTTTTTCACAGGCTTCGGGTTACAGATGGGAAATTTTCAGAAAGCACTGAACGGAGGTTTGGGTCTGTGGAGGGACCAGTTGTAGTAGCTCTTCACCCCAGGCCTGGAGGGGCTGGCTTTCTGTCTGCGTGTCTGTGGGCTCCTGGGAACAGCCTTTAGCCACAAGCCACAAGCAGGTCCAGAGAGGGATCTGGAGGAAGAAAGAGAGATGGGGGTGGGGAGGTGGGTGCACTTTTCTTTCCCATAGAAACTCCTGGGAACCCTGGGCTGCTTTCCCCTGGGATCTGCGAATGAGGGACGTGCTGAGTTGAGGCTGGCAGGATGGAAGGAATGGGGAAGTGGGTCAAGGCTGCTGGGTTACCCTTTCCCACGAGCACTGAAAACCGAACCCCAAGGTCTGTGTTCTAAGAATCCCGCAGGGAAATTGATTCTGAGACTGAGTCTGAGACCAGAGTCAGTCCAACAACTTTGTTTCCTATTTGGGTAGATTGATTGCCTGAGCTGTTCCAACCCGGCTGCAGGACTGGGGGAGTCATGTTATATTTTTGTCTCCAAGGGATGCCGCAGGTTATTTAAGGATAAGCAAATGGGGGAAATGAAGGTTTATGTGGTTCAAGTCTACAGTGCACTTTGGAAGGCTGAGTCCTACCTTGCTCAATTCCCTCATTTTACAGACTATCAGAGACCCATAGAAAGAGGAACTTGCCTAAGATCAGTTAGTAGCAGCAGGGCTGGGAATAGAACCCAGGACCCTAGATTCCTAACTCTGGGAGGAGGGCTCTGTGCTGAGTGGGGTTTGTGCTGTCCTTTGTCCCCGTTGTTTTTGCATGTCCTTCACATGCACTCATGAATGGTCTGTAATGCTAAGAGGTTCCCACTCTATAAGTTGCTGTCTTCTGGCTCTTTTACTGGCTTATCCAGACCTGTGATTGTAAGTAACTCTTACACTTTGTGGCTGAAAACGCCTTTAATAAATGAGGGTGGAACTGACCTATTTTAATTGGAGTATTTCCCAGCCTCTTCAACTTTTCCCTTTGTCCATTTGACTCTGGGTGGTCAGACACTGGATTTTGGAATTCAAAGGTAATGAAGATAATTTCTTGGTTCCTTTTAGACCCCCCCACTTCCCAGGGAAGACCACAGGCATCTTCCTAATATCAAGGCTGAACTGTTTATTTCTACCTCTCCCCACTTCTGACTTGATACAAGGAGCCATCAGAAGGATCCCTGTGGGGAAACTGAAAAATAGCCATGGCTGAAGGGACCTGGTTTTTCCCCATAGGAAACTCTGAGCCCATCCCCTTGCTTACTACTCACTCCCATATAGCTCCTGTGGGCTTCTACCTGAGATAACACCATCTGCCTCCGGCCCTGTTCCTTACCCCCACCCCACAGGAGCTTGAGCGTTGAGACTTGCTGTTCTTCATCTTTTAGCCCCAGGTGGGCCCCAATATAAGAGGGAACTCAGTGGGTGTGTGTTGAAGGAATAATGATGAACAAAAGAATGAAATGATCGCAGGATCCGTAGGAATGTGTCTTTTGTGTGTGTGGGTGCATGTGTGTATATGTGGAGACCAAAGGGCAGTTTCTGGATGTCATTCCTTAGACACTGTCCACCTTGTTTATTGAGGCATGGTCTCTCACTGACCTAGAACTCAACAAGTCGGTCAGGCTGGCTGGTCAGTGAGCTCCAGGGATGCACACTCCACCTCTTCAGCACGGGGATTATACATACATGCCATCATACTTGGATGTTCTTTTAATCCCTGTAGTCTCAGCTGGCCTGGAACTCACTATGTAGACCAAGGTGGCCTCAGTGTCATGGAAATCCACCTGCCTCTGTCCTCCCAGAGCCGGGATTAACAGTGTGTGCTACTACATCCAGCCATAGTTGGATTTTTTTTATTAAAAATTTTTATATATGTATATGTCTATACGTGTTGAGTGTATGACACTTGTGTGCAGGTGCCTATGAAGGCAGAAGGCAGTGTGAGACTCCCTGAAGCTGAAGTTACAGGCTGTTGTGAACTGCCCAACATGGGTGGAAACTGAACTCTGGCCCCTGGGAAGATCAGCAGATGCTCTTAATCACTGAATGATCTCTCTTTTAAAGTTAAATACATTATTTTAAGTTATAAATTGTGGAGAGCATATATTATTTGTAAAGCATTTCCTGCCCCATTTTTAAACTGTGGATGCTAGTGGACTGAACACAGATCCTTGTGCTGGCATGGCAAGCGCTTTACTCACTGCAGTCACCCTGCCCAGGAGAGTGTCTTGAACTGTGGCCGACTGCAAAGAATAATGAAGAATCATGTCCTAAAAGCAATCCATGCTTATCCATTACAGCCTGCAGTGAAAAAGTCACACAGGACTTTTTAATTCATGGCATCAGGCAAATTGCCAATTTGACCTTGATTTAAGAGGGTAAGTTTGCTTTTTCCTTCAAGCAGAGTTTCTTAACTTTGATACTATTTTCTCTCTTTTTGTTTTTCTTTGAAACAGAGTCTCATGTAGTTCAGGCTGACCTCGAACTCTCTATGTAGCCAAGAATGACTTTGAACTTCTAATCCTTTTGCCTCCACCTCCCAAGTGCTGGGGTTACAGATGTGTATTACCACAGGTGGTATGTTTGGTGCTGAGGATCGAACCCAGGGCTTTATACATGCTAAGTAAGCACTCTAAAACACAAGACACATCCCCAACTCAACTTTGATACTATTGATATCTGGATCAGGCAGAGCAGTTCTGTACTTTGTAGGGGGTCTAGCAGCATCTCTGGTCCCTATTGACTAGAGGCCAGGAACATAGCTGCAAAACTGTGACAACAGAAAATATTGATCGACATTGTCAAATGCCCTATGATGACAAGGAGGCAAAAACAACAGCAACAACAAAAACCAACCAAACAAAAAACTTCCCAGTGTGATGATCACTGTCTTAAAATCTTATGCTTCTGAGAGGTATATAAACAGCACTGCAAATAGGTGTTCCCTGAATTTTGGATTTCAGGGATGAGGTTGATCATAATCTGAGTCCAAGAAGGGAAATAGATTGTTAAAATTCTCTCTGGAACTTACTGAATCAGCTAGACTGACTGATCTGCAAACCCCAAGGACCCACCTGTCTATGCCTCCCCAGCATTGAGATTACAAGTGTTTGCAACCATGCTTGGCTTTTTATGTGGGTCCTGGAGATTGAACTCAGGTCCCTGTGCTTGGGAGGCAAGTACTTTACTGACTGAGCCATCTCCTTAGACCTATAGTCTGAATCTTGAGTGTTTGTCAAAGGCCTGTATGTTGCAGGCATTGTATCCAGCATACGGAACAGTCAGGAAGTAGAATTTAGGAGGTGGGGAAGAAGTTAGGTCATTGAGGGTGTGATTTTGAGGGGGATGTTGAGACCTTGACCCTTCCTCTTCTGCTTCCTGGTTCCCCTTAGGTGAGCAGTCTTGCCCCTGTTGTGACATACTCTGCTGCCATTGACCCATGGCAAGTAGGCCAAGTGAAACTTCTGAAATTATGAATCAAAATGCATCTTTCCTCCTTGCAGTTGATTTTCTCTGGTATTTTTTCTTTCTTTTAAAAAGTATTTTACTTATTTATTTTCATTTTTTTTGTGTATGAGTATATATTGCTTCCGTGTATGTAAGTGTACCCATGTCATTCAATGCCCTCGGATGTCAGAAGAGAGCTTCTTCTGGAACTGGAGTTACAGATAGTTGTTAGCCACCATGTGGATGCTGGGAACCCTGATCCTCTGGAAGAGCAGCCAGTGTGCCTAATTGCTGAGCCATCTCTCTAGCCCTCTCTGGCATTTTTTTATAGCAATGGAAAGCTGACTAACACACAGGTATACTTGATCAAACTTATTTCCAAGCCAGACGAAAAGACTAGGCAGAGAATAAGAGTCTGCAGAGTGCTGAGTAAGACTCTTATATTAAACCTCTGCCACCCTGGGCTCAGGGACCACAGAGGAAGACGGGGTGGGAAGACAGGAAGAGCCAGGGGTGGCGCATGGCCACAAGGAAGCAGTTTTCCAGGTGCCTGGGAAGTTGCTCATATGAACCTACAGCAACAGTAACAGCATGCACAAGATCCATGAAAGCTCAAACCAGACAAAATCCCTTCATAGAAGTGGGGGATGGGTAAGAAGCCCTCTCTTTAGCTGAGGAACTATTGGCAACCGACGACTCCTGGGAGAAGGAGAGTGGTTTTCCTTAAGGGAGTGACACTGAATCGGTTGACTAGGCTCTGGTGGATTGTCTCACATCAAGGGATACTTGGGGACACAAAGATGGCTTATGCTGTAATGTATATGATGGAATGAATGAAATCCAGTAAAGGGTACGGGGAGATTTCAGATAGGGGACAGTGCCTTATATGATCAAGTTGTACTGTTTGAAACTTACAGAAATTCCATGAAAAATCTGCCGAGAACACATTCCTTGACTTTTCTACGCTCCCTTCCCGGGGAAGTCTTCTCCTCTCCTGTCTTTCCTTCCCTAGTTGGTGATACAGAAATATCAACTCTACAGCTTAGCCTAGAACATAGAAGGGGTACCAGGAGCACAGGAAGCATCCACCTGGTGATGGTGGACCAGAGCTCCCGGCCTTAATAGTAAGCAAAATTTTAGTGAGGAGTGCGAAGAGTATTTGGAATCAGGTTACTAATGACTATTCTGAGTAGGATCACTGATAATTTTTGTGTCTATCTGAAAAAATTACTTCCTAAATTTCTCAAAAAATATTCGTAGATTTTTTTGTTTCTGTATGCATGTTCATGTTCATGGATGTGTGTGCATGTATGTCAGAGTGGATAGGTACACATGCACATGTGTGTTCACACATGTGGAGGCCAGAGGACAACCTCAGGTGTTATTCTTCAAGCACTGTGTACACTTTTGCAGGCAGGGTCTCTCACTGGCCTGGAACTCATCAGATAGGCTGCTTGGCTATTGAGTTCCTAGAATCTGCCTGTCTCTGAGTCCCAGCACTGGGATTACAAGGACGCACCACCACACCCAGAGTTCTTTATGTGGGCTCTGGGATTGACCTCAGTTCCTTATGCTTGGAAGGCAAGTATTTTAGCAACTGAGCTATCTGCCCAGTACCCTAGTTCCCTTTCTTAATGACCCGGAGTGACTCTGCAGGATTACAGCTCTGCCATTGTGGTGGTCCCCTTCGGTCTCTGCCTATTGGGCCCCAGCCTTTCTGCTGTTAGAAGACACTGACCTTCACCCGGTCTCTGGGATACCTTGCAGCCCAAGGTAAATCCACAACACTCAGATGCTATCTGCTTGCTTACAGTACAAACAGAAGGCTGCTTGGCCTTCTGCGGACCAGAGAAAGCAAGATCCTGGTGCTGCTGGCTTTCACAGCCCACTCTGATGACAAACTCTGATGGGGCTGGGGGTTATTCAGCCTTGGTCAATCCTGCCTGCAGTCCAGCCTATCCCATCTCTTATAAGGGCACAAATCCCCTAGGATCAGGATCTTATCTTGTAATCTGACTTAACCCCACGAGCCCTATCCAGAGCCTCCTATGTCCCCTCACTTCCCTCACCCATAGCTCTTGGAGCCACTCTGATGATACCTGTCTGTTTGAATTCCTGGCCTTCACAGTCACACTTCATTTCCAGCTGATGGATTTTCCTGTCATTTCCTGGAGGAACTTCCTCCGAGCAGCTATCTTCCTCTGATAGATGTGTCTACAATGCATCCTGTGTCTTTCCTTCTCATTCATATTAGTCAGTCAGGCCATTCTTACCAAATCCCACAGACCTGGGGCTGAGGAGATGGCTCAATTGGCAAGCACAAGGACCTGAGTTAGAACTCAAGAACCCATGTTTTTAAAAAAAGTCAGGGGCTAGAGAGATGGCTCAGCAATTAAAAGCACTTGTTATTCTTCCAGAGGTCTCAAGTTCTGTTCCCAGCACCCATTTGGGGTAGCTCACAACTGCGTGTAACTATGACTTCAAAGGATCTGATGCCAGCACTGAGAAGGCAGAGACAAGAGGATCCCTGGGCTCCTTGGCCAGCTAGTCTGGCCTATTTGGCAAGTTACAAGCCAGTGAGAGAACCTGTCTCAAAACATAAGGTGAATGATGCCTGAGGAAAAACAACTCAGGTTGACCTCTGGTCTATAGAGACTCATGAGCATGCTCAAGTATACACAGGTTCTCTCTCTCTCTCTGTCTCTCTCTGTCTCTCTGTGTGTGTATGTGTGTGTGTGTGTGAGAGAGAGAGAGAGAGAAAGAGAGAGAGAACGCAGCTTAAACAACAGAGGTTTACTTTCTCCCAGCTCTGGAGGCTAAAGTCCCTCACTCACCTCATCACCTCCTGAGAGCTTTCCAAATATCCACACGAGTGGTGAAGGCGTCAGCATAGGAATTTGGGTGAACACAAGCATTTGGTCCGTGCCAGCATTCGAGAGGGAGAAGGTTGTCTAGCCTCTTGCCATGCACAGCCCCTACACCTAGCCCATGTGTGCAGCTCAGCTTTCTGTCACTTACACAAATACCAGAAATGTTCAATTTAGGAAGAAAAAAAGAAAAGTTGGTTTTGACTTGAGAAATGTTTTTGTATGTGTTTGGGGTGGGGGTGGGGTATGGTTCTGTCAGCAAAGTGCTTGCCTCATAATCGTGATCCCCAGAACCCATGTGAAAGTGTCAGACATAATTATGCATGCTTGTAATTCCAGCACTGGGAAGAATGAGAGAAGAGGGTCCCAGGGGCTCCCTGGCCAGACAGCATAGCTTAATTGGTGAGCTTCAGGCCAATGACAAACTTGGTCTCAAAGGAAGTGGATGACATTCCTGAAGATGACACCAAGGCTGCCCACTGTCTTCCACACATACATAGCCATGTGCATGAATACACATACATGCACACACATTAACAACACTGCATATGTTTAAGGAGACATGATGTCTATCATGACATGATTACTATAGTAAATTAACATTTCAGTTTCTTCCCAAAGATCACTCTCTCTTTCTCTCTCTGTATGTATGTATGCTGGAGATCAGGACCTCACTCATCTTAGACAAGTTCTCAGACACTGAGCTGTAACCCAGACCCTGCTTCTATATGTTTGATTTCTACATAGAAATGAGGTTATAAGGAATTTTTCTTTCTATGACTAGTTCATAATGTCCTTAAGGTTCAAGTGTGCTTTCACTCATGGAAGGGTTTCCTTTGTTTCTTTGTTTCTTTGTGTGTGTGTGTGTGTGTGTGCATGTTTATGTGTGTCCTGCACACATTTGTGGAGGCCAGATGATAACCTTGGGTGTCATTCCTCAAGTATCATCTACCTCATTTATTTTTTGAGACAGGGTTTCTCATTCGGTCTGGCACTTGCCAGTACAGCCAAATTGGCTGTCCAACGAGCTCCTGTCTCCACCTTCCCATTGATGAGGTCACAAGTGCCTGTCTCTGAGCCTGCCTTTTTAAGGTGGGTTCTGATGATTGAATATAGGTGTTCGTGATTATTCAGCAATTTTTACTTTACAACTTTACTGATCCATCTCCTCAGCCCATATTTTTGATGGCTCTAGGGGACAGGAAGTCCAAGATTGAGGAGCTGCCTCTGGCAAGGGCTTTTAGGCTATGATGTCATCACTCCATGGTGGAACACAGAAGGGAGGCGGGGAGACCAAAACTTTCTCTTCATTAGAATGCCACTCCCAGGATTACTAAGCCCATCTCATGATAAACACAATCTATGGTGGGCAGGGGGGCTCTGCCCTTATAACCTCATCTCTCAAGAGTTCTACTTCCCAACACTATTGCACTGGATCTGAGTTCCTAGCACAAGAACTTTGGAGACATTCAAGTCATAGCAGCACATAACCTGAGAAAGAGGAGAGACACAGATAGCTACATGGACTTTCAGAGTCAAGAGGCACACACCCTACTGACCTGGGCAGAGGATAATGGAGTCTCAGACTCCGAAGACACATACGTGGTGCTGTGTGTTCCCTCCTTATGCTCTGCCCTCCCGTGCCTTCCGCTGCTTCTTCCGTCCGTCTCCTTCTCTGCACTTCTTCTCCCTGTGTCATCTCAGCCTCATAGGATCCTTCTCCCAGTGGTCTTTGTCACCTTGCTCTCCTGGGTCTGCTTGCTGTTAGCAAGTGATCTTCTGCAGGGGTCCTGCCGTCCCATCCATCTCGCCTATACTTGAGCTCACCCCACTGTCAAGCCACCTTCTCTCATCCTTGTTTGCTCTCTTCTCCAAGATAGCAAGGTTCCCAACCCTAACTCACAGGAATCCTGTTCTCTGTCCTCACTCCCTGGTCTAGTTTCATTTCTGTTACTGTGATAAAATGTTCTGTCAAAAAGCAGCTTAGGGGGAGAAAGGAGTTTATTTTAGCTCACAATTCAGGCTGCAGTCCAAACAGCTAGTGACATCACATCCACAGTCAAGAGCAGAGAGATGCACCTTACTTGTGCTCAGTTATATTTCTCTGCTCTTATCTAGTTCAGGGCCCCAGCCATGGGAATGGTGCCACCCATAGTGGGCTGGGTCTGCCCCATAGTTAATTAAGACAATCCCACACACACAGGCTGGGACAGGACACTGTAGATAATGACTTTATTAAGACTCTTCCCCAGGTGATTCTAGGTGTGTCAAGTTGACAGTTAAGACTAACTAGTGTGCTCCCGTGCTCCTTGATGTGACTCCAACGCTCTTCTCAATACTAGTCACCACACACTCTAGCCACCAGCCTGTCTGTACCAACTTGAAGATCATTAACACTCTAGCCTATTTTTGTTTCTTTTCTTTTTTGCTTGTGTATCTGTTGTACATGCATGTGTGTCTGTGTGTTCACATATGTGTGGGCACATATTGTACACATGGTGTGGAAGGCCAGAGACAAACACTGAATGTCTTCAATGGTTTGTTTTCTCTTTTTAAGAAAAACTTTATTTTTATATGTATTTGTTTGTTAGTTTACTTATTTTTGGTCTGTTTGAGACAGAGTCTTCCTGTAGCCCCAGCTAGCCTGAAACTCATTATATAGACCAGGCTGACCTTGAACTCACAGAGATCTGCCTGCCTCTGCCTCCCAAGTGTTGGGATTAAGGGCATGAATGGAGGCATGTCTGGGTGGGGTATGTATACATGAATGCAGATGCCTGCGCAGGCCGGAAGAGGGTGTTAGGTCTCCTGGAGCTTGAGTTACAGGTAGTTTCCAATCACCTAACATGTACAAGGGATCCAAACTCAGGGCCTCAGCTCTGCATGGCAAGCACTTGACCTACTGAGCTATCTCCCCAGCCCCCAGAAGTTAGTAGATTTAAAAAATGGTCTTATTCCATATTTTAGCTTTTTAAGATTTGAGAGTCCATATTAAACTAAGGTAGCTAACAGAACACCCTCAGCAGCTTTCCTTTCTTATATTGATGGTTCTCTCTCTCTCTCTTTCTCTCTCTCTCTCTCTCACCTCCTCCCTCCTTCCCTGCCTCCCTCCCTTCTTCTCTCCCTCATTCCTTCCCCAGACTGAACTGACTTATTCCATTGCTTTCTCAAGAACCAGTTATAGCTACCATTAGCTTCCAAGTCCACCTGCGTTGGAAACAGGAGAGACTGACTTCATTTCTCATTACCTCTCCCAGAAGAGACAGATTGTCCCAAACTTGTTTTGTTTATTTTTTTTTCTCCTTTGACCCAGTCAGTGAGGGGCCACACAGCAATCAACCAATCAGCAAAGAGATGAAGGGCTCTTCTGAGGGAGAAGTTGTTGGCTCTTAGGCTGAAAAGATACCTAAAAACATTTCTACCATCTGGAAAACTTTACAAAGAAAAAGATGGTGGAAGTCAGTCACTAGATCATCCAGCACTATAGGGGACTCAACCTCAACTGGGTGTTGAGTAAGAAAGACAAAGGGTGACATTCCCCACAGAAAGACACTGTATGTGTAAAGACTCACAGAGATCACAAGCACCATTTCTTAAAAAAGGAAATGCATGGATGGCCTTTAATCCCAGTACTCCAGGATGCAGAGGCAGGGGGATCTCTGTGAGATGGAAGCCATCTGGGCTACATAGTGAGCTCCAGGTCAGCTGGGGCTACAGAGAGACCCTGTTTAAAACCAAAAAATCATCACAGGCTATACCTTGGCAAAACCAAAAATGAATAAAAATGTAGGATTGAAAAAATAAAAGCAGGGCTGGGGCTGGGGCTTGGCTGGTATAGTGCTCATCTAGCATGCATGAAACCCTGGATTCAACTACAACTTCAGAAAGTAGACGTGGGGACACAGGCCTGCATTCTTAGCACTGGGGAGGTGGAGGCGGGGACGGGGAGCAGAAGGTCAAGACCATCACTGGCTACATTCCATGTTTGAGGCTACCCTAGAGTACATGAGACTCCCCTCCCCCACACAAGCAAAACAAAAAAAAACTTGCATAAATAATATGAAAGAAAGAGCTCATAAAAACACCACAAAGAAGAAACAGTACAAAATAAGTACAGGAAGATGGGAGATTAGAGGATTGATAGAGAGGTCCACTATTCAACTAACAAGAACCCAGAAAAACAGATGAGAGGACGAGAGGGAGAATCAGTCATAGGTGGATAGAAACTAATCAGACGAAAAAGTACAGCAATTACTGACCTCAGGGAAAACACACTGTCCAAGGGACACGTAATCATTTTATGGCACTCACTTCAACAGCTAACACTATTTCATTGTTAAAGGAAGCTGTTGGAAACACTGAGCACAGCTTTCACTAAAATTATATGAACAGAAGTGTATGGAATCCAGGAACAAGATTTTAAAACATCAATGCACATAACAGGAAGTTTTGAGTTACCCAGTAATCCAAGAAATAGCAGTACAAAAAGTGCTGTCCCTTAGAGCTGGGGAGTCAGCTGGAGAGGACCCAAGTCCTGTTCCAGGTTCCCATGTTGGGTGGCTCACAATGGCCAATATCCCCAGCTCCAGGGGATCTGACACCCTGTTCTGGATTCTGAAGGCACCTGCAGTCATACGAGCATATTCACACACGAGAGAGAGAGAGAGAGAGAGAGAGAGAGAGAGAGAGAGAGAGAGAGAGAGATTGTTTAATTACAAAGACAGTTGACTGTTAATGCCTATAATCCCAGCACTGGGAAGTAGGGACAGGCAAACCCTTGGGGCTTGCTGGTCAGCATAGCTGAGCTCTCCAGATTCAGTGAGAGATCCTGTCTCAAAAAAATAAGGTAGATTGGGATAGAGAGATAGCTATGCAATTAAGAGCACTTGCTGCTCTTGCAGAGGGCTTGGGTTCATTTCCCCCAAACCTGTAGGTGTGTATGGCAGTTCACAGCCATCTGTAACTTTAGTTCCAGGGGATCTGATGCCCTCTTCTGGCCTCCATGGGTACTGCATGCATGTGGTGCACTTTAAGGAGGCAAAACCTTCATACACATAAAGTATAAATAAATAAAATTTAAAAACAAAAATAATAAGGTAGAGAGTGATTGCAGAAGACATCTGATATCAACTTCTGTCTTTCTGTCCTCCATACTTATAGGTATGTGCACCTGCATACACATGCACAAACATTAACACACACATACACACACACACAGACACATACACACATACTACTAGTAGCTAGAACAACAGAGAACAAACAAGTATCTTCAAGAATAAGAATTTGGGTAAATTGGAGCCCTTGTGAATACCTACTAGGATGTAAAGTCGTGTAGTTGCTATAGAAAAAAGTTTGTTGGATTCTAAAACAAATTACATTTATACTACCATAAAATCCAGCAAGTTCACTCATGGGCCCACAGATGATCTTCACTGTGCCCTTGAAGAGGGTAGTGGAACCCAGAGCTTTTATTTCTTACTATGAGTTGAAGATGTGGCATCCTTGGAGGTGACTTTGAACCCACCATGCTTGGAGTACGTGGACCCCCTCTTTTCCCGTCAGAGTGGTGTGGTAAGAGGAGGCTTGGTTGAGTCAATCCTTCAGGTGGTAACGAGGCTGCCCTCACCACGGTGTAAGTAGAGCCCATGTGGGAGCTGACTCTTCCACGTTCCCCATCATCTGGCTATCTGTCCATTCTTGCTCATAGAAAGTCCCTGTGGGGCAGGACCCATCAGCAGGACTGATCAACGTCCTTGGTTTGGGACTTGCAGGTCAGAGCCTTGCCGCGACTGTGTGATGTGCTGCGGGTGCTGCAGGAGGAACGGGCTCAGTGCCTGCCAGAAGTCTCCAGAGAGAAGAAAGGGGATCTGGGCCTGGAGCTGCCCACACCAGGTAGGAGGCCAGGCTCCGCCCCTCTGCACTCTGCAGATGGGTCCTGTCTAGTCACCCTGGGGTGGGGAACTTGATCCAGGACCAGGTGGGCTGTGGGAGGGGTTCAGTCAGTTGTCAGGGTACACAGCTACCTGGCCAATGTCTCCATACCTTTCTCTGGTGTGTGCAGACAGCAGTGCTTTCTTGCCATCTGCTTCTGCACATGCATTTTGCTGAGGTGGGGTGTTCTTTTTTCAATCTTTCATGTGTTTGGTGTGTGTGTGTGTGTGTGTGTATCAGAGGATGACCACAGTGTCGATCCTTATAGCCCACCTTGTTTGAGGTAGGGTCTGAATATGGCAGGCTAGCTGGCCCATGTGCCTGCAGGAATTTGCCTGTCTTCATCTCCCATATCACATAGGAGCTCTGGGATGTCTTTCACATGCAAACTTTCATGCCTGGTTTTATATGGGTTCTTGGAGTCTGAACTCAGGTGCTTATCCACTTCCAGCCCAGCGTATGGGATGGTGGGAAGTGCTTCTCAGGGTTGACCTCTCACTCCATTCTGCCTGTTGGATAAGTAAGGTAGGAGGGGCAGTATGGTGCCAAGGTAGTTGGAGTTGGGGGAACAGAACACACCTGTTGCTGATGGTGCAGACTAAGGAAACTCTCAAAGCAGACACTGTCTGAGAGTACCGTGTTCTGAGAGGACTTCATCCATCCGATGGACACACATGTCTTCAGTTGCTGGGTGACTTCTGATGTCCCTCTCTGAAAGTCCTGTAAGGACCAGGAAGCACTCGACAAATATGGGCATGCGTAACACTCTTCCAGTCTCCACTCCCAAGGCAAGCATCAATCGCTAACTGATCCCAGCACTCATGTGCAGGGAAAGCTAACTGGCATTAGCTGGTGGTGTGATTGCAGCAAATTATTTAACCCCCGGGCCCCAGTCTCCTGCTTCTACTGCCAAGCCTCTCTGCCATGATGGACTCTTTCCCTCTGGAACTGTAAGCTAGAATAAGCTCTTTCTTCTATAAATTGCTTCTTGTCATGGTGTTTTATCACAGCACTAGAAAAGTAATAACACATCTTTAATCTCTCTTCTTTGCTCACTAACATCTAAGAGTATAGAGTTAAGAAAAGATCCTGGAGCTGGGGAGATGGCTTACTCGGTAAAGTGCTTGCTTTGCACGCATGAAGACCTGAGTTCAATCCCTATAACTCACATTTTTCATGTTTTGGTTGTTAGCCTTTGCCTTTAACAGTTGTGCCATCTCTCCATCCCTACCTCACCTTTTAAAAAGCTGGGCATGATGGCATGCACTCATAATCTTAGCACTAGGGAGACAGAGACAGGTGGATTCCCCCAGCTCGATGGCCAGCAGTTCCGAGCCAGTAGCTGGGCATGATGGCATGCACTCATAATCTTAGCACTAGGGAGACAGAGACAGGTGGATTCCCCCAGCTCGATGGCCAGCAGTTCCGAGCCAGTGAGAGACCCTGACTCAAAAAACAAGGTGGTGACATCCTAAGGAACCATAACTGAGGTGTCCTTCCTTTCTGACTTCCACATGCACTTGCACATGCATAAACAGACAGACACACACACACACACACACACACACACACACACACACACACACGAGCGTGTGTGCCTGATGAAGAGAGGAGAAATGAAGGAGCAGACTGGATGGAGGGTGTTGTCTCAGAACCAGGAAGGCACCATGTCTTCTGTGCCTCGTGGAAGGCCTTGGAGAGGCTCAGCTGCACCCCTCCTCCGCGCGGCACCCCCTCCGCCCTGCCACCTCGTGGGTCCCCAGGGAGCTCGGCCCTTCTTGAGGAGAGCTAAGGAAGAGGCCAGGGGCTCTCTGCTGGGAGTCTGGGGTTAATGGTTAAACTCCTGGGCTCTCCCTGGGGTAGAGGTTAATGTTTGAAAGCTAGACAAATCACAGGAAATGCCACTCATGGAGTGTCACCAAACCTGGCATACAGAGCACAAATAAAAAATTAACTCTTCAGCTCTCCTGAGTGAGGTGGCCAAGGCCACTCTGTGGGAACATTTCAGGGTCACCCTACACACCGCATTCCCTGCTCCACTGGATATTTATTACTCTGTTTACAGAAGCCGCTATTCTCTCATGGTGCAGTGGAGAGGGCTCTGGATCTCCCTAGGAGAAGATGTTTCAGAATGATGGTACGGTGGTCAGGAAGTTGTAGGCTCTGTAGTCAGACAGACTTGGGTGCCCACCTTACTTTGCCATGTAGGGCCTATATGACCTTCAGCCAGACTGAACCTCTCTGGGCCTTAATGCCCTGATCTTCAAGTAGGGATATGCCAGTCATCCTTTACTCTCTACCCAGCTGGTTGAGCGTGGGTAGAAAGCATGGGCAGGAAGGGAATGCTCTTTTATTTTCTAACTTTTGTACTTTTTATTAAGGTGAAATTTACATTAATTTAACCCCTTTGAGGGTTGCAACCTCAAAGCCATGCTGTGTAACCATTCCAAAGTTTACATTGGACTGGGGATTTATCTCCACTGGTAGAGTACTTGCTTAGCATGCACAAGGCCCTGGGCTCAGTCCCAGCACCACACAAACTTGGCATAATAGAGCATGCCTGTAATCTCAGAACATGGGAATTGAAGGCAGGAGGATCACAAGTTCAAGGTGAACCTCAGCTACATAGTGAATCCAAGGACAGCTTAAACTACATAAGACTCTGTCTCAAAAGAGTCAAATACAGAAGTCAGACTTCTGTTAGGCTCAGTTGGTGGAGTACTTGTCTAGTATGCACAAAGCCCTGGGTTTGTTCCCCAGTACTGCATAAACTTGGCATGGTGGTGCACATCTGTAATCTCATCCCTGGAGAGGTAAAGGCAGGGGGATTAGAAATTCAGGGTCATCCTTAGCTGCATAGTAAGTTTGAACCCAGTCTGGAATATCTGAGACCTATCTCAAAGCAAATTAAAACAAAGGAGAACATGTTTCTGGGACTATGCCTACAGGTCAGGTCACTGGAAAGCCAGGGATTCCTTTCTTGAGATGACCCTGGATAACCTGTGACTGGTTCCAAGACTGGGCAGAGGAAGGCAAATGGAGGCAGGAAGATGGCAGGATCTAGTCTACGATGCAGGGCTTTCCTGACCTACTGTGGGGTACTGGGGAGAAGGGATCGGATGGTCCCCTGTGACTCACTGGTGAGTTCTATCAACAGGCAAAGGGCCGTGGGGGTGTGGCTGTCCAGGTTCCCTGTCAGAGTGCTCCAGAAATAGCCCCAGGTTATCATCAGGTCATCTGAGCTTATTTATAAATAAGCCAGAGACTGAAGGATGGACTGTTGTGGGTGAAAGCAGATCAAAGTGACAGTTGGCAGGAGCTCTCTGCACCAGGCACCCTACTAGGTGGGGATCTGAACACACCCAAGGCCCCATTCTGCCCTCAAGGCTTGGTCTTCCTCCCTTTTCCCAGCCCTGCCTCCTGACTCTGAGGCTACTCTATCCCTGTAGAGAGGACACAAGAACTGATGGTGATGAGTGTCCACCTTAGGTCAGGGGCTTTCTAGATAAAAAGGAGTCAATGACCTCCACTGTGTGACAATAGGACATTCTCCCTTTCCTGTGACTTTTATTCTGATTCCATTGTCCTGGGGTAGCTGAAACTTAAGACCTGGTATTTTCTGAAAAATACTCCAAACTTTGTACCATATAGGCAGTGGGCCCAGATCTTATCCCTGCCCACAGGGCCCTTCTGTGTCTGGCTGGGGAAAAGAGCTCTCGGCAAGGCTGCCTCATCTCTGTGGCCTTTCTCCTCTGAGCTCAGTCCACCACTTGCACGGGCTCCGAAGGGGCCTTGTGCTCTTTTCTTTCTAACTTCCTTCTCCCCCACTTCCTTCCTTTTCCCCGTCCCTCCCTCCTCTCCTGGGCTGTCCATTCTTTGCAGTGTCTCACACAGCCTAGACTGGCCTAAAACTCACTGTATAGTCAAGGATGACCTTGGACTCCTGATCCTCCTGCCTCTACTTTCCAAGTGCTGGGGTCACAGGTGTGGGCCCTTGCAGGTGGTTTATGTGGTGCTGGAGATGGAACTCAGAGCTTCATGCACTAGGCAAGTCCTGTACAAACTGAACTGTGTTCCTGGTCCTTTTTAAATTTCGGGTTTTTTTTGTTTGTTTGTTTTTTGTTTTCATTTTTCTAATACATCTAAATTCTATAAAAACACGTAAATAAAAATTTTATTTTACTAAATAAAAATTGTTTAGCTAAGTATAGCCCCCAAAACACAGTCCCCCAAGAGGTGTTTTCCTCACATGCTGGAAACTCCTGGATCTGAACCTTCTTTGCCTGGAGGTGAATCTGACCTGGGTGAGTAAATGAGCAGTGTCCTGTGGGGTTAGCATCCAGGTCCACTGCCACAGAGGGCCAGTCTGGCAGGGCGACCCTTCTCTGGACTGGGGAGACAGGAGGGCTGTATGGCATTCTAGTTTCACTGGGACTAGCTCTGTCGCCCTGTCTTTCTCACTCTGTCTCCTAAAGCTCTTGGTTCTTCCTCTAAACTTGGGCCAGTGACTCTCCCTGACTCCAGGGCTGCTGGGACACTGCCCTCCAGAGCATCCGCTATGTATCTCGTATCTCGCCCAGGCCTGGCTGACGTGAAGGGTGTGACACTGAGCCAGTTGGCAGGAGTTCCCACCTACCCCAGGCACTCCTGTCCTGCCTTCTGGGTTGGCTGTTCTGTGGGCCCTGCCCGATGTGACCCCCGCTCTGCAAGGCTTTCACACATCCTGACAACTCAGTCTGTCTGGCCAGACAGACACAGGTCATCCGTCACATAGACTTTGTGTAGTGCTCTGGTGATTTGGCTAGCCCTAGCCAACTCTGAGTTCCTTTTTCCAGGTGACTAATAGGCTCTGGAAGTGCCCATTTGCGTCTGGTGCTGTGGAAGCCACAGCGCGGGAAAAGCTGCAGGATGCAGACATTGGCTTGAGGAAGGGACTCCAGATGACAAAATTTGCTCAGAGTGGAAAGAGGCAGGGAATGTTCTTGAAAGTCCCAGGATCACGCTTAGTGACAATCATGCGTAGTGTACTAGTTACTGCATTGTTGCAACAAAACAGCTGACAAAAGCAACAGGAAGAGTTTATTGTGGCTCACACTTGAGAGTACAGTCCATCATGGCAGGAGGGCAGGGCAGCAGAGTGCGAGGCAGCTGGTCACATCGCATCCACAGTCAGGAAGAAGAGAGAGATGAATGCTGGTGCTCAGCTCGCCCAGTCCATGGAATGATGCTGCCTACATTCAGGGTGGGCCGTCCCATGTTGTTAGTCTAGAAACTTCTTCACAGACATGCTCTGAAGTTTACCTTCTAGATGATTCTAGATCCTATCAAGTTGACAGTGAGCATGAACCATCACAACCAAGGAGTCTAGATGGAGACCCTTCTCAGATGTGGACAGCAACATCCATGACTGGCAGGTGGAAAAGCAGCCTTGGGTGGTGGGTAGACCAGATATCATGGACCAGCTCTGAAACATAAATGCTCAGGGCTTCCTCCTGCCAGGCTCACTGTGAGAGTCCGGATGAAGATTCAGGCACACCTATGGATCAGTCATCGCCTGACTTCCTCACAGGACTGACACCTGGCCCTTGGCTTCATTGATGCCTGCTCTGGCCAGTGGGACCCATCTGCATTCGTTAGTTTTCTGGTTGCTCTGCCATACCTGACATAAGCAGCCTGGGAGAGGAGATGTTTATTTTGGCCTCTAGGCTTGCTGTGAGGTAGACAGACATGGTTGAGGGAACATGTGGAGGACGACTGACTGTTCACCTCAAGGCGAACAAGAAACAGAGTGGAGAAAGGAATTGGGGACTCGGCAGAACCTTCAAAGACTGGCTCCCCGGGGACCTATTCCTCCGACTAGGGCCACACCTCATAAAAGAGTCCAGAGCTGGAGAGATGTTCTTCACCATGTCCAACATGCAGTTTTCTAGGCCTTGTCCTACAAGTTCTAATTCAGCTACTGGGAAGTTTGTATCTTATGATGCTGCTCTGTGTCCTTTTAGGACTTGCTGTGGACGTGCATGCTTCCTCTCCTTCCCCACAACTGAATGTCTGTACCTCCCCAATTCTCAGCAGACAGCTTCTCGCTCCCAAGGAGGCCATTGTTGCCCACTAGGCAGAGGATCCCCAAGAACAGTTGCCTATCTGACAGTCCACAACTGGAGCCCTTGAACCTCCTGTGGGCCTGGCATAGTGAAGGTACTCAATACATGGGGCCAGTGAACAGATGATTAGACCAATGCCTGCATCCTGGTTCCCACAGCAGTCCCCATTGCACATAGGCTTTTGTCTTGACCCCCTGTAACTTCTCAGTTCTGTGTCTGCGTCCAGGGCCTCCATTCTCTGCTAGCTCTGATTTGGTGTTTATGGAAATCAACCCCCATTTTACAAATGAAGCCGTGGAGCAGAGTGAGGGTGAGTTGCTTCCCGGGTTCACACAGCCAGGAAATGCAGGGGCTGGGCATGTTTGCCTAACCACTGTGTGAACACAACTTACAGTCTCTACCCAAAGACTGTCCCCAAGGAGGCAGAAAGAGGAGGCAAGGGCTGTGAGAGTGTGAGAGTGTGTGTGTGTGTGTGTGTGTGTGTGTGTGTGTGTGTCTAAGCAAGGGGCGGGCCAGGCCAAAATAAACTGGATCAGAGCAAATGGGTCTGGGGAGGTGAAAAGGTAAGGCAGGTATGGTGTGTTTCTGCTCTGGCAGTATCACTAATGCCCTGGGAGCCTGGGAGGGGCTTTGGAGGTGGGGACAAGGACAGGCTGTGGCCCAAGTAAGGGTGGTGGGAGTCTAGAAAAGGGAGACCCTGGGAAGTCCTTGGATGGTGTTGAGATTGTTTTTATTGCTTTTGTTGTTTGTTCAGCATTTCGTATAGCCCGGGCTGGCCTCAAATTCATTATGTAGCCAAGGACAACCTTGAACTTCTCATCCTTTGCCTTTTCTCTACTGGGCTATAGACCTGTACTACCATGCCAGGCTTATGTAGTACTAGGAATCATACCCAGAGTTTTTATGCATGCTAGGCAAGCACTCTATCAACAGAGCCACATCCCCAGCCCTGGTGCTGTAATTTAAACAGAGAGCATAGCCATGGGCTGTGTCAATTGACACCCACAGGTGTGTCAACTGCTTAGTTCCCAGCAGGTGGTACTGTTTTGAAGGCTCTGGAAACAGGAGCCAGGGGCTGGAGATGAGGCTCTGTGGTAGAGCATTTGCCTGGCATGTACAAGACCCTAGGTTCCATCTCCGCCCCAAACCCAGAAAAGTAGAGTTGAAGGAGTTAGTGTCCACTGGGAACTCAGGAAGGGTGGTGGGCAGCCTGGGCCAGTGCGCCATCCCAATCTGGTATTGGGGCTGTTCTCTGCAGGCTGTGAGGGGCTGTGGGACAACATGAGCTGCTGGCCCGCCTCTGCACCAGGACAGACTGTGGAAGTGCAATGTCCGAGGTTCCTCCGGATGCTCACAAACAGAAATGGTAATCACCCAGTCTGAGGGGCCCAGATGGAGGTTGAGGGATGGGTACTGCAGGGGATGGGGGAGGAGGGGGACAGGGATGGTGGGGAGGCGGTGCGGGGGCTGCAAACCTCTGCTGACAAGCAGTAGTAAAATAATAAGGAGAGATCTTTAGAGATTAGAATCTGTGCTTGTGGCGGGAGGGTGTTGAACTCAATTCTTAGGGTTCCAAGGAAGAGACCAGGGGTGATGTCTTCAAGAAGTTTGAAGAAGGCTGAGGGCTGGCAAGATGGCTCAGTGATTAAAGATACTTGTCACCAAGCCTGACGACCTGAGTTTGATCCTTGTACCCACAGGGTAGAAGGAAAGAACAGACTCCTACAAGCAAGCTATTCTCTGACCTCCACACATACATGCACATGCACATGCACGAGTACACACACACATATGCAAATAAATACATGTTAATAAGAAAAGACTGGGATCTGCCTCATGGCCCCATTTTAGGGACTGCCCCCCCCCCCATTCCCTTCTTCCAAGATCCTGTTGCCTTAGCAGTCAGCTGCCTGGAACCAGATAGCCCAGCAGTGCCAGGCTCCCAAACTGTCTCCAGAACATTTGCTTCCTCTGCCCATTATTCCAGACCCTATTGGTAAGCTGTGGCTTCCCTGGGTGCCCTGCCTCCTTAGGAACACCTTACCCAAATTCAGCAGCAGTTTGTGAAGATATTCTTTATTGACTAACTTTGGTCAGAGGTCAGTCACATGCCAATCATTTTCATATATGTGGGTCATGTAGTCACAAAGATCAAGAAGTCCCATGCTTTTTCTCCTGACCTAGTAGAGTGTAAACAGCAGCAGGCTGAGACATTCCCTGATGTCTATAGTAGGGGGAGAAACTAAGTTTCAAACATGATTTCTGATCAGTGTGGATCTCTGACCCTGTGGTCTGGTTACTCTGGGAGAGGCAAGGTAAGTTTGACACCTACCATCGGTGGGGTCCTTTGTAACCTCAGATCTGCCCTGGTCTACCTTGGTTGCCCAATCTCTCAGCTATGCAGGGCAAGAAAAGACCCCTACCCGATAAGACCCTTAACAAAAAGCAAAGAACAAACTTCCAAACCTAGATTGTGTTAATCAGTTCTGTCACTGTGACAAAATGCCTGAGGAAATCAACTCAAAGCAGGAAAGGCTTTTTTGGGGGTCAGGTTCTGTTGGTTTCAGCAGATAGTTCATCAGCTTATTGCTTTGGGCAGACCCTCATGGCAGAGAGTGTGTACCGTAGCAAAGCTGCTCACCTTATGATGGCCAGGAAGCAAAGAAAGAAGAGGTGAGTAGGATCTCAGTGTCTCTTCCAAGAGCACCCCCAGTAATCACTTTCTCCTACTAGGCCCCACCCCTAAAGGTTCTACCACCTTCCAATTTCATCAAGCTGAGGACTAAGCTCTTAATACGTAAGACTTTGGAGAATATTCTAGATCCAAAATATTGTGACTACAGAGGTTATGAGGCCTGGGGGAAGGAGTGTGAATCTTTTTGCTCTGATCACACACATTTGGAAAATGTGACACACTAGCTTACTGTCTCTCAAATCTCAAAGCTTTTATACCAAATTTGCCCAAGGAAAGTTCAAAACATGTGCAAACATGTCCAAATCTAGCTTTCCACACAGTGACAATGGATCCTAGTGCCCTACCATGCTGGCTTCGCCTGTAAGGAGGACCCCAGAGAGTCACATGGGAAGATTTTGAAAGGGAGGCCTGAAAGAGTACCATTCTACGTGTGATCCTTAGTCAGACTCAGTCGTGTAGTTCTTGCTGCAGGAACACAGGGAAGTAGAGTCCAGCTGGGGGCCAGTCAGGGCTCAGAGTCCACTTGAGCCTCTGTTCTCTTATTTGTAAAATAGGGGAGCAGGATAAATAATGCTTGTCCAACAAGACTGTGCTTGGAAGTAAATTTTACAAGTGCGCCTGCGTGCGTGCGTGCGTGCATGTGGGTGTTTATGCTTGTGTGGAGGCCAGAGGTTGGCAATGGGATGCCCTCCTGAATCACTCTCCATCTTACATGTTTGAGACAGGGTCTCTCACTGAACCTGGGGCTCACTGTTTCTCCTAGACTGGCCAACAAGCCCCTGGATCTGCTTGTCTTGGCACCCCAGTGCTGGCATTACAGCCACTTACTGCCATGCCCAGTTTTTATGTGGGTGCTGGGGATTAAAACATCAGGTCCTGTGCTTGTATAGCACGCTGTTTACCCACTGAGCCACTCCCCAACCTGGAAGTAAAATGTAAACACCTTCCTTTGTACCGCCTCCTTTCCTCTTCCTCTGCCTCCCACATCTTCCCCTCCAACCTCCAAACTGAACCCCTTCCCCATCGGTGTATGCAACCGCAAACTTGCTAAGAGTCTCCCCGCTGGCAGTTCCTTCCTCCGCCTGTCTCCGGGGTCTGTGGCGCTCAGGAGGCAGGACATCATGCAGCTGTGGTCGGCTTTGAGCAGTGCATTGGTCCCACTTCTGTCTAGGGTGCCAGGTGTCCTGTAGAGAAGGACTTCCGGCTCTCTTCCTTCCCATTCCTTCCCTCAAAGTCTGCTTAGAGCCACCTCTCCCGTCCTGCAGAGTGGCTGGGCAGAGCCAGTGCCCGTGACCACAGAGGTGACCAAATGCCTGCCCAGTCACACATCCCTCCCTGGTTAACTGCTTTAACTCACGCCCACCTTAGTAACTAGTAGACCACTGAATTGTCTCTGATTCACTGGGCATCCCAGGAAATCAATTTCCCATGCAGTTCCATGCTCTAGGCGGAAGCGGAGGTCCCTTTGAGTCTGCTCTGTTGCACCTGCATCTCCTCACCACGTAGTGTCGCTGTAGGGCCATAGAGCCCCATTGAGGTCCTGCCTTCTGGGTCTGGCTCAGCTCCAGGGTTGGTGGAAAGATCAGCTCCCTGGATCAGCTTATCCTTGGCCTCAGGGTGTTGACTGACCCAAGAGCGTGGGTCAGGATCTGTCTCCCTCTCACATAGCTCTATCTCTGGGTCTGATTAGCCCTTTGCTCCATGGCCGTCCAGAGAGGAAGATTCTCCGATGTGTGGTTCCCAGTCCCAGGGAGAAACTCCTATGAACACCAGACAGTGTACAGGACACTTTATTTTTAAAAAACAACAAAATATATATTCTAGAATTAATTCCTGTGTTAATTCCTTCCCACAACATCCACCACGCCAGCCCCAACAGGACAGGCATCCATCTGTGTGATTGGAAAAACTACAGGCCGCATTCTGTCCCAGATAGTTATCATGCCAGGCCTAGAATGTTCCCTCTAGGAGACATTCCTTTGATTCTTAAAACAGCACTGGTATTTTCAGAGTACCTTGCTAAAATACATTTAGCTGGGTCTGGCGCCACAGGCCTGTAAGTCCAGTCAACTTGGGAGGCTAAGGCAGGAGAATCACAAGTTCAAGGCCTGCCTAGGCAACTTATTGAGACCCTGTCTCAAAATCAAAAGAATAGAGGTTGGAGCTGGCTCAGTCAGTGAAGAGCTTGCTGTGCACTCTAGTTAGTTCTCTGTTGCTGTGATAAAACACTGATCAAAAGCAACACGAGGAGGCAAGTGTTTATTTCAGCTTATACTTTCCCATCAGTGGGGGAAGCCATGGCAGGAGCTCAATAGGAACCTAGAGGCAGAAACTGAAGCAGAGATCATGGAGGAATGCTGCTTGCTGGCTTACTCTGTTACCTTTCTTGTAAGCTCAGACCCACAGGCCTAGGATGGCATTATCTACAATGGGCTAGGACCCCCTACATCAATTAGTAATTGAGAAAATGCCTCATAGACATGGCCACAAGCTAATCTGATGTGGGTAATTCTTCAGTTGAAGTTCCCTCTTCCCAGGGAACTAGGTTTGTGTTAAGTTGACAGTTGAAGCTATCTATGACACTGCTTAAGCATGGGAACATGAGTTCAATATCCAGCCAGGCATAGTAACACATACCCGTAATCCCAGCACTAGGTAGGCAGAGATGGGACAACCTCTGGGGCTTGTTGGTTGGCCAGTTTAGCTTATTAGGTGAGCTCCAGGTTCAGTGAGTGAAAAAGGGAAAGGTGGTCTCTGATCAAGGAAGACACTTGATACCAACCTCTGATCTCTACACCCATGTACACACAGGTACTTACTTATCTGCACACATATATGAACGTGTTCACACACATAAAGTAAAAAAGAATTGGAGATATAATTTAGTGATAGAGCCTTTACCTAGCATGTCCCAGGCCTTAGGTTCAATCCCCCAGTCCCCCATCATATGCACAAACACACAATACATACCCAACACAGCAAACAGAGAACGCACACAGAATGCACATACAACACACACAAGACTCACATCACATACAATACACAAACACAACACATATACACTCACACAAATAGAATACATATACTCAGTACAGATGCATACACAACACACATAGCACACAGATACAAGTCTCACATCATACACAGAACACACACAGCACACACAAACACAATACATAAACCGTGCACATCACACACGAAACAAGCAACACAAATGAAACAAGCACAACACACACACAGACACACATATACATACACACAAAGTACACAATTTCTGGGAGGGATCAAGCACTGATCTAGCCTTATTAGATAAGGTCCTATGGACCTGGACCTCATGAAAATAAATGTCTTGGGAATCTATCAGGTCCCTGAGATTCTAAGGGCTCTAGACAGGCAGGTGGTCTAGACACACAGAGAGTCGGCCTGTAGGCATGAGCTCTGATAGTCTTTGGCTCTGGAGTTACGTTCCCATCCAATCAGCCCACGTTTGACCACCATTTTCCCCACCCAACAGCCTCCTAGCTCCCTTGATTTCAGTCCAAAGACCTCCCATCCTTCCCTTGAATTCCGACTCTTCGCCGTGTCCATGCCTGCCTCTTGTGAGAAGGCCGCTTTCAGTTAGCACCAGCCTGGACACTCTTTCTGACAGCCTGTGGCCTGCTCTCACCATGGTGAGACCGCGAGGCAGTGCTGGGAGAACTCAGCTCCAGCTGCCGCTAGGCGAGCGCTTCGTCTTCTAAAGCTGGACACGTCTAGAGCCTTAAGGATGTGGCTTTCTGAGGCCAGAAGCCACCCTAGGACTAAGGGGGTAGGGCAAGAATGAAAGGGCAAGTGATGGGACACTCCCTGGGTGTCCACTCAGGTTTCCAGTCTGAAACAAACAGAGCCTCCTTTAGTGGACAATATGAGATGACACTGAACTCTGCATAGAAATAGCTTAGCATAGTGGCTGACTCCAAAACACACAGCCACATTTCTCCAGTTCAGTGGAACCCTTTCGGCTCCAAACACCATGAGCAGTGGCCTAGCCCCTAGGGTCAGTAGGAGAGAGCCTGCCAGGCCCATCCAGGGTTGTTATGGGAACCCTGGAAGGGACTCAGCCTGTGAAGGACACAGGTCTTTGATGGCCGAGAACAAAGAACGCTGTTGGCCATTCAGAACAAGGATCACAACTCCCAGAGCCTTCAAGTCAGCCTTTCCGGCTGATGGGTCCTTTCTTATACCTTTAGATTCTGACTTTGGAAGGCCCAGTGTGGGATGAGGGTATAGCTCAGTGGTAGAGTGTGTCTAGAATCCAGGAGGCCCAGGTGAGATTCCCCAAAGCAACACATGTGCACACACACAAGCACATTCAGACACATCTCCTTCAGTGGGAAATTCTCCCCTGTTCTCTATGAGAAGAATTCAGCACAGGCCTTTCAGTCTTATTCCTTATCCTTTCTATTCACACAACCAAATGTTGATGCTGAAGGGCTCTGAGCCATGCTCTGGGGTCCAGAAAACCATTTTTCATGTGGTTAGAGAGGTCAGCCTACAGCTTTGTGCCAGGGCAAACACAAGTGTAGCTGTCTTAAGAGACAGCCTCAGTGTTGTGGCTAAAGGACCAATAACCCCATTCCTTCAATTAGGGCAGCTGCCTGGCAACTTTTATTTGACAATTCCAAGTGGCTAGGTGAGTAGGATGTGAGGTAGAGTATAGAAAAGAACATCGTGGGAGCTATGCAGATAGCTCACTTGGTGAAGTGCTTGTCTTGCAAGTGTGAGGACCTGAATTAAATCCCCAGAACCCATAAAAAATAAAGTCAGCCTTGGGGGTGGAGAGATGGCTCTGTAACGGCATGTGCTGCTCTTGCAGAGGACTGCAGTTCAGTTCTCAGTACCCATGTCAAGCGGCTCACAATTGCCTGTAACTCCCACTCCAGGGGATTCAATGCCCTCTTCTGGCCTCCATGGGTGGACACATGCATGCGCGCACGCACACACACACACACAGAGAGAGAGAGAGAGAGAGAGAGAGAGAGAGAGAGAGAGAGAGAGAGAGAGAGAGAGAGAAATTATTTTTGAAAATCCAGACGTGATGGCACATGTTTGTAATCCCACTAGGGACTGGGGACATGAAGATACTGGGTTTCTGGAGATGCTGACCAATCAACCTTGACCAATCTTACTTGGCAAGTTTAGGCCAGTGAGAGACCCTGTCTCAAAATAACAAGGTGGATGGCATCTATGGAACAAGACCCAAGGTTGACTTCTGGCCTTCACACACACACACACACACACACACACACACAAGCATACACTTACGCACATACCAAACATCGGCAGGACTGGGGAGGAAGTAAGAAAGGGTATTAGTACATGGTGTGAAATGAAGAGCCCCAGAGATCTAACCTCCTTTCCCCATTGACTGAGATGTTATATAGGCAAGTTACAGCACACCTCGTGCCTCAGTTTCCCCACCTATAAAATGCTGTAATGTTTATATGTTACTAGAAATTTTACCATACCAACTCTGTTGTCTGGTCCCTACTACTCATCTGCTGGACCCTTGCCACCCACAGGGTCTCTGTTCCGAAATTGCACACAGGATGGCTGGTCAGAAACTTTCCCCAGGCCTGACTTGGCTTGTGGGGTCAACATGAATGACTCCTCCAATGAGAAGCGGGTAAGCCTGTCATGCTCCACTCCCCAACTCTGGTATGGGGAGGGTCTGCAGGATGAAGAGGCCTCAGAGAGGACAGGGAAGCCAGAGATGGCCAGTGGTCAGCACCTGGGGGCTGCCATCCCCGATTTACTCCAGTTCAGCAGCCTGCTTCACCATCTGACTTGTTAACCTGGCAATACAGGTCAGGAGGACCCTGGGCACCGTGAGTATTGACACATTGTACGTAAAACGTAGAGTGATTTTTTTAGGAACCTGGAAGAGAAGCCACATGGTATCTAAACACTCAGATCCACACTGGTGAGTCTGTATCCTAGCCTTGACCTTAGTGGAACCAGGGAGGACTTATTTACTTTGTTGCTCTGCATCTCAGTTTCTTTATCTTGGACATAGGGTTGATTATAGTTCTGTTTACGTAGGCTTGTCAAGAGAACTAACACAGTTGATTCTTGAATACCAGAGGTATACCAGGCCATAGTATGAGTAGATGTTTGTCATGTTCTGGTCCCCAGAGCAGGGAGAGTTGGCCCCGGGATAGGCCTTATCTGAGGGACGAAGCTCTGGTGAGCTGAGACTGGAAGCTCCTGAGGGTCAGTATCAGCAGGGTTCTGTCCATCTTGTCTTACCCTGGGTCACTGCCCCTTCCCAAAACAGCCCGCTCTTCAAAATTCATGTACACTGCCATCCTGTCTCCCTCCCAGGCCTTTGCCTCCTTTGAGGCCCTTCTGCCTGGGCAGCTCTTCTCAGCCTTCTTCTCCTGGAGTATTCTTCATATCCATCAAGACCCCTTTGGGTCTGTCAACTCCACTCTCTCCTCTTCTTTGTGTCTCCTCTTTGATGACCTCAGCTAGTTGCTAAAATGACCTAGGTATGCCATGTGCTTCCTTCTGTGCACTGTGAGCTCTGTAAAGTGGTTTATTGTCTGAAATTTTATTTCTGCCTCTGAAGACTCATGAACAAATGTCTGATCACCCCAGATAGGGCACTAAGAGCAGAAACAAATGATTCTGCCAAGTGCAGTTCGGTAAGCCACTGAGTTTTACTGGGGATTACTTACAGGAGTATGGCTAACCACTTATGGTGGTTATCACACACACACACACACACACACACACACACACACACACACACACACATCTCTGCCTTCCAGCAGCCACCATTAACTGTCTATAAATCTTAGGGAAGGCAGGGCCTTGTGAGTCCCTACCCCTGTTCATGATGGAAAGTTAGTGAGCTCAGTTTTGTGCAGTTCTGTGGGTACTCATGGGAAGTTTGAGAAGACAACAATTATGTCATGCTGGAGGACAGCATTCCATAGCAGTGATCAACCACTCACCGAACATACCCTGAGCACCTGTGATGGGCTAGGATGGGTCTCCATTGAGGGGCCCCACAATGACTTATTAGAAAGTCAGATGCATTTCTGGGCTCCCAGCATCCCACACAACACGCAGAGGCTACAAGGTACCTGAGAAAGGTTTGTTGCTAGGATTGTTATATATGAACTCTGGGTTCATTCCCCAATGACACCCTGAAAATTTGGTTATTTTAAACGTCAATTGTATGACTGCATGCTTGATGTACAATTCCATTAAATCCTCAGAATGAGCCTGTGACTTCACAGCTCCGATGAACAGAAGTTCTTTTGTTCATTACAAAGTTCTGTTCTATAGAGAGAGATGCTCTGAGTGTGTGTGTGTGTGTGTGTGTGTGTGTGTGTGTGTGTGTGCTCACGTTTACCACAGCATGATGTGCAGGGCAGAGACAACTTGTGGGAATTGATTCTTTCCTTCCACTGTGCAGGTTTCTGGGACCAAACTCAGGTTGTCAGCCTTGGCAGAAAGCACCTTTACCCACTGAGCCATCTTGCCGGCCCTGAGTCCAGGGTTGTAACCACCACGTGTCTAGCAGGGCAGAATCTCACATTCCAAACCAAAGAGCTAAAATCTAACAAAAGAGAACACAAGCTTGTGGGTCTGACTAGGAAATTTAATCACCCAAAATTGGAGAGAAAGAGACCTAGCTTCAGCTCACCTTGGGGGAAAAAAAAAGCCAAGCATGGTGGTACATACCTGTAGTCCAAACTATTTGGAAGGCTGAGGTGGGAGGACTTTTAGACCTCTCCCGAGCCCAGACAGCATAGTGGACCCTTCGTAAGAAAAGAGTCTAAAGTTGGAAGAATTTTCAGATCCCAGCATTCACCCATCCCTAAATACTGGCCCACAAAATTTGTTCTTTTCTTTAAGAAAGGGCCTCATGTAGCCAAGGCTGACCTTGAATTCACTACTTAGCTGAAGATAATCTTGCTCTTTGGATTTTCCTGCCTCCACCTCCTGAGTGTTGGGGTACCAGATGTGCACCACCATATCTGGTTTATGTGGTGTGGTCTTTGTGCATGTTAGATAAGTACTCTACCAGCTGAGCCACATTCCCAAGTGAAACTTCGTTCTTTATAGAAATTTGAAGTAGTCCATTTCTTATTGTTAAAATGCCTCTTCCTTCTACTGGCTGAAGGTGAGGATTTGCACTAGTTGACTTTCTTTTCATCTTTTGGTGCCCGTTATGGGCACATGTCACTATAGTATTAACAAATGTCAATAGTGGACTCAGATCAACTGAAAGACTAGGTCTCTTAAATGTCTAGAAGTGTCCAAAAAATTACCTAAAGCCAGGATTACCAGAGTGGTCCAAAGCCACTGCCATGCTCCCTCTGCTTTTACAAATAAAATTTCATTGGGACATAGCCAAGTCCATCAGCACCACGGGCTACTTCTGCATGAGAGGGACAGAGCTGAGCAGTGGCAGGAGACAATGTGGCACCCAGTGCCTAAAATATTTACTGTCTGTCTCTTAATAGAAGACGCTTGCTGTCAGCTGAGCTAGAGAGGAACAGCAAGCAAGAGGCACTGCCAGGCTCCAAGGTGGGGACAGGCAGTTTGTCCCAGTACAGATAGTAGGGTTTCCTGGACCCAAAGTCCTCTGGAGGACAGTGCACAACTGTAGGTGTTAACTGAGGGACCAAGGGTCCTTCAGGGATCAGACCTCACAAATAGGAGGCAAGCTTGAAAATGGGGTTGAAGGTCATCTGGCAGTAGCCATGGAATCAGACAAACTATTCTGTTACCTCAGACTCCCATGGGCCAGTGCAAGCATCCCTGGGTAGGACTATCACCCTCGATGGTGGGCTCTGCCCTGCGCAAGGCAAAATTACAGGTTGCGGGAAAACACACAGTGTACAGGTTAAGGGCCCGGACACCCGAGCTGGGAGATTGTACTCTGACAGGTGGGGCCCTGAACTTGTGAAATTTCACAGGCTTTTTTTTTTGAGATAGGGTCTCATAGCTAAGTAGCACGAATGACCTAAAACTTCTGATCCTCCTACTTTGCCTCCAAAGTGCTGGAGTTACTGGCATGCGCCACCACAGCTGGTTTGTTTGGTGCGTGCTGAACAAGCACTCTACCACAGAGCCACATCTCTAGCCCTTCACATCTTTTGTGTCCCAAATTCTAGGAACCACTAGTCTAAGGCAACTCGTGCTCTTTAGTCCTCTTCTCATGCCTTAGAGGTGGGTTTTGGCTTCAGGGAGAGCTGCTGAGTCAGCAGAAGGCTCATGATTGATCACGTTGAAGGCCCTCTGCTGTCAAAATGTCCTTGGTTGTTCTGACTCAGGACCTACACTCTTGTAGCCTCTCCCCACCCATGTTTTCACAGGAACTCTTGCCTTCCTTCTCACTGTCACTCATTCTAATAGTTTTCTTCCCTCCCCAACCTTTGCCTTGGGTGTGACACACCCAGATCCCACCTCCCACTTCAGGTGATGCAATCACTTCTGGAAGCACTCTGATTTATTAAAGTGCTTCTTAAAAAGACATGCTCAAGACCCATGCGAACTCAAGCAGTCAAAAACCCACACGGAACTATGGAAATAAGTAGCAGGCTCAAATCTTTGCTGAAGAAATGTTGGTGACTGATTACTGGTGGGTGAGGATGAGCTGGTCTTCTTAAAGCGAGGGGCTCTGGGTAGCCTGACTAGACCTCTGATGAGATGAACTTGCACTGAGGTCATTTGGAGACACTAACTTGACACAATAGGCCTTAATACAGATAACAAAATGTGTGCATTCCAGCTGGGGGCGATACGAGGTGTCAGTGCGGAAGGGGGTATAAAGATGATTAAGATTGATTGAGATGTTCTATATGAAATACACAAAGATTCAATAAAAAATTAAAAAATAATGACCGGACTGATGGGACACACTGGTGTAACCACTGTTCATAGCATTAAACTGATGGAACTGAACATAGGCCTAGTGCTAGCAGCTACCTTAGACTGCCCACCATCACCCAGATGACTCATGATGAAAGCTGGATGTGGTGTGGGGAAAGCGCCATACATGGTGCGTCTTCTGAATGCCAGGCGTTGTTTAGATACCGCCCATCTGATAGCTTATCTGTTCGTTCTTCTAACAATTCTCCCAGGAGAGATTAAGATCCCTATTTTGTACATGAGGAGTCTGTGGCTCAGAGAAGTTAAGTAATTTCCCCAAGGTCACACGGCTACTGAGTGATAGTTCAAGGTTTGGAGCTTGTGTTCTGGTTCTAAAGCCTGTATTGTTTCTCTGTCTTCTGTTTGACACCCTAGAGCTTGGGCATTCCAATCCCCAGATCATTGTCATATGAACAAAGTCAGCAAAGTTTCCCCTACATGACTCTTTGCCTAAAAAATTTAATCTTCCATTTCATTTGCTTGTTAAACAGCACTTACAACTGTAGAAAAATGACAAGTATAGGAAAATACAAAAGAAAATAACTCTATTTAGAAACATAACCTCATTAGTCAGTTATTAATATCCAACAATATCTCCTTCTAATGGCATTTATCTTTTTTTAGACATTTTATTATATTTATTTAGTTAGTTGCTGAGAGTGACAGTGCTCTGTGTGTACCACAGCACCTGTGTGGAGGTCAGAGGGAAACTTTCAGGAGGTGATTCTCTCTTTCTACTGTGTTGGCCCTGGGGACTGAACTCACATCATCAGGCTTGGTAGCAAGTGCCTTTTCTTGCTGAGTCATCTTGTCAGTCTACAGTCTTGCTTTTAATGCATATATGAAATTGAACCCAATAGAATCACTGATACCCAATTTCTTTTTAAAAGTATGTTATTTATTATTTTATTATTTTTATGTTTTGTGTATGAGTGTACTGCCTGCATGTATGTAAATGCATCTATGTTGTGCAATGCCCACAGAGATCAGAAGAGGGTGTCAGATTCCCCTGGAACTGGAGTTACAGATAGTTGTTAGCTGCCATATGGGTGCTTGGAACTGAACCTCGATCCTTTTCAAGAGCAGTAAGTGCTCTTAACTGCTGAGCCATCTCTCTAGCCCATTCCCTAATTTCTTTTTGAAATAAAGTCTTAAGTACTTAAAGCTAGCCTCAAACTTGCTTAATGGCTTAGATTTTTACTATGGGATCTGTAAAATCAAACCAGATGATGTAAACATATAGATCACAATAGAAACCCATGGCATGTGAGATTTAGTAAGAAAAATGTTGTGTATAGATAGTATATTTTAATGACTTTGTTCTATTTCTTTTTTAAAAAAAATATGGGTATCAAATAGTGAAGGCTGAGGATGACCTTGAACTTCTGATCCTTCTGCCTCTACCTCTCTTGTGCCACCGCCTACTTTATGAAGTACTGGGAATGGAACCCAGGGCTTGATGCATGCTAGACCAGCCCTCTGCCAACCAGCTACATCCTCAGCTAGCCATTGTTCTGATCAACATAAAGGGAAGTCTCATGTAATGCAAGCTAACCTTTCTGTACACATAGCTGAATCGCACTGCACAGGTACATTTTGTATTCCGCCTTTGTCATGACAATGCATCATGAGTAGGTCTAGGTTCCTTTAAAATCTCTTGGGTAACATAATTTTAACAGTGCTATAACGTTAAAGATACAAAGGGTCAAAATAACTTGCTTTTCTGTTAGGAATTTGAATTTTTCATTCTAATAGTTCTATCATAAATATCTTTTCAGGACTAGCAAGATGGCTCAGTGAATAAAGGTGCTTGCTACCCAGCTTGATGACCTGAGCTCAATCACCAGGTCCCACACGTGGAAAGAGAGAACTGAGTCCTCTGACCTCCACAAATGTTCTGTAGCATTCACACGACCACAAGGAATGAATGAATACAGGAATGAATGAATGAATAAATAAATAATAAATAAATAAATAAATTGATTTAAAAGCATTGTTACAAAGAAATATTTTTCTATTATCCCTCTGTGTCCTTAGGGAATTGATTCCAGGAACTCTATACATATTCAAATCTTAGAATGCTCAAGACTCTTGTATAAAATAGCATAATGTTTTCATATTACCTATGCACGTCCTTCTATGTACTTTAAATCATCTCTAGAGGACTTACAATACCGAATATAATATGGATGCTTATGTAAGTAGTAGAATACTGTATTTTTTAGGGAATAAGGACAGATGGTTGCACATGTTCAGGGCAAAAAAGGCTTTAATTTTTTTTTTACATTTATTTAGTTAGTTGGGGATGGGGGTAAGTGCATGAGCCAATGGCATGCATGTGGGTGGGGAGAACAATTTACAGGAGTCAGTTCTCACCTTCTATGTGAGTCCTGGGATCAAACTCAGATCCTCAGCCTTGGCGGCAAGCCCCTATAGCCACTAAACCATTTCACCAGATCAGAAACAATTTGTCTCCTCCTCTTTCTCCTCCTTCTTCTCTTCTTCTTCCCCCACTCCTCATCCTCATCTTTCTCCCCACTCCTCGTCCTCATCCTTCTCCCCCTCCTCGTCTTCTTCCTCCTCCCCCTTCCTCTTCCTCCTTCTCCTGCCCCTCTTCCTTCTTTTAATGTGGTTTTAACTGTGATTGGTTGAATGTGAGGATGCAAAGCCTATGACTATAGAGGGCTGACTCAGTTTCTCAGAATTAATTCCTGGAGGGCTGGAATGTGGCTCAGTTGGTAGAGTGCTTGTCTAACATGCACGAAGGCCTGAGTTTCATCTCTGGCACTGTAAAAGCTGGGCGTGGTGGTGCACACCACATCCCAGGACACAGAAGATGAAGATAGGAGAATCAAGAGTTCAAGTTCATTATCAGCTACTTAGCAAGTTTGAAACGGGCTTAGGCTACATGAGACCCTGTCTCAAAAAATTTTTAATTATAGGAATAGAAAGGAGGTCATAGAAACACAAATCTCAAAGGCCCTAGATGCATATCTCTATATTCCTTTCCAGAAAAATGGGGCCCGTTTTTACTCCCCCTGTACCCTTACCTGGATAGAATAACATTCATTAAAAATATCTGTTAATGTTGCTAAATACCATTGTTTTAATTTCCTTGACTCACTTTAAGACTATTGTGCAATTTATTTGTCTGAACCTACATGCAGATCTTATTTCATCTTTGTTCAGTATCGCTTTCTACTGCAATCTATTTGCATCAAAGAGTGAACAAGTAGGTCGTTGCTTGGCTGTATTAACAGGAGTGTAGTGTATAGATCAGAGAAGGTGACAGTCATATACTGCCTCCTGGTCTGTGAATACATATGGAGTTTTCAGCTATGTGATTCTGGGTGTCTAATATAAGGACACTGAAAAACTTCAGTGGTGAAGGATTGTGGAAAGAGGCCAAGGACAGAATGAATGCTTGGAAGATAAGAAACAATGAGCAGAATAGCTTTATTTAAAAATGACAGATCTGTGTACAATCTTTTAACTCTTCTACATAAGGCAGGCCTTAGAATATTTAAATGATTTCAGAGGGCAAAAAAAGGCCCAATAGGTATAATATAAAATCTAGCTATTTTTAATGTCACTTAAAAAAGATTCTTGGGCCTAGAGAGATGGCTCAATGGTCAAGAATGCTTACTGCTCTATCACAGGACCAGAGTTCAGATCCCAGTACCCAAGTCCAGTGGCTCACAAACACCTGTAACTCCAAGGGATCCGATGTCCCCTCTTCTAACGTCTGTGGGCACCTGCATATATGTGCACATATTAACACATAATTTTTTGAAACTTAAAAAAAAAGATTCTAGTTGGGCATTGTGGTGAACACTTTAATTCTAGCACTCAGGAGGATTAGGAGTTCACGGTCATTTTAAGCCATATAATGAGTGTAACCTGGAATATATAAGACCCTGTCTCCAAAACAAAACAAAAAGGTCAGGGATGTAATCCCAGTACTTGGGGGTGAAGGCAGGAAGATCAAAAATTCAAAGTCATTTTTGACTAGATATTGAATTCCTGGTCAACCTGGGCTACCTGAGACCTGTCTCAAAATTGTTTTGTGACTTGTTTTACATTGTTGTACACCAAATGACTTACTCCAAAGGTAGTGAGCAGCTTGTCCCAAGAGGTACTGGAATAAAGACTTGAATTCAGAGTGTTGCGAAGGGGACCTGCATAGTGAGTGGATAGGCGTCAGCTGAGCCCCAAGAGTTTTCCTAAAGCCGAGTGGTTGTGATGATAAGAGCCTGTGAATTAGTAACTATGGGGTTTGAAGGAAAAGCAGTAAGGGGCCTGGGGACCCACCTTGCCTCAAACATGTGGGGCACAGGGGGGCCAGCCACAGCTGGGTGGGTGGGGCTGACCTGTGCTGTCTCTGCAGCGAGCATACCTGCTGAAGCTCAAGGTCATGTACACCGTGGGCTACGGCTCCTCCCTCGCCATGCTCCTTGTGGCCCTCAGCATCCTGTGCTCTTTCAGGTGAGAATGTGCTGCTCACCCTCAGGCCCCCTGCCCTCGGGGACACGGGGCTCAAGTCTCTTCTTAATTGCTCAGGAGGGAAAGAGGGAAGCCTGGCCATCTCTCCAAGCTCAGGCGAGCTGTGAATGCAGCCCCCCACAAAACCGAGAACTTCCTTAAAACATTATCAGATTTGGGTTTCTTTTTTTTTTTCTTTTTCTTTTTTTTTTGTAACTCAACATTCAACAGCCTGGTTCTTGGGCATAAATTTTGTAGATGATAATGTGATGTTGCAATGTCATGTGTAAACAAACATATGTATGCTTTTGAAAACTAAGGGTCAGAGGTTGAGACCCCTAGATTTAATGTGTGTTCCAAGACAATTCTTCTTCATCCAATGTGGTACAGAGAAGCTAAAAGGTTGGACACCCTGGATGTAAAGCTTGCCTGTGAGTCTGTGGATGTGGCTCAGTTAGTAGACAGCTTGCCTAGCATGAACAAGGTCTTAGGTTTGATCCTCAACTACATAAACCAGGGCATGGTGTAATTAACTGCTTGCTATCCCAGCACCCAGGAGAGGGAGGTAGGAGGATCAGAAGTTCAAAGCTATCCTTGGCTACATAGTGAGTTTGAGCCTGGATATTTGAGACCTTGTCTAAAAAAATTTAGTGTGGGTAAGGGACTAGTAATGGACTTCTAGTGACTACAGCACAGCGGAAAAGTCTGGTGTTGAAGGTGGCAGTCAGTCTATGAAGAAGATATGTTGCTGTTACAACCCTAGTAATTAGTCCCTTCCCTCCCCTCCCCTCCCTTCCACCCCCTCCCCTCCCTTCCCTTCTTCTATTCTGGGTCATAGTAGCTAACTGTGAACTTGTGATGATCCTCCTGCCTCAGCCTCCCAAGAGCTGGAGTTACAGCCATGCACCACCACACCTTCCTGTCTTTACTTTTCTAACCACAGTATGGGACAGGGTGCACTAGGCACTTTATGCAGACTCTGCTAAAGAATAGAAATGGGATTTGAGGGCTCATGGACAGGCCTTGGCTTCTCCATGCAAGGGGATGGGCTAGGGACAGGTGGACCTGGCTGAGTGCCAACCCACCTGACATCTTACAGCTCTGAATTCTCTTGGCAGGAGGCTGCACTGCACTCGAAACTACATCCACATGCACCTGTTCGTGTCCTTCATCCTGCGTGCCCTGTCCAACTTCATCAAGGATGCTGTGCTCTTCTCTTCTGATGACATCACCTACTGTGATGCCCACAGGGTAACACACCTGGGTGCCCCAGATCAACCCTGGAGAGGACCAGCCCCAGTAGCTCGGTGTTCTCCCAGCAAGCACTTGTTAGGGTTGTGAGGTAAAAGGCAGCACTTGGCAAGGTTTGGAAGCTTCAGAAGCTTCCAGAAATGTATATAACCATGCACGTGTGTGTATGTGTCTGTGTGTGTTGGGAAAGGGTTGGGGCTGCTCTTCACTTCCAGTGCCCAGGAATGGACAAGTATTCCCTGGAGAATGCTACTAATACTTCATTGGTTAGAACTGTGTCATGTGACTGTACACAATTGTAAAGGAAGCTGGGAAATCACAGGCTCTGTAGCAGGCAAGGGAAAGACTGAAGAAAGATTGTTTCGGCTGGCCTGCCTGCTACTTCCCACCACTGGTCTGTGCAGTTTCTAGTTGCGTGTGCATGTGTGTGCATGTAAAGGTGTGCACGGGAGTGTGCATATATGTATGTGCATTTGTGTGTGTGTGCGCGTGTGCGTGTGTGTGTGTACTTTTTGAGTCATACTAAAAGCTCCCTCAATTAGAATCTATCTCTCCCAGAAAAAATAAGTTCAGGCAGAACTGGGGATGTGGTTCACTTGGTAGAACACTTGCCTGGAATGCCCAAGGCCTTGCTTTCCATCCCCAACATCACATAATCTGGGTTTGGTGGTGGGTGTTTGTAATTTCAGCAATTGAGAGGTAAAGGCAGGAGAATCAGGAGTTCAAGTTTATCCACAGCTGCATAGGAAGTTTAAGGCCAGCCTGGGATACATGAGACCCTGTGTTCTAGTTAGGTTTCTCTGTTGCTGTGATGAAACACTGACCATAAACAACTTGGGGGAGGAAGGGATTATTTGGCCCATTATTAAGGGAAACCATCATAACTCAAGCAAGGCAGGAACCTGGAGGCAGGAACCGAAGAAGAGATCATGGAGGAAGAATGCTTACTGGCTTGTTTTCCTCTGGTTTGCTCAGCTACCTTTCTTATGTAGCCCAAGTCCACCTCTTGCAGAGGACTTGAGCTCAGATCCCAACACCTATGTCAGGTGGCTCACTAACACTGGTAACTCCAGTTTAAAAGGATCCAGTCCCCTCTTCTGGCCTTTTTGGGTACCTGCACACACATATGTGTATATCCTCACACAGACACACACATTATTATTATTGCTTTTTAAGCCAGACATGGTGTTACAAGCTTGTAGTCCCAATGTTGGGGAGGCTGATACAGGAGGATAGCTGCAACAACCAGCTTAGTTTACTTGGCAAGTTCCAGGTTAATGAGAAACCTTGTCTCAATAAAACAAAGTGGATGGCACCTGAGGAACAAGAGTTGAGATTATCCTTTGGCCTCTACAGAGACACATACACAGACACACACATATGCACACGTGTATGCACCTGCACACAAATGCATGCATGCACATATGTACAGATATTCACAGAAAGGGGAAGAAAGCTTGGTTAACTTTTACTCAGAACTTCCTTCCCTCTCTACACTGCAGTATCCTCATCAGAGAAATGAAGCCGTTGGTTAATATTTGATGGTTTTCCTTCTGAAGGAGTGATTGTGTCTTCCTTACCAAGCCTCAGAGCCATTTTCACAACTGAAACTCACTTCCTGTTCCTGAGACAGATCTTTGACCATCTTGACTGACCTTACTGGACCTAGAGACTTTCAGTTTCTAGAGAATACTGTGGGCCTGGTCTCTTGACCAAGAAAGACTTCAGGAGAGTCCTTGATGTGTTTGTTTCTGTCGGGCGTGAGAGTGGGTGTGTGCGGATGCAGGGGTAGTGTGAGAATGCACTTGTGTAAGGAAACTAGAAGTCAGCCTTAGGTGTTGCTCCTCAGATACTATACTCCCCTTTTTGAGACAGGGTTTCTCACTACCCTGGAACTTGTCTAGTAGCTGGTCCCAGGAATTCTGTCTCTCTTTCCAGTGTTAGGAGTATAAGCACATGCCACCATACCTGACTTTTTAAAAAATATGGGTCTTGGGGATCCAACTCGGGTCCTCATGCTTGTATGGCGAGTGCTTTACCTGCTGAGCCATCCTACAGCCCTATGCAGACAACCTTAAACCCCAGGACTAACTCTGTGGCCTGGTTCCTGCCTAAAGTAGTGCCTTGTTTTCTTTGGAACCAGTCACCCAAGGGAAGCCCACAGCCACCCAGACGAGGTTCACCTTCCCCTCCTCTCTTCCAGGTGGGCTGCAAGCTGGTCATGATCTTCTTCCAGTACTGCATCATGGCCAACTACGCATGGCTGCTGGTGGAAGGTCTCTATCTTCACACACTCCTCGTCATCTCCTTCTTCTCAGAAAGGAAGTGCCTTCAAGGGTTCGTGGTCCTTGGATGGGGTATGTCTTTCTGTGGTGTACAGGAAAGAACACTAAGTTGAGAGTCAGAAGAACTGGTTTCTCATTCTAACTCTATCTGTCTACTACCCATTCATTCATCAATTCATCTACCACTCAGGCATCTACCCATCCATCCCTCCATTTACTAACCCATCTACCACCCACCCATTCATCCTTGTACATCCATCCATTCACCAACTTGTCTACCAACCACTCACCCATCCTTCCATCAATTCATCCTCATTTCTATCCATCCACCTACCCATCCATCTATCTCCCCACCCACTCCTACATACATTCACCTATCTACCCATACATTGGTTCATGTGATAAACATATATGTAAGTTCTAGGCAAAGTCAGGTCCCTGTAAGTGACTCACAGCTTACAGAGATAATTGTGATTCCCAGCAATTAGCTTCATTTGGCTTCTCCCCGATGCATTTAATTAAGAAGTGTCCCTGCCAGGAATGCCCGCCTTTGTTTCTGCTTGTCTAAATCCCTACATACTAGAGTCTTGTTTCTCCATCAGATCAGCAGAAAGGCTGGCCAAGCAGACTACACCCTCCTGCTCCTGAAACGCAGCCTGTTTAGCACATGACCCTCAGCCAGTAGGGGCTTGTAGGGCAGTGCGATATCTGCATAGGCCAACAATCCCAGCGTGGACAAGAGACTTGCCTTATGACTCTGCCCAAAGCTCCAGATTTAGACTGAAATTCACTGAGCTTCCAAGTCCCAATCTGTCAGGACGAGAGCGTCCTCATCTGTAAGATCAGTATCCTAATTGACTCAACATTGTTTGAGCAGTCCTCTGAGTTCAGAGATCACAAAAATATAGGAATGAGGAATGGAGATATGGCTTAGTTGGTAGAGTATTTGCCTGGCATTCATAAAACCCCTGGGTTTGATCCCCAGGACTGCATTAACCAGGTCTAGTATGCATGCTGCAATCCCAGGATCAGAAGTTCAAGGTCATTCTCATAGATACATAGTGAGTTTGAGGACAGCCTGAACTACATGAGATGTGTGTGTGTACCTGCATGTTCTAGTTTGCCTTCTCTATTGCTGTGATAAAACATTGACTAAAACCCACTCAGGGAGGAAAGGCTTTAATTTCATTTTACAACTTTCAGGTCACAACCCAGCATAAAGGGAAGTCAGGGCAGGAAATGAAGTAGAAACCACGACTGCTTAGTGGTTTATTGCTTAGTGACTTGTTCCCCTGGCCTGTGCTCAGCCTGCTTTCTTAAATAATCCAGGACCGCCCACCCAGTGGTCCTCCCATATCACCTAGAACAATCAAGAGATGCCTCACAGACATGCACAGAGGCCAGTCTGATAGAGGAAATTCCCCAATTGAGGTTCCCTCTTCCTAGGTGTGTAAGTTAGCAACTGAAGCTACCCAGCACAACATGCATATTAATTACCAAAAACCCCAGAGATTATTAAAACCAATTTACCAGTTCCATCACTCATGGGATTTGTAGTCAAGAAAAGAGATCTAGAAAGTTCCAGGGCCTTGTACCGCCTAAATAAGTGCTCTACTACTGAGCTACATCTCAGCCCTGACCTTCAATCTTTGCACTGTTCCTCCTAATATTTATTCTTATGTTTCTGTGTGTGTGTGTGTGTGTGTGTGTGTGTGTGTGTGTGTGTACATGCACTCATTATAAGCATGCATCTGGATGTCAGAAGACAACCTCAGGTATTGTTTCTCAGGTGCCATCCACCAGATGGACAGGAGCTCGTTGAGCAGACTAAACTGACTGGCTAACAAGCTCCAGGGATCTGCCTGTCTCTACCTCCCTAGTGCTAGGACATAAGCATGCATCAAACTCCCAGCCTTTTTACATCATGTATGGGAATTAGCCTTAGATTGTAAGGCATGCACTTTACCAATTGAGCCATCTCCCCAGCCCCTATGTGCATGTTTCCAGACAGCATATCACTCTTTCTTGAGCTTTCCATTTCAAGTATTTGTTGTGGACTTCTGATGGAAGATGAGGCTAGAAAATTCCTCATCCTCTGTCCCTGCTCTTCTATTACTAATCCTTGTCATGTGGGTTAAATCAGATTCCATATGTGCATTTTCATAGCTATGTAAATGCTGTATATGACTGAGTCAAGTGGTATACGATGGCTTTACTTCCTATATATTTAACATTTTGCTTTTCCTGGAGTCTTTCATTTGCATATTATCTTTCACACAGACGTCAGTGTGAAGCTCCTGGCTTCTGGGCAGAGCCAGATTCTTGTGAGTGACTCAGCTTACAGAGATGGTCATGGTGCCAGTAATCAGGTTCATCTGGCATTTCCCTGAGGCCTTTAAATGTTTTATTTTTAGTTCTGAAATCATGAGTATATGTGTGTAAGAGAGTATAGGTTTGTGCATGTGAATGCAGAAACTGAGGAGGCCAGAAGAAGAAATCAGATCCCCTGGAACTGGAGTTACAGGTGATTGTAAGATGCCAGATATGCATGCTGGAAATTGAACTCAGGTCTTCTGCAAGAGCAGCAAGTACTCTTTAACAACCAAGTCATCTCTCCAGCTCCTCTCCCTGATGCCTTTAATTAAGAACTGTTCCTCCTAGAAATGCCCTCCTCTTGACTTTTCTGCTTGTCTAAATCCCGATGTGCTAGGGACTTGTCTCTTCATCGGACTAGCAGGGAGGCTGGCAAAGTAGACTGCTTTCATTTTAACTCTTCCAATCTCTGGAAACCCTCCAGTCCTATTTTCCAAATCATTAAGTGCAACGGGAAATCTCTGAATTCTTATGTGTCTTGTCAACCTAAATTGTGTATGTGTGTGTGTATAAACGTGTTTGTATGTGTGCATGGATGTGTGTGCATGTTTGTGTGCGCATGTGGAGGCCAGGGTTCTATGTTAGGTGCCTTTATCTATTGTGTTCATTTATCTTTTGAGACAGGGTCTCTTCCAGAATCTAGAGCTCAACAGTTTGTTAGACTGGATGGTCAGTGAATTCCCAGGACTTGCCCATGTACAAAACCTACCTGTCCAATGCTAGGGTTACAACCAACTATCATGCCTGACTTTTTAGTGGATGCTGGGGATCCAAACTCAGATTCACATGGTTGTTCAGCAGGCTTTTTACCATCTGAGCCATCTCTCCAGCATTTACAGTCTAAATTATTTTTAAAATGAATTAGTCGGAGAGATATTCTCCAGTGTAGTAAAAAAATTAAAATGCAAAGCTGAGCATGGTGGTGCACACCTTTAATCCCAGCATGTTGGAGGCTGAGGAAGAGGGATCTCTGTGAGATCGAGGTCAGCCTGATCTACATAGGGAGTTTCAGGTCAGTTGGAGTTACTGAAAGACCCTGTCTCAAAAGAACAAAATTTAAATGCAAGGATCAGGAATGTACCTCAAGTGGTACAGTACTTTTCCAGCATGCTGAAGGCCCTGGGTTTGACCTAGCACCACAAAAATAATAAGGTAAATTTTAAAATGAAATATTATTCTGTTTTAAAATGTTTCAAGAAAATACTCTGGTACAGGTCCTTTTGCCTGTCCTATCCCCATTGGCACCTGGTGGCCTTTTCATCTCCACATCTGTCTGCACACCTGCAGTCTGTATGTCAGCATGTCTGTTTATCTTTTTTTTCAGTTTCTTTTTTTTTTTTCTTTGAGACAGAATCAGTTCTTACTATCTAGCTCAGGCTGACTTTGAACAGACAATCCTCTTGCCTCAGTCTCCTCAGTGCTGGGATTTCAATGTGTGCCACCACACCAAAATCATGACCTTATTTCTTTCTTTAAAAAATGAAACTTCCTTTGACAGGGTCTCCCTAGTCCCAGCCCTCCTGGAACTCAGTATGTAGACCAGGCTGGCCTTGATCTCACAGAGATTCGCCTGCTGGTGCAGCACCACACCCAGCGATCTTTCTTTAAAAAATTTTAAAGAATATGTATGCATGTACGTGTGTATGTGCTTATTTATTTAATGCGTGTGTGTGTGTGTGTGTGTGTGTGTGTGTGTGTGTGTGTATATGCCCAAGTGTTGTGGGGTGCACGTGGAAATCAGTGGACAACTCGGAGTCAATTCTCTTCTTTCACCACGTGGGTCTCAGGGATCAAACTCAGGTCTTCAGGCATGGCAGCCAGTGCCCTTACCCACTGAGCCACCTCACCTAGACCTCATCCATGTTTCCTGAAAGTGTTCCTCTGATATCTGTTAGACCCCTTCTTTCTGTTTTGTTTTTCAGCTCCCTTTGCTGACGCTCCTTTTCGCTGATAGATATTCTGGAGTCAACCTCTCATTTTCTAACTTCCTGTGCTCCCTTCCACTCTTTGGTTTGCTTGTCCTGCTTTCTGGGAGATTGCTAGCCTTTAGCTTCCAGCTTGTCTGTTGAATTGTCTTGGGAATCACTTTGTCTCTGCCGCCTTTCTTGTTCTCAGAACACTGAGGTTTGCACACCCTGCTCCGCCTAGCTGTAATCTTTCCCATCTCTAGATCATCTCCCCTATGGTTGTTTTGTCCAAGTTACTTCTGCTCCCTACATGGCTGTTTCCTTCAAGTTCCTTTTCTCTGATTGTTTTATTTCTATTTTTTGATGTAATCAGATGTCTGTGCCTTTGGCTGTCTGTTCATAATTAAGAATGAGTCACCCCAGAGCTGATGGAAAGCTCTGTCTCTCTCCAGGGAGACAGGAAGTGGCCACTGTATTGAAGCCTCAGCTATTTCTGTGACTTTAAAAAATGTATTTTATTTATTTATTTACTTATGGTATGTGCGGATGTGGGTACTACACACATATTATGGTGCATGTGTAGAACTCAGAGGAGAACTTGTGGGAGTCCCAGGAATTGAACTCAGACCATCAGGCTTAGCAGCAAGTGCTTTTGCCTGCTGAGCCATCTTGCCAGCCCTATTACTAAGCTTTTTGTCTGGGGCCATTCAGTTCTTCCAGGAAAGAATCCTTTCATGCATTGGGGTGGGGACAAGGGACTGGAGTGAGGTTAGAGACTTGGCTACTAGAGGCCTCAAAACTGAGTGGCTCAGGGCCTCAGCTCTTACCATCCAGTGTATAGATGAGCAAATTCATTTGAATCATCTTGTAGAAATTAAGCAAGTTTTGCATGATGGTACGTACCTGCAGTCCTGGGCATTGAAGAGGCTGTGGCAAGAAGATGACTTGAGTCCAGGAGTTTGGTCTTGATAACATAGTGACTACTTTATCTCTTAGAAAAGATACTAGCAGGGCTGTGGATGTGGCTTACTGGTAGAGTGTTTGCCTAGCGTGCATGAAGCCCCCTGCCTTGAGTGGCACATAAACCAGGCAGAGTTACTCATGCACTTAAGAAGTAGAGGCAAGAGAATCAGAAATCCAAGGTCATCCTTGGCTACATATTGATTTCCAGGCCATCCTAGGTTACACGAGACTGTGACTGAAGAAAAAAGAAATATAATACATGAAGAGACCAGCTAGGCCTGATACTGTAGGCCATGATGCCAGAGTTTACATCCTGGGGATTCGAACACAGATCCTCATGCTTGCACAGCAAGAACTCTTACCCACTGTACAATTTCTCTAGCCCCAATGGCCGAGGTTTTTACAAACCAATATTTTGGTAAAGCTAATGGATTTCCACTCACAGGGTCCTGCCCCACTCTACCAGGTGTATCCCAGTTCAAGCAGGGGACTTCCCAAGTTGCCCCCATGTGCCCATTAGGGGTCCTACCCCCTCTCTTTTCTTCAGAGGTCCTAAGGAATCTAGCCTGCGATCCTGGGAGACCCCTAACACCAAGTGGCTTTCAGATTCCATCTGACCCCACTTCAGTTCACAAACCATCACCAGAACTCTTGAAGAATGTGGTTTCACATTGAGACAGGATGGCAAAGGGTTTTCCATGACAACCAAATGTGGTCACCACAAGCGCCTGGACAAGGGTAGCTGTCCATTTCCCTGTACCTATGTTCAGGACTGTGTCCTGTCTCCCCTGTCTGCATTAGTTACTTGTTTCATTGCTGTGACAAAATATTCTGCAAAAGCAGCTTAAGGGAGGAAGGGTTTACTGTGGCTCACAGTCTGAGGGTACAGTCCATCATGGCGGGAAGGCATGGCAGCAGGAACGTGAGGCAGCTGCTCACATTGATCCACAGCCAGGGGGCAGAGAGATGAATGCTGATGCTCAGCTCGCCCTTTCCTTCTTGTTGAGTTCAGCACTCCAGTCTACGGAACGATGCAGCCCATATTTGGAGTGGGTCTAATTACCTTAGTTAACCTAACCTAGATAGTCCCTTGAAGACACGTCAGAGTCTTGTCTCTTCCATCATTCTAGATCCTGTCAAGCTGACAATGAATATTAACCATTACTCTACTCTTCTCTTTGTTTTGAATCTTCAGGTTCTCCAGCCATTTTTGTTGCTTCGTGGGCTATCACCAGGCACTTTCTGGAAGATGTTGGGTAAGCTGCTAGGAGACGTTAACAAGAGCACACAGTTAGCCTCTGTAGCTGCTCATTTACATCCAGAAATTCAACCGAACTCAAATTGAAAATAAAAATTTTAAGTTAGCCTGGGACTGGAGATCTGGCTCAGTTAGTGGAGTGCTGGCCTCACATGAGTAAAGGCCTGAGTTTGATCCCTAGCTCTGCACGAACTGGGTGTGGTCATACACACCTATAATCCTAGCACTTGGGAGGTAGAGGCAGGAGGATAAGGAGTTCAAGATTATCTTTGACTTCATAGCAAGCTCAAGGCCAGTCTGGGGTACCTGAGAATCTGTGTCAAATCAAATCAATTAAATTAAAAAGTTGGTCTGTACTGAGCATGTGCAGACTTTCTTCCTTGCTGTCATTTCCCAAGCCACACAGTGTAGCAACTATACACAACACAAAATGCAGAAGGTGGGATCGTCTAGAGAGGATTTGAAATACAGGTGACATGCATTGGCTATAAGCAAAAATTTTGCCATTTGTACAGAAAGGACTTGAGCATCCCAGGTTTAGCATCCACAGAAGGTTCTGGGACCAATTTCCTGTGGATACTGAGGGATGATTATTATATTAGTTATTTTTCTTGTTGTTGTATCTAGATACCTGACAAGAAGCAGCTTGAGCAGGGACGGGTTCATTTTGGTTCCCAGTTCAGTGTGATGCACAGTCCGCTGTGGTAGGGAAGGCAGGCCAGTAGGCGACTGGTCACGTTGCATCCTGAGTCAGGAAGCAGAGAGCAAACAGGAAGTGGGGTTGGGCATAAAAATTCAGGGTTTTACCCTAGTGACCCACTTCTTCTAGTGAGCCTCCACCTCCACAACCTTCAAAAGTAGCACCACCACCTGGGGACCAATTCCTCAGACATGCTAAATGAAGGCAGTTCACATTCAAGCCCCATCAAGGATATTTGTTATCATCCAATCCCTCAAACAGCATAGGTACCTAGGAAGGGCTCCTTGTGTGGACTGGGGGCCTGGGCAAGTTTTTTGAAACATGCTCATTGCTCCCTTGGTCATCCTTGGCTATGCAGTGGGTTCAAAACCAGTCTGGGCGACAAAAGAATCTGTCTCAAAAGGTTTATTTATTTGTCTATTTAATAATCTAGATTCTCATCCTCATTAGAAAAAAATGAAAAGTTCTATTTAGCATTTTGCCTCATGGAAAAAGTCAACTGGATCAGATTGGTTGTGGTTGCCTTGGTGAAGTGTTCTCTATCCTGAAATCGCGCCTGGACACCTAAGTTACTGATACCATCTTTCCAGCCTCTGCTGGTAGCTGAGTTTCCTGGTGCACTCGATGACCCTCACAAGCTAACTTTGGAATCTAGGGCTCCCCTGGCTCTGAGGTTCCCGTAGATGCCCAGAGGCGAGCAGTGGCAGGAGAAGGACAGGGTCTAATGGTGGTGGGCACAGCACTGTGAGCATTAAAGGCCAAAAAGTAGTCCTTCCTGGCAGGGGTTGTCTCAGAGGACGTGCTTAGGGGCCACTCTAGCTCCCTGCTCCTCACGATGCCTGTCTTTGACTCCTGCAGGTGCTGGGACGTCAATGCCAATGCTTCAATTTGGTGGGTCATTCGAGGGCCTGTGATCCTGTCCATCCTGGTGAGTAGCCGTCCTCCCCTGAGCTGGGGGCCAATGGGGAAACAGGAAACCAGTGAGCAGCCTTCAGGGTTAGAGGGTCTGTAGGGGGAGTGGATGAGGTGTGGGCAGGAGGGCACTCCAGACTGGCTCAGTTTCATGGGTAGCTGTGAGTGAGTGGGGCCCTAGTGCTGATTTGGCTGGCTGCCAGCGTCCAGAGTTCCACCATCTAGCCCCATCTTAGTTATTATTCTAGCTGCTCTCTTGTTCACCTAAAGAGGATCTCACTCCTGGTTGGTATTTTTCAAACACCTAGGAACTTTATCAAATGCTGTTAAGAAGAGATTTGGTCTTTCTATGTCATAGAGAAGGGGGGTAGGCTTTATTTTTAAATCCAGATGAGACCTAGGGATATGGCTCAGTCAGTAAAGTAATTGTCTTGTAAGCACAAGAACCTGCATTTGATCCCAGGAACCCAGGTTAAAAAACAACAACAACAACAATGAAAACACTAGGCATGGTGATGCATGCTTGAAATCCCAGCCTGGAGGAAATGGACACAGGGGCTCCAGGGGACTCCCTAGCAAGTCGACCTTGAGCTTATCTGAGAAGTTTTCCCTCTCTCTCTCTCTTCTCTCTTCTCTCTCTCCCTCCCCGCCACCCAGCATGCATATTTGCATGGGGTATGCAGGCATGTGTGCAGGGGTGCACCTGTGTTCAGAGGCCAGAAATCAACCTCAGTTTGACTCCTCAGGGGTCACTCCCCTTATTTTTTGAAACAAGGTCTGCCCCATTGGGACCCAGAGTGCACTGATTTGAGACTACCTCAAAACAAACAAAGAAACAAAAACCCAAACAAAAACAAAGCAAAAGAGAAGGCAAATTCTTGCCAAGTGTGGCACAGTTACTCTATCACTCAGGAGACAGAGGCAAGACAATTGAGAATTTGAGGCTAGCTTGGGCTATAGAGTGAGATCTTGAGTCAAAAAAGAAAAGCAGGGGTCGGAGGGATGGCTCAGCAGATAAGAGCACTGGCAACTCTCGCAGACGACCCAGGTTTGATTCTCAGCACCCACATGGCAGCTAACAACTGTCTGTAACTCCAGTTCCAGGGGAATCCACTTTGCTCTTCTGACTTCTGTGGGCATTGCACAACATGGGTACACTTACACACACACAAAATAACAATAATAAAATACTCTTAAAAAGAAAAGCAGACTCTGGGACCCAGCCAGACCTCTATTTATCAAGATGCAGAGAAGAGGGCCGCAGAAATGGATCCACTGATAATCTCAGGTGTTTCCCTTGAAAGGATAAGGCCATGAGTTCTGACTTCAGAAGCCACATAAAATAAGATGGGTGTGATAGCCCATGTTTGTAATTACAGCACTGGAGAGGTAGAGACAGGTAGAACGCCGGAACCTGCTGTTCAGCCAGCCTAACCTATTGGTGAGTTCTGGGTGGGTGAGAGACCCTGTCACAAAAGAAGATGAACAGTGCCCGAGGAAGGACACACACACACACACACACACACACGCACGCACGCGCGCACATGCACGCATGCATGCACGCACACACGCGCACACACACACACACACACACACACACAATCTGAATGGAATTCCAAGCCGCTGCAAACATGAGTGATCTGCTTGGCAGCTGAGCAGACCTTGGGCCATGAGCTTGGGGAGCAGGGGATGTTGCTTCTAGCCATGGCCTCCAGGCTGTGTGTGTTGCTAGGACTCTGGGTAGAGGGATGGGCAGCTGTGATGTGCCATCGGCTGAGGTATCTGCAGTGTCTTCCCTGGTCCTCAGCTCTAGGGGTCAGGGCCAGGAACTGGGGAAGCAAGACACCTCCAGCCCCACTCTGCCTTGTGTTTTCTAGATCAATTTCATCTTTTTTATAAACATTCTAAGAATCCTGATGAGAAAACTTAGAACCCAAGAAACAAGAGGAAACGAAATGAACCATTACAAGTAAGGCGAAGACCTCAGTGTACCCTGGCAGTCAGCAAGTTACTGAGCACCAGTTGCTCACTCTACTAGTGTTAGGTTAATAAAGGAAAATGCGGTGTGGGGGTGGGGTGGGGCGAGGCCTGATCATGAAGCCTCTGGCTCTGGGGAGAGGAGATTATGAAACCCCAGATAGGGAGAGATACGACACTTGTAAGGGTAGGAGCGAAGCAGGAGCGGAGGGGCCGAGACCAGGTGGGGTGGAGGGAGAGGCAGAAGCAGGCTCTGCTAGATGTTTTTTAGACACAGAACAGCAACGGCACAGATACCTAATTTGAGTGGGTATTTATTCATCTCTTTGCTGTTAGAGATGGCTGACTAGAAACTTAGAGGGCTTGGTCATGAGTGGGCTGATGAGTGTTGAGTGTGGTGGTGAGTATTTGGGAGTTAGGAGGTTTTCCAAAATAAAACATGCTGGAGACATTGCTCACTGGCAAAATACTGCCTAGCATGGGTGAGGTCCTGGATTAAGTCACTAGCACTGCAAGATAAATGGATGGATAGATAGATAGATAGATAGATAGACAGATAGCTGATAGATAGATGATAGATATATTCATACATATATACATATATGTAGGTAGATACATGATAGGTAGGCAGATAGATAAGTGGAAGGTAGGCAGGTATGTAGATAGATGATAGACACATACATAGATGACAGTAAAGATAGATGATAGACAAATAGGAGATTGATAAATGATAGGCAGATAAATAGAAGATAGATAATCCAGAAAAACAAAAAATTTAGAAAAATGTTTGGGGACATTGCAGTCAAGCTTCTGGTAATCAGGCCCTGAGATGAGTTGAGCCTTCTGTGAGGACGGTTAGCAGGAGTGACAGCATGTCCTGTGTCCCCAGGCGCCTGGCTAAGTCCACCCTCCTGCTCATCCCCCTCTTCGGTATCCACTACATAGTCTTTGCCTTCTCCCCGGAGGACGCCATGGAGGTCCAGCTGTTCTTTGAACTGGCCCTGGGTTCCTTCCAGGTAAGATTTGGGGACTGTGACTTAAAAGAGGAGTACTCAGAGCAATGGCTCAGTCAGGAAAACACTGGCCATTAAGTATGAGAACCTGAGTTCAGTCACAAGAACCCACATAAAAAGCGGGGCAAGGTGATGCGAGCTTGTGATCCTAGTAATGGCCAGATGGGAGGCAGGGACAAGGGGATATCTGGAGCTTGCTAGTCAGCTAGCCTATCCTACCTGAAGAAGTTCCCGGCCAATGAGAGACCCTGTCTTAAACCAAAAGTAAAAGGTGCTTGAGGAACAACACCAGAGCTTGCCCTCTGACATCCACAAACATGTACACACACATATACTTACATATACATGAATACACACACGCACACGCACACGCACACACATACATACATACACACAGCTTTCAATTTCCTTAGCGAGAAATGAGCCTGTAGATACAACAGGCCAGTGCTGCCCATTTAGAAGAGGAACCGTGGAACACAGTGGGAGAACCTTCTGCTGTGATGTGACCTTGAGTGGGACTCCCAGTCCCCAGTAGTGAAAAAACAAAGAGAGATGGAGGGAAGCTGTCCAGGCAAAACCACCCCAGCCCGAGGTGTTTCGCAACCCTGGCACACACACAACTGTCGTCTAAAACCCACAGGCAGGCGGATGAACCCTGTGGGTGTTTCGAAGACAACAATATCCTCCTTTCTCACTGGGAAGTGCAGCGGGGGAAAAGGCCAAAGCTGAGAAATCTGAACCCAGCGGCATCAACAAATTATTTAGAATCAGTTAAGAGAGTTCAAGCTGGACTCAGGTTGCCCCTGAGGAGCAGGAAATAGGGGTGGCTGGCAGGAGGGGTGTGGGTATGTGTGTGTGTGTGTGTGTGTGCTCACTTTGGGTTTTAGGGGGGTGTAGGGAGAGGGATTGGTGAGTTTGAGATAGGATCTCTCCTTGGCCTGGAATTCATCAAGCAGACTAGGTTAGGCTAACTGGCCAGTGAGCCCCAGGGACCTGCCTATCTCTGTCTGGTGCTGGGGTTACAAGTGCATCACCGCATCCTGCACTTTTACATGAGTGCTGGGCAAGCACTTTACCAGTGAGCCATCTCCTCAGCCCTAGCTATCGAGGTTTAACCAGAATCATTCAAGAAACAACAACACAGAGAGACAGACAGACAGACAACATATAAACAAATTCACCAAGATGTCATGAAGTTAAGGCAACAATAATAAAAATGGCTTAGAGGGAACTTAATAGGAGTCTCAAATCTGACAATACTATTTATTTACTCATAACTGTTTCCTTCCCAAAGTAATCTGAGGTCACTTTCTGAAAGAGCATGCAGAGAAAAATATGTAGATGATGGGTCAGTGAAGAAAAGACTAAAAGCCTGGCATAGAGAAGCACTTTGTAATCCAAGTGCTTGGGAGATGAGATGGAGCTAGGAGTCAAGGTCATTGCTTAGCAAGTTTGAGGTCAGCTTGGGCTATGGGAAACTCTGTCTCAAACACAAACAAACAAAACAGAAAACAAACAGCCAAAATGTGTGTGTGTGTGCTTGTGTGTGGAAAAATTTTGGTGAAAATCCTACACGGACAGTAGGACTTCTAATGACTGACTTTAATTCTAATGAATTAAAATGATTACTAAAAATGTTAGTGAAGGCACACATGGAACCCCAGTACTCAGGAGGCAGAGGACAGGAAGATCGCTGTAAGTTCTAGGCCACCCTGGACTGCATTTTGGGTTCCAAGCCAGCCAGGGATACATAGTAAGATCCTATTTAGAACAAAACAAACAAACAAACAAAAACCATATGTATGTTCTTATGTATGTAAATTCATATATAAGGAGACTGGAGAGATGGCTCAGCGGTTTAGAGCAATGGCTCTTCTTGCAGAAGACCTGGGTTTCAAGCTCAGCATCCACATGAGGGCTAACAGCTGCCCATAACTCAAGTTTGATGCCCTCTTCTGTTCTTCGCCAGCACTGCTTGACATGGGTGCACTTATACACACGCAGACATAATACTCATACACATAAGACAAAAATAAGTAAATAAATAAATGTAAACATATATATATATATAAATAGTATACATCAAAAATTTTCCATATTCTAAAGGGAAAAGAATAGAATGAGAATGAATCTATCACTCTGGGCAGCAGAGCGAGACTTTGTTATTTTTATTTACTTATGTGCATGTGTGTATATGCACACATACATGCAGGTGCCTGCAGAGTTTGAGCTGGAGTTACAGGCAGTTGTGAGCCATCCAACATGGGTGCTAGGAATTGAACTCAGGTCCTGTGGAAGAGTAGCAAGAGATCTTAACTGCTGAACCATTTCTCCAGTCTGAAGACACGGTGTCTCAAAAATAGACAAGGGCTTAAAGAATACTCACAACCACCATAAATACTTGCTTAATGTAGATAGTTAAGAAAATAATGAAAATTGAGAAAAAAAATTAAAGGCTAGGATGCAGCTCAGTAATAAAAGGTTTACCTAGCACACACAGGCTTTGGGTTCCATCTCCAACACCCACAAAAAATGATCTACGATCTCATTATCTGGAAAAGGCTTCTGTCCAGGAACACACATGTGTGTGCACACAGGCACATATAATTGGGTCCTAATGTATTTATTTTTGTATCTTGCCTGTTTTAATATTCTGTTATGTTCCAAACTCACTGTGTAGTCAAGGGTGACCCAGAGAACTTGTGATCCTCCTGCTTCCACCTCCCAAGTCCTGGTATTACAGACATGCACAACAACCATGAGTTTATGTATGCTGGGGATGGAACCCAGGGCTTCGTGCATGCTAGGTAAACATACTATCAGCTGAGCTACAGCCCCAGTCCCCAGTCTTCATGTTTAATGTTCACCTGTGAGATTTAGTAACTAGTTGGTTTGTGTGAGACCTGACATAAATGCTCTTATAAGGCCACAGATGACTTCCTCCCTGGGGGGTCTTGCCCTCCCTTGGACAATGGAAAATGTATGCCTGAATCTCAGGCAGGTGAGATCCAGAGACTGCATTAGGGAGATGGACAAGCAGCCTCATCCTGACCACCAACTCTGGACCAAACACTTGATAGAGCCTCTTCCTCCAAGACCTTCAGATTTGGGGTACAGACTGCAACTCTGGAAGAGCTCCCAGGTGCTCTAATATACAGAAAAAATTGGAAACCACAGCCCAGAGTCAACATTGCTGTAGTTCAAATCATCTTCATTCTGCAGAGCCTTCACTGATGTGTGAAATTCTAAAGCAAGTCCTTCAAGTTTTGTCATTAACTTATTAAAACACCAGCATTGCTGGGCAGAGAGTGAATGTTTGTAATCCCAGAACTTGGGATGCAGAGGCAGGAAGATTGCTGTATGTTTGAGCCAGCCAGGTTTACTTAATGTGTTCCTGGCCAACCATGGATACATAGAGAGACTCTGTCTCAAAAACAAAACAAAAGGGGCTGGAGAGATGTCTCCGTGGTTAAGAGTGCTTGCTGCTCTTCCTGCGGACCTACTTCTGGTTCCCAAAGAGGACTCGGATTCAGTTTCCATCACCCACATCATGTGGTTCATAGTCACTCTAACTCCATGGCATCTGATTCTCTTCTGGTCTCCATAGGTACCTGTACACAAGTGGCACACACACACAAACACACAGAAATACATATAAATAAAAATAAAAGAACACACACACACACACAGGTTTGGTGAGATGGTTCAGCAGTTAAGAGCATTGGCTACTCTTATGAAGGACCCCAGTTTGGTTCCCAGGACCTACATGGTGGTTAACAGTAATCCATAACTCCATTTCCAGGGGGACCTGACACTCTCTTCTGGCCTCTGTGGCCATTACATGAAAAGGTACACTTAGATACATGCAGGCAAAACACTCATACACATAAAATAAAATAGAAAGCATAGACATAACAACAATAGAAATCCACCAGTATTGTTCTGGGGTTATATCTCAGTGGTAGAATGTGTACTTAGCATGAATAAAGCCTTCAGTTCAACTGCAGCTTCCTACCTCCATTCAAAAAAAGCAGTATCTAGACAAGGAAGATGACTGCGTGGGTAAATGTTTACTGTGCAAGCCTGAGGACCTGACTCTGGCTCCTTAGCACTATGTACAATGCTGGGTGTGGTGATGTGTGACCATAACCCAAGAATTGAAAGGGTGAGGATAGGCAAATCTCTGGAGCTCATTGACCAGTCAGCCTAGCTCAATCAATGGACGCCAGGTTCAGTGAGAGACCCTGTCTCAAAACAGAAGGTAGCTAGCAGTTGAGGACGATACCCCATGTTAAATTCCACAAACATGCAGGGACAAGTGCACCCCCCATGTATGCATATGTACACACACCACACACACACAGCCAATATTCCTGAATGGTATTAATCCCACCATAGAGGGGCAAGTTTGTTGCCCTTTCGGGTCTTTCCCAATGTGGTAAGTAGCTAAGGGCAGGCCCTGGTGATACTGGGGAAGAGGGACCAGGCCTGCTGAGGTTAAAGCTGTGCACAAAAGGCCTCTCAGGGAAGGAAGTCCACTGGGAAGCATGGGTCAGGCTTGTAGGGGAAGCAGGCAGATGAGGGGGGCTCTGAGAAAGGACCGGGGGCACCTCCTTGTATTGGCTACTTTTCCTGATGCTTGATAAAATATCTTGATATAAGCAACTGAAGCAAAGGAAGGTTTATTCTGGCTCACAGTTTGAGGAACAGTCTGTCATGGTGGAGGGCATGCTGGTCACAGTGCATCCACAGTTGGGAAGCAGAGAGAATGCTGATGCTCAGCTCACTTTTTCCTTCTTCTTCAGCTTAGGACCCCAGCCCATGGAATGGTGCTGCGCATGCTTAGGGAGAGTCTTTCACCTTGACTCATCTAATCTGGAAAATCTCTAACAGACATGCCCAGAGGCTTGTCTCCTAGGTGATTCTAGATTCTAAAGTTGGCAATCAATATTAACCATCCCGTTCATCACTCACAGCTCTGCAGGCCTGTTTGGCCCCACTTGGGCCTGGCATAGTATTCCATGTGGGACGCTGTAGATGCTATCAGGAAACCAGGAGTTCTAAGAGAAGTCAGATAGCCAAGCCTGGGGACACAAAGCCTGGACCATAGAGCTATACCTGCTAGTAGACCTGGACTTGAGCATGCTTTGCTCTGACCACACATTTATTCTTCAGTGAGAAGTAGTTGTCTTTGTCATGAGTCCAGGGTCTCCCACTGGAATGACCTTGCTCCCTTACATTGGGGTGGGGGAAAATCTTCAGAGGCCACCAGTTCCTGCTTTCAGATGTCTGTATTGATTCCAGCAACCTGTCTGGTCCCTGCAGGCAGTGACCAAGTCATCAGACCCTCATTGGTAGTGACACATGTGTTGGAGGCCATAAGCCAAGATTCCTAGTCTGTGCTTAACAGGGCAAGTAGAACAGAGCATGGGATTACTTCTGAGGCAGAGAGGAAGGGACTGTGAGCTTGAGGACTTGGGCAGGAACAGGTGAGAGGGATGAGCCAAGTTAAGTTGCCCAGATCATGTACTAACCCAGCTCCCTCTGGCAGGGGCTGGTGGTGGCCGTCCTTTACTGCTTCCTCAATGGTGAGGTAAGTGTCTTGGAGTGAAGAGGTGAGTATCCTGAGGAACCAGCAGGAGCTTCCTGGAGAGAACAGTGGGAGAGGGGTGAGAAAGGTACTTGGGGGTCAGAGCAGGCCTCACAGTAATAGGCTTGGCAGAGTCACCTGGGGTATGTTAAAGTTCATCCTGGGCAATGTTCCCACTACACAGTCATCAAAAATAGATTCTAGGTCTGGGCTGGGGCCCAAGGAAGTAATCTTTAACAAGCTGGGTGCTTCTTATCCATGAGCAAGTTCAGCAAACATGGAAGAGCTAGGGACACACTCCAAGTCTGTATTAGTTTGCTTTCTGTTGCTGTGATAGAAATGCTGACCAAGGGAACTTATAAACAGAAGAGTTTATTTAGCTTAGTTCCAAAGGGGCAAGAGTTCATCATGCGGGGAGGCATGGCGGCCGAGGTGGCTGGAGCAGACGCAGAAGCTAAGCGGCCCCATCTTCAAGCAGGCACAGGAGGGAGCGCACGACTGGAGATCTGGCAAGGCTTATGAACTCCCTAAGCCCGCTCCCAGTGCTGTGCTCCCTCCAGCATGGGCATACCGTCTAAGACCTCCCAGAACAGTCCCATCACCTGGGGACAAAATACTTAGTTTGAAATTCTCATTCAAACCACTGTAGACTGTAATTCCTTATGACTCTACTGCTTGCTCTGTAGGTGACCTGGGTCACTTCGCACTGTGGACTTAGTCTCCCATAGATGAAACATTTGACCCAGAACTACCCTAACCTTGCACAGAGTGTTAGGGGTCAGGACACAATGCTCCAGGCGTTGACCCTGGCTAGATACGGTATTGCACACAGGCTAAGTTTCTATGTGGCTATTGAGCATTTGGTTCACACACTTGAATAGGAGTGACCTCTGATGCTTCTCAAAAATCAGTGAATCAAACATGAAATTCAGAGGTTTGAGTGTTCTATCAGGGGTGATGAAAGAAATATCTATGGAACAACTTCCCAGATTCTGATAAACGATGAGCTGGAGTAAGTGGCCTTATGGGAATAAGCACACAGATTTGGACACTGGGTTCTGCAATTTGGAGAACAAATCTCACATCGTCTCTAGGGAACACAATGTAGAAGATGCAGGTACATGAACCAGTGGGATGGCTCAGCTCGTAAAGGTGCTTGCCACCAACTCTGATGACCTGAGTTCAGTCCCAGAACTGACATGGCAGGAGAGAATCAACTCCCTCAAGTGGTCCTCTGACCTTCACACCACACATGCTATGACAGGCACACATGTTCACACACACACACACACACACACACACACAAAGTAAAGCAAATAGATAGGTGTAAAAGATGTATTAAAAAATTTAAATGTCAGATACGAGTGCCCAGGGTAGAGAGGTCCTTGGTGCCTTCTATACATAGGGCAGGAAATAGTCAATCAGAGTAGGCAAGGGGACACAGTAGGCCCATCTGGACAGGAACAGCAGAACCCAAGGCAAGCCAAGTTCGAAGCACAGGGCTGCCCACCCCTCTCTACAGTTGCTACATCTGATCATCAATCTTGGGCAGGTTCAGCTGGAAGTTCAGAAAAAATGGCGTCAATGGCACCTCCACGAGCTCCCACTGCGCCCTGTGGCTCTCAGCAATTCCTTCAGCAATGCTACCAGCGGTCCCACACACAGCACCAAGGCCAGCCCCTCTGAGCAGAGCCGGAGCGCCCCTCGGGCCAGCATCATCTGAGGCTGCAGCAAGGCTGACCTTCGACAGGAGCCTGGACGCTGTGTAGGGCAGTTATCTTCCCAGTAGCTGTCTTGTGCTCTCCAGTGACTGAATATGTCCTTCCCCCAGGTCTGAGTTTCCTTAGAACTAAGCAGGAGGGGACCGAAGGCCCCGTGGGGCTGGACACAGGTCTGGGATGTGGGCGCTCTTGCTCTTCCGAGAAGAGTTGTTTAGGGGCCTCAGAACAGACAAGGGAATAAATGTCACCTATGAAAAAAACACTTTGTATGTGTCATCTTTTTACCCAGAAACACTAACGGAAGGAGTATTTTGTTAGATCACTTCCCAACTCCTTCCTGCAGGAGGGTGGAGCTTTCCTCGATCCCAAAGTTCAACCTTAGAAGCTCAGAAAATATGAGAGTTAGGGCCCTCGGCCTGAAGCAGATCTTGTTTGTCCCCTACTGTGACGTATCTGTCTAGTGAAGGCCCACCAAGCCTTCAGGATAGCAGCTAAATTAAGCTGATGAAGTCATAGGAGACGTGAAGTGCCTTTCAGCATCTCTGACATTGTTTGAGGAACACAAGGGTTAAGTAGGGACAGCAGGAAGTGAGATGTGCTCTCTTTGTGGGTGGGAGACAGCTTCCCACCTTACCTAGGCCACTCAGAGAAGTAGCAGTTTGGTCTAAGATCTTTTTTCCCCCAAAAGGTTTTTATTCTTTGTCTTCTTTTGAGACAGGGTCTCGTGTGACCCAGATTGGCCTGGAACTCTCTAGGTAGCTGAAGATGGCCTTCACCTTCTGGTCCTCCTGCTTCCACCTCCTAAGATCTGGATTTATAGGCAAGAGCCACCATGCCTGGTTTATGCTGTGCTGAGGATCAAACCCAGGGTTTGTGGCATGCTAGGCAAGCACTCTACCAGCTGAGCCACAGCCCAGCTCTATCTGGCCCACAGTCTTTTATTTTAAATACTCCGGCTCCAAAACTGACTATGATTTCCGTACTCTAAGACAGGGAAGGACAAGGCCCATGTCCCTGCTTTCTAAATTCCATCACTCTGGCTCTGCATTCCTCCTGACTGCATACAAGCATGAAAGAGCACTAAATATCTGAACCTTTTTTTACACAAAACCTACCAGGGAAGCATTCTAGACGGACATGGAGGCACAGTCACCCCTTTGCATCTTGCAGATCACCTTCCCAGGTTGAGACCAGCCTGCATAGTTGATGAACTGTTCTCTGTAAAACAAGGTAGCCCACAGAGTTGGGAATGCAGCTCAGTTAGAGTATTTGCCCAAGTGCACAAGGCCCTGGGTATGATCCCTAGCACTGCAACAGAACAACTCTTTCTGGGGGATCTCCATGGTCTCTGTATGTTGGTGGTTCAGTTTTAGTATCTGCAACCTCAAGATTCTGCCCCTGGAATAAAGATGTTTAGAGCTGGGTGTAGTGGCACACTCCTTTAATCCCAGCATTCAGAAGGCAGAGGCAGGTGAATCTCTGAGATTAGGCCAGCCTGGTCTACATAGTGAGTTCCAGGCCAGCTGGAGCTACAGAAAGAGAAAAAATGTTTAAAACTTAGGGCTGGTGAAATGGATCTGTGGGCGAAGGTGCCTAATGACCTGACTTTGATCCCTGGAACTCATGAAAAGGTGGAAGGAGAAAACAGACTCCACAGTGTTTTTCTCTGATGTTCACACATACACATGACATATGCACAACATATATGTACCCAACAATCATAATAAATAAAGTTTTAAAAAAAGATATTTAAAAAATCACCATAGATGAAACTGGAAAGATGGCTCAGTGGTTAAGAGCACTGGCTGCTCTTGCAGAGGAGCCAGTTTGATTCCCAGCACCCACATGGCAGCTAACAACCACCCATAACTCCAGTTCCAGGGGAATCTGACTCCTTCTCTCTGCATGAGTGTACTTACACACAAGCAGGCAATACAGTCATACACATAAAATAAAAATAATGGATAAAATATTTTTTTAAAAAATCACCATAGAAGGACCTGGGGAGATGGCTCAGTGGGTAAAGTGCTTGTGGGAGAAGCAGGATGACCTGAGTTTAATCCCCATCACCCACATAAAAAGCCTGACCCAGCAGCTGGTTGGCCAATGATCCTATTCAGTGAGCTCCAGGCCAGAAAGAGACCCTATCTAAGACACAAGGTGGACAGTGTCATCCAAAGTTGTCCTTTAGCCTTTATAGGCATGTATATGTACTCATGTACACACATACATGCACATATAAGAATATGTAAAGATATGGAGACAAAATCACCATAGAAGGGCTGGGTGTGGTGCTACATACTTTGGGGAGGCTGAGACACAAAGATCACTTGAGCCCAGAAGGATCACTAGAGACGACCCTGGGCAACACAACGAGACCCTGTTTCAAAATAAGAAGTCTTGGTGGTGGAATACTTGGTTAGTGTATGTAAGGGCCTGGGTTTGATCCCCAGCAGATAGGTGTGCTCACCCAGTGCAGAAAGGGACCCTTTATGGCAAGACCAGGGCAGAGATCAAAAGTCCATTTAAAGGTTGGAGGAGGAAGGAACCAGTATGAATAAAACAGGTAAAATCCTCACTTTTCTAGTAAGGAAAGACACTGGAAAGGGAGCAATAGGATGAATAAAAACATAGATCTGGGGTATAAATAAATAATATAAATAATAAATTAATTAATTAAATAAATTAAAACATAGATCTCAGTTGGTAAAGAGATTGCCTTGCAAGCGTGTGGACCTGAGTTCGATCCCCAGAACCCATGTAAAGAAAGTTGGGCATGGTAGCAGGTGCTCTTAATCCCAGCACTGGGGAGTCTCTGGAGCTCACTGGCCAGCCAGCCAAGCCCACTTGGCAAGTACCAGGCCAGAGAGAGTCTATCTCAAAAAATAAGATGGGACCAAGGAGATGGCTCAGTGAGCAAAGTGCTGGCCACACAAGCCTGAGCACCTGAGCTTGGATTCCCAGAACCCACACACAGCAGGATGCAACAGTGCTCATATCTGTAATGGAAGCGCTCCTACATCGGAATTGGCAGTGGAAGCAGGGAATCTGTGAGGCCTCACGGGCCAGTCAGCTCGGCGCATGATGCTGTGGACAGCAAATCAAGCCTACCTCAAACAAGGGTGAATGCACATCTGCATACACACAAACACACACACAGGTCGGGGGACACGGAGGGAGGATCTTCCAGCAAGGATGGAAATCTCCACTAGTTCTTCTTGAACCCCTTCACCTCTGACATGCTGTTAATTATTACCCAATGTCTGGCTCTCCCCTTCACCCCCTGTGAAGTTCAGCAGGACAAATATGTGTTCTTTGAAATGTGTTCCAGGCTGAGAAACAGTACCCTGAGGCCATCTGACCCTTAGAAAAGACAGACACATAAACAGTCTATGTACACATTGACTTTGGGGAAGACTATTAGAAATCAACAAGTCCTCCAGAGCAGTTGCTCGAGGCCTCGGAGGGGACGGCTGGCTGCTAGATGCTGGGGAATACCCAGCTTGTGGGTCTGCACAAAGGGCAGGAGAGAGCGTGAGTCAAATAGATTGAAAAATCTACTGTGAGCAAGGCATTCCAAGGAAATCCTTCTAAAGCCAAGGAAATGTGTGTGGAGCCCCTTTGAGCCAATGGGAAAAGGTACTAGGCACTAGCTGGAGAACTGATCCATTCCTAGCAACCTCGAGAGGTTTGGTGGTTAAAGCACAAGCCTGAGGACCCGAGTTCAGATCCCAGAATCCCATGTAAATGCTGGGGGATGTAGCAGCTCACCTGCAATTCCTGCCCTTGAAGGAGGAGACAGGGATCCTGGGAGCAGGTTGGCTGGTGAGACTACCCAGAGGCCAGCCCTGGGTTTGATTGGAAGGCCCTGCCTCAGTACACAAGGTGGAGATTCTCAGTATCAATCTTGGGCCTCCATATGCACGTGCACACACATACATGCACATTCACATGTATGTGCATCCATGTACATGTGACTATGCAGACACATAGTCATGCACATCACACATACATACACATAAAAATGAAAAAAAGAGAGTCCCAAGTGCCCTTATCCCAGCGCAGTCAGTGAAACAGGTATGAAATGTGCTTAGCTGGGCATCCAGCCTGGGTACCAGCTATTGGTCTGTTTTTAAATCTATTCCAATCTAGAGAAGAAAACACTCAAGAAAGAAGTTTTAGTTTTAGAATATGTTTCCTCTTTTAGACTTGACACGTATATAACTTGGCTAAATCTATAACCCTGGTATGCTGGTGGTACTGAGGCACTCTTGTGGCTTCTGGCCTTGAGTACAGTTGCAGACACTCCCCCAGGGTCATTTCTAGAGTCTAGCATAACAAAGAAGCAGCTTCAAGGTCATTGTTCCAGTCCAGTCCAGCCAGAGGTCCCATATTAGAGAAGTTCCATGTTGATCATACTTTCTTGTAGAAGCTAAAGTCCCTGGAGAAGCTCTAGAATTTCCTTAGTGGGTCCCAGGGCTGAGTGAGGCTGTTAATGTGAAGGCCACTGGCCGCATTGAGGAAGAAAAGGAAGGAGGCGGTGAACTCGCACCAAAACATCAAGGTGAAGCCGATGAGGGTGATCTGATTCCTGAGGAGGATCACAAAGGTGAGGAGCCCCCCAAAGGAGAGGATGAAGGCCACCAGGAGGAGGTAAGAACCGATGGCCCATTTGCGCCGGGAGTGAACATCCTCACACACCTGGGACACCATGAGCAGCTCCAGGCCAAAAATGGCGGCTACCACAGCCATGGAGGCCACACTGCGGGCTAGGCCCATGCCCACAGCCAGTCCAGGCACGTGGGCCTGGCTCAGGTCTCTCAGGCAGTGTGGTTCACTGTGATTGCCGATGGTGCAGAAGTACCACATCCCGAAGAGACGGTCCTCAGCCAGGAGCCAGTGGCCATCGCAGACGGAGACTGAAGAGAGGACGACAGCCAGGGCAGCACACACGATGATGAGGGTTCGGATGACCGACTCAAAGAAGGACCAGTGGGGCCTCTTCGCGCCCAGCAGCCTCTGGGCCTGGAAGATACCGCCAGAAGCCGTGAGTTGGCAAGGGCCTGCGTCACGAGGAAATCCCCAAGCGTGCATTCCGACTTCCTCCAGTCGGGTTTTCTGCTCTCATCTCCCAGGAAGCCTAGCATTGCCTCCTACCCAGCTTCCCATCAGACTTGCCTTCACTGGGGCCCTTCCTCTTTCTCCCTGCCTTTCCTGCCCTGTTGTATCCTGGTCAGGGGTTTACTAACTGCTAACTATTCATTATCTTACCATTCTTCCTTTCATGATCTCTACTGCAAATGAAAAGTCCAAGTTGGAGCTGGGGAGATGGCCGGGTTGGTAAAATGCTTGCTTTACAAGCATGAGGACCTAAGTTTGATTCTCCAAACCCATATATTTTTTTAAAGCCAGGTGTGGTGGTAAGTGCTTGTAATTCCAGCACTGAGGAGGGGGAGACAGGTAGATCCTGTGGTTTGCTGGCCAGTCAGAATAGCCTACTTGGCCGGCGCCAAGCCAGTGAGAGACCCTGTCTCTAAATGAATAAATTGGATGGTGCCTAAAGAATGACAGCCAAGGTTGTCCTTTGGTCTATGCTTGTACGTGCATTCGCACACCTACTTGTACACACACGCACACACGCCAAACTTTACACCCAGTGCCTATCTAGATCTGCAGTCAGAAAATCTGTCTTGCCTTGCCTATGACCTTGAACATGCAGCCTGCCTAGGTTTCTTTGTACATAAAACAATACTTCCTGGCAGGGCTCTGGGGTGTATAAAGCAGGTAGCTATGCACATGGCCACATATAGCTTATGTTTCTGGCCCCAGTGCATATCCAGTATTATTCCACTCCTTACCCAATTGTTTATGCGCTTTCTAAATTTTGTCCAGGACACTATGCTATCTTGCTTCTCTGAACACCACAAATGATGCTATACCCAGCCCTGCAGCCTTGCTAAGCCTATATCAGAACTGGCCAGCCAGTGTGTCTGTTCCAGGAACTTCTAGGCAAGAGGATCCCCTGAAGCTCTCAGTCTCGGTTCTAAGCACTGACAGGGTGCATCTCCATCTCTCTGACTGTCAGTGAACTAGGTAGCCACTGAAGTTCTATCTCAGTTCGGAGATACCTGGGCCTCCTAGGTCTCACTGGCAACCCCTGACCTACAAAGCAAAGAAGGAAATACTGCAGTGTGAGACCCCCTATCACAGCCCACAAGACCTTCAGGATGCTCTGCCTCCCTCTCCAGCCCCACTTCCATGCTCAGGCCCCATGGCAGCCAATATAGTTCTATGCCTGACCTCCTGGCTGTCTGCCTGGCAGACTCCTCAGCCACTTCTGTGCCCATCAAGGGCTCAGGCCATCCCACCCAGGCAGCCCAGCTGAGTTCTTTCCTGCTTTTCTCCCCCAGGCACCCTGTTTTGCTTTCTGCTCCATTCTGATGGTCATTTGGAGTGACATGCTTATTGACTGTCTTACTAGGACACTGTGTCCTCCAGGAGAGCAAGGCTCCATGTCAAGACACAACTATGTCCCAGTGCCTGGTACAGTGTCAGACCTGTGTGCTTCACAGGTACTAGAGGAAGGACACGGAAAGAACTGCTCAGCTTTGCAACTAGTCCCTTACATCTGAAGTTTCTTTCAGGCCGAGCCTCCTGCCCAGTCATAAGTTAAATTACTCAGTTTATAGGCTGTACAGAAGCAGGTTATACCATTGTTTGGGAGGTAAGTAAGCTGCTCTCTCAGAACAGCTGCTGCCAGGAAATGAGGGGAGTGAGAAAAGGGACTATGGGGTGCACCGCATTCCAGATGTGACCCAGATATCCAGAGGCAAGTGTGGACCTCATCTCTCCATGCAGGATGTGATGCTTGATATTGCTACAGCAAAGTGTGGACAGAGCCCTCATAAGGCTGTCCACTAGGGCTGGGGAGATGCCTCAGTGAATAAAGTGTTCGCCATGCAAGCATGAGGACCTGAATTTAGATCCCTTGAACCCACATAAAAAGCCAGGCATTGTAGTGGTACGTATTGTAACTCCAGCGCTAGGGGACTGGAACAAAGATAGCCAGTCCAGTCAATCAGAGAGCTCCTGGTTCAACGAGAAACCTTGACTCAAAAACCAAGGTGGAACGTGATAGAAGACATTCATCATTGAATTTGGCCTCCACAAGTGCACTCATATACACATGAACACATTCAGATGGGCACACACTCATGCACAAGGCTGTCTTCTGCCTGTCATGTACCAGACACACAACAGTTACTGCTGGGAAACAAGGGGAGTGAGGATGCATGCCACAGCATCCCCAGTGCATGTGCAAGTCAGAGGCAACTTGTGGGAGTCCGTCTCCTTCCAACATGTGATTCTTGGGGATTGAGCTCAGGTCATCAGGCTTGGTGCTGATGAGCCATCTTGCTGGTCCCTGACTTTTTTCTTAAACCTGGAAGGCTGTAGAGCCAGAGGCTCCTAGGCGGGTGTGTGAAGAGGATGCTTCCACATGCACAGGGTCGTTGACTTGCTAAGATCATTCACCTAAATTCTGTGATGCTTACTAGAGCTGCTCAAATGAAGGTGTTGAGTGACAGAGGTAGAATCTACTTAGCTAAGAAATACAGGTGGGACCTTCCTCCTGAGGCCCTTATAATGACAACACAAGGTGATGAAAGAAGGTGGGCACAGAGGGTCACCCACAGGACCAGCCAGAACCAGGACTGCCATCTCCACTTGGATCCTTGCACCTTGCAAAGAACACCCCAGAGAGTAGAGTGGGCTGTGATTCCTGAGCTGGCAGACTCTGGGTCCCCTCCATTGGTTAAACTACAACATATCCATTACAGGTTCGAGAGGGGATCTAGGAGTCCACATTGTGCTTCATAAGGGAGAAAGAGATCTGTGGGCTGAGGCAATGGCTCAGCAGGTAAAGCCTTGCTGCACAAGTATGAGGTCCTGAGTCCCCAGGACACATCTAAGGCTAGATGCTGTAGCATGTGTCTTAATCCCAGCACTCCTACTGCAAGATGGGAGATGAGATAAACCCCAGGAAACACAAGGGCCAGCTAGTCTGGTGTCCACAGAGGTAAACAATAGACTCTGCCTCAACAAGGTGGAGGGCAAAGATCAATACCCAAGGTTGTCCTCTCACCTCCACACATATTTTCTCCACACACACACACACACACACACACTATGAGAATCTACAAGAAAGAAATGAACCCAAGGAAACTTAGAAAGTGATGCCTCTGTGTCTACAGGACAAACCAGAGGTGCTTCTCCTTGGTCATCTTTTATGCTCTTTGCCTTTTTTTTTTCTTACTTTCTTTCCAGTTTCATGTCTCCCAGTTTCACCTCGAACTCACTATGTAGTCGCAGATGTTAAACTTCTGATTCTCCTGCCTCTGCTTCCTGAGTGCTGAGATTACAGGTGAGCACCATCACTCTTGGTTTAGTTGGTGCTAGGGATGGAAACTAGGGCTTTGTGTACACTATGCAAGAACTTTACCAAAAGAGCTACATCCCTAGCCCATGCCCTCATTTTCCCATCCGTCGAATGAAGCTGGTGATCCCTCCAGGAAAGCACCTGGAGAGATTATGAAATCACTAGAGACTGAAATGGTCACAGGATGGGACAGCCCCAGATGCAGAGAACAAGTCACAAGACACAGAGGCCAGCCCAGAAAACTTTTGACCCTGGGCCTCACACTGTCTGGAAAACAAGCACGTCCTGTCCCTTTCCTCGGCCCCACCTGTCCCAGGCCCAGACTGCACTTTAATCTGCAAGCCCTAAGACACCACATGGGGATCAGAAAGAGATGACAGCGGGATCTGGTGTCACCTTCTGCTGCCTTGAAGCAGGCTTTGTCTAAACTCCCTGACCACCAGAAGAACTGTAAGGATTAAAGGATCATGTAGAGAAAAATGTGTGGGCCAGGAAGATGGTTTAGTAGGAAAAGTGCTTGCAAGTGTGAGGCCCCAAATGATCCTGAAAACTCAGGGAAAAAGGTGGGTGTGGTGACATAAACTTGTAATCCCAGCACCAGGAAGGTAGAAGCAGGTGGCTCTCGGGAGTTCACTGTCCAGTCAGCTAACTTACTTGGTGAGTTCTGGACCTTGTTATCAAAAGGGGAAGTAAGTAAGATGCTGACCTTGCAAACAGGGGAACCCGAGTTCCATCCCTAGAACCATGTTTTAAAAAAAAAAAAAAAAAATTGGCTGTGTTGATGGGCACTTGTAATCCAGCACTGGGGAGACTGGCCCGTCCCTGGGGCTCTCTGGCTAGCCTAGCTCTTTGTTGAGTTCTAGACCCTGTCTCAAAAAATGGGCAGTACCGGAGGAGGAAGGACAGCTGCGGCTGGCCTCTGGTTTTCACATGCACACGTGCACTGGCACACGCCGCCCGCAGGTGGCTCTTGATTCTCCAGAGTGGTGAACAGCACTAGCAGCTGCCCATACTGCCCGTACCTTCACCAGCTTTCAGTGACCCAGGGCATGGAATCCCTTCCAGGGCGGCAACTGAGTGGCGACAGTTCAGTGGGAGGGCAGGAAAAGAGGGATCATAGGGCATCAGTCCTGCCAGCCCGCCTCCCTGCCCAGGCCTGCCCCTCGAATCTCAGGGCCCCTTCTCTCTGCGCGGGCCTGCCCCTCGAATCTCAGGGCCCCTTCTCCCTGCCCAGGCCTGCCCCTCGAATCGCAGGGCCCCTTCTCTCTGCCCAGGCCTGCCCCTCGAATCTCAGGGCCCCTTCTCCCTGCCGCAGTCCTGCCCCTCGAATCGCAGGGCCCCTTCTCCCTGGCCAGGACTGCCCCTCGAATCTCAGGGCCTTCACTCCCTTGATAAATAATGCTCTGCATTCCCTTCAAATCTGTGACCTTGAGTGATTCCCACTGACCTGTGGCACAAGGTGGCCTCCACAGCACTGGGCTACCAAGACCAACGCCATGTTCCATCCTCATGCCTACCACAGGATCAACAGTACCCCAAGTATACACCCTGGGTTCCTACTCCTTCCCCACATTCTGGTATCTTTTGCCCTGCAGTGTCCATTCTGCCCAGACCTGAATCAGGCCACCACCATGGACTGCCACTAACATGCTGAAATGTCTCCCACAGCCTAATTAGAAGTCAGCCCACAGCTCCCTTTCGGCCCTATCTCTGCTTGCATGATTCAGTCCTTGCCCACACTGCTACTGAATCAAACCTACACCCTCCTGCATGCTAGGTAATTACTCTATCACTGAGCTATTACGCACCTTCCTAAATTCTGTTCTGAGACAGAGTCCCACTAAGTTGCTCAGGCTTGCCTTAAACTTACTCTGTAGCTCAGGCAGGCCTTGAACTTGTGAACTCTTGAACTGGAGTGAGGCTTGCACCACCAGGCCTTGCTTTTTAACTTTTGCTTATCTCCCCCCGTTCCCACCCCTCTATGAAGGGATGATAGGAGTACCTGCCTCCTAAGGTTGGTGGGGATGATGTCACTGTTGACTTCTTAGTCAACAGTCCCTCTGTGAGCAGGGACAACTGTGCACCCCATCCTTCTACTGCAGTAAGGGCTGGGTTAGCCTCATGGCTGTCACTCCTGCCCACAGAGGAGTCTGGTACAGACAAGTCTGGTACAGACACATCTGTGCTGTCCTCCCCTTCTCCTCCGTGTCTTTTCTCCCTCCTCTTCCTCTTTCTCCTCCTCCTCCTGTTGAAGGGAATCCTGTCTATGGCTGTTGCACCTCTGAATCTAGCTCCCATACCACACTGATTTCTGGTTTTCAAGTCTCCCTCTTCAGTGGATGGTAAACTTTTCTGGAGCCCCACAGGAGTCCCATCCTCCTTCCTCCTTATCCTCCACCTCCCATGGCCCCTCACTGGACATGGTTCAGGGTAAGCTATGCCCCAGAACAAAGAAAAAGAAGTCACTGCATCAAGTTTCCTGCCACACCTCAGTGGGTCCTGGCTAAAAAGGGTTTTGTGTGGCCTGTATCTGTCTTCCTCCTGTTACAAAAGAGTTGAACAGGATTTGGAGGCAGGAAGTCCTGTGTTTGCCTAGGTTCTGTCACTTGACTACCTCCTGTGTGCAGATTACTTCTGAGCCTCAATTATTTCCACTGTAAAATGGGTAGAGATGGGCAAGTGGCCTGTGCCTGTAAAGTCAGCTACTGGGGAGACTGAGGCAGGAGGACTTCTTGAGCTCAGGAGTCTGACACCAGCCTGAGCAACAAAATGAAATCCTGTCTCAAATAATATTGATGATAAAAATAATGATATCAAAGTTGGGTGTGGTGATGCATGCCTTTAGTCCCAGCACTTGGGAGGCAGAGGCAGGCTGATCTCTGTGAGTTCAAGGCCAGCCTGGGCTACATAGTGAGTTCCAGGTCAGCTGGGGCTACAGAGAGACCCTGTCTCAAATAGACCAAAAAAAAAAAAAAATATTATCACATGGGCAAAACACTACCTAACAATATCAAAGTTACAGTGTCTGAGGATTTAAGGCAGAGTCAGTGGGCTTCTGTACTCCTTAGGACAAGACCCGACAGTCTGGACAGTCTGCCTGGAGGACTGCCAGCCACTGGGATGCCTGTGAGAGCGGGAAGAGAGCTCCAGCCTTGCCGGCTGCCCTTTGAAGGGGGTAGGAATGCCGGGATTCTCAGCCAACACAAACACCTCGCCTGCTCCTGGAGAAGCAGATCTTAGCTCTTAGCAGACTCTCTTCTCTGGCCTGAGCCATTTCCCTGAGGTATCCTGTCCACAGACAGTTTACCCCGGCCCCATTTCCACCTAGCACTCCAAAACAGGTTTGCGGGGAGAAAGATGATTCTTGCAGCCCCCTTTCCTAGAAACTCCTGGCTTGGCAAGTAAGGTACCCTCCCATCCCCCGTCACATAAGCCAAGCCAGGCTTTACAAGGCCGTCCTCCACCCCAGCTCAGAAAGTTCCCAGGGACCCCCTAGGTCAATCTTAGCTGACTGGTCACTGGTGACCCCACAGAAAAGTCTGGTGGGCTCGGTACTCTCAGGTCACGATCAGAGGCCGGGAAGACAGCGCAGAAGGCAGCCTTGGGAAGCGGGTACCGGAACCCATCTCTTCCAGAGGAACCTCGGAGGGGGGCCCCAGCCCGGACCCGGCACGCTGCCGCCGCCGTGGAGTTGTCACCAGTCCCGACCCTTGGGGCCTAAGGATACCCCGTCCTCCCCCGTGGCGGGCAGCACCCCGGCTTCGCCCCGCCGGCTACCTGCGCGCGGATGGCTGTCATGCTGCGCCCCGGGCGACCGCGCTGTCGCAGGCCTGGCTGTCGTCGCCCGCAGCTGCGCCGAGCCTCGGTCACCAGGCCGGTACTCTCCCGGGGCGGGGCGCAGGCCCGGGGGCGGGGGCTTCGCGATCACCCGGCTCGGGTTACGCTGACTCAGGGTCCTGGGTCCAAGCGAGGGCGAGCCCAGTCACCCAGCTCGCGGTCCTCGTCTGGGCTCAGATTCCTCGAGGGCTAGGAGTCGCGGTTCCACTCAAACATGCAACGCCAAGCCTCCCCGGGAGGCAGCTGAGTGCACAGGGTGGAGGCTCGGGACCGCTTCTGACTTCTCCACCCGCTTTGTGACCTTGAACTGTTTGTTTAACGTCTTGGAGCCGCGTTAATAAGTGAGATATTGCGTGATGGGCTGGGCTCTTGCAAGACGTTTGTGAAGAGTGGATTGGAACCTTCTGGGGTGATCGCTTGCCTTAGTTTACCCTTTAAGAGGATGAGACAGAGTCCTTGCCTCTTGGCCCCCTCAGGTACTATTAGAAACGCAAATATTGGGTTGAGTGTGGTTACAGATCTCTGTAATCCTAGCACGTGAATGCCTAAGGCAGGAGGATTGGTTCCAGTGGAAGGCCAGTCTGGGCTACATATAGTGAGTTTCAGAGCAACCTAGGCCACAGTGAGGCCCTGTAATCACAGAAGGAGGAGGGGGGAGAGGGAGGGAGAGGAAGAAGGGAAGGGGAGGAGGAAATCTGGAACTGGGTGGAGGTGTAGCTCAATGGAGAGCTTGGTTTACCATGAGCAAGGCCCTGGGTTCCGTTTCCACAGCACAAATAAATAAATAGGAAAATAAAGGTGGGTATGCTTAAAACATTACCACCCCCCAAAGGGTGGAAGCTGAGGGAGGGTCCAAGGGCAAGGAATTTGAGCTAGTGCTGACTTCTTTCCTGGGTGTGACAGTGGGAATCTTACTTAAGGTAAAAACATAATCCTAACTAAACGAGATACAGTATGTGGATTAAACTGCCTGGTTCTGGTTCACTTGGACAGCAGGCAGGCTGCCCATCTCCAGGTTACCTAAACATCGAGGTGACTGCACTTAGGCTCCCCTCAAGGGGTCATGGATAAAACTCAGGAAGATACAGTTGTAGGTGCATTTCCACCTTTGTGTTCAAATATGGTTCCATGGCTGCCAGAGAGACCCTTGGACAGTCCCGGAGCCAGTCCTGGATCAGACCGAGTGTGGAGGCCTTGCTGTGCCTCCTCTTGCCTTCCTGTTCTGGCGGCTGGTTCAAACACACACATTGTGGGCCCCTCCCCAGAATTTCTGACCAGTGGGACTGTGGGAAGACCTGTAGTGACATTGCCACTTCAGGTTCCAAGGTTAGACTTTGAGAGCTACTGGGTGGGGTGGAGGGCAGCTGGCCAGGTCCAGTCAGCTCGGATTGTCTGCCCAGATGCTTTTTCTCCATAGTGTTGTCTGCCTTCCTCCCAGCGGATATGTGTTCGAAGCCAGACATTCCTTCCTCTGCAGGTCTGGACTCCAGTGGAAGAACTCACAGGGAACGAGAACCAAGCCTTGTTGGAGGGGGTCCCTTCAGGCAGCCCTACACTGCTCTGTGGGAGGGGCCTGGACTACAGAATGTCATCTGACCAGAGGCCAGCCAGTGCCTGGGCTGAGCATCGGATATAGCTGCTGTTGAGGCTGTGGCTCTGTGGGTAGAGTGAGTGATCACCCTGGGTTCCAGTCCCAGCATCACATAAGCGGAGTGTGGTGCTGCACACCTGTGATCCCAGCACTTGGGAGGTGAAAGCAGAAGGATCAGAAGGTCAGATCGCCTGGGGCTGGAGAGGTGACTCAGCAGTTAAGAAGAGTATGTACTGCTCTCTTACAGAGGGCCTGAGTTTGGTTCCTAGCCCCTATGTTGGGCAACTCGCAACCACCTGTAACTTCAGCTCCAGGGAATCCAACACCCTCTTCTGGCCTCTGAGGGCACCTGGACCCCACTTTAACTACACATATGCACATAATTTTAAAAGAATAAAATAAAATCTTTATTTTAAAAGTTCAGTCATCCTCGACTTCATAGTCAGTTCTAGACTGGGCTACATGAGACTTTGTCTCAAAAAGAAAACAAAAAAGGAGTTAAAGGAGTTGTTGGGTTTTGTAACCACATCTCGTGCATTCCGAGTCTCCTGAAGGCGGGGACGTGGAATGGGTAGGGAGCCTGTTACGTTTTGTTTGTGAGAATAGAAAAGTCTTGAATCAGTAAAATTCACAGCAGCATGTCTTGTCAGCAAGAAGATCCAAAGAAGCAGAAATGACCTAGGGATAATGGGGAAGTGACTGCGCAGTTCCCAAAAGGAGCCCAGAATATGGGCTGGAGTCTGGGCACAGCTTGTGCCCAAGACCTGACAACCTTGGCTTGAGTTACCCACTGCCCACCGTTAACATACCCCCTTCCCAGTGAAACTGCACAGGCAGACACTGTCCTGGCAAGCGCAAAGATATTCTAAAGAGTGGCCGCCAAACCTTCGCAAAAATGGACTCTGAGGGATTGGAATTTCCCTAAGAATCCCATGCTGGGAGAAGGAAAAGGCTGAGGCCTGGTGCCAGGAAGAAGGGGAATTTATTTCTCTGGGGGAAGAGATTTCACACCATTCCGACAACTCACCAGACACCTTGCAGGAGACACCAGGAATCCAGATAATGATGGGTCAGTGATGGGTGAGACCACACCTAGACCAGGACTGCCTAGCTATGCAGACCTCTGTTTAAAACTAAACCTTCAGCACTCTGAAGATAAACTTTGGGGGGTGGGGTCACTACACCTCTTTCCTTGTTCCTTTTCCAGTGTGGCCATAGTGAATAAATCCCTCTCTGCTTTTCACCATGCTTGTCTCTTCAGTTGGCCTGCTGAGCTGGGTGACTGAGCCTGGCTTGTCAGAGCGTTCAGGCTCTGACCCTAACAACTCCAGTCACAGCAGTCAGTATGAGTGGCTGTAGCAGGGTCATGGGATGGGTGAGATGACAGGGCGGAGCCCCTGCTGTTACACCAAGATAGAATTGTCATAGACAACACAGAATCTGTTAATTCCTTGGAATTCTCTACTTCTCTAGATGACGTGACAGGTTGAACCCTAACCCTCCCCAGCCCCTTGTTGTAGGCCTGATCAGGCTTGGGGGAAAAAGCACAGTGTAAAAGGGGGAAATACCCTCTATCCCATTCCTCTGGTTTGATAAGAAAGACCTAGTACAGTGCCTTAGAGTTCCTAAGCAAACTGATGTTGATTGGTGAATCAATAAGCACTAGGTTTGTGAATCAGCTAGTGGTCTCTCATGGTTGGGCCTTTATACATGCCACTTCTTCTGCCCAGAGCATTCTTTCTTAAGGCATCACATCTGAATAGGGAGTGCAGCTCACTGAGAGAGTGCTTGCCTAGCATGGGCACACATGTATACAGGTCCAAAGTTTGAGTACCAGCACCATAAAGGAAAAGAAGCAGAGGTCTGGTGGAGATGGCTCAGCAGGGAAGCGACAGAACCCATGTTCTGTTCCCCAGCAGTGGGGAGGCAGAGACGAGTGGATCCTGGCCAGCCAACCTAGACTATTCCCTGAGTTCCAGGTCAGTGAGAGTCCTGTCTGAAAAGCAAAGGTGGACGGCACCCAAGGAATGACAGCCAAGGTTTCCTCTGTACTACGTACACACACAGATACACACATACACACACGATCATATACACATACTACACACACGTGCAGGCACACATATACAACATTACATACTATGTACATGATACATACATGTGGGTACAAACACAAAAAATAAATAAAATATAAAAAAAAGAAAAAGGAAGGAAGGAAGGAAGGAAAAGAAAAGCTACTGATCTAAGACACCACTTACCCTTCTGAGATCTGGGCTCAGGGTCCACTCTGCTAGAGAAGCCCGTCACCACATCTAAACCAGCTCCCTCCACCCCCCATTCCCATCTCACGCCCTGTCTCCCTTACAGTGTCATCTCTGTCCGTAACAAAAGCACATTCAGTTTAATGGCCTTAGTTCACTGTATTTGTCTTTCTAGATTTGGGCCACAGTTCCTTCTATAAAGTACCACGCTTATTCCATAAACAGGACACTTGTCCCATAAAACAAAACACTCCATAAAATGAGACTCTCATTCTACTTAAACTGAGCAAGGGAGGCTGGTTTTATGGACAGAAAAGGGACTTGAAGAAAACAGAAACAGGAAACCAAAAAAAAAAAGAAAGGATTGGTCATTTCAAAGCTTCTTTTCCTTGTAAGGTTGTAAGGTGGGGACAGGCAGATGGGCAGTAGAAAATACTGCGCATGATTTAACCTCAGGTCACTTCAGGTTCCCGTTTCTGTGAAAAGATTAAGGAGAGAACTTCATTATCTCACCAACGGAAATTAGCCTATTTGGGGAACAGGGTTGTTTCTCTTAATCCTTATTTCTGGGAAGGCAGATAAACAGATTCATTTTAGGTGAGTGATCTGGAACTTTAATAATGATTAATTAGGGCTGAGGAGATGCTCCCATCTGGAAAGGGCTTGTTACCTTGCAAGCCCTGAGTTCAGTCTTCAGGATCCATGTAAAAAGTGGGATGTGGTGGTACACTTGTAATCCCAGCCCTGGCGAGGCAGAGAGGCAGACAGGGCTCACTCTCCAGTCAGCCTAGCCTACTCAGCGATCTCTAGGCTAGTGAAAGATTCTGTTTCAAAAAAACAAGGGGGGCGGGTGGTGACATGGCTCAGGGCCATGTAAGCCTGGAACCCATGTAAAAGTTGAAGGAATGTTGTCCTCTGATTTCCACATGCACACTGTGGCATGCATGCACTCTCCTACACACAATGACATCCAAGGTTGTTCTATGGTCTACAAATGCATGTACACATGCATGCACACACAGTAAATTAATTACATTTGAGACTGGTCTCATTACATATGCTTCTCAGACTGATCTAGAACTTATGAGCTCAATTGATTCTTCTGCCTCAGCCTCCTGAGTAGTTGGGAAGGGCAGGTTTGCACCACTGAGTTCCAGGTCAGTGAGAGTCCTGTCTCAAAAGCTTTCTAGCAACTCAGAGAGGCCAGAGACTTTGCTAAGTTTCAGCTGAGCCAAGCACACAATAAGTACTCAAGTACTTGAATAAACTGACTGATCAAGCAGTTACTATGTATTAACCTGGGTTCTGGCCAGGGAAAAAGGAAAAAAAACTTCAGTCTCTATGGGGTTCAATTCTTGGGTTAAGGGAGAAAAATTCTTCTCCTTGGGCTAGGGACATGGCTTAGTGGGTAAGAGCATTTAGTGTGAGTGTGAAGACCTGAGTTCAGATCTCCAGCACTTACATAAAAAAAGCTGCGTGTGGCCACACGTTGCGCCCCACACTGTGGGTTGGGAGGACACAGAAAGATCTGAGGTTTGCTGGCCAGAACAAATGGCAAGGTCAGGGCTCAGTGAGAGACCCTGTTTTAAGGGATTGGGGAGGAGAGTGACAGAACAAGGCGTCTGATGTCTTATGGCTTCTCACTTGCACATGGGCATGCACACTCTCAGATACAAACACGCACACACATACACACACACCTACACACATTTTTCTTGCCTTCATTTCTTGAGTTACAGAAACCATCCCTGAGATCACCTCCCTCCCGCCCCCGCTCCTGTGCCTGACGACCTATCTATCTTTTTCCTTCATCTCTCTCACATGCCTCTCCTCTCTGTCCCTCCGGCTGTCCAGCCTCTGCCCACTGCAGGCCCCCATATGCACCTTCTACTTTATGCCCCTCATGCATCTGTTTCTCCTTTCCTAAGGGCCATGAGGCTGGAGGGACCGTCCCCCCAGCCTGCCACTGGGTCTCTGACCCCAGTTCCTCACAACCAAGGCTGCAGCTGCACCTCCCTGCTCAAGACCCTGATAGAGCTCTGCCCACTCTCAGAGGTTCTAGGCTGACTGCTCTCTCTGTATGGCAGGCCTTCCCTGGGAGTCTGTGGGGACTTCCTTGACTTCTGAGAGAGGTGCCCTCTCCACTGCCAAATTTGCTACTTTAATGTCTCTGTGTGTATGTGTGTGTGTGTGTATTTTCTTGGGAAGCAAATCCAGGTCTGTGCCTTAAACATACTAAGCAAGCACTCCACCACTGAGCTTACATGCCGTCTGTATATCTTTAATCACTTGACTATTTTCTTGAATTTCCCTTCCTCCATCCTCCCCTCCCCTCCTCTCCCTTCGCCTCCCCTTCCCTTCCTTTTCCTCCTCTTATTCCCTCCCTACTCTCTCTCCCCTCCCTATGTAGCCCAGGCTGGCCTTAAAGTCTCAATCCTTCAGCCTCAATCTCCTGAGTAGCTGGGATTATAGGTGTGAACTACCATGTGTGCCCTCTAAATACACCAAGCTTGGTAAACGCTGGGACTTTGTCCCTTTACCATAGCTCTGTATGTGGCTTCTGGAGTAGAGCCCTGTCAGCAAGATTTGCTCATGGACCAGGCAGCAAATGTGTTCTGGACAAGTGCTTCCTTCTGGGAGCTTAGTTTTGTCGGTGTGAATGTCTCCTTCCTGGCTTGTGAGGATTCGGAGAGACTGTAAGAAGTGTAGTCTCTTCTGTCCTGGTGTGGAGCAACTGCATGATCTCGGCCACCCTTTGCTCAGCGCACTCAAAGTCTGGTGGTTTCTGTCCTCTGGGAACCCTAGATGACAGAGTCAGCCCCGTCTGTGTAGACGGTTGGTCTGGGGAGATGTTCTGGGTGCTAGAGGCCCCCTCGAGAGCTAGGGTGTGTGAGCTGAAGCCGCCGAAGAGGCTGCATCAAAGCAAAGCTCTTGTGGACTGCTCCATCCTGATTCCAGAAAACAGCGTGACTGGGGTCAAGAGCCCTATTAGCGGTGGGTGGAGACACGCGCCTGTACTCCGGGCGCTTGGGAGGTTGAGGCAGGAGGATGAACAGCTGGAGGGCAGTTGGAGACTGTCTCAGGGCAGGGAGGTTGGGGAGAAGAGGAGAGGAGAGAAGAGAGGAGGGGAGGGGGAGAAGGGGAGAGAGGGGAGGGGAGGGGAAACCGGAGGGAAGAGACTAAATTTAGTTCCTTTCAGTAGCCATTTACTAGGCTGGGCGTGTGGCTTCCCTAGTAGCATGCCTGCCTAGCAGGCACAAAGCCTGGGTCTGAGTCCCGGCACCACATAAACTGGGTGTGGTGGCACACCTCCAGAGTGCTGTGATCATAGGCATGTACCACATGCTTGGTATTTAAACTTCTTTTTAAAGCCAAGGTGTTATTTTGTGTGGTTAGGTGGGGAGAGAGGAGCCAGGGCTCCCGATGTCAAGCCGAGGTGTGGCATGCACACTCCAGAGGCTCAGAGGTCAGAAAAGCCAGTCTTCCCTGGTGCCTTCGCGGAGGCACTTGGAGAACTGCTGGGTGCCAGGGTGCCCAGTCCTCACTCCCACGTGCACCTTGAACCCCTCGACTGCCGGGCACCCTTGGTGTGTGGCTGTGGAGAGAGAACTGCGAACAACCTCTTCCTGTCCCTCCCTTCCTCTTTGTTCAGGTGTCTGCTTCTCCCAGTCCCTCCTGGCAGACAGGATCCTTTCTCCCTTCAAACACCTCCGGGTGCCTTTGCCTCTTCTGTCCTGCGTTTCTGACATTCCCTCACAGGCACCCTTGTTGTAACACAGACACTATTCCCTGCCTCCTAGTGTGACTGGGAGCTTCCGGGCTGCTGCGCGCTGGCTGTGCCTTGCTGGGCAGCAAGCAGTGGCAGTGGGACCACGAGCGTGATGTCTGCCGTTTCTCTTGTGTGTGTGCGTGTGTGTGTGTGTGTGTGTGTGTGTGATTTCGTTTTATTTGTATGTTTTGAGATAGCGTCTCTCTGTAGCCCCTGAAGCCCTAGCTGATCTGGAACTCACTATGTAGACCAAGCCTCGATCTCACAGAGATCCACCTGCCTTTGCATCCTTAGTGCTGGGATTAAAGGCATGCACCATTAAACCTAGCATATATAATGCTTTATAGTTGAGGATAACCTTGACCTTCTGATCCTCCTGCCTTTCTGTGATGCTGGGGATTGAATCCATAGTTTTGTGTAGGCACTGTTCCAACTGAAATATATCCCTGGCCCCCAGCTCTGTGTGTGTGTTTAAACTAACATGGTGGTATTTGTTTATTTATTTATTTATTTATTTATTTTTATTATTTATTTAAGACATGAACTTTGGCCATGTCGCTCAGGCTGACTTCAGACTCTGGGCTCAAGAAATCATATCAGCCTTCTGAGTAGTTGGAACTATAGGCATGTACCATAGTACCTAGTCACAAAGTGTAAATTATTTAATAAAGCAAGAGAACTTATCAACTCAAATTGGGGGTTTAATATTACACTCTGCATTTTTAACTACTCTCAAAAAAGAATCAATATTGTTAAAAGATGGCTCATCAGGTAAAGGTGCTTGCTGCCAAGCCTGACAGTCTGAGTTCAATTCCAGGATCCACATGAGGGAAGGGAAAGACAATTCTTGAAATTATACATTGGTCTCCACACATGCCCCATGGCACTCGTGTACCCACACCTACACATAATAAATAAATAAATAAATGTAATTTAAAAAAAACAGACCATTCAGATGGATTCTGCCTTGAGGGGCTACCGGGCTGACCCCAGGCTCTGCTTGCGCCTCTGGCTGCTGTCCTGGTGTTGCAGGGGTTCACAGTGCTCATTGCTGTATACATTAAAGCAGCACTGGGCATCCACCCCAGTGTCTTGCACATGCTATGCAAGTGCTGTCCAAGGGATGTATCTCCAGCTCTTTTATATTTTATTTGAGATAGGATCTCTCTAAATTGTCAGACTGACTTTCAACTCAGTATCCTCCTGCCTCAGCTCTGAGCATGCTGGGATTACGGGTAAGCTGCCACATCTAGCTCAGGGTACAATTTATAATCCCAGCCCTGTGTCTTGTGTGGTAGACGATCCAGCCTCGCTCCTGGTGTCATCCTCTTTTCACCCCACCCGTTTCTATCACTGTATCAGGTTTGCTGCACGCTCTCAGCTTTTGCATCTCCTCCTCCCCTTCCTATAGCTGCCCTCACCCTCTGGATAATGCTCTCCCAACCCTGATTCCAAGAGAGTAAACAATCATCTTAGCATTAACCATGTGAACCGTTTCAGTGGCTCTCAAGTTACACCTCAAAGGTTGCTAAGAACCAGCCCCCTCCCCACCTTTGGATGAGATGTGTTAGGTGGCTCTAGTGTTGCCTTGAATGGGTTAATAATCTAGTAAGGTGAATCCAGGAGTGACGAGGCCCACACAAGAGGTTTGGCACATGTCGTTTCCCTGTAAACCAGGTTTCTGGTAAGATTTGTAGAAAATGACAGAATTTTGGTTGTGAAGGGAGAAAGCCTGAAACGGTTCTTGGAATTCTTGCCTTTCTGCTGATGAGAGGCTTCCAGCAGATGGGGAACTCTTCTTCCTCTTCTCGCGTCTCCCCGTATCTCCCTGCCTTGCTATCTTCCTCCATGTATTACATGTCCGTCATCCCTGAACTGTATAGTTGGAGGTGGAGGCAAGAGGATCAGAAGTTCAAGGTTATTCTTGGCTACACAGCTAGTCTGAGGTCAGCTGTAATAAACAAATTTATTACACATATATTTGAAAATATCTCATTCCTTCAAATATCATTAAATATATTTTCATGAAAAAATTAAATATAGATTAATCAATTATGAGTTACAATGAAAGAAGGTCTTCTTTTGTGTTTGTTTTTTGTTTTTGAGAGTCACAGTGAAAGAGTTTAGAAGCTCCTAATCTAGGCCGTTGCTTCTCACTGCTGAGACTACCCTGCTCATCTACATTTAAATTGTTTATCTTGGTGATGACCAGTTTGGTTCCTCAGAGTCCCCATCCTCTCCTTCCTACCCAAATCATACTGATGAATACCTTTCAAAATTATTTTATTTATTTGTTGTTTTCATCATTGTATAAGTGTATAAGATGTGTGTGTGTGGGTGTGCATGTGTGTGGAGGTCAGAGAAAAATTTGTGGGAGTCAGCTCTCCTTCCACTTGGGTTCTGGAGATTGAACTCAGGTGTCAGGCTTATGTGATAAGTGCTTTAAACCTGCTGAGCCATATTGCTGGCCCAGATAAATACCTGTGTCTGTATTCTGCCATGTAGAGACACACTACTGAAGTCTCCAAGTATATCACTAGGCAGGTGGATCCAGAGGTCAGGAAATACAAATGGACTCAACATTTGTGGTGGTTAATATTGTCAACAGAATGTAGAATTGCCTACGATGAGGGACAGTCCCTTATCGTGGGGAGGTCACGGTGTGGAAGACTGAAGAAGCAGCCGGACACACTGTACACACGGTCAGGAAGCAGAGAGGCAGGAGCTGGTGCTCAGCTCACTTCCTCGCTTTCTTTCAGTCCAGGACCCCTGCCCTGGAAGGGCACTGCCCACAGTCAGGTGGGCCTTTCCACCACAGTGCAAGCTAGAAATGCTCTTGCAGGAATGCCAGAGGTTTGTTCCCATGGTGATTCTAAATCCCATCAAATTAACATCAAGATTAACCACCATAGCTCCCCCTAGGAAATAATATGTAAATCCCAAATTCTAACCACTTCATGAGTTACTATTTTCTTGTATGTGTGAATTCCATTATGTATATCATGAAGATTCATCATATTGGTTGATCACCACTCTTTTTTCAATTTAATTCACAGATTGCCCAATAACTGAGAAGGGCAGAGGAAATAGTTTCCTGTCCTCTTTCCCGTATCAATTTTCTGCTTCCAGGTGACTTTCTCCCCTGACCTGTGGTCCTCAACTCTGGCAGCTCCGTGAAACCCTTGGAGAGCTTTTGAAAACATGGGCACCAGGGCCTCACGGCAGAGGTATTAATTTATTGATCGGAGCTTGAGTATGGCTGGGCACAGCCAACCTCAGAACCTTACCCAACATCCTGTCGTTTCTTTCCTCTATTGATCTGGAACTCAGCTGGCTGTGGAAAGAATCACTTTTCTGTTGTCAGTGGACAGTTTACTTCCTTCTAGCAGGTAAGAGTTCGTTTCCTCCCTTCTCCCATCTCTCCTCCCCTCCCTCCACCCCTCCCTCCCTCCTTCCCTCCCTCCTTCCTCCCCTCCCTCCTTCCCTGTCTTCCTTCTCCTACTCCCACCCTTTCTCCGTCTCTGGTACTGGGGGTTTGAATCTAGAGCCTCACACATGCAAAGAACATGTGCTACCACTGCTCCAAATCCAGCCCAGGAAGGAAACATCTGATGTGTAAAAATGTGCTAAGTGGGCAGGGCGATGACTAGTGGTTAAAGGGCTTGCCCCACAAAAGTTCAGATCCCCATGGGTACCCCAATGGGTAATGCTGGGTGGGTGTGGTGGCCTCTCCTGTAATTTCTACCTCTGGAAAGCAGAACTGGGGTCCCCAGAGCAAGCTGACTAGACTAGCTATATCAGTGAGCTCTAGGTTTGATTGGGCGTTGGAAGATGATTTCCTGATTAACTTCAGGCCTCTACTTGCATACCACACAGGAAAAATAGAGATAAGAAAAACCAACTAGGAGCCATGTGTGTCAACTCTCAGTCTGTTCTCAGTGTAAAACCTACATGTCCAGCAACAAAAGATTAGATGGAGAAAATGTGGTTTACATACACAATGGATTTTTTCAGTCATGAAGAAAAACAAAGTTATGTCATTTACAGGAAACTGGATACAATTGGAGACAATCATATTAAGTGAATTACTGTCTCAGAAAGACAAATATCATATTTTTGTTCATTTATAGATATCTAAAATTATGTATACATGTATGACATGAAAATAAAAGTTAAACTGTCTCAGGGAAGTAGTAAGAAAGGGGGGTAAGAAAAGGGAAAGGGGTTACAGGAGAGTGTGCTCAGAACAGAATATATACTGTATGAAAAGATGAAAGAAAAGGAGACGGGGAGAGAGGAGGGGAGGAAATGAGAGCAGAAGGAAGGACCTCGGTATCAAACAGAAGTCAAACACTGGGGCGGGCATCCTAACTCTGCCTGCACAGGACAGTCACCTGGGAAGCTTTAAAACAAGCATATGCCCCACCCCAGATTCATCCTCGCTGTGGTGTAGGACACTATACTCATATATAAAACTTCCTGCTATGATTTGAGTCAGACTCAAATCATCATGTCCAAAGGTACCATATGGACAGCCTGGTTGCGATGCGATGCACAGGGAACTGGTGGAACCTTTAGGAAGTGAATGTGGGAGAAGTTAAATCACTGGAGCTGTGTCCTTGAACGGGATCGTGGGATCAGACTCTCTTCTTTTTACTTCCCAGCTATTGGGAAGCAGAGTGATATACAGTCTCACCAGCAGCTTAAACTGCAGCCCAACAAGCCAAAATCATGGGCCAAAATAACCTTTCCTCTTTTTTAAGCTGATCATCTTGAATATTTTCCTACAGTAACAGAAAGATGCCTAGTACTCTCTCCCGATGGGTTTAATGTGCATTTGTTTGTGTTCAAGAACAACAACAAAAAGAAAATCACACACAAAATACTCAGGATTTAATTGAGTTTATGATTTTGGTTGGGCCACATGCTGGGGCGCATGCAGCAGATGTTCCCGAACCTACTCTTGTCCTCCTTTCTGGAGTCTCAGAGGATATCTTTACATTTATTTATTTATTGTGTGTGTGCACTCGTGTGTGCACCACAGCATGCAGATGGAGGTCAGAGGACAACTCGAAGGAAGTCAGTGCTCTCCTTCTACCTTGTGGCTCCCAGGGATTAAACTCAGGGTCATCGCTCTTGGTAGTAAGCACTTTTACCTGCTGAGCTGTCCCACTGGCTCAGGAGAGCAATGTGATGGGCCAGAAGTGGAGGTTTAGGGTGCTCTTCTCGTAGGCAAAGGTGGTGAGCCAGAGGCTGCCTGTGTGTGTCTATGCACAGGGTACTGTCAAGTGTATCTGTCTATACATCCAGACACAGGGGTTATCTTTGCCTATCTATAGAACCCCCTTCTTAGTAATTTCACATGCTTCTAACACTAGTGAGAACCGAGATACCAGCCCTCTCGAGTCTTCCATAGTTAACAGAGTTCCTGAGGTTACTATCAGATTACTGTAGCACCCAAATGATGCTCTTATGACTTCATGTCTACAGGAAAGCTTGGCCCACTCTCGCTTAAGAACTGGAGGAGGTGAGCTGGAGAAACTGCTCAATGCTTAAGAGCACTTGCTGTTCCTGAAAAGGATCCTAGTGTAGTTCCCAGCACCCTTGTTGGATGACTCACACCTGATTATAACTGACCTCTGGGGATACCTGCTTTAATATGCACATACCCACACACAAACACACACATACGTACACTTAATTAAAAACGAGATAAATCTTAAACAGAAAAACAAAACTTAGGAAAGCTTGGGAATCCAGCCCACTTGGTAGAGTGCTTGTCTAACATACACAGGGCCCTGGGTTCAATTCCCAGCATGCCTGTAATCCCAGCACTCAGGAGGTTAAGGCAGGAAGGTCAGGAGTTCAAGGTCATTATCAGCTGCATCACAAGTTCAGGACCAGCTGGAGATATATGAGATGCTAAATAAATAAATGAATAATTTTAAAATTAAAAAAAAGCAGGGGACCCTCGGGTACTTAAAAAAGTTTTTTCCCCTTCATTATCAATGAAGCTGCAAAAAAATCTAGACATGGACTTGTGTGCAACCAGACAAATAAGATATTAATGTGTAAGTCTATGTGAGGGCACTATTGTAATTAGTTTTCCCATTGCTGTGATCAAATACTCTGACAAAAGCAACTTGAAGGAGAAAAGTCTTATTCTAGCTCACAGGTCAAGGATATAGTCCATCATGGAAAGAAAGACAAACTGGCAGGAGCTTGAAGCAGCTGGTCACATCACCCACAACCAGGAAGTGGTGAGTGATGAAGGCACACTGCTGCTCAGCTCCTTTTCTCCACTTACACAGTCCAGGGTCCCAGCCAAGGAATGGTGCCACCCATAGTGGGTGAGCAGTGGCTAAGTCTTTTCATCTCAATTGCTGCAATCAAGATACTCCCCCACAGGCATGCCCAGAGGCTGTCTCCCAGGTGATTCTTGGTTCTGTCAAGTTGACAGTTAACACTAACAAGAACATCATAACAAAATCTTTGCTGAGCACTTGCAATGTAGTCAGTAGTACTATGCTTGCACAGTATCTAGGATTTAATTTATTCAGAACATCAGCCTTTGGAGGCAGGCCCTGCCTGAGCTTAGTGAGAAACCCAGGAGCAATAGGAATCTAAACCACTTACCCAGGGATCCTCAGACAGAAATGGCTGCTGAGGGGTTCAGTCTGGGTCTCTTAGCAGGATGGTCTCCTGCCTGATACCCACATTCTGTACTTATTTTTCCATTTTGGTGTCTGTAAAGGCTTATGCTCGTGTCAATGCTTCTGAGAGATGTTCCAGAGTGCTCATTTGCTTGTGGTAAGTAGAGAACCCAGAACCATCATTTTCTAAAGAAAATTCCAGTGGGAACAGAATGGGCTGGATGATCCTTTACCCACAGTTCTCCATGGGTCCACTCTGTGCCCTTTGGCAGGCTGACAGGGCTAGATGGCTCTAGCAGCAAAGCAGAAAGTACAGGCCACTCTAGTCCTGTGATCCATAGATTTAAGAAACACGGCTTTAAGACATCAGATATGGCAGCCCCCACTCAGAAGATACTCTATAGGTAATGCCTGGCTCTTGACCAGGGTGGCCAAATTTTTAAGATTCCATCCAATCATGCCACCCTGTGAACCAGCTAGTAAGTGTGGTTCATCTTGCTCATCCCTTCCTTCCAGTGGAAGCACTGAGGTAGACCACAGCATCTACAGTCTCCTTAGCTGTTGGGTTGAAGCGTCTGGGGGGACTTGTGGACTCTGAGTTTGGTCTAGTGGCCTCCTCCATGGGCTAGCCTTGTCCCTGCTCTGTAAGGTCTATCTGCTGCCCCTTGTTTTCCATGCATCTCACATCCAACAACTGGCACAACTGCAGTAGCCCAAGCATCCTGTACCCTATTGTCTGGAGACTCCTTACTGTGCTCTAACCTTAATCCTCTGTGTCTGGAGGTTGGGGACCCCACAAGAGGGAGCTGAAGAGATGCCTGGGGGAATGGAGGAGCTTGTATTGAAAGTAGCTGCCTCCCATTGTTAATCACAGTGCTCTAGCACCAGCCTAGGTGAATGGCACACAACAGTGTTCAGCAAGTGCTCCACGAATGAATGAATGAATGAATGAATGAATGAATTGAAGAGCCTGGATATACCTGGAAACAGGGGGAAATACTTCCCTCCAATGCCGTCAGGTTTTGTTTCTGTTTGGGTACAGCTTCTAAACGCTGAGCGGAAAGTTGCCAGAGCCCCTGAGTAGAGGAGAGAACAGCAGGAGAGGCCGTAAACCAGAGACCTTTGGCCCTGCACTGTGGGTGCCAAATGATTCCAAGTGTGTAGTGACAGCCTTCGGTGCTTAGAAAAGCATTACCTTATTGCTCCTGCTCTCTCTGGCCCTTGCAACTGAGGAATCACAGCCACTTGGCTTCTTCCCATGGTATGGTTGTGGGGCAGGATAAAAAGAAAAGAAATTTATGGAAACATGGGACAGAGTGGAGTCTCATCGGGGAGTCTGGTTGAAGCCTCCTGCCAACTGAGAAGCAAGATGTCCAACATAATTAATAGCATTTACTTGAGGCTTTCTCCCTTCTCAGCTGTAAACCTACAATTCTCTAGGAATTTCACCAGAAATTCCCTTTGCAGGAAAAGGACGTGTGCTAAACCCTGTGTGTCCCCTTAGTGGTCCTGGTTTTACTCATCGAATTATAACTACACCAAGGCACCTCTAGAGACAGCTATGCTCTCAACTAGCAAAAAGTGGAAGAGAGACAGAGAGAAAGAATGGGAAGATCCCTTAGAAACCCTCCAAGCAATTCCAAAAGCTTCCCCAAACCCTATATATAGTTGCCATTAAGACACTCCAACTCAGCTAAGCATGGCATTGCATGCCTTTAATTCCAGGATTTAGGAGGCAGAGGAAGGTGGATCTCTGTGAGATTTAGGCTAGCACGGTCCACATAATGAGTTCCAGGCCAAGTGGGGCTACAGAGAGACCCTGTCTTGAAAAGAAAAAAGACTCTTCAGTTCTTTGAGAAGTCCTTGGGTGCCTTTCTTTCTTTTCTTTCTTTCTTTCTTTCTTTCTTTCTTTCTTTCTTTCTTTCTTTCTTTCTTTCTTTCTTCTTTCTTTCTTTCTTTCTTTCTTTCTTTCTTTCTTTCCTTTCTTTCCCTTCCTTCCTTCCTTCCTTCCTTCCTTCCTTCCTTCCTTCCTTCCTTCCTTCCTTCCTTCCTTCCTTCCTTCCTTCTTCTTTCCTCAAGTGTGTGCATGTGTGCATGTCTGTGTCCGTGCCTGTGGATACCAGAGGTTGATGGCAGATGTCTTCCTCAATTGATTTTCAGCTTTAATATTTATTTTAAATATTTTTATTATTTTTATTTTATGTGTATGAGTGTACTGCCTGCATGTAGATAGGTTCACCCATGTTGTGCAGTGCCCATGGGGGTCAGGAGAGGGCACTGGATCTCCTGAAACTGCAGTTATGGATGGTTGTTAGCCACCATGTGGGTGCTGGGAATTGAACCCTGGTCCTCTGCAAGAGCAACCAAATGCTCTTAGCTGCTGAGCCTCTCTCCAGCCCTCTGCCTTGTTCTTTTGAGACAGGTTCTCTCCCTGTTGTGCAGCATTTTCTCCACCTTGATGTATTCCATCCTGCAAGGAAGCTTCTTAAGACTGAGGAAGTAAACAACTCAGAAACTTCTAGCAGTCCCTGAAACTGACCAGGTGCACTCTGCTCTTCTAACCCCAGGTGTACATAAGCAGCAAGGCCTGCTGAGAGACACTTCCAGAAAGCACAGTTTTCTAGAAGAGGCTCAGACTAACCATGCTGCCAGGGACCAGCTGAGCTGCCTGGAAGAGACATTCCCCAACCTATGAAGCTTCCTGCAGGTGGTGTAGTGAGCACCAGGTTTCCTGCTTTCATGAGCCATCAACCCTGGGGCTGTGCTTATTTATGCAGGTGCTGGGGATCCAAACTCAGGTCCTCAAGCTTGTGCATCGAACACTTCACCACCTGAGTCCTCTCCACAGTCCCCTTTCTTTCTGTTCTTAATCAACTTCAACTCTGCTTCATATTGGCTCATCCTCAAACTCTCTTCTACATCAAAGGCAAGGATCTGGTTTTACCTGAGTGGAGATCCCTAAAAGATTACCTTTACCTCAGGCTGCTGGGAGCTGTGCCTCCATCCCTATCACTGTTGATGGTTGCTGTGAGACAGAGACCCAAAGAGGTAGCAGAGTACAAAACAGCAGTCCTCAAGTTTGAGTGTGCGTTAGAACCACCAGGAATGCTGTTCAAACCCAGATCAGGGCCTAGAGAGGTGACTCAGCACTTAAGAGTGCTTACAGCTCTTGCAGGGGACCTGAGTTCAGTCCCCAGCACTCATGTTTCGAGGCTCACAATCACCAGTAACTCCAGCTCCAGAGGATCTGATACATCTGGCCTCCACAGGCACCTGCACCCATTTGGACAGACCCACATGAACATGCATATACATATACAGAATTTAAAATAATAAAGGTAAATCTAAGACAAAAATCCCAGATTACTTGACCTAGCTTGTACTGTCTCAGGTTCAGCAGGTCTGGGCTGGGGCTGAAGAACATGCCTTTAATAAGTTCTCAAGTAAAACTGAGCCTACTGGTCCAGGGCCACACTTTGACAATCTCTGGTATAGAACAATAGACCAAGAATAAGGAAACTGCTATTCTGTTCTAAAGTCCCTGTGTGACCCACAGATAACCCCAAACCCTCTTTGCCTCAGCTTTGCTCATGTGTGAAATTTCAGTCTCTAATTTGGTTTTTCATGGGAATTAAATGTACTGATATACGTAAATCAGTTGCCAAAGTGGCTGGTGTGTAGTCAGTGAAATGTTAGCATTTTTTCCCATTTTTTCATGTGTGTAGTGTGCCTATTTAGCTTCTTTATTTTCATGTACGTTCATCCATTTACATGGAAGTTGATGTCAGGAATCATCCTCCATTGCTCTTCCATGTTCTCTATTGAGGCAGGGTCTCTCAGTCAATCCCAGAGCTTATCAATATGGCTAGTTCAAATAGCCAACTTGCTCTAAAAGTTCTCTTGTCTCTCCCTTTCAGGGCTGAATTACAGGCTGACCACTGCATTTACCTAGCTTCTCAAGATCTGAACTCTGGTCCTTATGCTTGCATAGCAAGCACTTCTGAGCTGTATCCTCAGCCTTAGATGCTAGCAATTATTATATATAAAATAAGGGTGTTTCCTAAGCTCAGAATAGAAGGCATATAGTCTGTGTGCAGTATACATACTTCTTTTCTTTATGGGTGTGGGCATGTGCATATATGTGTATGCATATGGAGGCCAGAGGTCAGCATCAGGTGTTATTCTTTGTTTTGTTTTTTTTTAAATTTGTATTTATTTTTGTTTTATGTGTAAGAGTGTTTTGCCTGCATGATGTAAGTGTATCTATCACACACATGCAGTATCTGAGGAGGTCAGAGGGGGAGCTGAATCCCCTGGAACTGGAGTTATGGACCGTTAGTCATTAGCCACTAAACCTGGGTTTTCTGGAAGAGTAATGAGTACTCTTAACTGCTGAGCCATCTCTCCAGCCTCCAGCTTGTTTTCTGAGACAGGCTCTCTTGCTGACCCAGAACTTGCCAAGTCTTCTATTCTGGCTAGCCAGGGAGCCCCAGGGATACACCTGTCTGCCCCCGGCCCCCATGTGTGCATACTTCTGTACTCCCTAGGGCAGGCATAGCTAATTAATCAGAACCTTCTTGTCATGGCTCCAGAACCCTTCTTGACGCAGCTCTCCAGAAGCTACTGCTGACTGATCGGCTGGACTCCGACCTCAAGTTAAAGCCTGTGTGTTAGTTGCCTTCTGTTGCTCTGATAAATGCCATGACTGAAAACAAATTATGGAAAAAAAGAGTTTATTTTAGCTTACAGTTCCAGAGGGAGAGCCATAATCATGGTGGAGGCAGAGCAGCAGGTGCCCTGAGCAGGAAGTTGGTGATCACATCTCCATGCACATGGAGGAAGCCGAGAGAATCAATTGGAAGTGGGGCAAGGCTGTGAACTCTCGAGGCCTGCCCTCAGTGGCATACTTCATCCAGCATGACTCTACCTTCTAAAGGTTCCATGGCCTCCCCAAACAGCATCACCAACTGTGGAGCAAGTGTTCTAATACCTGAGTCTATGGGGGACATTTCTCATTCAAGCTACCACAGCCTCTTTACTGTCCTTCTGTGTGGGGGCCAAAGACTCTTCTAATGCAGTCAGATACATGTTGAATCAACAGCCTTTTCCCTACCTGAGAGGACACCAGTTAACCCGAGGTTGAGTAGAAAGAAAGTCCCCAGGATGAAGGAAGGAGAAACTGGCTGATGCCAGGGGACCACAAGGCTGGTTTGCGAAGCAATTCCCCAGGAACCACAATGCCAGAATGACAAGCTTGGTAAACCATGGATGGACTTCATCTCTCTGTCAAGTAGGAAGACATACTCAGCGGACCTCTAGCTGCGTAGTATGAATACACAAATCCCACACAGAAACTAGACTGTCCAACTAACTGCCTCCATTATTTTTTTTAGTGTCCTTCAATATTTATTTTTCAATTTAAAATTTTTCTATAACAAAGGAAGTATTATGGAGTAAGTACTTATGTCTTAATTTCTTTTCTGATCACCATGATAAAATGCCCTGAAAAAAGGAATTGAAGGGGAAATGAGTTTCTTTGGCTCATAGTTACAAGTTACATCACAGTGGGGAAATTCCTGCACTCACATTGTGTCTGACATCATGAAGCAAAGAGAGATGAATGCATGTCCTCAACTTGCTTTTTCCTTTCTTTACCATCGCAGATCCGAGCCCAGGGAATGGTGCTACCCACAGCTAACAAGTCTTCCAAACTCACTTATAGATAATTCTCCATAGGTGTGTCCAGAGGCCCATTTACCAGGTGACTCTAGATCTCATCAAGGTGACAATTGAGGTTAACCATCACAACTTGGCACAGACTTCAGTCTACTCACCAAATTGGAAAAGCCACAGCTTCATGTCAGAAAGAATGAATGCTTTGCTACCAAGTGTGGGCCAAGGGGGCCACTTGTCCAGATTTACCCTGGACTAAGGATTTCCTGGACAAAAGGTTTACACTGCTAACACCAGGCGAGTCCTAAGTGAGTGGTCCTGTCTTGCTGCCACAGCTTATCTGATGTATCCATGTGACCTCTGAGTAAGCCCAGGACCAAGTAGACAGTTGTTATGGTTTGAATGTGGAATGTCCCCCAGGCTTCTGTCCTTTGGACTTGGTAGCCAGCTGATTGACTTTATCAAAGTCATTGGATCTTGGGGGCTCTCATGTAATCAAGATGTTGATCTTAAGGGCTCTGATGTAATTCATCCCTTGGTGGGGTCATAGTATGGTTGCACTATTGGGAGGTAATAAAAACAGGAAGTGGATCTTACAGGAAGAAGTGGGTCACTGAGGGCATGTCTTCGGGGGCCATATTATGCTTGGGACCTGTCCTGTATTCCATTTTTCTTTACTTCTTGTCTGCCATAATGTGAACTGTTTTGCTATGCCACGCCCTCCCTGCCATGATGGTCTGACACTTCTGCTGTGAGCCAATATAGACTCTTCGTCTCTTGTTTTCCTCAGGTGCTTGGTCTCAGTGACATGAACTATGGAACACAACAGATGATTTCTAAGTGTTCATTGTTAGTGACTTGGACAACAGCTCAGGGTTTGGAAGCTCAGGGTCCTTTCCACCCTGTGGAACACATGAAGGAATGACTGGCTTCCTTGTGGACTTCTGGCTCCTTGGGGTGTGAGGAGACATTAATGTTCTATGATTTCCTGTGGAAGTTAGGCTTTAGGGGACAGCTCAGCTTCTGATGTCAGGGAAAAACCAAATCCAGATGTGGAGGCTCAAGACTAAGGACTAGGCTACAAATAGAATCAGTGATTGCCGATCATAGATCATATATCCGATACTGTGTTCATTTGACTGTGAATTCTCTTTGATATGTTCAATAGCAAAATTCCTATAAAAACACAAAGGAACCCCCCAGTCACTCACTTCAGCAAGAATGAACTCATCCCATCGTGTGTAAACTGTATGCTGCTGCCTGTTCCCTCCATTCCCACTAGCTGGCTTTTAAGCAAATATATATTTCTTCCATTAATACTTCTGCATGAATCTATTATATATATATATATATATATATATATATATATCTGTGTGTGTGTGTATATATATATATATATATATGCTTTAAATTGTTTTTTGGAGATAGCATCTGTAGCCCAGGCTGGCCTCAAACTCACTATGTAGCCAAGTATGACCTTAAACTTATAATCGTCCTGTCTCCACCTTCTGAGTGCTGAGATCATGGGCACGCACCACCACATCCAGTGTTTTGTGGTGCTGGGAATCAAATCCAGGCCTTCACATATCCTAGGCTAGTGCCCTGCCCACTTAGCCATGTCCCCAGTTCCGTAAGAACTCTAAGAAACAAAACCAAAAATCCAATGCTATTATCACATTCCCTGACTAATTGAAAATTTTTCTTTCTTTTTAATTCTTTTATTTTAATATTTTTGTTTTTAAACTTTTTTTTGAGAATTTCATACATGGGTATTTTGGTTTTTTAAGACAGGGACTCACTACTTAACCTTAGCTGTACTAAAACTTGCTATGTAGACCAGGCTGGCCTGGAACTCACAGAAATCACCCTACCTTTGCCCTCCCCCCCCACCCCGAGTATTGGTATTAAGGCATTGCCACCATGCCTGGCTTAATAACTGGTCCTTTTTAATGTCCCATTAGTATTCAAGTTTTCTTATTGTTGAGCAGGGCCTAGTGGCACAGGCCTTTAATCTTAGTCCCCAGGAGGCAGAGGCAGGCAGATCTTTGTGAGATCGAGGCCAGACTGGTCTACATAATGAGTTCCAGGACAGTGGGGTTACATGGAAACACTGTTTCAAAACAAAACAAAACAAAGCAAAATAACAACAAAAATTTCTAATTGTGTCATCATTTAAAAAGAAGAGTTAGCTTGGTTAAATCACATCTCTAAAAGGTCCACACGTTGCATCTTCCTGGGCGGCGGGGGAGGGTAGTCCTTCCCTCTTTATCTCCCTGCAAGTGTTTTATGAAACATCAATTTTATGAAACTCCCTGTGGAGTCAGTGCATCTGCATTTTCTGCCTGCTTCTGTGTGGAGTATTTGACAACTTCTCTGTAACCCTGTATTTCCTAGAAGCTGATAGTTAGAACTGGCATTTTAATCAGGATGAAGTTACATTATTTGGCAAGAAAACCTAGAGACAGAGTGGTGGTCTTATCATGTCTTTTTCTGGTGATGGAAGTCCTTTTTGTTTGTTTGTTTGTTTTGTTTTTAAAGATTTCTTGTTTCAGGGTCAGGGGTGGTAAGGCACAACCTTGATCCTGGTTCTTGGGAGGCAGAGGCAGGTGGATCTCTGCCTAAGCCTGGACTACATAGTGAATTCCAGGCCAACTAAGCAGCCAGGGACTTTGTCTCAAAACAACACCAATAAAATTTAAATAAATAAAGATATGTGCCTGTGTACATGTGTGCAGGTTCCTGCAGAGGCCAGAAGAGGGCATTGAATCCCTTGGAACTGGAATTACAGGCAGTTGTGAGCCACCCAACATGGATGCTGGGAACAGAACTCTAGTCCTCTGTAAGAGCGGTATGCTCTCTTACCTGCTGCCCCATCTCTCCAGTTCCTATTTTGTTTTGTTTGTGAGACAGTGTCCCAGATTGGAACCCATGCTGGCCTGGAATGAACTAGTCCATGCTGGCCTTGAACTCTTGGCAATCCTCCTGAGTTCTGGGATTACAATATGAGCCACCATACCCAGCTGCCAGGGCTCTGAAGAACAATACATGTCTTATTTATTTATGTTTTCCCAGAGCCTAACCAGGCCTGCAATACAGAAGGGCATGCTAGCCAGCTTTCCATCACCAAGGCAAAATACCTGACATAAGAAACTTAAAAGGCAGAAAGATGTATTATGGCTCATGATTTCAGAGGTTTCAGCCCATGATCACTTGACCCATCATTTTAGGTCTGTAGTAAGGCCAAGAAGACAGCAAAAATCTGCTCAACTTGAGAATGAAAGAAAGAGCAGGGTCTAAATATCACCTCCAAGGGCACATTCCCAGGGACCTAACTTCGTTCCACCAGGCCCAACTCTTACATAGTTGTTATTTGAGTGTGTGTATGCATATGCACACATGCATAGGTGTGTGTGTGTGTGTGTGCATGTATGTATGTGGGTGTGCATGTGGATGCCAGAGGACAACCTCCAATGTCATTCCTCAGGAATAAAAAAGGTTTATTTGAGACAAAGTTTTTCACTTAGCCTAGAACTCACTGATATGGATGACTAGGCTGGCTGGTCAGGTAGCCCCAGAGACCTGCCTGTGTCCACTTCCCTATCAATGGATTACAAACACTCATCACCACCATGGCTTTAAAAATGTTTTTATTACATTATTTGTGAATGTGTGTGTATGTGCACGAATGCTTGTGCCACAATGTGCAAATGGAAAACAGAAGACAACTTGAAGGAGTTGATTTTCTTCCACCAAATGAGTCCCAGGGATGAAACTCAGGTCACCAGCCTTGGCAGCAAGCACCTTTATCTGCTAAGCCCAACATTCAACATTTTAAAAGTGTAGGTTCTGGGAATTGAACTCAGGTCCACATGATTGCACATCAAGCATTTTTACCAACTGAACCACTCCTCTCCCCGACCCCCAGGCACCCACCACTAGGTCCAAGTCTTAAAGGTTCCACCACTTCCCAGTAGCTCGCTAAGGCTGGCCACCAAGCCTTGCACTTGGGCCTGTGGGGAATATTTAACCAAACCATTATTCATTTTACTGCCATAGTTGAGAATAACCTTGGTACTTAGGTCTCAAAGCTTGCTTAGTTGGCATTCCTTCTCATGATTAGCTACTTAATTAGCCTCAACTTTGAGACTGGAGTCCCTGGGGGCAGAGGTGAGGAACTACCCTGAGCCCTGCTAAGGTGGGGGCAATCCAAGTGTATGTCCTTGACCCTCTTAGAGATGTTGAGCATCAGCTCCCAAGTCTCGAAGGAATAAGCATTGCCTTATTCCTTCTAGACAGCCTTAAACCCAAAGCATTTGTGGGAAGGAGGACTGGTTGAAAAGAGAGAGAGATTCAGAAAGTAGAGGCTGGGAAGGGGAGTCTGTAAGGCCACTTTTGCGCCCAATCTTGGGGATCATTTCACAGTCACTCCTACTGAATAAAGGCAGTCCCAAGCTGTCTCGGAGAACAGGTCATCCTGGGCTGCTCAAAGGGAATGTGTGGAACATGCCTCGTCACAAATTGGAGTCAAATTACAGAAGCTGTGATTGGAAAAGAACAAAGCCTCTCAGAGCAGCAACCTAGTTTGCGAAAGTTAAATTCGACACAAAGCGCTGACTGGTGACGTTTTGGCATATGCTTCTCGGATCACGGACAGTTTCTGCTGGGTTCTCCGAGAAAATGCGGCGAGCCTAGAAGATCATGCGCCCTCTAGGGGCTAAGATCCGGAAGTGCAGCGCATGCCGCGCAGCCTCCCGAGGCTCCTTTCACACAATCTGCAGGACTAGCCCAGTAAAAGCATCTAGGTCTTTTCTGGTTTAACAGAGATTTCTGCAAAGACTTAGTCTTGGGATTGGAGTATGGCTCAGCTGCTGAGAGCACTTGCTACTTTTCCAGAGGACCTGAGTTCAGTTCCCAGTACCCACGTGGGAGGTGGGGGGTGATTCACAACCACCAACACAACTCCAGCTCCAGGGGACCTACATCTTTGTCTGGCCTCAGAGGGCACTGCACTCACGTGCACAACCATGTATGTAAATTTACCACGTAAGTAAAATTATAAAATAAATCTTTCCAGAGTCAAGACTTCTTTCAGAATTTCTCTCAGAACTCCCTGCCTCTCAGTAGGGGCAGTGGCAGAAGGTGATTGCTTGGCCTGGGGCCATCCAGCCTACTCACTACATCCTTTACTGACATGTGAGTGTTTTCAGGACCTCGGGTCTGCTAGGCCTTGTCTCTAGACAGAATAAAACCCTAAGCATTTGGGCCAAAAGAAAGAGAAAAATGAAGAACGGAGAGGCTCTGACTGGCTTGCTGGATGTCCTCTTTTGCAGTCAGCTGCATGCTGTCAGCTCAGGCTTTACAATTCTGAAACTGCTTCTCCTCCGACCCCTTCCTCAGCCTCTTTCCGAGTCCACATTCTCTTGAGTCTCTGAGCAGTGACTGTCTTGGATCTTGGAACTCTGTCAGGCCTGAACCCTTCATCTGGCACCTATTCTCTTCAGCAGGGGTCGTCAAGCCTCCCCAAACCTAGCAGGATTTCCAGAAACAAGGGAGGGATACCTGTTTAACCCCTCCTTCATCCCAAGCCACCTGACCCATTTACGCTCTTGACAGTCTCCTCCATAAGACATGGGAGCCACTGCTGTCTGACCTCCTCCAAGAGCTTTGTGGAGGGATCTCCTTTGTGCTGACTCTAAATACATCATCTTTTTCTTAAAATTTTTATTATTTATTTAGTGTGTGTGAGGTGTGCCTGTGTGGAGGCCAGAGGACAACCTGTGGCAGTCTGTTCTGTCCTTCTACCATCTCGTGGGTCTCAGAGATTGATTTCTGTCCCACGAGGCTTGACAGCTTCCTTAAAGTTCATTTTCCCTGGGCATGGTGGTGCAAGCCTGTAATTCCAGCACTTGGAAAAGTGGAGACAGGAGGAGGCTCAGGAGTTCAAAGTCATCTTCAGCTACATAAGGAGTCTGAGGTCAGCCTGGACTACATGAGACACTATCTCAGAAAACTAAAACAACAAAAGCAAAACCTCAAAAGTTAGGCATGTACTGGATACCAGCTATGTCCCGAGTTCCAATCCCATTATTCAGAAGGCATTGGACAACCGATACACAAACAGATCACTTGTGTTTTATGCACACGGCTAGTGCAGGCACAGAGCCAGGCATAGGATATCACAGGGACTCGGAGGAGATGTTGGCTCTGTGCATGTGACAGGTGGACACATCATTGTCCCCCTTTTCTAGAATGTGTACACAAAGTCCTAGTCAAATTGACACAATAAAAATTACCTGACTACTGAGCAGGGGCTGGGTGCCATGCACTCTGTATATCAAAAACATTTGACTTCACCCTGGTCCCTCTTCCATGACATTCTGAACTTAGAGGGGATGGTATAAGCGTCTTGTTTAGGTCTGAGCACTCAACCATCACTTATTCTCAGGACCCTGAGCAGCCTGGAGTCTCTGCACTCACCCTTTTTATGGCCTGGGCCAGGTGATTGTGGGTGGTATAAATGTCAAAAGTATTTTTTGTTGGTTCTCTCAGATTTAAAGAGATTTTCAATTAGGCCATCATGTCATCTGTGAACAAGGAAAGTTCTGCTTCTCCTCCCCAATTTGTAATCTCTCCTTTTCTTTTCTAATTGCATTAGTTAGGAACCCTAGCACAGTGTTGTAAAAGACTTGTAAGAGGCACAACATCTTATCTTGTTCCTTGCTTCTTTGGTGAAACGTTGAGGGTTTTTTACTATCAAATATGATGTTAGCCATAAGGTTTCTAAAAAGCAGGCATTCTTTATCAAGTTGAGGAAGTTCCTCTATGTCTAGTTGGCTGAGAATTTTAAGTTAAAAATTTTAAATTATGTGTATATGTATGTGTGGAGGAATTGTCAATATGAGTACAGTGGCCCAGGAGGCCAGAAGAGAGCTGATCCCTTGGAGCTTGAGTTATAGGTGTTTGTAAACCACCCTACATGGGTGCTGGGAACTGAACTGGTGTAGGATGAATTGATTCTCCGAGGGACAAGCCTGATGAGCTGTGGACAAACACTCCTCCCAGGCGGAGTGGTATTTACCCAGGATCACCTTGCTGGGAAAGAAAGTCCTATGCCCCTCCCCACCAGTCCACTGGGCTTGGATGTGAGGAGGGGAGGGGCTAAAAGCATTTAAACTGAGGGCGCCTGGAGGCAGATCCTTTTCCTCCCCTTATGGCATTTTGGATCTGACCACTGGGAAGTCACAAGATCCAAGCCTCGTTGTGGATTTATTAATGTAACTTATGGAGGGGAGGGAGGGTGCCCGTGCTCTGTAGTAACCCCCACCCACTGCTCTGTTAGTAAGCGCAAGTAAACTAGCTAGAATTTGCTTAATTGTGAGTTGGGAAATTTGTGTGTTTGTTGTAGGACCTGGGGAGGGAGGGACTAAGCTTAGTTAGCCTCTCCCAAGAGGAATTTTAGCAATAATTGGTGTCCTCTGGAAGAACGGCTGAACCATCTTTCCAGCCCCTTGACTGAGAATTTTTATAATGAACAGGTATAAGTTTTGTCAACTGATTTTTTCTGCATTAATTTATGTGATTTTTCTCTTTTAGCTTGCTAACACACTAGATTATAGTAACTGATTTTGTGTCTTTGTGTGTGTTCTTGGTGTGCAGGTGCACATGTGTATGAGATCATGGGCACATATGCACGCAAGCCAAAGGACAGCTTCAGGTATTGTCCCTAGACAATATTGATGCCTACCTTCTTTGTGATTCAGGGTCTCTCAGCCAAGTAGGCTCGGCTAGCTGCCTTGAGTCCCAGGAATCTACCTGTCTCTCCCTCCCCAGCACTGAGATTACAATCACATACCACCATACCCAGCTTCTTTAACCTGGACTCTCGGGACTGAACTCAGAGCCTTGTGGTTGCAAGGTAAGTGCCTTACTGATTGAGCTATCTCCCCAGTCCATCTCCCCAGTCCTAGTAATTGGTTTTTAAATGTTGAACATTGTTTGCATACTTGAGATAAATCTCATTTGATCATGCCATGGGGTTCTTTTTGGATACTGCAGGATTCAATATTGGTTTTTGCACCTAGTTTCATCAGAGGTATCAGTCTGTTGTTTTTGTATAATATCTGTTTGGTCTGGGTATCACGATAATGCTGATATAGAATGAGTTAGGAAGACTTTACACTCTCTTAAGGTGTTAATGTCATTTTTAGGAAGGAAGTATTTTCCTTTGTTCCTGAATGAAAACGGAGTCCCCAACAGGCCCTATCATTTACCAGTTTCCTTCCATGTAATAAAGAGTCTTTAGATGCAGTGAAAGAAACTCACACAAAAGAATATAAATGCATCTGAATGAAACAAGTAAAAATTAATTCATGGCAGAAAAAAATCAAATAAATATTTGTCTCTGGAAGTGTAATGACAAATACCAATGGGAAGGAGCATGAAGGAACTTTCTGAATTGATAGCAACATTCTGTATTTGGACAGGCATCTATGTTGTACAAGTATATGCATTTTTAAAAAACATAATCAATGAAGGACTCGAGAGATGGTTTGGCAGTCAATATCACTTGCTGCTCTTCCAGAGGATGTGAACTCAACTCCCAACACCCACATCAGGTGGCTCACTATAGCCTGTAACTATAGCTCCATGGGGCCTGGCACCCTCTTCTGACCTCTGAGTACCTGCACACATGATAGAAACTCATACAGTCACACACATATGCACATAAATAAAATAAATCTTTTAAAAAGTAATCAGAACTGGAGAGATGGCTCAGTGGTTAAGACCAGAAACTGCTTTTGCAAAGAGGACTTCAGTTTGATTCCTAGCACCCATACAGGGCAGCTTACAACCTGTAATTCTAGCTCCAAGGGATCCATGGACACTTGTATCTTACTCCCCATATTCATACAATAATTTAAAAAATATAAAAATGAATCCTAAAAACTAATCAAATATCACTTGAGATTTATATATTTTAAAATTTTATGTGTATGAGTGTTCTGCCTACATGTATGTCAGTGCACCAACATGAGTGCAGTGCTCAAGGAGGCCAGAAGGGAGTGTCAGATTCCCTGGAACTAGAGTTAAGGAGAGGAGTTATCTGCCATGTGGGAGCTGGGAACTGAACCCAAGTCCTTTGCAAGAGCAGTAAGTGCTCTTAACCATTGAACCATGTCTCTAGCCCAAGACTAATGTATTTTTGTGTTGCAAGAGTCAGCTGTCTGTTCATAACTTAGCAGATACAAATGCTATTTTACCATTTCAGGCCCCTTTGAAAGCAAAGAAGTTCTGATGGTTGTCTTCTCTATGGCTCTGTTTTCTCTCCCTCTCTGCCAGATTCAGAGGGCTTTTGACTCACAGTTTCAGGAGTTTCAATTCACGATGGTTTGGCCATGCTGCTTTTTGTACACTTTTTGGAGGAGGAATGAGAGAAGAAAGGGAAGGGATGGTAGGGGAGAGGAGGAGTAGAGGGGAGGGGAAAGGCAGGGAGAGGAGGGGAGGGAAGGAGAGGAAAGGGGAAGGGAGGATGGGAGAGAAGGATCTGGGATCCCAAGAGCCCTTTCAAAGACACATCTCCAAATGACCTAATTTCCTCCCAAGAGGCCCCACATTGCAAAGGTTCTATTACTTCTTAATAGTGCCACAGGCTGGTGACTGAGCTGTCAACACCTGGGCCTTGGGGGCACATTCAAACTTAACAGTGATATGTAAATTTTGTCCCAAAGAAGCAATAGAACTGTAAAGCAAATGTGCAGTCTAGTTAACAATGTACATACGTAAATGTTAGAAGGAAGGATATTCATGTGCATGTGTTACTTTGAAATGCATTAAAGATAAATTCAGCTTGCTGGAAGGATGGGGAACAGATAATGGGGTTGATGTTTGATAAAGCACTCAGTGTAAAATGCATGTTAAGAATCTGTTGAGTAGGCACATGACTGCTCACTGTCGAATTCTTTTAGACGTCCCTGTGCATTTGAAACATTTTGTAATAGTCCCAAGTAGGGCTGCGGAGACGGCTCTGGTGGTAAAGTGATTTGCTGTGCATGCATGAGAACTTGAGTTTGATCCTGCAGAACCCATTCAAAACAGCTGGCTGTGGTAGGGCACATTTATAATCCCAGCTCTGGCAAGGCAGATCCCAGTCTGCATGGCCAGTTAAGCCTGCTGGGCAAGCTCCAAACCAGTGAAAGAGACCCTGTCTCAAGAAAGGTGCACAGTATCTGAGGAATGCCCTCCAAGGTTGTTCTCTGGACAGGCAGACAGACAGACAGACACGGTGGGGTTGTGGATAGACAAACCGAGACACACACAGAGAGAGAGAGAGAGAGAGAGAGAGAGAGAGAGAGAGAGAGAGAGAGAGAGAGAAAGTGCAGAGTAGCTAAAGCAATGCTTGCTTTCTGCTCTGGCCTCTGCTCCCTCAGTTCCAGCAGCTCCTTGGTCTGTCCTGCTAGCCCGCAGCTCTGCTGGAAAGGGGTTCCTCTCTTCGGAGCACTGGCTACCTTTCCCAGATGACTCAGTCTGCCCACGCAGCCCTTCCGCTTCCTGTCTAAGCCTCTGGGTCCTGATCGTGTGTCCTGTGAAGGAGGTTTGCTTCCTCAAACACTGACCACAGGGAAACCAGAAAAGGCTCGCTTTTGGTTCCTCTGAGTGCCACAACCACCAAGGGGAGGCAGGACTGCCCACTGCACACTCTGCAGGCTCCAGAGGATGCTGGGTAACCATTTCCCACACGCTACCTCGGTGAATAGAAAGTGACCAGCCTGTTGCTTCAGAGCGTAATCAGACTTTGGAGCATAAGATAAAGACAGAGTTAGAGAGAGACAGTGATAAAAACAGAAAGAGACAGTCAAAGAGAAAAAGGCAGAGACAGAGACAGAGAGAAAGACAGAAAGAAAGAGACAGAGAGATAGAGCCAGAGAGAAAGAGAAAAATAGAGATAGGGAGATAGACAAAGAGAGAGACAGAAAGAGACAGAGAGGCAGAGAGATAGAGAAATTCAGAGAGAGAGAGAGAGAGAGAGAGAGAGTCAGAGAAAGACAGAGAGAAAGAGAGAGAGAGAGAGAGAGAATCATAGGTGTAAGGTCTGGGTTTGAAAGACACAGCAGACAAATGGACCAGAACCCTGGGAATTAACAGGACTGGTTAACAGGGTGCAGGCACTGAACTTGCTTCTCGAATCGGGAAAAGAGAGAAGACCAGCGGGGACTAGCTTTCTCCGTGCTTGGGAGTGGAGAAAATGCTAGCCTCCTCATCTTGGGGGCTCAGGCTGGGGGACCTGGCTGGTGTGCCTGGCTCCCGATCAGTGTGGAGAAGCTCCCTCAGGAAGAGTGCAAGAGGCTCACTCTCTGGGAGAGAGATAAACGTTAGCTCCACCTAGCTGGTCAGTAGGCCTTTTTATGGGGAGGAGGTTCCCATGACATTTTATTGATGTTTAAGGTAAACTTTTGGCCAGGAAGGAATCCGTTTTTATAGCTGTGAATTCTGGGTTGGGAATCTTATCTATTCAAGAAGTTGTCGAAGTCAGTTCCTTTCTCAGATCTCAGCGGGCTCTGGTAGTCTGCTGGAGTCACCAAGGTGTCTGTCCTGGAACTGCTGGGGGGAGGAGGTTTCCTTCAGTCACATCTTCCAGTGGGAGCCAGCAAAGGCAGCCTTCATTTTCAAGGAAGCCCCAATTAGCAAAATATCATTCTTATCTGCTAAGTTATAAGAGAAAAATCGTTTTTAAAATACTGATGTTCAAGCCATCAAGGATAGAATAACATGTACATTAAAGTTTAGGGCTCAGGCTGTGGCTTAGCTGGTAGAGTATTGGCCTAGCATGCACCAAGCCCTGGGTTCAGTCTCCAGAACCACGTAAAACCAGGTACAGTGGCACATGCCCATAACCTCAGTTCTCTGGAGGGGAAAGCAAGAAGATCAGAAGTTCAAGGTCATCATCGACTATATATCAGGTTGGAGGCCAGCCTGGGCTACGTGAGACCCTGTCTCAAATACCAAAACAAACAAAAAAACAAATCAATTAGTAAGGTCTTTTGCTTATAAAATAAAGACGATACAGGTTCCACTTTAGAATCGTATTGATGGAAATGCTAAAGGTGGGCAGAAGGAAGGAAGAAACCCATTGAGGAGTAGAGTTCTGTCCACACCAGGCTGGAGCAAACACTGTAAAGTTACTCCCATTGCCAGGCTGTCAACCATCCCAAGTAGCAACACATGGCCTGAGTGGTAAATTCACATTGCACCATGCACAGGGACAAGAAGGAAGAGGAGGGAAGGGAACTGTCCTTTGTGGAGTCCCTGCTCCTGGCTTCTGTGATGGGAACTGGGCAGACATCACCCCTTATGTAATCCTCACAACACTCCCACGAGACTAGAGCCAGGAGATGACAGGAATGTACCTCACACCAGAACCAGGAGGTGCATGGTACAGTTATGTGGGAAGTACAGCTTGATGGAAGCCTTCCTTATTAAAAATGTCACCAAAGCAGTTTGTATTGTTCAGGCTTCTCTGCAATGCAACTTTGACATTTATTTCTCCCATCAAGAGTTGAAAGTCTTAGGCCAGTGAGATGGCTCAGTGAGTAAAACCACTTGGGAGCAAGTCTGATGGCCAAAGTTTGATCCCCAGAACCACAGCGAAAGGAGAGAACAGACTCCTAAAATTGTCCTCTAATTTCCACATTTGCATGATGGCATACAAAAGTTGTCCTGTGACCTCCATACACTCACATGAGCTCTAGTACACACACACACACACACACACACACACACACAACAGATAAATAAATAAAACAAGAGTTGGGAGGGAGTCTATGTTTCCTCTCCTTGACTTTGGGTGGGCTCATAGCTTCAGTGGAAGTGAAGTTTCCTTTTTATATTTTATTTATTATTTTTATTTGATATGTATGAGTATATTGCCTGCATGTGTGTAATTGCTTCAGTGTTGTGCAATGTCCATGGGGGTCAGAAGAGGATCTCATGGAACTGGAGTTACTGATGGTTGCAGCCACCATGTGGGTGCTAGGAACCAAACCTGCATCCTCTGCAAGGGTAGTCAGTGCTCTTAACCACTGAGCCATCTCTCCAGCTCCCCCCACCCTCCGTTTTCATCTTTTTTGGAGACAGAGTCTCCCTGTAGCCCCAGCTTGCCCGAAACTTGCTATGGAGACCAGGCTGGCCTCATCCATCTGCCTTTTGAGTGCTGGGATTAAAGGCATGCTTGACCATGCCCAGCTATGATGGTTAATTTTTGATTGTTAACTTGCCGCAGTCTAGAATCACCTGAGAAGATAACCTCAGTTAAGGCATTTTTTAGATCAGGCTGATCAGTGAGCATGTCTGCAGGGCAGCACTATTCCCCAGGCCGAAGGTCCTGAACAGTGTGAGAGAGGAGAAAGCTAGCTGAAAGCAGCAGTTGGCATTTGTTTGCCTTTGCTCTTAACTGTGGATGTGATGTGACTAGCTGCTTTGATTCCTGCCTTGACTTCTCCTCAGTGATGGACTATAACCAGGACTTGTAAGCAAATGAACCTTTTCTCCCCTAAGTTGATTTCTGGTCAGGATATTTTATCACAACAACAGGAATGAAATGGGTAATGTGTGCCAGAGCACATGCTAAGGTCAGAGGACAACCTCTGGTGTCGGTCCTCATCTTCCACCTTGTTTGAGGCAGGGTCTCTCATTGTTTTCCATTGCATTCTCCAGGCTAGCTAGGCTGTGAGCTTCCAGGGACTCCTGGCTCTCCTCCCTCTGTGAACTGTGGGATTATAGGTGCATGGAGCCCCTCCTCCCCCAGCCTCATGTGGGTTCTGAAGATTCAAACTCAGTTCTTCATGATTAAACAAGCATTGTACTCTCTGAACCATCTCCCCAGCCCTAAGCTCCAAGTTATTGCTGAAGAAACCAAGTCCCAGAGGTAACATGTGCCCCATGTCTATTTAACTGGGCAGCAGCTGAGCCAAAGACCCCTGATTTGAAATCTAGTGACCCTTCCATGTTCCTTCAAGAAAACTGGTCCCCAGACTTCTGGATTGTGGGACCACTTTGGTGTGGTGAGGACATCCTTGGATAAGTCACATTTGTCTGACTGGAGCATTACCAGCTGAAGCACAGCCCTGCATGGTGGAGCCTGGAGCCAGGCACAGACCTGTGTTACTTGACTTCCTAGCCCCAGAGGAGCCCCAGAGGCTGACTCCTCAGAACGCTATGCAAATGTTCTTGAGGAACCAGTTGGACTGTTCTCTAGTGTGTGTGTGTGTGTGTGTGTGTGTGTGTGTGTGCATGTGTGTGTGTGTGTGTGTATGTGTGTTGGGGGGGCAAGTGGCAGTGGAGGGCTGGGAGCAGTGCTGGCTGAGACCCCCAATCACCTGAGGCTCTTTTTAAAAGTAAGCTTGCCTATGTCCCCTCCAGGTTGAAGATGGAAACTGCTTTTGCAAGCCAGTTCTCTGGAATGGATCCCACAGCTTTCACAGAAGCAGCTCCTGAAAGCTCAAGAAGCTGTCATTTTTGTCTGACAGTCAGTGGAGATGTGGAGCTGAGGGATGGCCAGAGGGACCATGACTGTGGACAGACGGAGCCTTCGCATCCAGAGAGTCTGGGCTTGGATCCACTTGCATCACTTAAGCTTAAACTTTAATCTCCCCACTTGGATACCAGACGCAGCGATTCCCTCACACAGTGCAGCAGTGCCCCACGTCTGTGTTTTGCTTTCTGTGCTTTCAGGACCTGTGAGAAACAAGTCCAAAAATATTGACTGGAACGGGATGTGGAGGTGCAGACCTGTGATCCAAGCGCTAAGGAGGCTGAGGCAGGAAGATGACAAGTTTGAGACCAATTAGTGTGTCTCTTTCTCAATGAAAGGAAAAAAGGGCCAGGGAGAAGGCTCAGGGCAGGCTGGGGAGGTGGCTCTCCAGACGGCAAGAAGCATTTGTGGTGCAAGTGTGAGGACCTGAGTTTGAATATCCAGAATGCACATAAAAGCTAGATGGGTAGAAAGAGTGCTTGTAACCTTTGTAGTCTTAGTACTCCTACAGGAGATGGGAGCCAGAAGCAGAAGAATCTAGAGAAGCCTATGGGTCAGTTAGCCTGACCCATGCAGCAGAGGAACAGCAGAGGAAGCCCTGTCTCAAGGTGAAAGGAGCCGATCTACACCAGTTTGTCCTTTGATCTCCACATCCTCACTGAATCTCTCTCTCTCTCTCTCTCTCTCTCTCTCTCTCTCTCTCTCGCGCGCGCGCGCGTCACACACACGCACACACACACGCACACCCCACAAATGCATGCATGTATACAGAAATACAAATAAATAAATAAATACATGCTTTTTTAAAAAAAGGTTCAGTGGTAAAGTGCCTGCTATGTAAGCATGAGGACCTGGGTTCAGATCGCCAACACCTACATAAAAAGCCAGGTGTGAAAGTGTTGGGGCACAGAGACAGGTTCTGGGGACCTGCTGGCCAGTTTAGCTAAAAAGAGATCTTGGCTCAAGCAGTAAGTTGGAGGGTCAGGTGAGATGGTTCGGGGGTGAAGGCACTTGCTGCTCTGCCTGACAGGCTGAGTCCAGTCCCCAGGCTCACAGGAGAGAACCAATTCCTGCAAGGTTGTCTCTGACCTCTACACTTCTGCCCCACAAATAAATCTGATAAAGATAAGGTGGAAATTGGTAGAGAGGACACCCCAGCATCAACCTGTGGCCTCCTTGTGTGCACACAAAGTGGAAAAAGAATGGAAAATTCCAGAAATAAACAATTCATGTGTTAAATAGCACATATGTATCATAGTATATAATTATTATTGTTCTATTTTACCTGTTATTGTTATTCTCTTTTTGCATATAATTTATAAATTGAGCTGAATCCTACATACTTATGTAATGGAAAAAACAATGTATATGCTGGGGGTGCATGCCTTTAATCCCAGCATTCAGGAGGCAAAGCAGGAAGAGCTCTGTGAGATGGAAGCCAGCCTGGTCTCCTGGTCTATATAGTTTATATAGTTCCAGGCCAGCTGGGGCTAGAGGGAAAGTCTGTCTCAAAAAACCAAAAAAAAAAAAAAAAAAAAAAACCCCGAAGGAAAGTAACACAAAACTCCTAACCAACCAACCAACCAACCAACCAACCAAAACCCAATGCACATGGAATCTGGCATGCTCAGTGATCTCAGGCACTGGATATATCCTGGAATATATCCCCGCTAGGTTTTGGAATGCAGAATACAGGACGACAGGAAAGAAAGAACCACACCTGACCTCAGAGGACATTGTCTTTATTCAAACACAGGGTGGGGAGGGAGTCTTAGATCTGGAGCCTGGTAGGAGGTTATGCAGGAGGTAAGCAGGTTAGGACTTTCTCAATAGGTTTATGGTACCCTCCTTCCTATACCATTTATAGAGTTTATCTTGAGACCCAGGGATTTATGAACTTCTTCCTGGGATCTTTTGTTCAAGTAGACAGACAGGTAGTCTCAACAAACAATCCTCCCGGGAGGGAGGGAAGTGGCTGATTGATAAGGTCAACAGCAGTTTCAGAGGACTGCTGGTTTTCTGCAACCGGGACATTCTATCAATCCCCAAGATCAAGCATACTAAAGAACTGTGGGGTGAAATGAAAGAACTGAAACGAAGAATGAATGACAGCCCCATCAGGTCCTCAGTAAATTCAGGTCATCTGGATTTCATCAGGTCATCAGCCGTCACCGGAGGTGTCAGCAGTGCTGGTCCCAAAGGGTCTTAGGTCACTGCCTTTTCATTCCCTCTGGAAAGTCTTCCCATCCTGAGAGCACTCCCTAGTCAGAAGGCATTCTTAGTGTTGTGTAACCATAGCGTTTTAGGGCTTACACCAGGAGCCAGTCAGGTTCTAACTAGTAGGGAATTGGGGACCTAATGCGTGGGGGCCCCAGTCTGCTGCCAAACTTCCCTCTAAACCAGAAACAGGTCAGAATACTATCAAGTGTTTCTTTCTTATTCACAGTATGTTGGGCCTGGCAAAAATGAATATATATTTTTTTGTTGTTGTTGTTGTTTTGTCTTTTTGAGATAGTCTCTCTAGCCCCCCAGCTGGCCTGGAACTCACTATGTAGATTAGGCTGGCCTTGAACTCACAGAAATCCTCTGCCTTCTGAGTGCTGGGATTTAAAGGTGTGTGCCACCACACTTGGATAGAAATGAATATATTCTAAGGAGTTATTTGTATTCTTCAATATCACTGTCAGAGTACTGAAACAATGGACCTCAAGAAATGGGACCAGGCTAGCCTCAAACTCACAGAGATCTACCTGCCTCTGCCTCCTGAGTGCTGGGATTTAAGGTGTGTACCACCTTTTGGCCAGTAAGTGCTAGGGATCTGCTTGCCTGTCTCTAGTGCTGGGATTTCAGATACATGACATCACACCTGGCTTTTTATGTAAGTTCTGGGGATTGAACTCAGGTCTCAAGCACTTCATAGAGCCATTGGTGGGCCCTTTTACATCTGCTCTGCTGCACTCCCTCTGTCTAGAGTCCAATTACATGTTTAAGCCTGCTCTCATTTCTCTGGTTGGTACAGAGGATGCCACACCCAACCATACAGGCAGCTGCCTCCTCCCTTCTGCAGGCTCAGGCTTTGAAAGTCTCCACTGAGAAAACCTGCTGAAGGAGCTTGGGCACATCATCCTGAGGCCTCACTGTTGTTCTGGGATGAGGCTAAACTCACTAACACCAGGGTTGGGCTTTGGAAGAGAAAAGTTTATAGAGCTGCTTGGCCTTAGCGTACTTCTGAGTTCCTTAAAAAAAAGGTAAGAGTGCTCTTGCCTATTGTCCCTTCCTTCTTTAGAACAGAAGTCCTCCAACCGAAGTCCAGCCTGGCTTTTCTGTGGCTTCCCCAAGCCTTGCTCTCCCTTCCCTTCACTGAGGAAGTCTATGGCTCTCTGGTGAACTGCTTCCCTCCCCTCAGTGGCCACACTTCCAGAGACCTTCAGGCCAGATGCACTGTTCCTGAAGAGAGGGCTCCCACTCCTGCTCAGCTGCTCTGATTCAGGGACTGGCTGGTCTTTAGACAAACCTCACACTTCTCAGGACTGCCTTCCTTGGAGCCTGAGGTCAGCCCAGGACATCTGACTTTTAGTATCTTCGGGTTCCGTTCAGCTTTTATCTATCTTCCTAAGCGTGGCTGGAGGTAGGAGGAAGTAGGAAACATTTCCTCAACTATCTCCCTCCCTCAGGCTGAGCACACCTGCAAGTGGGGCTGGGAACAGGAGCAAACACCCCTCTCATTCCATCCAGATACAGAGAAGGAGGGCAGAACGGCTTCAAGAGCACATCTTTCTTTTTTTCACTTTTATTTGGTTTTATGAGAGTCATGTAGCCCAGGCTAGCTTCTAACTTGCTGTTGCCAAGGAATGATCTTGAATTTCTGATATTCCTGTTTTTACCTGACTGCTGGGATCATAAGCATGCACCACCATACCTGCTTTTTAATGCCGTGTAGGGGAATCGAATCCAGGGCTTCTTGCATGCTAGGTAAGCATTCTACCAACTGAGCCTCAACCCCAGTCCTAGAGCACATCCTCAGAAGGAAGCAGAGAGGAGACTGGAGCAAGGTTCATCAGGTAAAGGTGCCTGCTGCAGGACTGTTCCAACCCCAGAACCCACATGGCGGAAGCAGAAAACCTGCTTCAGCAAGTTGTCCTCTGACCTTCATATGGGCATTATTACATGAGCACCCACAAACATGCACCCCAAATAAATAAATTAATGGGGCTGGAGAGATGGTGCAGGTAAGAGCATTGGCTGCTATTGTAGAGGTCCTGGGGTCAGTTCCCAGCACCCACATGACAGCTAACAACTGTCTGAAACCTCACTTCAAGGGGATCTGATCTCTGTGGGCACTGCATGAAACCAGGGCACTTACATACATACAGGCAATACATTCATACACATAAAAATAATAAGTAGAATATTAAAAAAATTATAAAGAACCCAGAAGATTAAAGATACAAATGTAACAAATGTACTTTTAATTGATTTCAGATAAAAACTACCCAAGGAGGAGGGTCAGTGATTAATTCTGGCCCTAGTTTATTAGCAATACATCATCTACAACATTAGAAAAAACAAGGCATTATGTCATTACAGGTCGCATGCATGGTTGGCCACCAAGCCCAGTCTTCTAAATTCCATATTTCTTCTTTAGGTCTTCCACTTTGTCCACGTAGGTTTTCATGGCACTTTGTTTGGAAGTCCCTGGAGGGAATCACGGGGAGTACATGTCAGGGAGGTAGCATGCTAGGAAAGCATCAAAGCATCAGGATTCCAGGGGTGTCCAAGCTTTTTAAATTTCTGTGAGTGTTTGTGCGGTATAGGTAAGCATTTGTGTGGTGTCTGCACTATGTGAGCGTGTGCTCATTGCTAGTGTATATGCACATGAGTATACCGTGGAGGCCATCTACTTCTTATCTACTTCTAAAAAAATGTTGGGTTTGGTGGTGCACACCTTTAATCCCAGCACTTGGGAGGCCAACTGGTAGTACCAGGAGACCCTGTTTCAAAAGCAAAACAAACAAAACCAAAAAACAATGATTACTATTTATTTGTATGTGTGTGTACCCGAGTGTATGGATATGCACCACGTGCATGTGGGTGCCCAGAGAGGGAGGAGGCCATCAGATACCCTGGAACTGGAGTTTATAGGTAATTGTGAGACACTATAAGTGCTAGGAACTGAAGCTGGGTTCACTGGAAGAACAGCAAGTGCTCTTAAACACTGAGCCATCTCTCTAGCCCTGCCTTATTTACTTAAAAAAAAAATTATTTATTGTGTGTGTCTAACATGTGCATACTACAGCATGTGTGCGGAAGTTAGAGGACAACTTATGGGAGTCGATTATTTTCTTCCACCATGTGGGTTCCAGGGATCAAACTCAGGTCAAGCTTGGCCTCAAGCATCTTTATCTACTGAGCCATCCCAATGGCCCTCCACTTCATTTTTTGAGACAGGGTCTTTTATGGAACCTAGAGCTCACAGACTAACTAGACTGGCTGGCCAGTTAGCTCTGAGGATCTTCCTGTCCCTGCTCCCTCCAGCACTAGGGTTACAGATGCATGCTGCTTGGCTTGGTTTTTTTATGTAGGTGCTGGTGATCTGAACTCAAGTCCTCATGCTTGAATGAAAGAATGTCTGATGGATGTTAAGCAAACAGTCTACTAACTAAGCCACTTCTTCGCCCTCAAAGTACAGTTTTGTGGGGTTTTTGTTGTTTTTTTTAAGTAAAACTTTGGGTTTTAAATATTTATCTTGAAGTCCAAAAAACTAAGAACTGTTTAATACTGTTTTCTTTAGATCTGAAGTTTGGATTGCTATATACATCTGGGCCATCACCATAACCCCAGGTATCCAACCTGTTATGATCTATAAGTGTGTTGGGCTACAGGTGGTATATACCTACTTTGAACCCAGTTTAATTCTCTTTCAAGGGTAGTTTTGAGACAGGTCTCCTAGCCTCAGCTGGCCTGGAACTTACTATGTAGATCAGGCTGGCCTCAATCTCACAGAGATTCACCAGTCTCTGCCTCCAGAGGGATTAAAGGCATGTATCACCACACCTGGCTTCCCAGTTTAAGTTTTGGAGGTTGTGTCTTACATGTTAAGTAGAGCTCACCTACAATTCAGAAATGGGCTGAGGACTGATTAAGGCACCCAGAAGCCTAGCTCTGCTCTATAAGGCACAAGTCCTTGCATGGTGGGTTCCCCATGAAAGTGGGACAGCAGTCAGTATGGGCCTCAGCCTTCTACTATGGTGCTGCTGATTTCATGCTTGGCTTCAGATTATCGCCTATCTCCGTTGGGCTCTTCATCTTCCAAAGCTGTTCTGTTGGCTGTGAAAACACCACACCAGCCACCCTCTTCTCCCCAGAGGGAAGCTGGGAGAAGAAGTTGAAGATTGAGCAAAAGCAGCTGGTTAATGGGGAGGAATGAGCAAACTTTTGTGTGCTTGTCACAGCACAAGGGTCACTGAATACATCCCGAGGGACGGTCACACTCAGTTTCCTGGATTCTCCCAGGCAGCAAGAGGCCCAGGGGCTCAAAGAACTCGTTGTAAAATGCTAGAGTGGCCTGAGAATGGTGTGGAAGACGGACAGCCAGATGGGCACACCCCCAGCAGTACATTTAGTGTGCCCGGGCCCTTCCTGAGTTCATGGCTTTCTCACTTACGAGGAGACAGAAGGCTTATTCAGCAACAGGTTAGCAAGGACACAAAAGCTGCCAGTGGCTTTGGTGCCAGCTTTTGGGGCTCACTGCCACAGGGGCACGTGATTCAGTCAGAGCCCAGACACTTCTTGGCTGTTTGTACTCCACAAATAATAGCTCTATTCACTGGCCATGTATTACCTCATCTCTTTTCATGTACCCTTCTGGCTGGAAGGGAACTGGGGAAGGGCCACTTGGCTAAGGGGTCACTGCCTGGCCTAGGTGGGAGACAGAGGTGTGGACAGGAGAACTCTTACTCTGAACACATTCAAAGTCCAAACCAGCAATGTGTCCTTGCAGCTTGCTTCTCAGTAACCTAGTCCTCCCGCCCTTTCCTTCTTGATAATACCTCTGGTCAGAGACAAAGCTTTTTAAAAAGGCACGGGCAATATTCTGAGAGAAAGCAGGCAGTTTTCCCTTACTTTGGGCAAGCTGGGCTAGTTTCCAACATGCACCTCCTGAACTCTGTTTCTTACCCTCCCTCTCACACTGCAGAATGAAGGATCTTTCCTGGCCCAGCTTCACAAAGGAGGGGGTTGATCAGAATAGTTACCTTTCAGCTGGTTCCATGCATCCCACTTGGCCTTGCCTTTGAGATCCAACATCCCAGGTCGATCTGAAACAAGGGAGGGAAAGACAGGATTAAGATTTGCTACAAGTTCTACTGGGTAACTTTATCAACCCTCTTCTCAGGAAAGCCAAGATAGTTTTTAGTGTACTGAATCCCAGTGTCTTGCACAATGGGTTCTATCTTAAGAAACCCAGATGTACAGAGTAGTCCAAACTTCAGATCTAAAGAAAACAGTATTAAAATGTTCTTAGTGTTTTGAACTTCCAGATAAATATTTAAAACCTAAGGGTTTTACTAAAAACAACAACCCCCCCACCCCCAAAAACACCCAAACCAAAACAAAACAAAGCAAAACTGTACTTTGAGAGTGAGGGATGTGGTTTAGTTAGCAGACTGCTTGCTTAACACCTACAAAGCTCTGGGTTTGATTTTCAGTACTGATAAATTCTGAATGGTGGCCCCCAGACAGCTGTAATGCCAGCACTCAGGAAGTGGAGGCAGGAGCATCAGACATTCATTCATTCAAAGTCATCTTCAGTTCCATAGCCAGTTCTAGGCCACCCAGGGTTACACATACACACACACATACATACACACACACACACACACACACACACACACACACGAAGGAAAAGAAAAGAGCTAAGCTTGGTGGTAGTGCCGATACATGATATGCCAGACACTCCAGAAGCTCAGGCAGAAGAATCTTAAGTTCAAGGCCTGCCTGGCCTACAGTGTAAGTGAGTTCAAAGCCAGCCTGGGAAACTTGGTGAGGCCTTGTCTCAAAATTAGAAAAATATTAAATAATATTAAATAAAAAAGGCTGAGGATATGGCTCAATTGGAGTTCGCCTAGCAGGCAGGAAGCCCTGGGTTCAGTTCTCAGGACTGCATAAACTAGGTGGTGAATGATGGTCAATGTCTGTAATCCAGGACTAGGAAGGCGGAGGCAGGGGGATCAGATGTTCAAGATCATCCTTTAGCTATATAGCAAGTCGAAGGCCAGCCTGGACTGCACGAGACCCTGTCTCAAACAAACCTGACTGTACTGTAATCAAGTCAAAACATCCATTCCCATGGTTCATACTTCAAAAAGCTTTGAAGGGAAATTCTCTGCACCCTGTGCTCTTGGCCACTTGGTCTTTCCCTCCTGTGTTACTGTTTTGTGTTCTGGGTATCCTTGTCTGTGAACTGTCTTTTAATAGCTTGGCCCCATTTTCCTGCCTCATTGCTGGACTCCTTGTTGATGTGTAGGGGGTTTTCACTGAGGGCAAAGGTTGTCCAAGTTACACCATGACTGTATCTTTCCAGATCATGTGTATGGGGAAGCTCTCCCTCTCTTGGGACCTATTTCACTGCCAAGGGGGAGCAACTGTAGCATCTACAGTTTGGGGTACTATGTACAGGGATAAGTCCCCGAGGATTGCAGGATGCAATCTCTGGAACACCCACAAGAGATTGTTCTTGCAGAGGCACCTTTGGAATCCTAGAGCAACATGCTCTACCAGCCCATTCTTCAAAGATGGAAATTTGTATTTGCAACATTAAATTTACTGTGTGGGAGGGATGCATTCATGCTGTTGTGTACACGTGGATGTCGGAGGGCAACTTGCATGAATCCGTTCTCTCTTTCTACCCTGTGGGTCTCTGGGGTCGATTTTAGATAGTCATCTTGGTGGCAAGTGCCTTTACCCACTGAATCATCTTCTTGGCCCCTGCAAACATCCAGTTCAGAAAGCATGTGCCCCATATGGTTATTGACCTTTGAAACACATGGCTAGAGACTGAGCTTTTGACATTATTTAATTTTAACAATTTTCAGTTAAACGCAAATGTGGCTAGTCCTTGCTGTACTGAACAGGGAGGCCCTAAAGAAGTCCAACAGCTCCCTGACCAAGACAAGTCTACACACACTCACTCAAGGAAGTACCTGTAGTTTGGCTAAAGGCCAGGATCTGGGAAAATACTCTGTCAGAAAAGCACCTCAGTCTCTTTGCTCCCTCCGCACCTCAGCTCTCCTTTTCCTCGTGGGTGTTTGTAAACCCTCTAACGCAAGCCTTCCTTAACTAAATCCTGACAGGAACTGTAGTGCTTGACTTGGCATTACCCATGATCCTTAGTTTTGGGCAATCATCTCCTGCGACATTTGGCCAGTGCTAACCTACCTGCTTGGTCTGCAACCCTAACTCCAGTGGAATCAAGAGCCATGCCTTCCTTCCTCCTGGGTGGTTGAGGGGGGCATTTTCCTCTGTGTTGTCATGCGTCCTTAATGGAACACACTGTGCAGTTACCTCAGTATGCAAGCACATGGCAGGACTCAACTGCCTAAGGCAGTAAGAAAGACAATATTATAGACCATGGCAGTCCACAGCATAACTCCAAAATCTGCAGCAAGGGGCTGGGGAGAGAGATCAGTTGGTAAAGTGTTTGATTTGCCAAGTAAGTGAGAAGATTAGAGTTTGATTCCCAGATCCATGTTTTTAAAAAAGCCTATGTGGTGGCTTATGCTTATAATCCTAGTTCTGGGAAGGTGGAGATAGATGGATTGCTGGCCAGTCAGCCTAGCCGACTTGGTGAACCTAGGGCCAACAATAAATAAACAAAAACCAACTAACCAACCAGTCAACCAAAAAAACCAAACCAAACAAACAAAAAAAACCCCAGTGGGTGGTGCCTGTGGCAGGTCTTAAGACTGTCCACTGGCCTCCACATACACATGTACCTTCCTACACAAAAACTTCTGTACCAAGATTTTTTGGATACAGAAAAAAGAAGTCATCTGGCAGGGGCAGGCAGCCAGCAAAATCACTCTGACTTGCCTCAGGATGTGGCCCTGCTTCTCTATTAGGCTTGGGGAGACTGCCAAGTGCTCACTGACCCTGCCCATCTGGTGGAAGCAGTACTGCTCCATAAAGCTACTACTGAGATGACTGCTTAGAGCAAGCTTCTTCTGCTGGGGTCTTCACTTCCTTCACAGCAGATGCCAAGATAGTAAAATCCTCCTAAAACCAGGGCTGAATCCTGCTCTCTGGGTCACCGCGGGTCTTTGCAGATGAAATTCTCCCAGCTTAACATCCAGAAGCCAAAGAACTGTCACCATGCCCTGCCTCAACATGAAGGCCCCAGGCAGTTGGAGAACGGAAGTTCCCACAGACTTCCAACTAGGGCTGCTGAGCCACTCATTTGGCAGGAGCCTGCTCTGATGAGAACTGGGGCATACCTGTATTTACATCGCCCACGGTGGCTTGTTTGAAGTGGCTGTAGATGAACAACATCTCTTCATCAGTTGGCTGTGTCTTGAGGCGCTTCACCTCCTCAGCCGCTTTGTCAAACTCAGCCTGAGAGGAAGAGGAGAGGGATGAAGGATGCCTGTGAGTGGGAGAGGTCCAGGGAGGGATGGAAGGTAGAAAAGAGGCACTCCTCCAAAACTGTCTTTTCCTAACAAGCAAGCTAGAGAGACGCAGTAAAAAGTCATCTGTCCACTCATCCAATAGGCTTTCTCATTATAGCCCCGGGTCAAACGCTGGAAACACAGTGGTGAGCAGGGAGCCCAAGACTTGGCCCACAGAGCCCGTACACTCTTTGAAAATTGGTGCCCAACTGCCTGGCCATCACTGGCCCTGGTCCAATAGTGGCTGGGGTCCCACTGAAGCCCGACCTAGGATCAGCGGAGACATGGCGTGATCAAAAACAGTGTATCAGGGTTCAGGACACGAATGCAGTGGAGTCCAGGGTCAGCAGCTGCCTGGTCCCTTTGGCGTTGACCTCTATCCCAGTGCCCAGATTAGGAAGAGGCAGGTGGGAGGAGCCAGAGGTCCTCTCACAGAACTCAGTCTTGGACAGGGTCTCCAAGAGGGAAGGGAAAGGCCTCTGAGTCACCTCTCCTTACCGCATCTCTCCGGTACCGGGGTATATGCCAGGCCACCGTACTTACTCTCCCTGACCTCCAAGCTCCCCAGCTATCGCCTCCATGCACACCCCACCCCATCCTGCTGGGTCCTTCTAGGTTTAGGCGTCAATCTTCCCTGTTCTCCACCCCTGCCCCCCGCCCGCCACCGATCTCCCCAACTTTCTATCGAGGACCCAGTGCCTGCTTCAACCAGAAGCCAGCCTCACGGGAAACTCTCCAGCAGTTGCGGCGTGGGTGGCAGTTTCAGAAATCTGCAAAGGAAAAAGTTCCGCTCCCCAGGCTATGAGTTGGGCTAGGATCCCAGAGCAGCTGTGTGGCATCCGGGGTTAGAGACCCCGCGGGGTTCCTGCAGCAGACCATCCCCAAGCCCACTGCACCTTCGCAGCCTGGCCGGACACGCGCAGTACCTGAGACATGCTGGTGAGGTGACCAGGCTCCCAGTGAACGTGGAACAGGAACAGAACAGGAAAAGATCAAGTTCCAAAGAGCTCAGGCCAGCGCCTTTAAATGCACAGCCGCAGGGTTCCAACCCTACTCGGGCGAGCGTCGATAGCCAATCAAAAGTCCTCTCTGGTTTCGTGGGCGTGTCCAGCACGGCCCAACGCACAGGCCCGTCTGGACCTAAGAGGGGTTTATTACGCACGCGCGGGGAGGACCCGCGGGGCACGCCGGGAGAGCAGGTGGGGCACTATCGCGGGTAGCGGGATACTGGGTGGTGAGGGCTGTAGGTAAGGAGCTCGGTGGGTTCGGAGGTGGCGTGGGATGGGGTGCTGGGGCAGGAGAGTGGAAGCAAATATGGTTCTTCCCTTTAAATCTCATGCCAAATGGGCGGAGGCCTGAAGTCGCATCTCTCTGGTTTAGTAACATCTCAGACTGGAAGATGGGGTGTCTGCGACCCCTTGCAGGGCATCTAGGGAGAATCCCAGGTATACTGCGCCATGGTGCCCGGCTGGACGAAGTCTTTTCTTAACTTGTGGAACATTCTTTGGCCTGTGCTTGTTCTCCCTTGTTTTCAGTTTTGTCTGCACCCCTAACACGTGCATGGTATATTTACGGTGCAGTGCTCCATCGAATACTTTTTAAAGGCAGAGCGTGTGTCCTGTTTTACAGTTGCACGAGAAGGGGCGCAACGAGCCTCTGTGAATAACTTTTCGTCCTTAAATATTTATTGAACACTTGGTCAGCCAAGTACACTGGTCTAAGACCTTGGAGATGCAGCAGCTGACGAAACATAACCCCTGCAATCTTGGAGCTTCTTATATTGTGCTAATAGTTAATACAATAAATTATAGGTTTTTTTTTTTAAGGGCATAGAGAGTTGCAGATTTTAAATGGCGTGTGTGAGGGTGTGTGTGGGTGTGTTGGGGGTGCTGTTGGAACAAGCCCTATTAGTCAGGGAAGACGCATTCTAGCAGAGAGCAAGAGTAAACGCGTTACGGTGGAAATTGGGGTTCCTTTTGGGTTACTGGTCTCATTAAGCAAAAAAAAAAAAAAAAACTCAGTAGGAAGGTCGAGGATAATTTTATTAAAGTTTGGGAGAAAAGTACAGGCAAGCTGAAAATCCAAGAGGCTTCCAGGAGGAGGAGAGATAGAAACAGCTATGCCTTTTGTTTTGTTTTGTTGTTTGAGATGGGTAGCCCCAGCTGGCCTGCAGACCTTGACTAGGCTGGCCTGAGATCTGCCTCCTGGGTGCTAGGATTAAAGGTGTGCACCGCAGAGCTTGGCTAAAGCCATGTCTTTTAAGTTAGCCATGGAGTTCAGAGAAACAGTGAGGATGTCCAGGAAAAGTATACTAAGGAGTGCCAAGTGGAGGATCTGAGTTCAGAGGGCACCTGATTTGGGTCTCTTGTGTCCCAGGGCAAAAGACTGCACCAGGCACACATGAAATAGAAATAGCTTAACAATAAAGGGAAGGCACAGAGAATGACAGATTCAGTAGGAAGGGATGAGGCTGGAGAATTAAGAAAATGGTCAGCTGGGTAGATGGTGGCAGATTGACTGTTCTGGGGATGCAGGCAGTCATTCTGATTGAAATGGAAAGCCATCAGAGGATTTTGAGCAGAAATGATGGAGTGAGGTCCTGTCCTTCGGAGGCCTGGATTACAGATTGCCACCCCTTCTACCCTCTGCCCCTGGAACTCACCAAGATAGGCTGCCTGGCCAGCAAGCCCCAGGGATCCTCCTGTGTTTGTCTACCTCCCTTGTCTACCATGCCTGGCCTTTTTGCATTGCTTTGGGATATTGAATACAAGGTTCTCATGATTGCATGGCAAGCACTTTACTGGCTGAGCCATTTCCACAATGCTTAGAATTTACTTTTTAAAATAAACCAGTATATTTGGGGCAGGTCATATGATTTTTTTAAAATGTATCTACAAATCTAGGGAAGATCATTGTGCTCCATAATCCTGAGAAAGTGTAAGGTTCTCAGCTCAGTTTATGTCCACATGAGCAATTTTCACATACTGTAATTTCATTTTTTTTGCTGTCTGCTTTCTTCTATATGTAAGCTAGGGAGACTAGAAGGCCGTGCATTTTAGGCCTTCAACAAATGGTTGTTGAATGAATAAAGTACTTTCTCCCTGTGAAGAATTGCTCCTTTTTACTGGGCTTGGTAGCACACACCTGTGGTCCCAGCACTGTGTAGACTAAGGCAAGAAGGAGGATCACTGAGAGTTTTACTTTATAGTAAAATTTTGTTGCAAAAAAAAAAAAAAGAGGCTTGGTTTACATAGTGAGTTCCGGGTGGGATGGGGGCTACCGGCAGGAGACCTTGCCAAAAAAAAAGAAGCGGGGGGGTGAGGGGGGACTGGGGATTGGTAGATGGCTCCGTTGGTAAAGTGTCTTCCATGCAAGCATGAGGATTTGAGTTAGGATCCCCAGCCCTACCTGCATGTCCGGCACTGGAGAGGCAGAGATAGGCAGATTCCTGGAGCATGCTAGCTAGCCAGTCTAGCCTATCCGTGAATTATGTGTTCGTTGAAAGTCCCTGTCTCAAAAAATAAGGTGGAGATGGACAAAGTGTTGGTTGAACCAGTGTCAGCCTCTGGCCTGCACGTGCGGACATATGCACCCAAACACATAGGCATACACTTCCTGCACAGGGACAAAAAAACCCAAAATAAATCAAATTAGCTGTGAACTTGGAAACCAACTGAATTTGTTAGAATTGAGTGTGTGACCATGGATTGGAACAAAGCAGATGAACTCTGGCTTGAGTCCTGTGTAATCCCTTTGTAACGCTCCCAGCTTTGGGAGCAGAGGGCTAAGGGAGGATGGAGGAACATGACCAGCAAACTTGTCAGCCAGACCGACCCAGCCCTTCAATAGAAAGGCCATCATCATTGCTGCAGCTTGCCTTCACAGTCATAGGATATTTTGACTACTCACAGGATTCCCTTGCACTCAGCTTAAGCCAAATAGAGCAGATTTACAGTACCTCACATGAAATCCCTCCTCTGGAACAGGCTTCCTGTAATCAGAGCGCCATTGGTTACTCCATAACCACCATGCCACTATGCATCTTTCCAGGCAGGTCAGTATTGTTACATGCTGGGTCCAGTGTTGGGTAGGACCATTGATGCCTTTCTTCCCCAGCAGCCTACATGGAATCTTCTGGCACTGTATAAGGTAGCCAGCAGAGAGAGAGTGTGTTTCTTGGCCGGTTTAAAGTTGACTTCTCTGTGTCCTGTATTCACAGGCTCCCTTGCTCTCCACTTAAACCAGATGGCCAAAGTATATGCCCAGGTGAAAGTTGTTCTTGTCCAGTGGCAGTGAAGAGTGGTTTAAGATTAAGTTACTTGCTGTAAATAGAACTTCTAATTTCTAAAAGTAGCCTAATCATTAAGAAATGAACTGTTGTAAGAGAGCTTTCTTGGAAGGTAAGGGCCAGAGAGTTAACACCCTCCAATTTTCTTGGAATTTGACCTCTGGCCAGACTCCAGCTGTAGCAGGCACTTGGGAAGTACTTGTGGGATAGGATTGGGAAAGGGGCCAAGTCCTGGGCTCTGTGAAGCCTGAGGGAGGTCAGAGCCCAGAGGATGGCTATGAAGGCAGGCAGGTCTTTCCCACAGCTGCAGGGAGAGGAGGCTTGGCAGCTGGAGGTCTGACCCACGATCTTCCCCTTCGTGTTCTCTTCCTTGGGATGTTGAGCGAGCTGCATCAGGGCTGTGTGAGGAGAGTGAATGTGTGAGACACATCTGTGGTTTCATTTTCTCCCTCCCTCCTTCTGTACCTAGGCGGCATGAGGTGAATGGGAGGGCTGAGGCGAGACACCAAGACTCCAAGATGACTTGGGACTGGGAAACTATGGGGAAATGTCCTAGGCTAGCTGGGAGAAAGGGAAGGATCAGATGTTCAAGGTCATTCTTGGCTACATACCTCTTTTACTTAGTGTCTTTGTACATGTCTGTTTGTGTGCATGCATGCATATGTATGTGTAGAGGTCAGAGGACAATCTCAGCTGGTGTTTCTCAGGCACCATCTACCTTTTTGTGGTGGTTTTTAAATATTTTTATTTATTATTTTTATATGTATTAGAATATTGCCTGCATGTATGTAAGTGCACCTGTGCTGTGCAATGCCCTCAAAGGTCAGAAGAGGGCATTAGATCTCCTGGAACTGGAGTTAAGGATGGTTGTTAGCTGCCATGTGGGTACTGGGAATCGTGGGTACTGGGAATCAAACCCGGGACCTCTGCAAGAGCAGCCAGTGCTCTTAACTGCTGAGTCATCTCTCGGCCTTGTTTTCTTTTGAGACAGAGTCTGCCTCATCACCACCTGGCCTGGAACTTGCTGTGTATCATGTTGGCCTGAATCTCAAAGAGCTCCTGCTGCCTCTGCTCCCCAGTGCTGGGGTTAAAAGCTGTGCTGCCATGCCTGGCCATCCACCTTTTTATCATTTTAATTTTTAAAATCATTTTTCTGTATTAAAAATATTTTTATTTATGGAGGTGTACATGCGAGTGTATGCTGTGTGCGGGTGTCCATGGAAGGCTAGAAGAGGATGTCAGATCCCATGGAGCTGGAGTTACAGGCATTTGGGAGCCACTGGGAACCAAACTCAGGTCCTCTGGAAGAGCAGCAAGTGCTCTTAACTGCTGAGCCATCTCTCTAAACCCCAGACTTTCTTCTTTTCTCTCCACCTGTTGGTGTTTCTGATGTTGGAAATTTTCTCAACTCCATGTGTAAGGCCCAGGAAGTCCCAGGAAACTAACCTACCACCATGTCATACCTTAGGCTGTTGGGTCCCTAGTCTGCCTGACTTCTCTACCTTTAATCTTATGTTAAGAGCAAGTCTTAAGATTAAACCCTGAGCTCTCTTAACTTCTGAACCATGCTTCCAGCCCTGAAGCTTATTGTTTCCAGGCATGGTGGGGACACCTAAAATCCAAGCATTTGGGAGGATGAGACCAGAGTATCTCAACATTGAGGCTAGGCTGGGGTACATAGCAAGACTGTCTTAAAATGCAAAGCAACACAAAACACTCCAAAACAAACAAAAGCAACTAGCACTTTAAAAAGTTATTTCTAAAAGTACCTTGGATCCTGAATTTATAACTCCCGTGTTAATATTTTCTTTTGCTTTTTTTAAAAGATTATTTTTATCATTACATTTTATTTTATGTGCACGTATATGTGTGTGGACATACATGTGGAAGTCAGAATAACTTGCAGGAGTTGGTTCTCCCATCATGTGAGTCTTGGGGATCAAACTCAAGGCATTGGTCTTGGCAACAGATACCTTTACCTATGGAGCCATCTTGCCCACCCCCCTGTGTAAATCTTAAAGCCCAGTGAAGACTTGCTGAGCTTTCATCTTCTCCAGTGAAACTTTAGTAATGATGTGATTATTGGAAAGCTGGGTCACAAGGTGGAAGGTCACTGAGGCTTCTAGGACGTTCTTAAGAATCCTGGTGGTGAGCTGGGGACACTGCTCAGTGGGTAAAGCACTTGCAATACAAGGGTGAGGACCTGAGCTCCCGTACTGGAATCTGCCTAACAGGTGGATGCGGTAGTGTGCACCTGTAATCCTAGCACTCCTTCCTGGCAGAAGGGACAGGAGCCCTGGAAGCTCAGGGGCCAGCTAGCTTGATGTCCACAGCAACAAACAAGAGACCCTGTCTCAAATGGGTGGGAGGTAGGGACTGACACCCAAGATATCCTCTGATTTCTACTTGTGTGCCATGCATGCCTGTGCCTGCATACCACATACCTACACACACACACACAAACACGATACAAAAAAAACAAGAAAATGAAGAATCCAGGTGGTTAGCTACTAACTGGTTTGTTCACTGAACATGAGTTCAATAAGAATCCTGTTAAGATGCACATTTTGGTGTATTTCCCTATAGAAATAGTTTATTTTGCACAGCACCCCTCCTGCCAGGACCATTGCCAAAATAAAACATGGAGTTGGTTTCTCTAGCAGCACTTTCTGATCGCCCCAGTGAAACCAGCTGCTGAGAGTACATCAGATACGTCCCTTGTGCAGCAGTGCCAGCTCTGGACTGAAGTTGAGTGTTATGTATTTACCCTTGGCTCTGCTCAGTGAGAAGCCTTTAAGGTAACTCACCCATACTGTCCTCATTTTTGAAGTGTGTGTTGGGGGGATGACTGTCCTCACTTTGCTGGAATTTTGAGGATTACGGGTGAAGTGTCTGAACTTACGCTTGTGTGTGACTTTCGATGCTATCAGGAGTGTGACTTTCGATGCTCTCAGGAGTGTAACTTTCGATACTATCAGGTGTTTGACTTTTGATGGTATCAGGCGTGTAATTTCTTAACACAGAAGGCTGAAGTAGAGAATAACAAAAGCAAAGGTCAAACAGTTAGCTCCTGTACTTTCATGAATCCTAGAACCAAGTCTCTCTCTCTCTCTCTCTCTCTCTCTCTCTCTCTCGTTTTTTTGAGATAGGGTCTCATTATGTAACCCTGACTGGCCTAGAACTCACAGGAATCCACAGGGCCTCTCACACCGTCTGGAGTTCACCTTTTCTGCTAGATTGTTTGGTTAACAAGCTCTAGAGATCTTCATGTCTCCATTCACTCCAATGCTGGAGTTACAGGCTCTACTATACCTAGTTTTTATATGGGTGCTGGGGATCAAACCAACATCCTCATGCTTGTCCTGAAGTGTTTTACTCGCTGAGCATGTCACCTCAAATGGCAGCTCTTTCTTTTCCTTTTTCTTTTTACATTTTATTGTGTGAGTATGTGCACTTGCTCACACATGCTGCATGTATATGGCACAGTGCATATGTGGAGGTCAGAGAACACCTTATGGGAGTCAGTTCTTCTAAGATATGGATTGAACTCAGGTTCAAGTTTGGCAGCTTTAAGTCTGAGCCATCTTGGTGGCCCTCATGTGGTCTTTATTAACACTGTTATAATTAGTCAGTAACTACTTTGTTCTTTTTAGCATGGACTGATGGAATAAGAGATTACATAATTTTGAGGGAGAGAGATGGTAGTCTTATTTAAATAATTAGGTTACTTTAAAAAGATGGAAGATTTAGTTTAAACAAAGAAACTGCTATTCAGGGACTCAGAGGATGGCTGTTGAGAGGACCTGAGTTTCATTGTCCAGAAGGTATGTAATCACACCGTGTGTGTGTAATCACAACACGGTGTAGGTATAAACAGGCAGATCCCTGGGGATCTGTGGCCAGCCAGCCTAGCCTTCTTGACCTGTCCCAGAGGAGGTGGGCAGCAGTCCTGAGGATGACACTGAGGAGGTTCTCTGGCCTCTACAAATGTGCACACTTGTGCACACATGCATTAAAAACAATCCTGCTGTTCATGCCTCCTTTTCTGCTGCCTGTTCCCGGTCAAGAGCCCCTTTTACTTTTATCCTTCCAATTTGGCGTTTGTATCTGTTTCCTAGGCCTACAGGAACAAAGCATAACAGGCAGAGTGGCTTAAAACAGACAAACTAGGTCTCAGAGCTCTCCAGGTCTACGCTTGTGAAACAAGGTATCCACAGCGTTCCAGCTTATTTCTGTTCTGCGATAAAACACTGTAACCAAGAACAACCTAGAGGAGGAAAGGGTTTATTTCAGCTTACAGCCTAGTCCATCCTTGAGGGAAGTCAGGGCAGAAACTCAAGCATGAACTGAAGCAGAAATCATGGAAGAAAGCTGCTTATTGGCTCATTCACAGGCCCATGTTTAATTAGCATTTTTATACAACCCAGGACCACCTGACCAAGTAATAATGCTGCTCACCATGGCCTTGGCTGTCTTAAATTAACAGTCAAGATGATTCCCACAGGCCAGTCTGATCTGGGAAATTCCTCAATTGAGACTTCCTTCTCGGTTGACTCTAGGCTGTGTCAAGTTGACACTTAAGGCTAATTAGGACAAGCAATGTTGGGGCCTTCAAGGCCTCTGAGGAAGAATTTACTTTGTGCTTGTCTCCCAGCTTCTAGTGGCCTCCAGCATTTTGTTTATAGGCACATTATTTAAATTCTCTGTTTTGCTGGGTACAGTGGCTCATGCCTTTAACTCAGCACTCAGGAGGCAGAAGCAGGCTGAGTTCTGTGAGATCTAGGCCAGTCTGGCCTATGTAGTAAGTTCCAGGCCAGCTGGGGATACAGGGAGACCCTGTCTCAAAAACAATTTTTTTTTTTTCTGATTTCATGTAGTGTTTTCTACAAGTACCTTTTAATCTTGTTGGATTCGGGTCTCCCCATATCTTACTCAGCTCAGGTTGCTATGACAAAACACCAGAGGTAGGGAGACTTGCGATCAGTAGTGTCTTATCTCTCACAGGTCTGGGGGCTGTGATCACTGCACTGGCAGCTGGCATCTGGTGAGGACCAGCTTTCTGCTTCGTAGATGATACCTTCTAACTGTCCTCACGTGGCAGAGGGGCAAGTCAGGTCTCAGAGGTGTGTGTGATGTGTGTGTGTGTGTGTGTGTGTGTGTGTGTGTGTGTAGGCCTAAACTTGACGCTGTGTGTCTTCCTCTGTCATTTTCCACCTTAGTCGTTGAGTCAGAGTCTCCCAATTGAACTTGGTTGGCCTAGTCTTGTTAGCCATCTTGCTCCAGGGATCCCGTGTCCACCTTCTGAGCGCTGGATTTACAGGCAACCGCCATGCTGGTGCAGCATTCATGTGGATTCTAGGCGTCTGAAATCTGGTTCTTACTTTCCATGCCCTCTCCCTAGCTTCTTAGGCCTCTTTTACAAGGCTGTGATCTCATTCACAAGGCTCATGGCCTCATGACACAGCCACCTCCAAGAGGCCTCTCCTCTTGATCCCACCACATTGGCAGTCAAATTTCAGAATGCATTCCTCCCGCTGAGCCAAGGGACACACCCATTTCCATTATTGTATGCCTATAATCCCAGCACTTGGGAGACTGAGGCCCGAGGGTTGGGAATTCAAGGTTAGCCTGGGCTACATAGTGAGCCACTGTCTCCAATTCAAAAACAGACAAACAAAAACTCCAGCAGTGTGCCAGGCTTCCTTTTTGGTGGTGTAAGGCTAAGAATCAGCCTTGGTGGTCAAAGGGATTAGACATTCTGAAGCCACCTATGTAGTTCCAAGAAACTTGACTTGGTGTGTCCATTGGTTACTCTCCCTGTTTCTATGGCAGGGAAGAAGGGTTGTTGGGGCTCACATTTTGGGGCTTCAGTCCATCATGGCTGGGCAGGCAGTGGTAGGAGCGTTAAGGCGGCTGGTTACGTTGATCCACAGTCCGGAAGCAGAGAAAGATGATGCCAGTGCTCAGTCCAGGACCCCAGTCTGTAAAATAGTGCTGACCGCATTCAGGGTGGGTCTTCCCACCTCCATTAATACAGTCTTGAAAGTTTCTCACAGACATGCCCAGGGGTTTATTTCCTAGGTGATTCTAGATCCTGTCAAGTTAGCAATCAGTATTAACTACCCTCTAAACTGGTAGGGCAACCCCCAGATTTTGCTGACAGAGATGAGATCATAGCACCGTGGGGACTGACGAGACTGCTGCTTATGAGTCAGCAGCCTATGGCTCATCATTGGATATAATAGGTGCTTGGGACATCGAAGTTGGGTCAGTCCCTTAAATCCTGGCCACCCACTGGTGACAGATTGCAGGAAGTTTGTCCTGCTAGGGTTTCTCCAGCTGCAGCTTATCTAGATTGGGAGAGGCCCCGCTCGCACTGTGGATGGTCAGGACAAGCATCTGTACATACTGCAGTGTATCTGTCTGTGGAATCAACAGTGCATTGGATTGACATGGATGATCCTGTCCTCTGGAAAATGCCTTTGAGTTTTGAGTATCTTAAAAAAATGTTATATCAAAAATTTTTTTAAATTTTATATGTGTGTGTGTGTGTTTGTGCAAATGAGTATAGTGCCTGCAGAGGCCAGAGGATCACCAGGAGGTGGAGTTACACACAGTTGTGAGCTACTGATGTGGGTGCTAGGAACTGAACTTAGTCCTCTGAAAGAGAAGCAAGTACTTTAAACTGTGGATCCATCTTTCCAGCCCCTTAAGCATCATTTAAAAGCCCATATGTTAGAGGCATGGTCCCCAGATGGTGCTGTTGAGAAGTAGAACCCTTTGAGAAATGGGGCTTAGTGGGAAGTCTGGATCATTGGCAGGTATGACCTTTAAGGTGACTGATGTAGGTGACTACCACGTGTGTGCAATGCCCAAAGAGGCCAGAAGAGGGCTTTAGATCCCCTGAAACTGGAGTTATAGACAGTCCTCTTAACTGCTAAGCCATCTCTCCAGCCCCGCAAGCATTCTTAAATGTTAGACGTGTCTTTCTTAAAAGTTTCATGTCAATGGAAAGATGATCAAACTGAATAATGGTACTTTGGTTTATGGTATGCAATAAAACTAAAGAAAAAGGGAAAAACATTTTCAAATATTTAGTTTTTACATGATCCTAGTTCTTCTGTATGCTTAGTTTTATGTTATTTTTAGATTCTATAATTTTTATTACATTTATTTGTATATGTATGTTTGGGATTTGCACATGCCATAGCAGGTGTGGAAGTCAAGACAACTTCTAGTAGTCACTTTTTTACTTCCACCATGTGGGTACCACAGATTAAGCCCAGGTCCTCATGCCTGTGTGGCAAGTGCTTTACCAATAAGCCATCTCCCCTGCCCATCTTTCAGCTTTTATGCTGGCTCATCTGTGCTGGTTTTGTTGCTATGTTCAATATGTTTCTTGTGATCAAAATGCCTAAGAGAACAAATTCAAGGAAAAAAGTTTTATTTGGATTCACAGTTTAAGCAGTTCAGTGCACCATGGCAAGAAGAGTACAGCAGAATGGTTCAGATTATAGGGAATGGGAAGAAGTGAAGGGGATACAGGAAGAGGTTAGGGCAGACATACTCTTCAAGAACAAGCCCAGTGACCTACCTCCAACGAGGTCCCACCTGCTACCTTTCACTGCCTGTGCATTGTACTGTGGCCGAGACTGATCCTTTCCTTAGGTCAGAGTCCTCCTTATCTAATTGTCTCTGCCAACGCCATCATAGACATGCCCAGAGTTGTGCCTCAATAATCTTCTGGGTGTTTGGTAATCAAATTGACAACCCAGATTAGCCACCTGGCTGGTGAGATGGATCAGTGGGTTAAAGCATTTGCCACCAAGCCCGACAACTGGAGTTTGATTCCTGGGACCCATATGGTGGAAGGAGAGGACTGATTGTTGCAAGTTGTCCTCTGACTTCTAAATGCACAATGTGGTACCCCTCCCAATATAATAAAAATGTAAAGAAAACAGAAAATATAATAAAACTTATATTAATGATCCCTAAATCTAGAGGAAAACTAAGCATTTAGGGCAACATATATTTGAGTTTTTTGTTTGTAGTTGAGCTATACTTGTTAAAAACGTTCTACCTTTTCCATATAGCGAATACCATCTTTAAAATGAATGGTATATATGGAAAAGTTGACTTTTATAATTCTCAAATTGAGGGAATGGGTATAGCTTTATAAAATAGTTGAGGTTTTCAAAATAATTCCCTCTCATTGGGCATGGTGGAGCATGTCTTTAGTCTTAGCACTTGGGAAGCAGAGGCAGGCAGATATTGGTGAGACTGAGAGCAGCCTAGTCTGCAGAGTGAATTTCAGACCAGCTGGGACTGCAGGGAGACCCATTAAAAAAAAAAAAAATTCCCTCTAGGTGACTGTTCTAATTCCAGCCGTACATGCAAAACAGACCTGTACAATAGAATAGGATCCCAAGTATAAATGCCATGTGTCTATAGTCACCTAATATTGACAAAGGTGTCAAAAGCATACATTGGAAAAAAGATGGCCTCTTCAACAAATGGTGCTGGGAAAATTACATTCCTACTTGTAGAAGAATGAAACTAGATCTGTAGCCCTCACCTGCTTACAAAATGAATCAAAGACTTTAATGTAAGACCTGGAACATTGGAATTACCAGAGGAAATCACAGGAAAAATACTTACAGATACAGGGGGCTGGAGGGATGGCTCAGCAGTTACAGAGTACACGCTACTCATATAGAAGATACAAATTCACTTCCAAGTACTCACATGGCTTACAGCTGCCCCAATTCCAGCTCCAAGTGATCTAACACTCTTGTCTAGCTTCCAAGGACACTTGCACTCTCATGTGCACACATCCATATACAAGCACACACACACCATACCTAAAAATAAATCTTAAAGTTATAGGCATAAACAAGGACTTTCTGAAATGGTCTCCAGTAGTACAGGAAACAGTCCCAAGAATTGATATGTGGTATTACATGAAATTCTTCACAGCAAGGAAACTCATAGGCTATAGAATGGGAAAAAAATCTTTACCAACTATACACGAGGGAGGGATTGCCATCTAAAATATATGAAGAACCTCAAAAACTAAACACTGAAAAAAAATCATCCAATTAATAAATGGATTAAAGAACTGAAAAGTGAGTACTCAAAAGAAGAAATCCATGGCCAATAAATATTAGAGGGAATGTGCAACCTCCTTAGCCATTAGGAAAACATAAATCAAAGCTACACTGAGATTCCTTTTCAAGGGGCTGGCAAGATGACTCAGCAGGTTAAGGCATGTGCTACCAAACCTAACAGCAGGAGTTTGAGAGAACCACCATCCCATCTCACCCCAGTCAAAATGGCCGCCATCAAGAAGATAAAGGACGATGATGGTGAGGATGTGGGGAAAGAGAAGCCCTTACTCATGTTAGTAGGAGTGGAAATCAGTGTGGAGGGTTCTCCAGGGTCTGAAAATAGATGGTTCTTGAATGTACACTTAAAGGGCTCCAAATCAACACAGCACAGAGACGCCTGCCCACCCATGTCTGCACTGCACTGTTCACAGAAGCTAGGAAATGGAACTAGGGTAGACACCTATCAGTAGATGAATGTATAGGGAAAATGTAGTTCGTGGAGTTTTAGTCAACTGTAATGAACCATAATGAAATTATGACAGTTGCAGGAAAATGGATGGAACTGAAGATGATTGCGTTAAGTAAAATATGTCAGACTCACAAATTCAAATGATGTATATTTTCTCTGATATGCTGACTCCAAAGTTTGTGTGTGTGTGTAATGAAAATAGAAAGGGGACCATGAAAGGAGGAGAAGTGATCTTGAGGGAAGAAGAACCAGTAATGAACTACTCTTGACATGAAAAAATTTGGGGGGTGGTGAGAGAAAGGGGATGGGGAGGACAGAGGGGAAGATGAATTAGAAGACTATGACATGTACATATGAGAATGCTGTTATGATATCCATCGCTTTGCATGCCAACTTAAAGTCTAAAAATAAAATAAGGAAGCTTAAACTGTTGCTACTTCTTAGACACTGCCCATTGCATGAAGGAAGGTCAGACCAGGCACTTTCTTGCCAGTAGTTAGAAGTCTTCTCTGACTTGTCTTTCCCTCAATGCTTTCATACTCTTAAAACTTCTGAGTTATATTTTTTTCCTTTTAAGAAATTATACAGAGTAATGTATTCCATGATGATATTTCCTTTTCTTTAAGCTATCTTATTTATTATTTTTATGTGTGTGAGTATATTGCCTGCATGTATGTAAGTGTACCTGTATCGTGCAATGCCCTTAGAGGTCAGAAGAGGATGGATTCCCTAGAACTGGAGCTACAGATGGTTGTTAGCTGCCATGTAGGTGCTGGGAATTGAACCTGGGTCCTGTGCTCCCATGATTATATTTTCATATGCATATATAATGTACTTTGATTATATTAACTCCAGTAAACGTGGGCATGTAGATATCTCTATTAATATGGTGACTTTGATTCTTTGATGCTGTTACCTAGTAGTGGGAGAGTTGGATCATATGGTAATTTTACTTTTAGTTTTTTGGGGACCCTCTATTCTGACTTCTACTATGGCTAAACTCTTAAGGGTTCCTTCCCCACATTCTCACCAGCATTTGTGTGTGTGTGGTGAGATGAAATCTCAATGTACTTTTGCTGTATATTTCCCTCGTGGCAAAAGATAACAGACATTTTTTCATGTATTAATTAATTACATGCATACATTAATTAATACAGTCACATGTACCTCTGTCTTTGAGGAGTGTTTAATTTATTTGCCCATGAATTGACTGGATTATTTATTCTGATATTTCCTTTTTTGAGTCTTTATGTCAGATGAATAGCTGACAGAGATTTTTGCCTCATTCTGTACTTTTGGTTCTGTCATCTTAGAAAGAGGTTTGGTATTAGAAGGCAGTGCCAGGTGTGCTGGTGTGGACTTGTAGTCCTGCTGCCTGGGAAGCTGCCCAGGAAGCTGAGGTAGAGCATCACTGCAGTTCAAGACCAGCTCGGCCAGTGTAGCAAGACCATGTCTCAAAAATCAAGGCAAAACAAATTCTAAAATATCGATATTTTATTTTGTTAAGACAAGCAATCCGAAGTTGTTTTCAGATTCTGTGTTCACACATTCACATACTCATCTTTACTGATTACCAACAGAAAAACGATGTTCAAAGAGCTTTCTCAGTCAGATAAGAGTAGGTGCAAGGCAACAAAAAGTTTTAAACATGAAGAGCTCATGTGCCCAGCTTAGGCCAGACAGGGTGATATTTTGTCTTCTTACTTTATCTTCTTATTTCAACTTCTGTGCTAAACAGGCCAGTTTATAGTGTGCGCATGTGTGTGTGTGTGTGTGTGTGTGTGTGTGCGCAAGTGCACACAGGTATGAAGACAACCTTAAAAGTTATTCCTCAGCTGCTCTCCACCTTTGCTTGAGACTGGGTCTCTTATTAGTCTGGGACTTTGCCAAGTAGGCCAGGTTTCCAGGAATCCACCTGGGATTGAACTCAGGTCATCAACTTGGTGGCAAGTGCCTTTACCCACTGACCCCTGTGTTGGCTATTTAATGTGCTACAGAGTCAAGTGCTTTACCAACCCTGCTTTCTCCACAGCCCCATCTTTTGCTTCTCTGTTTTAAATTTAAAAAATATATTATATTGGAGGGGAGCATGTGCCATGGTATGCATGTGGAGGATGGAAGTAGCTTTGTGGAGTCAGTTCTTCCACCTTTACGGAGATCATCATGCTTTCAAGACAACTGCTTCTACCCACTGCACCGTCTTTGCTGCCCCATCTTTTGCTTTTTGTGGGTGCTTTTCCCATATATAATGCCCCAGATGTAGACTTGAAGCACAGTTGAGTGTTCCTAAGTGTAAGCAGACTGTAGTGCGCCTTGCAGAGAAAACAGGAGGGCTAGGCGGCTTCATCCACATGGTTACAGTGTTGTGATCTGTGCTAACTAATCAACAGTGTAACAGTGTCTACTAACAGAAACATACATGATAAGAGTTTATATCTTGATGATCTCTTGACAAAACTGTTGGACCCAGAAGCTCCCAGGAACCTAGCCTCATAAATTCTTTTACAAATGGTTCTGGATTTACTAATTCACCATTGACTGCCAGCTTCATAGAACAGAACTGTCATGAGGAGCCAGAATTGACTGTAGTTATATGTTTTTCTTGAGCTGATAGAGATCAGTATGAAGCCCACAGCCAAGTGTGATGTGAGCATGTTTGTTTCATGTTTATGGGCATGCTGGGCTCCAAGGTTTTACCTGTAGTTCCGGTTTCTGGCCTCGGGAGCCAGCCTCCCTGGGTTTCTGGCTCCTGGGCTGGCAATGCCACCAGGGGAGAAGAGCTAGCTTGGGAAGTTGCACAGTCCCTGATTTCCTTGGTTCCAGAATTTCTACCACAGTCTCAGAGAACCAGAGGCTGGAAGACCATATCAGCTCTGGGGGACCTAAACTCCGAGCTGTGCTGAAGCATGGGTCATTGCGACTCAGTTCCCAGGTAGGACCCTGGAGGGGTCGCTGAGTGCTGGTGTGCGGGAACGTGACCAGTGTGGCACTGGGAGCTCCAGAAGGCACCATCCAGGACAGGTTTTGTCAGTGGGGTGATTTAAGACCTTCCTAGCCCTGGGCACTCTCACTTTTCCAAGCCCTGCCCTATGGCCTGTGCATAGGGTATGGCACTGCGTCTTACATTAAATCAACTGCCTGTAATATGGAGAGATGTAAATTACTGCCAGATGTCATATCCTATAGATATTTAAATATTAATAGATATTTAAATATTAATTGTGGTCTTAAAAAATTTCATATTTGCAAATAAGTCTTTCTTTCAGTCTTCCTTCCTTCCCCCCTTTCCTTCTTTCTTTCCCTTCTTCCTTCTTGGCCTTCCTTCCTTCCCTCACCCCTTCTTCCTTTCTCTTCCCCTCCCTTCCTGCCTTCTTTTGAGGCATGAGGGCACTGTGGTACCGAGCTCCACTATCCACTCCCGGCCCTCAGACCTTTCCTGGTCTTAGGCCTTTAGTGGACAACCGCTTGGCTAGAGTGGCCTTAGAACAGGGAGGGTCCGGGTTGTCCTCTGCCCTGCATATTGTGCTGCATTCACGAAGCCTCTAACATACCTCATGCAACCCGAGTTGCTGGTCTAGTAGAAAGAAACCATCTTGTGCACTTTCCTTCAAGGAGCCAGTGAGGCAAATTCCCTCAACAGGGGCCTTCCATGTGGTGGTAGAGACAGGGTTAGAGCCCAGCCTGGGGAAGCAGAGCTGCCTTGAAGGTGTCCCACAGAGGGCAGTGTCTGGCCTGAGTCTTGAAGGGTGCTGCCATTGAAGCTAAAGAGATGAAGCTAAAGAGCTAAAGGTGGAAGTGGGAAATTCATCTTCGTTATTGCAACTGGAGGGATGTGTGTGAAAATGGTGATGGTGATGAATGGCACAGGAGAGTCAGGGCAGGGGCTGGGGAAAGACCTCAGTGCCATTGAAGACAAGTTTGGACTCCTTCCAGGCACGTGACCTACTTCTGGTGCCCTAACTGCTGAGTGCTATTTGGGTTCATTTGCTGTGGCTCTGCTCCTGAAGGCCAGGCATGAGCTCTGCTACTGAGCTGCAGCTACAGATGAGGTCCCACCTTTCAAATGTCCCACCGTCCTTTCACACCACCACACTCAGGGACCAAGTTTCCAAAACACGGCCTCAAGAGAAACAACCCACACCTGAACCACAGCAGTCTCTATGCTCTATGTATGCTTACCGCTCAAGGACATGCAGTTATTTTTCTTTGTGTGTGTATGTTCATGTGTGTGAGTGCAGATGCACACATGCGGTGATGTGGGGGGGGGGTCAGAGAAAATTTATCTTATTTTTAATTGTGTGTGTATGTGTGTCTGTGCGTGTGTACATTGATGCCTGAAGCGGGCATTGGATCCCCTGGAGCTGAAGTTACAGGTGGTTGTGAGCTATCCATCATGGGTTCATGGGTGCTAGGAATACTTTTAACCACTGAGCCATCTTTCCAGCCCCTTCCATGAGACAGAGTTCCCTGTTGTTCCCCTCTATGTACACCAGACTCTCTACCCTACAAGCTTCTGAGAATTCTTATTTCTACTTCATACACCTCTCACCCAGTTTCCCCCAGTGTACCCAGCTTGAATGTAGTCCACGATCATAGCCAGAGAACTGAACAAGGCACAATGCATGGTATCAGTTCAGATTTCACTAGTTTTATGTCAGTTCTGTTTGTATGTCTAGATACACCAGCATGTTAGCAGTTTTATTACATGCTATGCAGTTATTACATGTTATGCAGTTTATTATAATGTTATACAGTTTTATTACATACATAGGCAAGTGTGAATAGCATTGCAGTCAAGAACTGGAACATGGGATGGTGAGATAGCTCTGTGGGTAAACCTGCTGCAGGGAGCCACATGGTGAAAACACAGAACTGACTCGTGCAAGTTGTCCTCAGACCTCTACATGTGTGCCATGGCAAGTGTGCACCCACACACATACACACAATAAATATATAAATCTAAAAAGAATGAGAACATGGGCTAGAGAGACAGCATAGTTCCTAGAGCACTTGCCTTACAGTGCAGGCATAACCACCTAACTTAGGATCCCCAGAACACACATTAAAAAGCCAGGAGTGGGTGTGTGTGCAGACAGGCAGGGGAAGCTCACTAGCCAGCTAGTGCAGTCTGTGTGGTGACGTCCCAGGGCAATGAAAGACTCTGTCTCAAAAACTGGAAAGTGCCTGAGGAACGATATCTGAGGTTGCCCTGTGATATATACACTTAGCACAACCAGAACATTAAAGGCTAGAGAAAAAGTAAAAAGTAACCCAGTGGTAGAATGCTTGCCTAGGATATGCCAGGTTCTCGATTAAGCTCCAGCGCATGAAAGAGATCTAGAATAGTCTATCACAAGATACCTTTGCTCCCATTTTACAGCCACCTCTCCTTGCTTAGCCTGGTGGCACTAATCTGTTTGTTATTTCTGTAGTTTTGTTTTAAGAAAGATGTGCTGGATAGCTTCAGTTGTCAGCTTAACACACTGGGAAAGGAGCCTCAACAGGGAAGTTTCCTGTATTGATTGGATTGTGGTCATGTCTGTGAGGCATGTTCTTGATTATTGAGTGATATGGGACAACCACTGTGGGTAGGGCCACCCCTGGGCAGGTGGGCCTGGGTAGTGTAAGAAAGCAGGTGAGCACAGGCCAGAGGGGTAAGCAGCATTCCTCCATGTCCTGTACTTCAGCTTCTGCCTCCGGGATCCTGTCCTGAGTTCCTGCCTGACTTTCCTTAGTGATGAACTGTGACCTGGGAGATGTAAGATGAAATAAATCCTTTATTCCCCAAGTTGATTTTGGTCAGTGATTTTATCACAGCATTAGAAAGTAATTAGGTCAGACATCAAAAGTAATTATCTGGTATGTAAATTGTTGTGACTGGCTTTTTTCCCCCACTCAGCCTAAGTCCTTTGGGATCTATCCAAATATTTGGCACTTTGATGAATGGCTTATTCCTTGCTGAGTGAGGCGGTGCACACTTGCCATCTCAGCACTTTGGAGACCATGGCCAGCCTAGTCTCTTAAGTGGTGTCCTGTCTCAGAAAACAAAAAACAAAAGCAAACAAAAACCAAACTTTATTCCTTTTTATTACTAGATATTACTAACCAGTTATGTGTTGAAGGACATTTGGGTTGTTTTTAGTTGGAATCATCACAGATGGATATGCTATGAGTATTCATAGTTTGTTTTGGTGCTACACAAGTGTGCTGTTTAGTGTTTATCATCGACTTGAATTCATTTAGAGTCACCAGGAAAACATATCTTTATGTGTGTCTATGAACGTGTTAACTGAAGTGGTCTGACCCACCCCGAATGTAGGTGGCTCCATTCCGTGGACTGGGGTTGAGGGCTGAATAAAAAGCAGAAAGCGAGCTGAGCACCAGCACTCATTTCTCTGCTTCCTGACTGGATACAATGTGATCATCCACCTCACTCGCCACCATGGTAGGGACATGATGGACTGCAGCCTCAAAGTGTGAGCCATAATAAACCCTTTCTTCCTTAAGTTGCTTTTGTCAGGTATTTTATCATAACAGGAAAAATAACCAGTACAATAAGTTTCATTTCTCTAGTATAAATGCTGAAGAATGTAACTGCTGGGTTATGTGACGAACATTCTTAGTTCTGTAAGAAGCTGTTGTATTCTTTTCCAGAGCAGTTGTACCAGGAGTGAATGAGACACATAGTCTGTCCAACATTTGTAATCGCCCCTTTTATTTTAGCTATTCTGATAGTCTTGTAAATAATGGCTTTTATTTTACTCCATTTTATTTAAGATTTGTTTTATTGTTTTTATTTATGTGGATATATGTGTGCTGGATAGCTTTAGTTGTCGACTCAACACACCTGGGTTGAGGGAGCCTCAGTTGGGGAATTGACTCCATGGGACTGGCCTGTGGCCATGTCTGTTGGGCATCTTCTTGATTGTTGAATGTGGAAGGGCCTAGCCCACTGTGGGAGTGCCATCCCTGGGCAGGTTGTTGTATAAGAAAGCAGGCTGAATATGGACCAGGGGAGCAAGCCAGTAAGCATTGTTCCTCCACAGTCTATGCTTCAGCTCCTGTCTCCAGGTTCCTGCCCTGAGTTCCTACCTTGGGGTCCCTCAGCAATTGACTGTGACCTGGGAAATGTAAGCCAAATAAACCCTTTCCTTCCCAAGTTGGTATTGGTTAGAGTGTTTTGTCATAGCAATTGAAAGCAAACTAGGACAGTGTGTGTCTGGGTGTGTTTATGAACCTGTGTGTGTGCCCATGGACACCAGAAGGGACACTGGATCCCCTGGACTTGGAATAACAGGTGGTTGTGAGCTACCCCAAATGGGTGCTGGGAACCGAACTTGGGGTCCTCTGTAAGAGCAGTAAACATTCTTAACTGCTAAACCATCCCTCCGGCCCCTGAGTTTTAGATTCTATCATTTTTTCAGTGTTTGTAGCTAGGATTCTTCTATAAGGAAGAATTTTTCTTCTTTGGATGTTTGAGAACACTGCAACAGCATTGTTTCTGTACAAGAAAGGAAGGACAAAAAATGTGATTTTCTTATTTCTGCGTTCCCATAACATAAGCCAGTTTTCAGAAAAAAATGCCAATATAAAAGAAAAAAATAAATCCAAATCTTGTTAGTTTTCAGAATAGTTAGTTAACTTTAAAAAAGAAGGCAGCATTACTGGTGCCCGGAAACGTGGCTTAGCACAACAGAGTACTTGCTGTGCTTTCCGCGGACCCCAAGTTTGGCTCCTAGCACCCTCACAGGTCAGCTTACAGCCAGTTGTAACTCCAGCAGATCCAAAGCCCTCCTCTAGACTGCAGGCATTGCACTCATATGCACATGCCTATACACGTGAGAAAACTTAAGTAAAATTAAAAAGTATTACTATTAATTAATAGATTTTAAAATATTTAGTGTGATTTTTCTTAATCATGCTAAAGTATCAGAAGATATAGTCCCATATAAAAGGGTAGTCAAATTTAAACTTTGTGTGTGTGTTTTTATGTGGGGGTGTACATGTTTATGTTGATGTCTGTAAATTTGGTATTGTACACGTGTGTACATGTTTATGCATGCTTGTGCACATGGGTAGACCTTTGTTTGGAGGCCAGTGGTCAACATCAGGTGTCTTCCTCAGTCTTTGTCTACCTTATTTTTAGAAATATTTTTATTTATTATTTTATGTGTAATAAATGTATTGTCTGCATGTGGGAAGGTGTGCCTGTGTTATGCAATGCCCAAGGAGGTCAGAAGAGGATGTCAGATCCCCTGGAACTGGAACTACAGATGTTTGTTAGCTGGCATGTGAGTGCTGGGAATCAAATTCAGATCCTCTGCAAGAGCAGACAGTACTCTCAACTGCCGAGCCATCTCTCCAGCCCCCTACCTTATTTTTTAAGATGGGGATCTCTCATTGAACCAATTGGCTAGGCTGGCTGGCCAGCAAGCCCCAGAGAGATTTGCTCGTCTCCCCTGCACTGGGATCCAAACTCAGGTCTTCTTGCTTGTATTGCAAACACTTTATCAACGGAACCATCTCCTTGGCCCCTAAATTAAATTTTTTTTATAGATTTCCCCTCTCACCTCCAGAAATTCTGTGCCATTTTATGTTCTTATCAGTAACATATAAAAATATAGGTTCTCCATATTTTTGTCAACACTGATTAGGCCTTAACAATTTTTTTTCATTTCACAAATTTAATGGCAAAATTGCTTTCTTATTGTTTCTACTGCAGTTCTTTAGTTAGAATATCTTCACATTTAGAGAAGGCAATGTGTGGTGGCACACACCTGTTATTCCAACCCTTAGGAGGTAAGAGGCAGGATGATCAAGGAGTTCAAGGTCATCCTCAGCTATATAGTGAGTTAGAGACCAGACTGGGCTACATGCGACCCTGTGGACAACTTAGGCATATTTAGACAATTGCCTGTTAATGACCACTACTAAATTTCTATTAGGTATCGATCTTTTGTTACATTTTCCATTGTTATACCTACTTTTTTCTTAATGGTTCCTGCTTCCTATTTGCTTGGAGCCTTTCCTAGCTTAAGATTATAAAAGTATGCACCTGTTTTTGTGGTACAAAGATATGAGTGTAGTTTAAATATTTCTTATTTTGTATAAGGAATGGGGTAAGAAATCAGTATTACTTTTGTCCAGATGCCTGACCAGTTTTCTAAACGCCAGTTTATTAAGTAAATTTTCTTTCTCATTAGCTTTGCTAGCAAATTGAAGTCCATGTACTCATTAAGAAAGAGTCTCAGTAAATCAATTGCCAGTTCTTAGGGCAAAGAAAAAAAAGACTCATCTAGAATGTCAAGGCCAGGGCTGTAGCTTACTTGTGAAGGTTCTTGCCTACCACACACAAAGCCCTGGGTTCCATTGCCAGCATAACCCAAGTATGGTGCACACCTGTAATCCCAGCACTCAAGAGGTAGAGACAGGAGGATCAGAGTTCCAGATCATTCTTGGCTACACAGGGAATTCAAGGCCAGTCATGAGCTAAGAGGGACTCTGTCTCAATCAAACCTACAGCACAAAAGAAAACAAAATCACAGTTCCAGAAAAGTCAAGAATAGAGTGGTTTAACACTCTAAAATAACCATCTTACCTCAGTACAAGCTCAAGCACAAGCGAGGGGAAAGGAGTTGGGCTTAAGCTAGGAAAGAATTGGTGACAGACTTCTGGATGCCTCTCTGTGGATTGGAAGAGAACCAGGTTGTGAAACTCAGTGGTGGTGGTCTGTTCATCACAGTGCCTCAGAAATGCTAAAAAAATATCTTGGTTACTTTTACCTTGGCATCTTGGCTTTGAGGGGGCTGAGAAAGATTGAAGTTTCAATAGTCTTCTTCCATTGACTATGAACAAAGGTCACATAAGTAACTGACATGTAGAGCAGTAGCAAAGGGACAGACTCAACACCAAGGCAGAGGTGTCCGGTTCTGTCACTCTGCATAGAATACTTGCATGGGCCCAAGTAAAGTCAGGACTTTGGACAAATGGGCCTTCAAGTCTCAGAAAAGTACCCTTGTTGACCATCATCATGATGACAAATTGTCTAGTCTAGCTAGCAGTTTGGCCCAGCAGTCTCTCTTCCACCTCCTGAGCACTGGGATTACAGAAGGGGTGCCATGCTGCCTGGCAGTAATATCAGTAAGATTAAACTCAGGTCCTTACGTTTGTACAGCCAGGGTTTACCCTGAGTCATCAACCCCAGTTCTGGTACTGCTTCTATAACAAGATCTCATTCTCAGTAGATGCTCTTTATTAAATGCTTCAGTATATTGACAAATTTTAGTTTGTAGACGTTTGCTGAACATCCATTGTTTGATAGATTGTAGGATCACATTTTTCTGAGGAGAATTATAATGCTGTAATAGTCAATATTGGAATTATCAAAAGATTTATTAGACTTATTAGCTATGAGACAAGATTATAAGGTGAATCCTTACTGTATATTGGAGGAAAATATATTTTCAGGTTTTATTGAAGTCATTTAATTATAACTAATATACTAATTATAAATTATTTGATGCATTCCAACAGCAGATTCCTTGGCTTTCCATGCTTAATGTGCTATTTATGTTCTGGAACTAGTAAACTAGTTGGACAAAGCTCTTCATATGTGTTATGAAATATTTCAGACAGACTAAAAGACACAAAAATAACATAGTATCCGTATATTTAACATCTTGCCTAAGGCATAGAATGTTGCCACTATAATTGATGCCCAAGAAATAACTTTTATTTATTCACTTTGATTTTATTTTAGTTTTTATGTGTGTGTGTGTGTGTGTGTGTGTCTGTGTGTGTGTGTGTGTGTGTGTGTGTGATGTATGTGTATGTATGTTGGGTATACTTAGCCAGTTCTGGCTAGTCTAGGCTGCTTGCCCTAGAATCTCCTTTCTCTGCCTCCTATATATGAGATTCTAGGAGGCTACCACACCTGCCTGGCTTTTACATGCATGCTGGGGAACTGAACTCCTGATTCCTCATGGTTTCATAGAACCTTATGTACTCTACTCATGTGTCTTACCACAGGTATTTCTCCACATGGCTGCTGAGGAAGTGACCATCACAGTTCGCCTCATCCGTTCATTTGAGCATCGCAATTTTAAACCTGTTGTGTACCATGGAATTAATTTGGACCAAACTGTGAAGGAATTTATAGTATTTCTAAAACAAGGTATGAGACATCAGAGTTACTTTATCTCATTTGTGTTTTGAAAAGGAAAAGGAACTGACTATGATGTTAATAATAATCTTTAAAAAATATAAAATTAGGCTGGGCCTAGTGGCACGTACTTGTAAGTAATTCCAGCACTTGGGATATAGAACTAGGACAATTATGATTTCAAAGTCACCCTTGGCTGTCTAGCAAGTTCCAGGTCCGCCTGGGCTCCATAGCCATATTTTATTTCAAAAAACGAAACCAAGAAAAACATCAGAGCAGCCCCTCCATAATCCAGAAGTAAGGCGAGTGTCTGTTCTGGGCCTTGTCATCAGCTTGCCCGAAAGTTTGTCAGTGACTGGCGTGAATATGCTTTCCAGGACTTATTACCATCATGTTTAACTTAAAAAAACATTAAGATCTGGGGCTGGGGAGTTGACTCAGTAGATAAAGTACTTGTTGCACAAGCATGAGGACATGAGTTTGATTCCCCAGAACTCATATAGTAAATAAAGCCAAGCATAGTGGTGTGGCCATGTGGTGGTTTGAATGAGAATGTCCCCCATAAACCCTAAGTATTGGGACATTTTGTCCCCAGTGGGTGGCGCTGCTTTGGGAGGCCTTAGAAGGTGTGGCCGTGCTGGAGGAAGCACGTCCCTGGGAGAGTTCTTAGGCCTTGAGGGATCCTCAGTTGCTCTCTGTTTCCTGTGCCTGCTTGAAGATGTGAGTACTTAGCTTCTGGGTCTACTCTATAGGCCACCCCTGTCACCATGCCTCCCCATGTGATGGACTCTTGTCCCTTTGGAATCTTAAGTGAAATAAACTTTTCCTTTTATAAGTTCCTTTGGTCAGTGTTTCTCTCGTAGCAACAGAGAAGATACTAACACAGGCAGCAGGTAGTAGAAGTCAGGGTGCTGTTGTCAGACCCTGGTCATGGAGAGGATGCGATCTTTAAATTTTTACATTTGTTGTGTGCGTGTGCACATGCCACAGCTCTCATGTAGAGGTCGGAGGACAACTTGTAGGAGTGAGTTCTCTTCTTCCACCATGAAGTTCCCGAGGATGGAACACAGGACACCAGGCACAGTGGCAAGCACCTTTACCACAGAGCCATCTGGCCCACCAAGAAATGATGCTAGTTTATGACTCTAAGTTTACATAGGCAGGAATGTGGTCTTCATTTTGAGAGGTCCTTGTTGGGTTTCTCATCTCTGTTTTTCATTATTGAAGAATCCCACTTCGCCTTTGGCAAATCATCTAGCTTAAGTACCCATTTGAAAAATGTTTAGAAGAGATTTATTTATTATGTGTATGCATATGTGCCTGTATGAGTTTATGTGCACCACATGCATTCAGATGCCTAAAGTCAGAGGCATGGGATCCCCTGGAACTGGAGTTACAAATGGTTGTGAGCCACTTAATGTGGGTGCTGGAACTGAACCTGGATCATCTGTAAGAACAGCAAGTGCTCTTAACTATGGGGCCATCTCTCCAGGCCCTAGTTTTTATTCCTCTAAGTGAAGTATGATTTATGTATAGTACAGTGTACAGCTTTTACTGCATAGTCCCATGGATTGAAAATGTGTCATTAGGATTCTTTTTTACTATTTATTTTTCTTTTTCCAGCCATGCGTGTCTGTGTGACTGTGGTGTAGATGTGTGTGCATGCATGTTTTGCATGTGTGTGGGCACATGAGTATGTGTACATATGCACGTGGAGGCCAAAGGTTGATGTCAGGAATTATCCTTGATTACTCTTCTGCCTTACTCAGGGTGGGGGCTCAATCAAACCCAGAACTGGCCTTGCTAGTCAGCTTGCTCTGGGGATCCCCTCTCTCACCGTCGTCCGAGGTTGGAGTTATAAGCAGCACCATGTCCACTTGGCATCTATATGAGTTTTGGGATCTGAACTCAGATCCTCATGCCGATATGGCAAGTACTTTAACCACTGAGCTATCTCCTGAACCCCTTTTATGTTTTGAGGTTTTTATTTATTTATTTATTTATTTGAGACAGAATCTCCCTGTAGCTCCAGCTGGAACTCACAAGGTAGACTAGGCTGGCCTTGATCTTTCAGACATCTGCCTACTTCTTCCTCCCAAGTGCTGGGATTAAAAACATAGGCTACCACACTCTGCTGTTTAATAATTTTTACTGTGTGTGTATGTGTGTACATATTTGTGTGTATACAGGCCACATGGGTCATGTTGATGATAGTCACCCAGGTTACTTTTCAGGGACTTGAAGCCACTTTTGTCTAAAGCCCTCATTTTTACTCAGACCCATCAGGTGACTGAAACAGGCTTCTGCCTTTGTGTTGTTTCTGTTCTTTACCACCGTAACCTTTTGGTCAGGTTGTGTCACTTAATTTCAGTCACTTAATGACTGTGTACTTGTGACTAGTGGTAAAGAATGATTTGTCCCAAACTTAATCTCTCCTTTCCCTTAAAAACTAAATATGCCAGGATAAAAGTAACTAAGATATTTTCAAGCGACTATGTCTAACTTGTGGCCCAGGATAGTGATACATGAAGCCTAACACCAAATCATAAACTTATTTAAGGGGCTAGAGAGATGGCCCAGTGTTCAAGAGCTCTAACTGCTCTTGCAGAGACTGGAGCAGTTTCCTGTACCTGTGTCTGGCAACTCACAACTGCCTGTAGCTCCAGTTCCAGGGGATCCAATGCCTCTTTTGGCCTCCATGGGCACTGCATGTACATGGTGTGCATACAGACAGGCAGGCAGGCATATACATACAAACACATAAATGTGCTTTTTTATAAACTTGATCGGGCAGTTCTTGATAATGAGCTTCGTAGATTCCAACATCTGTTGCCGTGTCAACAGGTCAGGTACATGCCATGATGTCATGATTACATGTGTACCAACCACTCAGTTTTACAGTATGGTCCCATTCCATGGACTCTCCAGTTACCCATTCTTTCCTTCCCTAAGTTCCTATTTTTTCCCCTTGCCCCACTTACGCTGGCCCCACTTACGCTGGGTTAAGATGTGTTTTCCTGACTGGTGAGATGGCTTAGCAGTGGATAAAGATGCTTGTCACCAAGCCTGACTACTTGAGTTCAGTCTCTGGGACCCACATGATGGAAGGAGAGAACCAGTTCCTACAAGTGTTCTTTGACCTCCAGATGCACATGGCACACATGGACCTACATACATACATCAACACCCCACACAAATTAATAAAATGTATTTTTAAAGATTTTAATGTATGTTCAGAGACATTGACCTACCATCTCCGTGGTTTTAATAAGCATTCTGGGTAAATCTCCCTGCCTACAGAGTGCATGCCAGAAGAGGGCGTCATCCGATCACTGGGATGGGGTGGGGGCACACACGGACACGACAGGACAGGGAGGGGCTGCAGTTTTGGAAGATTATGAGTGAATATGGGTGCTGGGAACTGAACTTGGATATCTGCAAGAGCAGCAAGCTCTCTTAACAAGCTGAGCCCTCGTGCCGGCCCTGTGGACATCTGGACATCTTTTTTCCCCTGCTCTAACAACTTCTTTTTAATTCCTTAGGGCTCCTTTTGAGTGGTAAATAAATGGGCTTGGTTTGGCAGCAAATTTCCTTTGCTGTGATTATTTAAAGCATTTCATAAAAGTCTATAATCATTCATAAAGCAACTACTGGTTTAACATGTAGAGTATAAAGTTCTATTGCCATATTCTTAATTATTAGGAGGAAACTGGCAGTTCATACTAAGAGATAATATTGTAGGGGAGAAAAAATAACTTTTTCCTCAAACTCTCAGATTCTTTAAAAAACAAAAAATCTGTGTGTGTGTGTGTGTGAATGTGGGCACCATGTGTCATAGAGTGTGTGTGGAGGTCAGAGGATACCTTCAGAGTCAGTTCTCACCTTCTACCTTGTTGGATGGAGACAGGGTGTCTTGTGTGCTCTTGTGTAACCTATGAGTTTGGGGATTATAGACATACACAGACATGCCATGCTTTATGTGGATTCTGGAGATTTGAATTCAAGTCCTTATGCTCGCACGGCAAGTACTTTACCACTGAGCCATCTCCCCAGGCCCCAGCCTCAAAAATTCTCAGTTGGAAAAGACCTCTTTTAACAAAAGACAGATAAACAAGAGAAAAACCAGTAGAAATTTATTGGTGAGTGCATGGGAGATGCCCAGGGAAAAAACAGTTTTCAAAGGGTAAGTCTTTGAGTCCAGTCTGCATAGCATCTTCAACAAAGAACAGTACATCTTTAGAGAGTTGTCTGGACGAAGGAGACTTTAGAGCTTTAGGAGTCGCAGCTTGGAGGGCAAGGAGCAGAGAAGGCCTGGTCTGTGAAGCTTTTCAATGTGGCTTCCTCTGGTGCCCCCTGAAGGCTGGTGAGGGACACAGCAGTCTTCTGAGGTTACCGTATGCTCTGTTGTAGAACAAACAGCCCAGAATGTTCTGCATCTGCCTTTAACCCCAGACAATCCTTGTGCCAAATAGGCACGGTCTGGTCCCCCACGGTGCCAGTTACAGGGTGGCTTGCTTTTGTGAAGCCATCCACCAGAGTGTATTCTGATTTTAAGTTACAAACAAATCTCTACAGGGTTATTTTTAAATCTCTTTTTAATTTTTAAAAAATTACATTTTATTTATTATTTGTACCCATGTATGCGTAGAGGTGGGAGTCAGTTCTCTCCTTCTGCCATGTGGGTCCCAGGAATTGAACTGAAGCTGGCAGGCTTGGTGGCAGGGACCTTTACTTGCTGAGGCCGAGATAATGTTGGCTAATAAACAACACTGAAATTAACCCAGGCAGTTTAACTAAAACCATATTCTTATAAATACCAACTTGCCTCTTTATTCTTGGATGCCTTACATACTTAAGTCAGATCTCTGCAAGTAAGCAGATCTACTCAGTGTCACGAGTCTTTTGAAGTTGACATGGTACATACTTGTGATCCCAGCACACAGGAGACTGAGGCAGGAGGAGTGTAAGGTCCAGGGTAGCCTGGGTTGTATTACAAAACTTTGTCTCAAGAAACAGACTTGCTGTAGGTTTTAAACTCTGAAAGCTGGAAGGGTTGGTTTGACATCATGTCATAGTGAGTTTTTACCAGAGTGAGAAATGGCTATTGTAAAGAGTGACCATTGGATGATTTTAAAGTTTTAAAATATTTTATTAATTATTTTTATTTTATGTGTATGAGTGTGTTGCCTACATATGTGTAAGTGCATTCATGTCATGTAATGTCTGGAGGAGGTCAGAAGAGGCTGTTGGAGTCCCCTGGAACTGGAGTTATGGTGCTAGGTACTGGGAAATTGAACCCCAGTCCTCTGCGATAACAGTCAGTGTCTCTTAACTGCTGAGCCATCTCTCCAGCCTCCATTGGATGATTTTAAAAGAATCCTTACTGCTTTTCTGACTATTCTTTTCTTTTTGATTTTTGTTTATTATTATTAGTGTGTGTGCATGTGTGATACGATGTGTATGTGACATGGTACACATGTGGAGGTCAGAGAAAAACTTTAAGGAATTGACTCTTTCTCTCTTTCCTATATGGGTCCCAGGGATTGAACTCGAGTTTTCAGCCTTGATGGCAAGTGTCCTTACCTGCTGAGCCATCTACTGGCCCCATCCACTTATTCTTTTCAGAGTCACCTTTTTTTGAGACAGGGTCTTGCTACATAGTCACTTTTTTCCACCTGTGACTTAATCTAGCTTGACCTGTAATTGTCTAATCCTTGTTGTAGGGTCCCTGCAGTAAGAAGCTTTGCATGTTTCCTTCATTTTCTAAGGAAAATCATTGTGCTAGAGCAGCACACCTTTACAACACAGAATTGAGGGGCTGAAGAACTGGCTCTATACTTAGGAGCACTTGCCACCCTTTCACAGGATTTGGGTTCAGTCTCAGCACTCAGATGGTAGCTCACAATTATCTCAGCACCCACATCAGGCAGCTCACAACCACCTGATCTGATGTCCTCTTCTGGCTGCTGTGGGTTCTGCATCATGTGTACATATGCAGAACACCTGTATCCATAATTAAAAATAAAATTTTTTCTCTTGAATCAGGATCTTGCTAGGTATTTCTGGCAGGCCTCGAACTTGCTATGTAAACCAGGCTGGCCTTAGACTTATAGAGATCCACCCATCTTTGCCTTCTACATACTGGGATTAAAGACATGCACTACCATGTCCAAGAAAATAAATCTTTATAAGTCCTGTCAGGAGGTTTCAGCATTGTGTTTAAATATCTGTATGTGGAGACCCAGTTTTCCCAGCACTGCTGAATGAAGAGACTGACCTTTTTCTGGTGGGTGTTCTTGGCCGCTTCGTCAGAAATCAACTGGAAAAAAAAATCAGTTGGAAAAAAAATCAGTTGGCTATAAATACATGGATTCATTTCTAACCTTTCTATTTTGTTTTATTGGTCTATGTGTCTGTTTTCATGGTAGAACCATGCTGTTTGTTTTTTAAATTTTATTTATTTTTAGAAACAGGTCTCATGTAACTAAACTAGACTCAAACTTTGTAGCTAGACTCAAACTTGCTGTGTAGCCAAGGATAACCTTGACTCCTGCTTCAACTTCTCAAGTGCCAGGATTATAGACATGTGCCACAATGCCAGGTTTATGCAGTGCTGGGATGAAACCTGGGGTCTGGTGCAAGTAGACAAGTACTCTACTAACTGCGTTCCATCCTAGGCCCTCATTTGTATTACTATAGCTTTGGTGTATATTTTAAATGCAGGGGTATGATGCCTCCAGCTTTATATTTTTGCTTAACATGGCTTTGGCTATTCAAGGGCTTTTGTAGCTACACAGAAATGTTAGTATTGGTTATTCTATTGCTGTGAGATTGTCATTGGTATTTGGATAGGATTACATTATCAGTGTGTAAAAGTTGTCAGAGGGCTGGGGCAACTACTCAGTTGGTAAACTGTTTACCACACAAGCATAAGAACCCAAGTTCATATCCAAATAACTTTCATAAAAAGCTGGACAAAACAGCTCATACCTGTAACCTCAGTGCTTGGGGAGGTAGAGACAGGAGAATCCCTGGAGTTCACTGCCCAGCTAGCCTAGTGGAATCAGTATTTTCCAGGTTCAGAGAGAGTGTCTCAAAAAATAAGGTGGAGATTGAGGACGACACTTGACATCAATGTCTAGCCTCCTAGATTTGGGTATACGTGTGCCTATGCACCTGCACATATATGAACATGTACCGCTCCCTCACACACCAGTCTGTTGTCTTGGTCTAGGTGGTTCTACAGTACAGCTGGCAGTGAGACCCACACTAAGGACTTCAACTCTGGCTGTGGACAGACCCTGCATGTAGGATTCACCTCTAATTGTGCACTCTCACGAGTAGCTGCTCACTTGGCCTGCTCCCTGGAATACCTGACAGTAGACACTTTAAATGCCTCTAAATGAATAAATTGTACTTTAATTTGGGTATTATTTGCCCTCTAAGAGGCAAATGTGCTTTAAAAACACAGTTTCAAATTCATGTAGGTAAGTTTTATTCATTTCTTTTAGCTTCCTTTCTGTTTTGTTTTTGCTTTGTCTTCTCAGAGCTGGGGACTGAACCCAGGACCTCATGCATGCCAGGCGGGCACTCCACCGCTGAGCTACATTGCCAGGCAGCACTCCACCGCTGAGCTACATGGTCAGTTCTGTTGAGCTTTCCTTAGTAGCTAAGGCGTGCAGGTCATTTTCAGGTCAAAACATAAAAAGGAACACAGTGGTCTTCTCCTTCCTCTTGTTCCCCATCTGATCAGAGCATGAGCTCCTGCACCTCAAGCAAAGATGAACATTTCTTTTTTGTTATTAACTTACTGTGTGTATATGTGAGTGTACATGCTACAGCATACATGTGAGGTCAGAGGACAACCTTGTTCAGTCATTTCTCTTCTTCCACCCTCAGATGGGTTCTGGGGATCAAACTCAGGTCTCCAGGCTGCTGAGCCATCTTGCTGGCCTCAAAACACATATTCTTATTTTAGCCTATTATTGATCAATAGGTGGTTTCCTACAATAATGTCCTTATGTCACTTTATCCTTGACATACATTCTCAACATCTTAACAGAATGCCTCATTCTTTTTTCTTACAGTGGAGAAATGTCTCATTGCATGGGTTATAATTTATTAACAAGTACTTCATTGAAAGTCATTTGGATTTGCCAAAGGTTTGCTACTATGCACAGCACTGCACTTGATACTCTTGTATGCATTGTATGCATGTCATTTCACACATGTGTGTGCAAGGTAGATCTTTGTGATAAGTTCTTGAAGTAGAATGGCTACACACACAGACACACACCACAGTAATGTATGTGTGTGTACACGTGCATATGCACACATGGCCCAGCATGTGTGTGAGAGTCAGAGAAACTTTCATAGTCAGTTTTCTCCTTTTACTGTGGGTTCTGGGAATCGAACTCGGGTCATCAAGCTTGCACTTCTATCTACTGAACTATCTTGCCAATCCTGTATATTCTGACATATGCCACTAAATTGTCTCTGTAAAGTTGTGCCATCAGATGTTATTAAAATTAATGATTGGATTTGTAATATGTTTTAAAAAGAACGTTTACTCTGTATTGTTTTATTTCCCCTGCTAGAATATGTAGTTTGTATGTTAATCTGAGTTTTGATAAGAGTAATAGGATTATTTCAGGGCTTGGTTCCCACTCAGGCCAAAGACCTTCAAGGGCTTCTCAGATTCATACATTAAACAAGCACCAAATATGTAAAAGATAAGTAAGGACTCATACATGCATAATAGTCTAGGTTTTAAGTATGTATAGGAACTACTGTACTTAATAAACTAATGGTTCTCTCTCTATATGTATATATGTGTGATGTGACTGTTAGGTTCACATTTAGGTGGGTAAAAATGTATGTGAAGGCCTGAGGTCAGTGAAGGAGTTTTTTCCTCTATCATTCAACACTCATTTTTTGTGACAGGGTCTCTCTGAACTTAAACCATCGATTTGGTTAACTGGCCCTGGGGATGAGCCTCTGGGGGTGTCCTGTCTCCATCCCTACCCCAGTGCTCAGGTTATGGAAATGCACTGCACCCCTGGGGATGAGCCTCTGGGGGTGTCCTGTCTCCATCCCTACCCCAGTGCTCAGGTTATGGAAATGCTCTGCCACCCCTGGGGATGAGCCTCTGGGGGTGTCCTGTCTCCATCCCTACCCCAGTGCTCAGGTTATGGAAATGCACTGCCACCCCTGGCTGTTTACATGGATTCTGGGAGATCTGAACTCAGCTCCTCATGTTTGCATAGCAAGCACCTTATTGACTGAGCCATCTCCTCATGCCAAGTGGTAGTTCTTTTAATAGTGTCACTGAATTCTCAGTTGCTAACAGCTCAGCATCTCAGTGATGACCGGTGGAGTAGGCCGACGCATTAGCTTCCCTTGGTCTAATATCACTTCTTCCAAATTCGATGAGTCTGTAGCTGGGGCTGTAGCTCGGTTGGTGGGTGCCTGGCTAGCATGTACAAAGCCTGGGTTCTAGCCTGGCATCCTAAGAACCAGGTGTGGTGGCACACATCTGTAGATACAGGTGCTTAAGAGGTGGAGGAGGAGAATCAGAAGTTCAAGATTATCGTTGACTGTATTTGGAGTTTGAGGCCAGCCTGGGCTAGATGAGACCCTGTCTTAAAAAGAAAAAAAAAAAGATTGTGCGTCATATCTAAATAATTTACAATAAAAATCATCTTCTCTCTTGTAGATGTTCCTTTGAGGACCAGCCTACCACCCCCACTCAGAAATTACAAATACGGTAATCAGTTGTCTTGTTTTTTAAAAGATACATTCATGTACTTTTATATTTGTTTTCTTTATTAGCATTGCTTTAAAAAATAACATGACTACATTGAAAAAGTTTGTATAGATTAGAGAATTTGGAAAGGGAATGAATGCCAAATTCACATTATAGCAACAGTGATAAATTTCACAGTACTGCTGAAGCTTGGTAGTACTGTTTTGTCAGTAAGTAATATTAAAAATTATGGTAGACATAGAATTACAAATTTACATTCTAAAATATACTTACATATTTTTAGTTTGAGAATTATATCAGTTTAGTTATTACAGTACTTTTTTTTGAACTTTCCAGAAGTTCAAAACTTCCTAGAAGTTTAGTTAGGTGCTTTACATTTTCTGTAGGCACAGGTGAAGGCTGGGGCTGTAGAAAAGTAAAAGGAAAATAACGGAAAACCTCTTGGTGCCTGGGAATGGGAGAGGTCCAACATCAAGGCCTGGATGCCCAGGACCACTTGTGGAGTCAAGACCACAGCTGGCCCTCAGAGGAGGTAGGAAGTCCATTCTAGAAAATCAGTCCTCCTAAGACTAGAATCTACAAACAACAGAGCTCTCCTCTGTCCCCACCATAATCCAAACACAGGCAAAGTCCCTGCCATGTACAACCCGGAACCTCCATCCTCCAATCTGCTCCACCAATCAGCCTGCCACCAGAGGACTGTGGAACTGTGGCTCACCATAGAGGACCACAGCTCCAGGCTTACAGGAGGGGGCCACAGCTCTAGGTTCTTTGGAGGGAATGACATCTCCAGGTTCACAGAGGAAATGACAGCCCCAGCTCCTGGGAGGGGATGCCGCTTCTAGGTTCATGGGAAAGGACCACAGCCCCAGCTCATAGGAGGGAACCAAGTTCCAGTTTGACAGGACGAGACCACAGCTTGAACTCATGGGAGGGGTCACAATTTCAATTATGCTGATTCCAACTATTTGCTTGTCTCCATCTCTCTGTCCACATGACTATACTTGTGTTTAAGAAAGAGCATTTTGGCTGCTGTGCAGCAAACAGAGGCAACAGTTACTTGCTAGCTTGAACTTCTTGCTAGAGGGACATCAATATTAGAGACTCACTTTGTGCTTTTGCTCAAGGAGGCAAATGGATTGATTGTCCACTTCTTCAGTGTCAAGGATCCAGTTGCCTGGTTTTTTTGTTTGTTTGTTTGTTTGGTGTCTGTGGTTTTCACATCCTCCTCTGTGGCTGGGGCATGCAGGGATTCAGTGATAAGACATCTTCTTATTGGAGTCATGTTTTTGCTGTGAGCCGCTGTACCACCATCTTGGCTCTCCTGCCATTTTCTTTCTTATTTGCTAAGTCTTTTCTTGACTGGCCCTAGTCCTCCTTGGGGTTGGAAACCTGGGTGATGATGGCCAGCCAACCATGGGTGCCATGTCAGTGACCTTCCCCTGCCCCCACAGACCTGGCCTGCAACAGGAGGGATCACAAGGCGGCTTGGAGCGGTGGGGTTCTCCCAGGCCTCTGGGATGCTCCTGCTGCACAGCCCTGTGCTCTGGGGGAAGCAGCTGGGGCCAGTGCCGCACTCCTACTGCAAACACCACACGGTGGGCTCCTGCATTTGTTTTTGTTGATATGAATTCAAATTTGATCTTCAAATGTTAATTTACTATCTGTAATAAAAATCAATTTGGAGGGGCAGGAGGCGTGGCACAGTGGCAGAACATGTGCTTAGCCTGGGCAAGACCCTGGCTTGATTCCAGCACTAAAAAAATATCAATGTGGAAGCTTATGAAGGAATATAGGAGTAGTAGAATGCTGGGAAAGTTTATTGTGATTGTGTGGGGAAGCAACATGTCAGTGAGGAAAAGCATGCTGGGACCAGTGGAGACAGAAGGATCCTAAGTTCAGAGTCATCCTCAGCTACATAGCAATTTCAAGGCTAACCTGGGATGTATGAAACCCTGTCTCACAAATAAATGAATAAACTGTAAGACAGTAAAATAATGAAGGCCAGAGAGGTGGCTCCACAAGGCTTGACAACCTGAATTCAGTCCCTGGAACCCACATGGTGGAAGGAGAGAGCTGACCTTTGCAAATTGATCTCTGACTTCTACATGGGCTCTGGTATGCATGTGCCCACACACATACACACAAAAATAAAATGTAATAAAAAAGAAAACAGTGGGAGTGGAGAGATCATTCCACTGTTAAGAGCACTGACTGCTCTTGCAGAGGACCTGACTTAAATTCCCAGCTCCCACATGGAGGCTAACAACTGTCCATAACTCCAGTTCCAGGGGAATTCCACACTCTCTTCTGACTTCTGTGGGGCATTGCATGACACAGGTGACTTACATACATATGCATACACTCATACACATATACGCACACAAAAATTACAAATGAAATATTAAAAGAAATAAAGCAAGTTAAAAAATAAAAGTACAATAAAGCCAGTGACTGGGTGTCATTATTTGTTATAAAGACTACCTAGTTCCTGATACTCAGTAGAATGACACTCAGGTAACAAGAATTTGAGGCCTGGCTTGAAAGCTATGATACACTAATAAGTATTTCTGCTAATTGGTGCAGACATTTGAAAGTATAAATTTTTTATTACCAAAAGTCATTTTTCAGAGTGATTTTTTTTATTCTGTTCCCATTCAATAGGGCAAACAATGACCTACAATCTTTTGAAATCACAATCTCCTCCGTGTGCCTGCATTTTAATATTCAGAGGCTAATTGTGAGGTCGCAGAGGTAGTCAAGCAGAAGGCAGAGGCACTGAGTGGAAAGTACTTTGATTTATGAGACTTAAAGCATTTACATACTCAATAGTGAAGCAGAGAAAGGAATGAAAAGCATGATTAAGGTAAATATGAAGCTTCTCCATCATGGCTTTCACTGCGTTTGAAGTACAATGCCTTGAATAGAATCTTAAGCCTGAATCCACTTACAAATTACAATAGTTCCATATGGCCTCTCATTTTGCATTGTGTGTGTGTGTGTGTGTGTGTGTGTGTGTGTGTGTGTGTGTAGGCAAGTGTTCAGTGTCAGTTCTTTTAGAAAAAGAAGTCTCTCTCTCTCTCTCTCTCTCTCTCTCTCTCTCTCTCTCTCTTGTCTTTTTGAGACAGAGTGTCCCTGAAGCCCCAACTGGCCTGGAACTCACTATCTAGAACAGACTGGCCTGGAACTCACAGAGATCCGGCTGCCTCTGCCTGCCCAGTGTGTTGGGACTAAAGGCATGTATCACAACACCTGGCTAAAAAGAAATCTTAAGGGACGGGAGAGATGACTTAGTGATTAAGAACACTGATTGCTCTTGTAGAGGATCTGGGTTCAAGTCTCAGCACCCACATGGTGGCTAAATAACAACCATTCATAAACTCCAAGTTCAGGGGATCTAATGCCCTCTTCTTTCCTCCTTCAGCATTGCACAACATGGGTACACCTACCTACTCATATACATAAAATAATAAACAAATTATTTACAAACAAACAAAAACAAATCTTAAAATAATGAAAGCAGGGCTTGGGGACATGGCTCATTCAGTAAAATGCTTTCTGTACAAGCATGAGGATCTGAGTTCAGTTCCCAAAACACATAATAAAACTGGATTTATTGGGACTGGAGAGATGGCTCAGTGGTTAAGAGTGCTTGCTATTCTTCCAGAGGACCTGAATTTGATTCCTAGTACCCCCACATTAGGGAGCCCATGACCTGTAACTCCAGCTCTAGAGTTTGATGCCATTTTCTGGCCTCTGCAGGCATATACACACACATATAGCTTACATTCATACAGAATCACACATATATACATATAGCTAAAAATAATAAAAATGAATATTTTTAAAAAGGTAGGCACAGTGGCACAGGCTTGTAGTCCCAGCACTGGGGAGGTGGAGGCAGGCAGACCCCTGGGGCTCACTGGCAGTGAGCCTAGTCTAATCAGCAAGCTCCAGGCCAGTGAGAGACCATGTCTCAAAAAAAAAAAGTGGGTAGCACCTGAGGAAGGACAGCTGAGACGGACCTCTGGCTTCCACATCCATGTGAGATAAAATACTGTAAGCATTAGAGTCTAGGTTCCTGAGCATCATTCAGTGGTAGAAAATGTAGCTTTAAGATTATTCCATGTTGGGGCTGGAGAGATGACTCAGCAGTTAAGAGCACTGGCTGCTCTTGCAGAAGACCTGGGTTCAAATTCCACCTCTCTCACAGCAGCTAACAACCATCTGTAACTCCAGTTCCAGGGGATCTGACACCCTCTTCTGTCCTCTGTGGGCATTGCATGACATAGGTGCACCTACATGCAGGCAAAACACTCATACACAAAAAATGAAAAAATTTTAAAAGATTACTCCATGTTTTTAACCCCTTTGCTTCTACATATTCATGTAAACTGGCAGAGAAAATTACAGAAGGCCTGGATCCTGGGCTTCAAGAGGCTTTCTGTCTGGGTCTGGCTGTGTAACAATCTGCTGCTTTGTCTTGCATAGGAAAGGTGGGGTGTCACCTTTTTAGCTGTCCTAGTCAAGCAGCATGGCTTCATGGCCTGTGGGAATAGAACATTGAACTGGGTGCTGAGGAGCAGGAAGGGTGCTAACTATTGTCTCTATTGCAGCCACCAGTGTTTGAGATCCTCCTCTCATATCTCTGTGACTCATCTACCATGCATTTGAACAACAGAAATCCTGACTCCTGTACAGTATGCAGATGCTAAGCCCTGTTTGTTTCATGAGGCCATGTGATATTTAACACTGCAAACCAGTATGTTAAATGTTCTACACATATACTACTATTTATTAAGATTTACTTTATTATTTGTATACATGTATGTATGCAGACCTGCAGAGGCCAGAAGAGGGTGTCAGAGCCTCTGGAGCTGGAGTTAAAGGCAATTGTGAGCTGTCTGATGTGGGTGCTGCGGACCAGATTCCAGGTGGTCATCAGGAAGAGCTCTTAACCATGAGCCACCTTTCAGTTCTATAATAGTATTTTTATGGAGGAAATTTATATTAAGGAAAGATGTTTCGTTAATAAAGTTTTTTTTAAAGAAGTTAAAATAAGCATGACTGTGATCTGAGCACTCAGTGGGGTAGAAGCAGGAGGATCAGGAGTTCAAGGCTAGCCCTGACTACACAGCAAGTTCATCAAAGAAATAGACATTCCTACCTCTGCCAGTTTGACATTTTTCTTGCTTTGATTTTGCCAATTTCTGTTGAAGAGAAATTTCTGTTCAAGCTTTTTAAAAAATGTGTTAGGAGTGTTTTCCCTGCATGTATATAAGTACATTACATGTGTGAAGTACCTGCAGAGGCCAGAAAAGAGTGTTGACTTCTCTAAAGCAAGGTGATTGTGAACTGCCTGATGTGGGTGCTGGGAACCAGACTTAGGTCCTATGGAAGAGCAGCAAACCCTCAAAACCACTGAGCCATCTTTTCACCCCGCAGAGTATCATTTCTTAATTTGATGATAAACATGTATTATGACAGCATAGCTCCACCAAGGTCTGTATTCAATAATCCCTTTCCTTCTGTGTGAATTTCTAATTACAGCATGATCAATGGAAATGAATTTTACTGTACTGTTGAGAGCTTATTCAGATAGAATCATACCTGTTGTCATAATACAGTGATTAAGTAAAATGGAGTGGAGAACCAGGAACTTTTGGATTTCAAGTTCATGGAATGGCTTCACGTACGTTATAATTAGGGGCTGACCATCTCAGTTTGTTTCACCTGTGTGTGAAGGCATGGCCTGTTGCAGAGGCATTGTGGCCTGGTGTCAGCACAGAGTCAGGAGTGGCATTAGGTTGGAATGAAGCACATTAGGAGTGTGAGCCTGTGTAGCACTGGAAAGCCAAGAAGCAGGTATCGGAGCTGGGGAGATAGCTTAGTGGGTGAAATGCTTGCCACACAAGCATGAGGACTGAGTCTGACTCTAGCACCCATAGAAAAAGCCAGGTGAAATGGCACAGTGTAATCCAAGTCCTGGTAGGGTGGAGTTGGGAGGATCTCTGGAACTCACTGGCCAACCAGAGTGGCCAGACCTGTGAGCTCCAGATTCAGTGAGGCGCTGTCTCAAAAAACTTGGTGGAGAGCAATAGGGGAAGACACCTGACATCAACCTCTGGTCTCCACATGCACACACAGCACACACACCCCCACACAAAAGCAACAGATATCTGTGCGTCCTTTGGGCATAGTAGCCTGTTCACATGACCACTGGGTCTACACAGTGTTTGGATTCTGAGAGTGACAGCACTTTTTCAGTGTGATCATTGGATCTGCTATGGCTTTTAAGTGCCTTGAGAGCTTAGATATTTTTTGGTTTTGTATTTTGTCAGGGTCTCACTATGTAGACCAGGCTGGCCTTGAACTCATAGAGATCCACCTGTCTATGTGTACTGCTGTGCCTGGGTGTTCACTTGTGTCTTAAGATTATGTATTATAAATTTTTTACATTTGTTCTTAGTGTTTAGTGGCTCTAAAAGTCAAAATAGAGCAATGTATTGCTTTTCTTTTACTGTAGGAGAAAACATGCTGAGCGGACTTCAGGTTCCAACACTCAAATTGTCCCATGTTAAAGGCCAAAGTTTTATTTAAACACACACACCAGCCTATTAAAAATAATTAAAACATTATGAATTTTTTTGTGATTTATTTTTGTAATTCAGTGGTGTGGCTCCTGATCATGAACTTTGACAATTTCATGTCTTGCAAAGTCAGAAGTTTGGGAGTGTATGAATTAAAAATGTCTTTATGTATCTCTCTCCCTCTCTTTCTGTTCCTCTCTCTTCCTTTCCCCTCCTCCCCTCCTCTTCCTGTCGTCTGTCCACTCCTGCCGTGTGTCTTTTCCTGGCTGTGGATTGAATCCAGGATCTCCATGTGCCAGGCCCTTTACCACTAACTCCACTTGGCTCTAGTATACTTTGAATAATTTGTGAAAGTAAATTTTCTTTCACACTATAACAGATTTTAAGTAGATATATTCATAAAGCAAAGATTTAAAATTTTCAGTTTTTTCATTCAACTAATAGTTACAAAAGAAGTTTTAGAATAATCTGTATAAAGAAACAACTTGCTTTGTTTTCTTTCAGATAAGCTAAAGATTATTCATCAAGCTCACAAAGCAAAGGTACGTCTGTAGATGCCGTATCTGGTGCACGTCTGTCAGTAGTGTTGATTGGGTTGGGAAGTAAACAAATGAACATGTGTGTTTAAAATCCTTCCTACTATCCAAATGTTGATTTTTAAATTTTGTAGGATTGCTTTCTATAGCCTCCCTTTCCCATTAGAGAAAAAAACAAAATAAAATAAAAGCAGGGCTGAGTGGTGGCTTAGACAATAAAGTACTTCACAGGCATGAAGACCTGAGTTTAGATGCCCAGCACCCCCACAAAAAGCTGGTGTAGTGATCTGTGATCTCAGCACTGGGGAGATGGAGACCAGAGGATCCTTAGGGGTCATTGGCCAGTCAGCCTAGCTGAATTGTGAGGCTCTGGTTCATTGAGAGATGATGTCTCCGAAAATAAGGAGGAGCACTTCCAGTCACCAGCCTCCTGCTGGGGTTCCTGGGAAGACCTAGCCAAGGCACAGTGTGAGCTCTGTGCTGCCGAGCCCATCTTTGTTCCCTGATACAAGTGTAAAGGCATAATGAAGAAAGCTTGTCTGAGGCTGGCGACCCTAGAGGATGGACTCTGGTGAAGGAGTGGGTGAGGGCAAAGGAGAGGAATAATCATTTCCTATTCCTCTCAGCCCATAGCAGGCCATATTGTCCTAGCTTCGGCTTCATGGTTAGCTGGCGGTCATCAGCATTTTCTGATGATGTAATCTTTGCACGGTTATTACAGTTCTCTTTTCCTTGTGGCTCTAAGCCTTCTCTATGATGTCTCAAAGTACAAACTTCAACAAACAAACAAAAAATGTGGAGGATGGTGACTAAAGAAAACACCTGATGTCCACCTCTGGCTTCCACATGCATGTGCACACATAGACAAACACTAACCCATACATATACCCAACACATAACGAAAGCGAAGTCATAGGGCCTGCAGCATGACTCAGTGCATAAAGGCACTTGCTGCCAAATGAGACCACTTGAATTTGATCTCTGGGACTCACATGGTGGAAGGAGAGAACTGACTCTCAGTGTCCTCTGACAACAATGTGTGTTATAGCATATACACAGAACTAGTAAATACAATGAAATAATATAATTCCTTTTAAAAATTATTTTATTATTTCTATTTTATATGTATGACCGTGTTACCTGCATGTGTGTAAGTGCATCCAGGTCATTCAGTGCCCTCAGAGATCAGAAGAGGGAGTCAGAGCCCCTGGAACTAGCGTTTCAGATGGTTGTAGCTGCCATGTAGGTGCTGGGAACTGAACCTGTGTTGTCTACAAGAGCAGCCAGGGCTCTTAACTGCTGAGCCATCTCTCCAGCCTAAAACGAAATAATTCTAAAAGCTAAGTCACGTATACCTGTAAATAGGAGATTCTTCAAAAAAGAGAGCCCATAAAGGTTAAATATGTATGATACATTTAAAAAATTACCTACCACCTATTTATACAAACTAAGCACAGAACATGGTAAAAATTTAGGTTAAATAAAGGATCCACTTATCACCTGGCAATCTAGACCCCTTCACTTTCCTAATTCTGCACCAGAAGCAAAGACCTGGAGCAGACGTCTGCAGCCTGCTGGGTGGGGACCGACTGTAAGCACTGGCCCGGACAGGGCTCCACGACAGAGGTGCAGCCCAGCATTCCAAGCTTGTCCGAGGGCTATTTGTTTATGTGTGGTGTTTCATGTAAGGCTTCGGTGAAGTTGCGAACATAGACTTCTCCAGTGGAGCAGGGCAGCCTTTTTCTCTGTCGGTCTTACTTGGACTCTCATCAGCACTCTTACATGAACTGCTCAAGGTCGAGGAACCAAATCTTTGTGTGTGTGGTTATCTGTGTGTGTGTGTATGTGTGTGTGTGTGTGTGTGTCTGCATGTGTATTGTGGACAAGTGTGTGAACATGTATGGATGTGTCTATGGAGACCAGAAGTTGATACCCAATATCCTGTTCAATCACTCTCCACCTTATTATTTTATTTTACTTTGGTTTGATTTGATTTGATTTTGAAACAGGGTCTCACTGTAGTCCTGGCTGGTCTAGAACCAACTATGTAGACCAGGTTGACCTTGAACTCATAGAGATCTGCCTGCCTCTGCCTTCCAATTACTGGTATTAAAGATGTACTCCACTACACCCAGCCTGTCCACCTTAGTTTTGGTGGATGTCCACCATCTGGAAGGATGCAGGGGTTAGTACAGATTCTGCAGAGGAGAGCTAGGTAGCTGAGGGTAGAGGCTACGAGGAGACCTAATTTTCATTCTCTGTATATACTTGGAGAATTTTATATTTAGAGTCTATTCTAAAATGATTTTTAATAAGGTGTTTTTTTCTTTCAGTGCATCTGCTCTGAAGTTCAAATATCTTTGTTCTATAGTAAGAGAAGTTCAGGAACCATGTGGTCTCTGGCTTGTGGGGCTTCTGTTTTGGCAGCTGCAAGACCTTTCTCTTGAGTCTGTCTTAGCAGACTAGAAGTAGGATAGGCTGGGCTAGGGAGGTGGCTCGGTCAAGAAAGTGCTTGCCTTGCAAGCAAGACGACCTGAGTTTAGGTCTTCAGAACCCACATAAAAAGCTATATGAGGTGGTATCTGTAATCATGCTCAGGAGGCAGAGATGATTCCCAGGGCTCACTGGCCAGTCAGTCCCTCCAGTTGGTGAGTTCAGATTCAGTGAAAGACTGTTTTAACAAATAAGGTGGCATAGAGATTGAGGAAGATACACAACCTTGACCTCTAGCTTGCACACACACACACGAAAATAGAAGAGGCTACTAAGCACCTGGATTCTGATCGACAAGCGGTACTATGTACCCCGCTAATGGTCACTTCCAGGTGCTACTCAGGGAGAGATGCCAGTTCCAAAATGTCCTCTTTATTCATGATGCCTAACTAGATCTGTCAGTATTGTTAGAGAGCAAACTCATCCACCACCAGCTGCTTCTCTCAGAAGTCACAGTGGTGAGAGTATGCCTTCAGTTCTACCTCTGGTGAGCCATGTGGCCCTGGACCTGCACCTTTGCCATTCCTCCCAGATTCTTGTGATGAGGCCACCTGGTGACAGCTGATATAGAGGGCTTGCTCTGTGTGCTGCAGGTCTACATGCTTCTTCTCGCATGCCCCCCTCACCAGGGAAGAGGGGCGTTTCCCCTCCTCCTTCTCTACAGGCAAGGTAACTCAGGCTTAAGTGGGTTTTCATTATACTGAGAGCACACAGCTGGGCACTGAGGAAACCTGCACTGTAACCCCAGTTTGACTCTAAAGCCTGTCTCCAGCACTGTTTGCAATGCAGTACAGTGTGGACACTTAGTAGGTCTGTATGCTACATCTACTCCCTTTCTCTCCTCATCATAGTGGAAATAAGTGTGACATAGGTTATTGCAGAGACTCCAAGTACCAGCTCTTTGTATGTGTTTGTGTGTGGTACGTGTTCATGTTCATGTGAGTGTGTATATGTGTGCATGCAGGTGCATGTGGAAGCCAGATTGATGTTGGGTGTTTTCATCTATTGCTTTTCACCTTATTTTTTGAAATTTTTTGTTTATTTGTTATGTGTGTGTGTGTGTGTGTGTGTGTGTGTGTGCGCACGCGCGCACAGGTGCCTCTAAAGGCCAAAGTGGCCATCAGATCCTTTGGAACTGGAGTAGCAGACATTTCTGAGCCACCCAACATGGATGCTGGGATCTGAGCTCTGTTCCTCATAGTAGAGTAACAAGCTCTCTTAACCACCGAGCCATCTCTCCAGCCCCATCCATCTTTTTACTTTTTGAGATAGGATCTCTCACTGAACTTGGAACCTGCTGTTTGGTTAAGCTGACTGGCCAGTGAGCTCCAAAGATCTTCCTTTCTCCACATCCTCAGTGCTGGGATTGTAGGTGCATGCCATCAGGTTCAGTTTTACATAGGTTCTGGGGTTCCAAATTGGATCCTTGCTCATGCATGGCAAGCACTTTACTCCCTGAGTCATCTCCCTCCCGCCGCCCTGTGTAACAACTCCTGTCTCTGGGAAGTCCTAACCAAATGGGAAATTCAATGAAGTACTGAATAAACGGGGATTCTTTCTTTTCAGACAAATGAACTTGTGTTGAGTTTGGAGGATGATGACAGACTTCTGCTGAAGGAAGACAGCACACTGAGGGCTGCAGGAATCGGTGAGAAGGAGCTGGGGTCTCTTGAGTGCACTGTGATTCCTGGCCTGTGAGCTGGGAGGTGGGGGTGTTGCTGATGGTATCTGAAAACCTCTCTGCTATGTAAACATCTCTGTGCTGAGAATACTGTGTGTTTTGACCATTTGACTCGAGGCACTGGTGTCTGCTCTTCAGATGTGCAGAATGCAAATAGTTCTTTTTAGACTGTTTGCTTGGAATTCTGGTGAGGGTCATTTAAAATGATTGACAGGCTATTAGTACCATAACTGCCTACTGTCATCAGTGCTATTTGAGAGAAATGGACCTAGTGGAACTAATGTGGAATAATGAAACGAAAAGGTGTTTGTACAACATGCACCATGACTTCTGAGAGTCACCTGAGTCATGCAGAGCCAGCCAAGGTGTAGAATTTAAACTAGGAGCCTGGTGTGTGCAGTTGGAAAATTGCCTGATTTAACCTTTCAACCTAGAACATGCATGCAGTTCTGTTTTAAAGAAATGCTGTTGGCCTCTCTCATGGCCATTAGATGTCACTGTTAGTCTACTGATGAGTTCACTTATGGGTGGTGTGAATATTAGCAGGGAGTTCTGAGCAGTTGGAGGCATGCACCTTTGACACACCCCTGTGGTCAGGGAGCATGACAGACCATCAGAAGGCACACTTCCTTCAAAAGTCACTACACACAAGATAAGGAACACTTAAAGTAAGGACTAGGCTGGGAAGCCATATGTTTTTTTTGATAGTTATGTTGAATGACTTTAACCACACATGTCAGGAATTCATCTTTGAATGATTCTTGTGATTTATGTGAATTCCTTACCAGAATCTTTCCACTGAAACAGAATTTAAAGTAACAGGTTAAGGGGCTGGAGAGATGCTCAGTGGGTAGGAGTACTTGCTGTACAGGTGTGAGGACCCGCATGAGATCCCCAGCACTCATACAAAAAAAATTGACTTGGTCCTATATTATATGCACCTCTAACCACAGCTATGTGGGGGACAGAAACAGGAGGATTATTGGGGCTTGCTGCCTATTAGCCTAGCTCCACATTCAGTGAGAAGTCCTGTTTGAAGGGACTAAGATGACAAATAGGACTCCCAACATCCTTGTCTGGCCTTGTCTGCATGCACAAGCTCTTGCATCTGCTAGAGTTAGTGTCTATTCATATTATGAACAAAGATTTATTGTCACTTGAAAAAAATGAATTTTCTGGGTCTTTGTGAACAATTGTAGCATAGGAATTATATTCTGTGATGCTTATGTTTGTTTTCTGTAATGTCATCCAGGGTCTAGTTCCCTGGAAGTAAAATCAGATTTGGGACTATTTAATGATTTCTTGCAGGACATGGTGGTACATAACTGTAAATCTAGCACAGGAGAGGCTGAGACAGGACGAATGTGAGTTTCAGGGCAGCCTGGGTTACACAGTGAGTTCAAGACCTATAGAGAGTACATGGTAAACCCTGTCTCTAAATAAATACATGCATGCATGCATACATAGTTAATGATTTCTTTGGGCCAAGTGATTTCATGTTTCCAGTACTTGGCAAAAATTCTTTCATCAAATAGTAACTGAACTTTTGTTTTGTGAGAAACAGTTTGTTAACTTGCACTCGCTGCATCAAATGCTTCTATTATAACAGGTAATGCTTGTCTAATTGAGACTTATGGTAACTAGAAGTAGCTTGTGTTAAATATAAGGCATGGGTTGGGTGTGGAGGCACACGCCTTTAATCTCAGCACTCATGAGGCAGAGGCAGGTGGAACTCTGCCATAGTGAGTTCCAGGCTAGTGGGGGCTACAGGAAGACCCTGTCTCAAAAAAAAAAGTATAAGCCAAGTTGACTGTTATAGACTGGTATTGATGTGGGACTAGACAGATAACTCAATGTAAAATCTATAACAAACTGACCAAAATTAAGGCTTTACAAGATAACAAATTTAGCATCTCAAACAAATGGGGAAGAAGTGAACTAGCCAGATAATTGCATGTGTGTTCTGGAAAATAAATTTCAGATCTTTAATTCAGTCTTTATTCCAAAATAAATTTTTTGCTGTATTAAACATTACATATAAATAGAATTTAAAAAAATATTTTCACTTACTTATTTTGTATGCATGGGACACAGAGCACATCATGAAGGACATTTGGAGGTCAGAGGACAGCTTGTGGCTGTTCTCTCTTTCTATCATGTAGGTCCCAGGAATTGAACTCAAGTTGTCAGGCTTAGTGACAAATGCCTTTACCCACTGAGCTATCTCCATAGTCATAAAAACACATTAAAAATTTTTATTTGTTTCTTCATTTATCTATTTTATGTGTATGAGTGTTGTGCCTGCATGTATGTAAGTGCACCTGTGCCTGAGGAAGACAGAAGAGGGTGTCAGATCCTCTGGAATTGGAATTGAGGATGGTTGTTAGCTGCCATGTGGGTTCTGGGAACCAAACCTGGGTCCTTTGCAGGAGCAACCAGTGCTGTTAACTGCTTAACCATCTCTCTGACCCTGTAAAAACATTTTTTTTTAAAAGAAAATGTAGCTCAATGATTTTCAAAGCTTTTAAAGCATGACCTCAAAGGAAAGGCCATAGAGGGGGAAAGTTATAGATACAAATCTGAAACTAATCACCCCCAAGGAGAAGAAACTGAGAGAAATTATATACAGACAAACAACAGATAAAAAGTTGCTAGCCCGACTTTATAAAGAACTCTTCAGGGCTGCGGAGATGGCTTAGGGGGTAGAGTGCTTGCTTGGCAGACATAAAGACCTGTGATCTCAGTGTTGGGGAGGCAGAGATGGGAGGATGCCTGGGGCTCACTGGCCAGCCAGTCTAGCCAGTTGGTGAGCTCCAGGTTCAGTGAGATCCTGTCTCAAAAGATAACATGGAGATGCGGCTGGAGAGATGGCTCAGCAGTTAACACTGCGGGTTCCCAGCACCTAACATGGCAGCTAACGTGTATCTGTAACTCCAGATTCGGGGGATATGCTGCCCTCTTCTGGTCTCTGTGGGCACTGCATGACATGTGGCGCACCTACATAGATGGAGGCAAAACACTCACATACACAAATTGTTTTAAAATGCAGTAATTGGAAATAATTTTTAAGATAATAATAAAAGCCAGGCCTGGAGGTGCAGCCTGTAGTCCCAGCACTAGGAGCAGAAGCAGGTGGGTCTGTGTGAGATCAAAGCTGGTCGTGTCTATAGAACTAGCTCCAGGCCAGCTGGGACTATAGGGAGACCCTGTTTCAAATTTTTTCTTAAATAACAAAACGTACATGATTCTAGGTGGATATGGAAGAAAACCACAGACCAGAGTTGCAGAGACGGCTCCCAGTGCGGCAGTACCATTGATTTCGCTTCTCTGTGTTCTCTAAGTCTTCTCATGATCTCTTTTCTGTGGTTTACATGAGATCATTATAACCAAGACTGATTGTTAAAAACTGTGTATGTGTTTGTGTGTATTTGTGTGTGTGCATGCAGATGCATGTGCACAGATTGTATGGCTAGCCAGAGGTCAGAGGTTGACACTAAGTCACTCTCCACCTTATTTTTTAAGACAGGGTCACTTGGGGATATGGCTCAGTGGTTAAGAGCACTGACTACTCTTGCAGAGAACCTGGGTTCAATTCCTAGAACCCACATGGTGGTTAATAGATATCAGTAACTCCAGTTCCAGGGGATCTGATGCCTTCTTCTGACCTTTTTGGGCATTGCACAACATGGGCGCACTACACAAATACAGGCAATACACTCATGCACATAAAATAAAAATAAAAGTAATAAATAAAATATTTTTTAAAAAAGACAGGGTCTCTCACTGAATCAAGAGCTCACCAAATAGCTGGTCTGTCTGACCCGGGAGCCCCAGGTCTGTCTTTCTTTTCTCCCCCAGTGCTGGAATGATTAGTGAGTACCACCACACCTGGCTTTTTATTACTATTTTTAATATGGGTTCTGAGGATTGAACTCAGATTCTCATGCTTGCAAAGCAATCATCTTACCCCCTAAACCATCTCCCTAGCCTCAGAATTCCTCTATAGGCATTCTTGTTTTAAGGCTTTGGTCAAACTTTGTCCAAATCAGATCCTTATTGTGGGCTCTCCTCTGCATTTGGGGTGGCCCAGCGATCCCCAAAATGCCTTCTAGACTTGGCAAGGCAGAAATGTGGGTTCCTGCCAGAAGCAATTTCCTCTGCTTCCTAGAGCTGTGTTCTTTTGTCTGGGGAGAATCATAGGTTACGGTTGGGGGAGGACACGAGGGTCTCCGGGGAGCCACAGGAAATTGCCAGTGGGAGTCAAGTTGTCAAGCATGATTTTTCTAGGGAATTTTCTCTCCCGCCTGTGTCTGGTTAGGTTTCGAAAAGGTTTCAGAGACAAACTCAAAGTCATCACTGACTCCTTTTTCACTCCTTGATCTCACTGAAGAGCTGTCAGTCTGCTATCACAGCCTGTTGCCATGGGAATCATGCCAGTGTGATAAATGTATCATCCTGGCTTTCTGCAGGAGTCAAGAAAGAGAGACTGGGAGGGAGACAGGGAGGAGAGCAGTTCTCAGTTCCTCTGAAGCCTTTCCTCTTTACCGCAGACACCGTTGAATATCCCACACCTCACATCTGTACCTGTTTGTACTAGTGCACTTGAGTAAATAAAAGGTCTTGCTTTGGGCTGGTAAGATGGCTCAGTAGGTAACAGCACTTACTGCCCAAATGTGAGGACTTGAGTTTGGATCCTGGCACCCATATAAAAACCAGGCGTGGCCGCATATATTTGCCTCTAACCACAGCTTTGTGAGGGGCACAGATAGGAGGTTTTCTTGGGCCTGCTGGCTGCCAGCCTAGCTCCGGGTTCAGTGAGAGACCCTGCCTCAGAGGAATAAAGTGATAGAGCACGTGATGTCTTCCTCTGACCTGTACGCACACTTATGTACACATGTATCATACATGACACACACATACTGAAATGAAAACAAAAATTATTTACTTCCTAGAAGGAAGAGGGGATTTTTACCTAGACATGTAATTTTTATGACTGAAATGTTTTTCATTGTTCTTAATAACTAAAGTTTCATGGACTAGTTATCATAAATAACTGTGCATATAAGGGTTTTTCAAGTGAGTGATACTTTATCTGTTTCCGTTTACTTTATCCTGCTGCTGTTATCTTTTGAGTCTGTTCTGGTTTGAGAAAGAAACCCTGGCTGGTGACTCATAAAGCAGGTTGTTTTATTGTAAAGACTTTAAAGTTACAGTGGAGCACAGCAGCAGAGCTTATCTGAGGGAAGGGTTCTGCCGGGCAGGTCCTGTGATAATCCCACAACCCTCTGCTGCTTTGTTTTCATTTTATGTGTCATTCTACCATCTGCTCCCTGCCCGCTGCCTCCATCCAGAGCCTGGCCTCTGCTGCAGACCTCAAGGTTAGTCCTCGAGATTACATCCTACATAAGGGAACTGAGGACTCTTTACCACATGGGATGTGTGTTTCCCTAAAGTTTGGGGCCCTGTCCTGTTCCCATCATGGGACAGGCATGATTTCTTCCTTGGCAGTTCCTGTCCCCATCATGGGACAGGCATGATTTCTTCCTTGGCAGTGTCACAGTGGCTCTTCACATTAACATTGTGACAGTGATAGTCTAGGACTTATCACGGGACAGGCATGTTTTCTCCCTTGACAGTTCTTGTCCCCATCATGGGACAGGCATGTTTTCTTCCTTGACAGTTCCTGTCCCCATCACGGGACAAGCATGATTTCTTCCTTGGCAGTGTCACAGTGGCTCTTCACATTAACATTGTGACAGTGATAGTCTAGGACTTATCATGGGACAGGCATGTTTTCTTCCTTGGCAGTTCCTGTCCCCATCACGGGACAGGCATGTTTTCTCCCTTGACAGTGTCACAGTGGCTCTTCTCATTAACATTGTGACAGTGATAGTCTAGGACTCTGTAATGGGGTCTGTGGTTCCAAAACAGGGATTCAGAATGCATGCCCACATGCCCACACGCCTGTGTGGTAGTGTAGGCCCTTAATCTCTGCAAGTTTGAGGCCAGCCTGGTCTATGGTCAGAGCAAGTTCCAAGCCAGCCAGGGGTACATAGTGAGACTCTGTCTCAAAAAAGAATGCACACAGAGGAAGACGTCAGGTGCTCTATCACAGATTTCTCTTTCTTTGCTTGTTATTTTATTTTTTTATTATGTGTGTGCGCAGAGGACCGCCTCACTTGTCATTGCTCAGACGCCATCCACCTTGCTTTTTTGAGATCAAGGCTCCCACTGGCCTAAAAATCACCAAGTAACCTAGGCATCAAGCCAGTGGGCCCCAGGGGTCTCCCTGTTTCCCCGGGGATCTGCTTGTCTCTGCCTCCCTGGCACTAGTGTTACAGACATGAGCCACCAAGCCCAGCTTTTTACGTGAGTACTGGGAGTTGAACTCAGGCCCTCATGCTTGTTTGGCAAGCATTTTACCCACTGAGCCATCTCCTCAATCCCCGGAATGACTTAACTTCCACATAAGGGTGAGCTCTCAAGGTACCTAGCACTGTGTCTGGCTCATGTCTGTTGACCTGATGTCCTCCATTCCATGCATGTTGCTACAGATGGTAGGATTCTATCCTTTTCCTGGCTGGGATGTGCACATGCAGGCATGTCCCTGGTATGAAAGATCAGATGTTTCCATGTGTTGTCTGAAAACGTCTCTGCCAGCCGATCTACACAGCTGGCCTGACAGACATCTGAATCTCTGCTAGCTGATTAACACAACTGGCCTGAGACAGACTCCTAAAACAAATACGACATGAGCAGGCAGGTGGTCACCATATCTTCCTTGGGTTTCAGCCTCAGTTGGCGAAGATTTAGAAGCAGGACTCGGCTATGAGCTCCCCTGCAAATGATCTGTAGATTAGGGTTCTGCAAGCACAAGTGCTTGAGTTTGAGCCCCCAGAGCCATGCAACAAAGCCAGGGTGTTGGTCATACTTGTAATCTCAGCACTGGGAAGGTGGAGATAGGCAGATCACTGGGCCTCGCTAGTCAGCCAGCTTTGAGCTCCAGGCCAGTGAGAGACCCTGTTTAAAAAACAAAACAAAACAAGTGGGTGGTGTCTGAGATTTGACACTGAGGTTGCCCTCTACATGCATATGTATGTGCACACCCACGTGCACACAAACATGCTTACATGCACACACATAAAAAAGGAAGGATTAGGATGTTGTCCTGGATCAGAAGAGAGGGTGTAATTTTTTTCCTTTTGACCTCAATTTGCTCCATAATCCTCCCCCCACTTTTAAATATGTCTTTGTCATCACTTGATAATCAGCCCTTGCTGTCTCACAAAACCAGCACACACACCTCAGTCTTTCTCAGACCAAAGGGATCTGACTTATGCCATTCAGGTATGACCAGCCCAAGGCCAGGGACACGAAAGCTTATAGTGTATCCTTGTTGATAACTGATGAGTTTGTTAAGGTAGGTCACAGTATTAATTAAATAGCACTTAATTTTTCTTGAGATTTTAGAGGTAGAATGGGTTATTCTTTCTTGTATTTCTAGTAGTCATTACTGACACTCCCTAGTGGTCTAATGGTTAGGATTTGGCACTCTGAGTAATTATTTTCCTGTTAAAGGTAGAAGTGTGTACAATCTGTTTGGAAATGTTATAAAATGCTTTAATTTTATATCCAAAGTCTAAATGTGTTTACTTAATTAAACCAGAGCATCAGTATTAAAAATATCCATAGAATATTTGGAGGACTCTCTTTGATTTCATTCCCTAGGAACACAAGGGCAGGAAGAGGTGATGTACTTACTGGATTTTAGACCCCATACTTTCTTCAGATTCCCACGCTGAGGTCCTCTGCACCCGGCTGCACTGTGCCTGAAGCACATTTAATTTAAAGCCAGGCGTCCCAGGGAATGCACGCATCCAGACTTCCTACCAGCTCTTCCCTGCTGTGCTTAAAGGAACTGTTTTAAATAGAATTTGAGCTGTAGGAGTTGGAGGGACCCTGGTAGCAAGAGTGACTACATAGTAGTCTTAGTCATTTGTGGGCTGGGGATGTGGCTCAGTTGATACAGCTCACCTGGCATGTGTGAAGCCCTCAGTTCAGACTCTAGCACTTCATAAACCAGGCGTGGTGGTACATGCCTGTGATGCTAGCACTGGGGAGATAAAGGGCAGGAGGAGCAGCAGTTCAAGGTTATCCTGCATACATAAGCTAGCCTGGGCTACAGGAAATCTTGTCTTAAAAAGAAAGTCATCTGTAGTTTTTTCCATTTAAATTGACAAATCAATTTGCACTAAAAATGTATGAACTCATTCTCTCACATATTTCCAATAGATTTACAAATTAAAAAATTATTCCTTTCACTTGGAGACGGTGCTACTAAAGTTTAAAATATGCTTTTGTTTGTTTAGTTTGGTTTTTTAGAGGAAAGGTCATACTGTGTAACCCAGGCCTGAGCCTGGGACTCATGATCCTCCTGCCTCGGCCTCCCAGGTGCTAGGATTAAGGCATGTTCCACCATACCCAGCTTAAATCCATCTTATGTTTTACTTTGTGTATGTGTGTGTGTGTGTGTGCGTGTGTGCGTGTGTGCATACATGCATGCATGCAAGTACATATGCACAGAGACTAAAGGAGGAGGGCATGTGGTATCTTGAGACATATGTCTATCACTTCCTACCTTATCCCGTTGAGACAGGGTCTTGCACTGAACCTGGGCTGGCAGCCAGCAAGCCCAGGGAGCCTCCCACAGTGCTGGGATTATAGGTACATTCAATCACACCCTGCTTTTTACATGAATGTTGGGGCTCTGAATCCAGGTCCTCTTGCTTGCCCCACAAGTGCTTTTACCCACTGAGCCGTCTCTCCAGCCTCTTGTGCTTTATTTTTGAATGTTCAAAATAATTTGTGGTTTGTGTTTTTACTTTGCTATGTTAGAGGCTTTTTGTTTGGTTTGGTTTAAATTGACTGGGGTGGAGAGATGGCTCAGTGGTAAGAGCACCACCGCTTTTGCAGAACACCGGGGTTCGAGTCCCACACCCAGATGTAGCTAACTCCAGTTCCAGGGGAGTCCAGTACCTTCTTCTGACTCTGCGGGCATTGCACAACATAGTGCACTTACACACATGTGGGCAATACACTCATGAACATAAAATAAAAATAACAAATAAAATGTAAAAAAATTAACTTGAAGTATTAAGTTTAACCTATCTGTCAGTCCTGTTTTCCAGGGTGATGGGGGCTTTGGGCAAGTGATGAGCTGAACAAAATCTTCAACTATTTTATTTTGAGCTTATATTATTCATCCATGCTTTATAAATACCAAGTTACAGCTTCGTGGTGGCACATGCCTTTAATCCCAGTATAAGGGAGGCAGAAACTTGTGGCTCTCTGTGAGTGCAAGGCCAGCCTGGTCTACATAATGAGGCTAGCCAGAGCTACATAGTAAGACTGTCTCAAAACAAACAACAAACAAAAATCAAATCATAAATACTGAGTTACTTACTCTGTGGTTTCTTTACCCCAGCTCATCCTGATCTGTAAGATGTATTAGTTTCTCCAAAGAGGTTGCAGATAAATGTCAAATTCAGGCAGTGAAAAGTATAATTACAACTTGCAGTGGCTTGAGAAAAGTGCTGGGCAGGCAAAGACTGTGTAAAGTTCCCTGTGTAAATAGCATGTCGCAGATGGAGCCTTGCCCTGTGATTATTAAGAACAAGAGCCTTTGCTGCTTCTATTAGAAACAGGGCTAGAAGGCTAACAATGTAGATCAGTTGGGTAAGAGCTTGCCTAGCATGTGTAGAGCCCCAGGTTCAGTCCCCAGAACCACATAAACAGGGTGTGATGGTACATGCCTGTAATCCACGCACAGTGGAGGTGAAGGCAGGAAGATCAAGAGTTCACTGCCATTCTCGGCTGCATAGGACCGTAGATCCTGTCAAAAAAAGGGGAGGAGGGAGAGGAGGAGGAGGAAGAAGAAGAGGAGGAGGAGGAAGATCCTTTGAGCTTTGAGCACAGTTCTCTTCAAAAGGGAAACCCAAGACAGTTTTTTTGTTTTGTTTTGTTTGTACAAAGGATATATCTCCAAATACTTTCCCTTTTAATAAACAGTTTTCTGAAGCTTCCCCTTGTGTGTGCTTGTGTATGTATGGAGCATACATGCAAGTGTGCAGATATGGGCAGACGCCAAAGCAGGATACCAGTGTCTTCCTCTGTCCTTCTCTACTTTATCGCCTTGAGACAGGGTCTCTGATGGAACCAGAAGCTCCCAGTTTTGCTAGGTTGGCTGGACAACAGAACTCTTAGGATCCACCTCTCTCCACCACCAATGCTGGAGTTACAGGCCTATATGTCCTGCTTTTTATTTTTATTTTATTCTTGGTTTTCTGAGATAGGGTATCCCTGTAGCTCCAGGTAGCCTGGAACTCACTATGTAGACCATGTTGGCAGAAATCCACCTGTCTCTGCCTTCTGCATGCTGGGATTAAAGGCATATACCACCACACCTGGATTTTCATACTTTGTTTTTTATGTGGATGACAGATATTCAAACTCAGGTAAACATATCTATAGAACAAGTGCTCTTACCCACTGAGTCTTCTCCCTAACCTCTGAGACCCCCTTTTGACATGTTAACCAACTCCTTAGTCATTCATTAAAGTGTGACTTCTTACCAAGTTGAGCCTGCACATTAACCTATTGCTCACTCAGGGAGCCTCTGTTTTCAGCCTCTGTTCTTTGATTCTTGGTTTCTCTCTGCTGTGTTTCCACAAGCCCCAAAGGCTCAGTGCAACAGGAGCTCCCAATCTAATTGTCAGCCACTCAGATTAAATTTAATCCCTGGGACATGAAGATTTGTGAATACGACTGGTATTATTTTCTTCTATCACCTGTTTATTGTCTCCAGTGTATAGGATGGCTTATAATAGGGAGATACACATTTGATATTCTTGCAAACAGCAAAAACATTTCTAATGAAATATCATGCTAATCTCTTGAATTTCATTCTTTGTGCTAGATTCTAGTGATGAGATTAAAGTTATATGCCACAGACCAGTGGTAATCTTCCACTCTTAGTATCCTATTTATTTGGGTTGAAGAGTTTTACTTGTCTGTTTTGAGCGCATATGTTAATTAAGCACTCAGTATTCATTACAAATAATCATGTCTGTTTTCTTGTCAAGATTCCAAAGGCCCTTTTGCTCTTTCTGCAAAAGCCAAGCAGACTGTTTTAACTCCTGGTTTAATTTTTAAAAAATCTCCCATGGAACTTGTGGGCACAACACCTTAAAGAATCGCATGTTTAATAATGGGCAGGCTCTCCATCATATCTGAATTAATAATGCTGCTGACATATTGTTTTAGAAAACGGAGTCCTTGACCTGCTAGGTTGAAAGCATCGTGGCCGCCCTGAACCTCTGTGGGTCCTTTAGCTGAGCCATTTCCCCTGTGAATAATTAGAGGCATTTGAAGGTATCACACTAGAAACCAATTTGTGTCTTTCACTTTGCATATTGCTGAAGCCTCATGAATTAATCATAAGCAGGGCCAAAAATTAACTTCTTCAGACACATATTTTGATGGGTCATGAGGGAGAATGTAAAGTGATCTGTAGAATATTCTACTGATCCTCTAAGTATTAAATTATTATACCTACAGGCTAATTTGGGGAGGGGGGAGTCCCTTTCCTTCTGGAACTCAGTAGCCTATTTGAAAACGATTAAGGTTTGTTATTTTCTAGGACTGTGAAGGTGGGAATAATTGAACAGTATTTGGATTTCTTGAAAATCTTCATTCTTCTGTTAACTCTTGGTTTTAATTTTTGCAGTTATCTTTAAACATTTTTATTGCATTTTTTATTGATTTGGGGGTGGGCTGTATATAGCACATGTGTGGAGGTTGGAGGACAACTTGAAGGAGCTGGTCCTTTCCTTCTACCATATAGGTCTTAGGAACTGAGCTCAGGTCTCAGGCTTGGTGGCAAGAGCCTTTACCTGCTGAATTTTAGACTCTTACAACCATACCTGAGACTTGTGGTTGATTTGCTAACAAATTATTCTACAACCCAGCCAACAATTTGTCCTTTTCATTTAAGTATCAAAAACTATTCTGTGATAATGAACCAAAGTGATAAGAGATTCTATACTTGGTTAAAATTTAATTTTACATTAAATTTTTTTCTTTCCTTTTCTATTTTTTCAGCCAGTGAAACTGAAATTGCATTCTTCTGTGAAGAAGATTATAAGAAATATAAAGCTAATCCCATTTCCTCCTGGTAAAAATGTCTCTGGGCTTCGTTTTTGCACAGTTGTGCTAAGTTCTTTATTATAGGAGTTATTTTTTGAGATTGACAAATAAATCTTTAAAAAAAATCCATGGCTTGATTTTCTTTCTGTAAAGGCCCCTCTTCCGTTCCTTCCTCTCTTCTTCCTTCCTTCCCTCTCTCCAGCCTCTCGTTCCTTCTCTATTTCCTCGTTATGAAAACATTTCATTTTTTTAAGTGAAATAAATCTTCAAAAGCTCTGATTTCTTGGGGTCAGGAAATGTAGCTCAGTTGGTAGCATGCTTGCTTAGCATGCAGGAGACCCCAAGTTCCATCCCTAGCACTGCCTAGACTGGACATGATACCACATGCCTGTAATCCCAGCATTGGAAGGCAGAGGCAGAACTAGTTCAGAATCATCCCTGTGTATAGGAAGTTCAGGGCCAGCCTTCACTACATAAGAACCCATCTCAAAAATAAATATAATTTCTTTTTTACAATTAGGAACTATTTGATGACTTAAGATGTTGGGTTCTTTAAGAAGATACCACTACAGCTGGTGAGATGGCTCAGTGGGTAAGAGTGCTTGCTGCACAAGAAAGAGGATCTGAGTTCAAATTCCCAGTACTCAGTGTAAGAAGTAGGGCATGCCACATGCTTCTATAACTCCATAGCTATGGACAGGAATATTTCTGGGCTTGCTGGATGCCAGCCTAGTTCCAGGTTCAGCGAGGGGACCTGTCTCAAGGGAATAAGGCCAAGAGTGATTGTGGATACCCTATACCTTCTGGCCTCTACACCTGTATATGGGTGTGTGCCTTGCACATGTAGCAAACACACATATACACACTCACTATTTTTAAGATACAACAAGATCATACTGATTCTGTAGTTTCTCATTAAACGCTTGTTATCTTTGGCTACCATAGGTTGTAGGAGACTCTTAGGGAATGGTCAAGGCTACCTCTTACCTCAAGGAGTGTGAGGTGCATATCCCCACAATATTGAATAGTAGTTATTTGGGGAAGATTTTCTGGCATTGTAAGAGGCTTTTGGCTTTTTTAGTATCTCAGGGTACACAAGTAATGCTACTAGCATTTTTTTCTGAGCTGTTTCCTGACGTTTGTTATAGCAAGCTATAATAGAACCACATTCATTTCACTGCAGAGTAGGATATTTGTACTTTCGGAGAAGATTGTTTCCGGAGAACTCTATATCCTGAAAGACAATCTTCTGGCTGTCGAATACTTTTGGTTCCTGGGAGTGGCTGAGCAGTCATTATTTTGAAGGATCCTCTAAGCTAGCATGTGTCCAGTCAGAATTTGGAGAAGGACTAACTAGCTCCAGAATTCCTCTGTTGGCCCTTTACCTCCCCAGGCAGTCAACCTGGTTTCATTGTGGGTAGAGTCTAACTTAAGACAACTTATTATTTTTCTTTTTAAAAAGATCAACATGGAAAGTCTGATTAGCATGGTCAGTAGCAGCTCTGCTTTGTTGAGAGATTTAATAGAGTCCTTTTTGAAACAGAAATTCTATTTGTTTTATTCATTCGTTCATTAAGCGAAGTGCTGAGTACACAGATGGCCTCAGACGACATTTGCTTCAGTAAGTGGGAAAGACACCAGTCTCTCAGCAGAGCAGCAGGACAAACTGCCTGGGAATATGGACAGGAGGGTGGTCGGTTTGGAAGGGGCATGTTGGTTTTATCTTTTAAGTCCTGGCTGAACTGTCTTCAAGGACTGAACAGGCATTTTTGCTGAGAGGAAAAGAAGGGAAAAGGTTAATTGTTACTGTGTAGTGTGTGTGTGTGCATGTGTGTGTTCACACATGCAGGTGCCATGCCTGCGTGTGGAAGTCAGAAGACAGCTTTGTAGAGTCAAATGTTAGTTCTCTCTTTCTGTCTTTACCAGGGTTCAAGGGATCAAGTCCTGAGCCCACTGAGCCCTCTCGTCAGCCTGAAAGGGTGTTTTTGTTTGTTGGGTTTTGTTTTTCGTTTGTTTTTGTTTACAAGAGGCACTAGTAAATATGTAGGCAAAGCCTGTGGAAGACGTTGGGTTTAGTAGAAAGTGCACATCCCTGGATCTGAGAAGAGTCACTGAGATTTTAAATGGTTAAACGAACATGGAAAATGACGAGCTTTTTAGAAGAAAGTTGAGTTATGTTCATGACCTTGGGATAGAGAAGGCCTTGGCATGTGGCTGCTTTCATGCACCACATCTGACCTATATACATGAGAAACTAAAGTTGAAAAAATGGTACAGAAGTCATGTGTGGTGATGCATATCTTTAATCTCAGCACTCAGAAGCAGAGGCAGGTGGAACTCTGTGAGATCGAGGCCTGTTCTACATAGTTACAGGCCAACTGGAGCTATAGAGAGACCCTGTCTCAAAAAAAATTAGACAGGGAGTAGAAAGATGGCTCCATGGTTAAGAGTGCATACTGCTCTTCCGAAGGATGCAAGTTCAGTTCCCAGCACCCATATTGAGCATTTTACAACTGTAACTCCATCTCCAGGGGATTCTTTCCTCCAGGCACCCCCCCGACACACACACACACATATCCACACACAGACACATATATCAATGCATAACTAAAAATAAATCTTTAAAAAAGCCATTTGAAAAAAGACAAAGATGGGAAGAAAGTATCTGCACATATAAAATAAGGGATGAGTTTATAAAATAAAAGACTTGCAAATCAGTAGGGGCAAAGGACACTCATACAATGAAATTTTACAAAGATTCATACAAAAGGAACGCTTGAGGGCTGACAAAATGGCTCAGGCACTTGCTGTCTGGTGTAAAGTCCTGAGTTTGATCCCTGGGACCCACCAGTAGTAGGAGAGAACTAACTCCTGCAAATTGTCCTCTAGTTTCTACGCATACCCTGGTACACATGCACCCACACATGCACATACAGAGACACATGCAAAGAAGGAATACTTGTATGTCTTTCAAATGTGAAAAGGCAAAAAGCCTCTTTTTTCAAAGTTAAAATAACAAGCTTTCTGTTGTCAAATTGGCAAAAAGTGAAGAGTTTGGAAACAAGTGTTGGCAGTTGATAACGTGTGTGTGCTGCTGAGAGTGTAAATCTACACTCACTTAAATGAGCAGTTTGGAGTAGTATCATTGAAAGAACAACTGTAAATTCTCAGGACTCAAAAGTTCCAATTCTTGGAGTTGTTTCCAAAGAAATCTCCTGTAAGGGAATTTGGTGTAATGTTAAAATAGGAATGGTGTCAACAACCTAGGTGATGGTAATAGAGACGCCAAATAGCCAATGTGTACATAGACTCTAGAGTCTTACTTAACAACAAGGGCATCCCAATCTTTAGTGAATGGCATCTCACACATCATGCTGGATGAAAGAAATTACAGAAGGTCTCAAACAATTGAGATACAGTTTTTAAAAAGTTTAAAAAGCACATTGGGCTGGCAAGATGGCTCAGCTTGCTGTACATACTTTAAGGCATTTTTCTGCACGTAGAATTTAAATATTTAGGCACAAGCTGGCACACTGGCAAATGTCTGTAGTCCCAGCTACTCACAAGGTTGAGGTGGGAGAATCACACACACACACACACACACACACACACACACGCTTTATGCATACCTACATACATTTTGGGGGAGGATCTTTTTGTTTTTGAGACAGGGTTTTCCTGTATCCCTAGCTTGCCTAGAACTCATTCTGTAGACCAGACTGACTGGATTTCAGAAAGATCCACCTGCCTCTGGGTGCTGGGATTAAAGTATATACCATCATGCCCAGAAACATGCATATTTAAAAAAAATTATTACACATGTATATGTGCGTGTATGTGTGTGACAGTGCATGTAAACAGATCAGAGGACAATTTATGGGAGTCAGTTCTTTTCTACCACATGAGACCCAGGGTTGGAGCTCAGTTTGTCAGGCTTGGCAGCAAGCACCTTGACCTCAGTCTTCCCCACCCAAGATTATAATCTTAAACATGGTTGAGAAAACTTCTTTTGTTTCAGTCACCATCATGTGATTGTCATTCATCCACAGTTGATTTGTGATGAAGCTCTGAGGAAACTTGCTTTTCCGTGGAGGAGAAACAGAGGCTGCACTGTAGAGTTGTCAGGGATCAGATGAAACATTGCCCAGAGGGCCCTGAATATACAGAGCCTCACACAAAGTAAGCTCTCAGCACATGTGTCACAGTGCTCACAATGAACTGTCACAGCTGCTGCGACTTCATTTTGGAACAAAGAACTCTTACCCTCACAGATATTGAACCACTTGCCCAGGGCATAAAATCTAATAAGATCTTAAAAAAAAAAAAGACTGCAAGAAATGGAACTTCTTGGTCAATAGAATATGCACATTTGGGATGGGAGAGGTGATTCAGTGGGTATTCTAGTTTGCTTTCAATTGCTGTGACAAAACACTCTGACCAATAGCAACTTGGGGAGGAAAAGTTTTATTTGACTCACATCTCCTGGGTCACAATTCATCAGCAAGGAAGCCCAAGGTAGGAACTCTGCAGGAACCTGGAGGCAGGCGCTGGAGCCTCTGCCGTGGAGGCATGCTGCTTACTGGCTTGCTCCCCTGGTCCATGCTCAGCCTGCTTTCTTAAACAATACAGAACAACCTGCCCACAGGTGGTACCACCATTATGGGATAGGCCCTTCCACATGACTCAACAATCAAGAAATACCCGCAGATATAGCCACAGGCCAGTCCAATGGAGGAAATTCCCCACCTGAGCCTCCTTCAACCCAGGTGTGTCAGGTTGACACTAAACCACAGTGAGTAAAGGCACTTGCCACCAAGTGACTAAGTTTGATCCCCAGGACACATGGTGGAAGAAGAGAACTAACTCCTGCAAGTTGTCCCTTGACCTCCACACGTGAGCTGTGATGTGTGTGTGCACATATACACACATATGCACACCCACAAAATAAAATTGCAATAATTTTTTTTTTGAGACAAGGTCTTGTTATAGCCTCAGCTGGCTTGGAACTCACTATGTAGACCAGGCTAGCCTCAATCTCACAGAGATCCACCTGCCCCTATCTCCCAAGTGTCTGAGATTAAAATCATGTGCCACCACACCAAGCCCACATTAGAATTTTTTTTAAGTATATGCACATTTGTTCTGGCTTCAAATGTCACATTCAGAGACGCTTTGAACATACAGTGAATTGGGCACTTAGGGGAAGTGGTAGGAATATTGTCCACCCTGGGCGAGTGGACAGCTTGTACTGTGCTGGTCTACAGCCCTGCACGTCCATCTTTGTCGTTCTTATTGGGAAGAACCTGCTATCTTCTGGTGTCTGAGGATCCCACAGGCCCTGCCCACTAGGCAGGCTGGTCTGTGCAAGTCTGGGGAACCTATTCACCACAACATACATGTTTCTTTTGGTTCTTTTCCCAAACATGTACAATAATAGAGGTCCTACCCACCTGGGGAAGTGGCCTAGTCTGGAGCCCTTTGAGAAAAGGAAGGGAGGGTCGGCCTCCTATTTCTGATTTTGCACTTGTAGGGTGGGGTTTGAGTTGATTGGATTGTTTCCCTAGTAGGCAGAGAAGCCCAAGCAGAGTAGCATCTGAGTACCTGGACTCTGTATGTTCGTGTTTGGAGGTGAACATGTGTCTGTGGGTATGAATGCATGCATATACATGTGCATGTAGAGGCCAGAGAATGACCTTGGGTGTCATTTTTCAGGCATAATCCACCTTTTAGAGAGAGAGAGAGAAGCATAGAACTGGAATTTGCCAAATAGGCTAAGCTGGCTGTGTATTGAGCCCCAGGGATCCACCTGTCTCTGCCTCTGGGCTCTGGGATTATAAGCATGTGCCCTGTCTGGCTCTTTTATATAGATTCTGGACTTTGAACTCAAGATCTTTTTGCTTCTAAAAATATACTTATTTAGTGTGTGTGTGTGTGTGTGCACATGTGCAGATCAGGAGAATCTCAGGTTTCAATCCTTGTCTTCCTCCCTATCTGAGAAAGTCTTTACGTTACTCGCTGCTGCATACCCAGGTTAGCTGGCCTGTGAGCTTCAGGGGACTCTCCCGTCTCACTGTGGGAGTGCTGGGAGTCCAGACAGATGCTACTGCTCTCAGCTTTACATGGGTATGGGGAATTTGAACTCAGGTCCTCACTCTCGTGCAGCATGCACTTTATTGACTGAGCTATCTTTCCTTCTCCAAGCTGGATGTTTTTCATCTTTTTCTCATTGCCTGTGTATATTTGTTTGGAAACAGACTCATAATTGTTGCTTGCTGGCTGTTTCACCCCATATTTCTCTCAGACACTCCTGAAGAATCAGATTAGGAAAAGCAGCTCAATACCAGACACCTCCTCTTAGTTTGAGATGTTTTGAACTCCACGCTCAGGACGAGGGGTTTAGGGAGCTGCAGGTTCCATTTCCACACGTCCTGGTGGTCCCACAGTATGAAAGCCCTGGCTCTTCCCTTCCCGTCCCTCTTGCTCTGTGCTTCCAATATCTCTGGGAGGTGTGGTGTGGAGGAGGAAGGCGAGACACTGTCATTTCTTTCTATCTGACGCATTTATTCAGTGAATCAGACCTGAGATCAGCCTTCCATCCCCAAATGTGCATTTTGGGTGAGAATATGAACATAGAGTTTAGATAATGGCCTTTGGAGACTCATCCTTTTTTTGGTCATTAGTCAGTGAGAGGATCATACAATGTATAATGATTTAGCAGAAGCATCCCGGATGCGTGTCATACTGCTCACAATATGTTTTGTAGAGTGTGCCCTAATCTGTTCTATGCTTGTACTACTCTGAGTGAGTACTCAGAAAATAATGCCATTTGTAGGCAGTGAGTCTGAAAATGAAGAAAATCTATTTCTGGTCCCAGATGATGCCGCATGGCTCTTTTGAAATAAGCAAAGGCAGGGTCAGAAAGATGGCTCAGAAGGTAATGTACCTGCAGTAGGCAAGCATGAGGCCCTGAATTCAGATCCCCAGCACCCACTTAGAAAAAAACAGGTGAGCCAGCGAGATGGCTCCGTGAGTAAAGGTGCTTGTGGCTAAGGCCGATGATGTGAGTTTGATCACTGGACCTTACATAGTAGGAGGTAACTGATTTCTGCAAGTTGTCCTCTGGCTTTGACATGTGTGCTGTGGCATGCATGCACCCACTCATGTACCCCCACAATAAATAAATATGAGAAAACAGGCATTGTGGTGTCTGCCTATAAATAACGCCAGTGCTAGAAGGAGGAGATGAGTGGATCCCAGAGACTCCTGGCAGCCAGTCTAGCTGAAACAGTAGGTTCTAGGATCGGTGAGAGACTCTGGTTCAAAAAACGAGGTGGAGAGCAGCTGCGGAAGACACTGACATAGACCTCTGGCTTCTGCTTGTGCTCACACAGGTGAGTACACCTGCACACATGCACATGGGTATACAACACACACACATACACACACACACACACACACACACACACAATGAAATAAGTACCTGGGGATGGCAGCAGTGGAGACTTGTGCTTGTTCTAACTTTACTTCTCCTAAATTCAACACACAGGAAAAATTCCACACTGAAAAAGGTGAGCTCACCATCAGTCAAATCTAATCGGTCAAGGAGGTGCTGCAGTACTCATAGACTGGGGACAGGAACTAGACTGAAGACACTTCTCCCCTCTTTTTCTGACTTGATGGGGCTCAAGTGATGAGAGAAATTGTCTTTAACTCTTTCAGTCTCAAACTCTGTTCTGCAAAGTCCAGGGCTGGGAAGATGGCTCCTCAGTAAAGTTCATGCCTTGCATATATGAGGACCTGAGTTTGATCTCCAGAACCCACATAAGAAAAAGTCGAATTTGGCAGAGAGGCAGAGATGGACAGAACCGTGGAGCTTGCTGACTAGCCAGCCTAGATGAACTGGTGAGCTCCAGGCTATAAGAGACCTTATTTCAAAAAATCTGAGGCTGGAGAAATGGCTCAGCAGTTAAGAGCACTGGCTGTTCTTGCAGAGGACCCTTATATAATTCAAGGACCCCTGCCCAGGGAATGGCGCTGCCCTCAGTGGGCTGCATTTCAAACATCAATTAACTTAAGACCATCCCCTATAGACATTTATACAATCCCTCACTTGGACTCTTCTCACATGATGCTAGGTTGTGTCTCGTTAAAGCTAATCATTGTAACACTTAAGGTTGATCTTTGGCGTCCATATGTACATGCACATGTGCCCCACCCCCAGCACACACACCTCACTCAGCCAAAGCTAGTTTTCTGTGGAGGCTTGTGAGGTCCCAGGTGGCTGCCCTTACCACCTCCCTTCGGACTTCTCTTTATTGGACAATAGTCATCATGGCCTTGTTTCTGATCTTCCACCTCCCGAACATCTTTATGCCACTGGACTTTGATACTTCACCTCCCTTACTCCTCGCTATTAAAATGTCCCTGATGTATAGAATAGTGCCTGGGCTTTATCAAGCCACAGAAATACTGACTGTATGAATGAATTAGCTAGAGATTGTATTTGGCTTTTCAATCAAGGCTTTGCAGGTTCTTGACCCTCATGGTAGGTTCAGTGGCTCTGTGTAGATGGATCCATTTATATCATAAGTTTCATGTCCTCATATAGACTGGACTCTAGAAAAAAATTGCTCAACTCGTCTGTGTTTCACAAGGAGCTGAGAAAATAGGATTAGAAGTCACACTAGAGAGGCTGGGGATGTGAATCCATTGGTAGACTGCTTGTCTAGTGTGCATGAAGCCATGGGTTTGTTCTCCAGCACCAGAATAAACTGGGCATGGTGGTGCAAGCCTGTAATCTCAGTACTTGGGAGTTGGGGGCAGGAGGGTCAGAAGTTCAAAGTCATACTCAGCAGCTTAAGGAGACCAGCCTGAGCTACATGAGACTTTGTCAGAAATAAAAGGAAGAAAGAAAGAAAGAAAGAAAGAGAAGGAGAGAGAAGGAGAGAGGGAGAGAAGGAGGGAGAGAAGGAAGGAGGGAGGAAGAAGGAAGGAAAACGTTAGAAGTTAATCTGTGGCAGTCACAGTGCTGTACACGCGTCTTCGGGCATCGGATGCACCCCTCTGCCTCGCAGTTTTGTGTATGCCCAGAGGCTATCCACCTTTAGAGGCTTTTTTTTTTTCTTTCAGAAAACAAAATACTCTGCCAGTTATCCACAGTAGGGAAGATAAGCGTCCTAGATTGTCATCTCTTTCCTTTTGAACTCTCCCAGGAAAGCTACTACAGAACTCAACGGCAGACTCCACAGCTGTACACATTACACTGCAATTTTCTTCCACTTGCCTTAAAGCGAAGTTCCTTGTTTAAAAGTGACCTAGAAGCGAACTTGCAGTGACATTTAAAATTATACAAATTGCAAAAGCAAATGGTGCATTTTTGCATTGGTTGGAGTTATTTGTCTTGCTGTGTTTGCTTTAGGCAAGCGTGAGGAGAAGGAAAGAGCACAGGCTTTGCAGTCAGAAAGCAGCAGCAGCTGGGAGAATGAGCACCCAGCAGCCCTCGCTGTGAGCTCTGACCTTGGCAGACTGGCCCTCAGTCTCCTGCTCTGTTAAATGGGGATTCCAAATTGACCTGATAAATTCCCCCTGAGGCTTCAGTAAAATGACCTAATGAGTTGCCTGGCAAACATATGCAATTTTGTCATAGCACCACTCCATCAACAATGTCATTGCCGTCACATAGGAGTGTAGACACTGGGGCTGAGGAGATGGCTCAGTCAGTAGGATACTTGCCACTCAAGCATGAGGACCTGAATTCTGCTCCCCAGTATTCATGCAAAAAACTGGGCACTTTGGGGGCTGGAGAGATGACTCAGCAGTTGAGAACACTTGCTGTTCTTCAGAGGACCCTGGTTCGATTCCTGGCACCCATACAGTGGCTAACACTGTCTCATAAAAGAAGGTAGAGGGGCTGGAGAGATAGCTCTTCTGTTAAGAGCACATACTACTCTTGCAGAGGACCCGAGTTTGCTTCTTGGGACCCATGTTGGGTGGCTCACAATCACCTGTAACTCTAGTTCTGGGGATCTAATGCCCTCTTCTGGCTTCCAATGCACCTATACACACACACACACACACACACACACACACACACACACACACATTCTTTTTGAAATTAGATCTTTTTTAAAGAAGGAGATCATGTAGATCTCTGGTCTCTACATGCAGGTGCAGGCTCACAAATGAAACTGTTGACAGTGAATGAGATGCTATATTCCACATTAAACACTAATGATGGCACCAGGACTTTTCCTACAATGAAGGCACATCCACCCCCCTGATCCCAGTGCCTTTAATCAACTCCTCGGCTCCAGCAACACTGCAGCTCTTCTCAGGATCGAGGAAGGACTCGTGTTGTGTTCTAAGAACCCCTTGCCTTCCCATTTGCTTTCTGGGGTGCCTTATCCCAGGATACAGGTATCTGGGAGCACAGGACCTGACCACTTTTATATGTCTCCTTTCTTCTGCTTGGCAAACTTCCCATTTAGGACAAACGGGCTTTTTTGAAAGAGCAGAACAATTGAAACTTCCTTTTTGTATGAATAAAGCCACCTCTGTTCTTTGGACATAACTGCTTCAAGTTTGGGTGGTAGAATGAAGACATGCAGGGTCCGGACAAACATCATTTGAGGGAAGAATGGTTTCTCAAGTGCAGGTTTTGAAGTTTGAATGTTCTGGATACTCACCTAAGTGCCAACTGACGAGTGCCTGGCCACTCCTCTGTGGATCTTCTGGGCTACTCCTCCAGCATGGTGCCTTTCCTGCAGGTTCAGCCTGTATTCCTTACCCTGGAGTCCAAACTGTAGTGTGCCACCTGTCAGCCACCACCAGGTGGCAGCAGAGCCTGGGGCAGCCCCGGAAGCTGGGGGCAGAGACTGTGAATCATTTGTTCATCACCTGATGTGGGTGGCTGGCCCACTTGCAGGCCCACCCCAGTGTCCTTTAGATGAAAGTCAAATCCTTTAGCTTGTAAGTGGTGTGGCACTAACTAGTGCTCAAAAGCAGTAGTGGGATTGCTAGCGTCTAATATTTTGATTTAGTTTAAAAGTCAGCACCTAATTGTTCCAAAGCCAGTGTACTTTTATCTTGGTTTTGTGACTTATTTATTTATTTATTCATTGTGCATGAGTGTGTGTGTGTGTGTGTGTGTGTGTGTGTGTGTGTGTGTGTTACATGCATGTCTATGTGGGTGTATATGTGGAGACCAGAGGTCTGCATTAGACAGGGTCTCTCAACCTAGTGCTTACTGATTGACTAGACTAGGTGGCCAGGGTATTCCTAGTATCACCTGTCTCCTCCTCTCCTCCCAGGGCTGGGGCTACAGGTGTGCACTGCTCCACCTGGGGGTGGAACTCAGGTCCTTGTGCTTGCACGGCCAGTGTCTTACCTATTGTACCATCATGTCCCCAGGCCCATCTTGCTGATTTCTAGACTATAATGATATTTCAACACTTCAGAAACACTCCTGTTTATTTGTCAAGGATTATCTTTCTAAGATCAAGACTAAAAGGCAGAGAGCAAGTTCTAGAAGATCCTCTGATGCTTCCTCGAACACTGCAGCTGCTCAGCTTTCTTTGTTAGGCTACAGTGAGGTTCTGAAATAAACTGCTTCCCTAACCAATTGCAGAGGTCTGGGGGCTCTGTCCTTTTGTACTTGATACTACCAGAACTTTGGGGGCACAGGGATACCTATGGGAAGGGATATGGGAATCTCTCTGTCATGGGGGAGCCCCCTCTTTTCATCCTGAGGCTGGATGTTCTAATACAGGATTGGACAATGCCACTAACTCTGTGTTGTGTACAAAACCTTATGCCTGTCTCTCAATTATTTTGAAAATTAAGAAATTTCAGTGTTAGGTAGTGTATTAGGCAGGGTTCTTTAGAGGGATAGGGCTAATAGAGTGAATAGATACCATGAAAGGGAATTTACCAGATTGACTTACATGATAGGGCCTGGGGAGTTGAACAGTGGCCACTGGCCTGCTGGAGTGACTTGGAGCCCAGTAGCTCCTCATTCCCCAAGGCTGAGGCCCCAGCAGTGCCCGTCTGGTGCTGCAGGCTTGGAAGATTCCCGGAGAGCCACTGGTCTTCAATCTGCACGGAGAGCTAAAGAACCTGGGTGGTGATGTCAGTGAAGGACGGAGCAGTGGTGGATCAGGCCGAGGCACTCACCAGCAACGCTGCTTTCCCCGGCCCCTCTTTACACTGGGCCGCACACTGCAAGGTACCACCCGCTCTGCGGCCAGGTCTTCCTCCTCCCCTTCTGGAAATGCTCTCACAGATATACCTGCTGGTGTGTCTTCTAGGTGATTTCAGATCTCATCCGTTTGATAATCAGGATTAGCTATCACAAGCAGCAAACAGAATGAAGCTCAAAGTGCTGGAAAGTCTGTGGTTTCTCTGCTTGGTTCAGCTCAGGTCTAGCTGATGATAGGGAGTGGAGATGAGGCTTGAACTGGAGACTGGGTGTATGCATGGGTGACACGGTTTCCTTATAGCCCTAGGGACTCCCCCAGTGTACCCAGTCCTGTCAGCACCTTGCAGATATATTTAATGCATACCCTATAGCTGGAGATAGATCCAGATTAAGACACTGAGGAGAGGGCTAGGCTGATGGCTCAGCCCTTAAAATGTTTGCTGCATAAACATCAGGATCTGAGGTTGAGCCCCGGAACCTATGTAAAAAATCTGGGTTTGGTGATTTGCACCTGTAGCTCTGGAGAAGTGGAGAAAGGAAGACCCCTAGGGCCAGCCAGTCTAGCCTGGTCTCAGTGAGCTCTAGGTAAGAGATTGTCTCACAAAAATAAGATGGACAGCAACTGAGAACGACAATCGATGTGGACCTCTGGTCTCCACATGCATGCACTCACAAAAGTTGCGGAGGTAAGATTAAGTGTAAAAGGAAATGCAAAAGTGGAGAGAGAGGAGAGAATGGTTATAAGTTTATTGCATAGGAGCCGAGTACTCCAGGGTCACCCACATTACTCTTCTTCACATGCCCAGTTGTTCATATTTGATAGAAATATTTTGGGGCCTGATGGACAAAGATGCAAGTATCTGGCCTTCCTTAAGTTTCTGGATAAAGGGGAAAGAGTAGTTTCTGCGATGGAAGTTTGAACAGCGCTTTCTGTCTAGGCAAGAACTCTACCACTGAGTTAATTATGTTGGGACATATACATATACGTATACATATACATATACATATACATATACATATACATCTGTGTGTTTGTGTGTGTTTATTCTAGATTCATTTTTGTTGCTGTGATAAAATAACTGGACAAAATGTAATTTGAGAGAGAAAGGGGATTATTTCAGTTTATAATTCCAGATTACAATCTATTGTTGCAGAGAAGTCAAAGCAGAAACTTAAAGCTTTACATTCCAAGTCAAGAGTAGAGAAAGAATAGATGTATAGGTCCTTGCTTGGATGCTCCCAACCAGCTTTCTCTTATACTGCTCTGGACCTCTGCCTAGGGAATGATGCTGCCCACAGTGGACTAAGTCTTCCTTCATTTAACAATCAAGATAGTCCCAAAGACATGCCCACAGCCCAACCTGATCTAGGCAGTAGAGACTCAGTAGAGACTCTCTTCTAAGGTTGTGACAAGTTGATATTTGAAATTATCACAATATATAGTTTTGAGATAGAATCTCATGTAGGCCAGGCTGTCCTTGAACTAACTATGTAGTAGAGGATAATCTTGAATTTTTGACCCTTCTGCCTCCATCTTCCCACTGCTTGGATTACAGACATGGGCCACCACGCCTGGTTTATGCAGTGCTGGCTATTAAACCTAGGGTTTCATGTATGCTAAACAAGCTCTCTACCAACTAAGCTCCATCCCCATTCCTAGGAAGATTGTATGTTTATATCTGGAGGTTTTTTTTTTTTAAGAAGTTAATTTCCTCAAGGAAGAATCTTTTTTATTTCTGAGAGCAGAGTCAGGGAAGAAGCAGAACTGAAATCTTTACCCCTGAGATTTTCCCCTTCCACCAGTGGCACCCAGAGTCCAGAGAAGAGCTCTTCAGTCTCAAGTCCCAGAAAGACCGGAGACCCTGGGTATTCTGAGGATGAATCGTGGTAGAAACTGCTTCCTGTCAGTGTTGGAGTTGGAGTTGGTGTTGTTTCAACTTGTCAGTTCCAGCGCTTCCAAGTACTTTCCATTTTCAAAAATCACATCAAGGGACTGGAGAGATTGCTAAGTGGTTGAGTGTATACTCCCCTTGCAGAGAAACCAAGTTCACCTTATGTCACGTGACTCACAAGACCTGTAATGCCAGCTCAAGGAGATCTAATGCCCTCTTCTGGACTCCTTGAGAATTGCACTCATTGGCCTGGGGCATGACAAGAAGGCTAGGCTGGTCAGAGAGCCCCAGAACTCTCTGCCTCTTTCCACCTCTTCCCCCAGAGCTGAGATTATAAAAGAACACCATCATATCCTGCTTTTTGTTAAAAGATAAGTTCTAACATGAAACTCTTGTCCTGATGTTTATGTGGCTAGCACCTCGTGACTAAGCCATCTCTCAGCCTTCATGAAAAAGGAGCTTTACAGAATGCAAGTCTGGCCAGGCATGGTGTATATACCATTAGTCATCTGCATTTGGGAGGCAGAGGCAGGCAGATATCTGTGAGATCGAGGCCCCTGGTCTACATAGTGAGTTCCAGGCGGCTTGGAACTAGGGAGACCCTGTCAAAAAAAAAAAAAGAATGCAAGTTTGACTCTGTCCCTTCCTGAATACAGCCATCCGATGGGCCCCTGTGACCCTCAGGACTCAGTAGACACTCCTATAGAGCCTGGCATCCCTTGATGAAGTCTCTGGTCGCATCTCCCGTAGTTTCTCTTGCTCTCGGGTTTGGTGCCCCACCTTGTCTAACACAGTCCTTTCCCCTGGACACAGAAGGCCACTGCGTTCCTCACATTTCCCAGGTCTCCGGAATACTCCAATCCTCACTCTCTCAGCTTGCTTTCACCTCGGGAGTTAATGCCCAGGATTGTAGACCTGAGACCTTTCCTGTCCCACCATCTCATGGTCAGTAGGCTGGACTCTTCTCCTTTGCTTCCTTAACATAACCACCCTGGTAGGAATGAAGATGTTCTAAAGAGGCAATGTGTTGGGACTGGAGAGATGGCTCAGTGGTTAAGAACACTGACTGCTCTGGCAGTTCCCAGCACCCACATGGTGGCTAAGAATCTTTTGTAACTTCACTTCCAGAAGATCCAGTGCCTTCTTCTGACCTCCACATGATACATGTGCACTTACATACATGCAGACAATACACTCATTCACATAGAACAAAAATAATAAAATGGATTTAAAATTTTTATTTTTATTTTGTGTATATGACAGTATTACCTGCACGTATGTAAGTGCACCTATGTCCTGCAATGCCCTACGTGTGGCCATGTGGGTCCTGGGATTCAAACCCAGGTTTTCTGCAAGAACAGCCAATGCTCTCAACTGCTAAGCCATCTCTCCAGCCCCACAAAATATTTTCTTTTAAAAGAGGCACTGTGTCTGTCTCTCCCTTCTGCTATCTGAAACAATGGACCCCAAGGAATTGGAATTTTCCCAGGAATTAAGTTCCTGGGAGAAGGAAAAAGCAAAGGCTGATATCATGGAGTGAGAGACAAACAGAGAAAGAGAGAGAGAGAGAGAGAAAGAGAGAGAGAGAGAGAGAGAGAAAGCTTGTCTTCTGAAAAGAGATTTTAATCAGTGCTGGCAACTTGTCCTCCTGCCTCTATTTGAACTTAAACCTCACATCAGCTCCTCAAAGATGGACTTTGGGCAGGTGTATCACTGAGCCTTTGTTCTTGTTCCCAATGTGCTGGTGTTGAACACATCTTCCATACTTTATTGTGTGTCTTTTGACCTGTTGAGCATGCATGACTGAGCTTGTTAGGACTGCCAGGGCCCAGGCTCTGACCCTAACAACCATGACCTGGGTAGTGTATTCGGACACTGGTAATAAGCTGTGGTCTTTGTTTGCTTGTTTGTTTTGCAATGTGGGAGATGGAGCCTAGGGCCTACTGTACACTAGTCAAGCCTTCTGCCACCTTCTACCACCTTCTGTCACTGAACCACACCCTCTTGCTTTCTCTATGCCTATAATCCTGGCAACGTGAGGCTCCCTGAGTTTAGAGACCACGTCTTCTTTACTGCTGTATCTCTACTACATGACACATATTGGGACTTAATAATATTGATCTTTTTGTTTATGTATGAATGAGTGGATTGGCTCTCCCACATTATATATTTTTCTAAAAGTTACCGGGCTAAACTGGGATCACATGCCTTTAATCTTAGCAGTCAGGCGGCAGAAGCAGGCTAATCTCTGTAAGATCAAGGCCAACCTGGTCTATATGGTATGTTCCAGGCCATCTGGGGCTATAGCAAAACCCTGTTTCAAAAAGAAAAAAAAAGTTACTGGGCTTTTTAGAACATACGTTAGGGAATTCAGATGTCAGCAACTATCCCTAGACAACTTGGCCCCTGCCCACACAGATAGGACTGCGATTTCTACATGAGGAAGTCTCTCCCTACCCTGATTTGCTTTTGGGTGTGCATTACCTGCTTGTGATTGATTTGTAGACTTGAGCTGGCTGGGAATTGGGGATGGGAGACAGGAGAGAGACAAGGCAGGAAATGTCCCAGCTACAAACAAAAGACTGGAAACACAAAAAGAGATAGAAAAGATTTGGGGGAGGGCGGTTACGGGGGAGCCATTAAAGTCAATTAGTGAGACTTTCCTCTGTGTCTCTAGAGATGCCTAGACATGCCTACAGGAAGCACTTTTGAGCCACATGACCCCAATCAAGGTCTTGTGTCAATGTGTGATTTGTTACAGTAAAAGTAAGGAAGGAGTTTGGAAGCAGTTAAGGTCACTTTGTGCAAAGACCATAGCACTACATCATGTCAAATAAGATGTCAGTTGATGGTTACTGTGTCATTTTTTTCAAAGAATTTTTATGCACTACAAGTAATTCTATAATATATGTGGGTATGATTTCAATTTGTTTCCATTCTCTGTTTTTAAGAATTCAGTAGGAATAGGGGTTAGAAAGATGGCTTAGTGGTTAAGAGCAGGTACTGCTCTTGAAGAAGACCCAAATACTGAGTGACTCACAGGTGCCTATAACTCCAGCTTCAGAGAATCTGACACCCTCTTCTGGTCTCTGTGGGCACTGTACACACACATGCATATAACTACACATAGACACACACATACACATAATTTTAAGAAAAGTGATAGGGCCCACATTTAATCCCAGTACTAGGATGGCAGAGGCAGGCAGATCTCTGTGAGATTGAGGCCAGAATGGTCTGCATAGCAAGTTTCAGGTCAGCTGGGCCTATAGAGAGACCTGTCTCAAAAACAAAAACAAAAACAAAAAAACATGCCAGGTGTGGTGGCGCATGCCTTTAGCCCCAGCACTTGGGAGGCAGAGGTATGCAGATCTCTGTGAGTTCAAAGCCAGCCTGGTCTACATAGTGAGTTTGAGGCCAGCTGGGGCTAAGGGAGACTCTGTCCCAAAAAGACCAAAAAAAAAAAAAAAAAAAAAGAGAGAACAGATAAATAGATATGTATTTCCAATTGATTGATGTGTGTGTGCATATTCATGTGGGTGCAGGTGTATACAGGTGCATGTATGTATCATGTATGTGAATGTATGTAGAGGCCAAAGGTAACCTTGGGTGTCATTCCTTAGAAACTGTCAATCTTTTGTTGGTCTCTTACAGTCTCTTATGCACCTGGGGCTCACTAAATCGGCTAGGCTGGCTGGCCAGCGAGTTCAGGATTCTCCTGTCTCAGACTCCCAAGAGAAGGATGGGATTATAAGCACACCCCACTGTGTGCTTTTTAAGTGGGTCCAGGGGTAGAAGTAAGGCCCTTCTGCTTGCATGAGGAGTCTTGGCAGGCTGAGCCCTCTCCACAGCCCTGTATTTCTTGTTTAAGGGCACCCTAGAGGAAGACAGGAAGTGATCTGGTGAGCCCATGATGGGGGGCTTTTGTCTTTGTCCTCATCAGATCTCCTCCAAGACCCTGGAGCACATATATCACACCCTTGATATCACATCCTTCTCAGGAAGAGCCTGAAGCTCAAGCAGGGTAAGTCGCCTGAGGTCTCTTATAGCCCACATCACAGTATACATTCACATGTTAGGGTTTTTATATTTTGCTGTCTATATGGATTCAAATTTAAATTCATTCTCATGAAATTACAGGTTGAATCCTTTAGGAAATTGTTACCCATAACATCCTGTAAATAGGTATTTTTAAATTTTTGTGATTTTCATACAATATAATCTCATGATATTTAGATCCCCTCTCCTATCTGCACCTCCCCTTAACTGCCCTCTGCCCAATTTAATGTACTCTATTATATCTATATAACTATATAGATATAATAATATAATAGATATAATAATAGATATATATAATACCACCTATAGAGTCTGACTTGTGTCCCCAAATGTCCTTTAGTGTGGGTCCAACCACTGGAGTCTGGTTAACCTACCAAGAGTCCCAGCCCTATGAGAGACTGCCATTAGTTGCCAAAAGTTCCTTAGGTTGAGCTGGGGTTTCTCACCCATTTCCTCATGTCCATTGTCTGATTTGACCTTGTGTGGAACTTGTGCATGCTGTCACCATTGCTGTGAGTTCATATGAGTAACTGACCAGCTGCCTGCAAGACTCTGTTTCCTGGTGGTCATTCACTACCTCTGGCTCTTACAGTCTTTCTGCCCCTTCTTCCACAATGATTCCTATACGTAGGGGGACAGAAGTATCCTACTCAGGGGTAAGCACTCTACATCCCCTTGTTCTCTATGTGTTGACCGGTTCTGGGTTTCTGGGTTAATCACCATCAGCTGCATGAGGAAACTTCTCTGGTGAGAGTTGAGAGATGCATTCATCTTATGTGTAGAGGGTGCATTGTCCATGTGTCAATTAGGCTAAGTTTCCCACAGACAATCTCTACATTTGACCAGTTGTGGAACTCTGTGTTCATCTCCATCTGCTGCAAAAAGAAGTTTCTTGATGGGTGGTAAGAGGACACCTGTTTGTAAATATGAAGATGCGTATTGAGAATATAGTAAGAAATTATGTTGGTCTAGAAATGAGGCAAAAGTAAGTTTTTCTCTAGGATCTATGACCTCTCTAACCATGTGTATTTGGCAACATTTACAATATCACACGTAAGTTCCCTCTCATTGGCTGGGACTTAATTCCAATTAGACAGCTGTTGATTGCCCCCAAGACAGAAGCGCCACACTGCACCAAGAGCTCTACTTCACTGGGCCACTCATTGCTGTTTATTAGGCTTTACAGCTGGGTAGGACCATTGATTGGTTTTCTCCCTCAGCAGCTGGTATAGTACCTTCTGATTCCATGAGAGCTATTCTTAAGGGAGGAGACTTCCAAGTCACTTCAGTTTAATTGCTCCAAGTCCTGGGTCTGGTTCCAAGGCAAAGGAATGGTGACCCAGTATGGCAGGTACTGGCTAACTCACCCAGCTAGTTAGGCACTTTCTGGCAGCTTCAGCAGGAGAGGGCCAAGGCCCAAGGAGGCAGATGGGAACAGGATGGGTTTGTTCTGACTGACCAGCATAGATGTGAGTCTCTGAACAGGAGAACTGGGGCTGGTCCCAAAACAAGGGGGATGGGCCTGGTGGTATATGACCGACTTGCCCAGGTAGTCAAGGCCTTCTTGCAGCCTCAGCAGGAAGGGGCCAAGGCCCAAGGAAAGCTGCTGGGAATGGGATGGCTGGTCTTACTGGCTAGCAGAGAAGGCATGAGCTCTTGAGCTTCAGAACAGCAGTACTGGGGATGGTCCAAAGCAGGGGGAGGTGCAGTGGGATGTGGCCAGCTCACCCAGCTGGTCGGACACTCACAGCCTCAGTGGAAAATGTGCATTTATTTTTAAAACCTGTTTGATCCATGCATGTGTATTTCGGTTCTTTCCTTTTAAAAAATATTTTACTTATTACTATTTTTTGTTGTTTCATGTGTATGAGTGTATGGCCAGTGTCACACAGTGCCGGCAGAGGTCAGAAGAGGGAGCTGGATTCCCTTGGACTGGAGTTACAGACCATTATTTGTTGTCATGTGGGTGCTGGGAATCGAACTTGGGACCTCTGTTAGTGCTCTTAACTGTTGAACCATCTCTCCAACCCCTCAGTTCTTTTCTTATGAAAGTATTTTTTCTTTTGAGGCAGGGTCTCGCTGTAGCCCAAGCTGGCCTAAAACTCACTATGTAGATCAAGCTGACTTTGAGCTCACAGAGATTACCTGCTTCTGCCTGTGTGCTAGGATTAAAGGCATGTGCTATCACATCCAGCATGAAAGTCTTTTTAAAATAAACTGATGTAGTTCAATATTATAATCATTGCAAAAGCAATGATTACTGGCATCTCTATGAATGGTAGCACACTTGCATTCAACTTCACTGGAAATAATCTTCTGGTCCATGCAGATTCATTGGCAGCTCTACGGAGATGTGTGTATGGACAGAGTGGGGAATAAAATCTAACAAGAAAGCTACCCGGTCAGACCATACTGACCACCAGGGAAGATGATGGCTTGATGGCCAACTGCTGAAAAACTCAGGTGGTTGTATGTGCTTGTGTGTCTGTATGTACATACAAGTGTACAGATGTGTGTGCTCTGGTGTACATGTGTGTGGATGTCAGAGGTCAACATCTAGTGTCTTCCTCATTTTTTGAGACAGTGTCTCTTACTGGACCTGGAGCTTGATAATCCATCTAGACTGACCGGCCAGAAAGCTCTAGGGATACTCAGCCTACTCAGAGCTGGGATTATAAGTGTGAACCACAATACCCAGCATTTTTATGAGAATTTGGGAGGCTTGAACTTGGGCCCTCATACTTGCAAGACAAGAATTTTACTGATGAGCCATTTCTGCAGCCTCAAACTCTGGTCTTTTAAAGTTAGTCATGTAAAGAAAGCATAGCATATATCAAAACTATAAGGTATATTAAAGAAACAGAGCCATAAGAAGACACGTTAGAGTCCCAAAACAGTGAACTGTTTCTATTTTATGACGGAAAAGGCCATGGAAACAGAGTACTGGCTCTCTGTGTACACACAAATGATGCTGTCAATAGTCTAAAACCAGAATTCCCTGATGAATTAGTTACTTTTCTGTTGGTATAACAAAAAAAAATGACCAAAATCAAGCTAAGGAAGAAAGGGTTTATTTTGGCTTATAGTTCCAGATAGATGAGTCCATCATGGTGGGGAAGACATGGTGGCAGGCTACTCGACTTCACAGCAGGAGCAGACTGGTCACATTTCATCCACCCACAGGAAGCAGAAAGAGAACAGGAAGTGGAGCAAGGCTACAAACCTTCAAAGTCTGTCCCCAGTGATATTTCCTCCAGCACACTCTGTCTTCTAAAGATTGTATAATCTCTCCAAACAGTGTCAACTGGGACCAAGTGTTCAAACCCTCGGGCCTATGGGGAAAGTCTCATGCTGCCCATCACATCTGCTCTTTGCAAATGCTGATGGCTAACAGAGGCTACTGCTACGGGTCTAAGCAATAGCTGGCTGGAGTCCGAGCTTTATTTTGGGTTTAACTATGAGAACTACTTTAGATGCTGGGATGGGAGAGACAGACAGACAGACAGACAGACAGAGACAGAGAGAACAAATATCTAGGCAACAGACAAATGTCCATCAACATTTACTTCTGAAATAATTTCAGGCAGAAGTGTGGAGGTGATAATTTGTCCATATATACCTAATCAAAATCATCCAACTTTAGTCATTCATCAAAACCTCTTGGGGATTCTGTGTTCAGTAACACAGTACACAGTGACACTATTGTTAACAGATAGGTCCTGGGTTGACAGAGACCTGCTGTCGAAATGCTTTCTGCCCTTCATGAGCCATACGATTGGCTACCTGAATTTGGACCCCATTTCATCATAGGTGAAATCAGGCTACTGGTTCCTAGCCTATTGGTGTCAGGGCTATAGGTGGGATGCTGGAGTTCTCGTTCTGGTTCCTGTCCATCAGTGGTCCAGCTGAAGCAGGGAGCCCTCACTTTGATTATTGGGTAGTATATAGAAGAAAACAATCATCAAGTTTGGGTCCTTAAATGTTGGAAAATAGAAATGGATATAAAGAAGGAGAGAAGGGGTAGATGGGAAGAGAAGGAAATACAGATGAAGGTGCTGGAGGGTGGAGAAGGTTGGAACCATTGCAAATGCTGGGCTGAGCGCCCAGGAGCGCGGGAAGAGGAGGTTGTTCACTGGAGGAGGGTTTGGAGCTTCCCCTGCCAAGCACATTACATAAACCACAGAACGGGAGGGCAGGGGGGTGGCCACCCAGGCTTTTGAAGGCTTAGTTCCTGTGTGTTTACCACCCCAAGTCACAGGCCACCATGGGTGTCCAGCCGAGCCTCAAGGGAGATGGTCCCAGCATCTCTCAGGCAGCTAGGAGTGCAAGAAGAGCCCTGTACAGACTTCCTGGGGAGGGGAGGACCACCTAGGAGACAAGCTTCTGAGCATGTCTATGAGAGATTCTAGATTGGGTTAATTGAGGGTGGAAGACCCACCTTAAATATATATATCACAATCCCAAAGGCTGGGGGTCTCAGGGCCTCAGACTGAATAAAACTGAGAAAGCAGAAGGAGGGAGGGAGGGAGGGAGAAAGGGAGGGAGGGAAGGAGAGAGAGAGGGAGAGAGAGGAGAGAGCTGAGCACCATCTCTTTCTGCTTCCTGACTGTGGACAGCTGCATCACACTCCTGGTGCCCGGACTTCCCTGTCATGGTGGACCGCGCCCTCACACTGAGCCAGGGTAAACCCTCCTTTCCTTAGCCATGATTAGGTACTTAGCCACAGCAAGAAGAAAAGAAATTAGTAGAGGGGGCTAACAAGGGTCTAACGGCATGTACCAACTAGTGATCTGTGACACCCTTGAAAGGCAGTCGGACTTTCACAGCCTCTCCCTGCGCATCCTCAAAGTGGGAACCGCACACATGGAAATTCTCCCAAGGGCAGGCAGATTACTTCCAACATCAGCCTTGGGGTTTTAAAAGAGTGAAAGGGGCTAGGAGATGTCTTAGTTGGTACAATGTTTGCCTTGCAAGCATGAGAACCCGAGTTCTCACACCAACACACACACACACACACACACACACACACACACACACAGAGCCGGATGTGATGACACATGCTTGTAATCCCAGTACTGAGGAGGCAGAGACAGGAGGATTCCTGGGGCTCTCTAGGCAGACAAAATAGACTAGTTGGCCAGTCCCAGGCGAGAGAGACCTTTTCTCAAAAACAAAAGCAAAGGGGACTGGAAAGATGGCTCAGTGATTAAGAGCACTGGATCTTACAGAGGACTAGGGTTCAGTTCCCAGCACCCCACTAACAACCATCCTTAATTCCACTTGCAGGGGTACCAATGCCTACTTTGGGCCTCCTTGGACATTGTATGACATAGGTACACTTACATACATGTAGGCAAAACATCTATACATATAATGTAAAAATAAATAAATAATTTTTAAAGTCAAAATTAAGTAGACAATGTCAGAGGTTGCCCTCACACATGCACACATATGCATGTGCACCTGCACACACAGGCATATAACTGTGCACACATGCATGCATGGGTGAGTGATTCAGGTTTACAAGACCTTCACCTGATTCCCATTTCATCATGACCCTCAGCGCTATGAAATCTGGTTTGCTTTCTAATCTTCTCTCATTTTTGTTATTCTGCTGTTGGGCTGATTATACAGAATTGTGTGTTGTTGACTCTGTGGTGTCTGCTCTTTAGGGACAGGAACAGAGCTCTGCTTTCAAACTACCCCCTGATGCCCTCACACAGGAGGAGGAGACACAGGTGCTCACCCTATCCACCAGAACCCTGGAGACTGACACTTTACATGGTCTGGTCACCTGAGTCACTAGTCGGGAGGTTCAGAGGCACCAGGATCCCCAATCTATGAACACCCTCAGCCCTGTGTCTCAGGCAGCGAAGGAATAAATGAATGGAAATGAAAGCCAGCAAGGAGCAAGGTGAGCTGCTGTGGGCTGTCACCTGGAGACACCTCAGGGAGGCGTTCAGTCACTCCTGGTGAGTGACAGTCCCATCCTGGATGTGCCTGGGACAACATGGCTTCAAATCAAAGTGAAAAGAGATTCCTGCATCTGAGCCAGCAAGCCAGTGTCTTGGTGGCAAGAGACTTCTCTCTCAGCTTAAAGATGTTTGTTGTGAATAGGTGCATGGATGACAACTGCTTTCACGTTTTATGTATATAGGCCGCTTGAGATACCCTTCCTTCAGCTTTCTAGAACTCTCCATGTACAGCCCATTCCAAGTATAACTGTCCTGTTTGACCATCCTGGCAGGAATTAAGATAGGTTTGTTAGTTTGTTTATTTGCTTGTTTGTTGGAGACTGTGTCTTACTGTGTAGCTCTGGCCAACTTGGAACTTGGTGGTGTAGATGCAGCTAATCTTGAACTCACAGAAATCCACCTGCCTGTACTTCCCAAGTGCTGGAACTAAAGGCATGCACCACCATGCCTGGTATTAGTAATTAAGATATTCTAGGGGCTGGAGAGATTGGCTCAGTGGTTAAAAATCCTTGCTGTTCTTTCAGAGAACCCAAGCTTGGTTCCAAGCACCCACAACCATCTGTAACTCCAGCTCAGGGGTTCTGACACCCTCTTCTGGCCTCTGAAGGTATACATACATACATACACAGACACACAGACAGATACGCAACACACAGACATACACACGTAAATAAATAAATAGATGAACAAACAAATAAATAAATAAATATGTTTTTGAAAAGATAATCTAAAGAGACACTTGCATACCTCCCTTTACCACTCAGATGCCTGAGACAAGGGACCCCAAGGAACTAGAATTTCCCTAGGAATTCTGTGCATGGATAAGGAAAAAAAAAAAAAAACCCAGCTGAAGCCTGGTACTACTCAGATGGGGACATAGTCTCCAGGAAACAGATTTCACAGAGTTCTGACAACTTGTCAGACCACCTTGCAAGGGAGATTGGAGTCCAGACAATGATGATGGACAGGACCACACCTTGACCAGCACTGCTCAGCTGTGCATACCTCTTGCCCTCTATTTAAATCTTAGCAGTATGTTAGGACCCCAGAGCTCGACCTCTTTTGTGGGTGCGTCTCCATCTCCAGCCATGTTGTGCTCCAGCCATGCCAGAGAATGGAGGACGATGGAACGGGACCTCAGGTGGCTCAGAGTGCGGCGGGAGGAGTTCCCTTCAGGGAGACTACGTCGGTGGGTAGTTCGGTTATCAGAGCCAGTGCAGGGGTTTATATAGGGAGGCCTCCTGACCGTTACAGAAGGTGGGAAAGTTAAAGTGGGGTTTGGGGGTAAAGGGTGGGAAGGCTGTGGAAGTTCAGGAACGAGGAAACGAAACCCAAAAACCTGGTTCTGGTCTGGGGTGGGGGAAAGGAAGATTCATATCTACAGTAGCTTCCTGGGGCCAGGTTATCACACAGGCAGAGCAGGTCAGACATCTGCCATCCCTTTAGGGTATCAGGAGTTGCTTGCCTTGCTCAGTAACCAGATCCCCACACTCTTTATTTGTTCCTCTTCCCTGTCTGGCCACATTGAATAAATCTCTGTTTTTCACTATTATTTGACTCCTTAATTGACTTATCGAGGCTGTGCTGCCGGGCCTGGCTTGTGAGGTCTGCCAGACAGGACCCAGTTTCTGGCCGTAACAACCCAATGAACAGGAATGGGGAGCAGCCAGTGAGAAGGTTGCTCTGGCCTCTCTCACAGCTCTTCGGGTTCAGGGGAGAGGCCATCTCAGCTTGTGTTAGCACAGACATACTCCCTCAGCCTCTTTCTCCCCATCATATTTAGTAAAAGAGAGAATGGGATCAGGTGTGGTGCTGCGTGCCTTTAATTCCCAACACTCAGGAGGCAGAGGCAGGCAGATCTCTGTGAGTTCAAGGCCAACGTGGTTCCAGATCATCTAGAGCTACATAGTGAGATCTTGTTTCAAAACAAACAAAGGAAAATAACAACAAACAGAAAACCAAGAGACAACAGATCTCCAAAGGTTTCCCAGACAATAATTAAAATTTAATTAAAAATTTTATATTGCACATGCATGGTGTGTGTGTGTGTGTGTGTGTGTGTGTGTGTGTGTGCGTGTGCCATGTTGCACATGTAGAGGTCAGAGGACAACTTCAGATGTCAGTCCTCTTCTTCTACCTTATAAGCAGGGGCTCTTGTTCATTACTGTGTATGCCCAGCTACCTGGCCTGGGTAGTTCTGGGGACTCTCCTGTCTCTGCTTCCCATTTCTCTACATGAGCACTGAGATTATAGACATGGGCTACTGCACCTTGCTTTATATGGATTCTGAGGATCTGTATTTGGGTCCTCATGCTGTGCGGCAAACACTTCACCTTCTGAGTCATCTCTCCAGTCCTAATTTAAAGTTTTTAAATAATTAAGTTTTTTAAGTTTCACGATCTTATAGGAATGAATTTGACTTTGTCTTCAGGATAGCAATGTTTATTTACCAAATACTGCTAGGGCTTCCTTTGTGAAAGACCTGTTTTGAGGGCTTTATAAAGAAAAGTCCTGTGATTTGCATAAACTAATAAGAAATTGAAGAAATATAGGGGCTGGAAAATGGCTCAGCAGTTAATGAAGAACACTTGCTCAACAATCATGAAGACTGGAGCTTGGATCCCAGCATCTATGGAACAAGCCAGGCACCCTGTACAAGCCTGTAACTCCAGCTCTGAATGTGTGTGCCGTAAGAGTGGGGGATGGGGGACCACTGGGGCCTTTTGGCTTCCAGCCTAGCCAAGGAAACACATGCCTCAGATTCAAGGACAGACCTTGCCTGAGAGGAACAGGTAGAAAGCAACAGAGGAGGACACCTTACTCCGGCTTCTGGACTTCTGGACTCTGTGTTTTTCACACACACACACACACACACACACACACACACACACACACACACACACAATTAACTGATTAATCTTAAAAGACTTGTAGGAGCTAGAGAGATGACTCAATAATTAAGAGCCTGTACTGCTCTTTCAGAGGGCCTGAGTTTGGTTCCCAGCACCCACGTCAGGCAGCCCACAGCAGTCCATAACTCCAGCCCTGCATTCACACACACAAACCCACATGCACATCTATACATAATTAAATTAAATTGAAATTCTTTTTTAAAAAATTGTACTCTCCCTCATTTGACACATGGAGAAACTGAAGTGAGGCATGAGGGCGTTAGATCAGTTCAGAAATGGGAAGAGGCGATGTGGGATCCTGCACAGGGCAGCTCCACACCGTGTTCTTCACCTCTGCCTAAGCTGAGCAGTCACAAGGGAAAAGGTTTACTTGAAGGAGATGCTGACATGAAGGAAAAAATAAAAGAGGTATACAGAGCTAGGGAGATAGCTCAGTTCAGACAGCACTCAGTAAAGCGCTAAACACGTCGCACCAGGCCACGCCTCCCCACACTGCTGCAGGAGGAATTCCAACTCCTGAATTCCAGGGACGTGTTGAAACCACAGCACTGGAGTAAGAACGTGAGAAACAAAACACCATTAGAAACAAAACACCAACAGTCGTAGACCTCAGCAGTTGCAAAGTCCAACAACCATCCGCTATGTGTATGTGAATGAGATGGAAGACATAAGCGTGGGATAACCCATATGTGGGTAGGCTTCCATGCAGGTACCCAGGTACTGCATTCCTGAAGACAAGTAAGATGGGTACAGCACAGGACTTCAAGGCTAGACTGGGCAGTATAGTGAGAACTCATTTCAGTACATACGTACGTACATGAATAAATCGTTTTTATTGACAAATTGAAATTCTTCATGGAAGCAACTGTGCAGTTCAGAAGGGAATGCCTTCATGGAGTACCCACATGATATTTCATTGTCTCCAGTTGGCTTACCTTAATTACCTTCACTTTCTTTAAAAAACCAAACAAACCTTATTACTTGTTATTGTATGCATGTACACCTGCCTGTGAGTGTGTGTGTGGTCATATGTGTGCTATGGCTCATGCCTACCATAGTACATGTATGGAGGTCAGAAGACACCTTGTAGGAGTCTGTTCTCTCTTTTCACAGGTTCCAGGGATCAAGCTCAAGTCTGACTTGTATGGCAAACACCTTTACCCTCTGAGTCATCTCACCAACCTTAATTTTCAAATTATCTCCTTCAAGTGATAACCAAGAAAGTATTTCTGAGTTGTCCAGGGGCTGATGGCTATGAATCCAGATTGGTTGGCTTCTACTTTCTGCGACTTTTAAAAACCTACTTCATACTTGGCAGCCTCCCTGGTGGTGTGGTAAGTCCTGGAAGGCTGTGAGGTAGGAGCAAGTTCTGTATGCCCACTGCTCTGTCCTGGTACCCAACACAGTGCCTGACGTGTTGCAAACACACAACAGCTATCTTTTGAGTAACTGAATAAATGAATGACTGATGAAAGGTGAAAATGGGTTTTTATTCTTTGTATGCAGATTCCTTAAGCTCTTCAAACAAAGCACTTTCTTGAATTTTTAAAAAACATTTTATTTATTATTTTTATTTTATGTGTATGAGTGTATTACCTGCATGCATGTAAGTGCCCTGGTGTCATGCAATGCCTTTGGGGGACAGAAGAGGGTGCCAGATCCCCTGGAACTGGAGTTAACGGATGCTTGTTACCCATCATGTGGGTGCTGGGATTCAAACCTGAGTCTTCTGCGAGAACAGCCAGGGTTCTTAACTGCTGAGCCACCTCTCCAGCCTGGGTGTTCATCTTTCAATTTTATTAACCCTTCATTTTGTTTTATGGTATATACCCACCTGTGTGCAAAATGTTATTTTAACAACTAATTTTTTCCTACTAGTTCTTTGAATATATTAGATACTTGATTAAAAGTCTTTCTTGGGGCTGACAAGATGGCTCTAAAGGTGAAGGTGCTTGCTGCCAAGCCTGATGATCTGTGCCGTTCAGTTTCTGGGACCCACACAGTAGAAGGAGAGAACCTATTCCTGAAGTTGTCTTCTGGCCTCCACATGCATGACGTGACATGTGCATACCCACATGCGTACAGGTGCATGTGAAAATAAGTACATAAAATGTAGTCATAAAATTTAAAAAGGAAGTCTTTCTTGGGAGATGGAAGGGACTTGGAGGCCAGTTTGGGCTACATACTGAGATTCTATCTCAATTAAAAAAATATTTTTAATTAATTAATTACTTAATTTTTATTTTTATGTGTGTGAATGCTTTGACTGCATGTATGTAAGTGCACAGTATGAATGCAATGCCTGTGGAGGCCTGAAGAGGGCACTGGATTCCCTGGAACTGGAGTTGCAGACAGTTGTTAGCCACCATGTGGGTGCTGGCAACTGAACTCAGGTCTTCTACAAGAGCAGCCAGTGCTCTTTACCTCTGAGCTATCTCTCCAGCCCCTCAATTTTTTTTTCAGATTTTTGTCTATAGGTTGGGAGATATAACTCAGTTAGTTCACCTTGGCTTTTATCCAACAACTGAGATTGCTACAGAGTGAAAGAATGCCTGTATTTGTCCGTCATAGGTGTTCCTGGTTGGGCATGGTGGTGTGTGTCTGTAAATCCAGCTACATGGGAAGCTGACTTGGGAGAATTGTGAGTTTGAGGCCAGTATGAACAACTTAATGAGACTTTGCATCAAAAAACAAGCCATCTGTGGTGGCTTATGTTTGTAAGCGTAATCCTAGCACTCAGAAGATTGAAGCAGGAGAATTGCCATGAGTTCAAGCCTAGCCTGGGCTACACAGTGTGTACTGGGTGAGTCTGGGCTTCAGAATATAACTGTCCCTCAAAAAAAAATGGAGTTGGAAAGATGGATCAGCAGTTAGGAGTACTTGTTGCTGTTCCACAGAACCTGAGTTTGGTTCCCAGCACCCATGTCAGGCAGCTCACAACCTCCTGACTCCAGTTCCAGGGGATATGACATATGGCCTCTGACGGTACCCACACACATGTGGGATAGACACACATGTAAATAAAAGGGAAGGAAAGAAGGAAGAAAGGAAGAAAGCAAAAAAGAGAGAAAGAAAGAAAAGAAAGAGAAAGAAAAGCTAAAACAAAACAATAAAACCCTAAACAGGGGCTGGGGTGATTACTTTGTTAAGAGCTTAAAACCCTGAGTTTGACCCCTAGAACCCAAGTTGAAGGAAAAAAAGCTAATCCCAATGACTGGGAGGCAGAGACAGGAGCAGCCCTGGGGCTCAGTCCAACCAGCCTAGACACACTGATGAGCTCCATTGAGAAACTCCTATCTGAAAAAACAAGGTGAATGCCACTTGAGGAATGACAGCCAAGGATATCCTCTGGTCTCAATACACATATGCACATGCAAACACATACACGTATACACATGAACATACAGACACACGTATACATATATACACAAAAACTTCAAACAGCAAAAAAACCAAGAACCAAACAGGTATAAGAAACACTAACAACAACAAACTCAGAATGTCCCTGAGAAAACCTTTTTCGTTGGGTGCACTCTGCTGTGATAAAGGCAGTCGGGCTGTCTTGAGGTCTTCAGGAGACTAGACAGTTGAAGTGGTGACCGTCCTCTGGCATACAGCTTCAAGAGGAGCATGCACACCTCTCTGAACACTGGCTGTAGTCACAAGTTTTCAGAGCTGGAGAGCCAGGAATTGTGGCAGAACCAGTTAAAACACACACAGCCTGTTCTTTGTAGATCTAGCTGTTTCCAGGAATAACACTTCCCTATCTGACTCATTCTGGGTTCAGAAACAAATTGATTTTGTCAATTTTTAGTCGTTATTTTCCTTTTCTTCCTCCCTCATTCCCTTCCCTTCTCTTCCTTCTTCTCTTCTCTCTCCCTCTCCTCCTTCTTCTTCTCTTCTCTTAGAAAGGGTCTCATGTAGTCCAGGGTAGCCCCAAACTCCTTATGTAGCCAAGACTGACCTTTAACTGCTGATCCTCCTGCCACCACCTTCTAAGTGCTGTTACATGCATACATCCATCACAGCATCTGGCATCAGTTTCTCTCTCTCGCCTTCCCTCCCTGTCTTTCTCCCTCCCTCCCTCCTTCTCTCCCCAAAACCTGAATTTTGGAAGTCGTCATCCATCATTTTCCTTGATACTCCACTTTGAATTTAGACTCATTGATTTCATGTTTTCCACAAAATACTAAATGTTGCTCCATCAAGAACATTGTTAATATATGATTAGAAACTTGTATTTTAACTACTTTTAAAGATTTATTTCATGTGTATGAGTATTTTGCATATATTAGGCTTACCATCTTCATACAGTGCCTGAGGAGACCAGAAGAAGGTGTTAGGTCCCCTGAAATGAACTGGGGCTAGAGATTGTTGTGAGTCGCCACATGTGCCCTGGAAATGGAATTCCAGTCCTCTGCAAGAGCAGCAAGTGCTCTTAACCACTGAGCCATTTCACCAGCCCCTAGAAACTTGTATTCTGAGAAAGAAATAAAGAGCATAAAAATGCAGACACTAGGCACACATGTTGACCCTTTACAATTCTATGCACCAGTATAACACACCCTCTTACCAAGGCACACACTTCCATCACCCCAGAAAGACCTTTATTTTCATACGTTAGTGCAGTGGTTTGAATGAGAATGTCCCCCATAGACTACAAGTATTTGTCCCAGTTGGTGGTGCTGTTTGGGAAGGTTTTAGGAGGTGTGGCCTTTCCGGAAGAAGCATGTCATGGGAGGCGGGCTTTTAAGAGTTCTTAAGCCTTGCCAGACTTCTTGTTGCTCTCTGTTTCCTGTGCTTGTTTAAAGATGCACTCACTCAGCTTTCTGCTCTGGCCACCTCTGCCACAGTGCCTCTCCCACCATTATGGACTCTTTTTCCTGGAATCGTATGTTCAAATAAACTCTTTCATATGTAAGTTGTCTTGGTCATGGTGCTTTATCACAGCAACAGAAAAGTAACTAATACACACAGTCAACCTCATACCCCAAAGGGTGGCCTCTTATGTCTTATGTTACTAGGGAGTTCATTTCCCCATCCCTGAATTTTGCCTCTTCAAGAATTCAGTGTGAAGGGGGCTGGAGAGATGGCTCAGCAGTTAAGAGCACTGGCTGCTCTTGCAGAGGACCCAGGTTTGATTGCCAGCACTCACATAGAGGCTAACAATTGTCCATAACTCTAGTTCCAAGGGATCTGATGCTATCTTCTGACCTCCATGGGCATTGCACAATACAGGTGAACTTACATACATGCAGGCATTACACTCATACACACAAAATAAAAATACTAAATATTTAAAAAAATAATTCTGTATGGCTGGCTTCTTCTGGGTCAGCATAAAGTTTCTGAAGTTGAACCAATAGTTATATGTACGAATAGTTCAATTCTTTTTATTATAAAGGACTTTCAGAAGATTGCTTGCACTGTCTTTTCTCTCTTGATTTTTTTTACATATAGCTAATACCTATTTTATAAGTTGTAGTAAAAACACCTTCCCCCTCCCCTCCCTTCCCTCCCTTCCCCCTTCCTTTCCCTTCCTCCCCTCGTCTCCCCTCTCTCCCCTCCCTTCTCTCCCCTCCCCTTCCTTTCCCTCCCCTCCCTCCCCTCCCCTCCCCTCCCTCCTCTCCTCTTCCTTTTCTTTCTTTCCCTCCTCTCTCTCTTTCTCTCTCTCATGTACCCTAGACTGACCTCAATGTTACCGTGTACCTTGAGGTTCTGATCCTTCTGCCTCTACCTCCAAAGTGCTGGAATTACAGGCCTGCACAACCATGTCCAGCAAAAACACTTTTAAAAACAATTGTAAAAGATGGTTGCAATACAGAAACCACTAGAACTTCTAATATTTCTTAAGTCATTCACTGGCTGAAAGATCAAGTACAACAATGGATGTCAAAAACTAGTGTATGGGCTGGAGAGATGGCTCAGTGAGTAAAGGGGCCCACTGCCAAGCCCGATGATCTGAATTACTCCCCAGGACCCATATGGTAGAGGTAGAGAATGAACTTCAACAAATCATCTCTGGCTTCCACATATGTGCCATGGCGCCCTTGCACTGCCCTCCCCACAGAAATAAATAAATAAATGTAATAAAAATATAAAATCTAGTGTATTGTGGGCTGTAACAATCCAGTAACTTCTAGCCAGGGGTGATGATGGAGACTATCAATTGAAGAAGTGTTCTAATTCCAGAGAAATTAAAATATGCAAAACATGTGTCTCTGAATCAATAAAACGTGGTGTATCAGGTTTCCATATCTGTGCAGGTCTGTTTTTAGGTTCTCTGTTCTATCTATTCCTGGGCTTCTACCATATTGTGTTAATTAGGATAACTTTAAAATACATCTTGATATTTGGTAGGGCGAGTTTCCACATCTGATTCGTCACGAGTACCTTAACTCGACTCAGGCTTTGGGTTTCTCTGCAGAGACGCTGGCATAAGCTTGGGCACTTGTTCTGAGTCTAGCTTCCGCGGACCCTGGGCTTCCATACCGGCTGCCAGGCCCACCTCATTTTGGAGAACTTGATCATATGACCAAGTAACCTTTCCTTGCTCCCCTGCCTCTCTCTCAAGGTTGCCTCCTGAGACACATTCTGTATATGTGAGTATACTCAGGTGCCTGTGCGCACATGCAGAGGCCAGAAGAGGGCATCAGGTGTCCTGTTCAATCACTTGCCACTGTATTCCCTTGAGACACTGAGCCAGGAGCTAGGCTGGCAGCCAGCAAGGCCCAGCGGTCCTCCTCCCCACAAAGCTGGGTCCCCGCAGGACTTCGGGGGAAGGGGCGAGGTTACAGGCACATGCAGCTCTGTCTGGCCTTTTGTGTGGGTGCTGGGATTTGAACCCAAGTCCTCATGTTTGCCCAGCACGGCACGTGCTCTTATCCACTCACTGAGCCGTCTTCCCCTTCTTGTTTTGTTTTGTTTTCACTTTTATCCCATGCTTTTGAAATACGATCCTAAGCACAGACCTCCAGCCACCTCCTTATTGGATTGTCACTCTCCAGGCCTCATCTAGTGAGTGCACTGTAAATAATAATGAAACCTGTTAAAAGAGCTGACCAGCTTCTTATTTTAAAATGGTTATTGGGTCAGGCATGATGGCACACACCTTTAATCCCAGCACTCGGGAGGCAGAGGCAAGCAGATCTCTGTGAGATTGAGGCCAGCCTGGTCTACACAGTGAGTTCCAGGCCAGCTGGGGCTAAAGGACAACCCAAAAACAAAAAGACAAAATCAAACAAACAACAACAATAAAAACCAAAAATACCCAAAACAAAACAAAAATAATTAAAAATGATTATTGAGTTTGATCTCACTGAATCTATAGAAGAATTTAAAGGAAACTGGAAGTTTTTTTAACAATGAGTTTTCCCACCGTGGTATGCCCATACCTGTAATGCATTCAGTAAAGTCTCTGCTCTTCTCTTTACCGTTCTCCTGCAGATGATATGATTTTATTCTACACAGTGAATATTTTTGTTGCACCTGGGAAAGTTATTTTAAAACTATTATTTTCAGGGCTGGAGAGATGATTCAGCGGTTAAGAGCACCAGCTGCTCTTGCAGAGGAGCCGAGTTCGATTTCCAGCACTCACATGGTGGCTAAAAACCATCCTAACTCCAGTTCCAGGGGATCTGTTGCCCTCTTCTGACCTCCACAAGCCCTACACGACATGGATGCATTTACATACAATGCAGGCAATGCACTCATACACATAAAATTAAAATATATATATATTTTAAATTATTTTTTTACCACTGCTCTTAGCATATGAGAAGTCAGTACATTTTTTTCTTGAGACTCATCTCTAAAAGTTGAGCTATTTGTTTGTTTGTTTGTTTGTTTGTTTTGAGGCAGGGTCTCATGTAGTCCAGGCTGGCCTCAAATTCACTATAACCTTGAGCTTCTGGTTCTCCTGCCTCTATCTCCCAAAGTACTGGGTTTACAGGTGTATACCACTATGCCTGGTTTATGCACGGCTGGGTATAGAACCTAGAGCTTTATGCATGCTAAGTATGCATGCTACCAACGGCCACATTCCTAGCCTTCAGTAGATTTTATATTATTGAATAGCAGGCTGGCTAAACTCCCTAATTGCTTATAATAATGTTTACATTCTTTTGCTTTCCCAGTGCAGGTAATTATGTTCCTTGAAAGTAACGAGAGTTTTGTGTTTTCTCTGGTTACATACAGCTTTGCTTCTTTAATGATCTGCTTCTTTGATAAGATCTCTGGGGTGGTCTTAGAATGGTGATAATGAACACTCTGGTCTTCTTCTTGAATTTAATGACTTATTTTTGGTGACTACATCTCGCATTCAGAGCCTTGGCCATGCTGGGCAAACGTGGTACCACTGGCCACATCGCCAGTGTTTGTCCTCGATTTTTAAGTGAAATGTAACTAGTATTTCACCACTAGAATGATATTTGCTTTTGAGTAGATGGTGTTTATCAGGTTAAGAAAAATCCCTTGTGTGTTCCTCTTTTTCTAAGAGATTCTTCTTTGTTGTTTTAAGCCACGAAGGGCATGCTGTTCTGTTCTCTGCTCCTGTAACGTATCTGAAACTCAGTGATTTGCAAAGGAGGGAGGCTTATTTAGGGACAGTTCTGGAGGCGCAAAGTTCATGACTGGGCTGCAGCTCTATGGATCGGGGATTTAAAGGCTTTGTGGTAGGTGGCATCACAATTGTGGGGACTCATGCAGAGACTGTAAGACAGAAAGCCAGAGACCAGGAAGGCGGGGCCGGCGAGGGTGTGTGCGTGTGTGTGTGTGTGTGTGTGTGTGTGTGTGTGTGTGTGTATGTGTGTTGGAGGAGGAGGATTCTAAAACTGAGTCAGTTGCTTGGATGATTTTATAAATGTTCAGGCCTCCCCTCCCTCTCTCCTTCCTTTAATTCTTTCATTTTTTGAAAGAGGGTCAAGAGGGTCTCCTTACAGTCCCAGCTGTCTTGGAACTCATTATGTAGACCAGGTTGGCCACAGTCTCACAGAGGTCTGCCTGCTTGCGTCTCCTGAATGCTTAAGTGTGTACCACCATGCCCAGCTTAAATAAATCTTTTTATTTGTTTTTTAAATCTTTTTTAAAAAGATTTATTTGAACCTTTTTCTAGCTATGATTAGCCTTCTCAAAGATTCATGTATTTTGTTAGATTAATTTTAAAAACAGCTTGGGTTTTGCTGTTCTTTCTATTAAATCTTTGTTTCCTGTTTCACCAATTTCTGCTCTTCTGTTTAGTTTATCTCTTTATTTATAGTCTGGATTTTACAAAATTATTACTTTTTTATTGTTTTGTGCACACAGACATGCACACCATTAGGTGCATGTGAAGGTCAGAGGATAACCTGCAGGACTCAGTTCTCTCTACCATGTGGGTCTCAGGAATTGAACTCAGGTCGTCAGGCTTGGTGGCAAGCCCCTTTACCCACTGATCTATCTCACCAGCCCTGAACTGGATTCTTCACATACTGATTCCTATCAAGGCTATTGGTTTCCTTCTAATTAATATTTTTTGCATCACCAGCTCTTTGATATAGAGATATTTAATAATCATTCAACTTTAAAAATTTGAAGTTTCTATTACAATTTTTTTTCTTTTATAAATGACCTAGTTGTAAATGCATATTTTAAATTTCAAAGTGTTTGGACATTTAACATACCACCTTTGTTCTTGGATTCTAACTTTTTTTTGCATCGAATCTGAGAGTGTACACTATAACACCTGTTCTTTGAAATTTGTTGAAATTTGCTTTATGACCTGGTATGTTTTCTTGGGAATAGGATTTCCCTATTATGATATTAAACTTGTATTGTTAAATACACATACGTGCATACATAATTTTTTATTTGTTGGAATTTAGTATGGTGGTGAACTTGACCCTCTCTCATTCCCTCCCTTCCTTTATGTATTTTAAGAGATTTATTTTAAATTTTAATTATATGTGCATGTGTGTGTGCATGTGTGTGTGTGTGTGTATCAGTGTATCTGCATATGCATGTACATATGAATACAGATTCCCACAGAGGCCAGAAAGGGGCATCAGATCCCCTGGAGCTGAAGTTCCATACAGGCTGTTGTGAGTCATCTGATGTGGGTGATGGGAAATGAATCTGGATTCTCTGGAAAGCAGCAGGTGCTCTTAAATACTGAGCCATCCCTCCATCCTCTCGTCATGTATTTTGAAGCTACATTATTTAATGCATTTAATTCTAAATATGTAAAGTACACTACCATTATGTAGTGATCCTCTTTACCTGAAATGATGTCCTTTCTTATCAAGTAGTCTTTACATGATAATAATCTAGCCAGACTTATTTTAATTTTTATGTCTTCTGAATACATCTTCCCATACCGTTACTTTTAGTCTTTAGGTATCCAGCTGTATGCATAATTAGTTATGTGCATTACTTTACTGACAAACATCCAACTGGACAATCTTTTTAAAAAATATTTTCATTCATTCTTTGGGAGTTTCATGCATGTATACAGTGCGTTTATATCAGATCTAGCCCCCTCCAGTTCCTTCCAGAACTCCCTAACATCTCCCTCCCCACTACATACCCTCTTTTGTTTAACCCCCTGAGTCCAGTTAGTTTCTCCAGTAGGGCATGAGTGTAGGGCCACCCGCTGGAGCATGGGCCATCTACCAGGGGCCGAATCCCTAAAGACAACTGATTTTCTTGCATCGACTACCTATTGCCAAAAGCTCCTCAGCTAGGGCTGAAGTTTCATGAACCCCTCCTCACAATCTCTGTCTTTTGATTGAAGAATGTAATCTGGGCCAGAGAGCTGGCTTGGGTTTAAAGCACTAGCTGCTCTTGCAGAAGACCCTGGTTCGGTTCCCAGAACCCACATGGTGGCTAACAACCATCCATTACTTCAGTTCCAGAGGATCTGATGCTCTCTTCTGGCCTCCATGGGCTTTGCATGACACAAGTGCACTTACATGCAGGCAAAATACTCATACACATAAAATAAATAAAGTTTTAAGATAGTGTAATCTACTTGTAGTTTTTATTGGTGGCAGTGATGTTTATTTGTTTGTTTGTGTTTTGACAGGGTCTCACTATGTAGCCCTGGCTGGCCCAGAACTTTATGTGTAGACCAGGAGGTTAGGCTTGATCTCACAGAGATCTTGCCTCTGCCTACCAAGTGCTGGGATTAGAGGTATGCACCACCATGTCAGGCTCTATTTGTATTTACTGTGATTATTGCAGTGATATAGATCCCCAAATGGCCTGGCTAACCCCATTCCTCCTTTGTGTGTGTGTGTGTGTGTGTGTGTATGTGTACATGTGCACATTTATGTGTGTGAGCATGGTTGTGCATGTACAGGTCAGAGGTCAACTTCAGGTGTAGATACTCACCTTCTACTTTGTTCTGAGACAGAGTCTCTTTTCTTGCTGTGTTCTCCAGGCTAGCTGGCCCTTGAACTTCTAGGGAGTCTCCTGTCCTGCACCTCATCTCCCCAGAGGAGTGTTGGAGTTATAGATACTATATATCCAACTTTTTTATGAGCATTCTGTGTATTCAAACTCTGATCCTCATACTTGCATGACAAGTGTTTTTACCCACTGATCCATCTCCTCAGCTCTTCTTTCTTGGAAAGAATGTACTGAGCTTGTAGCACCCTGAGATAAGGAAGAACTTTCCAGAATGGCCTACTTTTTGTCCTCTTTCCTCCCAGAACAGGATGCCCTGAACTGTTGTAGCTCTGTGACCACAGTGGCTCTTGGTACGAAGCCCAGAGTGGATGTTTCTGAGCTCCTGAGCTGCATCGGGAGGAGGGTGTGTGCAGCTGAGGTTCCGTCTGCCGGGCAGTGTTCCTGGCTCTAGGACAAAGGCTCTCTCCATGGATGCCAGGCCCCTGTGCATCCTGTCTGTGTGACCCGCAGGGCCTGACTTCTGTGAGGGCTCCGCCTCAGTAGACACTGGTTTATGCAAGCCCTGGGAAGCTGAGTTTGTATTAGAAAGACCCCTGCCAGACCTGTGGACTTCGAATCTAGAGAACTTAGCAGACGTTGATGAAGAGCAGAGTCCTCCTCTGGCACCCGGCGCACGGTGGTCCCCTCAACGGGTTCGTTTTTAAATTTGTAATTCAGCGAGTTCAACTTGAGCTGCCCATATTCTCATGGGTGTAAGGCAATACACTGGTCAGCCTGCCAGGGACCACACCTTGAAGAAAATGGACTCTTCCTCCCCCAGCAGCCCTCAACTGCTCATAGCTCCTCCATGCTAAAGTGTTGCCTGGCTCGATCTTGTGCAGGCCACCACTGCTGCTGGGGCTCACGAACGCAGCGGTCCTGTCGTGTCTGGGAGACACCACTTCTGTTCTTTGAAGTCCTTGGGACTGTTGTGTGGCCTCTTACTGGTGGTTTGTTGAGGGTGGCCAGTGAACTACTATTGAGCAGCTGTTTTTCACCAGAAAAGACTTGACTTTATGCGAGTAGCCAAGAAGCCCTTTGTTCATTTGTGTGTTCTTATTTATTTTCTGCCCTGGTGATTTCCCTACATCCTAGGAGTTCAGTGAAGCCTTAGAAAGTACATTTTCAAAGTCATCAAGATAGCTCCGTGGGTGAAGGTGCTTGTCTCTAAGCCTGATGGCCTGAGTGATCTCCAGGACCCACATGCAAGTTGTCCTTTGACTTACACAACACACACACACACATATGTAATACAATTTTTAAGATGTGGCTAGAGAAATGGCTTAGTAGTTAAGAGTACTTGCTGCTCTTCCAGAGGACAGGAGTTCAGTTCTCAGCACCTCTGTAGGGCTGCTCACAACACTTGTAACTAACTCCAGGGGATCTGATGCCCTCTGCGAATCTCCTCAGCCATCTGGACTCACATGTGCACACAGACACCACACACAAATAAAATAAACCTTTAAAATAATTTTAAAAAGTATGTTTTCAGTCTAGAGATTAAATGTTTTGTAGCAGAAAAGACCCTTTTGCAAGTGGAAGCTCTGATGAATTCTCTGGCTGGGGAACAGTTTTTACTGTTGACTAAAACAATATTATCAAGAACAGACTCTGCATGTGATGGGAATTTACAGAAATGAATTGGGTTTCTGGTCCAATAAATGCAATCAGCACTCGGTCAACAGGGCTCATTACTCACCTCACTGGCGGGAAGAGAAGGGCTTGGATGTTCAGTGCATTAGAGGTAGGTTCCATTTCTTCTGTTCATCTCTGAACAGAGAAAAACAAAAATGAAGCCAACATGTTTCTGAGCAACCATCAGAGATCAAACTGAGAGGAGATAAATTATATGGAACTATCAGTGGAATTTGTGAGGGGAAAAATATCCATGTTGCACACTTCCCTGGAAAGGCAATTAGGGATATTTCTCTTTAGACTAAGTGAAATTATAATCTCTGTGTGTGCGTGTACGTGTGTTTCTCAGCTCTCATTCCTCAGGAGCCACTCACCTTGTTTATGTTTTTGAGACAAGTCTCTCACTGACCTGGAACTCAAAGTAGGCTAGGCAGGCTGGCCAGTGAGCTCCAGAGATCTTCCTGTCTCTGCCTCTCCAGTGATATTACAAATATGAACCACCAGGCGCCACTTCTTTGCATGGGTTCTGGGGACTGAACTTAGGTCTTTGTGCTTACAGGACAGCACTCTACTGACTACACCCCTCAGGCTTTTGTAAATCATCAGTTTTGTTTTCCTTTTCACTTTCTTCAGTAATTATTTTTAACCTTTCCATCCTTTTCAACCGAACCTGCTGGCTTTCCCATCCCTCGGGGTAGCTTGGCAGTTCTCAGGCGCCCAGGATCTTGGCCTTTGGACCACTCAGGAAGTTCTTTAGTATAGTTATTTTGTGCTTGTGTGTCCGGGGAACCTGTGTTTCACAGCTCAAGTATGGGGTCAGATTGTAAGAGCCGGTTCTCTCCTTCTATCATGTGAGTTTCAGGGATTAAACTCGGATCATCAGATTTGGCAGCAAGGGCCTTTAGCTGCTGAGACATCTAACCTACATCAAGGAAGTTCTTGTGTTACCCCTAACCCTGGTGCTCTGGGACATTCCTGTCACCTTCTCAACCCAGACTGTCATGGGGACCCCCTCCCCCCGTTTCTTCAGCACCCGTTGATGCTCTGCACACCCGCCTTCCTTCGGTGATGAGCTCAAGCACAGATTACAGTTCACCCTGGCAACCCATACTTCTAATCCAAGGCTGAGCAAGCACAGACTCCAGCCACAGAACTAGCCCAGTCCACAAAGAAACCAATGGCCTTTTCACCAGAAATAAAAGCCATACGTTCACAGGTTAGATGTTTATTGTCATTAATTCTGAGACAAGCTCTACAAGATAAAAATAAAACTCAGACTCTGTCTGAGGCATAGATTTTACATGTCCACTTCAGGCTGTGGCAGTCAGAGTTTCCAGAGATTTGGATTGAGCCACGCCTGGACTCAGAGGCACAAAGACCTTCCCAGGCTTAGGGAGTGGCTATCCCTCTTGGAAGATGTTGCCAACTGCCTGGTGAGGTGGGAAGGAAAAGCAGAGACAGATGTAAGATCAGGAACAAGCACATGCCCACCTGCCATTCACAAGCTGATTGAGAGGCGACAGATTCTGGTAAGCACCTACAGCAGGGGTTGGGTAAGGAAAGAGAGGAAATACCATGGATTTCCCCCTGTGCCTGTATATTTGGCATAAGGAACCATCTCCTTCCAGCGAGAGCTGAAGATGACTGAACCCTACTCAGGTGGGATCATTCATGGCTTCAGCTTCAGGGAAGGACTCTTACATGATGCTTCCCTGGGTTGACAAGAACACCTCACCCGTTGTAAAGTGGTCAGTCCTTCTTCCTTCTCTGCATCAAAAGATGCTCCCTGGCCCGGGGGAAGCCTCAATGGGACCTCTGTTCTGAGTTGGTGGCACATCACTTGGGCTTTGTAGGGTCTGGCGGAACTGAGCTGAGAACAGCCATTTCTCCAGAAAGAGTAAAGCAGTATTAGCTTGAACAGGCAATAGCTGTCATAAGGCTGGAGGCCAGATGTCCTATGGTCCTGGCTGTGGTCTGGTCTCCTGTGCTTCGGGGCAGCAAGGTTTTATGCTTGTAGCTTTGGTGGAAAAGCACCTCCCAGCCGTTTTGAACTAAAATACAGGGGTCTGTTCAAGACCCCAGTAGATGCCTGAAATTATAGACAGTACTGGAACATATATACATATTCCTATACATACCTATGTTAAGGTCTAAAATTAATAAACCAGGCACAGGAAGAGATTAATAACAGTGACTAATAGCAACAGAGGACAATTATAACTATAGTGTAATAAAATAAGAAGTGGTCTCTAAGAATTTACACAATGCTTGTAGACTGCAGTTGAGGGTAACTGAAAGGGAGGAAGGAAAAGGCACAGACAAGGGAAACCACTAGACTCCAGGAGGGGGACATGGAGTCAGTGTGGGTTTCTGGGTATTCAGAGGCAGGCTTTTTGCCCACAGCTGCAGAGCTCATGGAAAGGGGTTCCTGTTATCTTCCTTGGGGACCAACTTAATGAAGGCAGTTCTTCAGCCCTCAGGAAAAATCCAAGGGGAGGCAGCCCTGTTATTCTCAGCAAGCTCCGTGTGGTCCCTCCCCCTCAGGCTGCTCTGCCTTCCAGGGAGAAGTTCAAAGTAATGATGGAAAAGACTAGAAGGCACAGTGGTTTAAAGAGTGGTCACCACCAACTTAATGGAGGGAAAGCAATTACAGTCATCCTGAAGATCAGGTTCATTAGTGGCTGGGCAAGGAGGTGACTTCACACCTTCACAGAAGGATCAATTTGCAGGCTCTGCAGTGACTCTAGACTTTCAAGAGGGAAGAAATAGCTTCTCTGCTCAGCTATGATCACATGGGGCAGCTTGGCCCCACCCCACCCCTGGAAAAAGTGGGGAGCTGCAAAAGCCCCTGTGGATCCTGGCCTCCTTCTGGGGCACCCCGTTCCCCCCATCTCCCTTTAGCACTGGGATGCAGGGTGGGCTGTTCTTGTCCCAGCTCTGCACCAACCTTAGGAAGGAGCTAACAGGAACTATGGAGAGGCGAAAGGATGGAACTCAGCAAAACGCATGTCTCTCTTGTACCAAAAGTGTGTGTCTTCCTCTACAAATGTCACAAGGGCAGGACCTGCTGTTTATCATGGGGCGCTGACTTGAAATCTACAAGTTGAAATCTAGGAATCCAATTTTATAGCTAAGTAAAATAATCATAAATCCTGTTATATATATGAAATATATATGCATACATATCACAAGCATGGTGTGTCATTCTAAATATCATGACATACATCTGTGTCTCAGGAATTTCCATCTCAAATCATGTATACGTATAGCCTCACTCCTTTCTGAAACATCCAGAAAAGAGAACTGACCCGGGCTCAGGCACCCACAAGATGTGCCTGGTCTCCGGTCTAGGGACTCACACATGGCTTGTTTTCTCCCCCTGTACATGGTCAGTAGGCAGTGTGAACTTGACAGCACCGTCTTTCTCCCAGCCCCTGCGGATCCTGGTAAGTCTGCGACTGAAGCAAGGCAGGAGGAAGAGGACCTTGGCCAGGATGATGACACAGGGCAGAAGCAGCGTGAGGGTGAAGGTGGGCGGCAGGTAGAACTTGTAGCGGCTCTCCTGGAAGGCACGGGTCCAGCCATAGGTGAGCGTGTGCAAGGTGCTCAGCATCAGCGCCACGAAGCCCAGTGTGGACTGTAGGAAGAAGGAAGGAAGGAAGAGGAGCTCAGGAGGGGGCTTCAGAATCCTAGCCCTGTCTCTCTCTCTCCCTGTCTCCATCCTTCCTTCTTTCCTTCAGTTTTTGTGTGAATATATGTGCATGTATATGTATGTGTATACATGTATGTGCACACATATGCATATATATGTACATGTGTATGTATGTTCCTGTGCACATGGAAGTCAGAGGTCAACCACAAGTGTCATTCCTCAGGATGCCATCCACCTTGTTTTTAGGGGACAGGCTATCTCACTGGCCTGGAGATTGCCAATTTAGCTAGGCTGGCCAGACAGCAGCTTCCAGGGATCTTGTCTCTAACTTTTCCAGCAAGTGGGATTATAAACTCACTTCTCCACTAGGCCTAGCTTTTTAAAATGTGATTTCGGAGGATTGAACTCAGGTCCCATGTTTACATGGCAAGCACGGTACAAACTAAACTGTCTCACCAGCCCCCAAACAACTTTCTACAAGAGGGAAGGCATGTAAATGCCTGGAGTGCTGCTCTCTGGGTGCCTCCCGAATGCTGGCGCTCTCCTGGACCACAGAGGAGAGACGCAGGTTCTGCTGTGTTGCTTGGCTCTGATGGCCTTGACCCTAGTGCAACATGGCATCTGCTTTAGTGGGAAGGGGAGGATTACAACAGCAAGCCTGAGCAGGGGTGGACCCCAGGTGGGCAGAGGGCTCTCTCTGCATAGTGGGCTGTGTGGAGAGAGACTGGGGCAGCATGGGCTGAATGCTGTGACCACTATGAGCTGCTGAGAATTCTAGACCAGAGAAGCCTGAGCTGGTACCTAAGATTCCCACTGAGTTATAAACATTACACATTTTCTCCAAGGAGCCATTTTACTGGTTTAATTTAAATGTGGCTGCACAACCCTATGGCTGGTTCGGAGTCATCGGTTTGGAGCTTTTTAGAAAAGCTGCAGTTGCGTTTCCTAGACCTCCCCTAGCCCAGCTTGTCACCTTAGATCTAGGAGCTCAGTCGAGAGAGCTCCCTTGTTTGAACGCCCCTCAGACAGCGTTCTGAATGGGACTGGGGAGGGGAGGCTGGTTCAGCAGTAATGTCCTTGCCCAGCCTGTGCAGGGTCTTGGGTTCCATCCTTAGCTTGGCAAAATAAAAGAGAACAAAAGCTGAATGAATGAGTGAATGGATGGATGGGGCTGAGCGCACGTCGAGCCTTGCTCTCACTACCTTGCTTGTACCTGCTCTTGGAGAAAACCCAGGCTGGGGAGCTGCCGTGAGTGGAAGAGTACCGTCCAGAAAAGCATTGCTGGGGATGATTTTGTTTAACGTGAGAAGCATTTTCAGTGGCCGCACACTGGCGGTTTCCTAGTTTTTTTCTTTCTTTCTATGTTTTGTGTGTGTGTGTGCCTGAGTGAGGGTGTGTGCATTTGCACGTGGGGGTCCAGGCTGATGTTGAGGATCAGCCTCGACCACTCTTTCCATCTTATTCATTGGGACAGGTTTCTCAGTCTAACTAGAGCTCACTGATATGTCTCTGGGGATCTGTCTCTGCCTTCTGAGGCTGGAATTATAGGCAGATCACCATCACATCCAGCTGGCATGCTTAGATGGCAACCGCTTTAACCACTGAGCCATCTCCCCATCCCTGTCCTCTCCTCTACATTTTTTGCAATTCCAAATAGAATATCCAAATGCAGTGAGACTCCCTCTGTCTTTCTCCATAGTTATCTCTGGTTCTTTGTCATCTACGTCATGCTTCTTATTCCATTCTTAATGATTCTGGGCCTCAGTGTGGCCAGTTAGGAAGCTACGGTTGGAACTGTGCTATGATGCCCAGTTCATTCATGTGTCATCCTAATACCATCAGTGCCCAAATGGAAATCTCATTGGCTGTATGTCAGTCATATGAAACTAAATCCTTGTCACTTCTAGAAATATCTACCAATATTGCAAATCTGGGCTAGAGAGATGGTCCAGCAATTAAGAGCACTGGCTGCTCTTGCAGAGAACCCAGGTTCAATTCCCAGCACTGACATGGTAGCTAACAACCATCTGTAACTCCAGTTCCAGGGAAATCTGACATCCTCTTTTGACCTCCTTGGACACTGCACAACATGGATGCCCTTACAAACATATAGGCAATACACTCAAACACATAAAAATAATAAATAAAAGAACTGCACACCTGGACTGGGAGTGTGTGTAGCTCAGATGACTGCCTTGTATACATGATGCCTTGGGTTCCATCCCCAGCACCTCATAAACTGGACATGGTGGCTCAAACCTGTAATCCTAGCCCTGGGAAAGTAGAGGTAGGAGGATCAGAAGTTCAAGGTCATCCTGGGCTACAGAATAATCCTGAGCTATGTGAGATCTTGCCTCAAAACAAACAAAACCAAGTCATATTAAACCAAACCCCAAAGAACCACAAATCTTCAACATCTACACTACATCAACTTTTTCTAAATGATGATCTCTCACCATAGAAGACCAGGGTTACAAAGAGACCCAGTGCTGACCATAGGGCTAAGTCTTGAACACCCTGTCAATCACCTTGACATTCTTCAATCAGGTGTCCAGCCCAAGCTAGTAGTCCTCCCACCTCTAACCTCCTTAAGGAGCCCCTAGCTGCCAAAATGTCTGTGACCTGCTGGTTTCAAATGGAAGCTACAAATTAAAATCACCCGGGGAAGCTAGGGAAATATATGAGCCTACCAGCCTCACCCCCCAGAAATTCAGATTAAACTGGTTTGGGGTAGTGCTAAGTCATCTGTTGTTTTTCAGAGTTCAGCAGATGATACAAATATGTCGCCAGGACTAAGCCACTAATTTTGGAAATCCAATCACCCACGCCCTTCTAGCTTGCGGTTGAAGAACCCACAATCTGGGCCCCAGTGCCCCAGCTGTTTGACTGGAGTGGACCTAGTCCTTCTCTCCTTTAGATAAAGGCCCACTGGGACCATGTGCTGTGTCTTGGATCTCTCTAGATGAAGCAACAATATGACATCATTCAGATATAGGACAGTGGCTTCACTGAGGCCCCATCATGTCCTGCAGGTGTTATGTCCTGTGGTTCAAGTATTTGACCCATGTGGGCCACCGTCCCCAGCTCTCCATATGAACATTGAGGAATAGGCATACATGCTTCCCCAAGGCCCACCAGCCACTTGAGGAAGCTCCCGTTCACACCCCCTTCTCTTTGTTTATTAAGTTCCATGATACAAGTGGAAGGAATCCCAGTCTCAGGCTAATGATTCCTAGCCAGGACAGTCAGAAGACTTTTAGTTCTGCAATCCTACTGGAAAGTCTGGATGAGTTCAGAGAATGTTTTTCCTAAAACTCTTTCTCCTTGGGAACAATTTAAAAATCCCAGAATGGCCAAAGCGAATGTCGTGGACCATTAATAACCACCCCCCCCACACCAAGCTAGGGTCATTTTTATTACACAGAAGCTTGTTAGCAGGAAAGCCACAGGCAGGTCACCCTGGCCCCTGTTGGTGCTCATTACTGCAGTGTGAAGGGACTTTGACCATCACTCACCAAGTAGGGGTCAGGCTGGTCCCTGTCATTATTTCAGGCAAGTGGCTGCACGAGCAAGGTCAGAGGGAGCTCCTTTAACTTGGGTGTTAAGAGAGCTGAGCCCCAGGTTTTCTATGAAGATGAGTTAAATACACTCAGACACTTTGCAATGTAATGGGGTTTTTAACTAGCTGATTTTGGAGAGTTTAACACAGCCAAACCCAAACAAAGACATTAAAAAAAACCCACAAATCCAAATTGAAATCCTTGGAGGGCTGGATGTGTAGCTCAGTGAGTAGAGTGCTTGCTAGCATGCACATATCCCTGAGTTCTTGTAAGCAGGGCATGGGGCTGCGTATCTGTAATCCCAACCCTTTTGAGGCAGAGGTAGGAGGATCAAGAGTTCACGGTATCCTCAGCTACACAGCCAGTTTGGGGCCAGCCTAAGCTAAATATAATCCTGTCTCAAAAAGCCAAAACCAAAAGGGCTGGGGATGTAGCTCAGTTGGAAGAGTGCTTGCCTAGTATGCACAAACTCTGAGCTCCATTCCCAGCGCCACAGAGACGGGGTGAGGTGGGTCCAGTCTGTAAACCCAGGTCAGGCAGGAGGAGGTGGAGGCAGGAGGATCAACAATTCAACATCGTCCTTGACTTCCTCACAAGTTTGAGGTTAGCCTGGACAACATGAGACCCTGTCTTAGATGGAAGAGTGCCCAGCATGCACAAAGCTCTGAGTTCCAATCCCAGAACTCTGGAAGGAAAGGCAGGAAGATCAGGAGTTTAAGGTCATCTTTGGCTCTGTATTGAGCTCAAGGCCTACCTAGGCTACATGAAACCTGGAGAGAGCGTAAGACAGAGACAGACAGAGATGAGACTGAGGCACTTGAGCCCAAGAGTTTGAAGCCAGTTTGTGCAACCACAACCCTGTCTCCAAAAACAAAACAGAAACGAGTGGTTAATGGCTTAGTCGGGCATAGTGGGAATGTGACCAGGCACCCCAAGAAGAGGAACAATGTGATTTGTATCTCTCATTGTGACTCACAAAAATCACCCTGCCCTGCCCCAAGCCACTGATTTTTTCCTGGAGTATTAACGGACGCTCACGGGGGTGGATGTGATCTGCCCATATTCACAGAGCAGGTGGATGCAACTGAATTTTCAGGCCTTGGCAGACCCTCTTCCATGCTGGTACACATGAGAGAGGGAGCACTAGAATTTGGAGGCTGGAGCACAAGCATCCTACAAGGAAGCTTTGCCCTGTCTACCCATTAGCCCTGTCCTCCAGCTCCTGCAGTGGCAGAAGGACCCGCATTTTTTTTAAACCGAAACTCTTCAATATGTAAAGCAGAGGGTAACTGCTGGGGCTCCAGTCAGCTTTTGCTAAAAAAATCAAATCCATAGGCTTTCTCTAGCAGCCAGAGTCGGAGCATGTAATCTATGGCTGCTTAAGGGAAGAACTTTCTGGGAAGAGGAGCAACCTACAGTCTGTTTTAATTGTGGCCAAACAACATACCCAGGATACTCTAGGCAGGAAGAAGAAAATCTGAGATTTGGGTGTGAGACAAATAGGGATTAGTGTTAGATCAAGAAAATTCCTTCCCTCCCCACCCTCTTACGCCAGCGTGTGTCAGACCTGAGCTCTCCTCCTCCGGTATTCTGAGATGAGCAGAGCCCTTGAGATTCTCAGACACGCTTTAAAAACCAACCACAACTGTTTGGTTCTAAGGTATGCTAAGGGTCCCCAGTCAGGAAGAATTAATTTGGATTACATAAAAGCAATGTTTGTCACTGTCCCTCTGAGTCCTCACTATACAGAGAACCTACTCAACAGATTTTGGTTGGCAGTGGGGGTGGATGTGATGGCTGTTCTCTGCCCTCTTACAGTATGACAAAAGGGAGCCAGGATGAGTCAGCTTCCATCCACGGTAGGGATGAGTTAGTCTGCCAACACTGACCCTGATGTACTTTGTGGAGAACGGTGGGAGGTGCCTGGGGAATGCAAGAAATGTCCCTGTATTGATTATGTCCCTTACAATTAAAACCAGGCTCTGCTCCCCTTGATCTGGCTACATGCCAGGCCTGGGTGATACCTGGGATGCAACTCTTACTCAAAATGTGTTCACTGTGTTCACACATGTATAGACCCTGTCCCATCAGCATTGTTTCCCAGACGTTGGTAGAAACAGAATCAAGGTGGCAGTGTTCCCAGATGTTCTGTTGTCACAAGTTTATGTTATAAACTGTATTGGAATCTCTAATGTGCCAAAGTGTACTGTGAGTCTGTTAGGAGAAAGAAAATCTATAATTTATTTGAGAACTATCTACCTATTACCCAAAAACTCATCCATGCATTCATTTATCCACCTGTCCACATCCATCTACATACCTACACATTCATGCATCCACTCATTATCTATCGTCTGTCCATTTATCTATCATCTAGCTATCTATCATATCTCGATCTACCTTTCATCTATCATATGTCTATCATCTATCACCTAGTTAGCTAGTTAGCTATCATCTATCTATCTATCTATCTATTATCTATCTATCTATCTATCTATCATCCCTCCATCTATCTCCAGTGCAGGAGTGGGGATTGAACCTAGGGCCTTGGATACCTTAAGAAAGTACTCTATCATAAAGCACATTCCCAGCCTCCATCTCTTTTTCTCTGGATTTGTTCCAGAAACATCACCCTTCGGGAAGCACTGCTTCATAGCACTACAACTGATCCTCATGCTCACTTTCCATCTGCCCCACATGGGAACAATAGTGCAGTGCTGAGAGGAGGGTGTGTGGTTACGGTATTTCTGGGCTTACCCACAGCTCACCACCACCCATGTACATTTCGAATGTGAAAGGACTACATGTCATAGTTATGCTCTATGTTCCCTGAGGAAGCTTGGGCCAGGGTTCTATTCTCTGTCCTCTATTGTCACAGAGTTCCTAGGGCCAGGAAGATGAACTTACCCCAGGCAAGCTGATTTAGAGGATGGAGACCCTGCAAGGTAGGAAGGCCCCAGCACCTGACCCAGTGGTCCTGCTGTGTTGAAGTAGTGCATGAGTACCTGGCTCACAAGGGGGAACGGGTCACTCACTTTACCTGTACAAAGCTGAACTCTCTCCAATTGAGTGAGTTTGCAATGGATGGCAGTGAGGTGACAGCCAGCAGAGACAGCATGCCAAGGGCAAGCACTCCCAGGGAGAGGTAGATCTCCATGCGCCACACTTCCTCCTCCTCCCATATGTGGCTCTTATTGGCCAGGACCTGACAGGGACAGAAGGAAAATCATGAGTACTATGGCAAAGGTTGGTACCCTGGGATATGTGTGAGCAAGCACTAAGGACCAGAGTAAGAGACAGGGCGATGTTCACGCCCCACTGGACAGCATCATGGGCCTGGCATGTTTTAAGCATTTTCCAGGTGTTAGAAGTCATTAATCAGCGCTAGAGAGATGGCTCGCAGGTACTGTTCTTGCAGAGGACTTCAACTCAGTTTCCAGCACCCATGCCACCTGTAACTGTAGCTCCAGGGGGTCCGACACCCTCTTCTGGACTCAACAGGTACCTGTTGAGTGCACATATACATAATTAAAAATAGAAACAAAATATCTTAAAAATATAAGTCATTAATCTCATGATCACTCCCTAAGACAGAGATCACCGTAAGCCCATTTTGGGGATGAAGGAATGAGAGACAACGATGAAGATGCAGTATCCTGGGAGCCCCTCCCATTGCACTCTGAGCCACCTGAGGCCCTGTTCAATCATCCTCTGTTCTCTGGGATGGCTGGAGACCCACCCACACCCACCTGGGGGCTGGTCAGTTATAATGGTCACCATAGCTAGTGGGTAACAGATCAGATAAATTGAAAGGGGTATAGACCCTCAGCTGGGCCTGGTGGCACATGCTTGTAATTTCAGTACCCAGGAGCCTGAGGTAGGAGGATCATCACTTCTGAGTGAGCCTGGGCTACACAGTGAGACTCTGCCTCACCACCCAAAAGAAATATACACTCCTTAAGCTCAGGTATATCACATTGGTTTCAGGCCCCTACAGTGCAGGGCAGTGGAAAGGTGTGATTCCAGTGTTGCATCCCCTCAGTCCAAGAACCCACCCCCTTCTAGCCATCTTCCCTCCTAGCCTGTCTCACCCAGCACATTTGCAACCTGCTTTATCATTCGGGACTCAATGACCCACACAATGGTCCCCAAAATCTCCAAACTCAAAGCCCCCAGGCACCTTTCTTCACTTCTCTGAAGCATATAGCTCTACTCAACCATTGCCAGCATTGCACAAAGCCCCAGCTTCCATCCCTAGCAACACCTGGCACAAGCCTGTGGTCTCCTAAATCACTGTGGAGATAAAAGCAGGAGGATCAGATGTTTTTACCAGGCAGTTCCGCAAGTACTTAAGATGTGCCTACTGTGTGCTGAGCCCTAGGCTGCACAGAATGAGAATACCTGCTGTCACAAAGCTGGTATCTCCCACTAAGCTTCAGGGACATATACACAGCCACATCCACATCCCAAGGATGCTCTGGTAACCCAGCAGTCTTCCTTCCTCACCTACTGGCACTCCCTGACCCAGCATCTGTATGAGGAAGAACTTGAATCAAGGTCCTTCCATTAAGACCATAGTCATTTTCCAACTTGTCCCCCCACAGCTGGATTCCTGGAAGCTTTGAGAAGCCCCACAGAACGTTAGTACTTTAATTCTACCAGCAGAAAAGCAACAGAGCCTCCATGAGAAAAGGAGACAAAGCATTAGCAGGCTTTCCCTGCTTCTCCAAACACAGTGACTCAGAAAGGGTATTTTTTTTTTTTTTGAGAAACTACTTCAGCAAGGAAAAAAAATTCTCACAATAAACCCAGTTACTGAAATAAGATATTAAAACTGAATCCAGGGGCTGAACAAAAATGGTTGCAAAGCTTACGAAAGAAAGTTTAAAGAAACCAAGAAAATAACATCCACATTGTACACAGTTTGTGAAAAAGGATGGCTTTTGGTTTGGTTTTGTTGGTTATTATTTTGGGAGGAGGGGTGATGTTTGAGACAGGTTCTCACAAGTAGCCAGCTGGCCTGGAATTCACTATATAGACCAAGCTGGCCTCCATCTCCCATAGATTCGCCTGCCTCGGCCTCCTGAGTGCTGAGATCGAAGGTGTGGGCCACCATGCCCAGTCCTATTTGTTTTTTTGAAACAGATAACCCAGGTGTTGCTAGGGATGGAAGCCAGGGCTTTGTGCACACTAGGCGAGCACTCTACTAAGTGAGCCCCTCTTATTTCCCCATTGTATTATGATTTTAGGACAGGCTGCTTCACATGGGTGCCCATAAGCTACTGGGACTCTAGGAAACTGTCTCTGGGCCTCAGTTTATCCACCTGAAAAACCCAGACCAGATCATGTCCAATGCTGGGAGGAATCCAAAGTGTGATATGGCAGAAATAGCTGGCAACCAGTGTAAACAGCAGCCAGAGGAAGGTGCTGTGGGAGGCGACTGAAAGCAGGCACAGGTAGCTGTCTTCTGCAGGCAAGGCAGCAGATAAAACATTCTCCAGAGTGTCTAGCCCCAAGACTTGAGGATACAGCTGACCAGTGGACTACCAGGTATCTGCTTAAACATGTCCAGAGTGAATCAGCTCACCACTGCTAGGCTGTTAAACTCTGACTTGGCTGACTGTCACCACAGACATGCTCCATCAGCCTAGTTCTGCCCTAGAGAACTCTACAGAACAGCTTAATCCTGTTAACAAGACAGGCTAATGTTCTGTCCTGTAGCAGGTGGATCAACTCACCTGCACCCTGCAGACAGCATCTCCATTCATCAGCAGCAATTCTGTGTTTGGGTTTAAAACACACTTCCATATTCCTGCTGCAGCTGTACTCGTCCCTCTCCCTGTCCCCACTGTCATTCATATGAGGTCCTACACCACCTCCCTTGGGGCCTCCAGTGTCTGCCTGTCTGCCTTTGACATCTCTTGTCTGCTCTGAACCTAGCAGCCAGTAAGCTGATTAAAGCATCAGGCAGATCTTCACTCCTCAAATCAAAATCCTTCACTGGTTTCCTGTTTCCCCCAAGGCCCAAGGCCAAAGCCCCTCGCCCCTCCTCACTGTTCCTTGGCTTACAGCATCTCTAAGTTCACCTCTATTCACACACACACGCACACACACACACACACACACACACACACACACACACACACACACAATGGCACACCTTCTCCTTGCTATATTTTCCTCTATGCTCATGGACTTCTTTTAAGTACCTGCTCTCTCTTGGCCTTCTCTTAAGTCTGTTCCCTAAGAGCAAGTATCCAGTACCCAGGCGGCTCAAGAGAGGCTGGTACAGAAGGATGGGGGAGATGGCACAAGAGATACCTGCTTCAGAGCCATGTTGACCAGGTCGTAGCGGTGGGATCGGCGCAGTGGCAGACAGAAGCTGTAGAGTGCATGCATCACTGCACAGAAGAAACTGAGCAGCCCAATCTGCTTACGATGCTGCAGCCAGTGGTCCAGCCAGTCTGGGAAGCGCTGATACTTGGTCCCCCTCTGAAGCTGCAGGGCGGCAGCCAGGACACCAGGCAGGTATACTAGAGACAGCAGCACATAGGCCACGCATGGCAGTGTGGTGTTGACCACAGACACGGGCAGCTTATAAAACTTGTTTTTGTTTTCCTGCACATACGGCTGCAGTACGTCCCGGATGAAGTTGTAGGCATAAAAGCACACAAACAGCCCCAGTGCCAGGAGGGTTGGCACCTTCCAGGAAGGGAAGAGGCGCAGGGGCATGGCCTCTACCTCCCGGGCCAAGGCCAGGGATCCCATGTCCAAGGGCATGAAACCCATGGCATGTGCCATCTCTGAGATGGTGCGCTTGGCTTCTGGATGATCACTACAGATGGGCACCTGTGGGAAGAAAGGAGAGTCACAGGTATGGGCAGGGCCTTGGTAAAGATCCTCACTGAGAAACAGAAAGCTGAGGCACAAGGGAGCAGGCATGGGTCCAAGTGAACTGCCAAGACGGCAGATTGCTAGCTGGCTCCAGGGTCTGCTCGGGGAGCCCTATGGCCTCCCATCCAGACCTACCAATGGAAGAGAAGCCCTCCCAGTGAATGCCCTGCTAGCTCTGTGACCATCAGTCATAGCAAATGGCAGCCAGGCAGCCCCTGGGCTGCTTGAAATGGCTGCTTGAGAAAACTATGGCTTCATGGAACAGGAGCTTCTGATGACTAGCGCCTGCCCTGGAGCTGCTCGGTGATTGTTGTTTTGTATGTGCCCCCAAATGTATAGTGATGACTACAGATGTGTCCCTCGGTGCAGAAGTGTCCCCTCTGATGCTGTCCCATGGTTCCACTGGGCCCTCAGCTCTAAGCCAGCCCTTCTGGCCTCCCATCGGTAAACCTACTGTTCCTCAGGAGCTCCACACATTGGTGTCTTCAGATCCAAAGCACCCTGAGGTACATGCTGACACAGCTGAGGTCTGTCCAGTCTCCAACACTAACTGAGCAGCTAGTCTGTGCAGTGGCCTCTCAGCTTCACATACAGCTTGCAGACCCCATTTGCATGGGGTACCCTCTCTGCTTCCTGGGCCTGGGTCTAGTTCCAAGCCCAGCCCATGGTCTTCTTCAGAACCACTTGCTCTGTTCCCTCCAAGTCCTCTGTCCTAGTTAGTTTTAACTGTTACCTTGACAGTGTCTAGACAGAGTTATCTGAGAGGAAAGACTCAATTAAGGAATTGCCTAGAACAGACTGGCCTGTGGGCATGTCTGGTGGAGAGGGAATGGTCTTGATTGTTAATTGATATAGGAGGATCCAGCTCACTGTGGGCAACACCATTCCCTGGGCAGGTACAGTCTGTAACCTATAAGTACCACTTTTAGTCAGTGTTTTAACACAGCAGACAGGAAACTAGAACACCACTGAACACTTGCCTAGTGTCCCTGTCTAGTCTCTACATGGAAGTCCCATGATACAGCCACATTCCAGGTCCTGCAGTCAGGGCTAGCCAGGTACCTCTAAATTCTCCCAAGAGCTGTCCCCTGGCTGGGCTTGTTAGCAGACATTCTCCCACACATGTGGCATACGGCATTCCTTTTCTTTTCTTTGTGGTATATGTGCATGTTTGTGTCTATGTTATATGTGTTCGTGTGTGTATTAACACATGAGGAAACCAGAGGCTGATATTGTATCTCTCCCTCTATCCCTTCTTACCTTACTTTTTGAGACAGGGTCTCTCACTGATCCTGAAGCTCACCATTCCAGTAGATAGGCTGGCCACATGCTCTAGAGATCCTGTCTCTGTCTCACAGCAATAGCAGGACAACTGCCTGAGCCAGCTCTTATGTGGACTATGGGGCTCTGAACCCAGGTCCTCATGTTTATGCAGCACGTGCTTTACCCACTGAGCATCTCCCCAGTCCTAAAGTGTCTCCTTCTTGACTCCAAATAGTCAACAGCCATTATCTTTCCCTCCTCATCCTGGGGAAACCCTGTTCCTATCTCACAAAACACATGGGTCCTATGTCAATGAAAGTCTCCAAGTTTCAGGTTCCTACTGCGTAAGATGGGATTTTTATCGTGATATGAGGCTAGCTGAGACAATATACATGAAAAGCCTGGCATGCTCCGTCCTGGAAGAATATGAACTGTTTATATTTATTGGGATGTGGCTACCATTTCCCAGCACCTACCTGCCTGTTGCCATCCCTCGGTCCTGCCTGTAGGGTCCATGCAGAAACGACATTGAAGGCCTTGACCACAGTGCAGCTGGGGAAGAGAGAGGCCAGGTACTCCGCGTTGGACTGGTGCTGCCGAAGGTGCTCCTGCTCCGTGGGGTTGCTTACGTCCACCAGGGTCTTGCCAGCCAGCCGGTCGCTGAGCCCGCACAGCGAGGAGTAGTGCTCCCGGAACACGGCTACGAAGACGACTTCTGCAGAGCTCACGGCCTCTTCCTGGAAAGTGACTCGGGCCAAGGAAGGGAAGAGCCCAGCGGTACGTTTGGGATTACGGCTCCCCACCACCACGCTGAAGCCTGAGCCCACCAGACGTGTAGCCAAGGAGCGGGCAAAGTCCCCACTGCCCAGGATGCCCACTTTGGGGGCCTTGTTGGGGATGTCAGCCAGACTGCCATCACTGTCCATCAGGTGACGACTGATCAACGGCTTGTCCATCTCCCCTGACATTGCAGTGGCTGTAAAAGAATGCAAGGATCTCACTGAAGGGCTCCCAGCCTCTGGCCCACCACCTCCTTCCTCATGTCTAAAGCGGCCAATTAGGCCTTCACCCAGCATGTATCACTGAGCATTCCATGTCAAGACCAGGGGACAAGCTGAGCAAGATCAGCCCCACCACAAGGAGACCCGAGGAGAGCACAGACACACAACCCAGGTGATGGGGGGGTGGGGATTCTGCCCCGTGAGGAAGGCTAGAGAGAGGGAGAAAGAGTGCCTGGGAGATGACTCAGTGGGTAAAGCTGTTGTCAGGCAAGTTTGAGAACCAGAGTTTGGATTCCCAGCACACACATAAATGCTGGGTGGACAAGTGTGACCATCTGCATGTAATCATAGCACTCAAAAGACAAAAACAGGATCCCTGGGCAAACTGACTAGCTAGACAAGGCTCTGTTGGTGAGCTCTGTGTTCAACTTAGAGGCCCTATCTCATGAATACAGTGATAGAGAGATAAGATTCCCTTTCTATAGAAAAGAATGCTAAAATAGCCATGAACTAAGGTGAGAAAATTGCTCAGTTGGTAAAGTCCTTGCCCTACAAGCATGAGGACCTGAGTTTGGGTCCCAGAATCCATGTAAAAAAAAGCCAGGCATGGGGTGGAGAGCCAACATAGGCAAATTGATGAGCCTCAGGTCCTAGTGAGGGACTCTGTGTCAAAAAGCAAGATGGAGGGCCAGCAAAGTGGCTCAGTTAGTAAAGGTGCTTGCTACTGAGATTGATGACCTGAGTTCAGTCCCTGGGTCTCACATGGCAGGAGAGAACCAACTCCTGTGGGTTGTCCTCTGACCTCTATACACATGCTGTGGCACACACACACCCCAAGCACATAAATAAATAAATAAATAGTCAAAACACGCAAACAAGGTAAAGAACAACTGAGAAGTACATCCAACACTGATCTCTGGCTTTCCACACACATGTGTATAGAAACATAGGCACAAACCCACATGCATACATACAAACATATCACATGGCACAAATTCAAAAACCAAAGACCATCTAGTGCCTTCCTTAGAACCAGGCCGCAGCAATAAAGATTAGATCTAAGGAACAGCTACAAGACTCAGAGGGTAAGGTGCTTATCAAGAAGCCTGAGTTCTATCACCGGGACCCACAAGGTGAAAGGAGAGAACTGACTCCCAAAGGTTGTCTCCTGACCTCCCCATGCACACCATGGCTTGCTTGCACTGCACATGCACAAACTTAATAAATAAAAGATGGGCCTTTTTGTTTGTTTTTTGGAACAGGGTCTCCCTGTAGCCCCAGCTGGCCTGGAACTCACTATGTAGACCAAGCTGGCCTGGAACTCACTATGTAGACCAGGCTGGCCTGGATCTCACAGAGATCAACTTGCCTCTGCTTCCTGAGTGATGAGATTAAAGGCGCGTGCCACCAAATCTGGCTCAAAATGTTTTTAAGAAAGGAATGGAACTGAGAACAGGGCCAAACACTAGTGGGTGTCATTCAGTGAGTCTGAGAAAGGCTGGTGACAGCAGACTGGCCTCCATTAGCACAGTCCACATCAGGCCCCAGACTTTAGGAAGCTGGCTCAGAGGGGAATCATAGCAGGCACTCTGTAGGTCAGTACTAGGGCCCTCTGCCCACCCACCTGGAACCTGGAAGAAGGAAGAGGCACCCCCACCAGGTTTCCAGACTGAGATGTCCATATTTGCTAGCTATCTGGGTGACCCCAAGTGGGTCCATTCCCTCGTGAATAGAAGCCTGTCACAAACTCCTGAGACAGGACAGGAAAGCAGAGAGTGAGGTCCTGACAGCCTGGCACAAAGCCTTGTAAAATTAACACATTAAAAAAAACAAAAAACAGTTGGACTGTGTGTGTTGGCGCAGGCCTTTAGTCCCAGCACTGGGGAAGTAGAGACAGGCGAATCTCTGTGAGTTCAAGGCCAGCCTGGTCTACATAGTGAGTTCCAGGCCATCTGGGGTTATAGGGAGACCCTGTCTCAAAAACAAAACATAAAAATCCAGTTGGGGGTCAAGTGTGTGGTTGCAAACCTTCGATCCAAGCAAGGAGGCAGAGGCAGGGGAATCTTTATGAGTCGAAATTTAGCCTAGTTTACTTAGTGAGCTCCAGGGATACAGGGATACATAGTGAGACCCTGTCTCAAAACAACAACAACATCAACCGATTAGCAAAGAGGAAGGCTGGAAAACCATTGGTTGAAAAATTTTGTCCCCTGGTGCAGGTGCAGATATGTGCACATAAATGTCTAAGTCTAGACATGCGTTTGCCACAGTGCTCATGTGGAAGTTAGAGGGCAACTTTAGGTGTCAATCCTTGCCTTCTACTTGAGACAAGGCTTCTGTTGCTTTTCCTTTCTCTACATCAGGCTAGCTCGCCGCAGCCTTGTGGAAATTCTTCCTCTATCACCCATCTCCCCATAAGAATGCTGGGATCACAGATGCTTACTACTGTATCCAGGTTTTTCATGGGTTCTAAAGATTTGAACTCAGGTCCATGCTTGCACAACAGCTCTGAGGGAGTACCTCAGCCACCCTCCCAGCCCGTGTCCTCTCAGTTCTTCAAGGACATCATCACATCCAACTCTGCCCTCATGATGCTCTGCACAAGGCCTGTGGCTGATCAAGGGGAAAAGCAAGAAAGGTCTTACACATCCTAGAGGTCTGAGAGAAGCCGCTACTGCCTATGCGTGGTGGAGGTAAGAGTGAATTATCTGCTCAGGCCTCTAGCTGGGCATGGCCCTAGCAGTGGCTCTATTTATAGACCAATGTCTCAGAGCGAGAGGGTGTCTAATTGCAGCTGGTGAGCCTAGGCCTATAGCCTGTACACAGATCTGCCTCCCTTCTGGCCAAGCTTCAGACAAAGGGCACCGAGGCTGGGATGTCCCTGTCACCCACTGCACTTCCCAGCAGCCCTGAAACATTGACTATAATTTTGGCTCCTGATACACAAGCAGCCTGCCAGGTCCTGCCTGCTCTTGGGCGGGTACAAATGAGGGCAGTCAGTTGTGCAACCAATGGCCTTTTCTCATGGGCTGTGACAACCCTTCAGATACTGAGTGGCCAGGGCAGACCACCATGAATCCCTTAGGTATAATTATCCTTCTAAAATATAATACACACTATCAGGGAAAGCAAGGCAGATTCTCACCCAGAACCCACGATCATTCCAAACTGTTTGAGCTTCTCCTGATCTTTCTCTCTCTGTTTCTCTCTCTCTCTGTTTCTCTCTCTCTCTGTTTCTCTCTCTCTCTCTCTCTCTCTCTCTCTCTCTCTCTCTCTCTCTCCCCTTCTCTTTCTGTGTGTGTGTGTGTGTGTGTGTGTGTGTGTGTGTGTGTGTGTACACATGCAGGTATACCATGAGTTTGGCAGCCAGAGGATAACCCTGGGTGTCAGTCTTCACCTTGTTTGAGGCAGGGTCATTTTTCAGTATTCTGTACACTAGGCTAGCTGGCCTGCAAGTTGCAGGGATTCTTCTGCTCTGTCTAGGAGAATGTACCTCTCTGTAGGAGCGCTGGGATTACAGACATGTGCTATTGCATCTCACTTTTATTTGGGATGTGGGGAACTGAACTCAGGTCCTCATGCTTACACAGCAAGCACTCTGTCCACTGAACCATATCCCCAGTCCTTTTTGCATTGCCTTGGAGAAAGGGTCTCATGTAGTACAGACGGGCCTCAAACTCACTGTGCAGCCAAGGATGACCTCCTGAGTGCTGGGATTACAGACCTGTGCTACCATGCCTGGTTTATGCAGGGCTGGGGATGGAACCCAGGGCCTCATGCATGCTAGGTAGGTATTCTATCAACTGAATCATATCTCCAGCACCTTTATGTTTTGTAGAATAATCTTGTCCATCTCCTAGCCTTCTCTCTCATGGTCAGGACTTTGTCAAAGCTATTTGCCTCTGACAATCCCTTCCAAGTCCCAGATCCCGCTAATTTGCTGGAGACAAGAAGTTTCCTAGTGTCCACCAAGATAGTAAAAAGCTAGCCCACAAGAACAAAAGACCCTGCAAATCCCACATCTGTTTATAAATACACAAAGCACACAAAATCTCACGAGTCACTACTAAAAGCACAAATGAAGGCCAGGAAGATAACTCAGCAGGTCAAGGTGCTTGCTGCCAAGTCTGCTGGACGGAGTTCAGTCCCCAGGCCCCACACAGTGGAAGGAGAGTAGACTTCTGAGAGCTGTCCTCACCTCACACTGCTCCCTGGCACACATGCCATTCCTACTCCCACAATAAATATATGTAATTAGAAAATTTAAACCTCACAAATGACCATATAAAAATGGGCAAAAGAGTTGAACAAACCTTTCTCCAAACAAGGTATATATAACTGACACACACCCATGAAAAGAGGTTCAAATCATTAGCCCTCAGGAAAATGCAAATTAAATCCCCAATACCAAATGGACTCCTTCACATCCACAGGGAATGCTCTGATGATCATAGAAACAGTATCCAGTGTGGGCAAGGGTAGGGAGAAGTCAGGATCTCTTTAAAAATGTTTTTAAACTTTATTTATTTATTTATTTAGCACGTGTGTGTGTGTGTGTGTGTGCATGCATGTGTGTGTATAGATCAGGAGTTGGTTCTCTTCTACCATGTCAAGCTCAGGGATTGAAGATCATCAGGCTTGGCAGCAAGCACCTTTACCCACTGAGCCATCGTGGAAGAGAGTTTCCCACAGGCCAAGCCATTCTGCTCCCAGGAGAAATGAAAACATAGATAGATTAAAAAAAAAATATATATATATATAAAGTGATCGCAGTAGCAGAAAGTAGAAATAACCCAAATTCTTGTCCACTGAGAGTTAAATAAATAGGGTCCATCCCAAGGATAGAATACTACTTAGCTGCAAAAGAGTCAAGTACCAAAATGGATAACCTGCTGGCTTGAGTACTGCAAGCACAGGGAAAACTGAAGCGGGAGAATTTGAGTTAAGGAGGACCCTGTCCAATAAGCTTAGTGGAGGAAGGCAGTGAGGAGCGCCACATATTGTATGACTCCATCAAGCAGATTCACAGACAGAAAGCAGGTTAGTGGCTATGGGGGGAGGGGGGGAGTGGAAGTGGAACCTCAGCAGCACAGGGTTTCTTTTAGTGGTGACACAAATGTAAAATTGATTGTGGTAATAGTTGCACAATTGAAAATACTGGTCTACATAGGAAGTTCCAAGTCAGCTAGGGCTATAGGGAGACAGACCCTGTCTCAAAAAGACCAAATAATAATGATAATGATGATAATAATAATAATAATTAATAATAACAATGAAGTGGATTTTTGTCCTGAGGAACAACACCCAACATTGACCTCTGGCCTAAAAACACACCTGCACACACACACACACACACACACACACACACACACACACATATAAAGCATTGCTACAAAAAAGATTTTATATGGCGGATGGAGAGTCACTTCAGTGCCCTTCAGGTGACTCACAACTGCCTGTAATTCCAGCTCCAGGGGATCCAACACGTCTGGCCTTTGTAGCCACTCGTGCACAACCTTCCCATCATACACATCAGTAAACATAAATAAATATTAAACTTTTTATATGCTTTCCCAGTGTGTGAGAGACCCCGGGTTTAATTACAGGCATCATATACACACATGTGCACACAAAAAAAATATTTTTAGAGAGAAAGAAAATGAGTTTCTACAGACCATCATTAGTGTGAATGAAGTAAGTATGTTTAGGGAGAGGGATTCTGGGACATCCTTTGACTCCTCAGCCTTCTGAGGCTTTTCCTAGTTGTTTTCTACATAGTTGATCTCTTAAGCCCTATGATCTGCAGAGAACTGAGGCTTGTGCAACAGCTGTCATTAACTGTTGGGGGAGGAGGAGCCAGAGTCCCAGGGGTTCGGCAAAGCCCTTGGCCTGAGAGGGTCCTGTAGTGTTTGTGGTATCACTGAATCCACTGTTCCAGATGGTGTGGATGGATCTGTATGTGAATGCTGAGCTGTGGGCAGAGGAGTCACCCCACTGCTCTCTCCTAGTGTGCTCAGGGACAGGACAGATGTGCTCCAGTGAGAGAGGTTGGGAGGCATCCTATACTATTTACCAAAAAGCCTGGGTTTAATAAGGACATGCAGCTGGAAACAACACAGAGTTGCCAATCTTCCCAGAGCAGCACTGGGTCTCATCAGTCCCACACGTTCGAATCTGGTTTGTCCCCTCTCAAATTCATATTGACATATAATCCCATTATGAGACAGGAAGGGGCAGAACCTTTCAGAGATGGATTAGAGGGGCTGGAGAGAAGCTCAGTTGGTGAATTGCTTGCGTTGCAAACATGAAGACTTGAGTTCTATCCCCGGAACCCATGCATAAAATGCTGGGTGTGTTGGTGCATATGTGTAATCCCAGAACTGGGGAAGAAGACCTCTGAGGCTCCCTGGATGGCCAGTCTAGCCAAATCAGTAAGCCCAGGCTGGTGAGAAACCCTGTCTCAAAAAACAATATGTAGGCTTGGGAGAGAGGAGGACTGGAGAGATGGCTTAGTTGGTAAAGGGTCTTGTTACCAAACCTGACAACCTGCATTTGATTCCCACCTATACGGTAGCGGGAGAGAATAAACTCCCCACAGGCTGTCCTCTGACCTCTATGTGTGTATCATGGCATCAATAAATTTAATAAAAATTTTAAAATAAAAAACAAATTATGGGTTGAGGCTGTAGCTCAGTTGATGGACTATTTGTGTGGCATGTAGGAAGCTCCGGGTTCCATCTCCAGCACCATATTAATTGGGTGAGATGGAAGAAGCCTGTGATCCCAGCCCTCAAGATGGAGAGGGAGAATAGGGAGTTCAGCATCATCCTCAGCTACAGAGTCAATGATACTACTGTGGGTTAAAGGAAACCCTGCCTGAAATACATATATACATACATGCATGCTAAACAGAACTCCACTCCTGAGAACTCAAAATTCAGCTCTCAGTTGAGTTTGGTGACACAGGCCTGTAATCTCAGCACCTGGGGAGCCTGAGGCAGGAGGATCACGAAGTCCAGGTCAGCTTGGGTAATTTAGAGAGACCAAAGAAACAAGAAAAAAAGAAAGGAAGAAAGGAAAAAGAAAAAATCAAAGGTGAATGGCGTCAAAGAAATGATACTCAAGGTTGTTCTCTGGTCTCCACATACATGTGCATGTATACCTGAACAGATATGTGCACACACACATGCAAATGGATCCATCCACTTGTGATTAATGGGTTAACAGGCTATTTCTAAAGTGGGATAGGTCTTTCTCCATGGGATGTCCCGTGACACTTGGGAATTCTGCAAGAAAGTCATCACCTTGAAGCAGAACTCAGAGCAGGAATAAAACTCTTTTCCTTATAAAGCACCCAGCCTTGGGTATTTTATTATAGCAACAGTCGATGAACTTAACCCTCCCAAAGTCATTCCTTCCTTTATTAGGGAGAAGACTGGATCAGCACCCCAGGACTGTCTAAATTATACTCGTATGATCAGACCTTGGATGTAGTTCAGTCTGGCCTGACTACTGTCCCCAGGCCTCCACCCTCTCCCAATGCTGTCATCAGAGCATGGAAAACCTTAGAATGTTCTGGATTGATTCAGGAATTCACCACCACAGTAAACAGCAAAGTCAGACAACAAGGGCACAGATGACAGGCAGCTTGGTTCATGTCCCAGTTGGACACTTGCCATCTGGGTGGCCTGGGCAAGTTACTTTGCCTAAGTCCAGTCTCTTCCCCACACAAGGGGGTAGTGGTATTTACGAGTCCTGGTGAAGAGAGGCTCATATTCTGGTACTGTTAAGTTCACTCCATTTTCATTTTATTCCTCTCTGTCTAGGATTTTTAAAAAAACTTTTGCCTGTTGCAAAGTAGAAATAGTTGCACCCAAATCAATATACCAAATGGAAAATTTTGCATTCACATTTTCTAAAAACGTGCTCTGAGATTAAGGCTGAAGGCACACACACATTTCTCTCTAAGATGTGTGATGGATTTGGGGGAGTGGGATGGGATGTGGCTGAGGGCTTGCCTACCTGGCAAGAAATCCTGGGTTCAGTCACCAGCATTGAATAAACTGGGCCTTGGAGGTGCATGCCTGTAATTCAAGAGGCAGGAGGATCGTTTGGAGTTCAAGGTCATCCTCAGCTACATAGTGAGTTTGAGGCCAGCCTGGGCTACATGAGGCCTACCTTGAAAAAACAAATAACCAAAGAGAGATAGCCAGTAGGGGGCAACTGCTGCCTGGGACGCTTAGAAGTGGGGTGGGGAGGGTGGAGCCGGTGGGGGCAGTAGAGTCCTAGGGAGCTTGGAATGGAATCCTGGGCTCACGCCAGGGCTCCCCAAGTCCACTCTTCCCTGCCAGGAAACCGAGGCCTTGGATCACCCTCAGGGGCTGCCCCTGTACCTCCCCAGCCCAGAAGAGCAACCTCTGCCCTGCCAGGTGGTATGTTTTCTCCTTCCTGTCTGTTTTTTTCCAGGTGCCCACAAGGTGGGAACTCGGTACAATTTACTTTTGAGATCCCAGAACTTAACATAGTACCTGGCACAAAAGGTCCAGCTGAGCCACACTAGCATCTACTAAGGCTGTGAAATCCCAGGATCCAGGAATCACACTTTAAAAGTCACTGTTGCAGGTACTTAATGATCAACTGGGGCAGGGGTTTGGTGGGGATGTAGCTCAGTTGGTATAGTCCTTGCCTAGCATGCACAAAGCCCTATGTTCGACCCCTGGTGTGGCATTAACTGAGCATGGTGGCATATATATTAAGACCAGAACTTGGGAGGCGGAGTCAGGAGGATCAGGAGTTCAAGATCATCCCCAGGTTCTTGGTTACATAGCAAGTTCCAGGCCAGCCTGGTTTACAAGAAATCTTGTCAAAAAAAAAAAAAAAAAAGGGCGGGGGGAAATGATGAGAGGGGAGATTGAGAGAGAGAAAGAGAGAAAAAGAGTGAGAGAGCTGGGGAGGAAAGGGTGAAGCAATGAATCATTTGCTTCAAGAGACACCCCAGGACTGGCAAAATGGCTCAGTAGGTAAAGGTGCTTGCTATCAAGTCTGATGACCTGAGTTCAGAACCCAAGACCCAAATAGTGGAAGGAGAGAACTACCTTCTGAAAGTTGGCCTCTTACCCGCTCCCAGCCGTATAAAAAAATAAATGTAATAAAAAGTTTTAAATATTCCAGTTCCTGCATCTTCTCCCTCCAGTTAGCTCGGCTCTCTGCTGCCTCCTCCTCAAAGCCCCAGGACTGTGTGAACCTCTGGACCAGCCTCCTGTGCTCTCAGTCTCAGGTTCAGGTGATGCCCTCTGTCCCAGCACTCCTTCCAATAACCAGGGGTTTACAGTGACACCTGATAGGCAAGGAACCAGAGATTCGATGACAGAAAAATGACGCAAATCGCAGGCACATCTTGGTGACTGTGTCTCCCTGGTCATTTGTGTTGTTGTGGTTAAGCATCCTTGAAGCTTCAGTTAGACTGCTCCTACTGTATCAGAACCTCGACAGCAGACCAATCTCCCACACATGTGCACTACCAAACGGTTTGCATCCTCAGAAAACCTGACGTCATCATAATATCACTTGCACTGTGGCTTTGATCACCCCATTTTGTTGGTTTTTCTAGAGGATCATGGGAAGAAAATCCATAAAAGAGGGATTGGTCCACCAGGATTTAGGAGGAAAAAGGCTCACCAACTTCATGAATATGCCATCCAACTCATAAATATTCATAAACTTTCAAATCCATAACACGGAACTACTAGGCATTGCCCCACCTTGAGTGTTTGCTTTGCTTAGTTTTGCTAAATACACTTACAGTTAAATTGTCTGTGTTCCTTGACTGAATTCTTTCCTTCAAGAAGAGTCAAGAGATCTCCCACAGTGATTACTATCATCAACTTAAGAAGGTCCAGAATCAACTGGGAGACAAATCTTTGGGCATATCTTTGAGGGAAGATCCACCCTAAATATAGATGGCACCATCCATGGACTGGAGTCTGAGACTGAATAAAAGGAGAAAGTGAGCTGAACACCAGCATTCATTTCTCTACTTCCTGACTGTTGATCAATGTGACCGGCTGCCTCACAAACCTGTAGCCATGCCTTCCTCAGACTGTACCCTCAGACTGTGAGCCAAAGTAAACCCTTCTTACCTTCAGTGCTTTTGTCAGGTATTGTCTCTCAGCAACAAGAAGAGTCACTAATACACCCCAACAACAATTGTGAGAATGGGATAGAAGTCACGGTGGCATTTCAACCAAGGTAAACAAGCAAACTCCATGGCCTCCATTTCTGCCACAGGTGGGTCAGCAGGCCCACAGCAGGCTGGGAGAGAAAGACCCAAGGACTTCAGGGCTCCCTAACCAACACCCTGGCTGGGCACATGTTCCCACAAGTCTGAGCATTTGGGGTAAAGAATCAAAATGGCCGCCTCCCTTTTAGTCACTTTCAGTTCCTCAATTCAACAGCCAAGGCCAGAATATCTACTCATTGGGACAGCTCATCTTGACCTACAGACACAGCAGCTGGATGGTCAGTGAAAGCTGGGAGAGAGAAAACGAAGGCCCTGTAGTAAGTGCCAAGGTATGAAGCTGCAGAGGATGCTTCAGTCCCTGCATCCTCTTCATCACCCCCTGCACACAGCATCATATACACAGGAACCCATGTGAAAAGTGCCCCTTAGGGTTGGACGGCGCCACAAGAACACAACAACGCTCGATCCTGCCACACCTTCTCCAAGAAATTCCGGGAGATTCCTTGTGTTCTCACTATGCATCCAGTAGGAAGGGAGACACTAGCCCGCCCAGGGCTCAGCAATGCAGCTGACAGCAAGGAGTCTGTATGGGTTACTTTTCCTCTTGCTGTGATAAAATACCCCAGCAAAAGCAACTTAAGGGAGAAAGGGTTTGCTTCGGCTCACAGTTTGAGAGTGCATTCTGTCAAGGTGGGAAGGAGTGGCAGCAGGAGCAGGACGGAGCTGAGCTGATCACGTGGATCCACAGTCAGGAAGCAGAGACGTAAGTGCTTGTGCTCAGCTCCCTTGCTCCTTTTTATTCAGTCCAGGACCCTTCTTTGTGGAATGGTCCCCCCATATTTAGGGTGGGTCTTCCCACTTCAATTAACAGAATCTAGATAATTCCTCAAAGGCATGCGGAGAAGCAAACATAATCTAAATAATCACAGACACTCCCTAGAGTCTCACCTTCTGCCTGATTCAAGATCCTATCAAGCTGATGATATTAACTGTCATAGATTCCAATGGGACCCTGGTCAGGCATTGCAGGAGCCAGAAGGTCAGCTTAGCTGTGCCCAGGGAGATCCAGGAGCAGACCCATGGGGTCAGCCAGCTTCAGCTGGGATGGGAACTGTGAAGAAATGCTGTCTGATTCTGCAGCCTCAGCGTCTGAGGTGAAGTGGTTTCTTGCTTTCCCTGGGAAATTCAGAGTTGCAAAGACTGAAGCGTATGGGTCTTGTCCGCTCTGGTCTCCCCTCCCTTTGCCACGGTGAAGGATTTGCAAAATCAGGAAAGAAGCTCTGCGCAGTTCTACTCCTGGGCAGGCAAGCATGGACGCAAGAAGACAGAGGCAGCCAAGACACACGAAGACGGATCAAGGTCTTCCACCTGGGTCTCAGGCTTGCTGATGTCACTTCTTCCTGTTTTGCCCAGTTACAAATTCCTTTTTCAGAAGTCTTTGGCAGAACCTCCCTGGTTCTGAACAGCTACTTCCTCTGGACTCCCAAGGATGGTATTGGCCTCCACCCTCTCGCTACAGCTGCGCTCAGGACAGGAATACACAGCCACTTCCCAACCCCTGCCGAGGGTCAGCACAAACCAGCTTTCCTAAGACCACAAGGGACTGGCGCCAGGAGAGACTCGTGGCTTCCTCCAGAGCCAGGACAGAGGGGAATCTTGCTCGGTGACTTCCTCTGCTTTTTATAAGGGACTCTGACCAAAAGCAAATTAGGGAGGAAAGGGTCACAGCACTTCGTCTCATTACTGCCCATTTCACCTGCTGCTTCACTGTGTCCCCTCACCAGGTAAAGGTTACTTCTTACTCATACCTGTGCCTCTAGCACCTAGCCTGGGGCCTAGTACCCAGTAGATGCTCAATTAATGCTTGTAGCATGAATAATGTAAGTTCTAGATTCTGTGCCCATGGGCAGGGTGCGCCTGTGGGTCTTGGCTATTTTCCCAGAATCCATCTGGGGCCCTGCATCTCCCAATGGTGAAATAGCACAAGCCTGACTGATCCCCACCCCCTCTCTCTCCATCTTTGCATGTGTTTGGCTTCACGTGGAGGTCAGAGGACAACCCCAGGTGTTGTTACTGAGGCACCATCCACCTCCTTTTTGAAACAGAGTCTCTCACTGGCCTGGAACTCACCAAGTAGGCGAGGCTTGCAGACTAGTGAGCCCTGGAAACCTTCCTGTCTCCTCGGTGCTGGAATAACATAAATTTCTAGCCCCACTGCAGCCCAGGGATATGTAACATCTGCCAGAGCATTTTACTATTTTAGAAACTCACTGCTACCCAGGCCCTATGCACTAGTGAGTTTAAATGCTACATACAAATACCAAAGTTAACAAATTTCTGCAAGCTCTAGTCAAAGTGTAAAAGTCAAAAACCAGACCCGAAGTGTACTAGGCACAGCCTGGTACTGGGGGTACCACAGAAGGAGGCACTGGGATGCTGGCCCAATGGTTCTGGTGTCCATGGGCTCCTGGCTCAGAGCACATTGTCCGGCGTGGGAGGAGAGATGCAGCTCAATCACTGGGCAAGGAGGTCAGTGGGCAGGTCCCAGCTGTGTCTCCTGAGCCCTTGCTAGCTGGCACCTTCCTTGATTCCAAACCCTCCCCAAGTGAATCTTATTTTTGTTTCCTAAATCTTAATCTGTTTGTTTTCTGAATCTTTTTTCATGCAAATCTTCTTCCCTCCAGGTAACAAAATGTGAAGTTTGTTCTAATTTGCCTTCTGTTGCTTTGATAAAGCACTCTGACCAAAAGCAACTCAGAGAGGAAAGGGTCACAGACTTCCAGGTCACAGTCCATCACTGAGGAAGGTCGAGGCAGGAACATGGAGCAGAACCCGTAGAGGAACCCTGCTCTCTAGCTTTCTGGCCTGCTTACTGGCTCAAGCTCAGCCTCCTTTCTCAACGTAGCCCAGGGATGGTGTTGCCCACTGTGGGCTGGAGAGCTAATATACCTTTGAAGTAAAACAGTAAAGGTGGAATGCCAGCAGAGTGCTTCTTCTGGTCCTTGTGGACTGGTGTAGAGCATTTGCTGGATCAATGGCTGATGTGTTATTCTGCTTGAGTGAGGAAACATCTGTCACGGCAGCTGCAATTGGAGTCACTACTTGATTAAGTTTTTGATAGTCAACTGTCATTCTCCATAGTCCATCTGTCTTTTGCACAGGCCAAAAAAGGAGAGTTAAAGGGAGGTAGGGGAAGTGCTGCCCTTGCACCTTTCAAGTCCTTGATTGTGGCACTAATTTCTGTAATCCCTCAGGGGAAGTGATAATGTTTTTGTTTCACCATTTTCCCTGGTAAAGCCAACTCCAGTGGCTTCCATTTGGCCTTTCCAGTCATAGCAGCTCCCACTCCACAAGTCAGGGAACTATGCTGACTAGTTTTTGTGGCTCGAGTCACCTCAACTGAAGAAATACCCAGACTAGATTGGTCTGTGAGGCATTTTCTTGATTTCTAGTTGACACAGGAAGAGTCAGACCACTCTGAGCAGTGCTATGCTTAGACAGAAATGTAGCTGAGCAAGCCAGGGGACAAGCCAGTAAGCAGCATTCCTACGAGGTCTCTGCTTCAGTTCCTCCCTCCAGGCTCCTGCTTCCAGGCTCCTGCTTCCAGGCTCCTGCCCTCCCTCCCTCAATGGACTGTAACCTATAAGCAGAAGTAAACTCTTTCCTTCCCCGGGTGGTTTTGGTCAGTGTTTTATCACAGCAACAGAAAGCAAACTAGGATAGGAAGCAGTGTGCAGATTTGCCAACTCCTGAGTCTATCCAATTACACATTCTGGGACTGGGGAAGTAACCACAGGATGAGTTTGGGGACCTGCTGGACCCACTGTGAGTTAGGCTTTAACCAAAACTCCCTCAGTCCTAACTGGAGGGTCACAATGCTTCGTGGGATCTCCCGGAATCAGTGTCAGTTCAGAATCAGGATGCCGTAGGCCCCCCAAAGTCTTTTCCTTCTCCCCATTGTTCAGTTACTCTAGTAAAATGCCACAGGTCACTCTGGGGAAAGAGGGGAGAAAGGTTAACATTGGTATTATGTCAACCTCCTTCCTCAAGGGGACCCAGCCTTCTCTTCTCTAAAGGGATTTTGGGTCTGTAAACTGATACAAGTCTGGAAATAGACTGATGGGCCTGGGTTTTCTATTACTGAGATCCAGCGTAGCCTTTCTTTATTGTCTCCAACCCTAAGGTCTCCAGAAGAGCAAGGACAAAGCTCTTTAAATGTGTTGGTGTCCCCTCACTATTTTTGACACAGCAATAGTGAAAAGCATGTGTTCTGGGCCCTCCCATTGTGGAGGATTAGATTTTAAACAGCAAACCTGCCTTATCTTTCCAATTTCCCTGAGCCTTAAAATCCCTTCATAAATAACAAGCCAAGGGGAATCAAGCATTTTTACCTCCTTACTAGGCCATCTTTTCACAAATACTTCAGCCAACAAATCAAGTAAATTATTGGCACTTTTTACTTTTTTTTTTTTTTTTTTTTTAGTCAAGGTCTCCTATGTGTAGCAGCTCTGACTGGCCTGGAACTCACTATATAAACCAGGTTGGCCTTGAACTCAGAGATCTGCCTGCTTCTGCTTCCTGAGTGCTGGGATTAAGGTGTGAGCCACCACACCTAATCCTCTCGGTACCTTTATTAACTGTGCAAGCTTCCATATTAAACCTACAGTCTCCACTGAATGGCCCAAATCCATAAGTTCAGCCTGATCTAGTTTTAAGTACCTTCCACTATTATCCCACACCCTTAAAGCCCATCCCCACACAGTCCCCAGACTTCTGTCTGAATAAATTGGCAATCTGATTAAGTTCTTTAGTGGCACAGGGCACCTCTTTGGGCCCCACTTTCTGTCTCATAGCCATTGTATACCTGTGAGTCCTGTTATACTTAAAGGCAACATCAGCACTGTCTTGCCTGGCATCTCTTCAGGGAAGCCACTTGCACGTTTGGCTGACAAAGCAGTATTGATCCCCTCAGTCGGGGATCGGGTAGGAGTGGGGATGCATGCTGTGCTAAAGTGTGAGGAGACTTCTTCAGAGGAAATAAACCCTTCAGAAGCAGTGAATTCAACACCTTCCAACCACCGTAGGATCTCCCAAACATCTCCACCCCAAGTCACAGGATCCCAATTTTCCAAGAACGCTCTCACATCAACTGCCGATACTCTTGGAGACTGAGACTTAAATTTGTGTTGTAAGTCAGCTGTGTGATGGGGATTTGGGTTTGATTTTCAGCAACTTGAGCTCTATGACTGCTGGAGAGAAGATTCTCTGCCAAAGCACACTTAGAAACTCTTAAATTGTTTATTTGAGTCTGGAGCTGGTTAATTTCATCACAGAGCACATTCTTTTCCTTTGTCACTTTATCCAGCGATGCTAGAAGCAACCAGCCAACACTGCTATTTTTCCAAAGATGTTTCTAATATCAGCGAAGGGATGCCACAAGAACAGGACAGGTGAGCTTCCCAGCAAGAATGAAGACAAGCAGACAAGAGCAAAGTCCGCTTCTCCCACCTCCCTGGAGCTGGGCTGCCACTGGAAGGCTGCCCACATTTACGGTGGGTTTCCAGCCTCAAATAATCTGATCGAGACCACCTCTCAAGCTGGACCTGATGGTACATGCCTTTACTCCCAGCACTCGGGTGGGGAATGGGCAGGCAAATCTCATTGAGATTTAGACCAGGCTGATCTACATAGCAACTAGGACTGCCAGAGGGACACCAAAAGACCAAAACAAAACATCAAGAAAAAATCTCCTGGATATATGCAGCAGCTTGTGTTTTAGTTGATTACAAACCTGATCAAGTTCACAACCAACATTAGCCATCATAAGGTCCAAGAGAAGCTCATGGGGCTAGGGAATAGCTCAGCTGATAAAGTGTTTGGCCCTCAAGAATGAAGACCAGGGTTTGATCCCCAGAACCCAGACATGGTGGCAGGTACTTATAATCCCAGTGCTGAGAAGGCAGAGACAGAAGGATCTCTGGGTCTTATGGCCAGCCATCTAGCCTAATTGGTGGGCTCCAGGCCAATGAGAGATCCTATCTCAAAAGGGGTGGGTGGATAAATTTCTGAAGGTGCTATCTGAGGTCATCTTCTGACTTCCATATGTGAACCTCTCCAGATGCATGCTTCCACACACGTGAGCACATACATACTTGAGTGAATTTTTCAAAAGAAGGTGGAGGAGGAAGAAGAGGAGCGGGAGTGCCAGCTGCTCCCTTTTAAGGCAAAATTAATGTTTTGTCCTCCAGTCCCCTAGGCTTTCTGCATACAGGGATGGGACAAATGTACAATGGCAGGCATTTTCCTTAGAGGTTTGGGGGGAGGGCTAGCCCTCACAAGCTCCATCATCCCTCCCCAAATGCTGATGTTATGTTAACCCTAACACTCTTTGATATAAATACATCAGACATACACACACACACACACACACACACACGCACGCACATGTACACACGCACAACCTACACAGGTATCTGTAAGTCTTCAGTTCGTAAAGTGCTTGCCATACAAACATGAGGACCAGAGTTCTGATAGCCAGTACCTATGCAAATGCCAAATGGCAAAGCAGCCTGTTTGTAATCCCAGTGTAATCCCAAACAGAAGATCTCCAGGTAAGCTGGCTAGCTAGACCAGCAGAATTAGAGAACTCTGGGTTCAAGAGAGAGATTCTACCTTAATACACAAGATGGCGAGTGATTAAAGAAGACACCTTGTCAACCTCTGGCCTCAACACTGCACAGACAAATGTGCACCACATATATGTGAACATGCATAAGCACATACATGCACATACAGTCTTCCTCAGTTTAAGGACCTGAAGACATGGATGCTCCTTGACTTACAGTGAGACTGCACCCAACAAACCCATCATACTAAATATACCTTAAGTATAAAGTATCATGAGCTCCTTATTGCTAGCCTGGGAAAAGATTCAAATTCAAAATTTGAAGTACAGTCTCAACTGAATGCTATTGTGTTTGCAACATTTTAAAGTTGAAACATCCTAAGACAAGCCATCATTAAGCATGGGACCATCTGCAGTCTAAGTGAAAACTGGCACCCTTACCATGCAAAAGAAGCAGTTTCAGGGAAGTCCCCTTCTCCCCCTTTCTGCACATGACTTCCCGGTGGAGTGAAACAGGGCTTCCCCTGGGGCTGAAGGCTACAGTTCCCTACAGGGGTGGGGGCAGCACATCCCAGCACCCACACAGCACAAATATCCCCAGGTCAAAAGCAAGGAAAAGAGCAGAAGAGGAGGCCAGACTCACGCTGTGCAGCGATCATCATCTTGTACATACACTTGTGGTACAGCCCAAGGAGACCATCACTATTTCCACCTCGTATATCACAGACCAAGGCTCAAACAGGTTACAGGACTTTTTCCCGGTCCCAGAGCTGGCTCTGCTCTGACCTCTGCATCCAGCTAGACTCTTAGGTGCCAGCCTCTCGGGTGGTGAGGGCGGTGGCTCTGTATGTGGGTGTCACAGACAGTCACCTGGCCAGCATGAGATTTGATATTCCTGCCTTCTCTCTTCCTGTCTCTTTTGTTTTCCTACTGAACTGTTGGAAACAGTTTTCCAATCTCTCCTCAGGCCTTTCCACTCTCTCTTCAGGCCTTTCCAGTCTCTCCTCAGGCTATTCTTGGAAATATCTGCTGGCCCTCCTTCCTAGGCCCTGAATTGGGGCCAGCAAATTCCTGGGACCAGCTCTTTCATGCTTAGAGACCCTAGGTCCTCTCTTTGCCCAATGTCTACCTCCCACATTGAGGGGAAGGAAGAAAGGCCACCTGCCCTAACTTTATATTTAAATGCTGGTGGCAAGGCTGGAGATGCAGATCAACTGATTAAAGAGCTCGCCTGGCACACATGAAGCCCTGGGTTCGATTCCCAGCATCACATAAACAAGCCATGGTGGCTTGTTAAGTCATCCCAGCACTCGGAAGGTAAAGGCGGAGGGATGAGGAATTCGAAATCGTCCTTGGTGGATGGATGCCATTTCCAATAGCAAGGTAGAGGCCAATCTGGACTACATGAGGCTCTGCCTCAAAAACAAAACAGAACAGCTAATGACAGCCACACAGGTTTTAATTGGCACACTTCTATTTTCTCAGTGGACATTTTCCCTTTCTGGTGAACTCTTACAAACATTTTATGGTTACATTTCTTGTAATACTGCCTGGAATTGCTGTTTAGACATCACTTTAAAAAAATCATTATATTTTTAAAAGGAGGGTGGACATGTTCCTATTGAAAAGAAAACAAAGCTAGGGCACATAAGCCAGGACACACACACACACACACACACACACACACACACACACTCAAGTTTGGCCTGACAGAAAACAGAATTTTCTCCCCACATCACTTTTGCCAAATAAAAGGGAATGAATAATTGATAGGGCTTTTACAAACATCTAGCTTTTTGAATCCTTCTAGAAAAATCCAGTTCGATTACTTGCAGCCTGGCAGTTCTGTGATAAACCATTGCAGAAATGGTTACCAATTAAGTAAAATTTATATTTCCCAATAGGCCCACATTCCTCAGAAATACATCATGAACATTAATTTTTTTTTTCTTAAGACAACACACATCAGAACCCACAAACCTGCTTCTTTATGGAGGAAAACTAGAATCCTTCCCACTGAAGGGGTGCATTGCTGGCTTCATCGTCCACACTCCCCTCCTTCTACAGGGGCACACAAGGGGGGCGGTCATCACAAGATGTGCACAGGGGACAATCTCTCTCACTTTGACAACACCTCATTCTACTCCGACCTTTACAGCAGCCCCAGGCTGAGCAGACCTCAGGCAGACATTGGGCCAGGAACTGGTGTACTGGAGAGAGGCTGACATGTGTCACCTTGGAGCCCAGTAGAAGCATTAATTGAACTTACCAGCAACAGGCGGGTTTGACATCTGGCCAAGGTGAGGGTCAGAAATTCTAGAGCACTTTGACAACAACTCTTTTGGTTGAGTCTCCACCTGCCCTGCTGCAACCTGATGGTGGCTTTTCAGAAGTCAGGGGCCTGCCAGAGGCAAGAGCAAACAGGACACCTCCCCACTTAGTAAGCCTGCCTACAGCTGACCACAAGGACTGGCCTAGGAGGAGTGACTGATACTCTGTTAGAGAGTACCCTGAGAGCAGTTCCCCTGGAGACTTCCTGTTTGGGGAGGAAACCTTGGTGATAATTAGAGGCTCAGACTCCAGTGACTGCTACGGGAACCAAGGCAGGATGGCCAGCTGAACCCAGGATTAAATGAATAAATGTTATCTAATACAAAGGGACAGAGAGAGAGAGAGGGAGAGAGAGAGAGAGAGATTGAGACTCTTCACAAAGCTAAACATAATGGCAGCAGAAAGTGGCAATTGATCTATTTCTTGGGGGAAGTCATTCTAATCACCATGGCTGTCACTAGCTGAATGATAATTCAGCATTTTGTGCATTAAGAGGCTTCTTTGTCATCTTGCTAAACAGTGCCCATAGCATAGCCAAGAGATAGACAGACCCATAAACAGAAGACAACTCACACGGAAGCTAAAGACTCAGATGAGGATCTGCTTGTTGTCCCCAGCTTTCAGCAGATATTCAAGGGATACATTGGCAGCTGAGCATTCTAGAAACATCTATATTGTCAAAGGGAATCATGCTATGTTCAGGCTTACAGTCAAGAATATCTGATTATCTTCAACCTGTTAAAAATAGTGACCTCTAAGTCTGGTGGCTTCAAGTCACCCTGGCCTTTGATAAGCACAGCACACATAGTCTCAGGCTCTGGACTCTTAAGGGTCAACAACTAGAAGAGGGCTTGTACTACTCTGACTGGTGACTCCCTATGTCTCTCTCTTGTTAGAGCAAAACCTTAGGAAGCCAGAGCTAGTTGTGGAATCTTCTGATGTCTAGCACAGGCCCATACAGAGACTGACTTTCTACTAAACTCCTTCCATGCCCTGACCTCTGACCCCTCTGCACTAAACCTATTACCTCCACCTGAGTTTTAACTTGCCCTTACCCCACCCAACTCCCCTCTCTTGAGGGTCCAACCATAACCATTGGGTAACTTAAGGCACTTGCCACTCCTACAGCCCCCAATAAATATTCCCCACTCTGAATTCACAAGGAATGCTGGGTTAGCTAGTGGCTCTACTTAAAATCTGTGTATAAATTTGAGTTCAACCATTTTTTTTAGCTACGTGACCTTGGGCTGTTTTCCCTCTTGGAGTGTCTCATGTAGCCCAAGGTAGCCTTGAACTCATTACATAGCAGAGGATGACCTTGAACTTCTGATCTTCCCACCTCTATTTCCCATATGACAGGATTACAGCCATGCTCCACCACACCCAGCTTCTGGGGTCCTGAGGATATAACCAGGGCTTTGTGCATGCGAGGTAAGTACTGTGCCAACTGAAGGCAATCTCCACCCCCACCTCCACCCGCATTTTGATCACTAAGGAAAACAGTGAAAATAGAAGCCTTTAAAGACAACTTACTAAGAGGCATTCTTGCCTGCACATGTCTCCCTGTGGTCTGGATCTGCTCCTCTTTGTTGCTGAGGTGTCCATGATCCCTCTGCAGCATCAGCTGAGCACAGCAAACTTGTGTGCCCTCCACTTGTGCATCCCCCACAGTCCCTCACTCTGAGTTCTGATCTCTGTGATGCTGGAAGATGCCTGTGGGACCAACAGGGTGCTGTGGTCTCTACCTCTAGCCACAGATCCAGGATTCTCAGAGGCAAGGTTTTCCTGAATAGCTCATCCCCAGCCCAATCAAGATCCTTGTCTGGCAGGTTTATATGGCTTCCTTCTCTTCCAGTTCTGGCCAGATCATTGCTCCAAGGACTAGCTAGAAGGACTAATCTCATCTCTTACGGTGGCTCAGTCTTCACGCCAGGAAAATGGGGAGTGGATTCAATAGGTAGATTCTCTGCTGCTTCCAGTATGAACAGGCATAGTTGTCCACCAGATATCCCGAGCACAGACCCCTTGGGTACATCAGCCCACAGTGGCACAGTCTAGGTTAGCTCCAACTGGAGGACCCAGTTCATAGCTACCTAGAGCAAGTTCTCCCACAGAGACCCTTGACCCCACTGCTGAGGCACTGCCACCATCTCAGGCCTACTAGGAAGAGTATCCAGTGTATTCCCCTGCAGTCTGACAGCTATCCCACAACTATCAGGTGCTTATAGGAAGAGGAGGACCAGTCCCTGCCAGACACTGGTCCCTAACCCAGAGTCGGGCTGCTGTCTGCAGATGACCCAGGACAGCCCACTCACCCCTCTACTGATCCTCACATTCCTCTACATTTATATCACTGACTAGCGTGATACTCTTGGGGTTGTACTTTTAACAGTTTAACCTCCTAAGCTGATAGCTCAAGGAAGCTTAGAAACAAGGAATTTGGAGATAGGGAGCAGATCAGTGGTAGGGCACTTACCTAGAGTTCTCTAGCCCTGGGCTTAGTTCCTGGCACTGTAAATAATATTTCAAAATTGGGCTGCTTGCTTAAAGCTCATGTGGCTGGCACAGAGAGGAGCGGAAGAGAAGATACCACCTGACTACCGAACAATGGAGCCCACTGTTCCTCCTGCAAGTGATCAAGGTGACAAATGAGGATGTATTAATGGGAGGTGTTGAGCTCCGCTTCTAGAGCGAGGCACACAGAGGGGGCACACACACTTTTCCTTACTTGTATTTAGAATGCAGGTAGGATAGATATGTTTGGGAATGTGACAAATGTAGCCTTGACTTCCTTGGTCTGCGTACCTTGGTCTGAGTACCATGCTCAGCATAAGTTAGTTGAATGAATAAGCAATGAAGCACCATTTGGACAGACATAGAATGCAGGGTAAGGAGTCTCACTTTGGGGCTGAAAGAAGAGACTGGAGACTAGTCTGTCCTTGAGACAGTCATATGGTCGGGGAGAATAACACTGTCTCCTAGCAGTCTCAAGATACAATGAACTCATGTAAACTGCCTGGCCTAGGCTCTGGGAGGTTAAACATTCAGGAATGAGGACTGTCATTTCAGTTGAACAGTATTAGTGTGTGATGTATTGAAACCTGGGAATTGAGTTGGACAGAGGGTAGTCCCAGTTACAGAGGCCAACCAGAAGAGGTGATTTTCTGGCTGGATGTTCACATACCATCCAAAGGGCCCACTCATTATAATCATGATAATCTTACAAGTAAGGATGGATCTGTGGGTGGGAGAGGTGTACACAGAGGCACTTGGGCCAGTGAGTTGGCTCGGCAAGTACAGCTCTTACCACATAAGCCTGACTGAAGTTCCATCCCTGGATCTCATGTAAAGGTGGGAGGAGAAAACTATTGCCAAAAGTTCTCTTCTGACTTCCACATGTGTGCCATGGCATGCATGTGCCCTGCCCCCATCAAACATACACAATAATATTTTAAAAATGATACTCAGCTTCTGCCTGCTCAATCCAGGAAGCCCCTCATCATGGGAAGGATGATAGAAAGGATAAATCTAGTCCCAGCTGGAGGGTAGGGAACTCAAGTTTCCAAAAGGCCAAATTCTAGCCCTACTCCAGCCCACTGCAGTTCGTGGAGTGGGAAGCACAGATGTCTTCCAGGGCTGAAGGCAGGTGCCAAGACCCTGAGCAGGGATGCCCAGGCCAGCTAAGCAGAGAGAAGGTAACCTTAGGGTCCCCTCAGCCTCAGTCATCTTCTCTGGGTACTGGAAGTAGGTGGAAGGCCAAATCAGATTAATACTCCAACCTAGGCTGGGGAGGGCTCAGTTCAGGGCCTTGTGAGCACGAGGCTCTGAGTTCAGTCTTCCCAGAACCCATGTAGAAAAGTTAGGTGTGATAATACACACTTACAATCCTAGAACTGGGGAGGTAGAGACAGGCTAATCCCTATGGCTTACTGCCAGTCAACTTAGCTGAACTAGTAAGCCCCACACCAGTGAAAGAGTCTGCTTCAAAAAACAAGATGGTGGGGCTAGAAACATGACTCAGTGGTTAAGACCATGGGCTGCTCTTGCAGAGGACCTGGATTCGATTCCCAGAGCCTACATGGCAGTTAACAACCATCTGCAACTCCACTTCCAGGGGACCTGACACCATTTTCTGACCTCTGCAGTGCACAACACAGGTGCACTTACATGCAAGCAATACACTCATACATATAAAATAAAAATAATAATAAAAAATATTTTAAAGCAAGATGGTGGAATTGGAGACATGGCTCAATGGTTAAGTTCACTAGGTGCTCTTCCAGAAGACCTGGGTTCAGTTCCTAGCATCCATATGGCAACTAACAACTGTCCATAATTCAAGTTCCAGTGGATGACGCCCTCTTCTGCCTCCTTAGGCATTGCATGACACGGGTGCACTTATATGCTGGCAAAACACTCATACACATAAAATAAAAATAAATAAACAATAAATAAATAAAAACAAGATGGAGAGCTCATTAGAAAAATGACTGCAGTAGTTGACCTCTGGCCTCCACATGAACCTGCACTATGTGCATGCACACATGCACTCACACACACAAGCTTGATATTCAAACCCAGGGGGCACTGCAAGGGGTCTGACACTTAATCAACTTCCACTTAGCGTTCTATACACTAATAGAGTTCTATTAACCCCTTGGGCACCATGCCCCTACTTTATGGGATATTGTGCCTGAAGCTCTTGGACAGGGTTACCCATGCAGAACCAAGTGCAGAGAGCTGATAACTTCATTGTCAGCTGAGATTCAGACTCATGTCTCCCTGACTCTAAAGCCAGACTCTCTTCCTACACACAGCCACCTGCCTTTGTCCCACATATGGACTTTGACCGAGAACTTTCACTTTTTAACTCCCTGACTCCTGCCCAGCCCTCTGGTTTCTGATAAGGCTAAGACTTGAGATATCATGGGGAAAGAACAGATGACACAAGAGAGGGACCTGTTAGCTCTCTTCATGCTACAGAAATCCCAGCTTGATCCCACCATGTCTGAAGGGCCTCAGCAGGCTTGGGGCAGACTGGTCAAACCTCAGATGACCAGCAGGGCCAGCCAGGGCTCCCAGCTAGCTCTGAGGACAGGACCCTCCATGCCAATTCCATTCCAGGGTGTCCTTAAGGAATCCCTCCCCACCACTCCCCCCAATGACACTGACTGCCCCATTCCACCAGACATCTATTACATTCCCGTCAACCCTCTGCAGCCCACTAGTGACAGAGGTGGGTAAGACAGACAGTCTGGGACCCCTCCCCTGCCTCAGGTGTTCCTGATTGATGCAGTTGATTGCCAGGGAGACTTGGGCATCTGCATTTGAACAGCCCTTGCAGCAAGGGCTGAGATGATTCAGTGGGTAAAGTGCTTACTATCCAAGCAAGAGGACCTGAGTTTGGACTCAGGTAAAAAGTTGGTGTGCAGTGCACATCTGTAATCCCTGAAGTGGGGAGGGAGAAATAGCAGGATCCTCAAGGCTTGGTGGTCCACACATGCACATTTGCACATGTGCAGACACACACACACACACAACCAGCCCTTGCAGATGGCTTAGGCATATTAGATGAGATCCTTTGGTCTTGCCATTGTGCCCCCCACCCCCCACTGCATTCTAGACACTGAGGATCTGGCCTGCCTCTCCCTCTAGACTCCCAAGTCAGAAAAGTCTGGGTTCAAATCCTACTTTAGCAACTTGCTACCTGTGTGTCCTTGAAAAATGTCCAGGTTCTGGGAGGCTCAGCGTCTCCATCTGTAACCAGAGATTACACGGGGCCTCCCAAGCCACCACATTTAGCTGGGATACTGTGTGCAGAGCCCCTAGCAAGCAGCCTGGCACACATAAGAGCCTGAGAAATGTTTGCTACTAATTATATCATAGCCGCACTCTGTCGGACAGAAATACCTCCCTGGGGCATTTCACGAACCCCCATTTCTGGAGCCTGTATTAGAGGTGGCTCTGGACACCTGGAGTGTCTCTAGGTTCTCTATGCCACCTCCAGCCCCCTATCCCCACTCCCACACAGGTCACCTCTCGGCTCAGAAACAACTGTAAGGCGAAACCTCTGCTTTATCTAACCAGAAAACCCCAAGTTCCCACTACACTTCTCCAGGCAGCCTGCTCCCAAATTTCAGGGAAGTGGGAAGGAGGAAGAACTCTCCAGGCGAGGGGCCCATGGGCAGAGGCGGGCACTGGGCAGACCTGCCTATTGGGTACAAGGTTGGGCGTCCCCACCCTGGCAGCGAAGGGGCTGAGAGGCCAGGCGAGCAAGATCCCGAAAGGTCCCGCCCACCGCCACCGCCCTCCCCTGGGACCCGCTGGTCAGAAACACGGGGCACCAGGGAACCCGGGTCCTGGAATGCTGGGAGGGTCGCCTGCACGTGCATCCTGGGCACCAGATGCCTACTTTCCCCTAGTCGGTGCCCGCCCCTCTGGGCTCCTCTGCCAACAGGCGCACGTGGCTTGGTCCTAGGGGACTGGGGCCTCAGAGGTGCAGCTCAGGGTGCGCCCGAGCGGGCGCGGGGCAGGGGTCCCAGGGACAGTGTACAGCCTACAGCACGCCACCGGGAGGGGTCACTCACCTCTGCGGCCCGCCGCTCGGAGCAGCGGCTCCAGGTCCCGAGCGGAGGCGGTGGCTCGGCCCCAGGCTCCTCCTCCTCTCACGCCCCGCCCGCCGTGGGGCTGAACCTGGCCCGGGTGGTGGCCGCCTGCCAGCCCGCCGCTGCTTATCCGCCTGAGCCACCTCTCCGCGCCCCAATCGTGGAGCCGCAGGGTCCCCGGTCCCCGCCCAGCTCAGCAAGGGGAGGAAACCACCAGCCACCCTCCTCCCCCATCCCCCAAGGAAGGTTCATTATAAGCCGCGCTACTTCCTGGTCCGCCCAGAGTAAAGTGAGAACTCCTGACCACCTCAACCAGAAGTGGAGAGTGAGTGGACAAGGTGACTTCTGCCCGCCTTGGCCACACGACGGACATTTCAAATCCAAGTGCACTTTATGACCGAGGTCAAGGTGTTAGGTCAGGAGGCAGGTTAGGGCTGAGAGTGGGCCAAGGCCACAAGTGGGCGCGGATCCCTTCCCTCACCAGCAATGGAGGTAGGCCCGACAGATCTTCCTTTCTCTAAGAAGGCTGCAGAACTGCCCGGACTCAATCACATTTCCATTTGGCTACCCTAACAGACGACCTTTGACCTGTCCTCAGAGTCTGCTGTCTGCAAGACCTGTATGTTTCATGGTGATCCACCATGACTGCACAGGAGTTACTGGCTAAGTTACACATCTGGGTTCCAAGACTCCACCCTGTCCCTGACGGCGGTGCCTCTACCCTGGACACCCTGCTGCTGTCCTCCCCCCAATGCCACAGTAAGGCACTGGGCTCAGCATGAAAGTGCCATTCCTGACCTGCTATGGCCATACCCACCAGCTGCTTAGTTACTCTCCTCTGTACAGGTGAGAAAATGGGGCCTCTGATAGTTATAGAGGCTCCAACTTCAGTCAACTTATGGGAGGCCAAGTAGTGCTTTCCTGACCATCAGGACTCTTTCTAGAATATTCCTGGAGCTGAGGAGAAGGAGAATATTCCATTAATTCCTGATGAGAGGCTTTAAGTGACTTAAAAAAAAATTATGTACCTGCTTGTGTGTGTGCAATGTGTGTACAGGTATACACATACATGTATGTGTGTGTGCAATGTGTGTACAGGTATACACATACATGTACGTATGTATGTGTGCAATGTGTGTACAGGTATACACATACATGTATGTATGTATGTGGAGGCCAGAGATCCAAGGTGAATGGCTTCTTCAGTTGATTACCTGTTTTTTGAGACCGGATCCCGCACTGAACACTGATTTGGTTAGGCTGGCTAGCTATTGATCCCTATAGATCCTCCTGTCTCCTCCCCAGCACTAAGATTACAGGCATGCTGGCTATTTATATGGGTGCTAAAGATCTGAACTCTTACCAACTAAGCCATCTCTCTACCCCCCTTCTGTTTTTGTTTTTTGAGAAAGGGTCTTGCTATGTAGCCCAGGCTTGTCTTGAACTCGTGGCAGTTATTCTGCCTCAGTCTCCTGAGTACTGGAATTACAAATATAAGCCAGGACACCCACTTCAAATTACTTTTAGGAATTCTGAGAATCCTGTTTTCCAGGAAGTCTCACTGTAACAGAGAGATAAGCTTTAGAGAAGCCAGAGGTAAGGAGGCTATGCCTCAGGAATGGCCCTACAAATCAGATGCTGGCAAGGGGGCTCAGTGGATAAAGGTACTTGCTACCAAACCTGACAACCTGAGTTCAATCTTAGGAGCCCACATGGTGGAAGGAGAGAACTGTCACCTGAAAGTTGTCCTCTGATTTCATCAGTGTATATAGCATTCATGCACATATGTACACACACACACACACAGAGACTACACACACAAGAAATGCTCTTCAAAAAATGCAGTGTGATGCTGGGGGTGGTAATACATGCCTTAATCCTAGCACTCGGGAGGCAGAGGACATGAGATCTCTGTGAGATCAAGGCCAGTCTGGTTTATATAGCAAGTTCCAGGCCACCTGGAGCTACAGAGAATCTCTGTCTCAAAAATAAACAAATACATAAAAATTAAAAAATAAACAAAAAAGTACAGTGCACTGAGGAGTCAAAGTTCTGCCCTCTCTGTGGAGGGAATACTGTTAGGGGCTCTGGTGCTCTATAGCAGCCCATGCAAGCTCCCATGAGCACCTCAGCTTTCTCACTACTGGGGGCTTCATTCTATCGTGATGCCTCTGTTCTGTCAGTCTCCAGTGCCCAGACCCTCTTCCGCCTTCTCCGAGGTTTCTTCGATCCAATCTTGTGTCTGGAAAACACCTTCTCTAAGTTTCTGTAACTGTTCTCATATATCCAATCAACATATAATGCCCCAAGGTGCTAGATAGTGTTCTAAGGACTGGGCAAAGGTGCCCAGACATGGCCCCAGTCTACTGAGTGGCATGTGTAATGAACTGTAAACCCGGGGAAGTCAAGAACCAGTGTCTAGATCCCTACAGTGGCCCTGACATGCTACCCTGTGTAGTGGCTGGTCTTTAAATATCTTTTTAGCAGGTCTGTTCAGTAGGAAGCCTTTGCCTTGCAAATATGAGGATTTGAGTTTGATCCTCCAGAATCTATGTAAAAAATAAAACAAGCAAATTAGGCAGGGTGGCACAAGCTTGTGATCCCAGTGCTGGGAGGCAGAGGCAGGCAGATCCTGGGGATCACTGGCCAGACAGTCAACCTTATTTGGTGAGCTCCAGGCCAATAAGAGACCCTGTCGTAAAAAGCAAGGTAGATGGCATCATAAGTAACAATACCCAAAGTTGACCTCTGGCTTTGCCGTGCATGCACACCTGTATACACAGACATAAACACATGCACAGACCCACATACAGAGGATTCCGTCTCACGACCGACAGTCACTCTGGTCTCCTATGCACCCAGAACCAGAGTATGGGCAGATCCAGCACAGGCCACATACATGGTATCTGCATGTTCAGTTGCTGAATAGTCTATTTACAGAGATCCTGAGATAGTGCTTTTCCTTGAAGACAAGACTAGCCCTTTGGCTAAAGGACAAGAGCTTTGAGGAAAAGAATCTAGATGTCATCTTCTAGCCAAGGGAGGGATGTTATGTTGTTTGCTTTGGGATAGGGTACATCCATTCTACAAGATAAGTACTCTAATTAACTATTAAAACTAGATGGCCAAGGGAAGCCACAGTGTACTCTGACAGTCCTGGCTGGGAGCCAACACACCTAGGTCTATTCCTACCCAACTGATCAGGGTGGTCTGCAGTCTCAGGAAAGGTCTTGCCCCCTATCAGGCTCCCAACCAAGCAGAGAGACTCCCCTAAGTTTGGGGGCATGGGATATCTTCCCTTCTTTATGGGAGAGAGGGAGGCTGCTTGAGGAAGTGACTTTGCCATTAACATAGGCCAGTGGGTAAGGCCATGTTGACCAAACCCAGAGCTGAGGAAGGCAGGTGAGGGGAATGGTCCTTGAGGTGAGCTGGATGCTAGGACTAAAGTTATAGGTTCCTTGTTGTGAGCCAGTGTAACACATCATGCAGCATTGTTAAGGGATGGCTTGTGAGACACTGGAACTGCTGCATAAATTCCCCAAATCCTTTACACAGAGAATGATTCCCTGCTGTGGGCTGTCTCTTTCTCTGCCTCTACTGAAGTAGTCTCTCTCTCTCTCTCTCTCTCTCTCTCTCTCTCTGTATGTGTGTCTGTCTATCTATCTGTCTGTGTGCCTGTCTCTGTCTGTCTCTCTCCAGGGAAAGACTGGCCTCCAACTTTCCATGCAGCCTGAAGTGCTCTCTGATACTTTTGTGTCCAGTCAACCAACAGTCCTGGCTTGTGATTAAACACTGGCTTGTAATTGACTAGACACCAAGATGTATGAGATCTAGTTTCAAAAAAAGATCCTGTGGGTGACTTGGTGGGTAAAGGCTTTTATAGCCAAGCCTGACAACCTGAGTTCCATTCCCCAAACCCACATGGTAGAGACCTCTGGCTTCCGCACACATGCACACATGTGCACACACACATATGTGTACTCACACACATGCTTTCACACATGCACATGCATACACACAGAAAAGAAGGAAGGAAGGAAGGAAGGAAGGAAAGAAAGAAAAAACACAGAGTTTAGAAGAAATATGCCTATCTGGAGTTTTCCCTGGGGTTACTTGGAAAAGAAGCCCCAGCTGGGATCACTCTGTGCAATGTGCTCGTTCTGTACCCCAGCCACTCCCTGCTTCCCCTGCTTCCTCTCTGCCTTGTGGAGCCCAGCTTACCTTGGGCTGCATGGGTAGCACTATTCTCCAACAACCTTCCACAGTCCTTATCTGGGGTGGTGGGGTAAGAGCCCTTCTCGCCTTGGGCCTCAGCTGCCATTCTCTGCACAATGCTCCCGCAGCTGGGGACCCCCAAGCTGCGTGGTTGGAACTCACAGCACCACTGGGGTAGTGGAGACTAGTGAAAGTCCAAGCCCCAGGCAGGCATGTGATGGCCCCGCCCCCAGGGAGGTGGGGTGTAGAGAGGGTTGGTCAATGGCTCACTGTCATCCACAAACACACTGAGGTCAAAGGCCAGCATAAAGCCACCGTCCAGGGTCAAGGATATGATCCTCCTGTCCTGGGGCTTGGCCCCACAAAAGGAGTCCAAGGAAGGCAAGTGACATTTGCTGAGCTGGTGGCTGTGCTACTCTGAGAACTCTGTGAAATGAACAGATCAGGGCCACTGGCCAAGCCTGACAACCTGAGTTCAATCTCCAGAATCCACATGGTGGAAGGAGAGAACTACAAGTTTTCCTCTGATCAAAACACACACACCACACACACACACACACACACACATGCACACGCACATACAATGAATAAATAAATGCAATTTAAAATTTTTGTAATATAATAAAAAAAATTTAAAAACAGAAAGAATAGGTTTACACCATCTTCCAGATAACAATGTGGTTCATTTACCACCATACAATGAGGAAGTGGTACACCTAAGATTTGAACCAGGTTTCTCCCATCCTAGATCACCCTTACCTCTCTTTCCCAGGGTGAAGGCTCCAGTGGGCAGTGCCTGCCAGCCCCTGGTAACTCCTTTAACTCAATGTCTGATACAGATGGGTGTGAGGCCCCTCAGGGGCGGTACCAGCCCAAGAACTGGAAGGAGATAATTCCTACCCTCAGCTGCCTCACCGTGCCCTATTTAGGGAGAGCTCAGTCGCTGTCCTCAACCTTGTAACAAGGTGACAACTCCGCTACAATTCTCTGAGACCCACCCAACTACCAAGCTAGTGCAGGATGTCAGGTAAGTCACCAGGAGTGGTTCTGGTGTCATAACCAACTTCATGGACATCTATACCAGAGAGCCCTCCTTCAGAGCCATCTTCAGATCTGATTGGCATCTGCAGCACAGGAAAAGCCAAGGCCTTGAAGGGAAGGATAAAGGAGATAAGGCCTAAGACCTGTTGAGCACTCCTGGGCCCCAGGCCACAGCCAGTCAGGGGCCTCCAGGGAAGAGGAGGGGCAAGACCTTGACCTCTAGAGGCATCCATGAGATCAAGGAGTGTGCAGTTTAATTCTCCCCACTAAGCCTTACTGTTTCTTCCACTCTAAAGTGGGAGTGTGTATACCGCTGAGCTGGTTGCAAGCACTGAGACATTATCAGAAAGATGCCTGGTATTTAGTGGGTGTTCATTAAAGTAAAATCAGACCCGACTGCGGAGATGGCTCAGACACTGAAGTACTTGCCACACACGCATGAGGATCTGAGTTTAATCAGAGGGAGGAAGGCAGAGTGCAGAAAAAGCCACTTCCCTGAGGAGATGCTTCCAGAACTTCCTGAGAGAAGCCCTCAGCAAATCTACTCTCCCGCTCTCGTCCCTTTCCCAGGGCAAGGAACTCCGGCAAGCACGACTGGCAGCGGCTCTTCCCTCCTCCCTCCCTGTGCTGTCAGTGGGTGCCATGGGCACCTTGGCCTGGAAATTAGGAAACTTGGCCTTGCCCTGTGTTGGTGACTGGCAGACACATAGACTCTTCCTCTGTGTGTGTGTGTGTGTGTGTGTTTGTGTGTGTGTGTGTGTATGATTGTATGTGGTGTATGCATGTGTGCTTTGTGTATGTGGTATATGAATGTATGTGTCTCTGTGTGTAGCATACCCATGTGTGTGTGTGTCTGCATGTGTGGTGTATGTGTGTGTGGTACATGCATGTCTGGGGGGAGTTCATGCACTTGTGCATGTGTGCGGAAGCCAGAGGAGAACACTGAGTATTTTCCTTCTTTGAGTCCCACCCTATTTTTTGAGAGAGAGCCTGCCACTGGGATTAAAAGCCTGTTCTACCACCCTAGGAGGAATGAAGATATTCTAGAGAAACATTGTGCTACCCCCTTTAGTTATCAGACTGTCTAGACAATAGATCCCAAGAAACTGGAATTTCCCCAGGAATGTCATGCTGGGAGAAGGAGAAAGCCTAGTGCAGCCAGAAGGGAGCTGGTATCCAGGAAAGAGTTTTCACACACTTACAATTTGTTAGATTCCCTAACAGGAGAAACTGGAGCCCAGAAAATGGAGTGGGGGTGGGGGGTCCATGATGGGCGGGACCACACCTGGACCAGGACTGCTGAACCATGCATCCGTCTTGCCCGCTTTTAAACCTAAGCCTGTTGTCAGAGCCTAAAGATGGACTTGGTGGGTCACTGGATCGCTTTATTTGTCCTTCTCAACATGGCCACATTGAGTAAATTCTTTTTCTTTGTTTTTCACTATTACTTGTCTGTCTAATTGGCCTATTGAGAACAGGTGATGAGGCCCAGCTTGTTAGGGCTGCCAGGGCCCTCATAAGAGCTCTGCAGGAAGAGGTTGGGGAGAAAGGGCCCAACTGAGGTAAGGCCTGGCTTGCCTTTGGTGAGAAGCATGGTTACATTGTGCTGGCAGTGGGAGCCAGGGAAGGTTGAGGAGGGCCAGTGTCTGTGATAGAAACAGTCGGCACTGTTGTAGGGCTTGCCCCAGTGCAGGCACTCCACTTTGCCTTAAGTCTTACAATGTACTCAATCATTTCATCTTTCTAGTATCTTCTGCCTGTTTTCAACTACAGGCACGAGAAGGTTAGGTTAACTATTGTGACACCACTGACCCTGGCATCCATGCAACACTAGTCCCACACCCTTGCTCATCATTGCATTCCTGTTGTCTGGCGATCTTTGCTCAGTCTTCCTCGAGGTGTGAGACCATGGATCCAGAAAAGAATATTGAGACGTAGTTCAGTTGGTAGAGTAACTGCCTAATGTGCATGAAGGCTGGGCTCCATCCGCAGCACCATATAAGCCAGGTGTGGTCATGCACACCTGTAGTTCTAACACTCCAGCAACAGGGCAGGAGAATCAGAAATTCAAAGTCAGCATTGGCTCCATAACAAGTTCAAGGTCAGTTTGGGGCCATATTAAGCCCTGTCTGAAAACCAACCCAAACCAATGGAAGAACTGAGGCTGGAATGGGGAGCAACAGGCAGATGGACCTGTCCTCACTGTGTCTTGAAGCTGCTTAGAGGACAAAATAGGTCTGCTGGACTGGCAACTTTCCCAGTGCCAAGGGGACAAATTCAATCAAAGTTCAAAACAACTGGCCCTTGGCCTGACTAAACAGACAGTTTAGCCAAGATCAGATCTCTTGAGTGCCTGATCCCAGAAGAGGTAACTGGAAGGCCCACAGCCCACCTACCAGCTGTGACCTAGAAAGAACAGGCATTGTTTCCTTGGTTGTTGCTTCACCGTGGAGCTGGGGATGGAACCCAGGATTGTGTATATGCTTGACAAGCAGCCAGCACTCTGCTTTTCCTTTGGATAAAGCTTCTCTTAGTGGAGAGATTTGCAGGCAGAGCTGCTCCCTGGAGTGCAGAAACCAGATGAGGTCATAGGGCCCTGTGGCAGCTTCCAGACTCTCCAAAGCACAGCAAAGTGCCAGGCTCTAAGGTTTCTTCTCTCTCTCTCTCTCTCCCTTTCTCTCTCTCTCTCTCTGTCTCTCTTTCTCTCCTTTGTTTCATGTGTGTACCAGACTTCAAGTTTTCATTTTCTTTCTTTAAAAAAAATTTTTATGTGTCTGAGTATATTGCCTGCATGTATGTAAGTGCACCTGTGCATGTAATGTCTGAGGAGGGCAGAGGAGGGCGTCACATCCCCTGGAAATGAACTCATAGACAGTTGTTAGCTGCTATGTGGGTGCTGGAAACTGAATCCAGGTCCTCTGCAAGAGCAGCCAGTGCTCTTAATCACTGAGCCAGATCTCGAACTCCATCATTTCTTTCTTTTGTGTGGGTTTGTGTGTATGTATGTATGAGTGCACATGCACATGTCTGAGCATGTGTGTGAAGGCCAGAGAACATCCTCAAGAGTCATTCCTCAGGCACTGCCTGCCTTATTTGAGGGACATCGTCTTTCACTGGCCTGGAACTGGCCAAGTAGACAATCAGGCTGGCCACTGAGCCCTGAGTATCTGTCGGTCTCTGCCTCCCTCCCCGGCACAAGCACAAACCACCATGCCTGGCTTATTTTTGTGGGGGCAGGGGGTTGAAACAGGGTCTCCCTGTAGCCACAGCTGGTCCAGAACTCACCATGTGACCAGGGTAGCCAGATTCACCTGCCTCTGCCTCCTGAGTGCTGGGATTAAAGTTATGTGCCACGACACCCAGCTTTTTATTATTATTATTTTAACACAGGTTTTGTCATTGTACTTAGGTCCTCCTGCTTGACAGACAAGTGCGTAGCCAACTGCATCATCTTCCCATTCTTGACTTTTCATTTTCTAAGCCTCACTACTTCCACTTCCCCAGATGTAGAGTGAGGGGATCTCAGGCAGGTTCTAGAGATGCCTCTATGGGGTGAGGTCTTAGAGAGGCTTGCCCACCTCTTTGGTCAGAGCTGCTGCTCTTGTGTAGATGGGGTCATGTGGAGCATGCTGGCCTGAATGCCTCTAAAGTCCCCACCTTAGAAGCCTAGGACTTTTATCTGGCTAAATTAAGGCTGCTTAAAAGATTGGAGTGCCAAGACACTGCCATCCCTAGTTGGTGAGAATTTTGGTAAAGCAGAAAAAGCCATTGGGCAGCAGCCCCTGAAGAGAGTTCAGAGCAGGCACTGGGGAGACATTTAATACATAGGGTGAAGGGGGTCTGGACACTCTTGTCATGAAGTACAGGAAGTGAACCCTCTAATGATGCAACTTTCTGTGTGTATATGTGTGTGTGTGGGTCCATACACATGTGGATGAGGGTACATGTGTGGATGATGCATATGTAGAAGGAAGAGGATAACCTTGGGTGTTCAGTCCTCAGGTGCTTTCTATCTTTTATTTGAGGTGGGGATCTCTCATTGACCTGGAACTTTGACAAGCAAGCTAGGCTAGCTGCCCACCCCTCAAGATTCTAGGGATCACCAGCCTCCACTTCCCATCTTGCCATTACTGGGAATATAAATACATGTTCTTGACTTGTTTGTTTGTTTTGCGACAGGATCTCCCTGTAGCTTCAGCTGGCCTGGACCTCAGAGAGATCTACCTGTCTCCGCCTCCTGAGAGCTGTGATTAAAGGTATGCACCACTATGGCCAGCTTTGTGCTTGGGTTTTTGTTTTTAATTATTATTTCTTATTTTATGTGTATAAGTGTTATGCCTGCATGTATCTAAGTGCACCCATGTCCTGCAGTGCACACAGAGGACAGAAGAGGGAGTCAGATCCCCTGGAACTGGAGTTATGGATGGTTGTTAGCCACCATGTGGGTGCTGGGATTTGAACCTGGGGTCTTCTGCAAGAGCAATCAGTGCTCTTAACCAAAGAGCCATCTCTCCAGCCCCCTGTGCTTGGATTTGTATGTGAGGATCCACATTCAGATCCTCATTCTTGCAAGGCAAGTGCTTTACTAAACCATCTCCAAGCCCTATGATGCTTCCTTTTTGGAAGGCAGAGCTGCCTGAATGCAATAATAGGCTAGAAGACCCACTGGGAATAGAGAGTTTGTGTATGCAAATAGCATGCAACTAAAGCTGCCCTTAGGATGGGTACCCAGGGATAGTGGCAGTTGGTTAGGGATGAGGTGCTCCCTCCCTTTTTGACTTCTGACTTTGTCTTAAGCCTCTGAGGACTTTGCCGGGACAGGTCCATGGGCTTCCTTCTGCACAGTTCTTCTACTCTGTAGGCTTCAGCAGCAACTGGGAAGCACCAGTTGTGAGTAGGCCCCATGGAGCAGGAGGCATAGGGACTCTGAGAGCCAACAGAGGGGTGACTGCAAGTATATTCTGCTTTGCAAAGATAATCTCATTCATAAGTGTCCTCATTTAACAAGAAAGGACTGTGAGGCTTGGAAAGATGACTGTGGGTTTCCCTGTCCAGAATCAGCCCACCTGCCCACCTGGTGGCTTGCTACCAGTGCCACAGTGCTGCCTAAGGTGCAGATGCTCTGCACATATGTGTGTATGTAGATGAGTACTTGTCAGTGGTAGAGTGCTTGCTTAGCATGTTTGAGACAGGCCCTAGGTTCCATCCCCTGAACCAGAGAAAGGGGGAAGGAAGGAAGAAAGAGAGAAAGGACGAGAGAGACAGAGAGGCAGAGAGAAAACAAAGGAAGGAAAGAAGGAAGGAAGGAAAAAGAGAGGGATGGAGGGAGGAAGAAAGGAAGAAAGAAAGAATTAAATGTTAAAAATAACTAATGGACCAAGCATGTACATGTACACATGGCCATGTCACCTAGAGCCTTAGATCCCTTCTGATGGCCAGTCTACCTCTGTTCGAGACTCAGGTCTGCCCTGGTGTTTGGCTTTGTACATGTTCTCTTAAGGTGTGAAGACTTATCTTTGAGGAACTTGATTTGTTTTAGCTTTTTGATGAGGGGATAGAACCCCAGGTCTCTTGCAGGGTAAGCAAGGGCTTTACCACTGTAGCTCAGGTTGACCTTGAACTCAGGATCTTACTGTCTCAGGCTCACAAGAGCTGGGTTAATAATGTATGCCATCAAGCCTGCCTGTTAACTTTTTTTGTAAGTCAGTTTTGTCCAGGCCAGAATGTACCCCAAGGTACTAGGAATAGGGTCTTCCTTTGGCAGGGAATGGGCGTTCCCCAGTCCCTGGGGAAGAGGTTAATGCTGGAGCTTGAACTTGGGGGTCTTTGACTTGGGGAGGGAGGTCCCTTGGTCTGTTTGCTGGGTGTAGAGAGGACAGAGTCTCCGCCAGTGGGGGCTCAGTGGCTGTCTCAGGTATACAGAGTCATGTGGATACAGGAAGGAACCGAGTGGGTAGAGTGCTCTGACCAGACTGAGGTCTGTGCACTAAGGGCTGGACACGAACTAACTCCAAATTTCGAAGGTATTTGGCTCAGAGTCATGGCTGGATAATTGTACAATCAATCAGGGATACCATCCCCACCCTTAAGCAAGCAGATTCCTGCTGAAGAGACCTTATCCTGTAGGGTCACCAACCTCATGAGATGTCAGTGATGCATTTAGACTTGAGACTTGGGTAAGGCTTCTCCCTCAGAGGCCCTGGAGACAGCATTTGGGAAACACTCAGAAGTCACAGTGGTGAGGCAGGGTGGGTGTGGGGTGTGTGCTGCGATGAAGGGTAAATTCCTATGTGAATGGTGAGGCTGTAATCACCCTGATGAAGAAGAGATTCTAAAGAGACACTTGTGTCCCTCCCTTTGATTCTCAGATTATTGAAATAATGGACCCCAAAGGATTAGGATTCCCCTAGGAGTCTCATGCTGAGAAAAGGAAAAAACTGAAGCCTAGTGCCAGCCATCAGGGGAGCTTGTCTCCTGGAAAGAGATTTACACAGTTCTGACAACCTATCAAACCACCTTGCCTAAGAGACTGCAGCCCAGACAATGACGGGCCATCAGTGGGCAGGACCGTACCTTGACCAGACTGCTTAGCTATGTGTTCCTCTTGCTCTCTATGTCAACTTAAACATCTTGTTAGGGTGCTGACGGTGAATTTGGGTGCTTGTGGGGTGCGGGGTTTGGGCCTTTTTGTTTCTCTTCCCCAGGTAGCTTCACTGAGTAAATCTCTTTTCTCTGCTTTTCACCATCACTTATCTAATCGTCCTATTGAGGACCATGGCCAAACCTGGTTTGTTACGGCTGCCAGGACCCAGACTCTGACCCTAACAATTATGGGAACAGAAGGAACTTCTATGGGGTTTTCAAAGTCAGAAGAAAGAATGCTGTCTTAAAAAAAAATTTGTTTTTATGTGTATGAGTGTTTTGCCTGTATGTATGTAAGTGCACCATGTGTGTGCAATGCCCACAGATGCCAGAAGAGAGCATTAGACCTCTTGGAACTGGAGTTATGTCAGTTATTAACCACTATGTGGGTGCTGGGAACCAAACCTGGGTCCTCTGTAAAAACTGCCAATGCTTTTAACCACTGAACTGTCTCTTTAGCCCAAAAGTGCTGTCTTTAGGGGAGCCACAGGGTAATAGGCTCAGAGACCCACACACCTCAGCTTTCTTGTATCTCAAGAACTAACCAGAGTATGGTGAGATAACATATACTGAGGCCAGGGTGCTGGTGGACAAGAAAAAAACTAGAGCTGGCCAGGACCCAGGGTCCCCATAGCACTGTGGGGTCCCCAGGCCCAGGAGTGGGGCTCCTCCACTGCCAAGCTCTGAGCAGTGGGGCCACAGGTGCTTCAGAATTTGAGTGCATCCAAGTGAAGTGCGAAATACTTCCCAGGGAGCAGGTAGAATTATGGATAACCTAAGACACCACATTGCACCACAGAGGCATGAGTTCTTGGCAGATGGCAAACCAAAACTAATGGCGGTGTGGGGAGCAGGGTTGTCCTAGGCTTCTTGACCAGGCAGAGTGGATGGGGGAGACTAGAGCACTTAGGCATGGGGTGGGTGCTCAGTCCACTTCCCAGGACCATTACTGATGTGAGCTGCAGCTGAAAAGGTAACCACAGGCCTCATGATACACTTGGAGAGGGGCCTCTCCTCAGGTGCACACAGAGCATCACGTGGCTAGGGCTGGGCATGAGGCAACCAGGGCTCAGTGCCTTTTAGAAAAGGACAGCAAGGAGGAAAGCAAAGCATGCTCCATCCAGACTTCCATAAGAGTGTCTCAGGGCAGCCAACCTGAGGACTGGGGTCTCTGGCATGGACCAGGCTGAAGAAGCAATCTCAGCCCCTCACCTGAGACTCTGACTCAAGGACCTCCCACCTGGCACTTGATATGGAAACAGGTTCACATTCCCCAGTGAGCCCCCAAACATATCTCTCTCTCTCTCTCTCTCTCTCTCTCTCTCTCTCTCTCTCTCTCTCTTTCTCTCTTCTATTCTCCTCTATATCTCTGTTTCTTTGTATGTGTTGACATGTATATGTGCACATGCATGTGAAGGCCAGAGGACAACCTCAGTGAATGAGTCTGCATTTCTCAGAACTTACTGATACACACTGGCCCTTGTCCTGGCTGTGGAGTTCATAGTTCTCTGGCTATGTCAGAAATGTTAATTTCCTGAATACAAAATGTTATGCCAGTGTTTATCCTTTCTGATGGCAGAATTGGGCTCAAGGGCCTGTCAAACCTCGGGGTAACAGCTGTCAGGATGGAGGAGGGACAGTGGGAGCTTTCTTCTGGCCATGCACTCCTCTCCATTTGGAGCCGATAGGCCTTGTGGCATGTTCATTGCTCAGCCAACAGGAAATGGCAGTGGCCCAAATAGAACACTCTGAGACAAGCATTCTTTCACTTGCTACTTGCCCTATCTGTCCATCCATCCATCCACCCATTCATCCATCCATCCACCCCTCCATCAATTTATTCATCTGTCCATCCATTCATCTACCTGTCCATCCATCTATCCACTTACCCACCTCTTCATCCATCCATCCATTCATCCACTCACTCTCCTGTCCATCCACCCTTTCTTTCATGGAACATTTTCTAGTACCTATTCATATGTCCTTGGAGAGCTGTCAGACGAAGTAAACTCGGTAGGTATGGAAAGCTAAGAAATACTTTGTTGTCTTAAGTGCTGATGTAGAAATCAAGTGCCCAAATACATGAGCTTATGGGGGACATTTCAAATTTAAGCCACAAATGGGGTATTGAACTGAGCCTGCTTCATCTAGCCCTTGTCTGTTTCTCCTACAAGCATGTCCTCAATCAGTCACATTAATGATCATCTCAGGATCTGCTTCTGGAGAACATGACCTATGAAAGTGACAAAGAAGAAACTGTCTACCCTGGTGCTTATAAGAAATGTGTTTGTCTAAGCAGGCTTTCATAGCAGAAGAGACCCTGGAGCTTACCTCAGCTATTCACTCGGTTGGGTAGAAAAAAATGACCAACTGGCCCAGCACTGGTTGAGGAGCAGCAGTTCTGCAACCCATGAACAAGAAGATGAAACAGTGGGCAATGACCACAAGCTTGAGGAGACCGGGGTGTGGTTCACTTGTCCTCTCCCTCCATCAAGACAGAGTCATCATAGGGGTGGGAGGATGGTGTGACAGGAGAAAGGGGAATCATCAAAATTAACATACGAAAGAGGCCAGTTTGCAGAGGAAAACTGGAGGCCCTTCCTTAAGTGGGCCTCATCTAGAGCAGGGGATACAGGGGGGCTCATGAAACACAAGGGGAGAGACAGGGACTATTACAAAGGTCCTATGAAGGGCTAAGAGCAACATGGCCAGGTGTATTTTGGGCTGTTTCCTCAGCCCATTAGCTGACTTCTGTTCTTGGGAGTGTTTTTTCTTTCTTAATCAACTGTCTTGGGCTGGAGGAATGGCTGTGGGGAGTGCTAAGAGCACTGGCTGTTCTTCCAGAGGACTCAGATTTGGTTCCCAGCAACCACATGGTAACACAACCATATGCAACTCTATTTCCAAGGGATCCAACACCCTTTTTGGGGGGCGGTGCTGGACATTCCACACATGCGGTGCACCTACATACATACATGCAAACACTAACACCCGTTAACATAAATAAGTAAATAAAGCTGTCTCTATTTCTGTTTCTAATCACATGTCCCTGCTGTAGTCTTTTGCCTTGGGACACAAGAACTTGGACTTGGATACATTCTGAACTGAAATTTGTGGCTCAGCACCCCAAAACATATTTTCCCTGTACCATGAGTGTTTTCACTGTTTCTCTGAGCTCCATGGCTGACTTGAAAGGCACGACTTCTTCCATCTCCCCTCCTTCTGGTGGCTTCAGGGATTTGCTTCTTGCTTATACTGTTGTTTTTCTCTCAAACTCTAATAAAATTGTACTTGAACTTCACTATGAGTCCATTTTCAAATTCTCTTATTAATGAGACTAAGAACCCAAAAGGGATCACCTCAGTTCCCCTGATAAAAGTGAAGTACTAGTCAAGCCCAAGTTCAGAGAACAATGAAATCCCACTTACCCCAGTAAGCGCACTTATCCCTGAGTTATGAGCTCAGCAGGAGCCGAGTTAAAGAGGGGTGTTCGCAGTGCAAATGGACCTGACTAGGTGACCTTGTGTAGGATGGTGAAGGAACCAGAAACCCAGCTGTGTGTCCAGGATTGCGTGCTTTCTGATTGGGTATGGGGTTTAGCTTTCCTAAAGGGATGAAGAAAGCTGGATAGGGCAAGTGGGGGGAGGGGAACTGGGCTGAGCCGTGGAGGTTGAAAGGAGAAGTGGGGCAGAGGGAGCTTCCATAGCCCTGTATTTGCCATGTGCTCTTAGGCAAGTTATTTCACCTCTCTGAGCCTCACTTTGTTACTGGAATTTTGGGCTCCCTTTCTGGTTGCTTGATGATACAGGAGAAAATGGAGTCTCCTCTTGGGGTTTTTAGTCTCACTAATAAAAGAATTTAAAACTGGACTCAAAACAGAAGCTTAAGAACAATTTAATTAAAGTTTGAAAGAAAAACCCCAGCTGCAAATCTCAGCAGCTGCCCAGAGGAGAACAAGACTTGCCTTTAAGCTGGAGGGGAGGTCAGACACAAGGCTCACAGCCACACGGCAGGGAGGGGGGCCTTAAGTTAAGAATCCCAAAATGGTTGGCAGCCCAAAGTGTCAGGGAAAATGTGCTTAGAAAAGAGCGATAGAAGAAAGGGAGTGGTTATGCTTCTCTGAAGAATTCCGAAAAGCAGGCAGACTGACACGCTGCATGTCTGTGACCCTACAAGCTACAGTGCCAGGGGACAGGGATTCTAGTTCATCATCTCCTGAAAGGCCTAATTAGTCCACCTATCTCTTTAGCATGGCTTAAAGCAAAAGTCTTCCTAGGGGTGGTTCCTTGACCAGATGATTGCCGGGGCCCCAAAGAAATGTTGTCTCTACCCAGGCCAGAGATTTTATTATTTTGGCCAAGAATTTCCTCTTAATGGCCCTTTATTGTTATTCTAACAACTTTCCATTTTATGCAAGACAAGTGATAGAAGTATTACTTCGTTTGTAGAGCTCTGATGAAGATGAAATACATGGCCTGTGAAGTGGCTCGGGGTAAAGGGGCTTTGCTGTCAAGCCTGGCTACCCAAGTATGATCCAGGATTCACATCATGGAAGGAGAGAACTAGCTTCTGCAAGTTGTCTTCTGACCCCTACATGCATGCCATACATGAACCCCCCTTCCAATATGATAATAATTTCTTATAAAGATGAAGACAGGTTATGTGTATAAAGCTGTTAGGTCAAGACTTGGCATGTGGCTGGTGCAGGGGAAGCAGAGGAGATATTAGGCACTGTGAGTATATTGAAAATGGTCTACCCAGCCAACAGCTACATGGAGGAAGTTCCTGCATCTGAGACTTGACCCTTCCCTGCTCCAGGCACTTCTGTGTGTGCTGTCAAGAATGCTATGGTATGCTACACAAGCCGCACTTCTGGACAGGGCACCCCAACTGTTAAGTCTTTTGGGAACTACCGTCTCCTGGAAGTGCCGCCTTCCACCAGCTGCACACTCTGTGCATTGGGATGGAGGCAGAGCTCATTCCCAATGGCTCCATTTGGGACAACTATGAAATTGCCATCCAGCTCAGGAGCTCCTGGATCAACCAAGGCCTCCAGTAAAGCTGCATTGTCTGACATTTCCCTCTGCTAGTCTCGCTTCTGCCCTTCCCTACCACAGGAGTGATCATACACAGCCCCCTCCTCAGACCTTAGGCAGTTTCTCCTAGTCTCCCCATTGCCGCCTTTGCTTCCTCCACTACAACCGGTGGGTTTCTTGTACTCTTCTCATGGTGCCCCCAGTATCTGACTCAAAACAACGCAGTGTTTTGATTAGTCTGAAGATGAAGGTGTCCTGCTGTAAGGGAGAGTTTGTAGCTTGCAGGTGAAACTGGGTTCTTTTATATTTCATTTTTTGGGAACTGAAATAGAATAGGGTGGGAAGGGGCCATTCCAGAGGTATCAAAGATAATATATAAAAAAGTCAAATCAGTGGAGCCAGGTGTGTTAGTGAATGCCTTTGAACCCAGTACTCAGGAGACAAAGGCAAGTGGATCTCTGTGAGTTCAAGGACAACCTGGTCTATATAGTGAGTTCCAGGCCATCTACAGCTACATAGTGAAATAGAAAAAAAAAAAATCAGTGGCAGAGGAAGAAGACTGGAAACCTCTCTGACCTCAGGCTACAAGTAGTAAAGCACCTGGGGGAGAAGGTGGGGTTATGTAAGTGAGCTATAAACATCAGAATTCTCCTGGCCCAAGGCCTTCCAACCTCTGTTCTAATTTGCTTCTTTATTGCTGTGATAAAACATCATGAACAAACTTGGGGAGGAAAGGGACTATTTCATCTTACAGTGGATAGTCCATCGTTGAGGGAAACCCATGTAGGAGCTCAAGGAAAGGACCTAGAAGCAGGAACTGAAGAAGAGCCCATGGAGGAATGCTGCTTACTGGCTTGCTTAGTATCCTTATACAGCCCAGGCCTAACTGCCTGGGGATGGCACTGCTCACAGTGGGCTGAGTCCTCCCACATCAATTAGCAATCAAGAAAATGTCCCACAGACATACCTACAGGCCAGTCTGATGGAGGAAGTTCCTCAACTGAAGTTCCTTCTTTCCAGGTGACCCTAGTTTTTGTCAAATTGGCCCAGCTCTCTGGCCCACTTCCATTCTCGGGTGCCTCTTTCTCTTCCTCTTTCTTAGTAAGCAGTCTCTACTTCATCATTATCCATGTGTTCCCAGTTCAATTCTTTGTTCTGGGATGCAGAACTGAAACTCTCAGTGAAGACCCTCTGAACTCTGATCTGTACATATGATAAAACATGGTCTCACTATGTAACCTATGTTTGCCTTGAACTCAAGGTCTTCCTGCTTCACCCTCCTGAGTGTTGGGATCTCAGGTATATGTCTCCACACTCAGCATAGGAAATCAATTCTGGCTGAGTTTCTTCCCTCCTGCAGACTCCATTTGACTGACTTGACTGGTTGAGCACACAGGGCTAAGCTTAGGGGAGGGGCTCTAGGTTCCTGAAGAAGGTGGTGATCATGAGATCCCAATACACCAATACCCTGCAAGGGACAATTCCAAAATTTAGTGAGGATGAGCATTGTCCATGCAAAAACACAGTTCTCACCTCAATGGGAATGAGAGATAGTTTATTCTGGAGCCAAACATGAGTGACCCATGGCCCAGAAACACAAATACCATGTTTTAAATGTGGTAACAATTTCCTGAGGTTTTTATAATAAAGTTACAGAACAAAAGACAGTTATAAATCAAGGTGTTTTTGGAATGCGTTGATGGAAACATCATTTAGGCTGGAAAGTAGGCAGTCTCTGCTATAGGCCTCAGACACTACTGACACTCCCAGTTTTTGAGTTGGTGGAAGCCGTGTCATCATGATGAGGTTGTCTAGGGTTTCAGGAACAGGTTCTTTTTGTCTGTCAATTTGAAGAATTAAAAGGCAGGAAAAGCAAGTTACACTTAGCAAAGTTTTACCAAAAGCAGAAACACACACACACACACACACACACACACAGAGCAAAGAACCACAAAAAGAACTATTTCACCAGTGGGAGAGAGGACCTGTAATTCTGAATCTGAATTTATCTGGCAATGACAAAACTTTTATATATTTCAGGGTAGGATGAGTTCCCTCCTGCTACTCAGAAATGGCTTGTTTGGGGCTATCACAGGGATTGGATAATTCAAAGAAAGAGAAACTGACTGATTTGGGCCACAGAAGCCCCTGCCCTCTAGGAGAGATTTGAAAGTCCCACCAAACAGTTCCCCTCCAGTGGAAAGTAAGCCATTTGCCTGCCTTGATCTATGCCCTAGTTTTGGGTTAGGCAGAAGTCAATCTTGTGCACAGAAGTGCTGTTGGAAGCAGGAGTTTTCATTATGCAAATGATTTACACCTAAGGAGAAGTTTATTTTACACTCAAGACTGAGGTCACCTGAAGATCTTTGAAAGAAGCCAATTATGTCTTAAGTTATTTTGCCTGTGTTAGTATTGTTTTTGAACATCTGACCCATTGTTTTGCTCACTTCACAGTATAAATAGGGGAGACTTAATAAAGGCAAGCTGCTTCAGTGTGACTGACAGTCCTCCTGAATCTGTCCTATATTCTCTCTCTCTCTCTCTCTCTCTCGTTCTCTCTCTATTTCTACATTTTCTCATCCTCACTCTCCACTTTGGGTGTGGTTCAATTTCTGCCAGAGGGCTCCGGCAAGTGGCACCCGAACAGGGACCTGAAGACTGGGGGTCAAGTGAAGGACACCGTGGTATGAGTGAGCTCACGAAAAAGAAAAGTAAAAGGAAAAGTAAAAGAAAAGAAGTAAAAGTAAAAGAAAAGAAAAGGAAAAGTGTCCAGTGAGAAGTCTCAGGAGTAAAATGGGTCAGGGTGATAGTCGTTTGCTTTTTGTAAATATATTGGAAAACATGCTTTATGTTTGAGGTTTTGGTGTAAAACATCAGCAGCTTTGTAAATTTTTGAACTTTGTAGAAAAAGTCTGTCTTTGGTTCCCTGAAGATAGGTCTGTAGATTTAAAAACATGGAAGAAAGTAGGAAGAAATCTTCAGGATTATTATGATGTTTATGGACCGAGTAAGGTTCCGGCAGATACCTTTAGTTTGTGGGCTTTGATTAGGAATAGTTTAGATCTTATACACAAGATAGAAAAGGTTCAGGAAAAAAAAAAAAGCAAATGGAAAGGGGATCAAGCCTCAAGCTGCTTTGCTTGAGGAGCTAGCTTTTGTGAAACCTGAAATTGAGCAACTATTCAAGAGTCATTAGATCCCAAAGAAAAAGAAGAGAGGGAGAAGGAAGCAGCTAGATATCCGAGAGGAGGATTTTTTTTTTACCATTTATTGTATAAGCAAAGCCTAAGGCTGAGCCAAAGGAAGAATATTTAGAAGAAATGTGGCATTTACAGGGTGTAGTTGAATCTCTATGTTTACAAATGTATTCTCCTACAGCAGCTCATGGTCAAGGAGGCTAGAGTCTAGAACATCAAAAGACCATGATCTCAGATTTTGTTAATTACCCAAGGGTTTTTGCTACTTAATTACCAGGTAAATCACATAAATTTCATCAGCCCTAGGGTGCTTTGTTTTCCGAAACAACTACTAAATAGGTAGTTTTTTTTTTTAGTTTACAATTTGCTGGGCTGAGGATATAGGTTAGTGGTAGGATGCTTACCTAGCATACATAATGCTGTGAGCTCAATTCTCACCCATGTCTCTTATTTGAACAACGCAAGCACAACTGATCTTTTCCCAGTCAGACAGCTGGTTCCTGTCCTAACAGTGCCTGGTATTAATTGTACTACTATTTTGCTACTCAGCAGAGGTGATGGCAACAGAAATAGGACAGGTGTTTTCATTTCTACTGGTAGTTACTGAACTCAGCAGCTCTTCTGTCACTTGTAAACTCTGAGTTAAAGCGAAACAGACATTTTTGTGTCTATGTGTAAATCATATTGATAACACTGAGAGGTTGACTCTGGAGCTGGATTGGCCATCTCGCTTCAGACTCAATCCTGTTTACACAGGATGAGGCTGGCCACCTTACCCTGTGCAAAGCAGCCTCAGAGTAAGGACATTGTGCTGTTGAGAATAACTGAGGAATAAACTAATTTTAACCCAGATGGTTATTCATTTTATGGTGTAACATGTTTATAGCAAAACTAGTTCATGGAATTCTCTATTTTCTCACACCAACAAAAAGTCACTAATACAATTTACAGTTCCTGGAGAAGATAAATGGCAACCTCTACCTAAAATCTTCTCAGTTAGTGCTGTAAGCTTCAATTCGATAATATGTTCCCAGGAAGCTCTTTTGGGTACGGAAAACCAGGACATCAAGTGAAGCAATGTCCTAATAAAACAAAATGTGTCTAATCAAGGTTTATTCAGGAATGTTTGGTTTTTGCCCAAGTTTTAGCTGCATAGCATACAGTAATTTCATAAACAAGAGGAAACTTTGCTTGCAGCCTATGCTCATTTGCAGCAGGCTCTGAAAGAGCAAGGGCTAATTGTAACACCTGAGAAAGTACAAACCAAATCTCTGTATTCATATTTGGGTTATAGATTATATCCTAAAACAATTTTGCCTCAAAAAATTCAGATTAGGAAAGATGGGTTGAAAACGTTGAATGATTTTAAAAAATTATTGGGAGATATTAATTGGCTTAGACCTCATTTAAAAATTGCTATTGGAGAACTGAAGCCTCTTTCCGACATTTTAAAAGGTGATTCAGATCCTAAGTTGGCTAGAGGCTTGGCAGAGGAGGCCAGAAAGGCGTTGTCTCGGGTAGAATGGGCTATGGAGAGTCAACAAATACAATATATAGATTATACCCAGGGATGGGCAGCAGGTATTTTGGCTACTATTCATGCTCCAACTGCAGTTTTATAGCAGGAAGGACCTTTGCTATGATTGCATTTACTCGTATCACCTGCTAGAGTGTTAACTCCTTATTATGAGGTGGTGGCATGTTTAATTTAAATGGCTAGAGCTGAGTAAAAGAACCTACTGTAATAGGACTTCCATTTTCAAAACAACAGATACATTGGTTATTTCAAAATGTGGATGCTTTTGGTCTTTCTGCTGCAGATAGGTTGTGGCATCCTAAGACTTTAGATACCTATGCACAAGTGAAATGGAAGGATCCGATTGATGGCCCAGACCCGGTATTAATATGGGGAAGAGGGCATGTTTGTGTCTTTCTATAGGATGCTGAGAATGCCAGGTGGCTGCCAGAAAGGCTGGTCTGGTTCGCAGGAACTGAACGAGGGAAGAGTGACGTTGATGTTGCTGTGGAATCAGTTCCTGATGGACTTATTGGACTTACGTAATAAATCCAACTGTGCTGCATCCAGCCATGTGAAAGAAAGAGAGATTGCGGCAATGGAGAACGATACTCGCCTATCAAGACATCGTTATATGAGAAGAACAACAGTAAATCAGGATTCTACTGCCGGGAATGCTGATGAATGAGAAGAAGAACTAAGTGAAGGACTTTGGTGATCAGATGGCAGTTTCCCGCAGACTTATATAGGGAAACAGGCAGCAGCCATGGCCAAAGTTAAGAACGTATGATAGCTTGCCTAAGTTAACCCTATATATACTTTTAATTGGACAATTTAAATATCGCTCATAATGGTACTAGGTTTGATGTTTTCTGTGTTCAATGTATTTCTTGTGTTTTAATGTAACTTGATTAATTGCATTTCAGTTGTTCCCATGGGTGAATGCAAGTTATGGTATCTTAGTAATTTTCATTTATTATGATTTCTGTAAATGTTATGTGTGGTTTGAGGGCAAGGTTTTGGCATAATGAACACATATCCTTAGATTTATGTTAACTGTAAAAAATAATTATTTGACTTTGACGCAGCAGAAACTGCTGCTGATTCATTAGATAAGCTAAAAGTCTCTTTGCTTTCAGGGTCTTCTTTGACCTCAGATATAATCTTGGGTCTACGTATTCTCCTTAGCATTTGCATACTCCTTCCATAGGTGACGTATATTCTCAGCACATTCTGGGATGTTACAGGTGACGTGCACAGTGTTCAGCTCCGAACTCTATCGTGAGTAGAGTTGCCCCTTGCAGAGAGGCTGGTAGCCAAAGACGGGCAACATTCTCTCAAACTAAGGTGACCTAAGACAGGGCATGGATGATACGCATTCACGTACCAATGACGGGTAAGGCTTATGCTTCAGAGAGGATGACCTAAGACAGGCACAGTCTTCTGCGCCATAATCAGAAAGGTTATGGTATATTTAGAAAATAAAAACGGGGGATATGTCAGGAGCCATTTGCCTGCCTTGAACTATCCCCTAGTTTTGGGTTAGGCAGAAGTCAATCTCGTGCACAGAAGTGCTGTTGGAAGCAGGAGTTTTCATTATGCAAATGATTTACATCTAAGGAGAAGTTTATTTTACACCCAAGACTGAGATCACCTGACGAGCTTTGAAGGAAGCCAATCACATCTTAAGTTATTTTGCCTGTGTTAGTATTGTTTTTGAACATCTGACCCATTGTTTTGCTCACTTCACAGTATAAATAGGGGAGACTTAATAAAGGCAAGCTGCTTCAGTGTGGCTGACAGTCCTCCTGAGTCTGTCCTATTTTCTCTCTCTCTCTTTCTCTCTCTCTCTATCTATCTATCTCTACATTTTCTCATCCTCACTCCCCGCTTTGGGTGCGGTTCGATTTCTGTTGGTGGGCTCTGGCAATTTTATTTATTTATTTTAATAATGTGTATCAGTGTATTGTCTGCATGTGTGTAAGTGCACCCATGTTGTGCAATGCCTGCAGAAGTTAGAAGAGGGCATTGGATTCCCCTGGAACTGGAGTTACAGATGGTTGTTAGGTACCATGTGGGGGCTGGGAATCTAACCTGGGCCCTCTGTTAGAGCAGCTCCCAGTATTCTTAACTGCGGAACCATCTCTCCAGCCCCTGAAGTGTATTATTTCTTGATAAACTATCTCTGCTCTGTGACTATCCATATATTTCTGTCAATTCCTGTTTCAGGACACAAGAACCTAGAAATCACATTGGCAGTTTTAACTATCAACTTGCCTAGAATCACCTGGGAAGAGTATCAGTGAAGGATCATCTACTTTGGGTTGGCTTGTGGGCATGACTGTGGCGGATTATTTAGATGGTTAATTGACATAGGAAGACTCAGCCCACTGTGGGTGGCACTGTTTCCTAGGCAGGGCCTCCTGAGAGGTGAGAGGTGAAAGCTAGCTGAGAGCAAGCAAGGATGTGCTTATTCTCTCTCTGCTCCTGGCTGTGGATGTGATGTAATTTAATGTTTGGAAGTTCCTGTCTCAATTTCCCCCCATGATGAACTCAAGCGGTAATCAAATAAACCCTTTCCTCCCCCTGAATTGCCTTTGTTCAGGGCAGCAGAATGAAACTGGAACTGATGCTCACTAGAGGAGAAGGGACAGAGAAGAGCTAGGAGATCAGAGGATATGAGACAGAGAAGAACTTCAAGGGGTCAGCTCTTGCTTGGGAGTCAAGATGGCTGAACCACAAGGAACTTTGGACTTCTGTATTAGTTCTTGTTTGTTTGTTTTGAGACAAGGTCTCCCTGTAGCTCCAGCTGACCTGGAACTCACTATGTAGACCAAGCTGGCCTCTGTCTCCTGAGTGCCACCACATGTGGAGATTAGTATTAGTATTAACTTGTTGCTGTTATAGAATAGCATGCTAAGGCAGCTTATGGAAGGAAAGTTTATCGGAGCTTTAAGGTTCTGGAAGAAAAGGCCATAAATGGCAGGGGAGATACAGCAGCAGGCGGCCAGAGCCGGAACCTGATCAGTCACATTTCCATCCATGCCCAGGAAGCAGAGAGGGAGTAAACTGGAAGTAGGGTGAGGCTATAATCCCTCAAACCTGCTCCTAGTGATGTGCTTCCCTCAGCAAGGCTGCACCTCCCCAGCACCTTTCCAAACAGAGCCACAAACTAGGGACCAAGCATTCAAACCCCCTAGTCTTTGGGTGGCCATTTCTCATTCAAACCACCACAGGTTTGGATTTAGAGAGCCCTGGCTGGGGCAATGGTTGAAGAGCATAGGTTTTAGGATTTAAACTGGGCTCAGGATGGTTCCTCTGTTGCCTCTGCAACCTTGGAAGACTCACTTAAACTCTTCAACTTCTCTGGTCTCTGTGGTTGCTATTGGGACTGAAGGACTCAGGACTTGGGAAAGCGTTTGACACAGTGTCTTTCACCTTGTTGTGGGGAGTGCCACTTGTAGGCAGCGGGCAGGATTGCAGTGGAGCAGGGCAGGAGGTGTAGCTGGCCTGGCAGGATGAAGTTGTTCTAAGGAGATACATGTGCCCCTCACTTTGGCTATCAGACTATTGAAACAATGTACTCCAAGAAACTGGAATTCCCTTGGCAATCTCAAGAGAGAAAGAAGAGAAAGCCTAAAGCCTGGCCAGCCACAGGGGCAATGGCAAAAAGATTTACTACTTGCTAGAACATCTTACAGGAGTGGCAATGATGGGTCAGTGGTAGTCAGGCCCATATCTTAACTGGTACTGCTTAGCTATATATAGCTCTGCCCTCTACTTAAACCTTTAACCTCACTTCAGGACCCACAAGGTGGACCTTGGGGACAGTAGTTACTGGATCTCTTTGTCCTTCTTCCTGACCACATTGAATATCCCCCACTCCCACCACCACAGTTGACTATTAATTTGGCTGTTTTAATTGGTTTGTCAAGGATGGTGACCAAACTTGGCTTGTTGGCACACAAACTGTGACCATAAGCACAGTAAGAAACGAGCCTTATGAAGGGGGCCCATTGTGAAATGGGCCCATCACACTGCACTGTGTTCTCCAAAAGGGGAGGGCTGGGAGCTGGCAGAGGAGAGGATTGAGACACAGAATCAGAAACTGATCCTAGAGGCAGTGGCAAGTGCACAGGTGCATAGAAAGGAGAGTCCAGAAGGTTCTCTGGGTCCCTGCAGGCTCAGAGGAGCAGAGCTCCTTGCTAGGAACAGTCTGAATTGTTTCCCATCATCACAAGTCTGCTCATAGCTGTAAAATCTGGGATGATATAAAATTTGGTCATTAAGTAAATGGGATAACAAAATAATTGGAAAATGGATCTCTGTCCGGAAGGAGTGGAATTGTTCCTGGGTTATTGTTCCTGCCCTGCTCTCTGAGTAATCTGCAGGAGATAGGCAGACAATGTCAGGATCAGGGGTGATGAGAAACTGTATTGAAAAGAGCTGGAAATTACTCGTGATGGTAACAAGAGCCTCTGTCTCCTGAACAGAAGGAACTAAAAAGGCTCTGAGTGTTTCCTGGGGAGGTGGTGGTCACTGTGAGGCAGGATGTCACACCTGAGTCCCAGCCTTTGCATAGTAGAAAGAAGTGACCAGAGAGCACCAGGCTCTGTTAGGGTTACTGGGTGTGCTCAGGTTGCAGAGGTTAGAGGACACGGCCCTGTGTGTTGAGAAAGCCTGCCAGTCCTTCCATCTATCTATCCTCTAGGCCTCTGCCATTTACATTCTTAGGCTCAAGCCTCAGCTCACCCATCAAGCCAGATCTCCCCTTTGTGCCCCAGTAGAAGAAAGTTGGATGGTCATCCAGGAGGCAGAGCTTGTGGGGGAGGCCTGGTTTTCTGGAGAAGGGCGCATAGGAAGGATGAGTGGGAACTGCTCCCCCCGTTATTATGAACAACCCATAATGTTGCACTGAAATGTGTTCGGCACAGATCTGAGTTTGGAGAGTACCTGCTGAGACGTGCAGGTCCACGTGGCTCAGAAAATGAACCGGACAGACATGTAGATAATGATAGAAATAGAGGCAGTTCATTAAAAAAAGCAAAAAGGAGCCGGGTGTGGCGTACACCTTTCATCCCAGCATTCGAGAGCAGAGGCAGGGGAATCTGCCGATATGGTCTACATAGTGAGTTCCAGGCCAGTACTACAAGTGAGATCTGTCAAAAGAAAAGGAAAGAAGAGAAAAGAAGGGAACGGAAGCAAGAAAGCAGCACTCCGGCGTGGAAGTGGGCTAGCGGGCTGGGAAGACAAACACCCGAAAGCCCAGAGCCATATATGAGTTCTCGTCCTTTATGGGCATGAACATCACACCAGCATTTGTTACCCTGGGCTTTTCTCACACATGCGCTGTTCCATGTAGCCCAGGTAGGGAAGGGTCTCCATTCTTTCTCTGCCAACTGACTTCTCTCCACATACCTGCTTTTCTGCCACAAAAATGTCAACTTAATGTGGCATCCCAGGGGGACTCAAAAGGTGCAGCTGCTATGTGAACTTTTAGGGCCAAAGTCTGGACCCTGGCCAGACAAACTCAGTCACTCATTTCCAATATGCCAATTAAAAGGACGCGTGGGTCTGGAGAGATGACTCAGTGGTTAAGAGTACTGGCCATTCTTGCAGAGGACCCGAGTTCAGTTCCCAGCCCATACATGGCAGCTTCTGACTATCCTTAACTCCAGTTCCAGGGGATCTAATGCCCTCTTCTGGCCTCCTCGGGCATTGCAAACACAGGTATGCTTTGACACAGGCAAATGCTCATACACATAAAAAAAAGTAAACAAATAGGGATGGAGAGACGGCTCAGTGGTTAAGGGCATGGACTGCTCTTGCAGAGGATTCAGGTTCAATTCCCAGTACCTACATAACTGTCTGTAATACCAGTTCTGGGGAACTTAACACCTTTCTTTAACCTTCACAGACATTGCATGACACAGGTGCATATGTAGGCAATATACATACACATAAAAAATAAAAATGAAAAAAACCAAACAGACAAGTAATAGTGAAAAGCAGAGAAAGAAGACTTATTGGGAAGAAGGACTAATAAAAAGTTCCAGTGACTCCCCAAGTCCATCTTTGTGATTGGGGCAACTATATAGCCCTGGTTGCCATGGAACTCACTATATAGACCAGGCTGGTCTTGAATTCACAGAGATCTGTTTACTGGGAGAAGTTTGGGTTTAAATAGAGGGAAAGAAGTATACGCAATTAAGTAGTCAGGTAAAGGTATGATCCTACTCATCATGACCAGTCATTGTCTGGACACCTGCAAGGCTATCTGACGAGTTGTTAAGAATGTGTAAAATCTCTTCTTGGGAGACAAGCTTCCAGTGCATGGGCGGTGTGGCATAGGACTGTCCTCCTACCGGCAAGCTGTGGACAGATGCCTTCCTCCCAAGCTTGCTTGCACCTGCTTGCCTAGGATTACTACAAACTCGTTGACTCCACAAGAAGGTAGGGGAGGGAGAGTAGCCATACCTCCCAACCAACCAGTCAGCCCTCGCTGCATAAAGGGGAGGGACTGAGGGTATTTATAAGCGGAGGAAGCCATTTTGTACTGCTGTGGGGAAGTCATGATCCATGCCTGGATGGAAACTTTCCATGTGACCTTGTTGGAGGAACACCCACACTCCTGTAAGTAAACTCTCACCCATTTCTCTACAAGTAAGCCTAATAATGGTTCCCAGATTGCAGGTTTGGTGAAACTGTACCTTGGTCAATTGGTCCTTGGTTGTAGGGACCAAGGGAGGAGGGAGCTGGACATCCTTCATGCCTCCCAGAAAGAATTTTAGCTATAGGAGGTCATAGGAAGGAACTCCATCTGTAGGTCTTGGGAGGGGTCCACAACCCTGGCTCACAAAAAGGGACCTCAGCTCCACCTCACGGGAGGGGCTCACAATTCTAGCTCATGGAAGTGGATCACTGTTCTAGGTTCATGGGAAGGGACCACAACTCCAGGTTCATGGGAGGGGACTGCAGCTCCAGCTCACAGCGGGAGGGGACCATGCCCAGCTCCAGCTCACAGGAGATAACCACAGCTCCAGTTCAGGGGAGGGGACTACAGCTCTAGGTTCACAGGAGGCCCCCCACTGTTATGGGGTACAGCCACATATCTCATGAGAGATAACCACAGCTCCAGTCTCATGGATGGGGATCAAAGCTCCAGAGTTGAGAGAGACAACCAGAGCTCCAGGAGGGGACCACAGTCCCAGACTCACAGGAGGGGTCGTAATTTCAATCACACTGGTTCCTGCCATTTTCCTGTCTCCATCACTCTATCCACATGACTATACTTTGTGCTTGAGAAGGATCAGTTTGACTTCTGTGAAGAAACATAGGCAACAGTTATTTTCTATCTTGAATTTCTCACTAGAGGGATATCCGTATTGGAAAAAATAACTTTTTTGCTTTTGTTCAAGGAGACATGTGGATCAAGTGTTCTCTTCTTCATGGCCAAGGATCTGGTTGGCTTTTTGGTGTCTGCTGTTTTCACATCTTCCTCCATGACTGGGGGCGGGCAATGACGGGAGCTGACACCACTGCCATCGTCACTATGGTATCTGTAGCTGTGTCACGGCCATCTTGGTTCTCTAGTTATTTCTTTCTTACTTTCCAAGCCCTTTCTCACCAGTTCTGGCAATTGGCTCTCATCCTTCTTGGGGCTGGCCACCTGGATGATGAAGGCCTGGCTGTCCATGGGTGCTGAGACCTGGAGGCCACATCATACACTTGGGGTTAAATTGCATAGCAATGACTGAGTGGAGAGGCTGGGGTCTCAGGTGAGGGTCCAGTGACTCTCCCTACCTCCTCCTCTTGCAAAAAGGCACAGCTGAGCTGATGAGGGCATCTACTTGCCTGAAGAACTGTTCCACAACAACAGACCATAGGCAAACTAGAAACTAGAAATCAGACCATAGGCAAACTAGAAACTAGAAATCGCGGACGAGTCTCTCAGCCCGCACACTTCCTTTTTAGTAGTTCTTTTAAATTTTATTTTTCTTTCTCTCCTTCCTTCCTTCCTTCCTTCCTTCCTTCCTTCCTTCCTTCCTTCCTTCCTTCCTTCCTTCCTTCCTTCCTTCCTTCCATATGAGTGTTTTGTGTGCACGTATGTGAGGCATCCATGTGTACAATACCTGCAGGCCAGAAGAGGAAATCAACTTCCCTGGAACTGGAGTTACGGTCATTAGCCATTAGTCTGTGTCTATTATGTGGGTCTGTGCAGTGCCCACAGAGGACAGAAGAAGGTGTTTGGGTTTCCTGTAGCTACAAGTAGTTGTGAGTCACTGGACTTGGATGCTCAGGCCCTCTGCAACAGCAGTGAGCATTTTTAACCTCTGAACCATCTCTCCAGGCCCACTTCCTCATAGCCATACATTTCTACCTTATGTGTGTGTGTGTGTGTGTGTGTGTGTGTGTGTGTGTAATTTGAAGGATAAAAAGGAAAATTATAATTTTTAACTTGAAAAGAAATACAAACACACGCTGACAAATCCTGTGGGTAGTGCCTGAAGAGATAACCATTGACTGAAACACATTTATTAGAAAAACTTAACACTGACCTAAATTTTCCAGTGGGGAATTTAGCACTTTAGTAACAGTAGACCATTAGTGGGGTATAGTTATAAAATTTGTTAAAAATGAATGAAATTATAAATTCAATTCTTTGCTTGCACTGAGCATACTTCGAGGGTTCAGTAGCCAAATGTGGCTGATAGTTAACATAGAATATTTCCATTAGTACTGAAAGTGCTATTGGGACATATTCTGATATTGAAAAAGAAAAATATATACAGCTAAAGAAAGAGAAAGGAAGTAGTGAGGTAAAAGGATTGCACCACTTTGGAGATAAATATGTGTGAAGTATATGTGTGCCGCAGTGCATTGATAAACCCAAAGCTGGATCCTTAACAGACCAGCAAACAGAAAAGTCTTCAACACATCTTATCAATATAAAGAATGAAAGGGGGCGTGTGAGATGGTGCAGCAGGTACAGGTGCTTGCTGCTAAGCCTGACAACCCAAGTGCATTCCTTGGGACCCATCTAAGTAGAGAACCAGTTCCTACTAGTTGTCCTCTGACCTTCATATACAGCATTATTGTTATTGAATTTATGGGTCACAGCCTGTGCCCCAAGCCAGGTTCAGCCACTTGTCCTCGATACGCCAACCAAAGGAGCCAAATTAATAGTGGAAAGCTGTAAAAGCTATTCTATGTGGTCATATTAGAAAGAGGGACAAGGAGATCCAGTGACTTATCCCAAGTCTGTCTTTGGGGCATGAAGTGAGATTAAAGTTTAAATATAGGGCTTAAATCTAAGCAGTCCTAGTTAAGGTGTGGTCCTGCTCACCACTTATCCATCACTGTCTGGGCTTTAGTCTCATCCTGTGGTCTGACAAGTTGTTAGAATGGTGCTGTCTTATTCCAGTAGGCAAGCTCCCTGTGGGTGGTCTTTTTCTTCTCCTAGCACATCTCTTTATAATATCTTCATTTTTGCTAGGTCAGTTTTGCCATGACACTTGTGGTTATGTACACACACACACAAACACACACACACACACACACACACACACACACACACACACACCACATGAACTAGGAAAGGAGGCACAATCCCAAATGCAGAAGAGCATTCAATTGTATTATACAGGAGTGGAGAGATGGCTCAGTAGTTAGGAGCTCTTCCTACTTCTTCCAGAGGACCCAAATTTGGTTCCCAGTACCCACACTGGGTGGATCACAACTGTCTATAACTCCAGTTCCAGGAAATTTGTTGCTTCCTTTTGACTTCTGTCACACAATGTGACTTACTCATATACACACACATATACATATATAAACATAATTGGTATTATACTATGAACTTAGATAAAATCCTTTTGACAAGAATAAAAAATGGCCATACATCCCCCCTCAAAGGGGGAAAATGGCAAAAACCAAGCAGAACAATGACCATGGAGAGAATTGAGATTAGAGTCAGTTCTACTCAGCAGGAGGTGCTGGGTTGATACTACTTATTGATTAATTCTGTTACATGTTCAAGGAGCAGCTGATGTTAATCCTACACAAACATCTGCCCTGAGTCTACAGAAGGTTTGCAAAGCTGCTGAACTCAGGGCAGCCTATTAGCATACCAAACATGATTGGCAGAGCTAGCTGCCTTCCCCTGTCTGCTCCTGCATGGAGTGCACTGAACTTTTCTCCTGTGATGTCGTCACTTGAAAACACTGCAGACCTGTGTGAGAAAAAGAATGAAAAGGCAAACAACCGCTTAGAATGTTGATGGAAATGGTTTTGACCTTATGAACTCCCAGAAACTGTTTCTAGGACTGGGTTTCTGGACATAATTTGAAGACTGCTCAAGTAGAGCAATATCAATCAACACAGATTTATTTTCTTAACAATATTTTGAACTTTGTGTTTTAGTGTAGGTTCTACCAAGAACATGACATAGGAGATTGCTTTCAGGCAATTTAGTTTTGGAAGGGATTCCAGGGATCAGAAATTGAGAAGCTGGGAAGAAGGAATCAGGGATGCAGAGATGTCAGTTATTACTGTGGGGCCTTTCAGAGAGATCAAGCAGAATCTACCTTAGAATTCTCTGCCTGAGAGCTCGAGGTGTGGAATACTTATTTTCTGACCTCATCTTCTAGTTGGCAAGAACTTCTCCAGGGAGGGCCACTTCCCTGGAACTTCTAGATTTTCTAGTGTTCTGCGAGGCTGGGGCAGAAAGAAAGGTATATTTGGTGCTGCAAAGGACAAGCTGGCAGCCACACCTGGAAACAGCTGGTTTCCACAGCAACTGCTGTATACAAACCAGCCCAGAGAATGTAAGAGAGGCCTGAAAAGATATTCTTACATAATTTTATTATTATAATACTATAATACATGTAGCAAGATGGCAACCCTGTAAATAGTTAAAAACACCTAATAGCATATATTTTCTCTCTACATATATGCTGTATAAATATTTAATAACTAAGGGATGTCTATAGATAGTTGTCCTGTAATATTCTATCAACCAATGACACTGTAGCTGTCTTAGTTTGTGTCAGCACACGTTAATGTTCATGCAATGCTGAAATAATCCAACAAAGGCTGGGGGTGTGACTCAGTTGGTAGAGCACTTGCCTAGTATACACGAAGCCCTGGGTTCCATCCCCAACACCATATAAAACTAAGCATGGTGGTGCATACCTATAATCCCAGCACTTGAGAGGTGGAGGCAGAAGGATCAGAAGTTCAAAGTCATCTTTGGCTAAATAGCAAGTTTGAAGCTAACTTGAATTACCTGAGATTCTGGCTCCCAAAAATAAAATAAAAACAAAATAAAAAGAACCTAACAAATATTTGTCAGAATGTACTCTCATTAAAAAACATGTGATTGTATGTACATCCATATTGCATTTAAATGCATATATATTTCTATGTGTATATATGTACACAGTTATATATATAAATACACTTAATACATATATATGTGTGTATATATATTTAAAAGCATTGGGTTTATAAGTGCAAAATTTCAAAGGACGAGATATCAGTAGGGGATATGGGTCATTTAAGAGAATGTTGGACTGGAGAAATGGTTTAATGATCAAGCATGCTTGATTCTCTTAGAGAGGATTCAAGTTAATTTTCCAGCACCCAAGTCAGGTGGGTGTAACTTCCTGTAATTCCAGCTCCTGGGGATTTGATGCATTCTTCTGGCCTACACAGACCCCTAGACTCTCGTGCACATACACACAGACAACATATATACAAATAAAATAAATCTTTTAAAAAATTAGGCTGGTTGTGGTGGTGCACACCTTTAACCCCAGAACTGAGAAGGCAGAGCCTGGTGGATCTCTGTGAGTTCAAGGCCAGTCTGGTCTACATAGTAGGTTCCAGGCCAGCTGGGGCTACAGGGAGACTCTGTCTCAAAAAGAACAACAACAAAAAATAGAATGTTGCTGGGCATGGCAATGGACTCACATGTCTTTAGTCCTAGCACTTGGAGGCAGAGGCAGGAGGAACTTTGTGATATTTAGGTCAGCCTGGTCTACATAGTGAGTTCTAGGCCAGCTGGGGCTACAGAGAGACTCTGTCTCAAAAAATATAAACAAAACCTAGAATGTTAACCTTTCCTGTCATTTCTTACTCTCCTTTCAGGTATAAAAACAGATGGAAAACTCACACAGCTCCTCACTGAAGGTATTGCAGAGGGTTAGTCTGCTTACCTCTTTTTTTCATGGGGACAAGACAAGGACTCACACCGATGCTTAGCCAAGGAACTTCAAGGGAATGGCTTGTGGAGTTCAGAGCACCTACAGGCCTTAGTCCATTCACATTGCTATAACCAAATACTTGAGACTAAGTAAAATTATAAACAATAAGTGCTCCTTTCCTAATAATTCTGGAGGCTGTAAGTATGAGGCTGTAAGTATGTTCTCTGTTGCCATGGTGGTGTCTTACTGCCAAGTCTTCTAGCAGGGATACATACTGACTTCGTCATTTTCTGAAAGTTCCATCTCTTATACAGCTGCACTGGGGACTGATTTTCAACATGAAATTTGGAGGAGGCACAAACCTTGCAGCCACAGCTGGCAAAAGGGAGAGAATGGTGTCTATTCCTAGCTTCTCCCCAGGTCACCACAGAGCCTGGCCAATGAGATAATCCTGGAGGACGGTACAGCAAGAGTCCCTGGTAGCCTCAGATTAAAGAGAGTGGAGATGAGCCTTGCTTTGCCTGTGGAGAATTCTTAAGGTGGGAGATGGGCTTGGACTCACATGATGACAGGTGTGGAGGGAACTTGTGTAATAAGAAATATGCATCCTGGACTCACTTGAGTTCCTGCCCTGACTTTCTTTAGTGATGGACTGTGACCTGGAAGTATAAGTCAAATAAATCTTTTTCTCTCCTAAGTTGCTTTTGGTCAGAGTGTTTTATCATAGCAACAGAAAGGAAACTAGAACAGAGGTCTAGGAGCTTGAGCTCCATTCAAACAGCACCAGGAAGGCCCAGGAGAAAGTACCAGGAAGACCCAGGGATGCATCATCAGAGAGGCCCAGGTAGATATCAGCAGGGAGATGCAGGGAGGCATCATCAGAGAGGACCAGGTGGACAGCATTAGGGAGGCCCAGGTAGGTAGCAGCAGGACTGAATTGGAGGACCTGCCTAGGAATCGAGGGAGAACTGCTTGGTGTAGGGAGAGTGGAGTTCTGTTCTGGGGGGGTATGTGCAGGAATCACAGGGTTTTACTGCCTGTCAGACAATGTGGTTGAGAAGGAACTCCTCTATCCTTGGGCAAAGAAAGGCTGAAACTATGTTCTATCTGTCTGTCTGTCTCTCTCTCTGTATATTGAACATGGTATATGTACGTGTGTATGCATGAGCAGCCACATGCAGAGGCCATAGGGGGTTGTCAGGATCTTCTATCACTCTCCACCTTGTTCCCTTGAGGCAGTGTCTTTTTCCTAAAGATGGAGCTCCTGATCTTCAGCTAATCCCAGCAAATCCCAGTAATCTTATCTCTGCAACTACGCAGGCCTGGGCATACTTGGAACACCTGAGTGCTAAAATCTGGATTTGAATCCTCATGCTTGCATAGAAAGCACTCAATCACTGAGATGTCTCTCCAGTCCTAGTTCAAGCTATCTTGAAAAAAGTCTGCTGACAGAGTTACCTAGAGTTACCTATTGAGGCAACCTTCCCTACACACTCTGAGCAAAGGCTATGAGGGGTGAAATCAAGAGTGGGTGTCATGAAGATCAGGCAGAGCATCACTTATAGCCAGGAGCAGACTGCTCCTGGAGTGCAGAGACCCATTCTGTCTGAGACACAGATTGCCCACAGCCAGTCCCCTAGAGAGTGCCTCCTCCTTCCTCTCCTCTCTTTTTCTTTTTCTTTGGGGGCGGGGATCTTTTTGAGACAGGGTCTTTTTGTAGCCCCAGCTGGCTTGGAACACACTATGTAGACCAGGCTGGCCTTGAATTCACAGTGATCCACCTGCCTCTGCCTCCTGAGTGCTAGGATTAAAGGTGTGGGCCACTACATCTGCCCCCTTTCTTTTTTAAATATTTTCTTTATTGTCTTTATTTTATGTGCCTGAGTGTATTTCCTGCACATATGTAAGTGTACCTGTGCCATGCAATGACCTTGGAGGTCAGAAGAGGGCATCTGATTCCCCTGGAACTGGAGTTATAGACAGTTGTTAGCCACCATATAGGTTCTGAAAATCGAACCCAGCTCCTCTACAAGAGCAGCCAATGCTCTTAACCGCTGAACCATCTTTCTAGGTCCCCTCCTCCCATCTCTATGAGCCACAGTGTGCTCACAGCCAGTCCCTTAGCAGCTCCCCTTCTCCCATTCTGAACTTGGCAGAGTGAGGAACGGAGCACGAGGGAGGAGTGACAGGGAGAGATGGAACCTCCCTCCTCCTGTCCACAAGGCAGGTCTGAGCCCGGGAAGAAGTTCACACAAGGCTGAGTTTTGATTTAAACAAGGCTGTGCTCTCATGCTTGAAAATACTACCAGGGTTACGATAGTGCAAAGTGTCTGAAGAGCTGCTGCCCGGGCTGTCACTCCGAGGCTGAGAAAAGAGAGCTGACAGAGCAGAGCCAGAGGTAGAGACGAGATCAGAGATAAAGCCATTTCTAAATTGTGCCCATAGAGTTCTGTTATTTTGGAAACCAGCCATTCTTGTTCGTGTTGAATTATGGATAGCCTGGCTGGGGATGGGGCTCAGGTAACAGAATGCTTGCATTGTGGTTTAAATGTCCAATGACCCTCCTTTGGCTCTAGTATCTGAACACTTGGTCCCCAGCTAGTGGCACAGTTAGGGAAGGAACCTGTCGGAGGTGGAGATTTACTAGAGGAAGTATGGCACAGGGTGGACCTTGAGGTTTTATAGCTCAGCCCCTGCCAGTGAACCCGCTTCATGCTCCTGCCACGATGCTCTCCCCACCCTGATGGACTGCATTCTTCTGGAACTGTAAGTCGGGTTAAACGCATTCTCCCTTCAGCAGTACTTTGTCACAATAATGTGTTAAGTAACTTAGACAGCTCACCTCACACGGCCAGCACTGCGGAAGTGCATGCCACCATACCTAGCTTTTTACATGAGTACTGGGGCTAGAACTCAGGTCTTTACGCTTGTGTGGCAGACACTTTACTTACTTACATCCCCGAGAATGGTCTGTACTCTGAAAGAGATGGCCTCATGTCCCATGTGACCATCTCAAGTCCTATGAGACTTTCATGTAGGTAAAAATCTTTCTGAGTCTCAAATGTCATTCCATTTGATATTTAAGCTCTGAGTAGCTAGCTCTTTGCATGATCTTCCCAGAACATAGCCACTGTGTCAGACAAGGAAGATTGTACTGTGTTTTGTTGGAAACTTCATCTGAAGTTGTTCACTGCTCTAGAATATCCTGCCATTGACCACAGTGGCCTTGTGCTAGCTGAGTCATCTCCCCCTGAGCACCGCTAGCTCAGCCTTGGCATTTCCTAAGCCGGCGCCTCACTAGCTCACTGTGTCTTGCAGAGCCCTGAGCATTTGCTTGTTAAAAAGCCTGTTCTTTTATTTCAGGCTGTCACTATTATTTCTTTGCAGGGCTAGGGATTAAGCCTTTGCTCATGCTAGGTAAGTGCTGTACCACCTAGCTGCACACCTGGATCATAAGTTGCTTTTAATCCTTTTTCCATGGCAGCCAGCTCTTTGTTCTGATTGTTTTTTGAAATGCATACTAGTATGTGAATTGTGTTATCCATGAATGCTGGTTTGGGGTTGAAGGCTAACGGTTATAAGAATAATTGCTTTCTGGAGGGGAGGCTGGCTAGCCGGTGCTGATGAGCCTGCTTGCTCTGAGAATCAGTTCAGGGTGGTTTCTTGGCCAGGGAGTGTTTTGTGTGCAGATGTGTGGTATAATTCTGGTCAACGAGATAAGTGGGAGGAGTCTACAGGTGAGCATGGAGGCCTCCCCTGTCTCTCTCCTTTGCTCTCTACCACCCTTCTTCCTGTAATGCTAGAGGTTGAACCCAGGGCTTGCATAGGCTGGTGTCTAGTAATTTCCTCTTAGTTGAAATATTCCTGCTGGGAGGGAGGAGGAGGCTCAGAAGACTCCAGAGGTTATGCAGCAAATGGCTGCTAGGGACTTTGACCTATCAAGCTGCCTTCTAGTTTTATAGCGGTTCCAGGGTTGCAGCTTTTATGAGCGTCACCCATGCTGGGGTGGCCTTTAGCGATGCAGCTGCTGAGTCATCCCACCCTGTAAGTAACCCTCATCTGCACCCACTGTTTGTAACACCAATAAAATGCATTGATAGCTGGGGTGGCCACACATGCCTTTGATTCCAGCACTCAGAAGGCAGAGGCAGGTGGATCTCTGTGAGTTAAAGGCCAGTCTAGTCTACTTAATGATGAGTTCAAGGCCAGCCTGGTCTACATAACAAATTCCCAGGCAGTCAGGGATATATAGTGAGACTGTCTCAAACAACAATGACAACAACCTCCATTGGTTCACCCATTGGATTTTGGTGCAATTGTTATTTTGGTTTGTCATCATGGGTCTCTTTCTGTGGTAAATGTGTGTGTTCAGGTGGGGAGGGGATTGGGGTATGTGTTGAGCCTCCCAAGGAAAAGTGTCTCACAAAACAGCTAGATACTCTGAGCTACATCTTCTAGCCCTTTAAAAATTTTTTTTTTAAATTTTCATTTGGAGACAGGGTTTTGCAAAGTTACCCAGGCTGGCCTTGAATTCACTATGTAGCCCAGATTAGGCTTGATCTTTTGATCCTCCTGCTTCAGGCCAGTATCAGTGACTCCCCACCCCCTGATACCATTTTTATTTATTTTTGGACAAAATCTTGCTATATAGCTCAGGCTAGCATTCAAATGAGATCTTTCTGCCTCCACCTCCTGTATGCTAGGATTACAGGCATGACATGAGATGCCCAGATTTGTGTGTGTGTGTGTGTGTGTGTGTGTGTGTGTGTGTTTGTGTGTGTGTGTTGGGCCGGTTCTTACTCCTAAGAACAGAAAGGAGGAGATGGCATCTTTTCATCTGTGAGCGTGTACTTGACTCCATAACCCTGAGGTTAAGAAGTGGAGGATCGAGCCCCTGAGCTGAGGTGGCAGAGCTGGAGAAAGCAAGGACCTATCACCTGTCAGATTGCTGAGCTGCTAAACAATCAGCCCTGTGGGGCCATTCTTCATTTGTGTTTAATCTACTTGTAAATCAGTGGATATGAGAGATTCTGAGCGGGACAAGGACTAGATGTCACTGACATTTGATTTTGCTATTGTTAAAAATTGACTTCCTAGACAAAGCAAAACCAACAAAGTCCAAATCTCCTTCAATGCAAAAAAGTAATAACACATCTGATTAAAGCAAAAACATAATGAAAAGTCAAGTCCCCTTCTGGCAGATACCAATCTGGTCTCCAGAGGCAACAAACGGCACCTGTCTCTTGCACGTTTTTTCTAGAAATACACAATTTTTTTTTTTGAGACAAGATCTCACTATGTAGTCTGACTGGCCTGAAGCTCTTTATATAGACCAAGTTGGCCTCAAACCCAAAGATCTACGTCCCTCTGCCTCCCAAGTGCTGGAATTAAAGGCATGCACCATCATGCCTGGCTAAAAACCACAATTTTTCTATGCATATACAAGCGTATGTATCTCTCTCTTTGCTGGGATTACACCCCAATAAACCCATCGTAAAGTGAAAGTGCCAGTAAGTCGGGGCTGGAAAAATGGCTCAGTGGGTAGCAGTGCTCACCCCACAGCATGAGGAGATGAGCTTGGATCCCCAGCACCCATGTCAAAAGCTGGGTGTACCCATGTGTGCCTGTGATCCTAGTGGTGTAGGTGGGGATGAACTTGCTGGCTGCCAGTCTAAGTGAAAAAGTGAGTTCCAGATTCAGTGGGAAACCTTGTCTCAGGAGAATCAGGTAGAGAATGATAGAGGGGAACAGCTTCCTCTGCCTCTGAATGCATGAACAAGGGCATGCACACCCCGGATACCACATGTGCATCACCACACACACACACAAACACCCCACTAAGAACAATCACTGAATACATATGGCCTACCATACTGAGTGTAGTGGGACTTAACCATGCTCTGAACACTTGAATTAGCCTACAGCTGAGAAAATAATCTAACATAAAGCCTGGCTTTGTTTTGTTTTGTTTTGTTGAGATAGGGTCTCAAGCATCCCAGGCTGGCCTTGAACTTGCTGTGTAGCCAAGTATGATTTTGAACTTCTGATCCTCCTGTCTCTAACTCCTGAGGTGTTCGTTACCTATGAGATTCTAGGGATGGATGGAGCCTGTGTTGTGCATGTTAGGCAAATACTGCCCCAATCCACAAAGCCTGTTTATGATACAGTGTTGAAGAGCTCATGAAATTTATTGAATAACTGTATTCAAATCTTGGCAACACAAAACAGCATCAGGAGAGAAACAATGGTCCTAAATAATCTCTAGCTTAGGAAAAGACTAACATTCAAAAGTTAAAGTACCAGCAAGACATGGGGGCCTACATCTGCAGTTCTAGCATTGGGCAGGCAAAAGCAGGAACATCAGAGGTTCAGGGTCATCTTTTGCTAAATAGTGTGATGTCTAATCTTAATTGCCAATCTAATACAGCTGGGAAGAGGGAATCTCAACTGAAAAATTACTTCCATCAGGTTAGCCTGTGGCCATGCCTGTGGAATATTTGCTTAATTGCTAATTGATTTAGGAGGGCCCAGTCCACTGTGGGCATTGCCATCCCTAGGCACTTGGGCCTGGGCTCTGTAAGAACAGCTGAGCATGAGCCTGAGAGCCAGTCAGCCAGCAGCTTTCCTCCACAGTTTCTGCTTCAGTGAACTCCTGCCCTGACTCCCCTCAGTGATTACGATTATGTGCGACCAGGAAGTGTAAGCCAAACAAACACTTTCCCCCAGAGTGTTTAATCACAGCAACAGAAAGCAAACTAGAACATTTATCAGGTTCAAAGCCAGCTGGGTCTACATAGTGAGTTCTTGGCCAGCCAGGGCTGCATAGTGAGACTTAGAAAACAAAACTAAAAAACAGTATAATAAACAGTTTATTTTAAGACAGTATAATAAACAGTTTATTTTAAGAGCATAAAGAGAGAGGCAGGGATGGTGGTACATGCCTGTAATCCCAGAAATTGGGAGACAGCCAATAAGATTTTGACTGTGAGGCTAGCCTGGACTATATGGTGAGACTGAGCCTCAAAAAAACCCAAAGCAACAGGAAACAGGGTGTAAGTCAGTTAATAGAGTGCTCTATCCCCAGCACCACTTACACTGGATGTGATTTTGTCAGGCCGCTAAGGTCTGTTAGTGAGGAAGATCTGGAGGCAGGTTGGGATTTGGGCAGTATGACTGACCTACCTTGACTTTGCAATGAAGGGCAGTCTTCTGGTGTTCCTGTTTCCCACATTGTGGGCATGGCCCTGGCAGTGGCCAAGAGTTGGGGGCAGGCTTATGTCCAGTGTCCTTTGTTGTCACACTTGAAGCATGGGCTTGGTGGCTGTTGTAGCCTCAATGCTGATGTTGTGCTGCTTGAAGTTTCTGGGGAGGAGCCCTGAGTGTACCACCATGAATGGTTGACCCACTCAGTAACTGCGCTGGAACTCAGCAGTCACGGTAACAACCAAGGAGTCTAGTGGCCAAACAAATGGTCTGGGAATGACCAATTGCATATTGGTGAGAGAGAGAGAGAGAGAGAGAGAGAGAGAGAGAGAGGGAGAAAGGAGAGGGAGAAAGGGGCGGGGAGGGAATCAATACCTTTGGGCCCCATGATAGAATCAGCTGGTGGTGGGTGAGGAGCCAGCAGCTGGCAGCAAGTCCCACTGGAGTCTACCATGCCAGTCCTGGGGGGATGCTGAGGTCCTCACACCTGGGTTTTGGCACCACATGTAAGGTTTGGGTTCAGGTTTGGTGTGGGACCCGGCAGAAACAAACAAGAGACTCGGGCAGAGGACTTAACAGGACCAGTTTATTAAGGGTATGGGGCTAGCCTCCAAGCTCAGGAGTGGAGAAACTAGCTACTACTACTTGCTGCTTTGGGGATATTTTTAAAGGGAGCAGGGAGGGAATTAACAGCCTATAATTAATGTCAGGAAGTTTATCTTCTCAGTCAGATCCTTTTACAGATGCTTATGAATTGTGGAAGTTAAGCTGGAGTTGCCAAGGTGCCTATTAGTCCCCCGGAGTCCTGGAACTACTGGGGGTTTCTCTTCAGTGACATCTTACACTCATGTGTCCCAGGCTGACTTTGAATTAGTTTTTTAGCCGAAGATGATCTAGAACATGTTTCTCCTGCCTCAACCTACCAAGTACCAGAATTACTTATGTGCACTACCAAATCCAGTCTATTCAGTGTTTGGAGATGGAACTCAGGGTTCTGTGCATGCTAGGTAAGCACTGAGCTATGTATCCAGCCATAGTTGGGCTTTTAAAAATGTAGTTGTAGATACATAATATTAAATTTACTATCTTAACTATTTTTAAAATTCGTAGTTCAGTGACGCTAAATATATTTAACATATCTCCAAGACTTCGTTCTACAAAACTGAAACTGTATAAACAAACTTCCAAGAATCCCAAGCTTAGTTGGAAGAGAGTTGACTTTTTGCATCAAAAGCTGGCAAATGAAAGAATGAGGCTGGGGTTATAGCTTAGGAGTAGAGAGCACTTGCCCCTCACCCCATGAGACCCTGGGTTCAGTGACCAGCAGGAAAGAAAGAAAAGAAGGAAACAAAGGAGGGGGAGGAGGGAGGGAGGGAGGTAGGAAGGAAGGAGAAGAAGAAGAAGGGAGGAAGGAAGGAAGGATGGGAGGGAGGGAGGGAGGTAAACCTCCGTCCTTATATAAATCACACCACTGAGGAAGCAGATAGTAGAAAGGCTCCGTCTCTCTTTAGAGAAGCAGAAAGAAAAAAATAAACAGATGAAATTGGATCCTCACCATTTTCCAACTGCAGTGAGTTAGAGCTCTCAGCAAGCACCAACTACGGCTATCATGGGAACGAGAGAAACAATTAGATACCATGTGCCTTTCCATGGAAAAATACCAGGCACCTTTGTAAGAGCCTTGCCAAAAGTAGTTCTAACCCTGATCTGATCGAGATCCAAATCCTGATTTACAGAAGCACAAAGGACAGAGGGATGAGTAATCCACACAGGGGGTGGAGGAGGGGGTGTGGGACGTCAATCCTGGGCTGAGAGAAGAGGGCAAGAGGAGAGGCAGGAGGAGGAGGGGGAAGAAGAAGAGGATAAGGAGGAATGGGGAGCAGGAGGAAGAAGGAGAGAGAGAGGCGAGGAAGCTCATAGATTGAGAGAAACTGGTAAATACAGACTCAGCATCAGTACAAAGACCATACTTGGTTTCTGACTCAAACAGACTGAGATAACACAGCATTTAGACAACTGGAAATTTGGATCATGATCAAATGTTTTGTGACATTAAGAAATTATTGATAATCTTGCTAGGCACGAGGATAGTATTGTGGCTATATAGATTTTTTTTTCTTTGTGTGTGTGCATGTATGGGTGTGGCATATGTGATGTATATGTACATCAGAGGCCACAGGAAGTCTTCAGGTGTCCTGCTCTATAGCCTTTTGCCTTATTCCCTTAAATCACAGTCTCTCACTAAACCTGGAGCTAGGCTGGTATCTAGCAGGCTGCAGTGATCCCCTGACTCCACCCCTCCAAAGTGCTGGGGTTATGGGTGTGTGTGTGTGTGTGTGTGTGTGTGTGTGAACACCTAGCTTTTGATGTCAGTGCTGGGATCTGAATCTGAACTCAGGTCCTCATGCTTCTTGCATAGTAAGCACTGTTAGCCATTTCTCCACCCTTAAATATGTATGTTATATAAATATAACATTTAAATATAAATAAATATATATTTTTTGGAACGTTTGGGCTCAGGAAATGAAACAAACATGTCACTTAGGCATATAGAACACTTTTGAAAACAAAGGACTTTGATGATTAGTGTTGTCACCTTGAGTGAAGTTAGAATCACTTGGGAGATGGGCCTGTGGGCAGGTCTGTGGAGATTGTCTTGATTATGTTAATTGATGTGGACAACCCAGCCCACTGTGGGTGGTGCCATTCCCTAGCCAGGCAGAACTGGATCATGCAAGAGAGGAGAAAGCAAGCTGCCCAGAGATGTCATTCATCAGGAAAAACAGCATTGTACTAAAGGCTCTCATAGTCTGATGGCTAATTCTGTCACCTTGCCACAATCTAGAATCACCTGGGAAGAGTCTTAATGAGGAGTTATCTGGATTGAGGTGGGCTGTGGGCATGCCTGAGAAAGATTTTCCCTTCCTCTTTCTCTCTTTCTCTTTCTCTTTTTCCTCTTCCTCTTTCCTTTCCTGTCTCTTTCCTTTTTTTCTCTCCTCCATTCTTTCTTTTTTAGACAGGGTCTCACTGTGTAGTTCTGGCTGACTTAGAACTTGCTGTGGAGACCAAACTCACAGAGATCCACCTGACTTGATACACTCTTTGTCTTGAGTGCTTGGATTGAAGGCATGTGCTACCACAGCAGGCATGAGGGATTTTCTTAATTGAATTTATTGAGGATGGTAAAGCCCACTGTTTCATGAGCTGGGCCCTGAACTGTGTAAAACAGAAGAAAGCTGAAGCTGGAGAGATGGCTCAGTGGTTAAGAGTACTGGCTGCTCTTGCAGAGGACCTGAATTCTGTTCCTAGCACCCATATGGTAGCTAACAACTGCCCATAATGCTACTTCCAGGGGATCTAACACCCTCTTCTGACCTCCACATGCAATGCACCTAAATGCATGTAGGCAAAACACCCACATACATGAAAAAAAGTTAAAAATAAATAAATCCAAAGAGTGAAGAAAGCTAGCTGAGCATAAGCATCAGGCCAGTGACACGCATGTCTTCGTTTCTCTCTGCTCTTGACTGTGGATGTGATGTGACCGGATGCTTCAAGCTCTGCCTCCTTGACTCCTCAAGGATGATGGACTGTAACCTGGAATTGTGAGCCAGCTTAAGTCCTTTCCCCTTAAGTTGCTTTTAGTCAGGGTGTTTGCCACAGCAATAGAAATGGAAGTAGAATGCTTGACAGTCTCAAATAACTATCTGTGCTCTCCTGAAAAACAGTTACTACCCCTCCAAATGACCTATATTCCTTTCTCCCTCTCTTCCAAGATGGCATGGGAGCTGAAGTACACCTCACTGGAGTACCAAGTATCTGCATGCACAGGATAAACTTGGATGTCTTTTTCTCTTCACTGGTTTCTCTTTATTTTTATTTTAAAATATTTTATTAGCATTGCTTTCTTTAAGAAGTAGCATGATTACAACTGAAAATCTTTGTATAAATGGAGAATTTGGAAAGGGAGTGAACGGCAAACTCACATTAAAGGAACAGTGACAAATTTCACATTATGGTGGCTGAATGTCACTGCTTGGGGACAGAGGCAGAGGTTCCATGCTGTGCCAGTTGTCCTGGACGAGGCTTAAAAAGGGTGATAGGGTGACAAGTGCGGGTGCTTGCCAAGCCTTGGTCTTGGGGTGCTCCTTTTATAGTCCAGGAAGGGCACTTATGTGTCTGGTGTCTCTGATAGGGCTTGATTTGTGTTCAGGTGTCATTAGTTATTGGCACAATTAAATTATTTATCAGTTTGTGCCTCCTGTGGTTCTGGCAGATAGTGGTTGTTTCCGTGTGTAAACAATCTAGAATCATTCTATCTTGTCACTTAAGCTCAAAATAGAGTAACTCAGGTCAAAACTTATGAAGCGATTCTAAGTTAGGCACAGCCCTGAGATCTGCCATTCTATACAACTCAGAATGACCCAGAGAGCCCAGCTTGCCCTTCTCACCACTTCAGACCTGTACAAGACTGGGACCACTGATGTTCTGTCCCGGAGTGAGGAGAGGCCCCCAGGCCTGACCCCTCCTTGAGGACTTCTAGACAGTTCATGGGAGAGATAGTTTCCTCAGTGGTGTAGCCACTAGTAAGCAACTTGTTACGCATATTCCTGTAAGTAACCCTAATGAAACTCAGTGAGTTTCTCAAAGAGAGAGAGAGAGAGAGAGAGAGAGAGAGAGAGAGAGAGACTAGAAGGAAGACTAGTTAGGAAGGAGGAGATCAGTGGGAGGGGGATGGGTAGAAGAGGGGGTAACAGTGAATATGATCAAAGTACATTATATACATCTATGCAAATGTCATAATGAAACCTATTATTTTGCATTATTAATTATTGACTATTGGCAAAAAAACTTTAAAAAATTTTTATTTTACGTGCATATATGTAAGTGCACCATGCACATGTAATATTCATGGAGGTCAGAAGAGGGCATTGGATCCCCTGAAACTGAAGTTAACATTTATTATCTGCCATGTGGGTACTGGAGACTGAACCTGGGTCTTCTGTAAGAGCAGCCTGTGTTCTTAAGCACTGAACCAGCTTCCTAGTGAAAAAGAGATTGGCAGTGTTTCTGGCAGTTGTTAAATATGGATGAGAGATACAGGAGATTTCCCTGTATAATTCTCTCTTGTGTATGTTTAAATTTTTCCATTAAAAGAAAGAAAAGAAGATTATAATGTGAGGGCTTGGGATCAAAATGAGTTCAGGTCCTGGTTCTGCCACAGCAGTCACATGGAAGCACAGGCACGTTCCTTGACCTTTCTGAACCTCGGTTTTCTCATTTGTAAAATGGGTATAGCAGTATGCACCTACAGTGTTATTAGGCTAAGTTGGGTAAATTGATATTTATAAGCCTCAGGAGAAGATTCAGTTGGTAATCTGCTTGCCACATATGTAAAAGGACCTGAGTTTGGTCTCTCAGACTTCACATGCAAAAGTCAGGCATGGTAGCATGTGCTTGTAACCCCAGTACTGGGAAGCAAAGACAGGAAGATCCCTGAGGCTTGTTGGCTGATCATTCAGACAAATCGGTGAACTCCAGGTTCAGTGAGAGACCCTTTCTCAAACTAAGGTGGGGAGGGGCTAGAGAGATGGCTCAGGTGTTAAAACCACTTACCGCTCTTCTAGAGAACCTGAGTTCAATTCCCAGCATCCACTTAGTGGCTAACAATCATCCAAAACGCCAGTTCCAGGGGATTTAATACCTACTTCTGGGCTCTGCAGGCTTTGAATGACATGGGTGCACTTAGATAGATGCAGGCTCAACATTCACACACGTAAATGTAAATTCAGGTTACCCCAAATAATAGGCTACAGTATGGGAACAATTTTGCTGCACGGTTTGTGGGTTTGTGGGGACTGGGTCTATTGTAAAAGGTATTGAGCAAGCCAAGCAACCCTGGATACCCTGAAGGGACTGTAGGAGTCTGGCTTGCTCTGCCTGATGCAATAACCTGGCCCCAGGAAGCCACTGTAGATATGAATGTTCTTTTCCCCCACAAAGATCACCCCAGACCAGAACCAGGTTTTTGGGTTTTGTTTCCTTGTGCCTAATTTCCACATCAGCCCTACAACCTTCCCGCCTTTACCTAAAGATCCCACCTTTAACTTTCCCGCCTTCTGTAACGGTCAGAAAGGCCTCCTTATATAAACCTCTGCTTTGGTTTTGATAACCGAACTGCCCACCAACTCAATATCCCGGGAATTCCTCCCATTGCACTCTGAGCCACCTGAGGCCCTCTTTGATCATTCTCCATTCTCTGGGACGGCTGGACAACAACAGCCATGTGGAGATGGTGACCCAGGGAGGTCTGGCTTTCCTGCTTTCACTTGGAGTCAAAGCACGAAAACCTAAGAGACTCGCAACCACGCAGCCCTTGCCCCACACAATGTCTTAATAGTCAGGGTCTCTCCTTTGAAAAGCCCATACCCACGTCTCCGGTGAGCTCTATTCTTCCCTCCATAGCTGCCCTGCTTAATAAACCCAGCTCTGCTTCATTCTGGCTCTGGCTTCGCCTGAGTAGAGGACCCTCGAAGATTAAAGGGATTCCCCAGACTGCTGACTGTGCGGAGCCATGTCTTTTCCCTGTGACTGTTAACACACGGGTGGGAACATCAGCTAGTCAGGGGGACTCTCTGCTATAGGCCTTGGTCACTGCATTAGCCTTTGGATTGGGAAGAGCTACCAGTCTGTTAGTACACTCCCAGAAGATTTACCTGGTAGTCACAAATGTCATGTCAGGTCAAACACAGGGTGGGCAAGGAATGGCTAATAAGGGTGTAAGGAAATGGGAAGCCAGAAGAGAGTCAACAGAGCAAACACGTTTATTAGGCAGAGAATAAATCTGGCAGGGCGCCTCCTCATGGCCCCGGGATCCAGAGGAGGAAAGCCTCAAGTATAAGACTCAAGGCTTATACTTTGTCCTTTAGGAAGTGTCCTGTGGTTGGGATTGTGTCTTGGGGGTGGTGTAACTGGAAAGAGGTTTGCACCATATTGGTAGCAGGAGGCCAGAGGGTGGCAATCACATGAGATGCTGGTCTCCAGCCACTTCTGCATTCAGGGCCCAATGTTTCTCCTTCAAAAAATGCTAAAGATGACCCAAGGTAATTTGGCTCTGGACCTGTAACATTCCAACTCTCCACAGTCATGTGGAGTCAGTCAGCCATGTAGGTCCTTTAAGAGAGGTGTGGCTTTTCTCCTGGGAATTTTCGTTCACACTTGTGCATGGGTGTCTGATAGCAGCGCAGATGCTACTGTCACATCACCGTGCTGTTGTGAGAGACTTTTCCTAGGGAGACTCAACATACGAGTCTACTCATCCCATATGGGGTCACCTATGACAGACCAAAGTAACAACTCCATGCAAGTTCAACTTGATGAACTAGTGAGTCTGTCAGAGTTCCTTACAGGAGAATGAGCGAAGGTACCCTTAAAGGAGTATGGGTTAGTCAAAGGCAGCTGCATCACTGGAAAGCCTGCCCTGGCAGGAGGATGATTCATGGCAGCCTCAGTTCTAGAGCTCTCTGCATGGCTTGTAAGCACTTTGATAGGTAGCATGGCCAACTCTCTTCTAGCAATTGTTTACTGCTTGTCTCATCTTGGGGAGGGGCCTTGTGATTCCAGTTACTTTCCCCTCTCCAGGACTTGAGAAGCTCTTTTCTTTCTGTGTCTTTAGGGCCTCCGTCCAGGATGGAAATTACTGCACAGCACATGGGTAGACTCATGGCCCCACGAACCAACCTTCCTCACCTCTCACTTGCAAGGTCTCAGGTTCGAAGTTCAAGGGGAACACTGAGGTCGACTGTCCTTTGGGGTAAGAGATTTATTAGAACAGCAATTAACCCCATGAAAAGACAGGCTGCAGCAGGCAGTGCTCTGAGGAGAGTTCAGTTCATAAGGCAGAACTGAGGGCGGGGTCCTTCTTACAGGTCTCAGAGGAAGGCGGAGTTTCATGCCCTGTGGTTGATGAGCAGGACTGCAGCTGGACTCCCTGCTTCTTGAGTGGCAGGGGGAGGGAGAGAATTTGGAGAAGGGTGTGAGGAGAAGAGGTGAGCTCAGGGAAAATGTACTCTTTATACAGGTGAGAGCTGGGTCCTTGAATCCCTCAGATTCCCCCAGTCTGGCACCTTAGTGAGAATGGCACCTGTCATTCTACAGGAATCCAGGCCCCTGGGAGCCTGCTGGGGGGCAGTTCTTAGAAAGGGGCTTGCCATATACTTACAGTGAGTGATGCTGTAAGAAAGGGGGAGCTGCAGGTGGGCATGGCCTGATTAGCTTGCTGCTGAAAACATCCTACCCTTCCTTTCAAATCCCCAAGAGCTGGGTGCCATTGCCCCCCCCCCCCCCGTCTCCCCCGCCACATCCCACCTCCCTAACACTATGGGTAGGAAAAGCAGAGCTTGTTGTCCTAAATTACCTACGAACACTTCAGGTCATCTGCTTTCTCCAACCCACAGTCTTCTGTCTGGTTCTTTGCAGGCAAAACCTGGATTCCCATGATTCCATTTAATTGACACCCCTTAGATTTAATGCTAAATCTGAGGGTTAAGGGCTCAGCTTTACAAGACTGTCTCCACTTCAGATGCCAAGCACAAGCAATAGGTCCCAAGGTTACCAGTGACATGTGTCCCACCAGGCTAGGAATCCAGAGTTCCCAGGATCCTGTTCTCCGGTTTGCTCATTTGTTAGAGTGATTCACAGAACCCATGAGAACAGCTCACTATTGCTGACTGATTATAAAGGATACTGTAAATATTTAATGATAGGCTTTAACAAGGAATATTTAAAATTTTTAATGTAATATTTTATTTCATTGCAAACGAACACTAAATGAAGAAAGATCTAGGGTGGGATTCAGAAGGTCCCCAAATTTGGGCTTTTCTGACTCCTGAAGATGGGGTGAGCTAATTACTGACATGTAATATGTTCTTGTTCATCAGTCTGAACTTCATCTCTTTGAATTTTTATAGAAGCCTTATATTGGTGTGACTAATTAGTGGTTTTCTATTACAACTTTTACTTTCTTTACTCTCTATGTGTGGCTACATGTATGTCATGACATAAGTGTTGAGGTCAGAAGACAATATGCTGGAGTCAGTTCTCTCCCTCTACCATGTGGCAGGGCTCAAACTCAGGTCTTCACACAGACACACACATACACACACATACACACTCCCGTTCTCAGGGATGTTCATGCCACAGTGTACTTGTGGAGATCAGAGCACAACTTTCTGGATTCAGTTCTCCTCTTCCACTGTGAGTTTCAGAGACCAAACTCAGGTCATCAGGTCTGCGTGGTAAGTAATTTAACTGCTGAGCCATCTCACAGGCCAGATAAGATATTTACTAATTTATGTGTATGAGTGTACTGCCCACGTGTATGTAAATGCACCTGTCTGTGCAATGCCCTTGGAGTCAGAAGAGGATATTGGATCTCCTGGAACTGGAGTTAGGATGGTTGTTTGCTCTCATATGGGTGCTGGGATTGGAACCCGGGTCCTTTGCAAGAGCAGGCAGTGCTCTTAACTGCAGAGCCATCTCTTCAGCCCCATGATATTTATTCATTTTTATTTCTAGTTATGCATATGTTGTTTTCCTGTGTGTGGGTATGTGCATATGAGGGTACTGCAGAGGCATTGGATACCCTGGAGTTGGATACCGTGGAGCTGGAGTTACAGGCGCTCTGGCAGTCCTGACCTGAAATACATGTGGGGTGACATTCAGATGTCAGGTGGGGCTGTCATGAGGACTTGATAGGGCTGAAGAGTTTGGTTCTATATGAACTATCTTAGTTTCTTTTCCTGTTGCTATGATGAAAGACTGACAAAAGCAACTTGAGGAAGAAAGGTTTATTTTAGCTCACAGCTCAAGATGCATTGTGGCAGCAGGAGCTTGAAGCAGTTGGTCACACTATGTCCACAGTCAGGAGAGAGCAGTAAATTCATGCTAGGGCTCGACTCATGTTCTCCATTTAATTTTTTTAATTAAAAATATTTTGCTTATTATGCTCATTTTTTGTGTACAAGTATATTGTCTACATGTATGTGTAGGTGATGACACTTGATGCCAAACATGATGACCTGAGTTTGACTCTATGACTTACATGGTAAAAAGAGAAAAGCAACTCCTACAAGTTGCCCTCTGACCTCCACACACACACTATGGCACAAGTGCATGTGTGTGTACACAGGTACACAAACAAAACAAATAATTAATCAATGACAAACAAACAAATGGGGTGAGTGACTCATGAGGAACAACATCTCAGGCCTCCACATGTGCATGCACACATGTATATGCAAACACCTGGACATATACATACACATACACATGTGCAAAGAATGTGACTCTATGACCACATGTGTGGTGCTGGAAACTGTCAGTAATAGATCAGTGGACACACCATTAATGGTACAATTCCCTTTGATGATCATGGCACCAAATATTAGTATCCTTTAAAGGATGTACACCCAGCTATTTTTAACTTATTACTTATTGTGTGTGTGCATGTGCATATATGATGTATGTGTGGGCCTGAGAGTCAGGATGCACATGTGGAGATCAGAGAACAACTTTATGGAGCTGGTTCTCTCCGTCCACCTTTATGTGGGTTCCAAGAATCGAACTCGGGTCGTCAGGCTTGCACAGCAAGCTTCCTCTGTGAGCTATCTTGTTGGCCCCACGCCCAGCTATTAATAATGGTCTCTCCTGGGGACTGAGAGGAACTGAGAGAAGGATGTAGGCGGGCATGCTTTTTGGCTTCATATTCTTGTGTCTTATTTAAATGTTATTAAAACAGATGCATTCATTTTGTTATATAAATAATTTGGGGGAAGGGAAGAAAAGACAGTTGCTCGTTCTCCTCCCAGGGTGCTGGATAGCTGAGTGAGGAAGTGGGAGAGGCTGGGCTTGGAAAAGAGTGTGGGGTAGGGGACGTGTCGTTGGTCTGTTTTGTCTTGCTCTCCCGTTCTCCTTCCCTCTCCCAGTCTTTTCCGTCCTGTGGATGGCATGTGACAGAGATGACAGGTTGGAGCAGGACTAGTCTTAGATGAGTTCCAGCTTGCATGCAAATATCTGTGGCTGCTGTCCCATGCCTGGCTACCCCTTAAGGGCCATACCTGAAGTCCTGGGTGTTCTTCTGTCTGCCCTGGCTCCTGGCCTGTGGCACATGGCCTTCAGAGCATGGGTTTCTTTCCTTAGAGTAGGGCAGGGACAGTGCCAGGCACAGCCAACACAACAACCAAAAGCCCCAGGATTTGCTACAGCGGTGTTGAACTCAGAGCTGACAGATGGAGTCATATGGGCAAACTAATTATATTTTTCAGAATTTTTTTTTTCCTGGGTATTTGTGAGTCTGCGGGAGTTTAATTTATGTATTAATTACACCTCAGAGCTAAACAAGGGGGCTGAGGAATCTCAGACAGCCTAAGTTTTATTAGGAGACACAGCACACATACTTGGCCTGGAAGGAAACTTCTGGAACTTCCTTCTGAGGATCCAGTGGGCTTTGGGAAGCAGAACCCTCCAGATGGCCCTGGTGGGTGGACCAGGTGGAGCCATCACGGGCCAGGGGTCCATTTTGCCTGTGGGCTGGGCTGACACGCTCAGCTCCTCTGGGCACCGGCTGCTCGAAGGGAAGACTTGTCTCAGCATTCCAGAGCCCTAGAAGCTCAGCGTTGTGTGAGGCTCTACTCTGACTGGCTATTGGTGGCTGTGTCCCACTGAGTCTCCGACTCTCTGTCCAGAAGGGAGGTCTTAGATCTTTGTGTAGGGATGGAGACTTCTGGAAGGGTGTCATTCTCAGTGAATTACCACTGAAGAGAACCTGACATAAGAGGCTGGGCCTCACTAAGGCTGCTAGAGGGAGAAGCCCCTTTCTTTTCATCTCTTTTCCTCTCCAGTCTTGGTATGTAACCTAACCAGGTGTGTGTGTGGGGAGGGGGTCGGGTAGGCTGCCATGATGTTAGTAGAGAGAAAACAACTTTCTTGTAAGATAGTCTACAGAGCCTGGGGTTCCTTAATCTCTCCTTTTGCACCCCTCTCCTTCCAAGTTCTGCTGAGGTCCTGCCTGTGCCTCTGGTTCTTTCAAGGGTTGGGAGGATCCCAACAAAGCAGGCCCACTTTCTGAAGTAAATTTGGACTTGATCCAGTGAGCTCAGGACAGGGTTGGACATTCATGAGTGTCTGCGGATGTCACAGGAACATGTAGGGACACATTTGCTCACTCAGGTCCCTTTGGGGGTGGGCAGATATTTTTTCTGCCTTGTTCATTGCATTCCAGAGCTTAAGTAAGGTGCAGGAGGTAAAGCTCAGAGGTAGAGTGCCTTCCTAGAAGTCCTTAGTGAGGGGCTAGGGTGGCTCAGCTGTAGAGTGCTTACCCCGTGTGTGTGTGTGTGTGTGTGTGTGTGTGTGTGTGTGTGTGTGTGAGGCCTTAGATTCCATCCCAGAATCAAAAGGAAAGGAAAACAGTTTTAGTTCAGTTGCAAATGTATTCACATCTGAGACCGTGAGCACACCAGGCAAACACTGTCCCTCTCCAGTCCTGCAGATGCACTCTGGATTAAATCTACCAAGAACCTAGAAAAATGCAGAGTACAGAGCCGGTGGCCACTAAGTGAGCAAAGGGAGCAGTTAGGAGAGTTGGGTTTACCTGCTTCCCATGTCTGCTGGGCAGACCTGAAGAGCAGGTGTCCCATGAATGCCAGAGAGCCCCTCCCACCGACCTGAAGTCACACAGAAAACTAAAGGATCAACTTGGCTGAAGAATCTTGACCAGGATTCTTAGTCTAAATTTTCATCCTCTGACCCGCCTGTGCCAGGCAGACCCTCTGCCCATGATAATCATGACTGAAGCTTTTAATCAGCTGAGTCAGTTGGGAAATCTGCATGGCCTTGCAAGGTGCTCAGATTTTTTTTTTCCTGGTGATGCCCCAAAGTCTGGGAATCTTGGTTAGGGAGAGTCCGTCCCCTCTGTGGAGGTCTGGGCTCTGAATCAGCTGAGCAGAGGCTAGGGGGATGTCAGGGGATGAAGCAATGACTCACCCTGTGGCGCTTACAGGTGAGGGGCTTAGAGCTAGTGGGCTTCATTCCTGGTGCCCCATCTGTAGCCTGCTACAGGCCGCACTACCGGCTTGTCTGTGTAGGGAGTGTGTGACAGCAGTAGATCAGGGGGCAGGAGGCTCCATCCAGCTGTTAGTTCTCCCTTTACCCGACAATGAGCATGATAAAAGCCTGTAGAGCAGATGGAGGCTTGAGTCAGTAAGTGCTCCTGTGCAAGAATGAGGACCCGAGTTCCACCCCCAGAACCCAGGCATGGTAGTTCTTGTAATTCCACTGCTGTGGATGGGGAGTCAGGTGGCTCCTTAGGGCTCATTGCCGGTAACCTAGCCTAATCAGTGAGCTCCAGGCTAATAAGAGATCCTGTCTCAAAACAGGAAGTGGGGGAGTAGAGACATGGCTCAGTGGTTAAGAGTACTGGCTGCTCTTGCAGAGGATCCTGGTTCAATTCCCAGCACCCACATGGCCCTCCAGTTCTAGGGGGTCCAGTGCCCTCTGCAGACCTCCATGGGCGTTGCGCAGCACAGATGCACTTACATACACACAGACAATACACTCATACACAGAAAAAAAGTAAATTACAAAACAAACAAATGTAAAAAAAATTGAGCTGGATAGTTCCTAAGGAATGATACCTGAGGTTGACCTCTGGCCTTCATGCACACACATGTGTACCCAGACGCATGAACACGTGTAAACACAGAGGCACACAAAGAAAGTCTGGCTCAAGGAACTGTCAGGACCAGATGAATCATGTGCTAGAATCCCCGTGTGGTCAGGACTTTCATATACATATAGTCAGACTCGCTGGAGCAGGAGCAGGAGCAGATGCTGGCTGTTGACCTCTGCAAGTGCCTCCAGCTGATCCTGACATTGTCCCCTGAGGGTCCTGAGTTTGCAGGCTCCTGTCTCCTCCTTGGAGTCTGCGTACCAAGTCCTCAGCCTTCCTTTACTGTTTGTTTTCTCTTTTCTTTTGAGACAGGGTCTCATGTAGCCCGGGGAGGTCTTGAACTCACTATGTAGCTAAGGATAACCTTGAACTTCAGATCTTTTGCCTCTATTCGAAGTGCTGGGATCACGGGTGCGCAGCACCACTGTGCCCCATTTATGCAGTGCTGGGGATGAACCTAAGGCTTCATGCATGCTAGGCGAGCACTTGACTGCAATACCAGCTCACATCCTTCTTAAGATGGGATAGAGGAAGTACAAGATCTTCCAGGAGAGGTGGCTGGCATGTCTGACAGCCAGTGCTCTGGATGGAGGCTGTCTGAACGCATTTGTCTCATCCCCTCACATGCCACCGCCCGGAGACAAGACTAACCCTTCCTGACAGAATCAGTTCAGCCCTGTCCTCCGAGCAGGGCCCAGGGCTGGCAGAGTCTGGTTAAGGCCAGCTGAATGCTCTGGACCTGATGGCTGAGGGACACAGATACAGGGAGCCTGGTGGGCCCAGCAGTCAGGGCCCAGCCATGGGGAGCTGAGAGAGGTTGCAATGGGACCCTCTCTGTGATTATCCCCAACCTCAGGACAAAGTAGAAAGAACACGGGGACAGGCTTGCCTTAGTACGTGTTTGTGTGTCTCTGTGTATATATGTATGTGCATACATAAATATGTATGTGCTTGCACATGTCTATATATGTGTTTATGTGTGTATGAGTATACATGTGTATATGTATATATGTGCTTATGTATATGTCTGAAAGTGTGTATATGTGTATGTATTTATTATTTAAATTTTATTTATCATTTTTATTCTATGTGTATAGATGTATTGCTTGCATGTAGGTAGGTATACCGTGTCATGCAGTGAGTGCTGAGGTCAGAAGAGGGTGTCAGGTCCCCTGAAACTGGAGTTTCCGATGGTTGTTAGCTGACATGCAGGTGCTAGAAATTGAACATGGTCCTCTGTAAGAGCAGTTAGTGCTTTTAACTATTAAGCCATCTCTCCAACCCCCTATGTATTTATCTTTATATGTGTGCATATGTGTTTATATGTATATAAGCATGCCTGTGTATGTATATATGTGTGTATTTGTGTGTGTGTGTGTGTGTGTATTTGTGTATGTGTATGTATTAACTGGCACAAAGCAACCTCCTCTGCTATGGGTGATATAAAGTTCAGTACAGCCAATTGTATGCAGAATATAATAATTACTGTGCTACTGGTTTATGTATTTGCTGTACTATATATTTAATCATGAATTTAGAGTACACACAATCTTATGGTAAAACTTTATTTTAGGGGCCAGAGAGATGGCTCACTAGGTAAAGGCACTTGCTTCCAAGCCTTCTGACCTGAGGTTGATCCCTGGGACCCACAGAGTGAAAAGAGAGAGCTGAGTTGTCATCTGATCTCCACATGTATGCTGTGGCATGTGTGCCCCTGATTACCCTCCAAATAAAATAAATACATAAACAGAACTTAAATCAGTTTACTCTGAAACACTGTTAAGTTGGCAGCAGCCTCATGCATCTTGTTTACCACTTTATTCTCTGTTGTTTTAGACTGTTTTATGGCCCAATGATAAGCTTGAACTTCAGATCTTCCAGCCTCTAGTTCCTGAGTTCAGGGATTACAGGCATCTATACCTGGTTTAGGTGGCTAAGGATGGAACCCAGGTGCTAGACAGACCCTACACCAACTGAGACACATCCCCAGCCCTTGCCCCGCTTTCTCACTCCCTCTCTCTTTGAGACAGGGTCCCACTATGTAGTCCCAGCTAACCTGGAACTCACTATGTACACCAGGTTAACTTTGAACTCACAGAGATCCTTTTGCTTCCCAAGTACTGGGATTAAAGATGTGTGCCATCACACCCAGCTCTTGTCACCTCTCTTGAAGGCACCAAGGCCTCAACCAATGACCGACATAGGCCTGGATTAGTGTTCACACAATAACAAATTGCCTAAAAATGCATCTCTCAGAAGGTGTCCTGTTAAGTGTCATGTTAGTGACATTTGGAAGGTGAGGCCGGGAGACGCAGGATAGAGTGGAAGGTGCTGAGAACCGTGGCAGTGTGCAGTGAGATGCAGAGTGGCCCTCTGCAAGCTGAGGCTGCTGCGCTACTGAGCCAGCTCCTCCAGCCCTCGGACAGGGCCGTTCTGGAGTAGGTTGACCTAGTCTCCTGTGGTCTCTCTAGGGAGGGGTTAGGGAGCAGCGTGGGAGCAGGTGTGGTAGCAGGCCAGCCCTTTCTGTTTGTGGTGCACTGAGGTGCAGGTGCTGGCCGTGGGCTTCAGCAAGGGTGGCCTGTGTGCACAGTCAGGCCCGTGCTTTATGCTGCAGCCCTGTGAGTCCTATTGCCAGGGTAAAACTGAACCTCACCAAGGTTTCCTGCCCCAGGTCCCCGGCTGGTGACTTCCATGCTGGGTTTTACTTCCAAAGCTTATGCACCTTAAAATTTTTTTGATTTATTTATTTTTATTTTATGTTTTGCCTGCATATGTGTAAGTGCACCATGTGCATCAATACCCACAAAGGCTAGGAGAGGGCATTGGATCCTCTGGAGTCAAAGATGTTTTTTAGGGGCCATGTGAATTCTGGGAATCATCATTAAGAGCAACCAATGTTCTTAACCACTAAACTATCTCTCCAGTCCTTTTTCTTTTCTTTTTAAAAGACAGAGTCTTATGTAGCCCAGGCTAATGAAGAACTCATTATATAGCCAAGGATGGCCTTGAATTCCTGAACCTCTTGCCTTCATCTCCCCAGTGCTGGATTACAGGTGTTCACTACACTTCCAGCTCAGCAGGTAATGTACTTGCCTACTGACAAGCCTGACCACCTGAGCCTGATTTCCAGTCCAGGAAGGAGAAAATCAACTCCTCCAAGTGTCAGCCATACTCAAATGAATAAATAATACATTAATTAATGTAATTTTTAAAATGCCAGGTGAGGTGGCTTATGCTTATACTCCAGGCTGGGGAGGCAGAGACAGGCAGATCCCCAGGGTTCACTGACCAGTCAACCTGGCCTACTTGGTAAGTTTTAGGCCAGTAAGAGACCCTGTCTCAACAAACAAATGAATGACAGCTGAAGTTGTCTTCTGGCCTCTACACACACACACACACACACACACACACACACACACACACACAGTTCTTGAAAGCTGTGTGACTTCAGAGAGGATGGCCAACCTTTCTGAGCATCAATTTTTTCATCTGTAAAATGGGGTAAATCACTTACATCTATAGAGGTTGCTGTAGAGATTCCCAAAGAAAACTCTGGTGGTTGATGACATAGCTGGTCCAAGGGCTGCAGAGATGCCTGTGTCCTCCTTACTTGTTTCATTTGTCCCTTTAAGCCTGTTACAATTTTGAATAAAGGCATGAGATTTAAACTCTCTCTCTCTCTTTTTTTTTTTTTTAAAATCACAATGCTGGGGATGAAACCCAGGCCTTTGAGCATGCCAAGCAAGCACTCTGCCACCTAACTACACCCTCAATCCATATCCCCCTTGGTTTATAAAGCTTATATCAGATGGTTCTCCTGCCCAGGAACCCTGCTGGCCTTTACAGGCAATAGGAACACTTTCGCTACCATGATGGTTTTAACCTACTTAACATCAGCAAGAAAGAAAAAAAAAATCACGGCAATAGCCGCCCGCTGCCACCAGGAGGCGCGCTAGACAGAAGCGTCCAGGGCTGCACCTCACCGGACTTTTTTTTTTTTTTTTCATTTGAAGCAAGAAGGGACACTTGCTTCAGGGTGCAGAGAGTGCTAGACTACCAGACAGCAGGCAGGAGTCAGGAGGTGTGTCATGGGGCGGCAGGGAGTCAGGCTGAGGCCTCAGTGGAGTCTGATTTTGCAGACTGGAGTATGCAGTCCAGAGAGAGCCCCCGCCTCAGAAACAGGATAGAAGTAGAGAATCGGCTCCTCAGACGATCTTCTGACCCCGACACGCGTGAGATGGTATGCGCATGCACACGTGTGTGTTTACACACACAATAGGCGCAATACATTAAAAATGCAAATAATTTTTTTAAATACCCAAAGAGCAGGGAGAAGTGGGGTCTAAAGAGATGTTCAGTCCCTAAAGTGCCTGTCATACAAAAATGAGGGATCTGAGTTCAATCCCAAACACCCATGTAAAAAGCCAGACGTGATGGCAGGAGCCTGTAATCCCAGTGTTAGGGGTGAAGGACAGAGTTGACAAGAAGATCCCTAACCAGCTATCCAGCCTAGCTGGATCTGCAAACTCCAACGTGCACACACAAACACACACACATACACAAGGAAATTTGCTTGTAGAGGCAGTTGTGTGGGAGTTTTTCTGTCTCCCACCTTGGGTCTGAGACATGCCTAACCAGCCCCCACATGCCTGTGAGTCAAATCACAACAGGTCTCTGTCCATCTCATGCTGGTTTTGTTTGTCTGGTAGAATTTTATCCCTGCATGTGGACTGGAATGTTCCCAGGGCTGGAGCAGGAAGTATGTTAGAGCAGTGCCCATGAGAGTATCTCAACATGTGACAGAGGGCACAGAGGCAGTTGTCACGTGGAACCCCCTTGGTATCAAGTGTGAGAAGAACTATCACCCCCATTTTGTAGCTGAGGCTCCTGAGACATAGAGACCGTGTGTGCCTGGCGCCATGGAGCACACAGCACGCTGGCCTGGCCCAAGGGGTCCACAGTATAAAACTTTCTTTGAGTAGGTAACCCCCTCTGCACCTTGCTAAAGCTTTGTATTTTTCCTCTGAATAATTCTTATGTGTAGAATAAAATGTGTGAAGTCACAAAGGAAACCATTTTTTAAAACAATTATCAACATCTACACATTGCTAAGACAGAATCTTATGGATCTCAGGTGACCTCAAATTGGCTATGTAACAGGATGACCTTGAACTTCTGATCCTCCTGCCTCCACTTCCTGAATGCTAGGATTATAGGAGTGTGCCACCAAGCACAGTTTATGTCATTTCAGGGTTGGAACCCAGGGCTTAGTGCATGGTGAGCAAACACTCTGCTAACTGAGCCATATCCCCAGCCCTCATGTGAAATTTCAAAGAAATATAGTCCTTGGGGCTGTAGAAATAGCTCAGTGGTTAAGATCACTGGCTGCTCTTGCAGAGGACCCAGGTTCGGTTCCCAGCACCCAGATGGCAACTGACAGTCATCTGTAACTCCAGTTCTGAGGATCTGATGCCCTCTTCATAGCATGGCATTCATGGGTGCATTTACACGAGGGCAAAACACTCATGTACATAAAATAAAAAAAATAAAATTTTAAATAAAAAATTAATACAATCTACTAGGCAGATTATGAGGGTCGGCGTGTCATGAGACTCCCTACCATACATCTGTAGATACTGTCCCAGGCCATGAGAATATGTGTGATTCTTGGTGTGGGACTGTTTACTGCTAATACTCTTTATGGTTCCTTCCTTCTTGATGCAAGGAAAAGCTAAATACTTTTCAGTGGTTGTGTAGACTTATTTCTTACCCTTTCAAGTTCACAGACTCTTGGTTACCCATGATCAAGGGCAGACTTCGTCACTCTCTTGGACTCTGCTTGATTAATAAACCAAGTTCCGGAACCCTGGCACACAGCACTCATATTCCCTGTCCCCCAGCCTGAGGCTAGATGCCCTCATGTGGACGGAGTCCCAGGGAGTGCACAGCCAGCTGAAAGTCTCTTGCCTTTGCTTCTTTGTTTGGCACTGGGCTCCAGTCTGGGCCACTTGTATTCTTCACATGTCCCCTGGTGTCACTTGGAAGCCTGGTTCTGCTGCTCCTAACAGGGACAGGGGCCATAGCTGTATGTGTTTCCTGTAGACCTTTCCTGTGTCTCTGTCCACAGGACAGACACACTCAGTCAGCTGGTTCTCCCCGCTGCATACAGAATAGCTTTGCCAGATGACCTGTAACCTTGGAGGCCCAGGCAGTATGTTTCAGTGGAGAATTCTAGAAGAGAACGGTGCAAGGGTGTCTACTATTCTGCCTACCCCCAGGTGTCTATTATTGGGTCTTGAGTGGGGTGCTCTGGTATAGCAACTGGGGAAGCTCTCTGCACACCCCCCCAATGTCTTCCTAGCCTCCAAGAAACCTGCCCGACCTTGATAAACCAGTCTCTGAGAAACCTCTCTGGAGTGATTCAGGTCTCAGCCCCACATTCCTGTCTGCCTCCTTCCCACAGTTGTGATGTTACTGGATCTGTTAGGCTCAGAGTCAAAGCTTGGGCCCTGCATCCCTCCAAGCTAGGCTCAGCCACCCATCCTCAACAGGTTAATAATGAAAAGCAGAGAAAGGAAATTTATTCAGTATGGCCACATTGGGAAGAACCAGTAAAGAGGTCAGTGTTCCCCTAAGTCCATCTTCAGGGTTCTGACAGGAGGTTTAGGTTTAAACAGAGGGTAAGAGGCATGCACAGCTAAGCAGTCCTGGTCCGGGTGTGGTCCTGCACATCCCTGACCCATCATGTCCTTGTTTCATCTCCAGTCTCTTCTACAAGGTGGTCTGCCAAGATGTCACAGCCCTGTGAAACTTATTCCTGGGAGACAAATAAATTCCCCTCTTTCTGGCACCAGACTTCAGTCTTTTCTTCTAGCATGAGACTCCTGGGGAAATTCCAATTATTTGGGGTCCATTGTCTTAGTACTATGAGAGCCAAAGGAAAGGCACAGATGTCATTAACTGCCTATGAGTCCCCAGGAAGGCACAGTCGTTGTGAGCCCCAGTCCTGCATAGGTAAGTCATAGCTGCTGTGAGTTCAAGAATGCAATACCTGCAGGGTGTAGGGGCACAGGCCTTCAATCTCAGGCAGAAGCAGATGGATCTCTGTGAGTTCAAGGTCAGCCCAGCCTGGTCGGCCAGAGTACAATTCCTGGCCCTTCCGTCACCTCTCTGCTTCCTGACCATTGTGAGCAGACCAGTCACATCCTCTGCTCCATGATGTTCTGAAGGACCAGGGACCAAAACAAGACAAATCTTTCCTCCTTATAACTTGTTTCTCTCTTGGGTATTTGTCTCAAAGGCAAAAAGCTATAAACACACAAACAAAACAAAAACTGTCTCAGTTTTCAAAATCAGTTTTATCTGGAAATACTTCTTTTTTATTTCAAGGATGGGAAACCATGTGTGTCTGTGTGTTCAGTGCATATGTGTGCAAGTACATGTGAAGGCCGAAGGTCAACCTTCGGTGCTGTTTCTCAGGGGCCATCTACCTTATGTTTTCTTTTGAAATTACATTTATTTTGTGTGTTTGTGGGCAGGCTTCCACTTATGCGTGTGGAAGTCAGAGGACAACTTTTGGGAGTTAGTTCTCCCCTCCCACTGTCTGGATTCCAAGCATTGAACTCAGGATGTCAGGCTTGGTGGCAAGCACCTCTCTCCAATAAGCAATCATTAGCCTCACCTTGTTTTTTGAAATAAGGTCTCTCACCGGTCTGGAACTTGCCAGATAGGCTAGCTGGCTTGCTCAGAGATCTACCTTTTTCTGATTCCCTAGTGCTTGGATTACAAGCTCACATCACCACACCTGACTTAAAAAATTTATATTAAACATGAGTTCTGGGAATCAAATTCTGATCCTTGTCCTTGCACAGCAAACCTCTATCGACCGAGTTTCTTCATAGCCTCAGAAGACCAGACATTTGCTGACTGCCAGTTTTCTTAAAATGATGTTCTCTGTGTGACCATCTCATAGGGCTACAAGCCTCCCTTAACAGACCTGCCAGGATCCAGCGTCCTTCTAAATACTTTATAAATAGAAAAATCACGACCTGTGATCGGTTTGGAGGAAGGCCTTCTGTCTTGTCAGAGCTGTTATCCCAGTGGGCATACGGAGAGCCAAGGCTTAGAGAACTGGGAGTAAGAACAGGGTGCTCTCTGCATCCTGCCCTTGGACCAGCCTACTGTGCTGGGATATGCTGGGAGGGAGAGGCATGTATGAGTGTCTCATGTTTCCACAGAGCTGTGGCCTCGCCTCTGAGTTAGGCAGCATGAGCTAATTCTTGAATCTCAGAAACTTGATTCCTTCCTGCAGAAGGAAGCCTGGCAGCCCGCAGCCATTAGCACCTCGGACAGCGGCCAGGCAGCAGGTGTGCCTCAGGGAAGCAAGCACTGCTTTAGAGGCTCAAAGTGCAGCCAAATCAGAGGGTGCCTTGTATCTTCTGGGTAGAACCTGGTTAGACTCCCTGCCACTGACATGGCCCCTATCCTACCATATGGGCAGAGGGTTCTAGTAGGTGGCACATCCATGCCCTCTGGGAGTGTGCAGAGATGACTGAAGTTCATTAACATGGTGGTATCATATTGTTTGAACTCCTCGTCTTGCCCATGTCTTGGGTGCAAGGACATGTCTTTAGCGCCTACCATGGTTCACACTGGCTCCATAAGAGGATGTGACATTTAATATTGTCAGTTTGACATGATATAGAATTACCCAGGAGACAAGGCCCTGAACACCTCTTTGAGGGAGTTCCTAGATTAGATTCACTGAGGAAAGACCCTCCCTGAATGTGGGTGGCACCAACCCATGGGCTGGGGTCCTGGACTGAACTAAAAGGAAAAAGTGAGCCGAGCACTAGCTTTCATCTCTCTCTGCTTCCTGACTGTGAATGCAATGTGAGCAGCCGCCTCAAGTTCCTGCCACCACAACGTTCCCACCACGATGGAATGTATCTTTGAACTGTGATCCAGAATAAATCCTTCTTCCCTTAAGTTGATTTTATCAGACATTTTGCCACAGCAATGAGAAAAGCAACTAATACAGGATATGAACATGAGCCATGGCCAAGTTCTATGTCTGTGTGAACACAGGGCCAAGACTCACTCGGGGAAGCTTGCATGGTCTCATATGAACCTGCCTCATCAAAAGCCTGACTCCTCAGAAATCTATGGGTGCTTGGTTAGAACATGGAAGATGGCTTGATTAATGAGGCCGCCAAGAAAAAAGCAAATAGCCACATCTTCTGATGGCCTCTGGGGCTGTGGGCAGCGTGCTCTGTGCCCAGGGCAAAGCACCTCCAGCTCTGGGCTTTTCTCATTTTTTTAGATTTGTTTCTTTTGCATGTATGAATATTTGCCCGTGTGTATGTATATGTACCAAGTGGATGCCTGGTACCTATGAAGGCTGGTAAAGGGTGTCAGATTCCCTGGAACTGGAGTTATAGACAGTTGTGAGATGACATGTAGGTGCCGGGAACCTAATCTGGGTCCTCTGGGAGAGCAGCCAGTGCTCTTAACTGACAAGCCATCTCTACAGCCTGCTCCGATCTCTTTTTGCTCCATCTCACAATTGCATGTTAGAGGTCATGTCCCAAAGCCAGTCTTGTGGGCACCAGGACACCCAGTGATGGAGTCTTTCTCTAAAGAATAGATCATCATGGAGGAAGAAGCCCCTCAAAGGAGAGAGAATGCTGCAAGGGTCATCTGAAGACTGCCATGGGTCACATGTGTCATCTAGACATAGGCAAGGTCTGAATGAAGAGTTACAGGAAGGAAATGGGTGGGTCACCAACTCAGCAGCTCAGCTGGTACAGGTCCAGGGTTTGACTGTCTGTCTCGAATGTGGTGGGTACCCACAGGCACCTGCTGCCGGAGCAAGTGATTAGGCATTGCCCCCTGCTCGCTGGAGGACTGGGAAAAGCTGCACAGGCAGTGAGCTGTGAAGCTCACATAGCTGGTCTCTGGCCGGTGTGAGTGGGAATGAAGCGGGCCCAGTCAGAGGAGTGGCATTAACCACATTATCTAAAGAGAGCTGGCTCACAATTGGGAGGGTGATGGGGGACTCACAACCTGGAGTGAGCAGGCTCAGGGACAACAGCAGACCCTTCACTCTATGAATGCCTTGCAAGAGAGATAATTAGAGATGTAGTCAAAGCCTCTGAGAGGGCTTTCTGGGGCTGGCTGACCTTCTTGACTCAAACGTGTTACTGTGATCTGGCTAATGTGCCTGGCAGGTGTCTTCTCTATGGATTCTGTATCTTCAAGGACTGAGACTGGAGCACCCCCATTCGCCGTCACTGTGGGCGTCTCAGAAGCTGGGAATGAAAATGGGCTCTTGGGTCATGGTGGCCCTGTGGACTGAGCCTTGTCTACCCCTAGACATCCACAGTGAGTAACTAGTTCCTGCCTGACAGAACTAGATAGGCTCTGGTTCCCCATAGCATCCCAGACCAGTGCCCAGCATCTAGCAGACTACTGTGGCTCTTCCTCAGTAAATCCTGTGAAGTCAGGACTGGGGGCTGCAGAGACTGAGAAATAGGCACAGGGCATGCTTGAGTCTGTGTGCCTCCAAAGAGCCCCAAGAGTCAGCAGCCTGTTTGTAGTCCTAGCACTCAAGATGTAGAGACAGAATTTGGGAGGCAAGCTGGATAGCAAGATTAGCTGAGTTGGTGAGGTCCAGGTTCTGTGAGCGACCTTGCTTCAGTAAATATAATGGTGAGCAATTGAAGAAGACAGCCAACATCACTCCTGGGCTTCCAGACATACAAGCACGTGTACAGTATTATACATCCATCCATACTACATGCACATACACTGTGTGGGTGGGAATGTTCAGGATGGGAGGAAAGGCATGCACAGTGTGCCGTCCACACCAGCCCTGTCCACACCCACTCCTGCACACACCATCTGTCCTGTGTAGACCAGCTCCCTCCTGGACTGCACATACCACTTCAGCAGCTCCCCCTCGACCTCCAGCCAGGCCTTTCCCAGCTTCAAATCCCACCTATCCTAGGCTCTGCCCTCCCTCTGTCTGTATCCAGAGACAAGCCTCCTCAAGTGCTATGGCCACAGTTAACTAGCTGTAGACCTGGTCTTTCTGTCTGTAGCCCCATCCATACCATTTAAACCAGTATCTAACAGGCAGCCCAACCTCCCCCGCCCTAATGAGGCTTGTTCCTCTAGTTAGAGTGTAAGCAAGAAGTAACCCCAGTGTTCTGCATATGGTAGGTACTCAGTAAATTTCGCATGGGGGCGATGAGTGAGCAGATAAAATGAATACACAATGGAAGAAAGAAGAGTGAGAGGAAAAGAAGTAATAAAAGGAGAGAGGCAGAGGGTGGAGGAGAGGGGGAAGCACTGGCCTTTGCAGAGGCCAAAGAAATAGAGTTTGCACTTCTTTGCTCTCCTTACTTTTCTAAAAGTTATTATCATTGTGTGTGAGTACATGATGTGCGTGCATGTGCATGTGTGTGTGTGTTGGGCACACGTGCTATAGTGTGTGTGTGTGAAGGTCAGAGGACAACTTTGGGGAATCATTTCTCTCCTCCATTGTGGGTTGATGTGGGTTCTGGGGATCAAACACGTCATCAGATTCAGACACAAGTGCCTTTACCTGCTGAACCACCTTAGCAGCTTTTCCTTTTTTAAATGTGTGTGTGCATGTGTGTTTGTGTGTGCATGGGGGGTAGGTGTGTGTGCAGCTGCATGTGCACATGTGAGCCCCTGTGTATGGAGACCAGAGGACAACTTCAGGTGTCACTCTGAGGAGTACCGTCCACCTCCTTTGAGGCAGGGTCTCTCTTTACCTGGAGCTCACCAACTGGGATAAGCTGGCTGCCTACTGAGCCCTAGGATTCCCCTAGATCTACCTCCCTGGCGCTGGGGTTATAAGCAGACACCACTATATCCCTATATCCTTTCTTACGTAGGTTCTGGGACTTGAACTGATGTTCTTGTGCTTACACAGCACACTCTTCACTGACTGAACCACCTCTGCAGCCCTTTGCCCCTCTCTCTTATTCTTCCTCCATTAAAAAGCATCTTCTTAGGTTCTGAGGATATAGCTTGGTGGTGGTGGGGCACTTGCCTAGGATATGCTAGGCCCTGGGTTCAAGATCCGGCATTGCAAAAATAGGATTTAAGGATAGTTTTTGAATTTTTTACTTCTTTAAATTTTTATTTATCACTTATGTGTGTGTACATGATATGTGTGCATGGGCATGCATGCCACAGCACTTGTGAAGGTCAGAGAACAACTTTGCAGAGTCAGTTCTCTCCTTTCACCTTTATGTGGGTTTTGGTTATTGAACTCAGGTCTTGGGGCTTGCATACCAAGCACCTTTAGCTGCTGAACCATCTTGCTGCCACAAGGTATTACATTCTGTTGAGTCAATGGCTGAGACCCACAGGCCCCAGCTTGCCCATCTCTCTCTTGGACATAGTAGAATGTCTCTAATCTCACTGCTTTGGAGGCTAAGGCTGGAAGGTTGCAAGTTCAAGTCCAACCTGGACTACACAGGGAGACCCTGTCTGGAAACAAAAACAGTAACAACAACCAGACATCAAACCAAATTAAAAAGAACCCGAGGCTCACTTCCTGATCTCACAGCAGTCTTTGTCTTGCATGCCTGCCATCTCTCTGCCCTTTTTCATCCAAGCTTCTTTCTTGTTTGTCCTGTGCTGATACTGTCCCGCTCCATCTCACACAGGCTCTGCTATCTCTACACCCCAGTTTCTTTCTCTGCTTCACTGACAGTATTGCTAGGACATGGTATCAGTGAGGCCAAGCTGGTTGTCACCAGGACCTCTGACAAAACTCCCCAGTGTCTTCCTCATACCCAGCGGAGCCCTGTGGTTATTGCTTTCTCTGTCTCTGGAGAGTTCTGCCTTTCCTCTGTTCCTGTCTCTGCCCTTCTTTTTTTGCTCCTTCCCTTCCTTTCTCTCCTTTCCTTCCTTTCTTTTCCTCCCTCCCTCCCTTCCATTTCTTCCTTCCTTCCTCTCTCCTCCTTTCCATCCTCTTTCCCTCCCGTCCTTTCTTCATTCACACCTTCTCACCCTTTCCCTCCCTCTCTCCATTCTTCTGTCCTTTCTTCTGTTCCTTCACCCTTCTCTTCCCTCCCCCCCCCTCGCCTCCGCTCCCCTCCCTTCCCCTCCCTCCCCTCACCTCACTCTCTCCCCTCTCCTTCCTTTCTCTCTCCTTTCTCCCCGCGCCCTCCAGCTGCGTCTTCTCAGGTTCCCTTGCAGACTTTCTCTCTGCTCCTCTAACCATCTTTTAGTTGGTTGGAGGTGAAGGTTGTTTGTTCAAAGCCACTTGCCTCCTCTCCTTCCCTCCCCTCCCCTCCCCCTCCCCTCCCCAGCCAGCTCCTCCTCCACTCTCCATTCCTACAATATCCTCTGCATCCAAAAGCGCTGCTGTGTGTATCTCCATTCTCGCCCCATCTCTGAGTCCCAGACTCTGTCCACTGCAGGTATAAGGTCTTCATTTAGACGTTCACTGTATCCCACAGCTAACTGGACCCCACAGGTGGTTCTCATAGCCAGTTCTCATGTTCTTGAATTAATCACCCAGATCTTGAGTTAACCTTGACTTAGCTGCTTTCTCCTCCGCCCTTAGCTTTTGTTTAGAATCTGTCAGCAAAGCCCCAGCTTCTGTGTTCAAATGCAGCAGAAGTGGCTACTTCTCCCTGCACTCTCACACCTAGCCCCTGTTGTCTCCTGCTGGGACTATGAGACAGTCTCAAATTGCTTTCTTCACCTTAATGTGGGTTCTGGGAATCAAACTCAAGTCACCATCCTCGTGTAACAAGCACTTTACCCATTGACCATCTCACCAGCCTCAGATTTGAGTCTTGATTGGGCCTTGCAATGTAAAATCATGGGCCAAATGAAAGACTACATGCTAATGAAGCTCATAATTAATATTCATGAGAAGATAGTCACCAAGGATGACACAAACCCTTTAGGGGAAGCGGAAGTCAGAAGACAAGGAGAACATCAGTTACTCCTGGCCACAGTCAGGCCCTGCTCCTGGAAGGTGGGCCAGTGTCTCTGGACTCTTGCTTTGTGAGCGGGGTTTGCCAGCTCTGCAGGCCAGAGTCTCTGGGTCCTGCTAGTTCTGAGACTGCTCAGCTTGCCACCTAGTGGACATCTGGGTGGAAGCCTATATTCCCTGCAAGCCAAAGAGATTTCCACTAACACTAACCCCAGGGAAGGCTGCCTTTTGTAAGGTTTGTGGCGGTAAATGGAGGGGACATCACTGTTTGCATGCTGGTGTGGGAGGGCTGCATGACCCACTTTCTCTAATTTGGAGGTGGTTACAGTGAGCGAATGATATTTGGGTCTCTTTTTTGTCAACCATAAACCCATTTACACCACCCTGCTTAGTACCTATGGGTCTCCAGTGATAATAACTAACCTTCCATGGAGTTTTGATGTGAATAAACTTTCAATTCTCTCAGGAACTCTGAGGTAGGTACTTTTCTTATCCTCATCCAGAGGCCCAAAGAAGTGAAGCAAAACATTTGCTCAAGCTCACAAAAGGAAGTCGCAGACATAGAGTTGGAGCCCAACACCGTGATTCCAAGAATTATCAATTCTAGGGGTCATCCTGGGGCAGAGAGAAGATAGCTCTGAAGACTTAGAAAAACAATGAAGATTGTAGTCCAGAGGCAGGTTCTGAAAGACACTGGTCTCTGTGGAAGAAGACTCTAGGACTATCATAGGATTGGAGCCTGGGCACCTTCAAAGCTTCTGTTTTTTTATCTGCATCAGAGGAGGATAAACATGAATCCACAGAACTGTGTCAACAAATAAAGTAAAGGACACTCACACAGTGCCTAAGGTATGGTAAGTGCCTGTCTCCTGCAAAAAGCTGCCTCCAGCTCAACTTAGTTGTTCTTCCTAGGAGTGTTGCTGAGGCCTATTCAGTAAAGGGAGAGGCTGGATGACCAGAAATGGGGAGTAGAAGTGACCAGATGACAAAAATGGATGAACTAAGCCACAAAAGCATGGTGCCTGGTAAATGATCATTTTCTTTAAGGTAATAGTCCTGTAAAGTGTGCAGCTGTTCTAGAGCAAAAGCCCAGAAAGCCAGGGTACTGATACAATTTCTTGATGCCTAGATGGTGGGATTCAGGGCCTCCAGGCTTCTCATTTCTGATCTAAAGATCTTCCCAGCACACAGGAGGGTCTCCATTTCTTCCTTTATCTGCATTCCTGCTTTGGTGGGAGACAGACAATTCTTCTCTACTATGGGTCACAGCATGTTCCAGATTTGGGTTCACAAGGGCCCACCCCAGGAGGAGGGAACTGGGATTCCAAGGGATGAACTGGTGCATCTGAGGGTAGAACTCCCTGGACTCTGGGAGAACGTGGGGGAGGAGAGGTGAATCTAGCAGAACATACTTCATTTGAAAAATGCTATTATGATATCTAATAGTGTGTATGCTCATTTAAAAATAGAACAAAAACTTAAAAAGAACAAGAAAATGATGACCTAACAACAAGAAAAGGAGAAGAAAGAGAAGAAGAAGAAGGAGAAAGAATGCCCCCTTTGATAGAAAGCCTAGATTTGAGTTGAGCACCTACTGACAATCCTGCCCCCCACAAAGGGCCCTCCTTAAAGTGTTTTTTGTTCTCTTGGGTTTTTCCTCTTCCTCTACCCTTTTTACTTTTCTTTCTTTCTCTTTTTCTCTGAGTCAGGATATCACTATGAAACCCAAGCTCACTTGAAATTCAGCCTTCTAGCCCTAGAATCCCTTGTGCTGGGGTGACGAGCCTGTGGCACTGTGCACATTAAGCCCCTCTGTTTTTTTCTTTTTCTTTTAAAATTGTCATCATCAGTTACTAAAGGTGCTAAAATTTCACATTCAAGGGACATTTTACAAGTCACAGACATCTATTTTTCATCTATATCTATATTTATATCTATCTATCTATCTACCTATGTCTCCAATTAGTTACGTTTTTTCTTTTCTAGACAGACTCAAGGTTTGCCCTGAATCTCCTTATTGGTTTACTTGAAACTTGTTACCTTATAGGGCTTGTGAATCCCCCACATCCAGTAAAACAGTTAAGAATTTTTTTTTTTTAACGAGGAAGTAAAAGTGTCAAGTATTTGCAAATGCATTTTATACAGGAGACAAGCAGCAGCCACTGGCTTGTGGAAGAAAAGAGCTGAGTCCAGTGGATTCTGCACGGGGATTTTCAAAAAGTTCTTCCTGAGTGGGAGGTGGCTCAGTGGCATAGGCTCTTGCTACAGAGCTGAAGAATCTGAGTTCAGTTCCCACATGGTGGAAGGAGAGAACAAACTCAAGTCCCCCCCCCCCCCCCCACGTACAGAATAAAAGTAGTAAAAACCAAAGTCCAAGAGCAGGTGGAAGTTTTCACAATTGGAAGCCTTTGATTTTTGAAAGATCACCTAGGAGCAAGACTGATTCCATTTGGATCACTCCTAAGACTTTTCTTTAGAAGGTCCTTCGGTTCAGAGCCAGAGGCTGAGGCTGTCCGGGACTCCAGGGCTGATATCTCGGCCTGTTTAGACAGAGGGTGGAGCAGGTGACCCCAGGAGGTCCTTGCGAGCAGGATTCTGAGCACCCTCGTGACCGTGTGTGTGGGGTGCCTGTGTGCATCCACTTCGCGGATGGGTGTTTGTGCGGGCGGGTCTATGGGGTGCGCATGTGGCCACGGGTGGGTGTGTCTGTGGAGCCCCAGCAGGCGGCTGTTCCCACTTGTGGTTCCCGGGCGCCGCCAGCAGGCACATCTCCGGAGGACGCCACGGGATAGGAGCTGATGACATGAGGGCGCCGTCTCCCGAGTGATGGTAGCGCGCGCGGCCGCTTCGCCGCCTCCGCGGCTCAGCCCGGATATCCTTACGTCAGGGTAGCTGGGTCCCCCCCACCGCGGGAGCCAGCAAGCAGCGGGAGACCGAGCAGAGCGCTCCGCCGAGCGGATCGCCAGTGCCGGCGAGTTCCGCCGAGCCGTGCGGAGCCCAGCCGAGCCCAGCCGTGCAGGAGGCAGCGCCGAGCCACCGTCCGACGCTCCACCCCGACCCAGCACTCCTGGCCGCCGCCACCACCCGGGACTCGGGAGCGCCGGGCCCGTCCTGTGCGCCCCTCGCCATGCGCGCTGGGCTCCAGGACTCTTGCGATCTGCCCCAGCGCAGCGGCCACCGGAGCCCGGGCCCGGACACCTCTCATTGAAATAGTTAGGTGACCGAGATAGGGGTCGCCACGTCGGGGACGCGTCGGGGACCAGCGGAGTTGGCGTCCGAGCGCACAGAGCGGGGCCACCCGCGCCGCTCCACCATTACCTCCCCGGGTGGCAAGGAGGAGCTGGTGGCGGTCGCCTCCCGGCTGTGGCAGCGGCGGCGGCGCGCCTGCCTGGCGGCCGTCGGCGTACTCCTGGCCATGGCGCTGGGGCTCCTGATCGCGGTGCCCCTGCTGCTGCAGGCCGCGCCTCCGGGAGCCGCGCACTATGAGATGCTGGGCACTTGCCGCATGATCTGTGACCCGTACAGTGTCGCTCCCGGCGGGGGACCTGCGGGCGCCAAGGCTCCGCCGCCAGGACCCAGCACTGCTGCCCTGGAAGTTATGCAGGACCTCAGCGCCAACCCTCCACCTCCTTTCATCCAGGGACCCAAGGGCGATCCAGGGCGACCCGGCAAGCCAGGGCCTCGGGGTCCCCCTGGAGAGCCAGGTCCGCCCGGGCCCAGGGGCCCCCCGGGGGAGAAGGGAGACTCGGGGAGGCCGGGTCTGCCCGGGCTGCAGTTGACAACTAGCGCAGCGGGTGGCGTCGGAGTGGTGGGCGGTGGAGCCGGGGGAGGTGGAGACACGGAGGGCGAAGTGACCAGCGCGCTGAGCGCCGCTTTCAGCGGTCCCAAGATCGCCTTCTACGTGGGACTCAAGAGTCCCCATGAAGGCTACGAGGTGCTCAAGTTCGACGACGTGGTGACCAATCTCGGCAATCACTACGACCCCACCACCGGCAAGTTCAGCTGCCAGGTGCGCGGCATCTACTTCTTCACATACCACATCCTCATGCGTGGGGGCGACGGAACCAGCATGTGGGCGGATCTTTGCAAGAATGGGCAGGTCAGTGACTTTCTCCCACACCACCTCCTACTTTGCAGCCAGCCCCCTCACCCCCAGGCTCCTGAAGATCTTTACCCACGCCCGGAATCGGGTGGGGAACCATTCCCACTTCTGCCACCAAGTGCCACTGGAGCAAGCCTCGGGTGGAGGGTGCGGTGGGCTGTCCCGCTTCCCAGCGTGCTCAGCTGCCTTACTCAAACACAGCGCTTGAGGTTGGACCTCTGGTGCAAGGAGCCCCTGCCACCCAATCTGGGCTTCCCTTCCCTGGCAGCCTTCGTCCCCGCCTGCAGCCTCTGGGCAGCTCGAAAGTCCGTTTTCTGTAGTTCCGAGGTTGCGGCTGCAGGTCACCCCTTACCCTCCAGATTCCTTCATCTTGGTCTTGATCCCGGTTCCCACCTTAGTATACTGGACCAGGTCCCTATAGCTCGGCACTTCCCTGACTCGGAGGAGGATGGGGAAAGAGTTGGAGAAAGTTGAAGAGAGCTTGGAGCAGGGTAGGGAGTGTTGACACTTCAGTGCAGGCAAGAGGCCCGCCGGGACACAGCAGGGAGGCCAGGCAAGGCCTTGGGAAGAGGCCGGTGCAAGGGCTCTCCGTTCTTACTGTTCGCTCTGCAGGTTCGAGCCAGTGCCATAGCCCAGGACGCGGACCAGAATTACGACTACGCCAGCAACAGTGTGGTACTGCATCTGGATTCAGGCGATGAGGTGTATGTTAAGTTGGACGGCGGGAAGGCTCACGGAGGCAACAACAACAAGTACAGCACCTTCTCGGGCTTTCTCCTGTACCCGGATTAGGGGCATAAAGGGCGCGAGCTGGGCTGGCTTCAGGCCGCCTCATCCCTACTCCGGGCACACGCATGGCTCTTTGGTGAGGGTCACTCTTTGGCTTCATGACACGTCCTGACATCTCCGTTGAAAAAGACATCCCTGCTGCCCTCCTGTTCTGCCTCAGGCCTCAGTGTGTCTGTGATTCACCGTGCTGCGGGGAGGCTGTGTCCCTGGTCCCAGTGCCCAACCCCGGGAGGGAGAGGAGACGCCGGAGTGGGAAGTGAACCCCCCACCCCCACCCCAGCCCTCGGGGGTTGGCGGTGGGGCAGCCAGGACTCTGTTAAGCTGATTGGACCGGACAGGCGGCCCACCAGAGCCGGAGTTTTCCGGAGCTCCTCTTTCTCCTAGTGTCCCCAGGCCAAGGGCTCCGGACCCCAAGGGAAGATCAGACCCAGTTGAGCACCGCTCACTAGGGCCTCCCTTTTTGTGACCCGCAATACTTGTGCAGATTTTCCTGTCCATCAGCCAAATCCCACCCCCAGCCGAATTCCAGCAAACAGAAAATTCACCTTGCCATGCACATCAAAGTCCCTCAGAACTCAGACCCTTTGCCATGCATTAAATTATGTTTTTAGACCACGGGCTCCTGTTCTTTTTGTTAATATGGCCTCTGCCAGGGGCTCCAGACACCCTTTCCGAGAAGGCCTGACAGGGGCCCCAGAATCCCATCTGTGACCTCTCTCCACTCAGTGCCCTGCCCCTGCCATCTGGGATGAGCTGAAAGGTATGTGGAGAATCAGAGCAGCAGCCCACCCTCTGCCCTGCAGCCCTGAATTAAGAAGACAGGAGGAGAAGGGATCAGAGAGAGGCAGGTGTGAGAGAGGGCTACAGTTTGGACAATTTTGTTCTCCTGGACACCAGGGAGGAAGTCAGAAGGGAGGGGCTCTCTGAAAAGTGGGAGATGATTATGAGCTGCTTACCCTGTAAGTTTGGGGACTCTAAGAGGGAAGAGAAGAAGAAAATCTCCTGAGGAGAAACCAACCCTCCCTAGGGACCCCATACTCAGGAAATATCTGTCTATTCATACTCCAGGTAGGTTTGTGGCCTCTCAAGAGTTGATAAACTGAGGCAGTTCTTGGATCATCCAGCTCTCTGTTCACCCAGAACATTGTGGAAAGGAGATGACGCTGTCCCTCACAGAATGATTGCTGCTTTGTGGGGTCCTTCCTTTTCATGCACAGTGTTATGGCAGCGGGTGTCTCTTATGTCTCTCTTCCCTTAAGTGTGATATACATCCAAGTTAGGAGACAAGACAATTCATAGGTTTGGGCTTTATTATTTTTTTTAAATACATTTTTTTGCTTTTGTTTTGAGAACACCCAGTTCCAACAGATAGTAAGTTATCTCTAAAATAACCAGTTATCTTTTACTTACTAGGCATTTGTAGTTTATTTATTTTAAAATTAAATTTAAAAATAGTTTTACGAGAGTCTTGTTGAGAAGCCTTTGCTGACCCAGAACTGGCAATCCTTCTATTTCAGCTTCCTGAGTGCTGAGGTGACAGGTGAGTGTTGCCACCACCTCTGACCTTGCTAGACTTATTTTGATTGTTTGGAAAAAAAGGTGTTTGTGGCATAATGAAATGGCTAAGTGGGTTAAGGTGATTGCTGCCAAGCCTGAGGACCTGATTTCTATCCCCAGAGCACAAATAGTGGAAGGAGAAAACCAGTTTCCACAAGTTGTCCTCTGACCTCCAGGTGAGCACTGTGGCACACCCATATTCACAGACACACACAAATAAACAAAAATTAAAAAAAGAAATGTGTGTATGTGAGAGAGAGGCAGGACAGAGACAGAGAAAGAGACTGTACAGACATAACACTGGAACCTGTGTAGCAATGTAAGTTTGGACACTTTCGTATATCATCAGTGGAAATAATTGTTGTCTTCATTCAATCCATGTTACACACTCACACCCATGCACACACACACATACATGCATTCATGCCAATGCAGTGTGTGAAAACATTCTTGGCTGCAGTCTACCGCCAAATTGTGCAGGGGGTGTACTGAAAGCTGCCGTTACCTTTTAGAAGGCAATTATCCCCCCTGCCTCGAGTCCAGTGACTGCCACTTCCTTCTGTGCTCTTATTTTATTTGAATAATGTTTTCTAGTCATTTGCTTGAATGTAAGCAATGATTACGCCTGTGTTGAGTCTGAGAATAAAGTGCGAAGGATGGCTAGAGGAAAAAAAAAACTATCAAATTTATCATAACCCAGTTCCACACCCAGATAGAACCAACTTCCCGTGCCATGCTCCCCCTCTAATGGTGGAGCCTAAACCCAGCTGAGCCCACCTACACCGAAGCATAAGTCTACAGTTGCATGATCATATCATCCCGAAATGCGATTAAAACCAAATGTCTGCAACCCAAATGAAGTCTAATTGCTATGGATCTGCAATCCCCATCGGGGCCCCTAATCCTTTTTGACTTATTCCTCCCCTTCCTCTGATGAGATGGAGCTTAGACACAAAGCCCTCGGTTTAAATTTCAAAAATTAAAATTGACATTCAGCGGTGGCTTTCCTCAGAGCCTGGAGGAATTTCTAAGGAGGTGCCCAGCCCAGCTTTGGTCTCTACATTAAGAAGCAATTTGTACTTCTAACCAAACCCCAGGCCCTCTCCCTTGTCAGAAGGGCAGGGGAGATGCCTTGCCCCATCCGACTGTTCACAATAGTTAGACAAATTTGAAGCTGAGATTCCGCCGTCTGGTCTGTATTCCTCTGAAACCAGGCTTCCTGCAATTCTAATGCCAGGGCTGCTGGGAGGCTCTGCCAGAGGTGTCAGCTGCTAAGAGGATGATGGATTGATGAGGGAGCAGCAGTGGGAGTCGAGGCTAGCAGGAGCTAGCTAGTAGTTTCTGCTTGTACCATTCTCGTACCAGACAGGCTCCTCAGGACCTGCTCAGGAGCCACAGTCCCATCATGTTTGTAGGGACTCTGAGAAGGGGGCAGACTTTGATGGGAGACCAGCCTGCACTATAGGCACTTTTATGGAAACATCAGACTTGGGGTATTTATGGAATACAAGAAACCCTTCATCCTAGGCACTTATCCTTACAACTACAAAGTGTTGCTTTAAACTCCTAAATTCTTTCCTAGCTGTGTTCCTGGGCTGGGAGTATCTTACAGGCATGGCCAACAAATAGGCAAAGGACTATTTTGTCTGCTTAGGAGCTGGAGAAATTGAGGCTCAGAGAAAGTCAGGCCTGCCCCAAGACTGCAAACTTTAAGAGCTGAAGCTTGGGCTCGGCATGGTGGCATACGTTTAGTCCTACTCAGGAAGAAGAGACCGGCAGATTTCTGAATTCAAGGCCAGCCCGGCCTACATAGTGAGTTCCAGGCCAATCAGAAATTCATAATGAGAACTTGCTTTAAAAAAATTAAAAAAGAATTGCAGCTGGAGCTGGGGCTGGGGCATGGCTCACTTGGCAAAATGCTTTCCTTCAATGTACACAAGTGGATCTGAGTTTGATTCTCAGAACCCACATGAAAAAGCTAGGCATGGTGGCTCACGCTTGTTCCCAGTTCTGGGGAGGGAGAAGCAAGACGGTCCCTGGAGCTAGTTGTCCAGCCACTCTAGTTTTCTTACTGAGCTCTAGGACAGTGAGAGGCCTTGTCCCAAAAACATAGGGTGGACAGTACCTGAAGAAAAGTGTCTGAAGCTGACTGATGGTCACGATACACATGAGCACATTTGTACATATGCATGTATATACCCAAGGCATGCGTGCACACACACACACACACACATACATATACACACACACTCAGAATTGTTGCTGCGATTTAATTTAGACTTCCAGGTTACTCTGTCATGTGACTACACCTAGAGTATGTGCCCACCTTCTAGAACTCCTAGGCCTCTGAGGGGGAGGGCAAATGGGGAATATACTTCCCACTTTCCTCTGATGTACGTCAGACAAGAAGCCCCATCTCTGTCTCTTTATCCTCGTCACCCTTCCTAAGGACCACCAGATGCAGGCTTCCCCTCCCAGGAATTGGGCTAAGCATTTTGGCTTTGGGGTGGATAATGGTGATGGCCTTGCGGTTAACGCTGATGGCCTAGTGGGATCTTAGGCCACTAACCGCAAGAGCTCCATGTGCCATGAGAGTGAGCGTTCCTCTTCTCTTTTGATGGAGGTAAGGAGGGCATGTCCTGCAGGTGCCAGAGCTTAGCTGAAGCAGTCACCTGCTTACTTGGTTTGGTGGGAGGGCTCTTACCTCTTCTCAAAGTCACTGTCAGTATGATTGGTCTTCTTCAGGATTGCCTGGGTTCAGTTTGGATGCAGGTTATGCTTCTTGCTACATCTCTCCTATCTGTGTGAGCGGATGACTCTTTTCGGTCTCCAAGGCAAAAATCTATGCCCCCTCTGCTCCTAGGCATGATAAACCACACAGGGCCAAACTGCCAGAATGGTTCCTTTAACTTCCCTGATCATGTGATTCTATTGGTTAAACATCTTTTGAATACTCATATCAACATATATATTTGATGTATGAATAATTTATGTATACCATCATCAGTCTATACTTTAAAAAATTTCCATCTTTTGTATTTATATTCATCGGGGGAACTCACATTCAAGTCAGCATCTATATCCTAGCTGGCTAATCAAGCCTGGAAGCAAGAACAAAAATAAAAGAGGGTTAATCTGTGAGCTGCTCTTTCCGCTGTCGTTTCCTGTGGTATGCATGTGAGTGTGTTCTTTTATGAGGCAAAGATAAACCTGCACACTTTAATTCTTGGAATGCACATTTTATATCTTCTTTTAGGTATTAATATTAGTAATTTTAGTGTCTCTCTTTTCATTCAATGAATGTTTAATTTTTATTTTTTTAGCATACAAAATAATGTCTCTTATGACTGTCACAAATACATGTTATTGTACTTTGTTCAGGGTCTTGCTGTGGAGCCCAGTCTGGTCCAACCTGATATCCTCTTGCCTTAGCATGTTTCCTGTGGGGATCATAACCATGTAACTACAGCCAGTGTTTCTTTTGTTGATTATTGTTTGTTTTGAGACAGGATCTCATACATGGCTGGCTGGCTGGCCTCGAACTCGCTGTATAGCTGAGGATGATCTTGAACTTTTGATCCTCTGCTTTACCTCCTGAATAGAATTACAGGTATGTGCCCCCATACTCAGTTTGTATTCTCTCTGTTTTTTTTGTTCTCTCTCTCTCTCTCTCTCTCTCTCTCTCTCTCTCTCTCCCTCTTTCTTTGTCTCTCTCTCCATTCAAAAAGACAGCCAGACATACAGGCATACACCTGTAATCATAGCCCTATGAAGACTAAGGCAGGAAGATCATGGATTAGAGGCCAGTTAGGTTGTGTAGTATCCTGGTTTCCTTTCCTGTTGCTGTGAGAAAATACCCGGACAAAAGCAGCTTAAGGAAGAAAGTTTATTCCGATTCACGGTTCAAGGTGCAGTCCACCCTGGCAGGGAAGTCAAGGCAGCAGGAACTGGAAGCAACTGGTTACATTGCAACCATAGGCAAGAACAGAGAACAGTGGATGGATGTCTGCTAGTATTGAGCTTGCTTTCTTTTTTTCTTTCCTTTTTTTCCCTTTCTTTCTTTCTTTCTTTCTTTCTTTCTTTCTTTCTTTCTCTCTCTCTCTCTCTCTCTCTCTCTCTCTCTCTTTCTTTCTTTCTTTCTTTCTTTCTTTCTTTCTTTCTTTCTTTCTTTCTTTCTTTCTTTCTTTCTTTCGTTTTACACAGTCCAAGATCCTCTGCCCAGGGAATGGACCCACAATCAGTTAACCTAATCAAGATAAACCCCACAGGTATGCTTAGAGGCCCATCTCCCAGGTGATTTTTGATCCTGTGAATTTGACCATTAACACTATCACACACATTGGAGACTTGTATCAAAAACAAAACAACAGCAAAAGTTCCAATACTTCCTTTTTATAGTTGATTTTTGGAGACTATAGTTGAAATTGGAGGCAGCTTATAGAATTGGGCTGGTCCAAGCAGGGAGGGTCACTCCAGGGGCTCCTGTGAGCACCGGGGAAGACATTCGGTCTCCAGAAGTCCCTGAGGAACACTTTGGTTTCCTGTCACCCTTATATTCAAATTTCATTTAAGGAAGGAGAGCATTCCACACAGATGTTCTTTGTGGAATATAAGCCTTACAAAGGCAAGACCCAGTGTCCCTAGAAACCACCGTGGAATGCCTTCTGCTCCCCACAGTTATAGTGAGTGCTCCATAAACATTTGTCAAGGGAATGGATGGACTGATGAACAGATGGATGGATGGGTGAGTGGATGAGTGAACTTGATGAATGGATAGATACATAGACAAGTCGGTGGAAGGCTGAAAGGGTGGATGCATGGGTGGGTGGATGGATAGCTGGATGGATGAGGGTATTCAGAAGGATCCAGAGGAGTAAATCTTGGAAAGATTTCTACGTGAGTGTGTGATTTTTTCATATTTCTGTACTCATTTATTTGAGAGAGGTCTCACGTAAACCAGGCTGGTCTTTAACTCACTATGTAGCTGAGGGTGACCTTAAACTCCTGATCTTGCTGCCTCCACCTCCCAAGTTCCATGATTACAAGTGTGTACTTCCACATAAGCTAACTCTTTTTATTTGGGGGATAATATCTTGTCATATAGTCCAGACCTGGAACTCATGACTTTCCTGCCTCAGTCTCCTGAGTGTTGAGCTTCCAAAATTTTTCCCACAATGCCTGATTCAGGAGTGTGATTTTACAGTAGGATCAAAGAGGGGCAGAATCAGTGTTCTGAAAAGATGAGTCCTCACTCCCAGCCCAAAATTTATAAGGTTGGGTGAGTTGGGAGTACTTATGCCAAGAACCTTTGTTTCCATTCATGAGGTCTTGGCTGTGCCTCCAGGACTGGCCAGAACCTCCCAGTCCACACAGAGGCGTAGTCATTGTCACACTAAGACCCCTACTCCGGTCAGCTCCGTCCTCCAGGGCAACACTCCCTCTGTATGCTGGGGCTTCTTGTACGATTGCTTCCTTTCCAGTAGGGCCCTTTCGAGATATTTTTACTGTCACAATGCTTTTATTTTCTCCAAATGGAAAACATCTTTTGAAAACCATTGACATAATGTGCACTTAGAAAAGATGTAAACCATATAGAGAAATAGAAAACGAAAAAAAGAATTCCCTCCCTCTTCTGAGATTTCCTTCCCCAGAGATAATTTTGTTAATAGCACAGTGGTTTGCATTCTTCTAGAACTTTCCAACACACACCGGTGTGGATTTGTACACAGAAGGTATAGAACTGGGTTGATGCTGCTCTGCACCCACCTTCTCTCATAAAGAGCAGCTAGAAAAACTTTTTAATACTAATTTTGTGCACATGTTTATGTGTGTGTGTGTGTGTGTGTGTGTGTGTGTGCATTACAAAGAGGCCAGAAGTCAATGCCAGGTATCCTCCTTGATTACTTTCTACCTTATATGCATGTATGTGTGTATGATGTACATGCGTATATCTGCTTGTGTGTTCATGTGTTTGTACCACGGCTCACACGTGGAGATCAAAGAACAGCTTCATGTCAAGCCTTATCTTTCACCTTGTTTGAGACAGGGTTTGTTCTTTTTACGGTGTATATCAGGCTAGCTAGCCCATAGCTTCCAAGGATTCTTCTCTCTGCCTGTTACTGCTTTACTCACTGAATTATTTTCCCAGGCCTCTACCTTATTTTTTGAGGCAGGGTCTCTCACTGAATTTGGGGCTCACTGAGTGGACTAGGCTGGCTGGCCATTGGAGCTCTAGGAATTTGTCTGTCTAATGCGCACTGGGATTACAGGTATCTATGCCTGGCCTTTATCTTTTAAACATAGATACTGGGACACAAAAGTAAAAGAGTTTGCCTTAATAAGTAAAGTGGAGAATAATCCAGGAAGATACCTAACATAAAATCCCTCCCCACCCCCACAGCTGCATGTGTACTTGCACACACATTTGTCCACACAAATGCAAACATGCATATGCACACACATGCACATGCATTTAAAAAAGCCTAGATCTGTCCATCCATTGGACTGAGTGTCCTCAGGCTGGCTCAGCAAGCACTTTACTGATGGAGTGTTTCCCCAGCCCACAAGCAGCTGGAATGGCTCTTGCTGGCACTTGGTGCAAAAGCCCCTTCTTTCCCTCAGAGGAACATGGGTTGGCCACTCTATTCAAGGAAACTTTACTCAGTTAACACTTCCCATCACCCTCCAGGTGAACTGTTTTCAACCCTCCCAGGTCTGCGGATGACAGCCTTTCTGGTAGCGCTCCATGGCTAAGGCCTGCTCTGCTGTGGGAGAATTCCACCTTATTTCCAAAGTGGCAACAATAACTTTTTCAGGTAGACAGATTATTCCAGCACTCCCTGTCTCTGCTCTCTTCTTCCTGTACATCCTTGACATGATGCAGCTGCAGCTTCTCCCCTTGGTTGTGATTAGATCTGGTTATTCCTGTTGGTATGGGCACAGGGAGACTGTTGACTGGGTATGGGGACACAGAGACTCCATTCTCTGTGCAAATGGGCTTCAGCAAGGTTTGGTCAGGTCATGGTCTCAGGGGTGTAGGGAGCCTTGTGTATACTAAGGATTCCTCAGGAAGAGCATCACTCTAGATCCTGGCCTGAGGCAGCTGATGGGCAGTGCTGGGCTTTTTTTTTTTTTTAAGTGCATGTGCTTGTGTGTGTATACATGATAGCATTTGTGTGGGCACATGTGTATGCAGGTGCACATGCAGGTTTGTGCACCTGGGTGTGGAGGCCCCAAATTAATATTGAGTATCTTCCTTGATTGTTCTCCACCTTATTTATTAAGGCAAAGTCTTTTGCTTAAAGTCAGAACTGGCCAATTCTGGCTAATCTGGCTAGTCAGCTTGCTCTAGTGACCCCTGTCTTTGTCTACCAATAGATTTCCTGTTTTTGCTTTTCTCCCTGAATCAAGGTCTCTCTGTGTGATCACAATCCTGCCTCACTTTCCTCAGTTTCCTCGAGATTACAGTTTATACCACCACACTGAATAGAGCTGGTTCTTTCTTTGAGTGTGTGTGTGTGTGTGTGTGTGTGTGTGTGTGTGTGTGTGTATGTGTGGTCTACAAGTGTCTGCACATGTGAGTATGTATATGTGTGGTGGCAGAGAACAATCTTGGCTGTTGTTCCACAGGTGCCCTCTACCTTGGTTTTTGGGACAAGGTCCTTTCCTGGCCTGGAACTCCCTGATTAGGTTATCGTGGCTGGCCAGCGAGCCCCAGGGATTCTGTTTCTGCTCCCCCAATGTTAGGACTACAAACATGTGCCACTGTACCTGTGGGTTCTGGGGATTAAACTAGGTTCTGGTGCTTGTAAGGCAAGCACTCTACCTCGGTGAGCCAGCTCCCAACTCAAGCTTGGTTTCATAGTGATGTATACGTGCTGTCCGCCGGGGACTTGGTGGAGTTTGGCAAATGAGGACCCTTCCTCCAGGTGGAGGTGGTATTTGGAAGGCTGTTATTTCATGCACTCGAAGCAGCAGAACTCAGCTCCCACCAAGCTCCCTGGCTGCAGGCAGAACTCAACCCGGGTCCCCAGGCCTGAGGTCTGAGGAATGGCCCATCTCATCCTTCCTTCCTGTCCTCCATTCCTCATGTCCAGGGCGGCTGTGTCCAGGGTAGCCACGGATGCGCCCTCCGCTCCTCTGCACTTCACCTGGGGCTGAGGAATGAGCAGTGGGTGGGGTGGGGTGCTCTGCGCTGGTGTCCGGTAGCTCCGGGCCAGCTAAGGAGACGGACACAAGCACCGGGAGTGCCAGGCCGCACAGGGCTTCTGACGTGTCCCCCACAAACTGAGCAGTGAACTCAGCACAGTGCCCTGAAATAGCCTCACCCTTTGAAAGTAACCAGTTCAGAAGGCGAGAGGAGCCAGGAAGAAAGAGCAGTTTAAACTTTTATAGGTTTTACTGAGTCAATCCCTTTATCTATGTTAACTAACTTAATCTCAACAAAGCAGGAAACTGAGACTCAGCAAGTAAAATTTGGTGAGAAGGTTGAAAACAGAGGCACTGAGAAGGCTAGTGATTTGCCTAAGGTCACACAGCAAGAGGCACCCAAAGATTGAAGCCCAGGCCCACCTGACTTCAAAGGTGCTGCTTCTAGTCATCTAATTCCCAGTCTGTCCTACCAGTCTACTGGTCATGGAGGTTTGTCACCAATCTCTCTAGGCCACACTTCACTTTTCTTTTAAAATCTTGTTTATTTTTAAAGTGTGTCACAGGATGCTTGTGGAGGTCAAAGGACAACTTGGTGGGGTCAGTTCTCTCTTTTCACCTTCCCATGGGTTCTGGGGATAGAACTTAGGCTGTTAGGCTTGTATGGCAAGCATCTTTATCTGCTGAACCATCTCTCCAGCCATAATTCCCTTTTCTATAAAAACCCACCTACTGTGTGATTCTATCATGGAGTTGGAATGTCACGTTCAAGAACTCTTGGTTGTTATTTTCAAAAAGAGTCACTTTTGGAGGCTGGAAAGATGGCTTAGTTGTTAAAGTGTTTGCCTTGCAAGGATGAGGACCTGAATTCGATTCCCTGAATCCAAGCAAAAAAGCTACATATGGTAGTGGTGTGCCTGTAATCCAAGTGCTTGGGAGGCTGGGACAGATGGGTCCCTAGAGTCCTCTCATGGGCCAACATAGACTACCTGGCAAGTCCCAGGCCAGTGAGAGGCCCTGCCTCAAAGAAAAAGGTAATTAGTTCCTGAGAAATGATATCCTAGATTGTCTTCTGTTTCCCCACCCAGTATGATACTTGAACAAATGACTGAACTTGCTGAGCCTCACCTTTCCCCATCCGTAAATTGGAGCTCATGTTTTATTGTGAGAGTTTTTAAGGGGATTCATGAGCTGTCATAACACAGTAGGAGGCATAGAATAAACATTTGAAGCCTGAGATGGGCAACGTTTTTGTTGAAACAACTGCCAGATATCACTTTGTTTTCTGTTGAGCCCAAACATTACAGAAATCATCAAACCAAAGCCACTGGAGTGAGACAGGACTGGGTTTGAGTGGCGGAAGCATGTCCATGTGTTAGGAACCACCAAGAATGTTTTCAGACATGTCTGCAGTCCTGTCAGTAGCCCTGTGAGATAAAGATAAGTGTTTTGGTTAGCTTTAATGTCAACTTGACACAACCTAGAATCTCCTGGGAGAAGCGTCTCATGGAGAGACTGTCTACATTGTGCTGGCCTGTGGGCATATCTGTGGGGGGTTGTCTTAATTAATTGACATGGGAAGACCTGGCCCATTATGGGTAGCACCATTCCCTAGGTAGGGGTCCTGACTGTATAGGAATGAAGGAATCAAGTTGAGTACAGACAAGTGAGAATGTGTTTATTTCTCACAGCTATTGACTATGGATGTGATGTGAAGTTCCCACCCTGACGTCCCCTGGTGGATTGTGAGCTGAAACAACCCCTTCCTCCCCCAAGTTCTGTTTGGTCAGGGTATTTTATTGCAGCAACAGAAATTAAAGTAGTTACTTTGTTGTTGTTGTGATAGAATACACTGACCAGAGAGCAGCTTAGGGGAGAAAGGGTTTATTTCAGCTCACAGTTGCAGAGCAGATACAGTCCCTCATGGCGGGGGCAGGCCATGAAACCTCATAGCCCACTCCAGTGCTGTGCTTCCTCCAGCAAGGCTCCTCCTCCTAAAGGTTCAACAACCTCTTGAGCAGAGCCACCAGCTGGAGACCGAGCATTCAAACACATGAATTTTTGGGAGACATTTCATATTCAAAACACAACAGTTGTACCTGTTTCACAGATGCAGAAGTTTCCAGTAGGTTGTTAGGTATATCCAAGCCAGAATTTAATCTGATTCAGTGTCCTTCCCGCCACTCATACCTTGGTTTCCAGACAGGATCAAGGTGATGGTAAGCATCACCCCTGTGGGTGGCAATCTGAGGTCTGTGTGCAACTCAAGATCAAAGTGCAGATTGTGGTGGGGATCCCAGGTGACTTCCAGGCTAATAGGTCCCTGCATAATTGGGCCTGGATCAAGTAACTTAGTCTGGGGCTCTGCTACATAAATATGCAAGCTTCCATTGACAGCCCAGCTCCATTACAACTTGTCTTCAGATTGATACACACAGGCCAAGTGCCTGAGGCCTCTCGTCATGCATAGTAAGGACACTTGCTAATCCCACTAAAGTTCCCAAGACTAAAGGTTGGGAGGGTCAGCATGGCCCATTCAAGCAGGTACATTGAGGGCATGCAGTCCAGACTAAGCCTCCTTTAAGACCTGCCCTCTCTGTGGGATCAATATGGACCATGTAAGGCATTGGAAGGCTGCTGCTTCTCCTCTCAGCTACAAGATGCACATCTGGGTGCCCCAGACCCTGCTAAGGGCACAGACTGCATGGAGGAGCAGGCTGTGGGGCTCTGGAGTTTAGAAATCTGGTTTGGCCAGTATAGGCTCCATTCAAAATCTGCTTCCTGAACTGGGATGCAGCTCAGTTGGTAGAGTGTTGCCTGACATGCATGAAACCCTGGATTTAATCTCTTGAGCTTCATAAACTGGGCGTGGTGGTGCATGCCTTGGAATCCCAGCACTTAGGAGGTAGAGACAAGAAGATCAGAAATTCAAGGTTGTTCTAGGTTACATGAGACCTTATCTTAATGAAACCTGCCAAACCTCAAAACCCCCAAAGCCCAGATATCCTGTCTGCTATGTGTGCACCATCCACCATGTACCTTGACTTTTTTCCTTTTAAGATATTCATTCATTCATTCATGTTTGTGTATGAGTCAGTGTGAGTGTATACACATATGTGTTCAGATGCATGTGTCTGTACATACTTGCAGAGGCCAGAAGATGGCACCAGGGTGTCCTCCTTTATCACTCTCTGCCCATTCTTTTAAGGCAGGGTCTCTCCCTGAACTTGGGACTTTCTCTTGGCTAGGCTGGAACCCAGCAAGCTCCGGAGATCCTCCTGCCTCCGACCTCTCAGAGCTGGGGTTACAGGCATTTGTGGTGAGCCTGGCTTTTTTATGTATGCACTGGGATCTGAGTTACAGTCCTCATGAGTATGGAACTAAGTGTTTACTCCTAGGCCCCAGCACCAGGTTTTGAGGAGAGGGGAAGAGAAGTGGGGTGTTAAGAATGCCGGCAGGAGGGGCTAGAAGATGGTTCAGAGGTTAAGAGCACTTGTGCTCCTGCAGAGGATCTGGGTTCAATTCCCAGCACCCACATGGTAGCTAACATCCCACATCTGTAACTCCAGTTCCAGGGGATCCAACACCTTCTTCTGACCTCCTTAGGCATTGTAGGACATGGGTGCACTTACACACATGCAGGCAATGCACTCGTACACATAAAATAAAATAAAAAATCATAAAATTTCCTTATTACAAAAAGAGAAGGTCTGGGGAGATGTAACGTGCTTTGTGCAAGCACGAAGATCTGAATTCAGATCCTCAGCAGTCACATAAAGGCACTGGGTGTCCATAACCCCACACTGGGGGTAGAAACAAAAGGATCCCTGGAGCTCATTGGCCAGTTTAGCCCAATTGGTGAGCTCCAGATTCAACGAGGGATCCCATCTCTAAAAGAAGGTGACCCGCACTAGAGAAAGACATTATATGATGACCTCCTGCCTCCACATGCATTGGCACACATGTGCACGCATACACATCATAGAATAGAATGCTTGACTATGTCAGTACTTGTTTTGCTTTGAGACAGGATTTTGTACATTTCAGTCTGGCTTCAAATTTGTTATGTAGCCAGGGATGCCCTTGAGGCCCTGCCTCCACTTCTGAGCGCTGGGGTTCCAGGTGTGCATCACTGCACAGTTAGCTGCGAGTGACTCCTGTTCTAACAGCTGTGGCTCCAGAGCACATGCTCAGCCTCAGGCACCAACACTCCACTTTTTCCGTTTGTTTCACAGACATAGTTATTTTTCTTCTTTTTGTCCCTCGTGCAGGGGTTAGAGTTTAGGGTCTTGGGCACTCTGGGCAAGCACACAACCACTGAACTATACCCCAAGTTGTTTCATAGAGTTGAAATATGAAGAACAGAGAGGTCAGTGGCTTGCCCAAAGGTACACATCTCTGCCAGATAGAGCTGGAATGGGACTTAGGTCCCATCCTCCTCCAGACAGCACACAACGCACCAGGAGAGCTGCTGTCTTCACCTTTGTCATGCTGGGTTCAAACAATGAGAACTGTGACAGTAAGGGACACTGGGGACATGTGTTATATATATCATTTAATTCTCTTAACTATTCAAAAACAAGGCAAGGATTATTTCTGTTTAGAGAAAAAAACTCAGAGGCTCAGAGAGGTTAAGAACCTGCCAAGTTCCCATAGATAGAAGCTGAGCCTGGCTTGGATGATTCGCCTACCACTTTCATGTCTGGGGTTGCAGATGGGTGGGCACTGATATCTGCCCCTCCCATCCTGGTGACACCAGCAGACTCCTCACTCAGTCTGCACCCAGCGTCTCCCATCACTGCAGAAGCCAGCACCATCACCCTCTGTGGAAACCTGCCAGGGGGACAAAGAAAGCATTCAGGGCTGTTATTTATTTATTTCTCAATAAAGAAACTTCATGAATAGACCGATATTTATTCACCTAATTCACTTTTGCAAATGCAGTGTCCTTCAAAGGAAGATTTGTTTGCAGAGCCAGGGCTGAGGCAGGAGGTTAAAAATAGCTCCTAGCAGTACCGTATTTCTCAGTAAATCACTGTTGATAATTTAATAATAAAATTAGTCTTACATCAGGTACCAGATAACGGCTCTTCTGACATGCAAATCAAATTCTGCTCCCCAGGCAAACTTGGGCAGTTCATGAGGCATCATTTTGTCCTGTTGGGTCTTCAGGGCACTAAAATTTAGTCTTTCTTGTAGGTCAATAGGCAGATCTCCAAACCACTATCACTCTAATATGCCCATTTGTAATATTTAAGTTCCACATGGGTCGGCTGGGCTCTGAGTTCAAAGCTGCACAATTGGCCTGGAGAGGAGATGCCCCCACCTGTCCAAGTGCCTTTCATTTCCTTTCAGTGAGTTTCATGACCACCTACAGTGTGCCATCTCCCATAGCAGGTTCTGGGGAGACAGGTAACCTAGTTAGTACTGTAAGTTGCTCATGCCTACTCTTGAGGAGAGACAGATATATATCATGGTGGATAAGTTTCACCATGGAAAGATGATGAGACAAGAGCACATAAGACCCAGAGGAGCACAACCAATAGTATCTCTAAGGAAAGAGCACATAATGAGGAGGAGGTTTGTCCCACAAGTGATAGTCAAATGGGTTTTGCAGGATTAATAGGAGTTCTCCAAGCAGTTGAGTAGGAATCAGGGGTGCAGGAGAGGGAAAGGAATTGATATATAGAAAGATGTGGGGGCATAAGAATGGATAATATGTAGAGATTATAACCTGTTCTTTTGTATATGTCTGCACAAGCATGTGCAGTTGTTAGGCACAGGTGTGTGTGGGTGGCGACCAGAGGTCAACCTTGGGTGCCTTCCTCAGTCATTCTCTACCTTTTTTGGCATGTGTGTATGTGTGTGGTGTACATGTGTGCATATATGTACACAGGTACACATTCCCATGTGCACATTCAGAGGACAGAAGAGGCCGTAGGGACGAATGCCTTTGTTGTTCCCTGGTAGGTTTCCATGGACAGTAATGTTGACCCCAAGGAGCCCTGAGACAATGGAAGATATTGGGTGTTCACTGATGCCATCTGGGGACTCAGAAGTCTGGGCCTGGAGGGGTAGGTGGCAGTGCCAGCCTAACTCTGTCCCCACATATAAGGTCTGTACTGAGCCTGGAGCTAGACTGGCAGGCAGCAAGCCTCAGTGATCCTCCTGTCCCCGCCCTCTACAGTGCCCATGCAACCATGTCTGGCTTTTTATGTGGATGCTTGGGGTTCAAACTCAGGTCTCTGTGTGTGTACAGAAGTGCTCTTACCATCTCCCCATCCCTCTACCTTGTTTTTTTGAGCTAGGGTCTCTCAGTTTTACCAAGCCGGCTGGCCACAAAGCCCCAGGGATCCACCGGTCTCTGCCTCTCTAGAGCTGAGATTACAGACACCAGGGCAGACTTTTACAGGGGTTCTAAGGATCGAACACGTGTCCTCACGCCTGCCTCCAGGCACTTAACAAACCTTCTACTCAGCCCTATAATTGTTTCTTTGTAGATAAAGACAAGCAAGATGGAAGATGGAAACGTTCACAGAGACCACAGCCTTGTGTGACCTCAGACAGCTGAGAGCTGTGTCTGAGGGCATGGGTAGCCGGTGAAGTGCTGGAAGGGGAAAGAGGGGCAGCCTCGGGCATCGGGACGGCTCAGTGAGTAAAGGTACTTGCTCTTGAGTTTGATCCCTGAGCCCCAATGATGGAAGGAGAAAACCAATTCCTGCAAGTTTCCCTCTGTCCTTCATGTGTGCACATGGTGTGAATGCCTACACATACATGTATACACAAACACAACATAAATTTAAAAGTTTATTTATTTTTAATTTTCTGTGTATGAATGTTTTGCCTGCCTATGTGTAAGTGCACCCATGTCATTCAATGTTGGTGGAGGTCAGAAGAGGGTGTTGGATCCACTGGAACTGGAGCTACAGATAGTTGTTAGCTGCCATGTGGGTAGGGAACTGAACCTGGGTCCTTTGCAAGAGCAGATAGTGCTTTTAACCATTGAGCCATTGCTCCAGCCTCACAAAATAATTTTTTAAGGTAATGAAAAAACATTTTAAAGAGCTGGAGCCTCGTGTCCAGGGTGAAAGGCCGTTCAGGGGTGGTGCAGGAGGTGGAAGGGCAGAGTGGCTCCCTAGGCCCCTGAGAAACAGGCAGAAACGGTCAGACACCACTGTGACTGACACAGGACAGAGACACTGAAGAGCAACTGGAAACCAAGGGCTTTTGCAGGAGAACAGAAGAGGACGTGTCACTGTGGGAAGAGCTGGACATGGCCCCCGACCAGGCCCTCTGCTTGAGTTCTCAGGCCCACCTCACAGGCATTCCCTATTGTATGATGCACACAGTTTACAGGTCTTTCCCACAGGAGCATGGTAGGTGGATCCAGGCTGACAGTCCCTGAGACTGGCAGGGAAGGCAGTATAATGCTCATCAAATAGATGAGGAAACTGAGGTAGGCTAGGGATGTGGCTCAGTTGATAGAGTATTTGCCTCATATGGACAAAGCCCTGGGTTCAACCCTCAGTACTGCATGAACAGTGCATGGTGGAGCATAGCTGTAATCTCAGCACTTGAGAGTTAGAGGCAAGGGGAACAGAAGTTCAAATCCATCCTCAGCTACATGGCAAGTTCAAGCCAGCATGGGATACACGAGACCCTGCTGAAAGCAAGGCAGCGCACTGAAGTCAGAGAGGTGAAATGACCTAACCAAGGTCACTTGGCTAGAAAGGGACAGAAACTGGAACTCTGGATCAAGTGTCCTAGCTTTTTGGGAACCTAGATCTCACTTCAGTGAGTTAATATTTTTGTCAGCTTTCAGACACTGTGATGAAATACCTGAGCTAAACAGCTTAAAGGAAGAAAAGATTTCTTTCGGTTCCTGGTTTCTGAGGTTTCAGTCTTTGGATGACCCTGTTAGTTTTGTGTCTCTAGCCAGGCAGCTTGTAGCATGGCGGTGGGAAACTTGTAGCAGAGAAGACTATTTTGCTTCTGGAGGCCAGGAAACAGAGGGGGTGGGGCAGATCTCTAATATCTTCTTTAAGAGCATGTCCCTAATGACCATGTTTCCTCCTGCAAAGCCCCATGTCATCAAGGTTCTGTGACCTCCTAAACCACCAAGCTTAGGACAAATGGCCTTGGAGGACATTTAAGATCCACAGCATAGAGTTTGGGCATTTGCAGAGATGCCTGGCTTATATCTAAGATTGAGGCTGTCTTGCTTTGGATCACATAGCCCAGTCTTCTTTTTAAAAAATGATTAAAGATTTATTTTATGTATTATGTGTACATGTGTGTCTGTGTGTATGTGCATGAGTATGCAAGTACCTTCAGAGACCAGAAAAGGGCATCGGACTGCCTGGGGTTACAGGCAGTTGTGAGCCCCTGACATGGGTATTAGGAACTGAACTCATCCTCTGCAGGAGCAGCGAGCCACTCTTTACTGCTGAGCCATTCCTGTAGCCCCAGCCCAGGGCTTCCTAAGCTTCCTAAGCTTCTTCCACTTACCAGCCCTTTTTGCCCATGAAAATTTTATACCATTCCAGATATATAGGTATATAAAATATGTATACAAACCAAACATTTACCAATACTGTCATAAAGAGATTTATCTTAAAACAATTCTTCAGTATACATACAATTTTTACCATTTATTAAAGGTGAAAGCAAATTTGCATACTAATAAGATGGATATGCTTGCTTATTTTTACATAAAGAATTAAATCTTGGCTGAATATTTGATACTGCAGGACACAGGGCACCTTCAACATTTTGGGGGTTGATCGATATTCTGATTTTATAATCAGCACTGCTGAGATGTCGTTTTGCATGCATACCTAGTAGAAAATGGCAGAAGTATGCTCAGGGCCATTTCCAGAATTGTTGGAAATTCTGTCCTAATCCAGAGCCAAAACTCACTGAACAAATGTTTTTTTATGAAACTCAAGTCAGCAATTCAAATAGTAATTAAAAAAATACATTTTCATTTATTTGTGTGCATGTGTACATATGTGGGTAGGTGGAGGGTTGCATGCATGCCATGGACAGGTGTGTGGAGGTCAGAGAACAACTTTTGAAAGTTAGTTCTCCCCCTCTGCCATGTGGGTTCAGAGGGTTGAACTTGGGTCTTTGGGTTTGGTGGCTGGCACCTTTGCCAGCCCTCAAAGACCATTTTAACATCAGACATTCGAACAGAATACAAACCAAAGATGCCTGCCTTCCTCCCCCTTAATTTTCCCCTAAGCAGTTCTGTATTTTCTTTAAAAGTACTTTTATTAGAGAAGTAAAGGAATGATGGGAGGAAATATAAAAACTCTTTGTTTTTCATATTTCAGCCATCGTGTTTATAAGCGCATAACACATATAGATAGTAAAAGCGCTGTGTCTCACAACACCCTCAGCTCTGAATGTGAGGTGCGGGTTTCAGGCAGTGCTTGCTGGCATTGCTTGGTGTGACCGCAGGCACAATGAACATGAGGGTGTGCTCAGAACCTAGGCTGCAGTGAAATCACACAATACAACAGGTGAGCCAGTTCAGAAACACCTCAGATTCATTAACTGTTTGGTTTGAGAATATATTTTGGTTGTTGAACATTCAAGAAACCTGTTGCTATGTCAGTTTTTTGTGACCCTCCATATGTGGTTGTGACCTACAGTTTAAGAAGCTGCTCATGAATGCAGAGGAGACTGGATCTTAGCTACTGCAGGTCGTTTTCCGCCTGGTGGAGGAGAGTGGTGCCAGGTGAGCTGACCCTGGGTCCTGAGGTGGAGGAGAGTGGTGCCAGGTGAGCGGACCCTGGGTCCTGAGGTGGAGGAGAGTGGTGCCAGGTGAGCGGACCCTGGGTCCTGAGGTGGAGGAGAGTGGTGCCAGGTGAGCGGACCCTGGGTCCTGAGCTGAGGTAGATGAATGCTGCCCGCTTTGTGCTGGAGCCCAAGGTTCCTGAATCTTCATGCACTGGCCTGGCGGACTCCCACCGGTATACTTAGGAGCTGAACTTACAGATCAGTGGCAGCCTGGGGTGCAGAGCTTTCCCAGTGACAGCTTAACTTGATGTTTCAGACTCAGGTGCATGTGATATATTTTATTTTGTGATTCTGGGGATGGAACCTGGAGCCATATCTATGCTGACTGAATGCTCAGCCACTGAGTTGTACCCCAGTTCTTAGATACCAGGTAGGAGGATAAGGCTTTGTAGGAGATTCTAGAACCACCAAGACTGACATATGAGGGATGGAGAGATGGCTCAGTGCTTAAGTCGTCTTACAGAGAACCTGAGTTCAGTTCCTCAGCACCCACATCAGGGAGATCACAACCACTTCTAAGTATGGCTCCAGGGGATCTGATGGCCTCCAAGGGCATCTGCATGCACATGCATGAAACTGTACACAGTACTGAGATTCCAGGTGTATACCGCCACACCTGGTATGTGTGTCACTAAGGCAAGCGTGTTATCAACTGAGCTACATGCCCAGCTCCCATTCTTCTGGGTGACTTCATCGCTCACTAGTACCTCCAGGTCCATGTGGGGACAGGAGTTGCTAGAGCCTTCCCCTGTCCTCCCAGAGTGCCTGGGCTCTTAACCTCCCTGTCCCTGAGAGCCACAGAGCTGTGATGAAGGAGTCATCTTCCAGCAGACAAATTTGTAGTCTGTTGACTCCATTTAAGATGGTAAAGTGACAGAGACTTTTTCTTTTGTGATAAAAAGGCTTTTAAGAAAAATACAGAGATGCTTAGGGGAAAGTTAAGAAGAGAAAGGAAGGCTAGGAATCGTTCACCCTCTAACAGTGCTTCAGTGACACACTCTTTCAGGCATTGGGAAGACACAGACAGCGTTGGGGGGGGCAGTTTCTGCCATTCACTGTCCCTCTCACCTGCATTAGAGACTTCTGTTCCCAGACTCCTGCCCAGCTCAGCTCATCTCTTCATCTCCCATCTAGTGCCAACACATTCAGAGTACATGCCTGGGCTGGTGAGATGGCTCAGCAGGTAAGAGAACACTTACTATTGGAAGCACGAGGACCTGAGTTCAAATCCAGAATCCACATAAAAATTGGGCATGGCCACACTTGTCTGTAATCTCAGTGTTGGAGGTTGGAGACAGGTGAATCTCAGAGCTCACTGGTCAGTCAGCCTAGCCAGAAGAGAGTTTCAGGCTGATGAGAGAGCTTGTCTCAAGGAAATAAGGAAGAGAGTGACAGAGGTAGAGAGTACAGGGGATGTACTTCTCTGACTCCACACAGGCACAGGAACTCTTAAAGATGTAGTGTGTGTGTATGTGTGTGTGTGTGTGTGTGTGTGTCACACGAGTGCAAGTTTCTACAGAGGCCAGAAGAGGGCATTCGATCCCCTGGAGCTGGTGTTATAGGCAGTTGTGGACCACCTGGTTGATACAGGTGCTGGGAGCTGAACTTGAGTCCTCTGGAAGAGCAGCAAATAATCTTAACTATTGAGCCATCTCTCTAGCCCAACCACTAGCACTCTGAGGGGCCAGCTCTGAGTCTTTTCTATTGGTCAGGTTCTAAGTATGCTGATCATACTCCCCTACTTCTCCCAGACTCTTATAATCCAATTCAGCCACATGTGTGGGTGGCAGCAAGATATCCCTGGAAATGTCACAGACCCCCACCTGCTATGGCAGACCCACATCCTGCATTTGCTCTGAGGTTCCATAATGCAGGCTCTGTGCCTGTACACTCACTGCGGAGCGCAAGCCTGGTGCTTGACTCCAAGTTCATGTGCAAAACATGACTCACTGTAGTTGTTGAATAATATCCTCAAATGTCCATATCTGAATTCCTGGAAATTCAGTACCCATCAGTGTTATTTTCTATGGAGAAAGGGACTTTAAAATTCTGACTAAGTTAAAGACTTGGAGACAAGAAGAGAAACCTGGATTAGTCAGTGGATCTAAGTCATTGCAAGTGTCCCTATAAAAAGAACAGAAGGAAAATCCCACTGTAGGTTGAGCCTTGATGTCCAATGCCTTCCGTTCTATAGACCCATCACATACAGCTCTTCTTCCATAGTCCCATAGCAATTTCCCTCTACCAGGTCACCTGTTAAGAATACTGACTGTTCTTGCAGAAGACCCAGATTCTAATCCCAGGACTCACACGGGGCTGTCAACCATCCGTAGCTCCAGTTCCAGGGGCTCTGACACCCTCTTCTGTCGTCCACGACATAGGTGCACTTACACATATGCAGGTACCACATCATATGCAGAAAATTGTTTCTCATTAAAAAATCTGCTGTGGCTCCTGCTTTCATTTTCTTCTGCTTTCCTCCCTTCTGCGCCACAGAGATTATCTGACGCTGTGCCCTTCCTCCACACGTGATGCTGCCATCGTTGCCCCCAGGGCTCCTCTCACTGGTCTCATAAAGGCATATCTACAAGCCCATGTTCCAGTTTGATTTCTGTTGCTGTGGTAGAACACTCTGACCAAAATCAGCTTGGGAGAGGAAAGGGTTTATTTGGCTTATAATTACTTTCAGGTATAATCAATCATCGAAGGGCGTTAGGGCAGAAACTCAAGGCAGGAACCTGAAGCAGAAACCATGGAGGAATGGAGGAATCACTGTGGAGGGAGTTTAATCTAGGACTACAGACAAGCTGCTTTGAGCCCGGTCTGCTTAGTGGTGAGTCAGGCAGTGTCCCTGGCAGGTCGCTAGGCAGTTTAGATACTGTCACTCTTCCCTTGGGTCTGGGGAGAAGCAATAGCCAGTCGTGGATGAATGGCCTCCAGCTGTGGTTCCTGCTCTCGGGGATGCCCGTAGTTTATATCACACAAAGGGGCAACAAGGGCCCACCCAACTCCATCACTGAGATCCTGGGATGCTGCCTCAGCTCCCTCACTGAACACAGCTTGGAGCATATCTGTCAGTCTCCCCACTGCCTCCGCAGGGCTTGGATAGCACCTGACATATAGTAGTAACTCATGAACGAATGAAATAAGGAAACAAATGAATGCACAAGTGAACACACACCGAACTGGAGCTCTCATAGTGTAGACAGGAAGTTGGAGGGGTAAATGGAGTTGCTGGTTTTTCTTGGTGCCTCTGAGCAGAGCAACATGGTCAATTTAAGACTAGGGCATAGAAAGGAAGAGGAGCATGAATCATCTTCCACCTAAGGCAGGGAGACTATATGTGTGCACATGCGTGTATGTGTGAACACATATGCCTATGCGTGTATATGCAGGTTTATGTGCATCCGTGTGTGCATATGTGTGGAGGCAGAGGTAATACTCGGTGTCTTCTTCAGTCACGCCCAATATTACAATTATTATTATTAGGGTTTTTTTTTTTGAGATAGGGTCTCCCTATAGCACCAGCTGGCCTAGAACTCACTGTGTATACCAGGTTGGCCTTGATCTCACAGGGATCCTTGTGCCTCTGCCTCCCCAGTACTGGGGTTAAGGCATTTAACTTTATCTTCTGAGACGGACTCTCTCCTGCTCGTAGGTTTGGTTAGGCTGGACGGAGCCCCGAGGAGCCTCTTGTCTCTGCCTCCCCAGTACTGGGGTTAAGGCATTTAACTTTATCTTCTGAGACGGACTCTCTCCTGCTCGTAGGTTTGGTTAGGCTGGATGGAGCCCCGAGGAGCCTCTTGTCTCTGCCTCCACAGCACTGCTACCACGCTTGCTTTTTGTAAAAAAAAAAAAAAAATTATTATTTTATTTTATGTGTATGAGTGTATTGCTTACGTGTGTGTAAGTGCACCCATGTCACCAGAGGGTGTTGGATCCCCTGGAACTGGAGTTAGGGATGGTTGTTAGCCACCATATATGGGTGCTGAGAATAGAACCTGGGTCCTCTGCAAGAGCAGTCAGTGATCTTAATCACTGAGCAATCTCTCCAGTCCCCCATTTCCTGGCTTTTTTACATGGGTTCTAAAGGATTAAATTCAGGTCCTTATGCTTGTGCAGCAAGCACTTAACTGATTGAGCCATCTCCCCAGTCCCAGGGAGGGAGATCTTAATTATTTCACTTTGAGCAGTTTTATTTTTCAATTAAAGTCATTCAGTGCATTCAGAAGTGAATGTCCTGACCAGGAGTTAACAGCACAAATAGAACATCTTTGTGGTGACAAATCCAAGTGACTGGGGAGGGTACAGGAAATGGAATTCAAATACAGATTAAGAACCTGGGGCCCTACCCTCCCAACCACTGTAGGATGAGCGGGTACTTAAGTTCCAGGAGACAGACAGGAGCTGGAAGTGTCTATGAGTGAGGAGGATTCCAAGGCACACCTTCACTTTGCTTTTCCATGTAGGAACATCTGTGTCCTTCCAGCTCAGACTTCAAGCATCGGCTCTAGCCATCCACAAGGGCAGGAATCATGGAGCTCGTGCAAAGCCTACACATGCAACAGGTGCTTAGCTAGTGCATGTTGAGCTGGCATGCAGTTGGAAAGGGGCAGCAGGCTCAGGTGGGAGAGAGATGAGATCTGGGGCCTGGGCCCATGGCCCTTGGTCAGGGTGAGTCCTGAGACAGGACACAAGCTCTATGAAGGGCTCTGACTTTTCTCACTCTCGTCTTCCCAGGAATCAAGCTGGGAAGCAGGGTGATGAAAGAAGGGGTCCAGGTGACAGTTTGGTACTCTGTCGGGGGCCTTCTTTAGGCCACAGAGCAGTCACTACTGGGAAGATCCCTATTAAGCCCCATAAGGAGCAGAACTGGCATTAGGAGAGCCCAGGAGGCCATCAGCTGCCTCTGGAGGAAGATGTTGAATCTCTGGGGATCCGAGGTAACAAAGAAGCCTACTGATGTGTCATCCTATTGTGTGGCTTCCTGGAGAGATGTGAACCAACAGCTACTCACCCCAGATAGGGGACTCAAAGAAATGATTCCTCCCAAGTCCAGCTTGGAGAACCAGTGAGTTTACAAAGGTGAGGAGTTGTTTTCAGACACGGGTGATAACTCATGGAAGCTGCCTCTCTGGAACTCCCTGTGCCACTTGCAAGCAGCTCAGCAGAGTCTCCTCTTCTAGAAAGAATCTCTTTTTTCAGCAGTTGTTACTGCTGTATAACCTCTTGGAGGGTTTTGCTAATCTTGTAACTTTTGAATTCATCTATTTTTATTTTTATTTTATGGTATGAGTGTTTTGCCCACATATAGCTAAGTGTACCTGTGCATGCAATGCCCATGGAGGCCAGAAGAGGGCATCAGGTTCCCTGGAAGAGGAGTTACCATTTTTTAGTTTCACATGGGTGCTGGGAACTGAACCTGGGTCCTCTGCTCTTAACTGCAAAGCCATCTCTCCAGTCCTTATTCTGAGTTCTTGAGTCTGGTATCTTGTATGAGCTTCCTGAGACTTATAAGTTGCAGGAGCTTTCTGAGCCCTGTGAGTTGCAGGAGATTCTCTTTTATTTCCAGGAGGGAATGATTCAGTTCAGAGGAAATGACTACACAATACTTCACCCCTGTTACTGGAGATGGAACTTTGGGCCTTACACATGTTAGGTAGGTGCCCTCCACTGAGCTACAACCTTCTTTTTACTTTTTGTGATAGAGTCTTACTAAGTTGACAGTGCTGGTTTCAACTCACTCTTCAGACCAGACTGACCTTGAACGTGTGATCCTCTTAGCTCAGCCTTCCAAGTATCTGGGGTTATAGGCCTGTGCCACTAGGCCAGGTTCTCTGAGTTCTTTCTTCAGTACGGTAGACTGAATTGTGTTCTCCTCAAAAGTCTGCAGTTGGGCTGGGAATGTCGCTCAGTTGGTAGAGTGCTTGTGTAGCATGTATGAAGTCTTGGAGTCGATCCCCAGCACCACGTAAACCCAGCATGGTGGTGCACACCTATAAGCCCAGCACTTGGAAGGTGGAAAAGAGGTCCAGAAGTTCAAGGTCATCCTTCTGTGCATAGCTACATAGTGAGTACAGGGACAAGCTGAACTGTATGAGTTCTCAGTCCCTCAGCGTGGCTGTATTTGGAGATAGGACTTATAGAGAGGTGATTAAAGTTAAATGAATTCTGTTTTAGATTTTTTTCTTTTGCTATGACAAACATCATGACTAAAAGCAACTAACAGGAGGAAAGTGTTTATTTGGCCTATACTTCCAGGTCACAGTTCATCACCAAGGGAAGTCAGGGTGGGAACTCAAGCAGGAACTTGAAGCAGAAACCAAGAAGAAGAATGCCGATTGCCAGGCTCTCTCTGAGAATCATGCTTAGGTAGCTTTCTTACACAGCCCAGAACCACCTGTCTAGGAAATGATAATACCCACAGAACATTTGGACCTACATCAATTAATGAGCAAGACAATCCCCCAGAGACGTGCTCACAAGGCAGTCCCCATTGAGACTCCCGTTTTGGGTGGCTCTAGGCTGTGGTAAGATGACAGCTAAAGCAAGAGTGCGCTCGCTCCCTCCCTCCCTCCCTCCCTTCCTCTTTCCCTCTTCCTTTCTCCTTCCTCCCTTGCTATATAAAGACAGAGCAAAAAAATAGTTACTTGCAAATGGAAAACCCTCACCAGGCAGAAAGTGTCAGTACCTTGATTTAGACTTTCAGGCCCCAGAGTATGAGAAGCACCTGTGTGTTGTTGAAGCTCCTAGGGTTGACACCCTGCAGCCAGAGCCGACTAACACAACCAGTGGCAGGTTTTCTAGGGTCTTGAGCTTCCCCATGCTGAGCACACCCCTCTTACAGCACTGAGCAGGCTGAGCAATGGTGATGAGGAAGTGGCAAGAACGGGACCAGGGTCAGGACCTGCAGTTTCTAAGGTCAGTGCTTTCGGTGCTGTTGCTGCTGCTGCTGCTGCTGGGAATTCACATGGAACATAGCAGAAAAAACCCGCATGGAACTGGCTATTTTTCACTGAGTTGTTTGTGTGGAGCATGTGTGTATGTGCATGTTTGTATGTGTGGGGGCACAGGTGTGTGCATGCACATGTATGTGCATGTATATAGGCTCAAGGTTGACATCGAGTATCTTCCTCTTCTGCTTTCAATCTACATGTCATTTATTGGGCCAGGATCTCTCAGTTGAATCCAGAGTTGCTGATCAGCCAGTCTAACCAGCTGGTCTTAGATATCCCTTGTGCTCTAGTTTGCTTCTCTGCTCTTGTGATCAAACACCAGTCAAAAGCAACTTGGGGAGGAAAGGTATTTGCTTTATCTTCCACATCACAACCCATTGTTGAGGGAGTAGTCAGGGCAGAAGCTCAAGCAGGAACCTGAAGCAGAAATCATGGAGGATGCCGCTTCCTAGCTTACTCTCCGACTTACTCAGCTACCTTTCTTTTTAAAAATATATTTTTATTTATTATTTTTATTTTATGTGTACGAGTGTATTGCTTGCATGTAAGTGCACCCATGTTGTGCAGTGCCCGTGGAGGTCAGAAGAGGGCATCAGGTCTCCTGAAACTGGAGTTGGGGATGGTTGTTAGCCACCATATGGGTGCTGGAAATAGAATCTAGGTAGGTCCTTTGCGAGAGCAGTCAGTGCTCTTAACTGCTGAGCCATCTCTCCAGTTCCAGATTGTAATGTTTTATATTATGTACAAATGTGTGTGTCTGAGTACTGGTTTGTGCATATGAGTGCAGTTTGCCAAGGTCAGAAGAGGGCATCAGGTCCTCTGGAATGGGGGTTACAGGCAGTTGTGATCAACCAGATATAGATTCTGGGAACTGAACATAGGTCCTCTATCAGATCAGTACATGCTCTTAATGACAGAACTATCTCTCCAGGTGAGTGTTCTATCAAGTGGGCCATCTCCTCAGCTTTCCATAAGGAGGTAACCATGGGTAGAGAACAGAACAGGTTCAGAAAGGGCTCATAGGTTCTTGGGATAATTCTTGCTTCCAGTCATCAGTCACTCCAATACCTACCACTCTTCCTCACTCTCTAGGACCATGGACCAATATGTATGACATCCCTGCCACTTTCTGTGGTGCAGCTTAACTATTCCACACTACCACCTAGCTTGCACTCTGAGGTTGGCATGGTCCGAGGCATGGAGGCTCACAGCACTCGCTGGATCCTGGAGAGAAGGAACCTATATCCAGAGAGCTGGGTCTCAGGGTGCAATATATTTTCATGTCTGTTTTTTTGTCCTGGCATCTGAGGTGGTCGGGGTCCTCCATCTCACAAGCTTAGGAAACACCCATTCAATTGGGCCCCATTTTCCCAGACTGTTTGTTTTCCAGATGACAGGGCAGCCAGGTAGCGCCTTTCTCAGTTGGAGAGCGGGGTTCCATCTTTGTCCCAGAGGTGGGCATCTCACTAAGGGACAGGTTATCAGAGACTAAAGTGAGTGGAAATCAGCCTGAATGGTCCCAGGGCTCATGCCAGTATATAAATAGCAAGAGATGAAGTTTTCTTTTTCCCAAAGATATTATCTGTAAAAGTTTACATTAATTCAACATGTCATCGTTCCCGTGAGCCATCTCTGAGATCAGAAGCCTCAGCCAGGCTCCCGCTCAACACTACGAGAACGATTACGCAGCATGTCAAGAGCTGAAATGATGGCATCGGGCGACCTAGGACTCGGGCTTCAGGCTGATGAGGCAAGATCTGAGCCCTGGGGCAGGAAGCTGGCACTGCTTCCCAGTTGCTTAGTAGTAAGTGCAGTAGGAGGGCCTGGCTCTGGTGTCTGGTCTAGAATGCATTTGCTGTGTGATTTGCACTAGACAACGGCCCTCTCTGAGTTGTCTTCTTACCTAACAGAGAAATGCATGTCCCTTACCTATCTTCAAAGACCTGCATCTGTGTATATGCAGTGTGTGCATGCTCATGTGGAGGCTAGAGGTTAACAGCAGTGGTTGCTCTTTATGTGTTCTTTATGTTGCTTCTAATTTTCTGAGACAAGGTCTCTCACTGGCCTGGAGCTCTCTGATTTTACTAGGCAGGCTGGCCAGCGAGCCCCAGGGATCCTCCTGTCTCTTCTGGCTTTGTCTAGGGATCATACAGGTTTCATGACTATGGGGCCAGCACTTTACCAACTGAACCATCTCCTCAACTAAACTTTGGTTTTAGACAATCATTTTTTTCTCTGTATTAAAATTATTTATCTAAGGATCAGCAAGATGACTCTTTGAATACAGGTACTTGCCACTAATCCTGGTGACCTGAGTTTGATCTCTGAGGACCTACATGGTGGAGGGAGAGACTCAACTCCTGCAAGTTGTTCTCTGACTTCCACATTCTTGCTGTCACATGTGTGCATGCACACACATACACACGCACACACAGATAAATATTTTTTAACTTAAAATGTATTTGCATAACATGAGAATTTGATATATAAGTTTTCTAAAAACACAAGTGTGGTCATTTTCTAAAATCCAGTTTAGTATTTTACTCGAAATATTTTTCATTGTATACATAGCACTTTTTAAAAGTTCATTATATTATTAGATGTCCATATGATAAAATTGACCTTTTTTTGGGTGTTCAGTTCTATGCCCTTTAACACACATGTAGGTTTGTGTCACCGTCATTAGCCTCTAACTTGGGACACTGTGGGATGAATTTCCTGAGCCTGGCTAACCCAGTGTCTGCAGATTTCAAATTCCTTATTTGGAAAATCAGCATTACCCATAATGCCCTTCTGAAGGACTTCTCTGAGTCAGCCAGGTGAAAGGGGTAGGACCCTGGCTTGGGCTTGTGTGTTGCTTATGCCAAACACAAATCAAAGGACATGATATTTGTTAGAACTTGTCTGAATTGCTGGATTTGCTTCTGGAAGGAAGTCCTGGGGTGTTGAGGATTCCACACACGCTGGCAAAAGCTACGCATGATACCAAGCATACCAGAAGTGCTCTGTATCTAGCACTAGTATACCAGAGGCACTCAATATATGGTGATTATTTTTTGAATTGAAAGCTGAGAGTCTTGTGTGGGCAGATGGATGGGGAATAGTTGTAGAATCCCATATAGCTGGGGGTCACCCTGGAACCAGAGCTCTAGGATGCTGTGGGCTTAAACAGCAGATGCCTGGCCAGTGTTTGCTAGAGAGCCCCGCACTTGGTTAGGAGACCAAGGCTGAGGACAACTGGAGTGAAGGGACCTGGATCTAGGGATCTTGGTGTCTTTCCTTGCTCACATGTAGGCCTCTCTCCAGAAGCATCTCAGAGGCTCAGAGATGGGAATAACAAGTAACTTTCTGGCTAGCTCTTCACTTCCTCCCTCTGGCTGAGCCTCCAAGCTCCGGTTTTGGGGCACCAGAGCTGAAGGAGACGCCTCTCCAAGACTGGATCATCCCTCCCTAGTCCCACGCCTGTCCGATTTGACTAAGGTCCTAAGCTTTAAGTTTGTTTAATAACCTCCTGACATTAAATAAACAACCTTGCAAAAAGGAGTAATTTGTGAGACAGAAAGAAAACAAATACCGGGCAAGGACACGGGGCGCAGCAGCAGCGGCAGCCGGGCTAATTACATTCCGGGGGCCACCTAAGTCCGACACCAGCCCAAAGCATATAGATCTTGGCTCCTTTCCACTCTGGGAAGACTTCAAAAACACAGGCGAGGGAAACTTTGCATTAGGCTGATGGTGACGGTGCGTCATTAGAATTCCAGGGGCATATCTAATGCCATCTAGTTGCTAACACGATGCATCATTTTGTGCTAAATAATTGATCACGGTGCAGAGATTGTGTTTGTGAAGTTTAAAAAAGTGATTAGAACGGGAAGGATCTGGAAGGCAAGTTGCATCTGTAGCCCAGATTCTCTTTCAAGCACACCTTCTCTGGGGGCCACAGGGATTGGGATTTGTGTCACACCAGAGCTGGGGGTGGGGCCCGGAGTGCTGAGGCAGCAGGATGGGGTGGTGGTTTAGAGGAGGGGCCTCATGGAAGGGTTGGTAGTAGAGGCCTTGTAATGTCCTAAAGGGCTATACCAGTCTGCAGCCTCTTTGGGAATATTGTAGGAAGGCCAGTGACCTATCCAGGAGGAAAAGAAAATACTATACCCATCTGTTGTTCCTAATTCTAAGTATCCCATAATGCCATGATGACAGGGTCTAGTTCGAAAGGTGCTTGTCCCAAGGCCCCACCCTCCCCGTGCCCAGTCTCCTTTCTGTTTCTGTTCTGTTGTTCTCTATAGTCTCTTTTTCCTTCTCCTCTTCTTGTAAGGATATCCTCTCAGATGTAGGGTGTGTGAACAGAAACACATCCTGATCCTCTGGGCTATATAAAACCTGTTGAGTAGATTGGGAGAGATGTTAGATGTGAGATGAGGGAGGACTGGGCAGGTAGAGGTGGTGAGACTCCAGCCTCTACCTGGAGTAAAAGTAAAAAGATCTGATACTCAATGATAAGGCATGATGTTTGTGGGATGATGTGGTCCCCAACAAGAAGTTAAAGCTCACATACTGTGTGCCTTCTGGGTACTCTTGAGGAAGCCTCTGAACCTGTTTTCTTACCTGAAAAGTGAACATTCATGTGATCACTTCTAAGGGTCCCTCTGACCCTGACCTTGGGCTTCTGTGAGGGCTGGTATAAATTATCAACTCTATACCTCTGGACCTCCATCTGTGAGGGACTGTCTAGATTAAGGTTAGCCTCGGAGAATGTCTGTGGAGATTTTCTTGATTATGTTCACTGAGGTGAGAAGACCTTCTCACTCTTGGTGGCACCATTCCCTAGGCAGGGGATCCTGACCTATATAAGAGCAGATAAAGTACATGCATTTGTTGGTAAGACCGTGGCTGTAATGTGACCAGGTGCTTCAAGCTCCTGATACCTTGATTTCCCCTCCATATGAGTTATAAGCTGGAAGTGCGAGCTAAAGGAAACCCCTTTCTCCCTTCAGCTGCCTTTGTCAGAGTATTTTATTACAGCAACAGAAATGAAACTAAGACAGTTTCCAAATCAGATGTTCTTATCCCTTGCTGCCACACAGTCCCATGAATTCCTTTGAAAGATATTGATGCTAGGGCCCAACCCTTGGACGACTGATTGTACTAATCCCAGGCAAGGTATACATAGCTGTCTTCTTAGGGTCTATCCCAGTCACTCTTTTGTATGAGTGTGTGTGCATGTGTATACATATGTGAGTGAGCATATGTGTGGGTATATACATTGTGTGCATACATGTGAAAATCAGAGGACAACCTGGGCATCATTCCTCAAGATTCCATCTTGTTTTTTGAAACAGGGTCTCTTACTGCTCTGGAGCTCCACAAGTAGGCTAGGCTGGCTGGCTGGCCATTGAGCCCCAGCAATCCACCTGTGTCTGTCTTTTTAGCACTGGAATTATAAGCATGAGCCACTCTTCTCAGTGTTTTTACATGGGTTCTGGGACTCGAACTCCTTGTGTAAGCATTTTATCAACTGAGCTATCTCTCTGACCCCTACCGCAGCCATTCTGATGTGTGTCCACGGACAGTATGCCCTGTTGCTGGGGAAGAGAGTGGTCTGAGAAAGCCAGAAGGGCTCTGGGCCAGCTTGCTCTCAGTTGTTGTAGGTCAACAACTTTGGAGCAAGAAGAGAAGAAAGTGTGAGCATAGAAATAGATTTCTTGCTGCTCCTGAGCACTGGACAAATGAAAAACACTGACCTTCTGTGGATTCTGCAGCTGGACAGCTTGTCTGGCAAAGTCCTGGGAGCACCGAGTATACTTGGGACAGGTGCTGGATCTGCAGGAAGTAATCAATCAAGATTCCTTCTGAAGGAGAAGTTTCCTGCATGCAGTGGTTGAAGGAAGCCCTAGAAAGGAAACTTTTCCCATCCCACAGGGCTGAGTCTTCTCAGTCAGGTCTCCCAGGTCTGGTGGTGCACATCATACACAGGAGGCTGTCAGGGTCCCCTCCCAGCCAGATGCCTGCCCTGGCCTGTACACTCTTCTCCTGGTAACTCATTATTCCCCCCACTACCCAAGACTGCTTTCTCAAGAGTCCCAAATGCCTTAGTCCTCAGCATGTTGCGGACCTTGAGGTTATAGTTTATACTTCAAGAACTCAAGTTCAGCCACTTTTCAATTAAAACAGCCAAATTAATAATAACAAACAGAAAAAGGAGATTTATTCAATGTGGCCACATTGGGAAGAGGGACACAGAGATCCAGCGACCCACTCCAGTCCAACTTTAGGGTTCTGAAGTGAGATTAAAATTTCAATAGAGAGCCAAGAATATGCACATTTAAGTAGTCCAGATCAAGGTGTTCCTCTACTGACCCATCATGTATTGGCTTCAGTCTCATCACATAAGGTGGTCAAACAAGTTGTGAATCTTTTTCCAGGAGACAAATTCCCCCTCTGGCTAACATCGTTTCCTTCTCCCAGCATGAGATTCCACAGAAAAATCCAATTTCTTGGGATCATTGTTTCAATATTCTGATAGTCAGATTGAGGGATGCAAGTGTCTCTTTAGAATATCCTCATTTCTGCCAGGTTGGTTCCAAGCACACATGTCCAGGGTGGGTGAGTGACCTCCCCAGTAGCTGGAGAGCTCCCTGGGGCCCCAGACTGGTATACTTTCTAGTATAATAAAATGTGACATGCTTGTTCGTGAACTTGCTAGTCTCCCAAGACTCTCTGTGTCCCCTGTCGCACATCTGGCTAGGCACTCTATTCTACTGTGCTTTCTATTGCTGTGATAAACACCATGACTAAAAGTAACTTGGGGAGGAGAGAGTTTATGTCACCTTACAGCTTACAGACCATCATTGAACAAGGCCGATGCAGGAAGGAGCTTGAAGCAGAGACCACAGAAAAACACAGCTTATTGGCATGCTCTCCCTGCCTTGCTCAGTTAGCTTCTTTATATAACTCTGGCCCACCTGCCTAGGCACAGGTACCACCCACAGAAAGCTGGGCCCTTCTACAACAATCAAGAACATGCCACACAAGTATGGCCACAGGCCAGTCTGATCAAGGCAGTTCTTCACTTGGGGTACCCTTTGCCAACATAACTCTAGGTTTGTGTTGACAGCTGAAGCTGACTATGATAGGCCCTTCCCATACCTCACCCCAATTTTCTCATCTGGAAATAGACTTGCCAGACGCTTACGGATTTTGAGAGGATCATAAAGATGTGCTTACTTCAAAGATGGGGTAACCTAGGCTCAGAGATGAGATGACTTGGCCAAGGTCATCAGGTCATCAGGTAGAAGTCTCTGGAATGCCAGTTTGAGATAGCTTGCAACTAGCAAATACAAAATATAATCCAAGATCCCAGGGACCCCAAATCCCCAGGCTAGGGAGGAAATGTACTTGTTAGGAGACAAGCACTTATTCTGGGATGGCCTTCTGTCTCTCTGGGCATGACCTAGATGATTGGCTCCCTGCAACGATCTAGATGTTGCTGAGCTTTGTAGATAACGCCTGTCTTGCTGCTGCTATCCGGCGAGGCCATTGCTGGGTCCAAGCTCGCCCAGTCGGGCGCTGCCCTGGTTTCCACCCCCACCCACGCAGAATCTGGCAGAGATTGTTTTTTTAGCTAAGGGATCCCCAGGAGGGCAGTTTCATAGACACTTGCATGCCCTAGGGGGCAGCCCTATGTCCTTGGACATGAGATCAGAAGAAAGAGCAAGAGCTAGGCTTGAGTTAAGGTCAGAGCCCATGCCAGGGAACCCACTGTGTGGGTGTTGGGTGACCTCCAGTGACCTCTCAGATATACTGCGTAGGGTGGGACATTTCCTAACCATCAGATACCAAATCTGAAGAGTTCTAATGGGTGTCTGGAAAAATTACCCCCTGAGCTCTTTTCAGCTTGACATGCAGAATTCAGACCTGGGAAGAAGAACCAGGATTCTTTCTTTCTGTCTGGTAAAGGCAAGATCACTATGATAGTTGTTAAAGCACACACTTGTTAAGTGTTAGGATTATTGTCACTCTGAATGTGGTAAGGACATGGCAGTACATAGTGAAGGGTGGTCCTTAGATGGAAAGCTACCAAGACGAGACGTTAAGGGTAAGGGATTTTTGCTGAAGACAGGCCAGAGTGATAATTTATCCTTGGTGGGGACTGACTATAAAGGGTGATCGGTACTAAGGGTGGGATTCTCTTTAAACTGAATTAGGATTTTTTTCCTACAACTGAACAGGGCAGGCTAGAGAGTGCCGAAGAGGAGGCTTGGTATAAAAGCCGGCTCTGGCCTGGGGAGATGGCTCAGTCTGTAAAGTGTTTGCACAGGAACTTGAGTTGCATCCCCAGTATACCATGCAAAAAACAAAAAGCGCGTATAGTAATATAAATCTGTAAATCTGTGATCCCAGTGCTGGAGAGGCAGAGACAGGCAGACTGGCCAGCCATCCTAACCTAATCGGTGATCTGTATATTCCAGTGAGAGATTCTGTCCCAGAAAAGATGGTGAACTGCTCCTGAGGAATGATGCCTGAGGTTGTCCTCTGGCCTCCACATGCACGTGCATCTACATATGTGCTTGTGTACCCGCAGGGACACACATAATTGTTTTTCAAAGAGGGCTTGGAGGGACCTGGAGCCTGCAGGACCTGGAGCCTGCAGGAACTGGAGGGATCTAACCTGGTTTCCTCATACCCAGTGCAGTCCCTTTCTCAAAGTCACTTCGGTCAAGCCCAGTGCTCTCCAACTCCAGGATCAGAATCACAGATTCTTGACTCTGCCTCCAGAGTTTCAAGATATAGGACCACACTTGGAGAATCATCACTCCTTTCTTCTCCTGTGTCTGCTCCCAGCCTCACTGAAGAGGTTTCCTGTGCAGAAGGATATCCGTTATGGATTCAGACAGACTCAAAATCGTGTCTTTGCTGTGTCTCACTGTGTAACTAACCTTAGGTGAGTTTCTCATGCTTGATAGATGAACCAAGATTCCTTACAAAGCCAGGAAAGAAATGCCTATCTCAAACTTTATGTAAAAGTTGAATAATACAACCACAGAACATTTGTGAAACCCCTGGTACAGGAAAGCACTCCAAAAAGATTCTGTTCTTTCTACCCCATGGCACCTGACTCCTGTTTTCAGAAAAGAATCTTTTTGGAGGCCTGGTGGAGCTGGGGCAGGCCTGGACACTTCTTCCAATGCCCCTTTTGCCTTCATCCAGGAAACCAATGACCCCAGGTCCAGCTCCGTGGGTAGCAGGGTCTCTCAGCTTCCTGGGCCAAGATCAACCTTAAAACCATACTCCAAGCACCCCAGTTCCAGCAGGCTGTTACTCAAACAAGGGGCTGGCTCACAGGTTGCCTCTGAGCCAGAGGACTCCTTCCTACCTGTTACCTCTCCTCTGCGGGGTTCTTCTGGGGCAGAGAACAGGAGGCATGGGGGTGCTGGGTTCACTATCCGCTTCCTGCAGGTGCATTGGCACCAGCCACCTGGAACCTCTGCTTACACATAAGCCTGTGCTCTCTAGCCTCAGGCTGCATTTCCCATGCGCCTTAGTCCTTCTGTCATGCCTCCCCATCCTTCTCCATCTAGAGGAACCTGACTGAAATGCCATGGTCCACAGTATTAACCTTGGGACCTCTCAGTACGATTACTCCCAGTACTCCATCATGCCCTGCTCCCAAGGTGAGTGCTGGTCTGGGGAAGCCATTCTGGGTCAGCTCATCACAACTCCCTCATCTGTGAAAGTCCTAGGAGCACTCACTCACTTTCCCATGGAAATCTCCCTCCTACGCTGCCTGTAGGAGCAGGGGCTAGGCTTGGAGCTGGGGACTCCACTTAAGGAAAGGAAGAGCCTTCATGAAGAGCTCTTTGTATATCTGACTTGGCTTCCTCTTGACAGAAGTCAGGATAACCGGAAAACCAGACACACTAGGTTTTGGCTGCATGATTCCTAGAGGCCTCTGCTCTTGGGCCCTCATGATGGAGGGCTCCCTGCTTCCTGGTTTCCTAAGTTCTGCTCTCCTTGCCTCTTGCTCACGGTTTCATCCTTTTTGTTTCCCTGCCATGGCCTGCCAGGGGCCACCATCCCTGGGCTCCAGCATCCCTGGGCTCCAGCATTCCTGGGCTCCACCATCCCTGGGCTCCACCATCCCTGCTTCCCCACCCTCTCTAGGTTTCACCCTCCCTGTTTACCACGCTCCCCGGGTCCAGCACCCCTGGAGAGTCTCTTTCTGTGGTGTGGCAATCCGAGATGTCTTCTGACCTCTACCTGATGCATCCCCATGTCCCCACCCCACAGTAGAGACCCTGCTTCTGTGTCACTTGTGTTTGCTATTCAGCGAGACCCTGAGGGCAGGGCATGTGACTCAGTACTTGGGATGAATTGTTTGTAGGAATATAGCAGGTGCCCATGCACAGACAGAATTAGTGGTATCTCCCCCATCCCTTTCTTTTGCAGAGCTGGGATGAACCCAGGTCATCTTGTGGTAGACTAGTGCCACAGCCCCAACTCTGGCCGAACTGCCCGCTGGAGAACCTGTCTATCAGGCATGTTCAGTCTCTAGCTGTGCACTGCAACGAATGTGGCCCAACACAAAATTGCAAACTTACTTAAAACACCATGAAATGGTTTTGTGATTTTCTCGTAACCTGATTTTGTGGTTCATGAGTGTGAATTCTGTAGATGATGGTGCCATGTGACAATATCAAAGATCTGGACATGACTGTTGAGGAGCTGAATAGGTGTGTCCCTATGTGCCAGCAACACTTTCTTAAATTTTCCCCATTGCATCCTTCCCTAAAGTGGAGACTGAAATCCCATGGGTCCCCCCCAAATCCAACTTTCTGAGACCAGAGTCCCCATTTGAGAAGCTATCCCTGGTTGAGGGGACACTGCTTTCCGTCCCATGCCCATCCCATCCATCTGTCTCCCTGTCCTGTCCCAGGACTCACCCTGTACACATGCACACACACACACTGAAGACATACTGGATTCCTGAGTGTGCAGGGCTTTTGAGGGAGGGCCCCTCCATCTGTGACCTCTGGGAAGGTGGCCTCAGGGCTCCAGCTTGCCATCACCAGTCCCTGCCATCTCTATTCCAGGCATGTGGGGCTTCTCCAGCCCTTGAAATCCTCCAAAGACCCTCCAGTGTTTTTAGCTCAAAGGAACTCTTTGATGTACTAGATGACAAAGCCAGGCATCACCGAGGCTGGTGCTCTGTGACGATAGCTCCCAGCAGACAGCCCGGGAGGGGCAGCCACTCGGCTGTCAGCACTTCTGGCCGTCTGAAGTGTTTTGTCTCAGCTCCACGTGGATGTCTTTGTTGTCAGAGCCGCTGTTACCTGGTTTTTCTAGGGTTTCCTTGGGGATATGCAGAGCCCTGGGCCAGCCCAACCCAGTCCAGCTGTGCACAAGAAGAAAGGACAGACTCTGGGTCAGCTTGGGGATATGAGAGTCCTGCTTTGCCCAAGGCTGCCTGTAACCCAGCTACTGTAACCCAGGAGGAGCCATTGGCTTGGTCCAGGCTGCTCAGTGCTCTGACCTTTCAACACCTAGGGTAAAAATCTTTATCACAGGGCCTTTGCACATCTTGTTTCTAAACTCAGCTCTACCACTCCGTAGCTAGGTGTCTTGGGGTATGTCTCAGTTTTGTTACCTGTAAAATGGAGATGGAGATGATGATGATGATGATGATGATGACAATACCTACCCACAGGGTTCTTGTGAAAGTTGAATGGAACAGTAAAACCCTTTGGCAGAACTCCAGACACAAGCAGGATTTCAATAAGTAGTGACACCCATCCCATTTCTTTTCCTTCTTTTTTATAACTTATGGGTTCTTCATCCTAACTAAACTTTTTTTTTCTTTTTTTGGCATAGGGCCTCTTGTAACCCAGGCTGGTCTTAAACTTTCTATCTCAAGAATGATTTTGAATTCCTGATCTTGCTTCTGTCTCTCAAATACTGGGATTACATATAGGTGAACCCAACTACACCTGACTATTATTGTGTAGGATTCCCTGGGGGCATTGATGATGCAATGATGCTCAGTCTTCACCCTTGACCAATGACAGAAGAGCACTGAGGGCAGTGCTTGCTTCCCTGTTTAAACAGTCTCTTCAGAGTTCCAAGATACGGCCAAGGCACAGACTTCCTGATCTAGATGCTCCACCTCCTCACCTGCCTCATCTCATCCAGTAGCCACCTGCTCTATGCAACTATTAATTAAAATGGGATATGTTATGGTTTGGTTAGGAAAAGGCCCCTGAAAGCTGGGGTGTGGAAGGCTTGGTTCCCAGTACAATGTTCAGAAGGTAGAGCTTTGGGAAGTAATTGTATCAAGTTCAACCCAATCAATGGATCAACCCATTGGTGGATTTATAATCCAATAGACTATTGGGAGGTTAAGGAAACTGGAAGGTAGACCTGATGGAAAGATGAAGGTTTTGGGGGGGCAAGCTGTTGAATAGTCTCTCTCTCTCTCTCTCTCTCTCTCTCTCTCTCTCTCTCTCTCTCCTTCCTAGCTGCCTCAAGGTGAGCAGTTTTCTTTTGTATGTTCTTCCACCTTCATGGTTAGCATCCTCTCAGACCTTCATCAGTGGATCCATTCAAACATGGACTGGGACTTCTAAAATGTGAGCCAAAGCAAGCCTTTCTTCCTTTAAGTTGGTTTCCTAAGGTATTTAGTCTAAAACTTAAAATTCATTTTCTTGGTCCTACAACCCATTTTCAGATGCCTAGTAGCCATGTGTGTCCAGTAGTTACCATATTTGGAAAATTCAGTTCTTACAGAAAGCTCTTTTAGGAAGAACTACACAATCAGAGTTACCCAATGGAGATACAAACCAAGTCATGTATGTTATTAACCTCTTTCTAATAGAGGCTGGGGAGATAACTCAGTAATGTGTTTGCCTTTCAAGTACAGAGGCCTGGGCTTGATCTTCAGAACAAAGCCAGGCATGGCATACATACTTGTTTTTATTTTTAAATTTAAAAAATTGATTTATTTTTTGTGTATGGCTATTTTATCTGCATATCTGTAAATGCATCACATGTGTACAATGCCAGTGGAAGTCAGGAGAGGGCATCTGATCCCATGCAACTAAAGTTACAGTCGATTGTGAGCCAGCATGTGGGTGCTGAGAACTAAACTCATTCCTCTGCAAGAGCAGCCAGTTCTCTTAACTGCTGAGCTATCTCTGAAGCCCCAGTGGTACATACTTGTAATCCCAGTGCTGCAAAGAGAAAGACAGGCAGACCCTGGATCTCACTGGCCAGCTATAGCCTAACCTACTTGATTACTTCCAGGGTAGTGAATGGCACATGAGGAACAATGCCTGAGGCTGTCCTCTGGCCTCCATGTGCATGTGAACACACACTTTCTTTTTCAAAAATTTGTATCTATTATTATTATTATTATTATTATTATTATTATTATTTGTGTGTGTGTGGAGAGGGAGAGAGAGAAAGAGAAAGAGAAAGAGAGAGAGGTGCTCCTGTGTGTCATGGTACATGTGTGGAGGTCAGAGGACAACTTTCAGGAGTTGGTTCTCTCTTTCCACTTTGTTGAGGCAGAATCTCCCCTGTTGTTTTAACTGTGCTGTGTATTTCAGGCTAGCTGGCCCATGAGCTTCTAGGTGACTGTCCTGTCTCTGCTTCCTGTCTCACCAGAGGAGTGATGAGTTAACAGATGTGTACCATTGCATCCAGCTTTTTATGTGGGTTCTAGGGCTTGAACTTTAAGTTTGCATGGCAGGTGCCTTTACCTGATGAGCCGTCTCATCAGCAACACACAACTAACAGCCACTTGCAGCAAATAGAAAGAAGCAGTAAATTGATTTCAATAACGTATTTTATTTCTTCTACATCTAAATAGGTGTCTCAGCACGTAATCCACAGGTAATAACTCAGTGCAATACTTTGCCTTCTATTGCTGTGCAATGTCTCTAAAGCCTGGAGTGTGTTTTACACCTTCAACATATTTCAGTGGGTACACCTCCACACATGTACCTTGCACAACCTGGGCACTGGCAGATGCTCAGGAATGTGTAATGCTATTTCAAATGACAGTATTCCCTTGACAGGCACTGCTTTGCCTTCATTGGGGTGCTACCAAGTTTATAAAATACATTTAAAAATTACATGTATATGTGTGTGTCTGTGTGGACATGCATATGCACATGAGTGCAGTTGCCTACAGTGGCCAGAAGAGGGCACTGAAGCCTCTGGAGCTGGTGTTAGGAAGTTGTGAGCCCTCCTGCATGGGTGCTGTGAGTGGAACGCTGGTCCTCTTCAAAAGCAGTACATACTCTTAACTGCTGAGCCTTCTCTCCAGCCCCTCACAAAGAACTTTTACCCGTGCCTTGGATCCCACTAGAGCCCTCTTACTCAAGGCTATAATCCTTAGGCTGACCAAGAGCACAAGATTTGCAGGGCACAGAGAACCTGGATTACTGTCTTCCAGTTACCAATATCCAGTCTCAAGCAGGTGTGATTTGTGTTGATGATATAGATTTGTCATCCCTTGGGGACAGAGAATCTGTCCCTCGTTTCTATGCCCTTCTGTCCTTGGTGACCTCATTCATCAGTTCACCTGTCAGTGACTAACTTGAATAGTGCAAGATGTCCTCTCTACAGGAGCTTTGCGCACCCACCCACTCCTCGTCCTCCTAAAACATTTATGCACCTTTGCCCTAAGGAAATGTGGCAAACACATCACTAAAAAATGAGAAGATGTATGCAGTCACCTCCCATCTGACATTAGCACTCTAATATGCATTGATAGAGTCATACAGGTTTACAGGAGAGCCAGGAGCAAGTGGGAGAGATGACAGCTGAATGTTGATGAGAGAATATGGAATGAAAGGCCTGGAGTCCTGAGCTCTATCTGGTTTTAGAGATGAAGAAAGGTGTGGATAGGCAAGAATGGCTGTGGTCTGGGGGCTATGGGGCTCCAGGGTTAGACCAGAGAAAGATGTGAGATGAGGAGAGTAGAGGGGCTAGAAGGCCATGCCTATCCAAAGGCAGACCCTGCCCAAGCTCTGGCGTGCATGAGATCCTGGTGTATGGTGCTGGCTGGTGAGAGGGGACTTCTTGTATGATATGTGCCTTTTGTGATCCAGGAAATGTGCAAGGTGGATTCCTGCTCTCCTCTCGTTTCCGTATTGTAAGTTTTTGACTTCTTTTAGAAGCCAGCATCGGAGCAGCATTTGGGGACCCCGTGGGAGTCCTTGGGGATGGGGAGGGCAGGCAGGCTGAGCTGGAGCATCATCTCTTACCTGACTTCCATAAAAGATAATGCCTTTCTCTAGGTGTACAACTGGCACTACCTAGGAGCAGTTCTCTGATACCTTCACACTTTTCCCTATCTTCCGGGTGAACTCTCCTGAAAACCAGTCCCCAGCCTGCCTCTGATCTCCTGACCTCTTATTTCTCCTCTCTCTCTTCATCCTCGACCCTACCTTTGGTCTCTATGGTCTTTAGCCTACTACCTGAATCTCTCCCTCCCTTCTTCCCTCCCTCCCTCCCTCCCTCCCTTTTCAGTACTTGGAATTGAACTCAGGGTTTTTTACATGCTAATCAAGTACTCTGCCATTGAGCTATATCCTCAGCAAAGCTCCCACTTTGGGGTTGCTTGCTTTTGAGGCAGGGTCATCTCCAACTTGCTATGTAGTCAAGGATTACTTTGAACTTTTCATCCACCTGTTTCTACTTCTTGAGTGCTGAGATTCTAGGCATACACCTGTAAACCTAGCTGGAGGGTCAGAGGATCAAACCCATGGCTTTGTGCATGCTACACATGCACTTCACCAACCAAGCTACCTCTCCAGCCCCTTCAGCACTCTTTATTTTGAGACAGGATCTTACTGTTACTCTGCCTCATATTCACTTTGAAGTCCAAGATGGCCTTGAATTGTCCATTCCCTTGCCTCAGCCTCCAAAGTATTTGTAATCACAGACCTGTAAACCGGCTTACCTTTCTCCCTTCCTGCCTTATACTCACTGACCATCTCTCTGCCCCTGGCTTTGGCTTAAATCATCCCTTCCCTATACCTTGGCACTTCTTGGTCCATTGGCATGGCTGACAGCTTCTCTGGCTTCTCCAGGCTCTGCCAGTGAGTAAGAATATTGATTCTGGGTCTCCTCTCTGATTGTCTTAGCCAGAGTGACAGTGTCAGGGAGGGTGATCTATCACAGGCATAGGACAGAGATTCAAATCCAGAAACTGCTAGCCTGGGACAGCCATTCTTTTCATTCATCTGTCTCATGCTTGCTGAGCACCAAATCTGGGCCTACCTCAGCCTCCCAGCTGACTGGCCTCGTCTGCACGGATGGGTTTGGGATGATGGGCTAATGAATCAGGATCATCCAAATGCTTCCTCCTGTACAGAAGTGTCCAAATGCCAGGCAGTTTTGTTCATGGACTTGGTGGGTAATGATCCCTTCTGAAAATCATAATCCATCCATCTCCCCTTTCCAGACCATCCATCAGTGTTCCAGAATCCGTAGCCGTGCTGTCATTCCAGGAGTTTTCAATCACTTCTCTTTCTCCCCAGTGCTCACAGAACAGTGCACTGACATTGGGAAATTGTGTTTTGACATGAAATCATTATGTGTTTTAAAACCTCTCCTTCAATGTTGGGCTTTTCCTGCCTTCTGCTCTCCCCAGACACATCTGCTGTGGACTGTGGTGGGAGCTCTCCCTTTGTCAAACTTTTCTGGTACATGCAAAGAATGCCTCCTGCACGTTTTATTGCAACACTATTACACTGTAATTAATTTGTCTCCTCCAATCAGGGCCCAGTTAGTGTTTCCCTTAAGGATATTTAAGGAATTGGTGGGGGTGGGCAAGAGAGGAGCCACAGGGCATGAGGTGTCCATACACCCCAGTTGCATCTTAATAAGTTTGGATTTAACTGCCAGCACCAGCAATCAATTGATCGATACATCAGTGGATGCGGGGGGCGGGGTTGAACTACTCAAATGCAGTGACTCCTCCCAATGACCTCTGCACCGGCCAGGAAGGAGGGTGAATCTGGAATGCATGTTGACTGCAACCTGTATCCTGACTTCCCAACATTTTGAGGTGCCAGCACCTTTTTTCTGAGGCAGATTCTAGTGTTGTGATTGCCTAGCACTTAGGAAACCGTGGGTTTAATCTCCAACATCACATAAAACTACTGTGCTGTTCACACCTGTAATCTCAGTGCTTGGGAGGTGGAGGCAGGAGGAAAAGTTCAAGGTCATTCTCAATCACATGGTAAGTTTGGGGCCAGCCTGGGCTACAGAAGACCCTACTTCAAAAGTGAAGGAAGAAAAGGATTTCAGTGTTTATTTATTTGCTTTTTGGTGTGTGAGTGTGTGTATGTGGCATAGGCACACATATGTGTGAGGGTGTGCACACCCATGTGCATGTGCAAAGATCTCAGGAGGACCTCTGGTGTCCTGCTCTATCCCTCACTGCTGTATTTCCTTGAGACAGGATCTCTCACTGAGTCTGGAGCTAGACTGGTAGGCAACAAGCTCTATTTACCCTTCTGTCTCTGAGCCCTGCGGGTGTGCACAGCCATACCCAACGTTTTACACGGGTGCTGCAGAGTAGAACTTGGGTCCTCATGCTTGCACAGTAAGCCCTCTACTGAACCATTGCCGCAGTCCCAGAGTCTAGCATTTAGAGACATGTATTCTTTGTCCTGTAAGTCCCTAAATGTGTGCCAGGTACTGATCTGGTATTAGCCAAAGAGGAATGCTTGGTAAAATCAGTCAGACTGGGTTCTGGGGAAGGATTGTTTCAGTTGAGTGTACTTTCCACTGTGTTTCCATGGGAAATATTCACTCTAAGCAATTCTAAATAGCTTGGCTTTGCTGACTTTAGACCTTTAGCCTTCGAAGATATGTCTGGGCTCTACTTAAGGTCTGTTCTCCCCTACCTCCTTTATGTGTATCCCAGATATTGAGCTGAGTTTGTCAGATTTGGGCAGCAAGCACCTTTACCTGCTGAACCCTTTCATAGGCCCACTTGGGTGTATTAGAGAAGCTTAGCACCTTGTCATCATGTCCAGTCACTTAGTGAGAAAAGTGTGCCCTGGTCTCTCTCTAGTGTCATCTTAGGGCAGGTTACTAAACCTTTCTGAGGGAGATGGAGAGATGGCTCCGTGGGTAAGAGCTGCTTATGCAGCGAACCTGGGTTCAGTTCCCAGCACTCATATGGTGTCTAACAACCACCCATACTTCCAGTTCTAGGGGATCCTATGCCCTCTTCTGGCCTCCGTGGGCATTGCATGTATGAGTTTATTGTGTGCAGACAAAACACTTAAACATATAAAACTTATAAGAAAACCCCTTTCTGAGCCCCAATTTTCTTATTAGGAAAAGGGAGCCATTAACACCATCTTTCCAGCATTTGATGCAACAGTTAAAGATGACATCGTTTCTGTAGGCTCTATGAATGTGTATTAGATGATAGGCCTGGTTATCATAAATGACTTCCTGTTGATGAGTGTTGAGCTGCTGAAGTCACATAGGTGCTTCATCTGAAAAAGAATAGCTGCTGTTTGGTTAGTGTCTGCAGCTCAACCAGAGCTTACAGTGTAAGTGATGGATGTTGAGGCTGGACTTCTGGTTTTCCCATTCAAGTAAACATCGTCTCCCCATTGCAAATTACCTTGCCCTTCCCTTCTGGAATAAATGGAGTCTTGGCCAGTGGTCAGAGAGAAAATCACAAGTGTGTGATGACCACAGAAAGTTCCTTGGACATCGATTAGGACTTGCTCCCTTGCCACTTGGTTGAGAGGCACCCCATTTCCTGTTCTATAAAGCAAGGAGTGGGTGCAATATGCAGCTGGTGTCAAAATGCTCCCTTTCCAGAGACCCTCCCGCCTTTTGTGTAACAACTTCTTCCAGGAGTTTTAACCTGTTTCTCCATTTGGTTAAAAGGGTTGACTCTGCTTTGTCCTGGAAATCTACCTGACTTTGATCTTTTTAAAAAAGATTTATTTTATATGTATACGTGTCTGCCTGAGTATGCACATGTGTGCGCAGAGCCCATGGAGGTCTAAAGTAGATGCCAGATTCCCTGGAGCTGGAGCAACAGGCAGTTGTGAGCCAACTAATGTAGGTCCTAAGAACTGAACTCAGGTGTTCTGCAAGAGTGGCAAGTGTACTTAGCCTCTGAGCTATGTCTCCAGCTTCCTTCCCCCACCGTGATCTCCACTGGGTCTTCTTTGATGACTTTGTAGAGCAAAGAGCACATGGAAATTCACTGTGAGGGGCAGAAGTGAGGAGGTGAGCTGCCACCCCTGGTCACCCCCTGTTCGTTTCTGGGCTGATGTTCCCTAGCTTTTCCCATCTCCTTAGTCAATTTCTTTCTGCTAGAAGAGGCCTTCTTTGGATAACTGTCCCCTGGTCACTTCAAGTTTTTCATTCTGTCTAGAGGCCCCAGTCTCCCAGATACTGGGGCATGTTTGTTTTTCTGTCTAATGTATCTGATGTTCCCATCCCTCCTTGCTCATTCCAGGGCCTTAGCCTTGACTGCATTGTGTCCTCCTTCCTGGATTTCTGCAGTGGCCAATCCATCTATCCTCCCTGCAACTCTGCAGAGTGAGTGACCTTCGCTCGGCTCAGTTTGTCTCTTCAAAGCCACCCTTGTCAACCTTCTCTGGTGTCAGCACCACCATCTTCCCTGGGGCACAATACCTACCCCTTGAAGAAGAAACCTGCATATCTGTAATCACCAGGTCCTCTCTGGGATGGAGATCAGGACCCAGCCATCACAAAGCACACCGTGGTGCTGGCCGTGGTGCTGAACCAAGGGAGCTGGGGGCTATTACAGCCTTCCCTGGGAATTGGGGCTGACTAGGAAGCTGGTGCCACAGATATCCAATCTTCTGGGGGCAGCAATGGCAGAGCTCTGACCTCCTTTCTTGGTGCCATGTATTCTGAGTCATCAGTACAGCACAGAGTTGTACTAGTACTCAGAAGCTGCCTGAAGGTTGGCCTGTGCAGGGGTGGAATAAACCAACATCTAAATATCCATACTTCTGGGGCAGAGTGTGGACTGACCTCTCCATCTTGACTGAAAACATCTCTCTGTAAGGACCCCATCTGAGGGGCGGGATGGCAGCAGAGACAGTGGGTGTGGTGCCGGGAGAACAGCCAGGAAGTCTGTCTGTGATGGGGATGCTCAGGAAGTGGGAGTAGGGCTGGAGAGTTTTCCGGTTTCCCCAATGCAAGCCCTCCACCCATGGAACTACTGGGCCCTGGTGTGGGGGTTTATGGGCTGGCCTTTGACTCCAGCAAGTCGTCTCCCTTGGAGGTAGGCACTGATTCTCACAAGGGAAGAAACTAGGTTTCCTGAATGAGGAGGGGCTTGTCCCAGATCACATACCTTGAAAAGGAGCAACCAAGGTCACTCCCAACTGGGCTGTTCACAGAGCCTGCCCCTGCCACTCCTCACAGTCTCTATGTCCATACAATGAGAGGTGATGGGGAACTGAGGCAGAAGCTCCATGGAGGAGATAAGGCCAAGACAGGGCCCGGCAAGCAGTGAATGGCCAATGGAGGCTAGAAGAGTGGGCGTGGCCCAGCTGAGGAACTGAGGGCCTGGGCCTCCTGCATATGTGGGAAGCCTGGTGTGCTCCGGCTTTGGATGGATGCTAGTCCTTGCTATGGCCTCACAAGCAAGAACTGAAACTGCACTTAAACACAGGACTTCTGAGGTGGCTCCCAGGAATGCCAGGCACGTTCTAAGCGTCCGGGTAAAGGGAGGGTTTTCCTGGGGGACGGCGGTCCCACGAGGTGACACCCCTCCCCATTGACCTACACAAAGGAGGAGCCTTCAGGTGACTGAGGGAGAACCCTGTCCTCTTCCCTGTCACAAGAGCCGAGCTTGTTTGCGCTCCAGCATTTTAGTCAAACCGCCAGGAGGGCCACCTGCTTTCTAGTTCAACGAGGCCCCCTGGGGAAGGAACTTTAAAAAGATTTCAAATCATAACAATGCTTTCGGCTGCTCAAACCCACTGTTTTCCTCCCCCAGCACAGCAAGGGCACAGCAGAGATGAGTAACATTGAGAAAATGCCTGTTTCTGCCTGTCAGACCGAGCTGGGACAGTTAACTCTTCCCTCATCAATTTCTTCCTGCCAGTGGAGGCCTCTTTGGATAGCTAACTGTCCATGGGTCGCTTCATGATTTTTTCTCCTGTCTGGAGACCTCAGGCTCCCAGACATTGGGGCATGTTTGCTTTTCTGTCTAATGTATCTGCTGTGCCCATCTCTCCTTGATCTTTCCAGGGCTTTGGCCTTGGTGCATTGTGCCCTCCTTGATGAATTTCTGTAGTAGCCTCCCATCCATCCCCCGTACAGTTCAGTTTGTCTCTTCAAAGCCACCCTTGACAACCTTCTCTGGTGTCAGTATCACCATTTTCCCTGGGGCACATTACCTACTCCTTGCAGAAGAAACCTGAACAGTTGTAATCACCAGGTTCTCCTCTGGGATGGAGGCCAGGACCCAACCATTGCAGTGTACACCATGGTGCTGGTCGTGATACTGAACTAAGGGAAGGACTCTAGAGGTTTCCCTGGGAACTGGGAAAAGAGGACAGGGAAGCAATTACATTATCATCTCTATTTCTGGGACACCAATGTCGGTGCTCTGGTCTCCTGTCCCAATACTGCAGATGCTAAATAACAAACAGCTGAGGAACTGTGTCTAGAACAGTCTGAGGATATGACTGGACACTCCTCTGTTCTTGGCTTAGCAGCATCTGAGGTCCCCCCTGAAACTCCCTTGAGGAGGCTGTGGCATTCCATAATTGATTTTGAAAACTCTGTTACAATTTAAATGGCTAGATGGGATTCTGTTGACTGCAATTTTGAATCTGGACCAACACAGAAGGCATTATAGATAGACCCCAACAGCAGCACCTAAGCATCAGGATACAGCTGGATTCCACACCAGGCATTCTTTCAACGTTCCCATTCTTCCAAGTCAGCAAGTACCTTTCTTTTTCTTATGTGATAGAAAGGAGTACATTTTTAGGAATGGGCAGATAGTTCAGTCTGTAAGTACTTGCAGACATGAGTTCAGTCCCTAGAACTCTCACATAAAATTAAGCTGCGTGTGGTGTCATGTGTTTGGAATCCCAGTGCTGAGGACACAGAGACAGGCTGGCCATCCAGCCTAGCCTGCTTGGTGAGTTCCAGGCCAGTGAGAGACCCTGTTTCAAAATGAGGTAGCCAGGGTCTGAGGAATGGCAGCTGAGGTTGTCTTCTGGCCTCCCATGTATACATGTACATACATAGTACATGCATCCAAAAAAGCATGTTTCTGAAATTTGAGACCAAAAATGTCCTGCACAGTAGGAACGTTCTTAGCTTGTCATGTCCCTTCTAAGGGTCTCCAGCTACCCCAGGTTTGGCTCCTCATGGCTTCCAGTCCTTTCATCCCTTTTCACCTGCTTTGTTTGCCCAGTACCACCTGCTGAAAGGCTCCCTTTCCTCTCTCCTGTCTGTTCCAGGGGTCAAGTTCACAGGTTCTTCAGGTGGCTGGGTTATCTCTTCTCCAAAATCCTGAGGTTGATACAACCCAAGTTCCTTTCTTCATATTCACTTGGGGCAGTGTACAGGATGAGAGGGTAAAACAGGTTCTATATGAGTTACTTTGTGTTACACTGCACACTTGATCCTATAACTGTTACTGAAGTTGTTAGGGTCAAGACCTGGGCCAAGACCTAGTCCTAATGAACTAGGCTTGGTCACCCATCCTCAATAAAGCAGTTAACGAAACAAGTAATAGTGAAAAGCAGAGAGAGAAATGTATTCAATGTAGCCACATTGGGGAGAGATACAAGCAAAGAGATCGAGATTCCCCCAATCCATCTTTGGAGTCCAGACATGAGCTTCACGTTTAAATAGAGGGCAAGAGGTATGCATGGCTAGGAAGTCCTGGTCAACGTGTGGTCTTGCCCATCACCGATCCATCATTGTCTAAGTTTCAGTGTCTCCTACAAGTTGTCTTATAAGTTGTCAGATTTGTGCATCAGACTCCTGGGAAAATTCCTGTTCCTTGGAGTCCATTGTCTCAAAAGTCTGATAGTGGAGGAAGGGACATGAATGTTTCTTTTTAGAACATTCCCGTTTCTGCCAGAATGGTTACACAGAGAGGAAGGAGTTCTTGGATTCCTCTATACCAGGTTTCTCTGTCCTACCTGCCACCTCTTTTAATTCTGAAAACTCACAAGAAATGAGTTTCAATATTGTCATGTTGGAACTGTGGGATCTAATGGCAACTAATTCCCTCAAGGTCACATAACCCTGGGGCTACAGAACCACTCCCCCATGTTCCTCCCTGCTAACTTCATGCATGGGCTATGGTCTGCATTTAAAGGGGTAATGTTCATAGATTAAACTTCAGATTATTTTTTGTTGTTTGTTTGTTTGTTTGAGATAGGGTCTATAGCCCCAGTTGGCCTGGAACTTATTATGTAGACCAGGCTGGCCTTGATCTCACAGAGATCCACCTGCCTCTGCTTCCCAAGTGCTTGGCTTGTGTGTGCCACCACACCTGGCTTAATTTCTTTCTTTTTCAGATGGTTTCTTAATAGGAAAACAACTAATATTCTCAATTTAGCAGACCCCATGTGCAAATTGTGGTTGTTTTTGTAGAGGCAAAAGGAATGAAGCAGAACCCCAACTCTGAACTCAGGGAGTACAGTGCAGAACAGAAGAATAGCAGTATGAGAGCACTCTGGTTCAAGCCAGAGAAGGAAAGACAATGACTTTGAATATAAGAATCCTTGAGCTGGGACTTGAAGGGGTTAGATGAATGATGAGGAAAATTTAGATGGAGGGGCCCAAGCAGCCAGAGGCTGGGTGATCGGGGATGGCAATAGTCAAAGGTAGAGCCCTCTCTTCTTACTGATATAAACACTTCATAAATGCTTTGATTATTTTTTGATATAAAACCACAGTAATGTGGCAGGAAATGGGAACTGGAGAAAGGTGCATCAGTATCAACATAGAGGAAACTAGCTGGCAGAGGAAGACTGGAAACCCTCCCCACCTGCGCTTCGTGTAACGGACAGAGAAAAGCCTGAATGTACACTGTGTGAGACGTGACTCTTGTACAGGGTCCTGTGCCCCGGAGCCCGGTGCTGTGGGGACTTTTCTTCAGTGCTAGCCCTCTTACATTCTCAGAAGTGCTTTTCTTTACCTAAAAAACTGTCTCTACTTCTAACCATGTGTCTCTGATCTAATTCTTTGCGGGGAGACATAAGAACGTGGGTACTTCAGCAGGGCCTCAGATCTGGGCCTCCGACAGTAGCAGTTTGGTAAGTTCCTTGCATATACCTAAACACTACCTGTTCCAATACTTCATTCCAAGCTGACATTTTCTTGTCTATAAAGTGAAGGTGATAATATTGCAAACTTGAAGTCTGAATGGCATCACTGGGATTTCCAGGTTCTCGTGTCCTGAAATAGAGTCAGACCAGAAACACATAGATAATGTTAGAAACAGAGATGGTTTATTAAGAGACTACTCTTGGAAGTAGACCAAGAGCTGGGAAAGGTTAGGTCAAAGGCACTGGGTCACTGAGCCCTGGCATTTTTGAATCTGTAGATAATAGGTTTTCTTACATGTATCCTGTCACTTACATGTGACCCTTGCTGCTGTGTGGGGATAAGGGTTTCCCAGACTTTTTTTTTTTTTTTTGCCACTGGCTTCTTTCATACATTAATTTTGATGCCTTTCTCTCCTTGTCTTATTTTTTATTAAAATTTAATTAAAAATTTTTGAGCAGGGTATAGTAGCATGCACCTTTAATTCCAGCACTCAGGAGGCAAAGGGAGGCAGCTCTCTCTGAGTTCAAGGCCAGCCTGGTCTACATAGTGAGTTCCAGGCCACCTGGGGCTATAGGGAGACCCTGTCTCAAAAAAAAAGACCAAAAAATATTCTTTGCATGTGTGTAATGTGTTGTGAGTCTATTCACCTGTTAACCCCATTTTATCCTCTCCCACTCCTCCAGACCCCCCTCTTCGTACCAACTAGCCCCCCCCCAACCTCATGTCTCTTTTTTCTCTAACAATAAGAGCTAGATTGTCATAGGGGATTAGCAGTAAGGGTCAGAGATCATCTGGTATCCAATGGGCAGTCATCGGATGACACAGGCTTGTGACTGATCATGGAGACTGTGAAGAAAGAAGAAAGCACTGCTCACTACAGATGAGGCAACTAAGCTCCCTTGCTGGACCTTGCCTTCCCCTGGTCAGAAAGTGACACCAGATGGGATATCCTCTATTCTCTTCTCCCCAGACCAAGCTAAAGGCTCAACAGTCCTTGAGACTGAGATCATTTGTTCAGGTCAGTGATCTGGTAATGGGGAGGGAAGCCATTTGGTCCTTCCCAGAAAAGCTTCTCAGACTAGCAGTATGGCAACCAGGATGGGAGCCCAGCCAGCTGTGAATTTGCTAGGGTCATTCATCCAGGAATCAGTCTCGCTTCTGATATCTGAGGCCAGTGCTCTCAGGGTGCATAGGTGCCCTAGGAGGACATGGGTGACTGGGGAAGGTTTGGTCCATCTTCTCTTCCCTGGACTCAAGTATGACTTCAGTGAGAAGCAGGATATGGGGTGGTCCTCACCTAAGGTGGGAGAGGAAGGGAAAATTACAGGAACTTGGAAAGGGAAGGAGCCCCTCACTGTGAAGTCTAATCTAAGCTTCTCAGCAGCCCACAAGCAAGAAGTCTAGCACAAACACCTACATTTACTGTGAATGCCGTAGACACAGAGGCAATATTCCTTTTATATAGGGATATTTCCTTCATTTCTTTTTTTCTTTCTTTCTTTCTTCTTTCTTTCTTTCTTTCTTTCTTTCTTTCTTTCTTCCTTCCTTCCTTCCTTCCTTCCTTCCTTCCTTCCTTCCTTCCTTTCTTTCTTTCTTTTGATAAGGTCTCATTATGTAACCCTGGCTGGTCTAGAACTCCATCTATGCAGACCAGGCTGACCTTGAACTCACAGAGATCTGCCTGCCTCTGCCTCCCAAGTTCTGGGATTAAAGGTGTGCATCACCATGCCCTACTTTTTTGGATATTTTCATCTAAGAATGTTGAAATCACAATGACCCGGGCCTAAGACCTGACCGTTTATGAACCTGGTCTTACTTCTTTGCTAGGTATTTTCTGGGAAGCTCATGGAGACTATAAACTTGGTTTAGGATGAAGACATCCTGCCCTCCTGCATCCCTGTGATCTAGTTTTTCAACTTATCAATTGTGGTCCTGTCAGGCACACTCAGGAACCTCTTGTGATCTCATTTAGGTTCCTTAGCCATCTTTTGAAGATAATAGCCTCAAAGCCCACCACAGTTCTGTGACTGTGGTAAAGACAATGAAGCGTGACTGCTCTTTGAGAAGCTACATTCGTGCTCTGACCTGTGTCCTACTTTCTTTCTGGGTGCCCCTCTTTCTCTTAACCTTTGTATTTAAAATCTGTGCTAAGTATCTTTAATAAACTCCAGCTCTGCCTCATACTGGCTAGTCCTGAAATTCTTTTCTATGTTGAAGCCAAGGATCTGGTTTTGCCTGAGTCAAGGTCTCTGAGTGATGAAAGGAACTCTTGAAGCTGCTGCAGGTGGCAGTGAGTTGTGGCTCTGTTCTTGCTGCCTTTGATGACATGAGAATCGGCCGTGTCCCTCAGCCATTTCCATTTGGAATGCATGGCATATTGCCACAGGGACCTGAGGCACCAGCAGTCACAGGGGTGACAGAGCAGAGATTTATTTGGGGTCCTTTTTCTGTTTTTAGAACAGGATCTCACTTTGTAGCCCTCGCTGGCTTTGAACTCGTGATCTTCTTGCATCAGCCTCTTGAGTGCTGTGATTACAAGCCTCACACCTAGTATTTTTGTCCGTTTTCAAGGACTTCTTTTCCAAAGGAAGCCAGAATGGGAGAGGATGTAAAGCATGGTACCACAGGTGGGCCAAGAGAATTTGTGGACATAGGCAAGAATCTGTCTGCTGGAGACTTCTAGAAATAATCAGGGAGACTTGGGGGCTGGGTCCAGGGTCTTGCAGAAGTAGGTAAAAGAAATTTAAGAGAAGATTCATTGTTGACTGAGGAGATAGTTCACTTAGTAAAGTGTTTGCCTTGCAAGCATGAGGACCGATGTTTGATCCCCAAAACTTATGTGAAAAAGCTGGACTTGTAACCCAACTCTGAGAAAGCAGAGACAGGAGAATCCCTGGGGCTAACTAGCTAGCCTAGTAGAATCAGCAAATTTCAGGCCAGTGTGAGACTCCATCTCAAGAGAAGAAGGTGGGTCGTGCCTGAGGATGGACATTAAGTTTGTCTTCTGACCTATGCACGCACACACACACACATACACACACACACACAAGCTTCCTCCCAAAGGCTGTGCTTGTCATGGGGGCTGGGCACATAGTGGGTCTCTGGCAGTCCTGGAGAGATAATGCACTAATTGAGGCCTTGCTCATTAACTGGGAAGTGCACATTGCTCTTTGTAACCAGGTCACAGGCATGACAATCCAGGCTTGAGAGGCAGATGCAGTCACCATGCTCAGAGCCTCTTCCAGAACTACTCTGCCTACCTCCGCAACTACCTCGGAGGCAGATGCTGCCTCTCCAGCTTGGAGCTAGAGCCAGGCTGTTGCCCTTGAGTGTCTTTGCCTTGGGAGAGCTCAACTCGTTGAGCCCCCATGGCAACTCCCAGGAATTGGAATTGGGACCCAAAGGGAAGACCTAGGCACAACTGGAGGTAGAGTGCTCTTTCAGTGAATCTCATTTGCTCTCTCAGAACAGAAACTTAGAGCCTATCTATCCCAGCATTCCCTTGGCCAACACACCTGGTCCCCAAATGGACTAAGGACAGAGGAGCCCCGAGTGCAGAAGGGACAGCAGGAGCAGAGCCGTGGGTGGCCCTGTCTTCCTCCCTGGGAGCAAATGCTGTTCACTTCACTCAATTCCAGTACATTTGATTCAGAGCCACAAGTGGCCTGTTCCTCTCCAAAGAAGCATTTGAATTTTAATAAAGGACCCCAGTGAGGAAACACTTAACCCAAAGGAATGAATATTTAATGCTGGCATTTCAGGTTCTGTCAGGGGAAAGAGCTTCAAGGGGCCTTTCCCAAGGGTCCCAGGCACACCCCAGCCCTTGCCTCCTTGCTCAGCTTCAGGTCAGCATGGAGAACCCTCCTGAGGCTGCAGGAGTGAATGGCACAGACCCGGCTCCCAGCTCCCCTTGACTTTAGCTAACTTTCTCCTGCCCCAGCTGTTTCCGCAGCAACTGGCTCCAGTGTTGGGATTCTCAAGGCGTGGCCCAAGGGGCACATTGAGGCAGGGCAGAAAGACAAGGGACATTATGGGCCAACAAGATGATTCCGTGGATAAAGGTACTTGTTGCCAAGCCTGATGACCTGAGTTCAATCCCCAAGATCCACAAGGTAGGAGAAAATTGGTTTCCCAAAATTTTCCTCTGATCTCCACACATATGCATGTGGTATGCATCCTCCCACACACTAAAATGTCAAAAAAGAGCCCCTCACCCTGGAGTCTGCTTGAAACCTCTCAGCTGAGAAGCAAGAATTGAGGCATAATTAATGACCTTCGCTGTGAAGGTTGCTTATAGAGAGATAATTCCTTTCATATATAGATATTTTATGTTAAACAGCAGTGAACGAGGAGGCCTGAAGTCTGAGTGTGTGAGACCTCAGATAGAGTTGCATTCATTCCTCTCCCAGACACCTTCTAGGACTCTCACAAACAAGGCTACTGACTATGCTTACAGTGAAGACACCATACCTTCCTTCATCCCTGGAGTTTAAGATTTCTCCATGTGTGTGTGGTGAACATGCATGTGTGTGTTTACATGTGTGTGTGCATGCATGTGGAGGCATAAGGTTGATGTCAGGAATCACCCTTGATCACTTCTACCTTCATCCAGACAGGGGGTCTCAATCAAACCCAGGGCTCGAAGATATGGTTAGTCTTGCTAGTCAGCTTGCTCTGGGGATCCCCTGTCTCTGTCTTCTGAGGCTAGAATTGCAGATGGGTCCCCACACCCATCTGGTTTTTGTGTGCGTGCTGAGGATCTGAGCTCTGATCTTCCTGCTTGCCTAGCAAGTGTCACCACTCCCGAGCCTGTGACTTGGAGTTTTAACCTTAACAACTGTAATCCTCCCAAGTGTCCCTTGTGAAGCACTCTGTGATCTCATTTAGGTTCCTTAGTCACCCATTGAAGATAATAGCTTCAAACCCCACCAAAATGAAAGAAAAGTCAACTAAACAAAAAACCAAACCTACCAAAATGGTACAGACAACTACTGTAGACAATGAAGTACATGTCTCTTAGAGAAGCCTGCACCCGCTGAGGCTCTTGGAAAGAAAGTAAGACCCCCTCCCCCTGTACCAGAATGTGGGTCTACAGTAAAGAACCTAAATGAGATCACAGATCATCACTCTGTGGGTGTTCATGTGCCACATGTGCTCTCTTATCATGCACACACATACAAACATAAGAACACCAGCAGCAGCAGCAACAACAACAAACAACAACAATAATATTGTGTTCCATGGTGCCTGTCTGTGTCTCTGCCTGCCTTGACCCATGCCTGCTCTTGGGGTTTGGGCCCCTGCCCCTTCTACCTGTTCCACACATAAGAGTGTTCATGGCCATCCTGGCCTGGCAGGACCATTGCCAGCACGGCAATCAGGCAGACCTGGATGGGTCAAACCCCAGTTCTCTGGTCTATGCTGTGACATATATACATATATGTCTATATATGTATGTATATACACACACATATATGAATTGTGTATCTCTTGCCAACATTAACCCTCCATCTTAGAATACTCTATATTATTACCCAAAAAGGCTCATCTCTGTCTCTATGTATGTGTGTATGTGTGTGTGTTGTGGCAGGATCTCATGTGTCCCAGGCTGGCTTCCAACTTGTTATATGGCAAAGGATGACGTTGAACTTCTGATCCTCCTGCCTCCCTCTCCTGGGTGCTGGGATCACAGGAGTACAGCACCACGCTGGCTTTCTGTGGGATCCGACTCAGAGCTTCATGCATGCTAGGCACAGTAGCCGTCGAGCTACATGCCCAGCTCCCCTCCAGAGTTTTGTGTTTGCCTGGTTTCCTTGGTAAGGATGAAGCATAATGTATTTGGCAGTGCCCTTCTGATAGACACAGTGTTGACAATGTGTGGAGGACAACTTTGTGTACTTCCTGTTTTGTCCATATGCCATGGTTAGGTTAGGAATCATCTCTCCCTCTACCTGCTGAGGGCATCCTGTGCAGCCCTCAGGGCAGCTTCTGTGTGTCCTCCCTGTGAAGCCTTCCTTGACCTCCGCAGAAAACTCTGGCTCCCCTCCAGTGTCTGTGCATTTCCCCATAGACTGCTACTTCCAACCAGTTTATTAACCTGTATGTGTATGATGTGTGTGTGCATTTGTGTGTGTGAGTGTGAGTGCACACGTGCCATGGCAGTCAGAGGACAAACTTGGGTCTCTATCATCAACTTCCACCTTGTCTGAGGCAGGCAGGGTCAGGCTTGCTGGCCCAGGTGCTTCCAAGGCTTCTCCTGTGTCTGCCTCCCATCTTGCCATAGGAACACTGGGATTACAGACATGTGCTACTGTGTCTGACTTTTATGTGGACTCTGGGGATCGAAAATCAGGTCCTCATGTTTGCATGTGAGTGTTTTACACACTGAGCCATCTCCTCAGCCTTTTAATCATTTGTCAGTATGCCATTTCTCCCACACTGTGAACCTCTGGCCAACAGGATTGTTCTCTACCTACAGAGCTTGCACCTGTGTCCCTGTGCCACATAGTAGGGATTTCTCTCTTCTTTCTTTCTTTCTTTCCTTTGCATCATGAATAAATCAACACAGTCTCTGCCCTCAGGGAATGGATGGTCCAACAGAGGAAAGTCATGCACAAAGATAATTATCATTACAATGCCAGGCAGGAAGCACTAAATGCCACCAGAGGTTCCGATTAACTATTCCATTTGGTGACTCTCAGCCCTGACTGCAAATGAGCCACTTGGGGAGCTTTTAAAAAAAACACCAGTGTGATCCTATGTGTCTTCCTGATTTGATCTTGTGTGGGACCCAGCAACAGGAAGTTTAGAGCTCTGAGTGAGTTTCAAGGTGGCAGGGTCCAGACCCACTGGGTCCAGTTTTACTCCCTAATCTCCAGGGCAATCTTGTTAAAATGTAAATTCTGCTTCAGCAGGGCCTGGTGAAGCCTGAGACAATGAGTTTGTTTTGAATTCTTTATCAGCTTCATGGGGGTGTAGACATGCACCACATCATGTTTTGGTCAATGATGGACCACAGCTATGTCAAGGGTCCCTTAGGATTAAAATAGAGGTCCAAAGTCCCATCCTTTAGTATTTTTACTGTAGCATTTTTTAGATACACAGATGCATACTGCTGTGTTATAGTTGCCTACAGAAACATTCTGTACTGCTTTGGAGCCTAAAGCAACAGGCTGTGCCATGTGTGGTTGTGTAAGTAAACTCTGTGATGTTTATACAGTGATGAAATTGTCTAATGATACATTTATCAAAACATGCTGGGGCTGGGGAGATGTTTAGAGATGAAGTACTTTCTGTACAAGCATGAGGACCAGAGTTTGGTTCCCAGGACCCGTGTAAGAGCCAAGCCTGGTGGCGCGTGCTTGTAATCTCAGCACTGAGTAGGGGCTCATTGGTCAGCCAGCCTAGTCTCCGCAAGCCCCAGGCCAGTTAAAGATCCTGTCTCAGAAAGCAAGAAGAGATGGCTCAGGTGTCAAGAGAGTTTGTTGCTCTTCTAAAGGACCTGAGGTCAGTTCCCAACATCCATGTGCAACAGCTCACAACTGCCTGTAACTTCAGATCCAGGATTCAGTATTTTCTTTTTGCCTCCTGGGGTGGACTACACACACACACACACACACACACACACAAATCTAAAACAAACAAACAAACAAACAAACAAACAACTAAACAAAAGTGAATGGCCCCTGGCCCCTAAGAAAAGCCACCAGAGGCTAACCTTTGGCCTCAGGGACCTGAATATCTTTATTTCCCCAATGCTAGGATTACAAGCATACCTGGCTTTTCATGTGGGTTCTGGGAACTCGGGCCCCCATGTTCTGTCAGGAACCATTTGAATGCCTTTAGACCATTTACTCACTCACCCACCCACTCATCACCTGCTCGTTCATTCAAATAGCTGTCTGGAGAAACAGCAAAGAACAACACAGGCTAGGCTTACACCTTCTTGGAGCTCACTGGGTAGCAGTGAACTCAAACCAATAAACTAGTGTTTACCAGAAACTATGATTCGTGTTATAACTGGGAAAACAATAGGTCAATGTTCTAGGCCTTCACCATCAGATGGGTGGAGAATGAAGACTTCCCTTTCTCCTTCATAAGGTATGCAATGAGTGTCAAACGGGTGGTTGGAGGACGCTGTGCAAAATTGTGTAAAGTTCTGAAGGGATGTCTCCACGGAAGTGCAGAGCATGTGTAATGAGACAGAATTGATCCACCTGACAGATAGGCATGACAACACGGCCTCAGCCCCCAGCACATGCTGGCCTGGGTTGCTTTGAGTCTTTGTCAGGAGGCTTGACTTTAATCTAATGCTCTCTGTAGCCCCCAGTGCCCACACAGGCACTTAGCAGAGTGCGGTTTTCAATGGTGTTTTTATATAGAATCTCCATCCATCACAGCCCTTGAGATGACAAAGTTCTTCTGAAAGGGTGTGCAGAATGACGCTTGAGGAACAGAAGAGGGAATTGTGGACCACCCACCTGCCAGCTGAGTTGGAGGCCTCCCTTCATTCTCCAACCACCTTGGTGTTGTGCCTGGGCCAGGTGGGACTGAAAAGGCTGGAATGGCAGGTGATCCTAGGCCTGTGCCGTCTGGGAAATGAGAAGACATGAGGCGACAGCTGAGCTCTGTTAATGTGCGGATATAAAGGTAAGCTCCTTCATAGCTCTTCATCTTTCAAAGCTGCTGAGATCTCAGGCAATTAAACGTCCCCCACCATTGAGAGATCACAAATACTAGGAAAACTGGGCAAGAAGAAAGAACGGGGTTTCTCTCCTTCCTTCCTTCCTTTCTTCCTTTCATGTGTGTGTGATTGTGGAGTACAGGTGTAGTGTACATATGTGAATGAACATGTGCAGGTGTACATGCCAGATAAGAACACTGGGTGTTCAGCCTTATTCCTTTGGGACCAGGTGGCTCTCTGAACCTGGAACTCTTATTTTTGGGCAGGCTGGTGGCCCCAGACCCCAGCAATCTTCCTGTCTGCTCCACACAGTGCTAAGGGTACAAAGCCATGTCTGTTTTCTTAAATGTGATAGGATTCCAACTCAGGTCTTCATGCTCACACAGCAAGCATTCTTAGCTGCTGAGCTCTCTCCAGTCCTGCACACAGCCTTCTGACCACCTCACTTTGTGTTCTTTAGCTCTTCATGGTGCACACAGGATATTTCTAAAACTCAATCTGCTCCTTATCCTCCAGCTCAGAACATCTCCCTTCCTTTCTCTTTTCTCTCTTTCTCTTGTTCATTCTTTCTTGGTCTCATGTAGCCCAAACTGACCTCAAACTCACTATGTGATAGAGGATAATTTTGAACTCCTTATCCTCCTGCCTCTACCTCTTGAGTGCTGCTATCACAGGGGTACATCACCATGAAAGGTTTTATGCAGTGCTGGGTGTTGAACATAGGGCTTCATGCATACTAGGCAAGTATTCTACTAATTGAGCTGTATCCTCAGCCCCTCAGAGCATCTTCAGAGTTCTCTGCTTCCTATTCCATCAAACTCAAAGTACTCTGTACACATACACAGCTCCCATCAAGCCTGAGCCTGGGGATAGAGCATACCATTGCTTTACCAGGAGTATTTTACATACTATCTTATTGAAATTCTTCTCATTGTTCAAAGTTGATATCTCTCCCCATGACTAATATCTATTAAGTTTGCATTGACCCGTTAACCTCAGTATAGTTTAGAATCACTTGTTCATTGCCTGTGTCACGTGTGCCAGTCATGTCTTTGCACATTTGTCATGTTTGGATCTGCTGTGTTTCCTCTAGCTTAAATCTGAAGCTTGGATTCTGAATGCCCCCCAATGGCTCATGTTCTAAAGTCATTTATTTACTTATTTATATTTTATGTATATAAGTCTTTTTCCTGTATGTATGTAAGTGCACCATGTGTGTGCAATGCCTTCAGAGGCCAGAAGAGCACCATGTAGGTGCTAGGAACTGAATCCAGGTCCTCTGCAAGAGCAGGCAGTGCTCTTAACTGTTGAGCTATCTCTCCAGCCTCCAGCCCCCAAGTTTTGATTCTTATAGTGGTACTATTAGGAAGTAGGTTGGGACATTAAGGAGACTGGGCTGAGTTGAAGGTCTTTAGGTTATTGTGGACATGCCTTTGAAGGAAATTGTAGGACACAGGCAATTCTCCCCCCCCCCACCTCTGAAGTAAGAGATTTCACTGTGTTACACACTCCTGTTATAATTGGCTACCTTGCTATAGGCTAAAACAATGGGACCAATAAATCCTGGACTGAAAACTTCAAAACTGTGAGCCAAAATAACATGTTCTTTATATCTTGATTCACTCAGGCATTTTTGTTATAGGGCCAAGAAGCTGATTAACACACTGGGCATATGAACAACTCAATAGGTTGAATAATAAGTCTCTATTGGCAGACCAATACAATCAGTCAGAGAAGTCAATGGTCCAGGTGGAGGACAGGAACGTTGGTGACCTGGTAGGGAGACAGGGAAACATGGAAATCAAGCAATAACAGGGTGAGACAAGTTCCTGGCATGAGAATGGTATTAAAATGAGAAGAGAAATTAATCCCAATTAACAGTCACTTAGGAGCAACTAAATTATACCTGGGTTCTGTCTCCAAAGGAATCCAGAGTTCAAATAAAGAGAAAATCTTACATGTAGTCTAGTATGATACAATACAATAATACAAGAATATGAGTGAGGGCAGTAGGAACATCAAACAACACACACAGGTAGGACTTAGCTAGGGTGATGGTTAGTTTTAATTGTCAACTTGACAAAAAGTAGAATCTTCTGGGAAGAGAGTGTCAGTGAGGAATTATCTAGATCAGCATGGCTTATCAGCATGTCTGTGGGGAATTGTTTTGACTGCCTGAACTGATGTGGGAAGACCCAGCCTGAGAGTATGGCACCATTTCCTAGTTTGGAGCCCTGGACTGTCTAAGAGCAGTTGCGACAAAAGCAACTTGAGGAAGGAAGATTTTATTTTGTCTCATTGTTTGAGGCTACAGTCTACCATGGTGGGAAAGCCATGAAGGTAGGAGAGTGAGGCAGCTGGTCACATTGCATCTGCAGTCAGGAAGCAAAGAGACAGGAATGCTGGTGCTCAGCTCCGTTTCTACTTTTCATTTAACCCAGGACCCCAGCCTGTGGAAGACCCACCTCACCTGACCTAATCTAGATAATCCCTTGCAGGCTCACCTGGGAGCTTGTCTGCTAAATGATTCAGGATCCTTTCAAGTTGATAATATTACATTATATTCTGGGCCTACACACACACACACACACACACACACACACACACGTGCGCACGCAAGTATTCATAAACATGTGCACACATATGACACACACAGGAAATAAATGCCAAGTGCTTTTACAAAGTGCATTGTGTAGTCTTTAAAAAGACCCCAAGAGGGAGGCATTATGAATCCTCAACTTTGTAGATAAGAAGCTACGGCTGGGGACTGGAGAGATGACTCAGTGGTTAAGAACACTTACTGCTCTTGAAGAGGACCTGGGTTCACTTCTCAGCACCCATCTCAAGTAGCTCCCAAATGCCTGTAATTCCAGTTCCATGGGGTCTGACACCCTCTGGCCTCTGAGGGCACCTGAGGGCACACAGTGCACATAACTCACACGGGCACACACATACACATAATCTAAAAGAAATAAAAATTTTTTGAAAAGAAGGTAGAGCTGGGAGACCTTAAGTAACTTAGGCAAGATCATGCAGCTGGTAAGAAGTGGATCAAGAGACCCACTTACTCCACTGCTTGTGCTCCTTCGGAAATGAGGAGAAATCACAGCATAGTGCTGTCTTTAGAAGTGAGGACATTTTTTTTTTGCCATGAACCTGAGAAGACTGAATAGAAAATTAGAAAGGTCTTGCTTATGAGAAATGCTTTATTGCTTCCAAGGAGGTGAAAACGTCAGGTCTAGTTTCCTGTCTGGGTCCTGGGACCCTGGGCAAGATCTGATAGTCTGTGTTTTGGTTCCTGTCTTTGTTTCTTTTATTGTTTTGATAAAATACTCTGACAAAAGCAACTTAAAGGGAAAAGGGTTTATTTGGGCTCACAGCTGGGAAGCAGAGAAGGAAAGGGTGGAGGGCGGCAGGGTGGCAGGAGGGAGGGAGAGAGAGGCCATCACAGTCCCCCTTCAGAAAGGCTTTGCAGTTGATACTGAACTCACTGAAGGCCCACGTTTCCCGCTAAGCTTTCAGTTCCTGCCTCGGCTTTGGCTTCTCATTCAGAGCTCATTCTTTGGGGAATCTATCCTGGTTTGGAAATAGTATGTGAATTTAAAAGCAATAACATGGTATAGTTTTCTTGGCTCCATCACCAAGAAAACAAGCTAACCTGGATTTCCTTCATAGACTACCTTCTCTGGGCAAAGACAGCAGTAGAATGGCCCAGGATCCCTTCATCAGTCCTACTGTTCTACTGTGGGGTCTGGTGGTTTGAATGAGATGCATCCCTCAGAGGCTAAAGTTTTTGAACACTTGGCTAGTTGTAGTCCTGCTTGGGGAGGATCATGGACCCTGTAGGAGGTGTGGCCTTTCAGGAGGAAGCATGTTGCTGGGGGTGGGCTTTGAGAGTTCATAGCCCTGCCCCGCTTTCAGTTTACTCTGCTTCCTGTGCATGCTTGAGGGTGTGAGTTCCCAGCTTTCTACTCCAACTACCTCTTCCCTGGCCTCTGCTGACACGTGTCCCTCTGGAACTTCTATAAGTGGTCTTTGTCATGGTGCTTTATCAAGCAATAGAAACATAGCTAATACATATAGCTAATACAATAACTTCTCTAAGCATCATCCCAAAGGAGAGGGATCTATTGTTAATTGTTCTGCTCAGAGGAAGGGGCCTTTTATATTGCAGCCATACCAGAAAGTGCCATTTGTCTAATCTGCACAGTGTATTCAACAATGTTCTGATTACAGTTCCTTTCCTCCATACTTTACATTTTCAAAATTCATGCCACACATCTTTCAGAAATAGTTTTAGCCTTTTAAGTGGCAGGACTTGGATTTGCCTTCTTCTGAAAAGCAAGTATAAAACAAAATATTTAAAGCAAGCAAAAGATTGACTTGTGTGTGTGTGTGTGTATGTGTGTGTGTGTGTGTGTGGAGTACACACACCTGGGCACACATGCAGAAGCCAGAGGAGGACATTTAGTGTCTTGTCTATCATTCTCCCCTAGTCTCTCCTTTTTTAAATATTATTTTATATTTATTTATGTGTATTTGTATATAGATATGTGCACATGTATGCAATGCCTGCAGAAGTCAGAAAAGTGGATCAGATCCCCTGAAGTTGGACTTACAGGTGATTGTACCAGCATGGGTACTGGGTACTGAACTGAGGTTCTCTGTAAGAGCAGCCAATCCCCTTAACTGCTGAACCATGTCTCCAGTCCCTCTACCTTATTCTGTTGAGAGAAGATCTCTTACTGAACCTGAAGATAGACTGCCAGCTAGCAGGCCCAGAGACCCTCCTGTGTCCACCCCTCCCCAACAACACTGCAGTTACAGGTGGCCAAATGCCTGGCTTTTTATGTGGGTACTCGAGATTCTATCTCAGGTTTTCATGCCTGTGCATCAAGCTCTCTCACCCTGAGTCATCTTCCCAGCTCCCAGGATTGATTCTTGAGATATGAAAGCCGCATGAAGTTTATACTTGAGTTTGCCCTGTTTCTCCTGAGAAAACTTTATTTTTTGACCTTGACACAGGCAGGTGGAGGCCACAAAGAAGAGTGAAAGTGGTGGTGATATCATTGAGCTGGGGAAGCAGAGATTAAAGTTTGGGGTCACAGAAGTGTCTAAGTGAGAGCATCAGGGAGGGAAGATGCATGGGAGGCAGGGTCTGTGCAGGAGCACCCCTCGGGTCCTCGGCTGTGGTCGGCGCACACATATACAGGTGGCAGCACGGACCACAGGCTGTTAGAGTGACTGCTGAGGAGTTGAAGGCTTAATGGTGGTATCTGAGGTTATGCACTGCTGAGAAGCACTGAAACTCAATTTTAACCACAGTGAAGATACCTCACTTATAATACTGGGTGATATTCCAGGAGTAAGGAGCCCGAAGACTCAGATGGAAATCAACATGAACCCAAGCAGGCCTGAAGATGTAGCTCTGTTGGTAGAATGCTTGCTTAGCAAGGATGAAGCCCTGAGTTCAATTCCCAGCATTGTATGAACTAAGTAGGCATAGCGGTACGGTCTATAACCCCAGTGCTGGGGAGGTAGAAGCAGAGGGCTGGAATGTCAAGGTCATCATTAGCTATATAAGGAGTTGAAGGCCAGCCAACAACAACAATAAAAATAACAAATAAAATATAAAACGAGTCAAACAAAAAATAATGACAAACTTGACAATATCAAAAGGCTCCACTATAATTAATTTTAATGATCTGCCAGAACTTCAAAGGAAGAAACAAAATCTAAAATACCAGGCAATGTAGCATTCACAATGTCCAGTGTGCAATAAAAACTTAGTGAACATGCAAGAGGTAGAAAAGTTCAATCATAATTGAAAGGAAATCCAGCCAATAGAAAAATACCTTAAAATGACCCAGATTTTGGAATTAGTAGACAACATTTAAAAATAGCTATAATAAAATGTAACCAAGTACTTAAGAGAAAATATGGGCCTGATAAGAAAACACATTGAAAATATTAACAGGGTAATTTAAAAATGGTACAAGTGGAAAATCTATAACTGAAGCATAGTATCTGGAAATAATATACTCATTGGAGAAGAGATACCATTAAAAAGTTAGTGATCATGAAGAAAATAAGTATAAATTAGCCTAACTGATAACCAAAAACATAGACAATTTAAAAGGTGATCTTGCAAAATACATATAACCAGGCGTTAGATGAGCCATCTAAGCTGGCCAGGGGCAGAAAGGAGCTGCTGAGGAGTGTCTGTGGGAGATGTTTTGACTGTTAACTGATGTTGAAGACCCAGTGTGGGAGGTACCATTCCCTAGGCAGAGGCCCTCATCCCTATGAAAGAGGAGAAAGGTAGCTAAATTATGAGCTAAAGTAAACCGTTTCTCCCCTAAGTTGCTTTTTGTCAGGATGTTTTATCATAGCAACAGAAATGAAGCTAGGGAGCCTTTCCAGAGGAAGGTTTTAGGTTAGTTAAACTCATGGGTCAATTCAATCAATGCTAAATAGTGCCAATCTTACACAAACTCTTTCAGAAAATAGAGGCATGGGGTCACTTCTCTAGCTCTTTCATGAGGTCAGCGTTACCCTACATCTTCAAAGCCACAGTTATTAAAAGAAACCAGTATCACAAGTGAGTGTACGTATGAACATACAACTTGAACATATTTTAGCAAGCTGAATCTATCAATATATAAAAAGACTTGTTGGGAAGACGGCTCAGTAGGTAAAGTACTTTTTGTGCAAGCATGAGAACCTGAGTTTGATCCTTCCAGAATCCATTAAAGAAGTCAAACATGGTGGCACATATTTATAATCCAAGAACTAGGGAAGCAGAGACAGGAGGATCACTGGGGCTAACTGGCCAGTCAGTGTGTTGTGTGTCCAAGTTAATGAACTCCAGGTTCAGTGAGAGGCCCCATTTCAGAAAATAATAAGATGGAGGGCAATTGAGGAAGACACTTCATGTTGACCTTTGACCTCTGCGTTTATGCACATACATGTGCATACACACACATGCACATGTACACACACAGAATGCACTACAACCAAGTGGAATTGAAACTTATTTATTTCACATTAAAAAATCAGTGTAATGAATTATGTTACAGAGTAAAAAGAAAAAAGAAAAACAATTAGATTATCTCAATAAATGCAGAGAAATATTTGACAAAATTAAATACCTATTCAATTTAAAACTTCTCAATAAACTAGGAATAGAGGGAACTTCCCCACAGGTAAAAAGTATTTCTAAGAAATTCTGCAGCTAACCCTATTCTTAGTGGTGACAAACTAATACATTCTCTAAAACTGGGAGGAAGGAAAAGTACTAATTTGACCATATACGTTCAATATTTTACTAGAGGTCATAACCAGAAATAAGTAAGGCAAGAAAGTGAATTAAAAGGTATAATTATTGAAATGGAAGAAATAAATTTGTGTTTTTTTGGTACACAACATGGTCATCTATGTAGAATATCCCAGTTTTGAAAAACCCTGTTAGAGCTAAGATGCAAATTTAATAAGGTTTATGTGATACAAGGTCAGTACACAAAACAATTTTCACCATATCTAACAATAAACAGTTTGCAACTCAACTTTGAAGGAATGTCATTTATAGCTGGGGTTGATGATGGCGGCCACAATCCCTGCTACTCTGGAAGTAGAGGAAGGACTGTGGCAAGTTCAAGGCTTCCCTTAGGATGAGTTGAAGGCTAGTTCAGGCAACCTACTGATAGCTTGTCCCAAATAAAAGTTAAAAAGATGCTTGGGGGCACAGTTGGTGTTGGGGGTCCCAGCACTCAAGACCAGCCTGAGGGGGACCAAAGGAGCTCTGCCATAGGGGTGGGGGTGAGTCGGTGCGGAATCCACACACCGACTCTGGGAGTTGAGCGGAAAGCTAGCAGTGATGGTCTGCTGGAAACTCATTTATTCAAGAAAGAGCAGAGTGTCTTATAGGTCTTGTTAGCCAATAGCCTTATGGGGTGGGGTCCTGACTATAGCCAATTGCAGTTTGTTCCTAGGTGGATCAGGTTCCCTCCAGGTGCTGGGCAGAAACTGGCTTCACAACCAACCGGTGTGAAGCACCACATCCATGAGAGTCATTCCTTCGTTCCTCCTGACAGGTGGCCTGGCTGGGCCCAACCTGCATTATGCCCAACAGGTTGGTAGTAGAGCTCTTGTCTGACATAGGTGGGGCCTGAGGTTAATATCCAATATCAGACACAGGCACACAAACACACACACAGAGCCACATACACCATCAAAGATTAAAGACAAATTTAACAATATATGCAAGTACATAAAAACCATAAAATAATTTTGAGAAATTAAAGAGATCTTAATAGATATTTTGTGATAAGTCAGAAGAATGTCTTAGTCATTCTGTTTGGCCAAACTGCTACTGTATTAAAAATATCTGAGGTCAGCTACTGTATAAAGAAAAAAGGGGGCTGGTAAGACGGTTCTGTAGGTTAAGGTATTTGCTACATGAGCCTGGAAACCTGAGTTCATTCACCAGAACCCATGTAAAGGTAGGAGGAGACAACCAACTCCACAGAGTTGTCCTCGCTATGGCACATGTGCTTACAGCCAAACAGCATGTATACACACACACACACACACACACACACACTACTACTACTACTACTACTATTAATAATAATAATAATAAATTAAAAATTAAATAAAAGGAAACACAAAAGGAAAAGATTTATTTAACTTAGTTTTGGAAGCCTGAAGTTCAAAATCCAGTGGCTCCCTGTTTCAGTCTGTGGTGAAGGCCTTCTAGCTACATCAACCCTGGGGAAGAGGACAGTGTGTGCAAGCGGAAGAGACCAGTCACGTGGTGAGAGAGGAATCCAGGAAAAGGCAGGAGTCAGGCAACCTCTCAACATGACAGCTTACTCTCAGAGTCCTGTAAGAATATTAACTCTTTCGGAGGGTGGGCCTCCAGTGACCTAACTACGTGCCCCTTTGCCCATCTTAAAGGTGCCACCACTCACCACCACCACCCTGGGGCCGAGTGCCAGCACACGACTCCTTGGAAGACTCAGGGAAACCAGAGCAATAAATAAAGATGTTTTGTTCTCTCTACTTACCCAAGGTGGTTGCCAGCATTGCCCCAACCTCATGAGTACAAACAAGTAGCGTCAGCCTCGATGCCCTGGGACAGTCAGGGACCAGTCTCCTGCATCCTCTTGGCCTTGATCTTGGTCATTGATTTTAATTGGTCAGCATGTTGGACTGTCAGGCTACATTCATTTATTTGAGGAAAAAATGCAAGGTGGTGTCAAAAGGCTGCTGGCCAGCTGGAGGTGGCCTAGCAAGGGCTGTTCTGTGAGCCCAGAACTCCGCATCAATCTCATGACCCACCTTCACACGGTGTCTTCTGGGACCTGACATGGAGCTGAGAAAAGACTCAAACTGGATGACTGCCCTGATGACTATCCATGAGGGAAGGTAGTGGCCACACAGAATAGACAATTCAGCAGTTGCCACAGGTTGGAATGGCATGTTGATGTGATTGAATGCTAAATGCTGAGTGTGAGTCTGGGTTCCTCCAGCTCTGTGCTGCAGCCCTGGGCTTCTGCAGAGGAGACTCAGGCCATTGTGGGGCATGGGGTGCAATATTAGAAAAGCCTCCTTACTTCCCTGTCGTGATCAGATCAGCTTTTCTGGCCTCTGTTTCACATGGTAAATTTGGGGTAAGAGTCCATCCAAACCTACTCTGCTGTTAAAGAAAAGGGTGGGGCTGCGGGCACAGCTCAGACTGTAAGTACCTGCCTTGCAAGCAAGAGAACCTGAGTTCAATCCTTAGAACTCATATAAGAAGCCAGGTATAGTGCATACTTGTATCTCAGTGCTTAGGGAGGTGCCAACAGGAGGCATTCCCTGGGCCTCACTGGCAGCCAGCCTAGCCTACTTGGTGAGTTTCAGTCTAGTGAGAGGCCCTGTCTCAAAAAACAAAAAAAGACTGGAGGCAGACAGTGCCTGAACGTGAAGTTACTTCTCTGGTCTCCATATGCTGCGTACAGATGTGTACCCACACACATGAACTCGTGCACACGTGCACACACACATACACACACATACACAAGATATACACATATACCAGAGGTGCTGAGTCAGACTTGCATCCGTGGCCGTGGAACTGTGGGTGTGATGATCTTAGGAAACAGAACCTGGCAGAGGGGACGGGTCCACAGGAGTGGTCTGAGGCCAAATGAATCCCAAGAATGCTACACTCTAACCTCCTAATAATGTCTTCATCTTTACCAGCTGGGACCAGTGAGACAGCTCTGAGGGTGGAGCTGAGGTTCCAGTAAATTCTAAATTGTTTTCAGAGCCGAGGGGACTTGTTGTTTTTTTAAGAAGGGGGACAAGGTAATATGGACTAGATTAAGGGCTAGATGGGAAATCCTCCTGTGTCTGAGATGTGAGCCCCTGTATCACACAGCCCCTGTTCAGATGGAGTCCCGGTCCCCTCTACCCCCAGGGGGGCTATTGGAAGCACCTGCCACCTCATTCCCTGTCACTTGTCAACTTTGGAGCAATCAGTCTGCTACTTAACAGCTAACAGGCAAAGCTCTCCAGCGGCTGCCTCCAATCTGTCTTTGTTAACACTAACAGGAGATGGGTGTGGAAGTCTCATTGTGTCGCCTCCCTGCCTGTGCCTTCACCTGGGACCTGTCGAGCAATCACTTAGGCCCACTGCAATCACCCTGCCAGCCACTGCCGGTTCTCACCTGGCACTTTAAGTCAGCTCTGCAGAGCCCAGCAGGAGAGGCCACTGCCAGAGGAAGCTCTGTGGAAGGCTCCCGGGGCCAGAAGCCCCCTCGGTCCCTGTCTCCCATGTGCATTCTTGTGGGTGCATGCATGGAGAGTGAGCTCCTTTTGTGGGTAATGGACATGGTGTGGGGCCAGACCATGACCTTAACTACAGAGCTCACAATTTAACTGACCAGGGGCAGACAGGTTATACAGGTACTTTTCAGTAACGCTGTAAGTGCAGAATAGAGGCATGTACAGAGCTGCTAAGCCTGCTAGGTGGGTTCAGAAAAGACCTCTTTGGTTCAGATATGTGGGGCTAGTCCAGCCTGAAATGGGTAGGAAGTAGGGCACTGAGCTGGAAAAGAGGCACCAAGTTAAGGCAGCAGCTATGCAAAGGCCTGGGGGTAAGCTGGAGAACTGCATGTGTGCTGGCCAGAATGGCATGATTCTGAACTATCCTGTGTCTTTCAGTTAGCTGTCATCTGGGTATTATGACATGTCTATGTATGCCTCTTGTTCGCCTTTCAGTTTCAGTCTCTTGTTCTAGTTTCTCTGCCATTCATACAACTACGTACTGTGTTTATTATCCTCACACCGATCTGTCCATTCACTTATCTGTCTCCCCATACACACATCTCCATTCCCCACCCACCTACGTAGTCACTCATCCATCCATCCATTCAGCCACCCACCCATTCACTTCTCTGCCTGTCCATCCATCCATCCATCCATCCATCCATTTCTAGAAGTTTTATTTTTCTCAACAATATCTTACTCTGTAGCCAAGACTGAGTAGCCCAGGTTAGCCTAAAATTTGTGGCAATCATCTTGCCTCAGCCTCTCCATTCTGTGATTACAGGTGTGAGACCACATGTTTGGCTTAAAAGTCTTAACATCATGTCTCAAAATACATCAGTTTTGAAGAACTCTCCCAATTACACAGCATCTGACACCTTCCCTGACCCTCAGGACGCATTCTTTACCCAGGGGACTAATGACTTCCGGCATTTCTAACAGGCACACCACACAGGGAGTGGTGGCAGATGACACTGGAGCTGTAGTACCTGCCATTTGTATCAAATTTCATTTCTCCTTGACAGGTGAGACCTAAGTCCAAAGATAATCAAGAGGAGGCTGGGAGAAGCCCTGGGACCAACTCCACCAGGCCAGGCCCACTCTAGTTTGGATCTTAGATGTCTCCCAAAGGCGTGTGTTGAAGGCGTGGTCCTCACTGGGAGATATTGAGGTCTTTAAGAGGCCAGTTCTAGTTGTAAAGTTTTAGGTCCTTGAATGGGGATTTTGGAACTAATCTCTGTCTCTCTTGGCTTCCTGACCATAATGAGCCGAACAGCTTTGCCATCCCATGCTCACCTCCGTACTGCTTGCCTTACCTTGCCAAACACCAGACCAAGAAGCAATGGGGCCAACTGACCATGAACTGAGACCCTGAAACTGTGAGCCCAAGCAAACCTTTCCTTTTCTTAAGACGATGATCTCAGATATTTGTTACAGTAACAGAAAACAGTATACCCGTATTGAGGACATACCATTGAAATGGCCACATCCTTGGGGCCAACTGGAGACTGACATGAGACCCATTATCTTGTCTGTATGTCACAGTGATGATAAATACTTTGGGCTTAAGAAATGCTTTTGAATAGATGAATACCCATGGAACTTTCAGGCCAGAAAAAAATCATTTCCACACTGAGGGTGTAATCTTATACCAGTTCTGCCAATACCCTCAAAACCAGGGGAGCTCAGTCTACACTGATATGGTACATGAGGTAAGGAAGATCTAAACTTGCATAAGAATTTAACTACCGAGGCTGGAGATGTTGTTCAGTCACTAGACTGCTTGCCTAGCATGGATGAAACCCCAAGTTCCATTCCCAGCATCACATAAACTGGGCAGAGTGGCACGTGCCTGTAATCCCAGCACTCTCAAGGCAGAGGCTGGAGAATCAGGAGTTCAAGGTCGTCCTTGGCTATATAGCAAATTTGAAGCCTGCCTGGGTTACATGAGACCCTTTCTCAAAAAGTAAGTGGGGCTGGAGAGATGGCTTGGCAATTAAGAGCACTGGTTGCTCTGGCAGAGGACCAGAGTTCAGTTCCCAGGATTCACAAGGCAGTTAACAATCATTTTTAATTCCAGTTCCAGGGGCTCCTTCTTCTGGCCTCCATGGACATTTTGTACATAGGTGCACCTCAATACATCCACACTAAACAGTCATTCATATAAATTTAAAAAATAAAAAGTAAAAATAAATAAAAAGATCAACCAGTTGTGTGAGTTGGGGCAATATACATAACCTCTCTGGTGCTGAGTTTCCTCAACTTTAAAATGGGTCCATTCTTGTATGTTTGTGAGACTGAATGACTGTGATACCTTGGAAACTACAAATCACTGCACAGCAATAGTGAGAGTTGGGGAGGCATAGCTTAATGAATAAATTACTTGCCATACAAGTGCAAGGACCTGAGACTCATCCCCAGAACCCATGTAAAAATGGCACGTGTGATGGCTCACACTTGTAATCCCTGTGCTAGGGAGGTTGAGAGAGCAGGATTCCTGGGCCTTGCCGGACAGCCAGCCTCGCCTGATTGGTGAATTCCAGTGCTATGAGAGACTCTCTCAAAAAACAAGGCAGGAACCTGGAGAAACAGCTCAGCAGTTAAGAGCACTTGCTGCTCTTGAAGAGGACCTGGATTCGATTCCCAGTGCCCACATGGTGGCTCATCACCAAGTCCAGAGGATCCCATGCCCTCTCTGCCCTCTCTGCGCACTAGGGCATGGGTGGTGCATGCACGTGCTTTCAGGCAACGCTCCCCCACATAAAGCAAAATAAGTAAAATGATTTAAAACTTAAAAATATAAAAAAACCCAAGGTGGAAGGCAGATGAGACAACACCTGAGATTGGCCTCTGGCCTCCAAACGCATCTGCATACTTGTGAACATACACCAGCACACATGTGGCCATCCATAAACACATAACATAACACATCCATAAACATATAACATAACACATCCATAAACACATAACATAACACATCCATAAACACTTGTGAACATACACGGCACACATGTGGCCATTCATAAACTCATGGATACACACACAGGCGCAAAAAGGTGGGTGCTGGAAGGTTTTCCGAGTGGAGACAGGTCAGTCCTCTTCTGCCTCTCTTAAGGCCAAGGGAGAATTCTATCATGTGCCAGAGGCCTGTGGACTGAGACCTGGCTCCTTTGTGAGTTTCCTTCTTGGAGCATTTGGAACATTCTTTTATTCCAATCCTGATTTCTTTATTACTCCAGATACAAAATATTTTCAGCAAAATGCATGGAGTCCCATCATTAAGGGTTCGGATTTTTAGGTATAATCTGTAGGAATACATTTTCAATCTGATGCCAGGATCTTGTAAGAAGGCTGTGTTGCGCTCGCGCCCCCCCCCCCCCCCGTTAGAAGAATGGGAAAGAGGGCAGGAGGAGGGAATCTGGAGGCAAGCTGAAAGAGGAAGGTCTTAGAGGATCCTCTCTACCCCCAAAACGTCTCATGTGAACAAGCAAGGCTGGTGATGTCATTTAAATACCTTTTCACAGCAGATTCTTCACAGGCCTGTCCCCATGGCCTATTTGGGATCCAAAGAATCCAAAGAGGGAACCTAAGAAAGGCAGAGGGAGGCAGGAAGTGATTTGAGGCCAGGGAACCTGGGCTGATAAGGTAGAGTGTGGGGCTGCCCACCGTTCCTTGCTATTGGGAGGAGCTGTCCATATGAACTCCCTAAAGAAGCATCGAGAAATGGAATGAGCATCTTGCCCTCATCCAGGGGTTAGGAGTAGCCAGTGAAAATCACAGGATCCCAGGTAAGGGCGCCCTAGGTGCCAGATTCCACGTGAAACCTCTCATTTATCCGATGTATTAGTTACTTTTCTTGTTGCTGTGACAAAACGCCTGACAAAAATGCTTAAGGAAGGAAGGGTTTATTTTGCCTCACATTTGGAGGATGCAGTCTTCATGGTAGGGAAGTCATGGCAGCAGGAATCACAGTACATCAATAGTCAGGAAGCAGAGAGAGATGAATGCTGGTGCTCAGCTCACTTTCTCCTTTTTACACAGCCCATGGATCACGCCACCCAAGGCTAGGGTAGATTTCCCCACCTCAATCTAGAAACCAACCTAATCTAGAAACTCCCTCACAGACAAGCTCAGCTGTCTTTTTCCATGGTGATTCTAAATCCTGTCATTAAATCATCACAGGGGAGTATTCCAAGGCACCCTGACATCTTCATGTCTAAATGAAGCATGTCCCCTGTCCAGCTTCTGTGCACCTCTGTTTCCTGATTATCTGATGGGATGTGACACTGTGTGTGTCTGTCACTGATATGGCCACACCCACCACCAACATGGCACCACCATCTCAATAAACTCCGGTGACACAGACTTTCAAATCTGACAGGACTAGTGGTGTCCTCTTGATACCCCTTAATCATTTATGACTTGAGACTTACTTGATAGAATCCTCGGGGAAGGGGAATAAAAATAACAGTGTTTGAAGTCTAGCCTCCAGAGCTTCTGATTTATCCAGCCATGGAATGACTAAAAGCCTTCCAAAAGCCTCGCTGGCGCTTCCAATGCACAGCAAAGGCTAGATCTACTGCTACTTGCTCTGACTGTCTTGTTTATTCATGCATGTAGGCACACACATACATGAATGCACTCATGAACATGAGTGCATGAACATATACTCCCTGCATGTATGTTCAAACATGTATGCTATTTCTGGAAATGTCTGCTCCTCTATTTCTTTCCTCTTTTATTTTTTTATTATTTATTTTAAAACATTGTATTTATTATTTTTATTATGTGTTTGAGTGTATTGCCTGCATGTATGTAAGTGTGCCCATGTAGTGTAATGCTCTTGGAGGTCAGAAGAGGGTATCAGATCCCCTGGGATTGGAGTTAGGATGATTGTTAGCCACCATGTGGGTGCTGGGCATCAAACCTGGGTCCTCTGTAAGAACAGCCAGTGCTCTTAACTGTTGAGATATCTCTTTAGCTCCTTGTTCCTCTTTTAAAGAAAACATTTTAATTATTATTTGTGTGTGTGTGTGTGTGTGTGTGTGATGTGTGTTTGTGGGTGTGACATGCTACAGTGCACATGTGGAGGTCAGAAGACATCTTTGTGGAGTCAATTCTCTCTTTCCGCTTTTATCTGGACTCTGGAGATTGAGTTCAGGTCATCATGTTTATGCAGCCAGCACCTGTTGTACAGTAATTTCCTCCCAGATAAAAATTTCCATCATGGAAGGAGGCTCAGTTAAGACATAGGAGTTCGGTCTAAAGAGACATGAAATACTCCATCCTGAAGGCAAGGTATACACTCAGCAAACAACTCAAAAGCTTCAGGAAGTCCCTGAAACTTTCCTGAAACTCATGAGATTCACTAGTCCCCCCCCCCCCCCCAGCCCACAAGCCTATATAATCCCTAAGGACTGCTGAGAGACACTCGGACCAGTTGCCTAGAACTCCCAAGCCAGTGGAGCTGCCCGGAAGAGACTCTCCAACATGCTGAGCTGCCCACAAGTTGTGCAGCGTGCTCTCAGGTCCTGTCACCCGTGCTGTGGTTGGCTTTTGGTGATGTCATTTCTGTTCCTGTAAGTAACCCCTCATCCATACTCCTGTAAGCAACCCAATAAAACTCATTGGTTCACCAAGTTAGCCTGTGGTTACAATATCTGACCCGTTGTTGGCTCCCATCTGGGGTGAGTGGATGCTTGTTTGCATCTCCTCAGAAATAATTTGATGTAATAGCACCTTCCTGGCTTTAGAGACCGCTTTCCTGTGTTTCCTTCTCTGTTCTGCAGAAGGGAGTGAGGATCGTGCTGTCAGGGGAAAGGTGGCTCCCACCTGGATAGGTCTTGGTCTTTCAGGCACTTTCTGGGGACTAACTCTTGGGGGGAAGGCTCGGGGGATCTAGCCCTGGCCTTTGCCCCCAACCCCTCCCCTCACAGCTCAAATTTGGCAACTCATACTAAGCTGCAAGGTGTCTTCGCTGGAGCTCATCAAAAAGCAAACACTCAGGCACTTGAATAGGATAAGCAATTTGTGGCTTTGTAAAAAGTCAATGCAATTCAATTTAGGCCTCTTGAGCGTGTACCACGTACACTTATTGTTTCCTTGTCTAACCTGCTCCAGTGGAGCAGGGACTGTAGTTTCATCTTGTTTGCAAAGTGGGATGAAGTCCCCGGAATGAGTGACCTTCAAGCAAAGCAGAAAACTTACAAATGAAGCTGTCATGGAGAAACCGCATTGCTGCCTTAGCTCACAGGTCTCTACCTTAATACAGATCTGAGTTTTGCAAAAGAATGATTATAAAACTAGCTATTTGCCCATGTAAACACACCTGCTTTAATTTCTTCTTTTATTTCTTTTTAACCAAGAAGAATGATGTTAAAATGCCATCTACACTCTACAGGCTACTACTCCTGAAGGCTCCATTTTTTATGCTGTGGAGGCACACTTGATTGGAGTGGGCCCTTGAAATATACTTTTGTGCTTTTCAGGGGTCTTGGGCCAGATTTGAATTTTTTCTCCTTTTTACCTCCTTCTTTGTCACAAAACAGATTGCTCTTGGCTTCTCTTTATCTGTTCCTTCATTGATTTTATTTAGAAGATTGGTCAATTTAGTCCCACCTTGGCAGGCAAATCCAGGGCAAGCGAGCGCACGAATACTAAGGATTATTGGGAGTGGTTCTTCGCCATTGTCACCCACGTTCATTTTCTCCTTTTTTCTATTTCCATGTGTGTCTCTGTGTATGTATGCTCAGGGTTGATGTCAGGAATCATCCTCTATGGCTCTTCCACCTTATTCATTGAGGCAGGGTCTCTCAGGCAAACCCAGAGCTCATGGATTTGGCTAGTCTAGCTACCCAGCTTGTGCTGGAAATTCCCTGTCTCCTTCTGAAGCTGGAATAACAGGCCATGCCCATCCCGCATTTATGTGGGTCCTGGGGATCCAAACGCTGGTCCTCACAATTGTGTAGCAAGTGCTTTGACTGCCGAGCCATCTCTCCAGGGCCTGTACTAGTTTTTTTGTCTTGTTTTACAGATATTTTAAAAATTAACTCCTTGCAACAACTCTGAGGTAGGTACTACCTGAATCATTATACTGATGAGGTTCAGCAAAATTATTCAGATCACACAGCTAATAGATGCCAAACTTGAATGATTTGTCTTACAGAACTCTGAGATCTGATATGCCACATAAGACTCTGTATAAGTTTTTTCCTGGGATAGTTCTTGAGTCTTCCTTATGAGGACAATGGGGGAAAATTAATGTGGAGTCAGTGAGCTATGACCTCAGCACAACTTTGTTCTCTGTGGTAGATAAGTAAGTACTAGCTAATATATTTGACAAGAATTCTATGTACTCCTTATAATAAATATACCTGTTATAAATAGAAGCAACTCTACGTTGGAAGCTTCTACTTGTACTCAAATCATAAAGGGTACCCTGAGCTCAGTCTCAGGCTGAGATAAGACAGGGAAGACAACCTCAGAACCTGCACTCTGAGGACTTTGGAGAATGCCACCTCTTGCTGCGGTCTTTGAGGAAGCACCTGCTGCCATGTATCTTATCTGTTAAAATGGCTGTGATTTCAGTGGCATCAACATGTTACTGGGAAGTGTCACAGTTCCAGACTTTCCTAAAATATCTGCTTCTTTGTAAAAAAAAATGTTGACTGTTTAAATTCCCCTTAATAACCTAAGGAACGTGTATAAGTCTGTGCTGGAAGTCTTAAATCCACTAATATGATTACTGCCAAGGATGACATGAAGAATCCTTTAAAAACCTGTATGTGTTTCTGGTCAGAGCCTCATTTTCTCCAGAGCAAGTTAGCCCAATTTGAACCCCAAGTGTAATAAAGAATAACTTCCTCTGTATCCTCAGTGTGGTTTGAATCTTTTCAATGGGCCAGATCAGTCTCAGGCTAATTTCTGTATAAAGTAAATCTCAGGTACCTGGATGTCATACAGAGTTTTTTCCTGGCCCATGTACCTGGAGAAAGCAAAGAACACTACCTTTGGAGCCTTTTCAATTTCATTGCCATTTATGTTAGTGTTAGGTTTCTACGTGACTGTGAGGATTACAGCCTAACATTCCATGCTTCCCATCTCCTTAGAAGCCTCCTTTCCTCTCTCCCATCACATTTGTGGAGAACCTGTCAGTACTCCCTCTGTCTGTATCCCTGGTCACCTCTGGAACACTCTAGGGTTCCCAGTTGTGAGCCCTAAGTACATGGATACAGCACCTGATATATTCTCTCTCTCTCTCTCTCTCTCTCTCTCTCTCTCTCTCTCTCTCTCTCAGCTGCCTGGGCTCAATAAGTTGAGCAGCTTTTCCCATCACATGTTCCCCTCTATAACACATGTGTAATTACATCTTTTTGTTTCAAACACACTTCTTACTTAAATTTCTTCTCCTCCTTCGCTTCCTCTTCCTTCTTCTCCTCTAAGACAGGGTCTCATGTAACCCTAACTGGCCTCAAACTTGCTATGTAGTCGCTTGGGGAAGCATTCTCACTGGCGCTGATGGACCCTACTTCAGAGCAGGCTCTAAGCCTGAAGAGAGTGTGGGTTGCTTGTACGGGAAGTAGTGTGCGGTCGTCAGGACAGTCCTGGGACCACCTGGGACTGGTCCTTAATGCAGTCAAGTGAAAGGGGAGCAGAGGGGAGAAGACTCAGGACACCCAAGGACTTGGCTGGTCCTGTGCTACTTCATCTTTTCCACTCTGTGTTTACTCAGCAGGTATTTACTGAACATCACTGCATATCCATCTTCTATAACTATTTCTTCCAAACTGAAAGAATTCTTCAGGAGAGAGACTGGAGCCTCCTGCGATTCAGAAGCAAATGAAACATACAGGGTACAGGAGGTAAACAAAACTTTCCAAGGTTCAAAAAGCTCCTGAAACTTAGGAAGTTCACAAGCCCCTCCCAAAGGTCATGTAACTGATAACCATACAGGGCACAGGAGGTCTGGGAATCTGAACTGTTTGCAGGTTGTTCGCAGAGCTCCAGGGACACAGCTTTCACCCAGCCTCACTCACGCTGGGGTGGGCTTTGTGGAGATACAGCTGCTTTTGAGTCAGCCCTGCTCCTGTAAGTTGCCGCTATAAACTCACTGCTTCACCAAGCAAGACTTGGGTGAAATAGTGTCTTTGGTCTGTTGTTGGTGCCTTATCTGTGATAAACAGACATTTGTTCAAGCCTCTCCAGGAAAAGTCACTGAACAACCCTGTACTAGGCACCAAGATCCTAAAAGTTCCAAGCCTGCTTTGTCTTTTGTCCCCTTTGTATAGAAAGCTATTTAATGCAGAAACCACAAGGTTCTGGACATCCAGGAATTCCCTAAACAGTTGTCAATTGATGGATTAATTTGTTGATTGAACATTTTTTTTCAAATTAAACTTTCATGGTTTTGCTAGTAAAAGTCAATTCTCCTCTTGGGGGCATTCAAAAGTTTCCTTCTGGTCCTCTCTGATGTTCAAGCCTATGGTATATGCAGTACACACCCTAATGATAAAGTCCTTAATAACTACAGGAGGAGCTGGCAGGATGATTTAGATCTAAGGTCCAGTGCAAGGCAATTACATTTGGCTCCCAGCTTTACAAAAATTGAAATAATCTTTATCTGAATTTTCAAAGCTATGCTAACATAACAACAAATGTCAAATGTGAGGATGACTTATCCTGCATGTGTGAGGGGTGACAGGGCGGGGGCAGAACCTTAATATGCATGTGGTTACCACCTAAAGGTTACACACGTCTGTAGAGATCGGGTGAGCTAATTGTACCTTTATTGATCGCGCTGGGAATCTGAATAGCATCAGGGAAATGAAATTCTTGAGGCCAGCCTCACTGCCAGGGGCTTCCTCATCCTCTCTGGACAAATGAGACATTTGGAGAAGGAACTCATCTCTTGGGGCTTGCTGTCCTGTTAAATTATTTCCTTTTTCTCATTAATTCTTGTCTTCCTCTTACCCACATCTTCCAGCCCCTCCATGGCCTCCTTTGCCATCTGAGTTGCATCAGCTGTCAAAATCTCCTCCTCTCCAAGGCTGATCCTCACTGCTCCGCTGAGTTCGAACTCTCTCCCAGCGCAGGGCTCCTGGGACCCAGCCATCAAAGCTTAATTATGTACTTCTGGAGTGGCTTGCTAATTGTCTCATCTATGGTTCTTGTGGCTCCATTCTTGGCAGAGACTATCTTTGGGTATAAAAGATATGTCATAAGTAATTATAAGAACATATAAACTGATTCCTGTAAGAACACTTTAGAATTGGCAGAAGGGGCAGGGGAGACTAGGACTGTAGTTGAGTCCTTGCCCAGCATGCACAAAAGCCTGAGTTTGTTCCCCAGTACCACATGTCTAGATGGTGCATGCCTTTAATCCTAGCATTTGGGAGATTGAGATGGGATGATCAGAAGTTCAAGGCCATCCTTGACTACATGATGAATTCCAAGGCAGCCTGGACTAATTAGACCCTATCTCAAGAAAAAAAGACTATAAAAGGGCATTAACGAGGTAAAGTCAAAACTGAAGCCAAGATGAAGAGTTGGAACTTCTGTCTCTGAAGGTAGTCAAGTGCTCTAGGGAGAGTTCAGATTAGGTTCAGGGTACGGAAGAACTGGGCAGAAAAAAGTCCTACTATCTGCAACAGAGAGCCACCTCCTCAGCCATGATGCATCGCTAAGACCTGAAGTTGAAACAGAGACATCTGACATAAAGACACACTGTGATTTCCGTTGGTAATAGTTCAAGTACATCAAAGATGTGCGGCTGTTTTCTTAGCCTTGGAACCCTCCTTGCTGCTGGAGGGAGGAGGAAGGCTGCTAAGACTCAGGAAGTAAACAGAATGTACAAGATTCGAGAATTAAACAAAGCTTAAAAGACTCAGGAAGCTCCTGAGAGGTGAGATTCACAAAGCCACTCCAAGGTCATATAAGCAGTAATAATTTCTGGGGAGAGAGACTCTGACCCACCCAGCTGCCTGCAGGTTGTGTAGGGAGCTCTAGGAATGCAGCTTTTATGAGTCATGACTCATGCCGTGCCCGGCCTTTTGGTCATGCCACTCACAGCCTTTGCTCTTCTGCGTGGCCCCAATAAACTCACTGGTTCACTAAACTTGACCTGGGCAAAATTGTTTCTTTGGTTTGTTGTCTAGTGCCTTAGGTGTAGTGAACAGATATGTGTCCATGTCTCTTCAGGAATAGTCATACACCATAAGATGCTAGAGATCAGGAGAGACTTACCTCTCTCTTCATGTGTGAGCTGTGCCTTGGTGTGGGTAGACTTGTAGGAAGATTGAGTAGATTAAATGCTTAAGATGAATGCACTTTATCACATGTACATAACATCTCAATAAATACTGATACAGTGGTGCTTGTCTGTTGAGCCTCTCCCTTGTCTCATGCCTGGAGCTGTGTTAGATTGATTGATTGATCGATTGATTGACTGACTGATTGATTGACTTGGGTGACAGCCAGAGGTCAGCTTCATGTGTCTTCCCTTCTCACTCGCCACCTTATTTGTGTGAGGCCACATCTTTCACTGAGCTAGAGTTCACTCATTTGGCTAGTCTGGCTGGCGGTCAAACTCGAGATCTTCCTGCCTCTTTCTCCCCAGGGCTGGGATTACAAGTGTGTCTGGATTTTTATGTGAGAGTTAGGGTACAAATTTAGATCTTCACGCATGTATGGCAAGCTCTTTACCCACTGAGCCACTGCGTCATCACTGGGAACCCAAGAAAAATGGCCAAATTTCTCCAAACTGAAGATCATCCTGGAGTCATCCCAGCAATGGACAAAGGGTGGTCTCGTCCAAGCTGTGTGAAGGCCCCTCCCTGCACGCCCATTGCTTTCCCATCTGCAGCCCAGGCAACACAGCCTACTTTTAAGGGAAATGGTAATAAGCAATGTGGGTGGGACAAGGAAGGCTTTTTCTCAGGGGTGTTGTCAGAGTGCAAAGGTGGGTGTCAGTGTTTCTGGAATTACCACAGACTGACCTGGCCTGTTCAGAAGTCAAACCATACTCAGGATGTGGAGGAAGTTATTCTTTATTCCACACAGGCCCCAGACTAGACAAAATTTGCTCCAGAGAAACTGAGGCATGGACCAGAAACAAATTTTTATAAAAATTTTTTGCATCATATCTTGGCAGTAATCATATTGGTAGATTTGAGACTTCTAGCACAGAAGTATACACACATGTCCCTTAGGTTATTATAGGAAATTTAAAAGTCAGTGTTTTACAAAGAAGCAGATATTTTGGGCAAGTCAGGGCTTGTGACACTTTCCAGTAATATGCTGATGTCAGATATTTTAACAATCTCAAGGATTTTAACAAATAAGACACGTGGTAGCAGGTGCCTCCTTAAAGACCACTGCCAGAGGCGGCACTCTCCAGCTGCTCACAGACTGCCTGGTCTCTGTGGTTGTCTGCCTTGCCTTCTCTTAGCCTGAGACTGAGCCCAGAGAGGCCTTTACAGTAAAGCAGAAGTTTCCAAAGCCCTGTTACTTCTACACACACCAACAAGCACACTCACTATCAGGAGTTGATAAGGTTCTTATCAAATACGTTTGTTTGCTCAGAGCAGAGTTACACCAAGGCTATAGTTCATTAGTTCCACATTAGGTTAATTTCCCCCTATCAGCAGGGGCAGTGAACAAAATAGAGCCCTCCCCTTGAGCTTTGTCCTTGGACTTGGGACGTCTTTCATCTCTGGGGCCAAATTGTAAAGGAGGTGGCCCACTGAGTAACCTCAGAGTTACTCACCGGAAATGGGAAGCTGCCTTCCCTCCCTTCCTTCTATTCTCCCATCCTTCTTTCCTCTTCTCCCCTCCCCCTTCCGTTTCCATCTCTCCTTCCTCCCTTCACTCTGTTCACTCCTCTGCCTTTCCCTCCCACTCTGCTTTGCTCCCTCCTGTCCTTTCTGGCTCCCTGCCTGCTCTTTCCCATGTCTCTCATCCTCTCTCTATTCTCCTCCCTCTACTTTCTTCCTTCCTTCCCTCCCATTTTCTTCGTTCTTCCCTCCTTCCTTCCTCCTTTCCCTCCCACTTCCTTTCTCCTTCCATCTTCCTTCCCTGCTCTGTGCAGATTCCTGGAGCACTCCCCATGGCCGAGCACTGAGGAATGCCAGCGAGCCTTGGCTGTCAAGGAGTTTACAGTCTGTCAGAGGAAGGGACATGAAACTCCAAATAAACAAGTAAACAGCATAGGATATGGGACGTGATGGCAGTGTGAAGGAGACACCAGAGCGGATGAGAGTGCTGGCCGTGGCTAGGGGCAGGGCAGAGAAGGGGGTGAGGAGCGGCCTCTGGGGTGTCTGCGTGGGCACTCCAGGGCAGGGGCCAGAAGTCTGAGTATTTGTGGAACCACAGCTTTGGCAGGGTGAAAGTCCCAGATAAGGGACTTACCTGGGCATCTGTAGTAAGGAGTTTCAGTTTGACTGTCAAGATCAAGGACATGTTGAATGTTTCAGAATAGACCGTGACGTGACAGAAACTTCCTTTGAAAGGTTACCCCAGCTGCCAAGAGGACACCTAAGTCACAGCAGGCAAGATGGAGGAAGGAGGCCAACAGTCCGCTCTGCAGTGTCTGTGCCGAAGACCTGGGAGCCTGAACGTGGAACAGAAGATACCAGCCTGAGCCTTTGCAGGTGCTAGACCCGGCCAGCAGGAAGCCCTGAGGGGTCTGCTGAAGGCCACTGGGAAAACTACAGTCTCTCCAGAGTCATGACATTGATGAGGAGTTAAATAATTGTTTTATAATTCTCTTGCAATTTTTCCAGTCTTTCCCAAACATTTATCAAAGAGGTCTCCAGAGATGCAAGACAGCCTTTCAGGACAAGAGAGAAGAAAACTCTAGAACTTATATTCACTGTCAGTTCTCATGTCACTGCTCTGTAGCTTTTCTGTTTGTGCCAATAACATGTATAGAACATTCATAGAGCTGTAGGTGTTACCAGAGTTAGGGTCGGGGCCTGGACCCTGGCAGCTGGAACACGCTTAGCTTGGCCACCCGTCCTCATAGAACATTAAAGACAGTTAGTAGTGAGAAGCAGAAAAAGTAGATTTATCCAATGTGACCACATTGGGAAGTGAAGTGAAGAGGTCCGTGACCACCCACCCGCAAGCTCGTCATCAGGGCTCTGATAGGTTCAGGTGTAAATAGCAGGCAAGAGGTATGCACAGCTGAGCTGTCCTGGTCAAGGTGTGGTCCTGTTCATCATCATTGTCTGGTCTCTAGTCTCCCCTGCAAGGCGGTCTGACAAGCTGTGAGAACGGTGCGAAGTCTCTGTCCAGGAGACAAGCTTTCCCTCTGGCTGGTACCAGGCTTCAGTCTTTTCCTTCTCCCAGCAGAGGATTTCTGGAGAAATTCCAGTTACCCGGAGTGCATCGTGTCAATAGTCTGAGAGCCAAAGAGAGGGGCACAAACTTCTCTTTAGCACAGTTTCATCCCAGTTTCTTAGATGATCCCCATTTCCAAATACATATGTTGGAAGAGATCACTACAATATTTTTTGAGGAGTTTGGCACTGACAATACTCGGAATTTGTTGCTCTACCAGGCAGATTCTTCCTCAGTGCTTCTGAGTGCCCTCCTGGGTGCCCTCCCTTCCCACCCGTCCCCACCGCACCTCCATCTTGACTGCCTCCTCCCTCCTGCTCCCTCTGTGTACATAAAGCTTCTCTCCACCAGCCAGCCTGTCACTGAGTGGGGTTGAAAGTGAAGACTGATGGGAAATGGTTCACCGGCTCACTGCACAAGTGCTCCTAACATATGTATTTATTTGGTGTGTGCGTGTGCGCGCATGTGTGTGCATGTACATATGCCATGGCAAGAGTGTCATAGTCAGGGGACATCTTTCAGGAGTCAGTTCTCTCCATTCTCCATGTTTCTAAGGCAAGCTCTTCCCTTGTTGCTTCTGCGCTGCCCTGGTATTCCAGGCTATCTGACCAGAGAGCTTCTGGCTGCTTCTATCTCATTTCTACCTCTGGATGCTTCTCCTGTTCCCACTTCCTATAGGAATGCTGGGATTACAGGTGGCAGCCACTGTACTCTTTTAACTGGAGACCCATCCATGCCAGATTGCTTTACACCAAGCATTTTTACCTGCGGAGCGATCTCCCTGGTCTCTGAATGTATTTTTTAACAAATTATCGTAAATCCTTTAAGAGTCCTATTTGTTTCCAGTTCATCTGTCTCTAAGCTGTGAGTTCCTGAGAAAGGAGTAGTGAATTGTTGTTGTTGTTGTTTGTTTTGTTTTGTTGGTCTTTGGATCTTAGGATAGTTAGATTTAACAAATAAAAATATGGGATTCACAATGAATTTTTGTCTGTGTGTCCCCTGGCAAGTATTTACTTATAACACATTTATACTATACAATCATTTCTTATGTGAATTGTAAATGCAACTGTATATCAGTTACATTTCTGGTTGCTGTGACAAAATACCTGATGAAGGCATCTTAAAGAAAGGAGGGTTTATTTTGGCTCACAGATTGAAGAGATGCAGCCTAATACGATGCAGTCGTAATAACTGTAGGGTGAGACGGCTGGTCACATTGTGTCAACAGTATGGAAACACAGAGAGACAAATGCTGGTGCTCAACTCTATCCTTTTTACTCAGCTCAAGACCCCAGCCCATGGAATGATGCCACCTGTATTTGGAGTGGATTTTTTCTTTTTAATTAACCTCGTCTAAGAATGGTCTCTCAGACGTGCTCAGTGGTGCATCTTCTAGGTGATTCCAAGTGCAGTCAGACTGACAGTGAAGACTAATCATGAGGACTTTAACCAGTAATTTTACTGGATTTGCAGAGTTCTACTCAGGTGCCATCGTATGGAGGCTGTTGGTTCATGACTCATGTATGTTGGCAGGACAAAGTTCTGCTTCATCAAAAGAGAGATGGAAGAACTAGAGAAACCATAAAACTCCACCTTTCAAGTAATTGTGATTTTACTTAAAATATTTTATTATTTTATTTTATGTGTATGAGCATATTATTTGCATGTATGTAAGTGCACCCATGTTGTGCAATATCTGCAGAGGTCAGGAGAGAGCCTCAGATTCCCTAGAACTGGAGTTGTGGATGATTATTAGCTGCCATGTGGGTGCTGGAAGCCAAACCCTGGTCCTCCTCAAGAGCAGTCAGTGTTCTTAACAGCTGAGCTATCTCTTCAACCTCAAATAATTGTGGTGTTCAAAACGGTAAAGTTGGAAGCACTAATTAAGAGAGAGAAGGAGAAAGAGAGGGAGGGAGGGAGGGAAAGAGAGAATTTCCAACTTTGTTTGCTGAACAGGCTTAGAAACAATAAGCAAGGACTCCTTTGGAGCCACAAACATACTTGGTCCCTGTATCTTGCTCTCTAACCATCATCCATCTCTAAGGTTACCTGGAGAAGGTGGCAGGCAAGAACAGAAGCAGCCCGGAACATCCTTTTTCATCAGAAAACCACGAAAGAGCTTGAAAGATTAATTGGGTTGTGGATAAAGGACACAGGACCCAGCTGGAGAAGCTTCAGTGCAGAAATATGTGACAATTTGAGCATCAAAGAGGATAATGTTAGCAATGGGTATTAACACACTGAAAAAATTAATGAGTTTTAGTGATGAGAAGAGAGCAAGGAAGGAGAGAGTGAGAGGGGAGAGAAAGGAGGGATCAAAGGGTAAAAAAGAGTCTTCCCGAAGATGGAGGATTAATACGAATGGAGGGAACAAGAATGGGAGATCAACATATTATAGCCTGCAAGGTAATAATTGATTTAGACAACTAAAATCAAGCAGGTCTCTAGAGGGTCATTACAGAAACTATGTTCACGGGGGCCAGAACGATCACATATGCCTCCTTCTCACAGTTTGTTGATGACAATGGCCCCATGTTACCCAAAGAGCATGTATTCTCAGACTCCCAGTTGGTGTGTCAAGTCATGCCAAACCCTTTATATATTATACTTTTCCTACACAAATCTATAAGAAAGCTGAATTTACAAATTAGTCACAGTAAGACATTAACTAATAATATAACAAGAACAAGAGAAATTGATAACTTTTTTGAGACAGGGTCTTGTCATGTAGCCAAGGATGACTCTGAACTTCTGATCCTCCTGCCTCCACCTCCTCTGTGCTGGGATTATAGGTGGTTTATGCTGTGCTGGGGATGGAACTCAGGACTTCATGCATGCTAGGCAAGCACTCTACCAATTGAGCCATACCCTCATTCCTCCTTGTGATGGTATTATGATGAAAATTATATGAATTTGCTTTCTCTCTCTCTCTCAAAATCTTATTGTTCATGCACATTTTTATTTTAAGTAGCTTCTCTGCAGTTTCTCTTTGGCTCATCTAACTGCCAGCACAACTTTTCTTGCTCTTTGGGGCCATCACGACATTGAGGTTCTACAATGACTGGTCTGGTAACCAAGACGACTGCTGAATGGTGGACAGGCAGACAGCACATACAGCATGGATACTCTGGGCAGCAGGGTGGTTCATATCCTAGACACGAAGCGGCTGGACAGTGCCAAATTTTACCATACTATTCAGTATAGTAAACAATTTAAAATTTATATCTCATTTGTTTCTGGATTTTTTATTTTGCTTAATAGCTTGAGACCATGACTGGTCATGAATAACTGAAACTCCAGTAAGTGAGTCCA